>OZ018378.1:47740849-50240849 GCA_963969555.1 Polydrusus pterygomalis
AAAAGATGTTATCAAGTCGGCCCTAGAATGGTATAATTTATCCAAACTCAGTTTGATGACATAAAAAAGCGACTAACGGGCTTCAAAGAGACCGACCTCACAACCAGGGTTGTCAGAACTTTCCTCTTCAATTCTTTAAGTTTTTTTATTAAAAATGTTCCTTTTATATCACTATACAATTGTCAGTAACTCTCTTTGAAAGCTAGTTTGCAAATATACTTTAAACCGAGGAGTTTTGAGTGTGACAGAAAAAAATAACAAGCCATTCATTGTTATAATAATACATTCTTTAGTCCTTAAAAAACATTATAACTGAAATCAAAATAAAAAGTGTTTTCAGTGTTAAAAAACAACTAATTAACAAACTCTTGTTTCACCTATACTTATATATTTTATTTACAAACCCGAAAATTTGGAAGAACTGGCAAGCGCACATAATTTATCCACGTTGCCATGAAGACAAGCACCAATGGCGCTATCTCGGACAGTCTGTGAATAATACTAAGACAAACGTAATTGCAAATTTATATGTCATAGAGAAGAAATGCGAAATATTTTTAGCGAATAAAAATATTTTTATCTACCTGCTAAAAGATAATTAAGTCATCATCACTCTCGCCAGTTATTTAATAGTTTAGGACAGTGGAGTAGGTGGTTTAACATATTTGCTGTAATTTACGTATTTAATTTTGGTTTATAATTGTGTACTGTGCGTAACGTTTTTTTTTCCTTAATATATTTAATATATTTTATTGTTATGGCTTTAAACATAAAAAATTAGACAATCGAATGGTTATAATTCCTCAGAATTCGGTAATTATTATGGACAATACGTCATATAATTCGAGAATATTAAATAAAATACCTAACATGAGCACTAAGAAAGAAGACATTCTAAAGTTTATGAGAAATAAAAATATGGATATTCCTAAAAGAATTCCAATCAAAAAGCAATTAATTAAAATCATCAAAAGGAGGAACTTTAAAAATGAATACGTAATTGATAGTCTTTGCACAAGGCGCGGCCATACTCTTTTGCGATTACCCCCATATTATTTTATCTTCTATCTATCGAAATGGTTTTATTTGGGGTACCATAAAAAAAGTTTACGAAAAATAATCAGTCACCAACATTAAGCGCAGCAGCTGTATTTGATAATATTCGGCAGGTAATTAGCGACATAAGTAGCGATGTATGAAAAAACTGCGAAGCTCATGTAATAAAAGTAAAAAAGGAATATCCTGTTTTATCGCCTATAGCGCCAATAGTGATCCAACCTGGAAACGATTCTACTTCTGAATATTCTGATGATTCCAACAATCAAATTGTTACTGCATTTTATCATTTATTAATCAATAATGTTTGTTTAAAACGTGTTACCTATTAAATTTGCTTTATTTATAATATTATTATCATATTAAAAAATTAAAACAATACTCTACGCATTTTAGTTATTTGGTTGGCGACGTTTAGGGTTAGGAGTTTAATACTTTTTTATGTCATTAAATTAACCTAAGAAACACTATACCTAATAGGACGTGTTTTTTTAGATTTGTTAATTAATAGTCAGATTATAGCAAATTAGTTCGTCAGAAGTTTGGCAATGCCACAAATAAATTGTTGCAAAGTTTCTGCCAAGTTCTTGTCGGGCTGTTCGGGTTTTACCAAGGTGATAGGGTTACCGCTACCAAAATGTAAATAGCTCTATCTTTCTTTTACTTGTTCGTCTGTGTACATAGTAAGTTTATAATAATTGTTTAATCAATAGTGAAATAATAATCATTACAGAAATAGAAACCTTTTGATAAATATTACTTCCTTTTCCTTCGGTGGTAGTTGATATCTTCTCAGTGGTAGTGGTAATGGTACTTGTCGAAGTAGGTTTAGTGGGGGTCGTAGTAGGAATGTCTCCCCCATCATACACTATAATGCTAGTGATTTCAGTACCCTGTTTATCGATCCAATCAACGTTATATTCGGCCTTTTTAATTGCTTTTTCAATTGCTTTAATTTGTGTAGGATTTAGTGAATTGCGTGTTAGAAGGTCTTGG
This sequence comes from Polydrusus pterygomalis, assembly GCA_963969555.1. Lineage (NCBI taxonomy): Eukaryota > Metazoa > Arthropoda > Insecta > Coleoptera > Curculionidae > Polydrusus > Polydrusus pterygomalis. The sequence goes on from OZ018378.1 coordinate 47,742,902, forward strand.
AGCTGAAATAATAAATATAACAAAATATAATATTAATATTGATATAAATAAGCTTTTTTTGCATTTTTGTATCCCGACCAACCGGTCTCAACCATAGACCTATAAATCAGCAAAAAAAAAATATGTTTTGTAACTATTAATAATTCCATCGAAATCTTTAAAAAAATATATATATAATAACCATTTACAATAAAAAATAAAAATAAACTATCATTTTTTTTTTTTAAATATTTTTTAGTGCTTTTTTAAAAGTCCATAATTTTTGGGCTTTCTTTTATTTTTTTTTTGTAAATTGTTATTCCTTTATATAATATTGATCTTTGGCCGAAAGTAGTCTTTACCATGGGTGTTTGAATATAATGGTTCTGTCTGCTGTTGTAAATAATGTTGGTCGGACGAAATAGTATTAGAGTAAATGCGTTAAATCTAACTAAGATTATGTTAAAAAATAAATTTTCAAGTCTTCTATTTCAATGCAAGGGTGATTTACTTTGCAGCTATTAAAATTAAAGTATGTAACCCATCCCGAAGGATAGTAAACTTACCATTTTAATTTGGTCAGATTTAACAATTTTGCTAGCTAGTCCAGATAACATATCTTCAATTTTCATGGCACCGTTCCACCTAAAACCCAATAAATTATGCTGAACATTGAATACTTATTTAAATAATGGCAAATCAAATAGCTATGGAACTTGAAGCCATAGCGGATGAGCAGATCGTAAACTCCGATTTGGGAGGAGTTTTGGATGCAGAATCTTGGAACCAAAATTACAAATTTTTATTTTACAAAGTGGTTCTATTTCGTCGGATCGTGGTCAACAACATAATTTTGAAGAAGACAATGACCGTTTTTCAGATTATGTTACTACATCTACAAGTTCCAGTGACAATAATGTTCGCGATTCCCGCCAGGGCAAAAAACGTCGCTTTAGCCGTGGCTTGGTTAAAAGATATAGTATATTTTTCTTCTTTGATTATGGTTCCAATATATTATAATAAGTACAATTTCTTGTTTACTGAATAGTTATGAGGTGGGAATATATTTTCCCATTTGCTACACATTTCATTAATTTTTTTTGGTATGTTTTTAAAATACTAAGAAATTTCTTGAAATTAAAATGAAATTACATTTACTAAATTTTGACCATTCCGCTTTTTTTAAGGTAAAGAAATTGAACATTTCTGGTAGGCGCATCTTTTTTATGTTACAATACTTTTAACGGCAACATTCTAATGGGCCTTTTCACTATAATCAAATTCATCATATTCAGCATTAACATCCTGAATTAGAACATATTGAAAATACATCCCAACAATAAAAATCTTACTAGCGGGTCACAAACCTTTCCTAGAGACTGTTAATAAGAAGCCGCGAAAGCAGAAAGTTTGAAAACATAAGATCAAAACCTTATTACGTCATCCCATTATCCGCTCAATTTTTTAATTCGTCAGCATCAACGGAATATATTGCTATCTTTGTTTTGAAAAACTAAATAGACAAGAACAAACTAAAAATAGAAAACAACCCCCTCGATATTCCGTTAGATGAGGCGTTCGACCTTTAGCTGAATAATTATTAGCACCCATGGGTCGAGGCAGATGTGATGTCAGTGAGTTTATTCCCGTGATTTTATTAGAGAGCGTATCGTGTTTATTTATTTTCTCAGGAAATAATTCAAAATTTTAAAAACTGAAACTACAGAACATTTTATTGTTTCTTTCCATATGCGATAGGGTAAAATCAAAGTTTAGTTAAAAAGCCCAATCGAAATATTTTAATCATTTATTACTACCCTCTTCAGAGAAACTATAGATGACTGGATTACTTACTTTGTGACAATATCGTCTATATGATTTACAACGAAATAAAGTGCTGCATCCAATCCTTCGGCACTTTTTGTATACATTGCTGTAAAAATGGCTCTCCAGTGTTGCTTGTCTATAGGTGGGATTGCTGTCAAAGTTGAAGCCAAATAGCTAAAAAAAATTGTCAAAAATATCTATTTATGCAATTATTGAATAAGTGATGCTCATCGGCATATTTTATATCACACTACAGGGTGTTACACGTCGACGCTTACCATTGGGATCTCGTAAACGGTAAGAGATCATATTAGTATTTAATTATATTTTTAATAAAAGTAATTTTATTGGGGCGATTAAAAAATTTAATAAACTTTTTTTTTATATTTACATTAATTTATGGTTAATTGATCCTTATATTAAGATTAAAAGATAAAATTACCTTAGGGATAACAGCGTAATTTTTTTTGGCAAAAATAAGACGCCACTGAGTTTTTGGAAATTCTTATATTTTTTTCGGAGTAAGCAACTAAAAACCTTTTCTTGTCTGTTAAATAGTTTTCATATCTTGCTTCGTTTTCGAGAAATAAAAATAAAAACAATTTTATGGCATATCTCTGAAAAACAAAAATCATTTAATAATGAATACGTTGTATTTTTTGTTGTTTAAAGCATTAAAACATTAAAGCATTATAAAATAAAATTAAAATATGTTTTATCTCTCGGAAACCAAGCAAGATAGAAAACAATTTAACAGACAAGAAAAGGATATTTTTAGTTGCTTAACCCGAAAAAAATATAAAAATTACCAAAAACTCATTGGCCATTTTTTTGCCAATATTATTTGTTAAGGCGCCCCCTGAGACGTCACTGGACGTAATAATTTAGCGCTGCACGAGCGTTATACCTATCACTAAAATTATCATTACCAAAATTTAATTAAAATCTGCTAAAAGATATTAAAAATATTTATAATTAAAATACTCGTTAAAATTATTTAAAAAAAAACTTAATCCCAAATATGCCATTCATGTTGGATTTATCAAATTTTTTTATGGGACATAATTTGATCAAAAATTAATTTCCTTTAAGAAAAACAACATTTGAAAGTTCCTGTCATCGAAAAAATTCTTTGCACCGTGGCAACACCTACATCTTGTATTATTCAAACACAGTTTTTACACAGTTTTGAAGCCAATCATAGAGGCTAAAAACTGCCGTTTACAGAAGTTACATGTCACTTTTAGTTTTCGAAATAATTGACCTGGGAGTTTTTATTGAAACACCCTGTATACCTGATGATATATGGTACCCAAAAGACGAAACGTCAGACTTAATATTTGATAGCGACATGTTATAGAAAATAAAAAGCAGCAATAAAAATTTTTGGTTGTTTCCAAATATCTCGAAAGTACTTCAAATTTTCTAAATTTTTCCGCGGCTTTTTAGCCATGTCCAAATTTCGCAACTTTGCCCTAATTTAACCTTCCCTGTGACTGTTACCGTTATCCCAATGGTAGGTGTCGAATTTGTAACGCTCTGTATAAATAATTCCGATATGATTAAGTTTCAAAATGTATTCGAATTTTCAGAAAAACCAGTATTAATGTTAGTAATTGATTTGATTTTGAAACGGTCTTTAGTGTTTAATATATACAAGGTGTCCGGAAAAAGAGGTCAATCCGTTATCCATATTATATTCCTTGAGCAAAAATAATATGACTTTTATAATGCCATTTTTTATATTTGACCCTAATGTTCGATATACAGGTCAAAGTTTAAAACTAATAAGTGATTTTTTTAAGTTATTCGGGTATTTAATAAGATATTACTTTCAAATTTGCTACATTCATTCAACATAAAGAATTACATTTTTTGAGAAAAAGCAAAAAAAAATGTCAGTTATTCAAAATAGGGGAATCCAGTAACAGCTGACCCCCCTATTTTTTAGTACGTGCGCCAGTGACTTCCGAACTATATTTTTTCAGATAATCATTTGGTTTTCATTATCTTTTGTCTGCTATAAAATTTCGATAAAATGATGCGTTTTTGAGATAACTGGGCATGTGGGTGTACTATGTTTAAATAAGTGGTTGTGTTGTGTTTTTTTTCTGTAAATACAAATCGCTTTTAAAATCACACAAACATTAACATGTCGAAGTTACCCTACTCTCTCCTGCATATGGAAATATTGCACCAACTCTCTCCTACATATGGAAATATTGCACCAACTTCGATTTTTAAGATTATTTTTCTTAATTTAAAATAACAAGAAAGAAAATACTAATAAGGAAGACAACGAGAATTTTATTAAGGTTTTTGCGAAAACTCACCTTTTAAGTAAATCAGTTTGCGTTAGGCAGGTCGTTCCAATTACGATATCATGCTGTTCTTGTGGTAAAATACTTTTAGAATAAAGTTTTCTTAAAGTTTCGTAGTCTTTCGCCTCATCGGAACTTGTTCTTAGACCGTAACATGTGATTACATCTCGGTAATTAATGTCAATGCTATAAAAATCCATACTTATTAGTTTTATTTAATCACAAACCATGTTTTTTGTGTTGGGGATATATTTTCAGTAAGTATCGAGTAGTGATGTATCTCGATATTATTATAACTTTATTTTATTATGATCCATTTAAACACATCTACCTAGGCCTAGGCTACACAAATAAGGTATGAAAATAAAGAGAAGCACACACCAAGACAGATTATCCCAATGCATGCAAAGAAAAAAGTACTTAAATACGTAGGTATGTTTATATTAATGCAAGTATGAAAGTATTCCATGGGTCAAGTTCTCGGGCAACAACTTCAAATTCTTTAACAAGAAATTGAGCTAGAAAATGTTACACGTACTACCCAAGTTTTTGCCGAATTGTAAAAATCAATACAAGTTATAGGTATACCAACTAATATTTGAGTTGAGGTTAGGTACGCGATAACATCGAAGATTGGTTATTTTGCTGGTTTTGTTTGCTTTTTATATTCGATTTTATAGTTTAATTGAATTGTTTTCTTTCTTTTTAAACTAAAAACATGACGACGAATCATTTTTAAACAAATTTTAGAAACAAGCCCTTAAAAACAATTTTCTATCCTCAAAATCTCATTGATTGTCAACTACTAAAAATGTCAGAAATCACTACCCTATTTTCCAACTTGATTTAAAATTAAGAAAAAATTCTAATTTTTTTGGCAAGAATTAGGGGCAAATTTTAGCTGTTTACACGTTAAAAAAAATTGAAAGTCAACTTTTACAATTTCTTGAGCAAATACTTAAATTTTAAAGCCCGGACCTGTCTATTTTCCCATTCGTCAAAAATGATAATGTTGCAGTGCGGACGTCTAATCGTGTGTAGCTTTGTTTAAATGCGCGAGGAAATAAATTTGCCAGTTTCGTGATTATTGTTTGCTCATCTAAGGGTAAATATCTATGTACTAAACCAATTAATTCTTGTTTGCAGATCCATGTTCAAATTGTTACAACTTTATTTATGTTCAATCGAGCTTTATTTCCACTTTTAAGAACAATAATTCTCTAAATTATGATAATTTCGTATGATAGGTACTTGTATCAATTGTGATCACGACCATTCTTCTGTTTTCCAGAGATACAATAAAAACCCAGTATGTGAAGCCACTAGATTCCATTTACTATTTGTTATTAATTTAATTTGTTAAGAATACCTATATACCGTACTTACCGTACGAATAAACCCATTATTTATTACTTACCTCTTAGGATCTTGCAAAAACTTGGGGTATTGACTTTTTACATAATCAAGAGCATCCTCGTGATTTAGCTTACATGCCCATTCGAGAAGTAAATTTATTTTTAAAGTTTCACTATGTGGTAAAAGGGTTGTGTTGGCTGGATCTGGAATTATTAGTTGGGCCTCTATTAAAGCAAGGACATCTTCCTAAAAAAAAATTGCAATTTTTTTAAATTAAGTTTGAGAATGGTAAGGAGGAGAGTGCTCTTGGCATAGGTGACGTTTTAAAGAAACCTATATACCGATATTAATAAATAGCATTTTATTTTCCTAATTTACAACAACCGGCTTTACATCGCGTAACTCGTCTCAAATTTGTACGTTGTCACGCCCACCACTGTATTATAATGTTATTAATTATTAAAATAAGTAAAAGTTTTATAATATTAAGATGTTGTTTGAAAAGGAGCTTCAGTGGATTGACGTGCGAGATATTAATATTCTTTTAGGTTTTTTTTTTGTTATTCTCTATTTGGTATTTAATAGTTTTCTGGAAACCTACTCAAATGTTTACTAAATTATTTTATTTACTGGTCGATGAAAATAATAACCCACTGGTGATTGACATTTTATACATTTATTTCACTTGCTGTAAAATTGTTAATACAAAAATTGATACGATACAATTCATACCTAAAATATACGGTTATTATAAAATACTTTTATTAGTTCAATATATCAACTAATCACATAATATATGCACAATTTTCCGACTTAGTTCTCCCCTATTAATAGTTAATTAAAATAATATAATTGTTCTTTCCCTGAGGGATATCCATAATCAAATATGTGATATGTCATTGTACTACATCTACTACTATCCCTGCGGGGTAAATACAAATAACATATATTTTCTGTACTATGCACAATTCCTTTTTAATAATCACCCCTGCAGGATTTTTTGTAATAATTATTCAGAATAATTGTCCTTAGCTAATTAAACGTTCCATTTTAAATAATCTTTATTTTATAATATTCTGCCGGTTTCAGATTTAGATGAAAACACCTATTCATTAAAATTTTTCTTTTACTAGGAGTACTGCATACTCTTTTAATATCAATATTCACAATTTGTAAATTAGGGGAGACTAACTGTATTGCGTACATATTTTCAAAATCATTAATATCAAAATAATTCAGTTCTACATTATATTTACGTCGTACATTACTATGTTAATAAAATACCTAAAATGGTTAATTTTATTCATAGCACTGAGTTCAAGAAAACAAAGTTCTAATTGTCATTTAACTAACATAATAGTCCAAACAAAATCAACACTATTTTGGCTCCTATTTCCCCTAGCATATGACACTTATGTAAACACAAGGTTTTTGACTTTACGGTGCACGAGTTTATTTATACTAGCGTGAACCCTTCGGTTTTATTTTAATATGGTATTATTTTCATCGTCTGAGAATACTTTTGCCAACAAAGAATTATTTGTGGTCAATTCCGGTATCTTGACCATTAAGAAAATAACTTTTATTTGGAGAATAAAAAAAAACTGGAGGACTACATCGGAGTAGTTACTTATTTAAGAAGAACTTTTAATATGAGGTGAATTATCTTTTTTTCGATCGCTCCTGGCTAGTTTTTATAGACGGAAAAATATCTAGGACCGCCTACTTGAGGAGTCTTTATTAATTTTAATTGGTTTAAAGAACGGATGTGAAACAATGACCGCCTCTTAGATCATTGTTGCTATAGCAACCGTTTTCCGGTTAATTAATTGGTGGGGTCAGAATAGCCATTAACTTATTTCCTACGATTTAAAATAACAAAGTTATTGGATTTTTGTAATTACAAGCACTTATATAATCACAATTCTACGAATTTTTATTACTTTTCGCTTCCTGTATGGCCTGATATGGTAATTAGAATTAGAACTGAGAATAAGAATAACAATTTTTATTATATGGGTGGTACTATAATACTGTTGTTTCATTGGTTTACTTATTGCTTTTAACTTTTTATGAGCGAGTATAGAAACGCCTTTTATTGTTTCTTTCGTTAATTTTCTTGACTCTTTTTAATAAAGAAATTGGTTAAACACTGATCTCCGTATTTTATCTAAAATGAAATGGATTTGGTTTTTGATTTCATAAAATAAAATAGTCAATACTTAAATTTACGTATACTGACCCACGACAACGTAGTACAACATTATGAGCGCTAAAATGTTTTCATTGGAGGGTTTCTCTTGTTTTTGTTTCTCTATGGAAACACTATTTATGTTGAAATCGTTTTTGCGCCGTTTTAAACAATATTTGGCTTCCAAAATATTTCATATTGTCTCGGGGGGTAGTTTCTGCGCGTCCAAGTGGTCGACGCCTAGGTTTCCCTGCTGAATGGTTAACCCAATGGCCGGGCCAGAGTGGGGAACCAAACACGTCGACCGGCTTGCTCGCGAGCGAGGGGAATTGCAGCACTCCGGTGAAACTTTAAATGGACGATTTTGCAACACAGTAGAAAGAGGAAGAAGAGAGAGAGGGGTGTTAGTGTGCCCGCCGGCCATCGGAGGGAGAAATTGGCGCTGTTGTCGCTTGAAGCGTCGCTGTCGCATATTTTTGACGTATAGAAGAGAAGGACAGTTATATTCTGACCTACTATAACGCTTCCCAAAATGAGCCAGGTGCTAATTGGAACAAACCAGCCAGCCCGCCATCCATGTCACAACTGTAAACAACTGTAAATTTTTCTTGTCCACGTTTTTTTTCTGAGGAAATTAATTTTTATTATCATTTTAATATACAATTCTATTAGTTTCTATTCTAGAAAACTTCGCCGATGTGTGTAATCTTTCAGTTATTATTCCAGCCTACTATGCAGGTAATTATTTTTTATTGATTTTACACTGTATTTTTTACAGTATACCAATTTTTTATATTGGACATCCAAGTTTACAATAAATAAATTAACATGAAATGTTTCACATACATAATAGGTGTTGGTTAACAAGCCAATCTTAACAAAATATCACTGGGCAGCCTGCAGATAACTGCAACCCATTTGTGCCCGAGGCCCGAGGTAATACCTAACAATCTATCAGTTACGAACAGATAAGTTTAGTCTCCTGAAATGATAATTTTAACATTTTTGTTTTACTGAGTGGATTAAAAATTATAACATAATGGCACAAAGATAATGGTTTGAGCTATCTTGATAAGTAGATACTTGGCCATCGGCAATATTTTACAGAGAAATTTAATGTCTACCCGATACTGTTTCTTTTGTTTCAGAGAATGCTGTAAGAATCACCTGATAGTTTATGGATCTTTTAGTACGTGTCTCAATGCATCCTAGTGCTTGTGTTTTATACAGTATTTGTGATAATATTATATGAATTGAGACAATTCCAGATGAGTGAGACCTATGAGACGTAACCTAAGGACATTAGTTTATTCTAAACAGTTATTTTTTGTTATGGTTGTCAATGCAGTTTTTATTTATAAATAAACGTAGAAAACATTATTTACGATAAAGTGCTTCCATCTTTATTTTCTAAATCTTGGTTAATATAAAAACGTGCATTATTTATTCCATAAAATAAAAACTTTTGTGCGTCTTTTTATTGATTTAATTTGTGATTTAATAATATTTATATTGAATCACAAATTAAATCAATAAAAACTCGTTCAAAAGTTAATAATTAAATTGAAAAGTCCTAAAACCGCTGTTCAAATTTCCCGCCATTGCGCCTCTGATGGCCGGCGGGCACACTAACACCCCTCTCTCTCTTCTTTCTCCCTCTACTGTGTTGCGATTTTTTAACAAGGAGTTAACATTTCTAACCCTATAAATTTTCTTTGGATTTCAGCATCTATCTCGCAGCCAAGTGAGCACGACCAGCGAGCGCCCGAACCGCCAGAGTAGATCGCGTTGACACTTTTCCCCGACACAGAATGTAGAAGCCAAACTAATTAAAGGTAAGACTGTAGGGTATTTTATTATTTATTTTGTTATCATTGCTAAATTGTGTTAATAAAGAGTTACGTTAATTATGATGACCGCCTTTTAATATTAAATTTTTAATACTAAACTTCACCCTTTGGTGCCAAAGGTAAAAAAATTTTAAGTACTAGAAACAGTTAGGCTTATCGCTGAAATAAAATATTGCCCTACCTTCAGTTTATCTTTTGTAACATCATCTTGAATTTCATCTAATAAATATTGGATCTCTTTTAGATAGGTGTACCATGGGATGTATGCAGTTTCGTATTTTAAATAATCAGTCAGTGCAAAAGCATTTTGATATGGTCTGCAAATAGAGTAAAATTTATTTTGGTTTACGAACATAGGAAAACTGTTTTTAAAAATATTATAGGCGCTTTTAAAAAAATATAGATGCCAACAGAAACTACTGCTATACAATAAATAGCAAACATTTTCTGCAGCTAGATAAAAATAACGTACAGTGTGACGCAGTAAAGTCCGCATCATATGGGATTTTTTTTATTAATAGCGTTATTCAAAATTTGACTTTGGTATTAAGTTCTGCTTCGATCGAGTTAAAAATTAAGCAAAAAAAATAGTAGTCACGTGATTTTCATATCTGTCAAATTTTAATTTTTTCCAAAAAATAATTCAAAAGGGGTAATTTCTGAAAATATCGAAAAAAGTTATTTGAAAATTTTTTAAATACAGTTTCTAGCCCACATGCAAAATTTCAGCTGCATAAAATAATTTTGATTTTTTACCCATACTCTGTAAATTGCACCACTTTTGGAAAATAAGACTCAACGCAACCCACATAAAACTTCTTAGTTTTGACAATGCTTTATTTCAAATACATTTTCTTTAAAGTAGCACCATATTAAATGTTTTTTTCTACAATATCAAAATTGGGCTATTAAAATTTGGTCGCATGTGATGCAAAGTTTATTTGTTTTTGATCCTGTATAAGGTAACTTCATAAAATAAGTGTTTTTAACCCAGATATTACTGAAACTATTTTTTTTTTAAAGTCGCAATATGTTAAATCAAACTAATAATTATAGTATAAGAAAACGAGTTTTAGGCTAAATTTTATTATTTTTCTATTTGTAACAGAAAAAAATGGCGTCCTTTTAAAAGGACGGTAGTAAAATAGGGATCATAAATATCGCACACTAAAAAATCCTTCTAAAGCTGTTAACAAACTTATATAACTTATTTTTGTGGCAAAAACCGCATCTTGCCTGTAATTCCTGATATATCACTAGATGGTTTAATCCATCATGCCTTGCATTGATGTTTGCTATGAATGAGTCTCGTTTTGATGGTCCTCGCCTTTGATTTCTTTGATTTGATTCCAGGAGATTTGTGGCAACTGCTCTTTTAAAATATACTTGATTCATTTTGCCTCCTTCTAGTCTATGAATCGGTCATGCATTTTGCACTACTTACATGTCCAAACAATGGGTAAATAATGAGAAGTACCATTTTTCCCCTGATTGAGCTAATGTTTTGATCACTGCGATCAACACCGCCCATCATGTATGTAATGTAACTGTTGAGATTCGATGAGTTTTGGTTGATCAATATTTACGCGTCTCTTTTCTTTTTGGCTGAACCGTTTCACTTGTGACACTGGTAACACCGTTGTATAATTCAATGCAACAGTTACAACACTGTTATCATTCCATCGTCATACCACAATGCCCGTATCTTGATCTAATTTATATTCATATTTTCCCCTAATTTTCTTCTTCATTGCCGCTACGGACGTGAAAGGACAGTTCAATAAACTGTTGTCTCTTATTATTCCTGTTCCGAAAAGATAACGCTTTTTGAGTTCATTTACTAAATGAAGGCATGGAAAAAAGTTATCAAAGACAGATGGAAACCCCTGCTGCCCCTGCCATTGATTTTGAATGACATCTGCGTAATTTAGAATCACCGAGGATCCAAGACCTAGTTCCTTGTATTTATTTGTTAGAGTATTACTTGCTCCTGAAAAAAAAATTCCATCAAGTACCTAGATATACTCAAATTACTACCGTCCTTTTAAAAGGACGGTAATATTTAGCAACCCCCCGTAGCAAAACCAAAACATTTCGGCCACTTCACGCGTACAAGTATATTATTATATTATACACCTAAATACGACCCAGAAACTTTATTTTCATAAAAATAATATAATAAACTTGCACTTTGTACCTACCTCCAATTATACATTGAGCTGGTAAAAAAAAAACAATATACAAAACACTAAATTCTCCTAAAACTGGCACTAATTCACAGAAGCACGTCCTAACATTTACCTTAGTACAGGTATTCTAAAAGTAAAACAAGTGCCGCTATCTATTAAATAAATGCTTAGCTACCAATCTAGCCCGAAATTTAAATGTGCCTTTTAAAAGGACGGTAGTAATGACTGGTTTAAAAACGTAGTTTGTGTCTGAAAGTAATACACCTTAATATTAAGACAAAAAAGGACACAGTGTCATCAGTAAAGTGTTCATTAAGTGGAAAATAAATCGTAAGGTTTATCTTTTTTCAACGAGTTAATTTAAATCCCCTTTATTAAAATTTGTCATTAAGCTATATCATAAAAAAGTAAAAATTGTCTTTTATTATTTAAGCAAGCGCAGTTTTCGAAAAATTAATTACAATGATGCACCAAAAACACGTTTACAACGACAAAATATGGGTACAAAATCAAAATTATCTTATGCAGCTGAAATTTTGCATGTCGGCTAGAAACTGCATTAAAAAAAACTTTTTTTAATAACTTTTTTCGGTATTTTCAGAAATAACCCCACTTTTGAATTATTTTTTGGAAAAAATTTAATTTGACAGATAATGCGAATCACGTGACTACTATTTGTTTGCTTAATTTTCATCTCGATCGAAGCAAAACTTGATGCTAAAGTTAAATTTCGAATAAAGCTATTAATAAAAAAAAATACCATATGATGGGGCCTTTACTGGTCACACTGTATACAACGCGAGTTTGTAATTTGGAATAAATTCAGTAAATGCAGTTAAAAAAAATGTTTGGGAACGGGTTTGAACTAGTGATGCCGCGAGACGAGACGAGACGAGAATTGGCCCATTATCGTCTCGTCTCGTGAGGCGAGAATTTTTTTTTATCTCGTCTCGACGAGAAACGCGTTTTTCTCGCTCGAGAGTGCCATTGTCTCGTCTCGTCTCGTTTTTTCTCGTGAGTAGGGAATCATAAAAAATATTTTTTTATACGAATCTTAAAGGGGGTATACATTTAAAAGTATCTGGTCGTAATCGCAGAAGGGTTTAATATAAGTCGATTTGTTAGTCATGTGACTTAGAAACTATTTTTCTTTGATCAACAAAATATTGCAAGCGGCCATAAGACATAATTCACATAATGTAATAGGCTTGGCACGGAGGTATTTTTAGTCCCAAAATACGGGGTGGTAAAAGACACAGAATAGAGAACGATTTATAATAATAATAATTGATTCATAATGGAACTACCCTTCTTTTATTTTTTATTTTTTGGCATAATTCGGGGCATCATTAACTGCAAGAGTTTTGAAAATATTCGACTAAATAAAGGGATCAGCCCAGAATGTCATCCGGGGAAAAACCTTAATTTTTTTATTACATTAATAGAAAGTGCAAGAGAAAGAACTTAAAGAAGGCAAAATAAACACTGCAGTGAAAGGCGACCTCGATACGATATAGCGGTGGAGCTCTCGGGCTGCCTCCGGTATCATTCGGGTGTCCCTTCGGCATGTTGTCGAGAAGTGAGCTACTCCTGAACCAAGTAACGGATCTAGTGACCCACAAAAGGGACGCATGTCTGTTGCCGATCCAGACGGATTGGGGGACGCCCCGAATCAGAGGATTTGGTAATACAGACGGTGGTGTCCCGTGGAGTGATACTGGATCCCGACGGATTAGGGGGCTCCGCGGCAACATCCTTCAAGTCGCACCACAGAGACGTAATAGGCTTCCCCCGTCAAGGTCTGTGGTGGACAAGAGGTGTTACAACAGGACCGTAAAAACTGTGCCGAGAATAACATCTGCCAGTAAAATTGTGGTTCGGAACCCACGTAAAACTGTAGGTCCCGTCTGGCTGACATTACCCAGACGTAAAAATGGGGTTGGCAAAAAGGGTCGCACTGGCCTACTTGCTTGGCGCTAAGCCTCCCCTACTACTACTACTACTACTACTAAAGAAGTATTTCCGAAAATGCTTTATTTGACATATCAAAATTTAAAAATTCACTTTATTTTTTGCTCCTTTTACCCAAAAAATACAAAAATTTATTACGAACAAGCTTAAGGCATACACTTGAATCATTCCTACTACTGAATGTCACTTTACCTATTATATTAGACTTTTTATTTTTAATTTATTTACTAATGTCATATTGAGACTATTAACTTAATGCTATTGTTATAACACTAGTTTCATGGCCCTCCGTTGTCTTTATCTGTGATTTCCTAATAAAGTTTCGGTTGATATACAGGGTGTTATGAAAGTAATGTCAAAAATTAAAACTGGTAAGAGAGATATGAAATGAAATTCACACTTTTATTAATGATTTTTGTGTGAGAAGTTTTTGGCGAATTTCGAATTTTTGATACAAAATTGTTAAATTTAGTCAAAATCTATCGTCTTTCGCCTTGTGAATGAAATTTGACTGGGGTCCTTTTCGATATTGTGTTTTCAATCGAAAATGCTTTCTTTCAGATTTGGTTAATTATTTAAAAATGTCAACTACTAACCGTAGACAGAAGAAAGAGGCTAGACAATTTGATTATGTTCTATTGAATATCTGTTTTAAGGTAAATGCCTTCACAATACGATAGAGTGAGAACGTTAAACACATTATTTTTCTGTCTATATATTGGGAGATACCTAAAATTCAGTGTTCTAACAAACGAGAAAATTCGAGAAAATTCGAGAAAAAACGAGAAATTTCTCAACGAGAAACGGTCTTCTCTCGTCTCGTCTCGTGACTTCTCCCGAGAAAAAAATTTCACTCTCGTCTCGTCAGGAACAGCAGAATAAAATGCGAAACTAAGAAAAACAAAAATATTATAAATTATTCTGTCAATAAAAATCAATGTTAGGTACACCAAAATTTACTAAAACATTACTGGTTTCAGTCTAAATATTTGTAAAACCACTAAAATCTGTACTTACCCCTCTTGACGCGCCATTTTCGTGTATGTGTCGTAGGCTGACAGTGAAATCCGTCATTTCATGAAAAGCCTAGTCACTTCATGAAGCGTCGGCAGATTGTGTAAAAACATGAAATTACACGATCTGCCGCGTCACTTCATGAAGAGACCTTGACGTTTCGGCGTATTATGTATAACACAATCTGCCTAATTTTAAATATCGTCACTTCATGAAATGCCACAAAAACAAGGCATATTGTTAAATTCCGTCTAAAAGATATATTGGCAACTGGTTTGTTCGTTGTTCCCCAGAGCATTTTTTTTTAATTACATTTTTTCAACTAATATTATTTTATAAAAATTTAAAAAATGCTCTGACAAACCCGAACAAACCAGTTGCCAATATACCTTTTAGACGGAATTACACAATATGCCTTGTTTTTGTGGCATTTCATGAAGTGACGATATTTAAAATTAGGCAGATTGTGTTATACATAATACGCCAAAACGTCAAGGTCTCTTCATGAAGTGACGCGGCAGATCGTGTAATTTCATGTTTTTACACAATCTGCCGACGCTTCATGAAGTGACTAGGCTTTTCATGAAATGACGGATTTCACTATCAGCCTACGACATATGCACCAGACAGCCGAATGGAGCAAATAATTTTTAAAGAACTCTTTTTGTTTACTCGACGTTAAAACTGACATGAAACATTACCGAAATACTTAACAACCTGAAAACATCGACCTAAGGACAATTTTTGCAATTACACTATTTTTTTTTAACCATTTTATGATGCGTTGTTTTGCGTTCCTTATATGGAACGCTAGTACTTAATGGGTTTTAAACGAAAGTAAAACTTGTTCAGACCATTTCTAATCACTTCGGAAGAAATTAACCTACACTTGTCTTATTCGTGCTTTTAATTTAAATAGGAATAAACATTTTATATTTGATATGGATGACTTAATATGCACTTTAAAAATAGGCAATCAAAAGCTACAGGGTTGCCATTTAAAAAAATTATCGATATCGTCATATCTCTAATTTTGGACACTGTTTCAATGTTTTTTTTTATAAAAAAAAATACCACAATTTAGAATGTTCAAACTAGTGATGCCGCCGAGACGAGAAATTCTCGTGTCTCGTCTCGTCTCGTCTCGTCTCGTCTCGTCTCGTCTCGTCTCGTCTCGTCTCGTCTCGTCTCGTCTCGTCTCGTCTCGTCTCGTCTCGTCTCGTCTCGTCTCGTCTCGTCTCGTCTCGTCTCGTCTCGTCTCGTCTCGTCTCGTCTCGTCTCGTCTCGTCTCGTCTCGTCTCGTCTCGTCTCGTCTCGTCTCGTCTCGTCTCGTCTCGTCTCGTCTCGTCTCGTCTCGTCTCGTCTCGTCTCGTCTCGTCTCGTCTCGTCTCGTCTCGTCTCGTCTCGTCTCGTCTCGTCTCGTCTCGTCTCGTCTCGTCTCGTCTCGTCTCGTCTCGTCTCGTCTCGTCTCGTCTCGTCTCGTCTCGTCTCGTCTCGTCTCGTCTCGTCTCGTCTCGTCTCGTCTCGTCTCGTCTCGTCTCGTCTCGTCTCGTCTCGTCTCGTCTCGTCTCGTCTCGTCTC
Source organism: Polydrusus pterygomalis (assembly GCA_963969555.1). Lineage (NCBI taxonomy): Eukaryota > Metazoa > Arthropoda > Insecta > Coleoptera > Curculionidae > Polydrusus > Polydrusus pterygomalis. Next base: position 47,759,181 of record OZ018378.1, read on the forward strand.
GTCTCGTCTCGTCTCGTCTCGGCGGCATCACTAGTTTGAACATTCTAAATTGTGGTATTTTTTTTTATAAAAAAAAACATTGAAACAGTGTCCAAAATTAGAGATATGACGATATCGATAATTTTTTTAAATGGCAACCCTGTAGCTTTTGATTGCCTATTTTTAAAGTGCATATTAAGTCATCCATATCAAATATAAAATGTTTATTCCTATTTAAATTAAAAGCACGAATAAGACAAGTGTAGGTTAATTTCTTCCGAAGTGATTAGAAATGGTCTGAACAAGTTTTACTTTCGTTTAAAACCCATTAAGTACTAGCGTTCCATATAAGGAACGCAAAACAACGCATCATAAAATGGTTAAAAAAAAATAGTGTAATTGCAAAAATTGTCCTTAGGTCGATGTTTTCAGGTTGTTAAGTATTTCGGTAATGTTTCATGTCAGTTTTAACGTCGAGTAAACAAAAAGAGTTCTTTAAAAATTATTTGCTCCATTCGGCTGTCTGGTGCATATGTCGTAGGCTGATAGTGAAATCCGTCATTTCATGAAAAGCCTAGTCACTTCATGAAGCGTCGGCAGATTGTGTAAAAACATGAAATTACACGATCTGCCGCGTCACTTCATGAAGAGACCTTGACGTTTTGGCGTATTATGTATAACACAATCTGCCTAATTTTAAATATCGTCACTTCATGAAATGCCACAAAAACAAGGCATATTGTGTAATTCCGTCTAAAAGGTATATTGGCAACTGGTTTGTTCGGGTTTGTCAGAGCATTTTTTAAATTTTTATAAAATAATATTAGTTGAAAAAATGTAATTAAAAAAAAATGCTCTGGGGAACAACGAACAAACCAGTTGCCAATATATCTTTTAGACGGAATTTAACAATATGCCTTGTTTTTGTGGCATTTCATGAAGTGACGATATTTAAAATTAGGCAGATTGTGTTATACATAATACGCCGAAACGTCAAGGTCTCTTCATGAAGTGACGCGGCAGATCGTGTAATTTCATGTTTTTACACAATCTGCCGACGCTTCATGAAGTGACTAGGCTTTTCATGAAATGACGGATTTCACTGTCAGCCTACGACACATACACGAAAATGGCGCGTCAAGAGGGGTAAGTACAGATTTTAGTGGTTTTACAAATATTTAGACTGAAACCAGTAATGTTTTAGTAAATTTTGGTGTACCTAACATTGATTTTTATTGACAGAATAATTTATAATATTTTTGTTTTTCTTAGTTTCGCATTTTATTCTGCTGTTCCTTATATGAAACGCTAGTCCTTTAGGGTCCGTAAAACTTCTAATGGAAAAAAAATTAAAAAAGTGATTCAAACATTTATTTAGATAATATAAGCAATAAAACAAGTTTTTTTATTTCATTTAGTATAAAAATCAACAAAGCAGTCAATACATAGTCCTACGTCACATTTGCGATACTGTGTGCGCACAGAACTACCTTTATAATTTTGTCCGGAGCATCGTCGGCGTTTGTTGTTGGGGACATATTCCACCAAATGATTTTTTTCATCAAGCCGTATATCTGGAGAGATTCTAGAATCTTATCCATCAATTTTTTGTGCTATTTGAAAAGATGTCGGTATGATGGAACTGGAACGATAAGGGAAAACAGGCTCCCAAAAAAGTGTCCAATTACAGATGTTAAAACTATGAAAAAATCTAACCGCGGCCATTTGATTATGCTGCGATTCAGGATAGGTCGATGTTTCTAGGGGGATGGACAATTCAGCAGTCACTGTAGCTTCAACAGTACAACCGGGTTTTCCATTATCAAATGCACAACGGTATTCAGTAGCTCAGAAGAAGAAAATTGCCATAACAAGACCACAATGTCTTAAAAATATAATATGTTTATGGGAGGTACAGACCAAATGGACGCCAACATCAACTTATATAGAATGGGTGTAAGAGGGAAGAAATGGTGGTGTCCGATTTTCACTTGGTTACTAGACGCTGCCATTCAAAATGCGTGGGCCATTTACAAAGTACATAATCCACAAACCGCCCAATTGAATTTTAGGAGAGAAATAATTGCGCAAGCTTATCTCAAAAATTTTCAAAGCTTGCCAAAATCAGGTGGAAGACCCAGCTGTTTTTCAACAGTTTCTAGAATCTCTCCAGTTATACGGCTTGATGAAAAAATGATTTGGTGGAATATGTCCCCAACAACAAACGCCGACGATGCTCCGAACAAAATAATAAAGGTAGTTCTGTGCGCACACAGTGTCGCAAATGTCACGTAGGACTATGTATTGTTTAAATAAATGTTTGAATCACTTTTTTAATTTTTTTTTCCATTAGTAGTTTTACGGACCCTAAAGGACTAGCGTTCCATATAAGGAACATCCGCCATCTTGAAAATAACGAAATAACATTGTACAAATTGACAGTGCTGAATTTACCAGTAAGCTGAGTAGGCTGAAGCCTAGGGCGGCAGATTTTAGGGTGCGGCAAATTTGGCCCAAAAATTTTTTTTTATCTTACAGAAATAAATGGTACAATCTTTATTCATGGTTGACGGGTAGTATTTTTTTAAATAATTTCTATTGTTGGCCGTGTCTGTTAATGGGGATAAAAAAGGTAGTTAGAACTTTACTGGCTTTGCAGAAAGAAATTTCATTTTCAATAAAATAAGTGGGTAGGTAATCATAAATTTTTGAAATATTTACTAAAAATAATTGACCAAATTTGGGCGTGGTCTTAAAAAAATTTCGCTTGCGGCGCATTTCGCCTGCAGCGGGCTTTTTCTTTCCCGAACACTTCACCTGTTTCAAAACTCACGAGCCGTCACTCGTAGGGGCGGCAAAAATTGAATAGCCTACTAGCGGCAAATTTGTAAATCCGCCACTGCAAATTGACCTAAAACGTATTTGTGTTGCTAATTAAAGTATTAAAATATAATTTGCTTCTTAAAATTTCGAATATGAAAAACTCAGTCCTTAATGGGTTAAGATATTGCCAAACATTGAATGGACACCATTTTAAGCATTTATTGACGAAAAAGTATTAAAGAAGTTAATGACAGTGTCATGGAATTGATACCAAATAACATTCGAGCTTATATTTTGAGCACGATATTTTTTTAAATTTGTTTTATCATACTTCTTGGCAATTTAATTTGATCTGTTGGACGCCTTTGTTAAATTGCCAAGAAGTAAGTATTCAAAAACAAGCATGAAAATATTACCCGCTAAATCTTATGGTATTACCTACGAATAAATTACGTACCTATCACTATATCCTTCACTTATAACGGTATAAAATTTGGCCACATTGAATAAATCATCTATGATTTGAGCGCGATTTTCCGTTGGAATATATTGGTATGTACTTTCATTAGTAAGTACCTTTATAATCATTGACAAGGTTTCAGTGTCGTAGTCTACCCTGTACAAACCTAAAAGAAAATGTACATCTTCACTAAACGACTAAATTTAAATCCTTTTAATTCTCTAACCATCTTCCATTAGTTTATTAAACTATTTTAGAATAAACAAAAATAATAATTAAAGTTAATTTATTGATATACAGGGTGTCCGGTAACTTATGGGCCATAGAGCAACTGGAGATAGTAGATATAAAAATATGTCTTTTGAGCCAAATTTGCCCAAGTAAAATGTTAGAGGTTAAAGAGATACAGGGTATTGAAAGTGAATATTAATTTTCGAAAAATGATGATAATTTTGAAACGGTTTAAGATATCGAATTCAAAATCGGTATAACTAGGTTTTCGGGAGTGAGAAATTCGAATTTGGTGTTAATTTCAAGATACTCCCTAGAGGGCGCTTGCTACGTGCTTCATGTTGAACTAATTCATCCATATTTTTTTAAACCGTGCAGTTACTAGTATTTAAACTTTAAACTATAAAAGAAATTACCTTTTTACGTAAAAAAGGTACTCTTGGTCGATCTCGATATCTCAAGCCGTTACCCAGATTTTAGGGTCTGAATGTTCCATTGTACATTCTGTTGATTGCTGAGAAATATTTAATTCACAAAGTGTGCCTTGCATTTTGACAAAATTTGTTGCGGTGAAAACTGTCATTATTTTCTACTTTTTCCCGTCAAAGGTACGTAAATAAAAAGTTTTTGCAATATCCAAGGACTGTAATCTTTTCAAATAAAAATGCCCAGGCTTAATAAGTTTTCTAACCGTGATTTACGTGATATGGTCTGCGTTTATGCACAAGAGAATTATAATAGTCGTGCTGCACTTAGAAGGTATGTAGAACTCTACCCAACCAGAATCATTCCAGACCGAAAAATATATCAAAGAATATTCAATCAGTTAGTTGAAACAGGTTCGTTTTATGTCAAAAATCCTGGTGGACGACCGAAAACTATAACGGTCGAACAAGAAGAAGAGATCTTGGTTCGTATCGCGGAAAATCCTGAATTAAGCACTAGGTGTTTGGAAGCTTCTACAGGAATAGGTAAATCAACCGTCTCAGAAGTCATCAATGCAGAAAATTTATTTCCTTACCATTTCACGCCCGTTCAAAATTTACTGCCAGGAGATTTGCCAGTCAGATCAGAATTCTGTCAAAATCTACTAAATAAGAATAACGAAGATCCCATGTTCCTGAGAAAAACATTATTTACTGACGAGGCAACTTTTACAAGACGCGGAATTTTTAACTGGAAAAATAATCATCACTATGCTTTGGAAAATCCACGACTACCCAAAGAAAGACATTTTCAGCACGAGTTTTCGATAAATATTTGGTGCGGCATTATCGACAATTTCCATATCAGCTTCCGCAGAGACTTAATGGAGAACAATATTTGCAGTTTTTAGAAAACGATTTACTTTACCTTCTGGATGATATACCTCTGAACATAAGACACAATATATGGTACATGCAAGATGGTGCCCCAGCACACTTTGCAGTTCCTTTTCGAAATCATTTAAATCAGCGTTTTCCACATCGGTGGATTGGTCGCTGAAGCGAATTTTCTTAGCCACCGCGTAGCCCAGATATTAACCCGTTAGATTTTTATCTGTGGGGTCACATGAAGGATTTGGTATATGGTGATGAATCCAATACACGGGAAGAACTTAAACAAAAAATTCAAGAAGAGGAGATCAAAATATCTTCCTAAATGTGAGACGTCATTTGTTAAAAAGCTTAAGAAAATGTATTGAAGTAAACGGTGGACACTTTCAACATTTACTAAAGTGAATTAAAACAAATTTTTAATAGTTTCCAATATTTTCATTTTGTTTTTTTTTCTGCCTTTTTATCATCAAGTCCTAGAATCTGGGTAACGGCTTGAGATATCGAGATCGACCAAAAGTACCTTTTTTACGTAAAAAGGTAGGTTCTTTTATAGTTTAAAGTATAAATACTAGTAACTGCACGGTTAAAAAAAATATGGATGAATTAGTTTAACATGAAGCACGTAGCAAGCGCCCTCTAGGGAGTATCTTGAAATTAACACCAAATTCGAATTTCTCACTCTCGAAAACCTAGTTATACCGATTTTAAATTCGATATCTTAAACCATTTCAAAATTATCATCATTTTTCGAAAATTAATTTTCACTTTCAACACCCTGTATCTCTTTAACCTCTAATATTTTACTTGGGCAAATTTGGCTCAAAAGACATATTTTTATATCTACTGTCTCCAGTTGCTCTATGGCCCATAAGTTACTGGACACCCTGTATAGGGTGTTTCATTAAGGGTGGCCACCGGCCATATCTCGGAAACTACTAAACATAGAAACTTGGGGAAAAAAATAATGATTAAAGCGGTCTTAAGAAAATTCTGGAAATTACTTTTAAGTTCCTCATTTCGCCGCAAGGGGACACAATTAAAATCAAATTTCTCCGCAAATTCCCGTATTAAGGTATAACTCTGATTACATCATTGGAAAGCTTAGACAATTCAGCAATATTTTAGTTTAAGGCTCGTTGGCGTACCGACCTTGATAAGAGTGGGGGAAGCTATTGAACGTGTAAACATTAAAATCGCTGTAACTTCTAAACGACTTATCCGATTTTACTAAATTTAGGCTTGTTTGAAAGGGAAAGGTAAGTATCGTACACGATAGTGTTTAATAAAATTGCTAGAGGGCGCAATTTGTAATAATAACAGTTTTTTCGATTTTATCCCGAAAATTCAACTCATACGGTATACCTATGACCTCATAATCAATAAGTGAATAAAATTTGCAAGAAAAGATGTGAAGACCGCAGTTCGATATCTTTATTCGTTTCAGAGTTATTGCCAAAACAATAATTTTTAATACAAATTGCGCCCTCTAGCAATTTTATTAGAGACTATCTTGTACCATTGGATACGACAATTGAAGTTACTTACCTTTATTTTCCAAACGAGCTTAAATTTAGTAAAATCAGTTAAGTCATTTGGAAGTTATAGTGATTTTAATGTTTACACTTTCAATTAATAAGAGTGGGAGAAGCTATTGAAAGTGTAAACATTAAAATCGCTGTAACTTTTAGACGACTTATCCGATTTTACTAAATTTAAGCTTGTTTGGAAGAACCTTCAATAATTGTCGTATCTGATGGTACACGATAGTTTCTAATAAAATTGCTAGAGGGCACAATTTGTTTTTAAAATTATTGTTTTGGCAATAACTCTGAAACGAATAAAGATATCGAACTGCGGTCTTCACATATTTTCTTGCAAATTTCATTTACTTCTTGATTATGACGTCATAGTTATACCGTATGATTTGAATTTTCGGGATAAAATCGAAAAAACTGTTATTATTATAAATTGCGCCCTCTAGCAATTTTATTAAACACTATCGTGTACTGTTGGATACGGCGATTAAAGATACTTACCTTTTCCTTCCAAACAAGCTTAAATTTAGTAAAATCGGATAAGTCGTTTAGAAGTTACAGCGTTTTATTTTAATGTTTACACATTCAATAGCTTCTCCCACTCTTATCAAGGTCGGTACGCCAACGAGCCTTAAACCAAAATAATGCTGAATTGTCTAAGCTTTCCAATGATGTAATCAGAGTTATACCTTAATATGGGAATTTTTGGAGAAATTTAGAATTAAAAAAAATTTTTAATTGTGCCCCCTTGCGGCGAAATGAAGAACTTAAAGGTAATTTCCAGAATTTTCACATGACCGCTTTAATCATAATTTTTTTTTCCAAGTTTCTATGCCTAGTAGTATCCGCGATATGGCCGGTGGCCACCCTTAATGAAACACCCTGTATAATATTATGTCTCACGCTGACCGTATGTACACACACACTGTATACAGGTTCTTTAAGAAATAACGTACCAGTTGCTGCTGCATTTACAACTCCCCACGAAATACCGTCCTCGTTCTTTGGAACGTACATTCCAAAAGTCCTTCCGGGGTTAATCCAAAAGTAAGAGGCATTTTCTGGATATGGATCATCCCAGGTAATATAACTGATTGGAACCCACCAGATTGATTCATTTTGCTCACGGGTTTCGTTCAGAGTTGGTGAGTATTTATACTGAAACAATAACGGTGTAGGCTTCAAGCATATACATTTACCTTTAGATACGTACAGCTTATTGTTATCGGCCTGTCCTTCTTAAGCGGCATTCTCAAAATACACTTCAGAACCGGCTCGGCGCTATTTTGTTGTTGTGTTTTAATGTTTCTCTGTGGATTTCTTATAGTTTTCTTTGCTTTTGTGTTTTGTGGGTGTATAATATTTACTGATTTCTAGTTTTTGCGTAGTTTAGTGAATTGTGTTTGTGCTTTTAGTGACTCGGATACTCAGATTGGAGTATACACAATGACTAGTAATAGCCGGTGTGTGATTTTATTATGCCAAAATAGGGGTTAAATACCTGCTAATTCGCATTTTTAGTATGTATGAAGTAGTGATGTACCTATCTTGATATATCATTTTATTATATACTAGCGTGTATCCGGCATGCGTTGCAACCCGCTGGTATAAATACAAACCCGAACAAACCCGATATATTAGTACCCGGCATGCCACTTTCTGAAATTGCACCCGTGTGAAGCCGGGGCGGGTCGCTAGTTATACATAAAAACCTTCACCTTGAATCACTCTATCTATTAAAAAAAAAACTCTTCAAAATCCGTTGCGTAGTTTTAAAGATTTAAGCATATATAGGTATATAGGGACGGACGGACATACAGCGACAGCGACTTTGTTTTATACTATGTTAAGATGATCAATTTAAACACATCTAACTAGAAAAAGAAAAGCACGAAGTCTTTCTCCACAATCTTTATTAATCGAAAAACTAGGCGAACCTAGTATCACATCGACATGTTTCGAGTGTAGAAACACTCATCATCAGGAAACAAAGTGAAAATTAAAATGCTGATGTTTTTAGCAAGAGAAAATAATGGTGAGATTGAGCCGTAATGGAGCTTTTAATGGTGTACAAGAGATGTAAAATTGAAAAATCAGAAGGTCAAAAATTAAGACTCCAGCATACTGAAGAGTCGAGGGTTAAGTGTAGAAGCACACTGTCGTGCAGAAAAAGATAGGGTAGTAAAAATTAGGGAGTTTTGAAAAACATATCTGTTAAAAGTATTAATAAATTACTGAACATCCTAAGTTTTATTGAGCCCAGTCAGAAACATTTGAAAATGTTGGGGTGAGATGTAAAGAAAAGAAGAGAAAAAGAAAAATTGTTTTTTGGTCAAAGCATCTTTTAATGTAAAAGTAAAAACAGTTGGGGTACCAGGCTTTTTACGGCCCAGTTACCCCGCCACACTGAGAAAATCTCCAGCAAAAACAACTTTACTGATGTATTTTTGGCTATCCCAGCTAAAATATTTGCCAAAGTTGCAAATTGACTCTCTTGTAGCAGTAAAATAAGGTTTACTGATGTCTTTCTATTGATTTTAATAAGTACTTTGCTGTTGGTAATAAATATTTTCTTAAATATTTCGCAATAGCAAAATACGTAATTGTAAGAGCAAAAAACTTTTTCAAAAGAATTTTTATTTATCCTGAGAAAAAATGTTGCTGCCCCAGCAAAGAAAATTTATTAGATCCGGTATTCGGGTGTTTCCGTGTCGCCATTCGGTGTCGTTAAGAGCCAGTTTCGAGTATTTCAGTCCGTCCGAGCCTGTTGTCGCGCCGTTCGCGCATCATTTCGCTAAGTTTAGAGTTGAGGGAGAGGGTGGGGCTCATAGCCTTACAAAATTATTTGTTTTTTTTTGTTTGTGACCTGCGGCTAGCTGTATTATTTTGATGGAGTACAAGAAAAGTTGAAAGTTTAGAGGCCACCTTTAAATTAAGAAGAAGACTATACGTTAATGCAAATTTGGGAACATTTTTTGATGATTTTCCATTTCCATGTCCTTATTGTAGTTAAACACAGGCATTGAATTGGTAAGTTTTGTTTGTATAATCTTACACATAATATACTTGTTTTTGTTTATTTTTATGCATATTTCGGTAAATCATTTATTTGTGTATTTTTAGAGAGAGGCAGTTTTTAACAAAAGGTTTCCTGATTGTATTGACGTCATATAATATACTAGTAGAAAGTTTGTGCAGGAATAATAGCAAAGTTGAAAGAACGAAAAATCAGCGGATACGGCCTTGAAGAGAATATTGGTAAGTTAAAACGTTTCATTTTGTATATAAAATGTTTCCCTGTTAAATAGGTCTTATAATAATAATTGTAATTGAAAACTAATGAAATAATTATTTTTAGACATTACTGCTAAGGGACTACTGATGTTACTATAATTATTGAGCCCCATAACCATTAAAAGTGCCAGAAAAGGTTCTATGGAGACCAAGCAGGAGCGAGGTGCAAGAAAGCTTGTTCTTTAACGCAGAGGTAAATATTAACTACTATATTCGCTATGCTTGAACTAAGAATCATACATACATACCTAACCTTATACCGTGCGAGCAAAAATTAGTTGCATCAAAGAGGGCCTTGCATCTAAGAACGTAATGCTTAGCGGTATCAATTAATCAGTTATTCCATCATCTTTGACAGCCGTTACGCGTAATTTTATCTAAACCAAGCCCTACGTTTTTTAATCCAAGCCCTCTTTGATGCAAATAATTTTTGCTCGCACTGTAGTAACCTGAATCAATGATCTAGGTAGCAGATCATTGACCTGAATGCTTAATGGGAGGCTTAGCTGGTAGTAGTGTCAACTTTTTTTTGACATTTTGAAGTCGGAACTTTTTAGTAAAATTTAATAATTGCAGTCGTGCATACATTGGTGTTACAATGACAAACACCGATAAGTTGTCTTATTCTTGACTTCGCTTGGTTTCTCCCTGGTCCTTCATTTCCAGAATTTTTGATTACCCCTACTATAAATATTTAATCAACATTCTCCGTTCCAGAATGATCATCTCACAGAAAAAATAAACGCAAAATGTGAGAAGCTACTACTGTTTAACCTAACTGTTCAGCCGTTCGGAGTCATAGTGGAAAACCTTGCCTCTCCAAGATATATTATAGTTGTATCAGTGCTGGTATCATTATTATTATTATTATTATTATTATTATTATTATTATTATTATTATTATTATTATTATTATTATTATTATTATTATTATTATTATTATTATTATTATTATTATTATTATTATTATTATTATTATTATTATTATTATTATTATTATTATTATTATTATTATTATTATTATTATTATTATTATTATTATTATTATTATTATTAGGTGCATATAGTCCTGTTTTTGTTATTTTATGTTATAAATAAGTTTCTATAAATTCTTTTTCTTTTATAGCCTGGTAGAGTATAATTATTTTTTTCTCATTTTTTATAAAAAAAGGTTTGTAAAATGAAACTTTTATTATTGTTAATTATTAGGTGCTTTAAGTTCCTGTTGTTTAATGTTATAACTTATAACGTTCATATAATTTGTTTTTTGCATAACCTGTATTAATATTTGGTTCTTGTCGTATTTTTTTTTATATAAAAAAATGTTTATTTCATTTAGCTTTTTCCTTTTATTCCTATACCCTATATTTAAACCTTATCCTCACAGCAACTACATGCTTAATGTACTCTATTTTATTAGCCCCTAAATTGTCTTTTTTATTGCAGCAAATTTTATTTTGTTTTTACCCTGGATGAAAGTGCGCCTGTGTCACAAATTCGAGTACATGTACGGGAACCTTGAACATTGTAAGAAATACATCAAAGTCGAAATCAAAAAGTGCAACTGCTTTAAATTTTACATTATGTATTTCTTACAGTTTTTAAGATTCCCATACTAGCACTCGAATTTGTGACACAGGCGCACTTTAACCCATGGTAAAAACAAAAAAAAATTGCTGCAATAAAAAAAAACTTTTTAAGGGTAAGAAAGCACCCTCTTGTGCTAGCGATATAATTTTATTGTAGAAGGAGAGATATTTTTTGTTTTTAGAAAAAGTATTTTTACCAACAGCAAAAGATTTTTAAGGTACAAGAAAGATCTTTTCTACTGCAAGAGAGACGTTTTTTACTATATAAAAAAATGTCACCACTGTAGCAGAAATTTGTTGTTTCAGTAGCAAAGAATTTTATAGTTACATTATATAGTTTTATAAGGACAGCAACGTAACTTTTTAGATATAGCAGAATTACTTTATAGCTATAACAGAATTATTCTTGCAAAGTAGCTTTATTACCACAGCAAAGTATGTCCAGCAGAGTGCATTCTCCTGGTACAGTAATGTGCTTGGCTGTCCCCCATTTAGCAAAATATTTTAGCTATGGTTGCTAAAATTTTCGCTAGGAATGAAAAGAGATTTTCTCAGTGCAGAGTCAAAGCAGACACATTGTGTGGAAAAAGTTTTTAGAAAAAAAATTATTGTGTTCCCGTTATAGAGGTGCTACTGTAGCCAACACGTGTTGGGGCCGAGGAAGGTTTCGGCATAAAAAAAAAGTGACGCAACGCATACCGGGTACTAATAAATAATATAAAATGTTTGTTGACGCGATGGTGAACCCGCCTTATTATTATGGGCGTAGCAACGCGCGCAGGGTATAGCTAGTATTATATAAAAGAAAAAAGAAAATACCTAGGTATGTTTATATTAATCCAAGGGTGAAAGTATTCCACGCATTAAGTTCTCGGGCAAAAACTTTTTCAAATTCTTGAACAAGAAATTGTGCTTGAAAACGTTTTTCACGTACCCAAGTTTTTGCCAAATTGTAAAAATCAATACAAAGGTTATTTACCAACTAATATTTGATTTGAGGTTACTTAATTGACTTGTTCTTTTCCTTTTTGAAATAAAAACACGACGACGAATCATTTTTAAACAAATTTTAGAAACATACCCTTTAAAACGTGTTTCTATCTACAAAATCTGATAGGTTTGCAACTACTAAAAATGCCAGAAATAACATCTTAATCTTATTTCCGAACTTGATCAAAAATTAAAAAGAAATTCTATTTTTTTGGCAAGAATTTGGGGCAAATTTTAGCTGTTTGCACATAAAGCCTTACACCTGCACAAACACCTTCACAGTAAGCTGCAAATAAATATACAATACTAAGCGAGTGGTCTGAAGGTTTATACGCCTATGACGCGGAAACCGCAGGCACACGGGGAGTTTAGTCGGTAGGCAGCCCTATCAGGGTTGATTTCGACACTATTATGTCCCACAGGGTGCCAGTCTTTAAAAGATTCTCCTCGAAAAAAAAAAGAACTTTGACTTTAGTCTCCTAAAAGTTTAAAATTGTTAAAATCCTTTAGTTAATCAATAAGCAATCGCTGATTCCGTAGAGGTAAGCAAAAAAGTCGTTCAACGAATTTTAAAGGACCACCATATCCAAAATTATTATTTCCAATTTTTTATTTAAAAATCTTTGAACAAAAATTTAAACGACGTATGGACCTTTTGCAACTGGGCGCAAGCTAAAATTAGAAATAATTTTAAATTTTTTGACAATGTTTTGTTTTCTGATGAAGCCACTATTCAATAAAATGGTTTGTAAATTATTATATCTTGTATTATTGTTTATTGGACCATAATCCAAGAGTATTTAGATAGGTTGATCTACACAGATGGTCAAGTATGCATGAGGAAAATTATTGATAAACATATTATTGACCCTCACTTGTTAAACAGGCATTTGAATGGCTCTTTGTGTGGCTACGTGAAGGAAATTGTTTATCAGGAGCCTTCATCCACAACAGAACACATGCAGCAAATAATCCTAAACGCTTTTCACAACATTACACCCGACCTATTACGGCGAGTAGCAAGGTCAGTTCATACTCGTCTAACGAATCGCTCTTTTCATTTTTTATTAATTTTCAGACTAGTCAGTGGTGCAAAACTAACTCTACTTTTCGATTATGGTATCATAATTATACCGTATGATTTATTTTTTCGGAGTAAAATCAAAAAATGTATTGTTATTGCAAATTGCGCCCTCTACCATTTTTTTGAGAAATATTATGGACAACTAAATACGATTGGTGAAAGTGCATACATTTCTCTTCCAAACAGTCTTTAGTTTGCTAAAATCGGATAAGTCGTTTATAAGTTACAGCGATTTAAATTATTACACTTTCAACAGCTTCCCCCACTCTTATTAAAGTCGGTACGCCAATGCGCATAAGACCAAAATGGTGCATAATTGTCCAAGCTTTAAAATGGTGTTATCAAACATATACCTTAATGTAGAATTTTCGGAGTTATGTAAAATTTTAAAATTTACTTTTCAATTCCGCCCTCTTGCGGCAAAATGCGGAACTTAAAAATTATTTCCAGAATTTTCTCATGGCCACTTTAATTGTCATTTTTCTTTTCCTGAGTTTCTATGTCTAGTAGTTTCCGAGATATGGCCGCTCGTCGACCTTAAAAAAGCACCCTGTAGGTATCACTAAACCGATATCAATTAAATTTTGTAGGTATTCATTAAAGGCTAATTAAGCATGAATATAATAATATATGGGATGCAATCTAAAAAAGAAAGTAGGATTACGTCACCACATTGGGACACCCCAAAAAATCATATTCCGAAATGCACCCTAGGATACAGGTTAAGTCTACAAAATACTTAATTAATAAGTGAGCTACAGAAGATGGGAGGAGAGGTACCGGGTGAGTCAACGATTGCGCGGAGTAATTTCAGGCCTTGAAGATAAGATTTGTCGATAATGAGCTTTTGTATGAAGGTATGGTTGGATATCTGGCACATTTTAAAAATATTTTGAATTATACAGGGTGCGCCCAAAAAGTAGGGTGTCATAAAGTTACATTTTTTAAATGGGACAATAGCCATGAAAAATAAATGAAAATAATGGATGTGGATGACACATTAAGAATCAGATCAACGTAAAAAGTATGCATTTTTACTGCATAGTTTATTGTCTAGTCATTTTATAAGTTGGTAGGTACTCAAAATGAATTTTTCAAAAAATGAATTAATCGATATGATTTATGTTTTGAGCGAGGCGGATAAAAAGTGTCTTTTTGCTAAACAACTATACAGGATGAAATATCCCGAGCGGCGAACACCCAGTCCTCGAAATTTAATGGAAATGTTTGATTCAACAGGCGTGATCCATTGACAAAAAATGTTATAACGAGGACTTTAAATCTCTAAATATCAAAATATTTCAAAAACTATTAGAGATAGGGATAGGACGTTCTTTACGAAAGTTGAAGTGTTTATGACGAGCTATAAGATGACAGAAAAATATATAGGGTGCTCCATTTAATAAAAGTGATATTTTTCAATTAGAAGTTTTCTGACTTTGGTCCTAGAAAGTAAACACCCTGTAAATGAGACGTCAAATATTTTATAGTGAGTATGTATTTTTGACTTCACTTAGTAAGTATAAAAATTATGAATCGCTTAGTGTCAAAATTTAAGTAGCATTTTCACAACAACGAGATGCTTGCAAATGCAAAATTTTCATTATAAGTCGAATTATCTTAAAAACTATAACTTTTTCGTGAATTATACCATTAATAAAAATGTATGAAATAACACGTAGAATTAATAAATGTATTCAAGTATAGGGTGTCCCATTTAAAAAAATGTAACTTTATGACACCCTACTTTTTGTGCCAGATATCCGACCATACCTTCATAAAAAAGCTCATTATCGACAAATCTTATCTTCAATGCCTAAATTTACTCGGCGCAATCGTTGACTCACCCGGTACAGGACCCTATATTTAAAAATACCTTTGCTTTCCTTAAAACTTGAGTATTAAATAGTAAATATAATAACTTACAATATCCATTGATATCAAATAAGTGTCATCGTCAATATCACCCCATGATGTCTTTACTATGGGATAATCGGGTTGGTATATCCAAGACTCCATGTAAGTTGGAAGATCAATATCAGTATCATCTGGTAAAGCTGCTTGAAGGTGTTGAAGAACATCGGACGCTTTGGCATTATCCAAAGCCCTTATAGTAAAAAAGATTTGTATTAAGTATTATATTATTTTTACTGTAAATTTGCTCATTATGATATATTATTTAATTAGGGAGCAATAAGTTTTTCCGCTCTATTAACCTGATAATCAGAAAGTTTGATAAATTATTTTTTTAAGACCTTTACTACAGGTCTATAGTTTGGAAACAACGCACAAAAACAAACGTTGTAGACCTTACATAATTATTTCTTATAGATAAATAGTGTGGTACGCCTATGACGTAACCATGT
The DNA here is from genome assembly GCA_963969555.1 of Polydrusus pterygomalis. Lineage (NCBI taxonomy): Eukaryota > Metazoa > Arthropoda > Insecta > Coleoptera > Curculionidae > Polydrusus > Polydrusus pterygomalis. The sequence goes on from OZ018378.1 coordinate 47,774,851, forward strand.
TATACAGGGTGAGAAAAAAAGTAGTACAAGAAATTAAAAAATTGTAGTAACTGACATTTCGTTAAATCAATATTTCGGGACGTTTCTAAAACTTATAAAGCATTCTTCTTGTAATTTGGGCAATATTTGAACATATTTTTCTACAACGCGCTTTCATATCAAGATTTGGGTTTAAATATACATATTAAGTCTATTCTATAACACCCTGTGTCGAAGGATCATGTTTTTGGTTGTTCCCAGAACACCTGCTATTTCTAAAATCTAAGATAAAAATATTGAGCTAGCTAGAGCACAAAATAAAAGAATACCTACCGAAAACTTCTCGAAATTTTGACTTAGATTAAACAACGGCACTATAATGTATCAGAAAAAAACATTGCTAACAAATTTTTTCTTATCCTATTTTTTAGATTGTTAGTTTAGGTACTTACTGTTACCCAACAGGTATTAGGCTCTATGGCTAAGCGTTACGTCCTTAGATGCAAGGCCTTCTTTAATGCAAATAATTTTTGCTTGCACGTTACAAAGCCCGATTTGAAAAAATAAACTTATCGTCAAAACACTGAAATGATAAAGGAATAAACTTACTTTGCTTTAAGGTATGATTGTATTCCTTTCCGAAAGATTTCTTCTCCCAACGCATATCTTAACATTCTTACGACAGAACCGCCTAAAAAGAAAACAAAAATTTGAAAATTAGTAGAAGTTTACATCTGATGGTCTTACTGCCCCAACTTGCCTTTTGCATAAGAAATTGTACCAAAAGTTGCACTAATTTCATCTACAGTATTAACATTGGAATCGTTGTTAGACAAAGGTAATGCACCGAGGCCATCGGCTTGTAAAGCTGGTTGTAATTCATTTATTACAAATAACGTATCAAATTCATAATCGTTATCATCAGTTGAAAGCTACAAAAAAAAACAACTGTAATATAGCTATTTACCTAACAAGTGCGGAAAATGAATTTTTCCGCACGAGGCTGCCGTTCACCGAACGACGCGTAGCGGAGTTCGGTTAAGCAGCCGAGTGCAGGGAAAACATTTTCTGCACGTGTCAGGTACAATAGTTTTTCTGCAGACGTGTGGAAATAAGTAACACATATTTCAAAGAAATTTAATAATTTTTAATTAACTATAACAATCACATACATGTAACAGTAACAATTCTGAGAGAAAAAGTAATAACTACAAGTTATAATTGATATATTATTGATTTTGACATAATCGTGCCAAAAATTTTTTCCGCACTAGTGTGGAAAAACCAATTTTCCGCACGGATTTTTGACATAATCGTGCCGAAAAATTTTTCCGCACTAGTGTGGAAAAATCAATTTTCCGCACTGATATCCGTGCGGAAAATTGGTTTTTCCGCACGTCTGTAGAAAAAAGTATTTTCAATGACCGCTCACCGTTACGTCATATTCTCCATATTTGCGGTACGTCGTAAATTAATTCAGTCAGTTTGACTTACCGGTGGTACAGGTTATGATTTTTCTTAGGCTTGATCTACATAAAGATGGATGCATGTAAAACAGTAAAATGCAAGCGCGTTTTTTCAAATTTTTAATTATTATTTTTATATTGTTAATGAAGTCAGAAATATATAGTTTATTTAGGGTAAAAGTTATCATGGAATGAAACAATTTTTTTTTTAAATCATTGTGAAATTTTCAATTAATTTAAATTTACTGAAAAATAAATAAAACTCATTTATAAAATATAAAATTGAATCATATATTTTTTTGTCTAGCGCATCTCTGGTGCATCAGTCTATAAATTTTGTTTCAAAGATTTTCATCTTATTTATAAAATCATATAGAAGAAAATTATATAATAAAATTTATCCGCAAGGATCATCAGATTCGTCCAATTTATTAATATGGGGAAGAGCATCTGAAGCATCGATAAATTTTTCCCGTTCCCATACATCATTTATAATTTTATTAGTGCGTGTTACATAATTTTACCATTTTTCCACTGCTATATTTTATATGGCTTGATGCCACAGACCTGCGTAAACGCCTGTTTCATAGAGTACATTTATGCTTTTAATTTTTTTAAACAGTCCGGTAATGAACCAGTGGATATTTCAACACCATCAATGATTTTAAGGTTTAGTTGAATTTAGCGAATGGTAACGTGTTCACCTGCTCTATACATCCCATAATTCCCATAAATACGCTCTCTTATGGTATGTTCATGAATTTCGTGAAGTTGTCGACCACGGGATGATGACAAAATAAATACATTATTGCGATTCTTAAAATCTACAATGTTCTCTATACCCTTTGACTTAATTTATTAGATTTTTGATTACGATGCTCCCAAAGCATCAGAAACCCTCTAAAAAAGGTATTTATAAAAACATTGCCATATATTTTTTATGTTTTAAAAGGTAATAGAGTTTTTCCGGCATCACTTTCTATTTGAAAATAATCAAATAATTTTAAAATTAATGCTTGTTTTTTTTTCATAATACCGTGACATTTTTTAAATCATGTTGATTAAAAATATTACTGTCAAAAATGACAATAAATCTTTTGTGACTGGTAAAATTATACGACACTCATTATTGACGGAAATTTACTATCTCACCTAGTTCACGAATGTTAGGAAGATAAGCACTAGTCGTGACGTAACGATCAGCGGTCATTGAACACGTTATACCTACTTAAATATCGGACGTATCATTGAAAGCATTGGTTTTTGTGGTATCTACGCTGATTGTTTATAATCGGACTAATCTTCTCATGATAAAGTTCGTCAGGTGGAAAAACAAAAATTACTAGAATTATTATACAATTACTAAAGAAATTAATTTTGGTCTTAAGGAGTAAAAAATTAAGAATTAAAACTGATAACGTGTTTCTTCAAATATCTCTGAAGGTATTTGAATTATTAAGCCCCGAGACACTCAATTTTGCCTCAATTTATTATATATTCAATCATGTTCGCATGTCCGAATGTATACTTAGTACCCTGTATAATTTAATCTCTTACCATTCGAAGAGCAGTAAGAAGTCCAAGTTTATAGAAAATACATAAGTAGGTATATTATTATTTATTAATATAATTTAATTATTAAATAATCGTTACCTAACTTAAAAACCTTTACAATTGTTTATTGAGCAGAATCTTGGTTTGCCAAGTAGCACCTTATAAACATTTTCTTGCATCAAACATAAAATTTTTTGAGTGCGGAAACAAGCAAAATTTACAAATTCTAACACCATTCTCTTTTGACTAGTGTGCTTTGGTTTTCATGAAATTTAATTATAAAAGTCCGGTTGTCAGAAATGGGGAAAAATGCATTTTGACTTGAATGTCTAGAGTAATAAGAATATTTCGAAACTAATAATTATTGCATGGAATACCTACCTTGAACCTTCTTTTAATTTTATTGACCAAAATTTTGGCCCAAAATTTTTCAGAAATAGTGGTAATCTTGATTTTAAAGATTGCGTTCCGACATTGATAATAATCCGTCGCCACGTGGTCAGAGGCTGTTTCACATTTCGATATTCGCGATTTTTTTGTTCAAAAACGGTTAAAGCAAAACGATTAAAACTTTCTGGATGTTGAGAGGAATAGTAGTGGCAAAATTTCAAATATACAGGGTGTACCGGAAAAAATTTATTAAACGTCTAAGTTGAAAAATATGTTTTTTTCGTTGTAGAGCGATACAGGCGGCAAAAATAATTTTAATCGATTTAAACTTTTTCGACGTGTAGACGACGTTCGGCAACAAAACACTGTTGTTTGTGCAAACGCGATCGAAAGTTGGGAAGTCAATTTTTTGATTGTTTCAAAATCAATGTAGGATCATGTTGAATCGTTAATAAATCGAATTATGTGCGTCCGACATACTTTTGGTTTCCATATTCGTTTAGGTCATCTCAAATACTACTTTTTTTAATATATTGTTCTATACCTAACGATAATAGAAAGTGTGGAAAAAGAAAGTGAAAATTACTATTCTAGAAACGATTTTTTTACCGTTTTATGTTTTTTCATACGGAAAACAACTTTGGATCGAAATGTTATATACCTTAGCAGAAAGAGCTCGTCAAACTGCAATGAAAAGTAATTTTATTGTTTCTACATCTTTAATACGGCAATAATATTCTATATTATAATTTATTTTCAAAGAGGTCGGTGGCCTAGTGGTATATACGGTGTGTTACGACTTGTGGTCACGATGTTCCCAGGTTCAATTCCAGGCGCGTCTTTTTATTTTTTTAATATTTCGTTATTTAGGTATTGAAAGTTTTTTAAATTTCGAATTCTTACAGCGACAATCCTCGGTACAAAAAAAAACGAACTTGGGTTGTGAAGAAACTAAATTTATTTTTTATAGCGAATTGAAATGCTTTACAATAATTGGAGGTTGCTAACAAATGGTTTTGTCAAAAGTATGAAATGAAACGAACGAACTCGAACAGTGCCGTGCCCAAACGGCTAGGCACAATAACATTTTCACCAATTTATCAGCTATCCATGTAAGAATAGTTTCTTTCCTTATGTTTAAATTGAGTAAATACATATTTTTATAGGACAAACTTGGAAAGTAAGTATATCCCACATTGCACACCTTTGCTGTACGATTTTAAAGAGCCAGTGCTGACAGGTTCAATGTCAATATCAATGTCATAATATTAAATATTATATATTGCAGTAACGAAAAGTCGTAGCAAATCGAGCGAGACAGCATTGGAAATAGGACGTCGACCACTATACGATGCCGTCTTCAAAAAGTCTAGTTAAATAATCGTTACCTAACTTAAAAACCTTTACAACTGTTTAATGAGCAGAATCTTGGTTTACCAAGTAGCATCTTATAAACATTTTCTTGCATCAAACATAAAATTTATAATTGTTTATCAACCACCGTTAAACAGTATTCAATATTTACTAGTATATAATTTTGTTATATACCAGTCTTAAACATGGATACAAAAACCGTAGTTTTAAAAAAAATAAAACTAAAGCCAGTAATATAGACCAACTCATTAGTAATTTGAAAATCGATTTATTTTTGAAACGGGTCGTAAATGCCGCATATATTCTTACCATGTCGGCTAAATACCATTCAAAATAACTCGCAAAACCTTCATTTAACCACGTTTCAGACCACCAATTGGTAGTGACGTAATCACCAAACCATTGATGTGAAAGCTCATGGGCCATCGTAGTTAATGAGTTCAGTAGTGCTTTACTTGTTATTCTGTGTCCTTCATCTATCAAATAGCTCTCTCTGAAACGAATTAATGAATGATTTATCTGAGGAAGATAAAAAGTAAGTTATACAGGGTGTTTCATTAAGGGTGGCTACCGGCCATATCTTGGAAACTACTAGGCATAGAAACTTGAAAAATAAAAATGATGATTAAAGCGGTCATGAAAAAATTCTGGAAATTACTTTTAAGTTCCTCATTTCGCCGCAAGGGGGCACAATTGAATTTTTTTTTTAATTCTTAATTTCTCCGAAAATTCTCATATTAAGGTGTAACTCTGATTACATCATCGAAAAGCTTAGACAATTATGCATCATGTTGGTTTAAGGCTCATTGGCGTACCGACCTTGATAAGAGTGGGGGAAGCTATTGAATGTGTAAACATTAAAATCGCTGTAACTTCTAAACGACTTATTCGATTTTACTAAATTTAAGCTTGCTTGGAAGGGAAAGGTAAGTATCTTTAATCGCCGTATCCAACAGTACACAATAGTGTTTAATAAAATTGCTAGAGGGCGGAATTTGTAATAATAACAGTTTTTTCAATTTTATCCCGAAAATTCAAATCATACGGTATAACTATGACATCATAATCGAAAAATAGATGAAATTTGCAAGAAAATATGTGAAGTCCGCAGTTCGATATCTTTGTTCGTTTCAGAGTTACTGCTGAAACAATAATTTTTAATACAAATTGCGCCCTCTAGCAATTTTATTAGAAACTATCGTGTACCATTAGATATGACAATTAAAGGTTCTTCCAAACAAGCTTAAATTTAGTAAAATCGGAAAAGTCGTTGATAAGCCGTTTAGAAGTTACAGCGATTTTAATATTTACACATTCAATAGCTTCCCCCACTCTTATCAAGGTCGGTACGCCAATGAGCCTGAAACCAAAATGATGCAGAATTGTCTAAGCTTTTTGATGATGTAATCTTAATATGCTTTTTGATGATGTAATCTTAATAATTAATTTTCGGAGAAATTTAGAATTAAAATTTTTTTTTTGTTTTTTCAATTGTGCCCCCTTGCGGCGAAATGAGGAACTTAAAAGTTATTTCCAGAATTTTCTCAAGTTTCTATGCTTAGTAGTTTACGAGATATGGCCGGTGGCCACCCTTAATGAAACACCCTGTATTAAAAAATTGATTGCTTTATATTTTTTCCCAAAAGGATAACATTTCCAGACAGCATTAAACTTATAAAACTATTATATTTTCAGGCCTTGCTAAAAGTGATCTAGGATCAGCTGGATTATTTGATTTAGGTTTGGTTCGTTAATATTAAAAGTTAAATTCACTTTTTGGACAGATTTGATAATTTTTCCTAATATATAAATTAATTCTTTATTTTGGTTTTTTGCCTGGGCTAATTTTAGCCCGTTCCTCCTTATTTTAGGGTTTCTTCATAAACAGAAAAATACAACATAAGAAGTATTTTTTTGTTACCATTGTACCAGGTGGATAATATTTTCAAGGTTATATTATCTGGAACAGCTGATTTCGGGTTCTAGCAATTACCGTCAATAAGATCATATCAAATCGACTTAACCCGACCAATGTTTAGACGGTGGTCAAAGGATTTTAGATCACTTTCCAAACGCTGGGATCAGCTAGCCTTCTCATCTTACTTATCCGCTTTAAATGTCTATTATAGGGGATTTCATTCGCGTTTTATGATTTGCTCTCAGATGTCTTTCAGAACAATAAATATATTATTTTAAATTACTCTAATACGTCACAGGTTTATATCGCAATCATGCTTTGACTGCAAACAAAGAATCATTTGCGCATAAACATGATTTCACAATTCCATCTTTTTTAAATGAAGACGACGAAAAAATCTCTAAAATATAGAAACAGTCCTATGATCTTTTCGAAACCGATTGCTTTACCTTATAGATACAGATCTATTGCAGGCAATAAATCTCAGAGCAATTTGTTATCAATTAAACATACAGTTCACTCAAAAGCTTTAAAATATACATGGATGCATAAAGGGCAGTAAATTTATAAAATATGCTATAAATTAGTAGCTTAAAATAGATCTCGTAATACTGATTGTTAATTCCAGTTCCCCCCCAGCTGGATCATATAAATATTAAAAAATAAATATTTGTCATTACGCAAAGGTTATTAGTCCCCAGTTCTCCATGGCTCCTCCCATTCCTGGCAGTGCAGCAAATGTCATTTTTATATTTCCTAAATCTTCATACTTAATTCCAGTCCAATCGCCCATTTTTTCTAATAATGCTGGTGCATTGTCTAAAAAATTAATAATAAAATGTTGTGGTTTCTTGTGTTTGACTTATTAATGGAAAATGTATTAATGATCGGGTTTATCTACTCGACATGTGTTAAAGTTGTTGCTGGAGCATCTATTTATTATGAAACAATAATAAGTTTATACTATTGGTCCCGTTGAATATACAGGATACATAGGAAATCGCAAAACTTATGGTGGTCAATTATTTGCTCTCTTGTTTGTTTTAGACCGATAATTTATTTTCATTTATTAAAGAGAATAATTTGGCCAAGTAATAAAAATTAATTTAACATTAAAATTCACAACAGGTGGTAACGAATAATAAAAATATATATCTGCTATTTAATCAGAAGTAAGCCGTTACAGAAAAACAAAGAGACTAGTATCAGTCTTAATCTAACTTACAACGTGTAATGGACACATAGTCTTCATAAATTCTCTGTATAAAAAGATAAAAATGATTAGTTTCTGGAATAAGAGTATGTTGCCAATCCCTACTGTTTCCTGCAACTACAGCAACTAAGTACGTTGACATTGATGGTGTGACATTAAAACTGGTATGAATAGATCTGGAATCAAATAATATATATTTAAAAAATTTTAAACTTTAGATTATCGACGGTTTGGGAGGCCAAAAGGGTAATGATGGGTCGGACTCTATAGACGAGCCTTATAGTACGGTAAATAACTTCGCAATGGACCGATCCAAGGCCTTAGGGACGAGTAAGTGAAACATAATACACGCCTAATGATTACAAAAAAATTATGAAATTTGGACGTTTAACTCGTGAAGCAAAGATACAAACCAAACTGTATTGTCGAAAAGCAAACCAAAATGGCAATTGATATTTTTATAACAGAAAAAAAAGGGTTTATTTTGCACAAGTCATGAATTTTTACAAATATTCACCTAATATTTATTCCAAAGTAACGAAAGGATTACTTGTACCTTCATGGGCAATTTTTTTTTATCTATGTCGGTACTTTTTGAACTTTAAAGAAATTGTGATAAAAGTGCTTATATCTTAATTGAAGCGGTTATTGTATAAAGGGAACAAGTCCGTGATAAATAACTACTTTTGAGAAAAATGAAAAACCAACTAGGGTGTAAACTTGAACCGTATTGGTTTATGTTTTATAGATGAAATGTAGGAATGGGCTACCAGAATAATATGCGATAAGGCCAAACGGATTTTGAAAAATACCAAGCTTATAAAGATGTTTTTTAAGACGATGGACTTGTTTCCTTCTTTAGTAAAAGTTGTTGTGGTTGAAAACCTACGTCTCATTACCAAGTTTTGACTTATTAGCTAAATGTACAGAGACCGGCAAAAAGTTCAAATTCTTTAACTTTAAACAATAACCGCTTCAATTATTCAGTCGATGTTTTTTGTTGATTGGTCCGGGAATAAGCAAATGTAGAAAATATACTGGTTGCCATAAACCTTTTTTTTTGGATGATACAATAATATAGGTACTATAATATGTGTGAATATAGGTTCGGTAAAATTACACCCTAAAACAGAAAATGTATAATGAATTCTATCGAATCTTTTTTTAATCTTTTCTATGGTTTTTAATCCGAGAATAAAAATCTTTCTCTAAAGGCCATTTTACCCATATCTAAGAACATCCAAATTATTTCATAGATTACCTACCTACTTTTCTGTAGTTTATATAAGTATTTACTTGTTTTTTCAAAAATTAAAACAGACATATACTTATGTATATATACCGGCATTTATATAGTTGGACTTGTATCCAGGAACGCAAGAACAACATGGCATTGTCACTATAAAACTTAAAAAATTGAACCAGCAATTTTTTATTCATTACAATAGTCAAGGGAGATGCACTTCTTATTTAATATGCATAAAAGAAAATCCGTGCAAATACAAAACCAACATCGAATAAATTGAGCTAATTTCTTAAAGTCGAGCACCACAGAATTCATGAAGCCGAGACGGGACAGACGGCAGTGCTATAATAAAATTATAATAACATTTAAGTCACTTGAAAATATACGGGGATTATTCACATAACACAGTTTATGTGTAATTAATACATTATTTGACAATTGTCAATTTTTTTTTTCTAAACCTGCCCTATTTAGACAAAACAAATCCACCAGTTAAATAAAGATTTTGTATAGTAAATTTTAATAAAATTATTGCTAGAAAACACTGTTTACAATTTTGGCAGCGTTGATTGTATCTGCTTTATTTTCTGTACTACTGAAATTTTAATTCACATACACTCACAACTCACACACGAACCATACAAATAGGAAATTATTAAATTATTTACAAAAAACACTGTTAACAAAATTAATTTTGATCAATGAAAATATCCGAAACTGAAAACAATACCATCAATGTTCGATTAGCCTCTGAACTATTTCTACGTTGGCTGCGAAGTGTTGCCGCTGATGATCCGACCCGCGCTAATAAATCCAATTTGCTTTAGCAGAAACCTATTTAACAGATAAACACTGACTTTTTTTTTTTGGATTTTTATTTTTTATTTTTAAAACATTCATACTACCTCATTCTCACTAATAATTAAATCGACATTTCTAAGAGACAAATATTAACTCTATGCGATACATAAATAAACAGGGACATACGCTTCACGCCACAGGGGTCCTTCTGGGCGACTTAAAAAAAAACACACACAGTACTGGACCACGGATGGTAAAGAGTTAAACACATAGGATAATCAAGGCCCTACAACTTTCTGACACTGACTTAACCTGATATAATCGCTACGTATTCACATGAACTTTAAACGATTATATTTTAAAGGAACTGAATCCGATGTTCATCGGACTTTGGATCTTGGGTCTAACGATAAATTCCTACAATAATTTTTTACCTTGATCTGAATCGTATCGACATTTTTTCGTAGAAGCTCAAACTACTAATATAGTCTGGAGTTGAAAAAATGTTGCTTGGACATTTAAATATTTATAATACTTACGAGTCTCTCGCATTATGCAAGTTCTTCATATTGCTGGCAACTGTCAGGTTCTCGAAATGGTCCACATGTAAACTGACAGGAGCTTTAAAATGGGGTTCGTCAAATGACGGAAATACTCTTCTAAATCTAGTTGGTTCAAATTGAGTAAAAATAACTGCTTTTGTTGTGCCATTTATTTCGAAATTGTGCTTGTTCAGGCCAACTGAATCGGTCGAGAAATTAGCTGTATAGTGCATCTCGAATTGAGCAAATTGTGTATTGTTTTCTAGAAAAAGAGGATTTAAAAAAATATTTTTATTTAATAAAAGCCTGTTTACATTAGGTGCAGTCAATGCAATTGCAATAAAAAATTGCCTCAAGGCATGCGCTTTGGTGACTTTCTGATCAGCTGATGCAATTTTATTTGCATCGCACGAAATTAGGAAATGTTCTAATTTGATTGCAAATAGCATGCAGCTTTAGTGATTTTTCTAGTATTATTTTCATTACCAACCTGATAACAAATGTAAACAACATCTACAAAAGTATTTGTTTGTATTTTGAAGCGTTTGGGTGTAGGTTTTTGTGATTTTCTTTAATATAATATATTTTTGAAAGTACAATATGTTTTAATTAACATTAATCACAACAAAAAATTGCAGAAACCCTTACAGGAAAATCAACAAAACACATAACCTCTTATTTAATCAGCTGATGTTCGGATTGGTAATATTTGTTGTCAAGATACTTGCTTGAAATTAATTGCTTCATAATGTAAACGTGATGTAAACGGTCATGCAATGCAATTAATTGCCTCGCTATAAACTGCATGCAGCGATTGCACCTAATGTAAACAGGCTTTAAGTAAAACACATCACTTTAAAATTTTTCCTACGAATACTAACAGCCGTATTCACTAAAGGGATCTCAATTTAACACTTAGTATTGTATATACGAGCTGTCCAGAAAAAGGAGGTCAATCCGTTAATGTAATATTCATTGAACGAAAAATAATATGACTCATTTTTATCTATACTTATATTATATAAAAGAAAAAGTAAATACCTAGGTATGCTTATATTAATCCAAGGGTGAATGTATTTCATGGGTCAAGTTCTCGGACAAAAACTTTTTCAAATTCTTGAACAAGAAATTGTGCTTGAATATGCGTACCCAAGTTTTTGCCAAATTGTAAAAATCAATACAAGTTATATACCAACTAATATTTGACTTGAGGTTAGGTAGGCGATAGCATCGTAGATTGGTTATTTTGCTGGTTTTGTTTATTTTTTATATTCAATGTTATAAGTTTTGTAGTTTAATTGACTTGTTATCTTCCTTTTTGAACTAAAAACACGACGACGAATACTTTTTAAACAAATTTTAGAAACCCTTAAAGACAATTGATAGGTGTGCAACTACTAAAAATGCCAGAAATTTCCTATTTCCCAACTTGATCAAAAGTAGGGAAGAAATTCCAATTTTTTGGCAAAAATTTGGGGCAAATTTTAGCTGTTTGCACGTTAAAAATAAATTGAAGGTCAACTTTTACAATTTCTTGAGCAAGAACTTAAATTTTTAAGCCAGGACCTGTCTATTTTCCCAATCGTCAAATAGTAATGTTCCAGTGTGCATGTCTAATCGTGTAATACTTTCGAGATTATTGTTTGCTTATCTAAAGGTAAATATCTATAGATGGAACAGACAAATCTTAGTTGGTGTGGTTTGTACTTACTCCCCATGTCATTCGTACATGTTAGGACCATTATTCGAGTTTCCTTGCTATAGTCGTACTTATCACAAATAAACTGGGACGAGTCTACCGTTATAGTGGAAGAATTTACATCGATGTAAAGTGGGTCCACATTTAAAACTAGTTCATAATGGTTTGGCTCTAAAATATTTTTTAAAAACTATAATAATATACCAGTGAAGAATAATTAAATATTGTGCTAAATCTATATAATCTATAAGAAATTCTATTCTGAATAAAACATATTTTCAGAAACTGCAAGTTGTTTCGTTGTCGGCTCAAATATAATATACAGGGTGTTTGGGGAGGATAGGGCAATATTTTGGGAATGTGTTCAGAGTGTGAAAATAAGACAAAAAAACCCATATGTTTTAGTTCGATTCTCAACCATATCTGAAATAATAGGTTCTAAAGTTTTGTAAGGTAATTTTTATTTTAAAGCGAATAATTGCAGGTACTGCAGTACAAACTAATTTAAAGAATATTTTCAAAAACCCCTCCATCAACTTCAATACATTTTTCGGCACGTTTGTTAATCGCTCGGGTAGCACGTTGGATTGAGTGGGGATTGTTTTTTATAAAAGCTGCAGCATTGCGCGGAGTGCTTCTCTCGTTTCCACTCGTGTTTCATATACTAGCGATTTCATCCATCCCCAAAGGCAATTATCAAGCGGGTTTAAGTCTGGTGACCTTGGTGGCCTAACTTGCGGACCACCTCTGCCAATCCAGCGATTAGGAAAACGATAATTCAAGAAATCTCGCACACGGAGACTAAATTAAGGTGGGGCTCCGTCATGTTGGAAGGACATTCGTTGTCGAACATTTAACGGAACTTCATCCAAAATGTGTATCAAATGGTCTTCCAAAAACCGTAAATATCCTTCTCCAGTAAGACGCCCATCCATTTCAAATGGACCAAACAACTGGTCGTTGTAAAGCATCGTTCATTATTTCAATATAAAAAAAATTCAGAACCGATTATTTCACAAATGGTTGAGAATGGAACTAAAACATATGGATTTATTTTTCTTATTTGTCACATTCTTAAAATATTGCCCTTTCTTCCCCAAACACCCTGCATATATCAGTAAGATATTATTCTTAAAATATCTTTTTTGCACATGTTTTGCACTCTTATTTTATAGCAAAACAAAATTAGGTGTTTGTGTTCTGCTTTGTGTTATTACCATTCATACAACATACCTGTTACGTTTATTGCGATCGATGTGTAGGCTTTATATGTATCAGCTTCGGGCCACCGTAGATCAAGAGTAAGGTAGTAATTATCAGGATATGCCCAAGTGGGCAGCCTATAGTTGTTTAAATCGAAGCACTCTACATTATCAATTGAAATGTAAACAGACAAAAATATAGTCAATGCAAGAAGTTTAAAAGTCATTTTTTACCTAAAAAAGAAATAAAGATAAATTATATTAAACGGCTGGCTTATAGGTACCATGCATGTTGTAAGCAACAATGGAAATAATATAGAAGACCAAGTGATATAATAATAAGTGTATTGTTATTATATCATTGTCCTAGTCTTCTTATTATCTGAAATACTCCTTTGACGAGCGGAATGTCGAGTGTTGTTGTGCCTATTTTTCTGCATTTTGGGCGTTGCCATTTTTATTGAGGTCGATCTTAAGGTAGGAGTATCAACATGCTTGCCAACCTATAACCTATTTCGCGTAGATTTATTTACGTTTTCTAGCTTTTATACAAAATTTAAAGAAAATCCGTATCTACTTGATATTCTATAGGTAATAATTGACATATTTAATAAATATCAAGGAATTTCATAACTCATTTTAGGAGAATTGTATAGCGAAAAATATCGGGTAAGATTTTTTTAAACATTATTATGTAATTGTCACTCATTGTTCTTTCACTATACAATTCTCCCAAAATGAGCAATGAAATAAATTGATATTTTTGTAATAAATCAGATACTACCTAAATAATGTACCGACGATATTGATTTTCTTTAAATGTTAGTTATTAAAATAATTAACTCAAAAAATCAACGCGAAATAGGTTATAGGTTGGCAATAGATTGAATGACGTTGAGAATTCAACCTTAATGTGGTTAGTTTATTTTTTGAATACTTTTTTTTATAGATTGTAATTGCCCGATCCACACGGGTAATCCAGATATTATTATAAGCCTAAAGTAACTGTGGGTCCTGATAAAATATCGTCTTTTCCCTTACGTGATTCTGCATACGTCTTTGCAAAACCCCTTTGTAAAATTTTTAATTTGTCCCTAAAAACCTCATGCTATCCCGATACTGGGAAAAACTCCAAAATAACTCCTGTGTATGAAAAAAGGGATAAAACTATAATCGAGAACTACAGACCAATAAGTATAAATACTTTTTCCAAATGTTTTGAAATATTTCTTCTTCTTCAAAATTTGTACTTCCAAGTTAAGAAAAAGCTGTCGGATAAACAACCCGGTTTTGTTAAGGGTAAGTCTACAACATCCAACTTTATTTGTTTTACATAATTTGTGGCAGGTTGATGTTATTTTTACGGATTTTTCTAAGGCATTTAATAGATTGGATAATAGAATTTTACTTAATAAACTCAGCTCGTTTGGAATCTCAGATAATCTTATAAAGTTTTTCCATTCTTATTTAAATGAACGACAACAAATAGTGGAGTGCGGTGGCCAATCATCTGTGCCGTTGGATGCTACATCGGGTGTACCACAGAGGTCCATTTTCTTCACGATTTGGGTGTATTATTTGACAGTAAACTATCTTTTGTTCCCCACATAAATGACCTTGTTGCGGCATATCATAGATCCCTAGGATTTATAATAAGACATTCCGTGGTTTTTTTAATTGTCATACACTAAAGATACTTTTTTATGCAGTTGTAAGATCTAAATTGGAGTACGCCTCGGTTGTATGGTCTCCATATTATCAAGTGCACCTTGATCGCATTGAAAGGGTCCAACGACGTTTTCTAAAATATCTAAGTTTTAAAATTGATGGTCAGCATCCTGAAATCGGTATTCTAGAAGAAGCTATATTGCAAAGGCACTCGTTTTGCTCCTTAGAAAATCGACGTGCAGTTTCTAAACTTAAATTTCTCCATAATATCTTGCTTAATAGAGTTGAATGCAGTGATATATTAGAAAACCTGCAATTCCTCGTCCCTGGAACACGCCATTCCCAGACTTTTTATGTACCAATATCTGTAAATACTCCCCTATTTATCGATTGTGCAACACATCCAATCTGCATCAAAATAGATTTGACATTTTTAGCTATGGTTTATCCAGTATAAATCTAAATTAGCGTGTTAGTGTCTTTTTAGGCATAATTATTCCGTTTCAATATCATAATTAAGTCTAAATTTCTTGTTATCACATAATTTTTTGAATTGTTATAATATTACCTATTTTATTTTAAATAGCCTATATTATAGGTACCCATTTGTTAATTATTGGTTCATTGTAACTTTGAAATAGTGTAAAATAAATAAATAAATAAATAAATATTGACCTGTAAGCGTAGGTCTCCTGTATACTGTATACCTTATATTTGTGAAACACTAAGACTATTCAAAACAAGGATTAACGAGTACAAAAACAATACGCTAAAAGGAGAGATCAAAAAGTCAGGTGCAGCTGACCATGCCTGGACACATGGCTATCGTATCATGGGGCCAGAAGCTGAAATACTGCATAAAGAATTACACTGGAGGAAGTTCAAGAAAGCTACTGCTATTACTGCTATACACTAAAAACCAACATTATGTTGTTTTAGTTAGCTATCATTAGCTATAAGAAATATCTGGAAACCTTTGTGAATCTACTATCTATGGAATAAAACCGTGCACGAATTAAACGCATGTCTGCACTAATCTTAGTTATACTTCAGTGCACCAAGCTAGTATAAGCAGAGCTGTAGTCTGTAGTTACTATAGATTGGTAACCAGTTCTATGGCGGCGTAAAATGCCGGTTTCAAGAAAAGCTATTGGCTGACAGTCAATAAGAAACTTAACTTTACAGCCAAAACAGTAGGTTTTTTATTCGAAATATTTCACACTGCTGTAGAGTCCGCAAAACGTGGCAACGTCTGCCTTCTAGCAGTAGTCAGTGAAAGTAGGAAAATAAAACGCTAATTTTGATATAAGAATAAAAAAATAATGTTAGGTTATTGTGAAAATAGTAATGAAATTTAAACGGTTTTACGGTACAATAAACCATATTACAAGACAGTCTTAGGCTTCTAAACTAACTGCTTTACCGCCCAATTTTTTGTTTTACAAGTAAGGTCACAGGTAACCAAGAGACGTATATAAGTGGTCGAAATTTGGAGTAATTACGTGATTTTTATTACGTATTTTCAACGCCTTTAACACGCGGATTTGTACCACTATTCGACGTTAGTTTAATAACGTTAATAAGACGTCGTATAACATACGTTTTTAAATATACATAATGAACACGTCATATAAACGTCATAAAAACAACCTCAATCTACTAGAAATTAAGGTTCCTTTTTCAATTTGGAAAATAAGTATAGTGTTTCTTAGGTCAATTTAATGACATAAAACAGTATGAAACTCCTAACCATAGGCGTCCCAAACAAATGCGTAGGGTATTGTTTTAATTGTTTAATATGATAATAATATTATAAATAAAGTAACTTTAACACGTTTTAAACAAACATTATTGATTCAAAATGTAGTGACAATTTAATTGCTTCTTTTTCGATGAGAATCTTCAAAAGACTGACCCCTGTGGTGATACTAACAGAGGAGTGTCGGATTCAACCCCCTGTGGGGGGGGGGGGGCTACCGACTAAACTCACCGTGTTCCTGCGATTTGTAAATACAATGTATATAAGTTTAGGTGAAACATGGCGTTGTTAATTAGTTGTTTTTTAACACTGAGAACACTATTTATTTTGATTTCAGTTATATTGTTTCTTAAGGACTAAAGAATGTATTATTATAACAATTTTTTTTCTGTCACACTTAAAACTCCTCGGTTTAAAGTATATTTGCAAACTAGCTTTCAAAGAAAGTTACTGACTAACAATTGAATATTGATATAAAAGAAACATTTTTAATAAAAAAAACTTAAAGAATTGAAGAAGAAAGATCTGACAACCCTGGTTGTGAGGTCGGTCTCTTTGAGACTGTTTACCTCCGTTTGTATGCCGTATGGAATGATTGGAATGTCATCACACTGACTTTGGATAAATTATACTACCAGAATTTTTTTCATATTATTATTAAAATTAAGCATTGTTAAACTAAAATTGAATTGTATGTAATAATAACAAATAAATAGGGTTACATAAAAAGTGTACTTTGAATTAACAGAATGTGTCAAGAATACTTAAAGCATTAGAAATGTGATGAGACCAGTGTCTTAGTTACTTCTAGTCCTGTTGATCCTAAATCTTAAAACTTATACATAAAGTACCAAATCTCAAATTTTTATTCTTTGTCAAAATGTTAAGGAGGGGAAAGCATAAATAAGATATAAGTGTAGGTTAAATTCTCTCGAAGTAATTAACAATATTTAAATCCAGTTTTACTTGTGTTTAGAATATTGCAAAATAGTAAATGGACAAAATTTTGAGTATTTATTGACGAAAAAGTATTAAAGATTAATGGAAGGTGGTATGTTAGTCCTTTGTTAACATTCAGGAAACACCGTTTCTGATTTAGAGTATTATATTTAAGATAATATTTGAGCCAAAAATATTAATATACTTGTTGCTTATATTTTTTAATTTTTGTTTGTTGAATATATTATAAATCACAAGGAATAAATTTTTTTTCATTTGTTAATTATGTACCATTTAAGTATGTACAACTTAATATGCACTTTAAAAAAAGTCAATAAAAAACTAGGGTTGCCATTTAAAAAAATTATTGGTATCGTCATATTATCTCTAATTTGGGACACACTGTATTAATTTTTTTTGTGAAAATACCACAACTTAAAATGTTAAAATCCTTGTCCAAGCATTTTTCCAAAAAAAAACTGTATTGGATTTGCTGAATTTATTCCAAGTTACAAACTGACACTGAAATACACTACGCCCATTAATTATCGAATATTAAAAAATGCACCCTCAAATTAATAAGCTGTAATTTCGTTAATAATAAACCAATTTTAAACTTTTTTTTTAATTATAGATATAAGATTCTACTGTTTAGCGCAGAGTAGTTTGCGTCCTGACACGTCTTATTGTACGGGGTAGCGCGTAAACTCTAGATGCATGTAAATTTCCTTAAATTTAAAACTGACATATCTTACATAAAAATTGAATTTAATTTATTTTTTAAATGAAAGCAATTAGACATCTATCTGCGTTAGAAACTAGCCAAAAAGTTTCGCCATGCCACTAGAGGCAAAGAAAAAAATACCATTTCTTCAAAATAAATTCTGTTGCCAAAAAAAAGGTTTCGTAAATAATCAATGAGTAATTTTATCACTTTTGGCTTTTGTAAATTTAGAATAAAAAACATGTCAACAAATAAGTGTGTATTTTGTCATTGACAAAAGAAACAACGTTATTAATGCTCGTGGAGGGAATACCCGTTACTAAAAATGTATCCCTGAATTTGTATTTTGTATTTTTAATTTTAAGCAATTTAATTAAATGGTTAGATATTTCCGTAGCACTCTGTATTATAGACTTTATTTGTTGACACGTTTTTTATTCTAAATTTAAAAGCCAAAAGTGATAAAATGACTCATTGATTATTTACGAAACATTTTTTCGGCAACAGAATTTATTTCGAAGAAATGGTATTTTTTTTCTTTGCCTCTAGTGGCATGGCGAAACTTTTTGGCCAGTTTCTAGCGCAGAAAGATGTCTAATTGCTTTCGTTTCAAAAATTAATTAAATTCAATTTTTATGTAAGATATGTCAGTTTTAAATTTAAGGAAATTTACATGCATCTAGAGTTTATGCGCTACCCCGTACAATAAGACGTCTCAGGACGCAAACTACTCAACCCTAAACACTAGAATCTTATATCTATAATTAAAAAAAAAAATTCAAAATTGGTTCATTATTATCGAAATTACAGCTTATTAATTTGAGCGTGCATATTTGAATATTCGATAATTAATGGGCGTAGTGTATTATTATATTTATGTTTGAAAGGAAAACTTTGAAAAATGCATATAGTATAACTACTTACCCTATTTGAAATACAGAGCTTTAATCAAAATGGCACATATCTATGTATGTGAAGGCGCGGCGGCTTTATTTGCAGTACTAATTATTTATTAATTTGAATTGGTCTGAAGTGGATAAGGGTCTTTTGTTCGACCTTATCACTAAAGCAAAATTTTTACTAATCATAAATTAATCAATGGTATTTTAATGTAGGTAAGTAGTTTTCCTAAAATGTACTGAAATAAAAAATATATATTATTCAATTGATAGGTACCTATATTATATTATAATAATATGTTAAAATGAAAGTTTTAAGGACTTTAGCTTATCTTAACACTCGACAGATTAAATTGTTTAGGAAAAACATCAAATTTTTGCCAATAAAAAAAATAATATTAAAATATTAAAATTTAATATGTATATTAACAACAAAACAATTTCACGAAATTTTGAGTGCGAAAATTGTTTGGGCACTAAAAATATAATTTAATTAACAACATATTTTTTAATATCGGAAAATGTAAGTGTTCGCTTTAAAATTAAAAGTTAGGACTAGTGGCAGTCATTTCACATTTTGATCAAAACTCCTATGTTTTTAGTTTTATCCGAAAATACTTTGTTTAATGTAGACGCTGGTTTATTATACCAAAAATTAACCATTAAAATAGTTGTACTGCTGGATGAATGAAAAACAAAAGAATATTCGCAGCAGTATAGAGCAAGCAAGGACAACATTCCGGAGAATCCAAAAGATGCTGACCAGCAGAGCTTACTAAGGTTTCTTTTACTGAAGTTTATACAGGGTGTCTCAAAAGAATGGAATATCGCAAATATCTCCTTAATCAATGCATTGTCATAAAAACGCTCGGACAAGTCGATTTTATTTTTATTTTTTACACATTTCAAAAATATTTGTTTCTATACAGGTTGTCCCACAAAAGCTTGGGACACGACAACTTCGTTTTTTCAAATAAAACACCACCATTTTTTTAACATTTTTGTGTTTTACGGGAAATTATACACATATTCCATGTAACATAGTATGATGGCAAATATAATACAAGGTGTAAAAAATTACTTTAAACAAAATTGAAGATACGTGTTTTTAGTCTAATTCCTTACTAAAAGTTACACCTGTTCAAGTACCAGTAAATCAAGATGAGTTTTAATTATTTCTATTTCCGTGTCTCACGCTTGTCAATCAATTGACATAAGTTTGAATTGTAATATTTACAAAAAGTAGTGATATTACTGCACATTATGGGTTATTTAACCGATAATGAGCGAACCGCAATATTAATATTGAGGGGCAGCGGCGACCGAAAACGGAGTCAACAAGAAGTTTGTTATTTGTTTAATGAAAAATCTCCGAACCGGCAGATTACTCAGTCGACGGTAAGCAAAATTATACAAAAATTTTCAACATATGGAAATGTTAAGAATCTACCAAAATCCGGACAAAGAAATTCCTTAACTGATGATAAAAAACTAGATTTGTCTTTATCCATCTATGAAAATCCTCACTCCTCACTTAATTTATTATCAAGAAACAATGAATCGCATAAAAGTTCAATCCACAGATTTTTTAAAAGAGAAAAATTTTACCCGTATAAAGTGAATTAAGTACGTGCAAAAGCTTTTTGATATTGATCCAGTGTGGCGCCTGAATTCTTGTGAGCACATGATGGAATTGTGTGATCAAAATCCAAATCTCTTAGCAGGCATCATATTTACCGATGAAGCAACTTTTTGTCTTAATGGAAACGTTAATAAGCAAAATTATCGTTATTGGGCTCAGACTAATCCACATTGGATCTTAGAAAACAACACACAATATCGGCAGAAAGTAAATGTTTGGATGGGGATCATTAACAACAGGATGTTGGGACCTTATTTTTTTCAACAAACACTAACGGCCGAGAGATTTGGATTTTCTAACATTTGAATTAATTCCTTCTCTGGCAGTTATTTTCCCAAATGATCACGATCCAGATATTCCTGGACAACAGATATGGCTACAGCAAGACGGTGCCCCTCCTCATTATGGGCATGCAGTTCGAGAATATCTAAACACAATCTTTCCAAACAGGCGGACTGGAGGTGGAGTGGCCGCCTAGGTCACCCGACCTTACCCCACTAGACTATTTTGCTTGGGGATACTTAAAAGAAAGGGTATATCAACACCAACCGCAGAATATCGACGAATTCGCCAAGTAACGAGGAACATATCGCCAGAAATCGTACAACATACCATACCTACAACATTTCTATGACAGATTAAGATATTGCCAAATAGTCCACGGGGGCCATTTCGAACATCTGCTAAAGCCGAATGCTTTGTTTCACTAGTTTAAATATAGTTTTCAAACTTATTTTTTGAATTTTGTTTAAAGTAATTTTTTACACCTTGTATTATAATTGCCATCATACTATGTTACATGGAATCTGTGTAGAATATCCCGTAAAACACAAAAATGTTAAAAAAAATTGTGGTGTTTCGTTTGAAAAAACGAAGTTGTCGTGTCCCAAGCTTTTGTGGGACAACCTGTATAGAAACAAATATTTTTGAAATGTGTAAAAAATAAAAACAAAATCGACGTGTCCGAGCGTTTTTATGAAAATGCATTGATTAAGGAGATATTTGCGATATTCCATTCTTATGAGACACCCTGTATATATTTTAATCTTTCTGATGTTCGATGGAATAGAGGCATGGACCTTGTGGCATAGCCAAGCGGGACAACGGTGGTCAAGCCAGGCCCGGTTCTAATGATGTTAAAGAACAGGTAAATTGCTGAACAGGTTCGAACAGTTCGGTTCTCACCCGGGAACCTGTTCCGTAAACCTGTTCACCTGTTCTTTTGATTATAAAGTATTGTCTGTCAGTCACTGACTTGGTCAAAAAAAATAAAAAAGTGGAAGGTCGGGAAAGTAGTAAAAACCCGGTTTTTGTTTAAAAAAAAAAAAAAAAAAAAAGAAAAGAAAAGGTCGCCAGTTCCGTAAACTAACAACACAGGAAGAACACCGCTGCATTCCTATTTCCTGTCTCCTTGAAAAAAAGAACAGCCTGTTCTTTTTATGAGTGATGGGTGATTTATGGAAGATGGCTTGCGGGTCGTCATTTGAGAATAAAAAGAACAGGCTGTTCTTTGTTTCTTCTTTCTTTGGAGCAGAACAGGAAACAGAGAACAGGGAACAGGGAACAGGGAACAGGGAACAGGGAACAGGGAACAGGGAACAGGGAACAGGGAACAGGGAACAGAGAATAGGGAGCAGTGGTGTTCTGTGTTTTTACTTTGTTTACCGGAACTGGCGACCTTTTTTTTTTTAGAAAGTGATATTAAGAAAAACCGGTTTTGCGACCTTTTAAGTCTTTTTTACCAAGTGAGTGACAATGAACAGGTGAACAGGTTCCCGGGTGTCAGAACTGCTGAACTCCGTTCAACAATTTCCCTGCTCTTTAACATCACTCCAGCGCAATCATCTGTCATAAGTCTATCTAAAGAACCGGTTCAGTTCTTTTACAAAGAACAGTTCCCTGAACAGGCTATCTCTAACCTGTTCTAAAGAACCTGTTCGGTTCTTCTCTTAACAACTCTACCCGGTTCTAGACCTCCTCGCGCCCCCGGGCAAGGGTCTTATTTAGCGCCCTCGAAATTTTTATTTCATATTTTTCTCCTGAATATATACAGCGTGTCTGCTTTTGTTCGCAGCATATGGAAAATTTTTTTATTATTAATTTTACGAAAAAAAGTTATTCTTTATAAAAAGTTCTGCATGGTCTAAAATCTAAAATGCAACCATCAAATATCGAAATTTTCCAGTCATATACGAGGTTTGTCAAAAAATGTGAATTTTTCCCAAGAATGTGAATTTTTCCCAAGAGTAAAGTACCTTTATTTTTGACATTATCAAAAATTGTTATTAAAAAAAGTTGATCAGAACTAAAAAGCACGTCTAGATATGCAATTATACGCATTTATATTGAAAAATTATTTTATTAATTTATTATTAATTATTTAATAATTTAATTAATTTAATGCGTGTTATTACATATTTAGACGTGGCTTTTAGTTCTGATCAACTTTTTTTAATAACAATTTTTAATAATGTCAAAAATAAAGGTACTTTACTCTTGGGAAAAATTCACATTTTTTGACAAAACTCGTATATGACTGGAAAATTTCGATATTTGATGGTTGCATTTTAGGTTTTAGACCATGCAGAACTTTTTATAAAGAATAAGTTTTTTTCGTAAAATTAATAATAAAAAAGTTTTCCATGTGCTGCGAACTTAAGCAGACACGCTGTAATTAACTTATACCCTACCATCAAAAATATTAAATTTTTTTGACGTGATTTAAGAAGGAGAGGTTAAAAACAAGCAGATAAAATACTAAAAAGGTTACAAAATATTTTTAATGCACAATCGGCTCTCTGTGCACTCTGCAGTGACTAATTTGCAAATAATTTGCTCCCTTCAATGTTTTAATTTTAGAAAAAAACAAGTCGACACGTACGAGTCGATCCAACTGAGCCTGCTGTTTCTTTTTTAGTCGCCGTGGCGCGCTCACCGCGTCGCGCTAAGGACGGACTATAAATATCGAGGTTTAAAGATCATCGATGTTCCATTTTCGATGTTTTTTTGGCCCCTATTAAATGGGTTAAAGGCATCCGCTTTGTTTCAGAATTTATAAAAAATACTTGGGTGCCCTTATCTTTTAAATAGTACATTATACATCGAAGGTTATACAGACGCTTATTTGTTTCACCTTTGGCAATATTTTGCGCCCCTTGGACTTTGCGCCCCCGGCGTCGGCCCGGGCGCTGGAACCGGGCCTAGTCGAGCGTTTCTACTCCACCACATCCTACTGTACCGTGCAACAGCCATTACCCCATGCCCATGTAACCATTAATACTATCCAAAAACATACTAATTTTATATCTGAAGAGGTTTGGATTACATTGTCTGAATACTAAATAAACAAATCTACTATATCAGCTAGGTGCACTGAAGCATAACTGAAATGGGTGCAGTAATGCGTTTAATTTGTGGGCGGTTACATCTACTTAACATATAGGTTTCCAGATATTTCTTATATCTAATGATAGCTGACCTAAACAACCTGGGTTCTAGTGTATAGTAGCAGCTTCTTTGAACTTCCTCTTGCTCTAGTGTGGTTTTTTATGCAGGATTTCAGCTTCTGACCACATGATATGGAAGGCCATGTGTCCAGGCATGGTCAGCTCCACCTCCCTTTTTGGTCTCTCTGTTTAGCATATTGTTTCTGTGTTCTTTTATCCTTCTTTTGATTGGTCTTAATGTCTCACTAACATAAAATTGGCCGCACTCGCAGGGGATTCGGTAGACGCAGTTTTTTTTATCTTTGTGGCATGTCGGTTTTGTCTTCGTCAGGTGGCTTCTTAGGGTGTCTCCTGCATAAAGAACCACACTGGAGGAAGAGGAATTTCAAGAAAGTTGCTGCTATATATAGATACTAGAACCCAGTTTGTTCTAGTAAGCCATCATTAGATGTAAGAAATATCTGGAAATCTTTGATAAATAGATGTAAACTTAGAACAATAGCGCGCACGAATTAAATGCATGACTGCACCCATCTGAGTTAGGTTTATTTAGTATTCACCTGAAGGTTACTGTAGATATATGCCGGTTGAAACGGTGTGATCTAAAACAAATAAAGACAATGGAAGTTCAAAACGCTTCTATCATTTAAGAATCATCATCGTCTCCAACCTTTAAACAAACAATTTTATACCGTGCGAGCAAAAATGATTTGCATCAAAGAGGGCCTTGCATCTAAGGGCGTAATGCTTAGCCGTAGAGCTTAATACCTGTTGGGTGTCAGTAACTACCTGAATTAACAATCAATCAGTTATTCCGTCATCTTTGACAGTCGTTAGAAGTTATTTGATTCATCGCTAATTTTTCCAATTTCTTGAACAATTCACACAATGGGCTTTACGGAACAGCACAAAACATTCATGGTTGAAGCGTATTTTCGACACGGGGTTAGTGTTTGTGCATGGACGATTTTCACGAACATTTTCCTAACGTTGCTTTTGTTGCTGGGGTTTTTTCACATTGCCTGAAAAGAACCATGGCTGTGTTTAGGGAAACAGGTTCTATACAACACAAAAAAAAAGCAGGAAGACCATCTGTAAGAACAGAAGAACTTGTTGCAAACGTTCGTGAAATAATGCAAAATACGCCAACAAATTGCATAAGACGCATGACCCAAGAAGTGGGAAGATCTTATGGAACATGCAGGACTATTCTTAAGAAGCAGCTAAATTTATTTCCTTATAAAGTGCAAGTATTCCAAGAAATACAAGCCGCAGATTTTGAAAGACGGAGGAATTACTCTCAATGGTTGACCCAAAATTTATTGGAAAGAAATGATTTATTAGACCTGAGATTTTTTTCGGATGCAGCTAGGTTCCACCTCTCCGGTTATGTGAATTCTCAGAATAAACGCATGTGGAGTAGTATAAATCCCTATTTTTTTGTAGAATCTCTCAAAAAATTGGTGTCTGGTTAGCTGTTTTTCAAAAAAGAATTGTTGGTCCTATTTTTTTCCATGACACAGTTGCAGCACAGCGGTATAGAGACAATATTTTAAATCCATTTGTGGAGCAATAATTACTAGACGACTAACTACGTTTTGGATATTTTCAACAGGACGGTGCAACTGCCCATACAGCCGCCGAAACTATTAACTACTTACGCAATTTTTTCGACGACAGATCGATCCGTTTTCGAACAGACATTCAGACATTGAAATCCCACCTAGATCACCTTGTTTAATGGTTATGGATTACTTTGTTTTTCCTCATTTAAAGAACACTATTTTTAAAACACCAGTTGCAAATTTAGAACAATTACAAGAAAGGATTATCCAAGAATGTGGTAACATTTTTCCAGAGATGCTGGTTAACACTTTCGAAAATATGAAGAGACGTGTGAATTTATGCTTGGAGCATGGCGGTGGCCAATTTCAGCAATTTATGTAATTATTTTTCTTTTTCTTTTTGTATATTCTTACTTTGTTAATTTTGTAAACAACAAAAATAAATTTGTATTTGTCTACTTATTTTATTACTCATTAGTTTGGCATATCATGTCATAATATGAATTTGACCAAATTTTAACCTAGATCTGGTTAGAGATATCGCCCTCATATCATTGTGATCTAAACCAAGCCCTACGTTTTTTAATCCAAGCCCTCTTTGATGCAAATAATTTTTGCTCGCACGGTATCTGTCTTGGTCAACAACAAATTAGAAAAAAAAACAATAATTTATTTATCGTATGTTTTTATTAATAATTAATTTTACTTTTATAAAACAAAGCTTGATATAATAATATTATAAGCTTATATACTATCAAATATAATAAATTTATTAGGTATTTTACATTAAAATGAAAATATCTCTCAATTATTTAATTAAGTTTAAAAAAGTTGTTAAATAAAAGTTAAACCATTATAATCACATTGCACTATTTATTTACCACAATACTAGTGATTTCAGCACCTCGTTCATTTATCCAATTAACGTTGTATTCGGCCTTTTTAATTGAATCTTTTATGGCCTTGATTTGGGCTGGGCAAAGGGAATTTTGTGAAAGAAGATCTTGAAGCTAAAAATTGTTACAATTTAACAAAAGTAATAAAATACGCAATAATATAAAGGTAATCCGTCAGCGGTTGTATCTCCAAAACCATACATGCTAAGACTTTAGGGTAAAAAATTTATTATAAAATATGAACAAGAAAAATTACTGGAAATATTTTTTAAGTTAATAATTCTACTTCTATAGGGATCATAGTAGCTATGCAAAGTCCTTAATTTCTACTAATAACTTCAATACACTGTGGGTTGGAAATCAGGTTTCGTTCAGTAATAGCCTCTATAAATTATATTATAAAATTTTTTTACAATTGTTCATGGTTGCAGTATAGAGAAGGGTAACAATTATTATAAATATCCGAAATGTTGTATAGTCGACAGTAGTCTAACAATGCGGATCTGACGTCATAAAATTATCAAAAATTATAATAAAAGAACAAACAGAGTTTTCGAAAATGTGAATAAGGAAAATAAAAAAATGGAGAATTATAAATAGTTGACATACAAGGTTTATTTGTCAAGTTAGATTTGACTATGCTCGAAATTACAACATTTACATTTTTGATTTGCCTAAAAGGTAGCGTTTGAAATAAAAAATTTAAGAGTGAACATGATCAACATTTTGTTTTAAATATCATATTTTTATTAAGCTTATGTTAAGCATATTATTATAGGAAAAAATTGCGATAAAACAGTGATAATTTAATAAATTACATGAAAGAGAAACAGACAAAAACACCATTAAACCACTGACTTAATAAATATAGTAGGTATATCCAGAAAAGTACCATAAGTACGAAAGAACTCAAAGAATTATTTTGTATTTCTCATGTTAAAAATGTTAAAATTAGCTGTGGTAAGGTGGCAAGCGCAAAACATCGTTATCACATTCCCTTAAAATTTCATAAACTGAATATATTCCTAGCTTTTTAAAATACTGAAATTAGTTATATTTTGAAAGATTATGATTTTCTCTCACTAGCCACTGAAAAATTTCACTTTTTCTCCAAAATAATTTTTTTTTTTTTTTTAATCCTAGAATAATAGGAAGCATTGTCCAAAACGATTAGTGAAGGTTGGTCTTAATTAGAAATAAGCATTTCTTTTAGCCACCTTGGACACCAATGAAAGTAAATGGAACAAAAATCCTGTAGAAGTTATTGTCAGTGACTTTATTAAATAATAATATTTGGTCTCTAACCCATATCTATAGTGTTTTATATTTATTTGTTTTTGCAGAACCTTAATCTATACAAAACGTATTATAATATACAACTCTAACGTTTCAAGGCCCATTCTGTTCTCACACAAAAATATCTAAAAATGTATGTGATCCATGCTGTCGTGGTAATCAGAGCTTTTGGAGGTTTTGAGGAAATAAATTTCATGGTTTTTAATTTTAATTTACTTTCCCTCCCAACCTTGCTTTTAATAGTTAGGCATTGGTTATGTTTTTATACAAGCTATGAATTAGATTATTCTTCAAATAATGTTTTATATAAAATTTTTAATTGTATTTACATGTTTATTTTTATAATCTGTTTTGTGCATCTTTTTGAACATATCAAAGAAATTAAAATTATTCTTGTATTAAATTTAGGTAGTAACACTATAAATCTACTGGTAGAAAATAAATAATTGTATTAAATTTAGATA
Organism: Polydrusus pterygomalis; assembly: GCA_963969555.1. Classification (NCBI taxonomy): domain Eukaryota; kingdom Metazoa; phylum Arthropoda; class Insecta; order Coleoptera; family Curculionidae; genus Polydrusus; species Polydrusus pterygomalis. The sequence continues at coordinate 47,803,533 of OZ018378.1, forward strand.
CTCCCAGATCCAGACTATAGTTAATCACCGTCACTGTCTTTTTGTACTTACCTATGGAGAAATTGGCTAATAGTTTTACAAAGGATACTTTGGCTATCCGTTTCATGTTTATTAACAATTTGGATGGTGTTTCGTTTTTATAATTGACAAATATCATATAAAATTTCCCAATACACCTAAATTTTTTAAAAATCGAGACTGACAAGTCAAGTCAGATTGAAAATTATTATTACAGAAAAAAATAAATAAAATAGAATATTATGTATTTTAAATAATGTAAACCTAATAACTAAGGGAAAAAAATAGAACATGAAATAAAATAAGAATATTTACTTCAAATGTTGCTGATTATATTTTCAGCTATCCACATTATACTCGTATGTATCATAATCATATTTCACGTCCCAAATTGTATCTAGATAAATATCTATTGAAAGTAGGTAGTCGAAAGGGTTTTTCAAACTACATATGTTCAAATGTGTTTTGCTTTTAAAACAAAAATTTCATTGAACAATAATGAAGTTGAATTTTTTTATAAAAACATAATATGACAACATGGTTCAACTAGTAAACTTGTCCAACGAGTTCTGAAATTTGGAGTTTGTCGTTATCATGGTGAAAACGAAATTAGCTGTTACTTTACTTCATCTATTCTATTTTCTGATGATCTAAGATTTTAAATGCATCAATTTAATATTCTTGTAGTGCTGCTTCTGCTTCAACCCGAAGAAAATAATTTAAAACATTTTCAATTTGAATACTCTTATCCTCCCTTCTTAGTGAGTTCGCGGATAGAGTTTGGAAGGTGAAAAACTTTTTTAGCAGTAGGTATAGAAGAAAAAGCCATTCTTTATAAAAACGTCTGCTTGTGCCGAAACTACAATTTCGAATATCAGATTTGCGATTACTATACAGGGTTCGTCACAAACAACATTTTTTAGTTTTTTTGGGTATTTCATATTTTTTTTTAATTCCTTGATTTATTAAATAAATTTTGCTAGTGTTGAAACTAGAATTTTAACTATTAGATTTGCGATTACCATACAGGGTTCGTCAGAAACAACAGTTTTTGTTTTATGTATTTTTTTTTTCAATTCCTTTCAATGATTGGCTAAATCATCACTTTGCGAACAAATGGATTGAAAGGTACCTATATGGTCCAAATCAGTTGGCACGTAGGAGTCCCGATCTCACAATTATCGACTTTCATTTATGGGGATATCTGAAGCCACATATCAAACCAATTTTAATAATAACTTAGATCTCTTGAAAGAAAAAATAAGAGTAGTTATTGCAAATATCCCAATACAGCATGTTAGGAACTGTTTTCGGGAATTTAGATGTCTAGTTGAACTATGCGCTAACTCGGTGGTACCACGTTTGAATAAAAGTTTTATAATTTATGATTGAATAAATTAAAGAAATATGACATATTATTATAATAATAAAAATATCTACAGCAAAAGTAGGCAAATAAAAAATGCTTTTCATACAACAAAATCGTTACTCGGCCAGATATAAAATCATATTCGAAGTAAGAAAGCAACAATAGTTGTTTGTTTTTATGTAAATTTATTTTAAACGAAATCCAAAAAACTAAAAATGTTGTTTCTAACAAACCCTGTATAGTAATCGCAAATTTGATATTTGAAATTGTCGGTTCAACACAAGCAATGTCTGCCGAATTTATATGGTTCTAGTTGCTATAGCGACTGACTAAAAATATAGTACTAAAATGCTGTTTTAGCACTATACTAGGTACTAAATAGAATGGTTTGTACAAAATGCAAGTAAATAAATATTTATAGTGACTTACTTTAGCTACTCGAATCGAAAATTAGGTAATAGCTTAGTGACTATGCCCCAAAGCGGTAGAAGTGGAAACATAAAAATTATATCCAGTTTTTTTTTGGTCATATTTCATAATAAATTTTTTACCCCAAAGTCGAAGCATGCATTGTTTTGAAGATACAGCCTTTGCTAGTTTTTTGCCGGTTCCTAAATATCATGTAACTACCAAAAGGGCTAATTCTTTGGCTTATTTAATGAATAAAAATTCATATAAAAAAAGAAAAAAGAGAAAAGGGGGCATGACCACTGAAAAAATATCTCCCTGCAGATCCTTAAACCATTTTGTATACCCAATGATTTAAGCCCTACAGCGTAATCTATATTCCAAATTAGAGCGAAATATCTCAAAAACTACAAAACTACTACACAACTACAAAACTAAAAAAAATCTTGAAATTTCAACACCCTGTGAATCGGCAACGAAGCGTTTGCGGACCTATATATTTATATGAATTTTTAGTCATTAAATAAGCCAAAGAATTACCCCTTTTCGTATTTGCATGATATTTGGGAACACCCTGTATTAATTAATTACTGAAAATATAATTGGCGGTGTTAGGACTTTTTTTTATAAAAAGTTGGTTAAAGTTGCAAGTTTGACATCGATTTAATTTTATTACATTTTCTTGAAAACTTACCATTTTAATTTGTTTCGGTTTAACAATCTTGGTAGCTAGGCTAGATAAGACGTCTTCAATTTTCATAGCAGCCCTCCACCTATAGCCCGTTAAATAAGATTAGTCAAATTATTTAGATATTAGAATTAGTCAAATTTACTTAATTGGGGGTTCCCTGTGAACATGGTTTTGTTACAAAGAGAATTGCTGTTAAAATCACGAAAAACACAATAGTTATTATATATTATATTATTTTGCATGTTTAGTGAAAAGTTTATTGTAAACTACAACTAGAATACATTACTGTGTCACCAGTAAAGTCCGCATCATATAGGATTTTTCTTTATTAATAGCTTTATTCAAAATTTGACCTTGGCATCAAGTTCTGCTTCGATCGAGATGAAAATTAAGCAAAAAAATAGTAGTCACGTGATTCGCATTATCTGTCAATTTTTAATTTTTTCCAAAAAATAATTCAAAAGTGGGGTTATTTCTGAAAATATCGAAAAAAGTTATGAGAAAAAGTTTTTTAAATGCAGTTTCTAGCCCACATGCAAAGTTTTGTTTTTTTACCTATATTTTGTAAATTGCACCACTTTTCCAGAATAAGACTCAACGCAACCTACATAAAACTTCTTAGTTTTGACAAGGCTTTATTTCAGATACATTTTCTTTAAAGTATATTAAATGTTCGTTTTTCTACAAAATCAAAATTGGGCTATTAAAATTTGGTCGCATGTGATGCTAACTTTATTTGTTTTTGGCCCTGTATAAGGTAACTTCATAAAATAAGTATTTTTGAAAACGTAGTTTGTGCCTGAAAGTAAAAAAATAAAGTAAAGGGGTTTTAAATTAAATCGTTGAAAATAGATAAACTTTACGTTAAGTTAAACCAAAGTTTATTTTTCACTCAATGAACACTTTACTGATGACACTGTGTTCTTTTTGTCTTAATATTAAGGTGTATTCTTTCAGACACGTTAAAAACGTTATGTTCAGTAACAACATAAAGACACTGGATATTCTACGAGATCAGTATTATAATTTTTTTACTCTTTAATAGCTACTTATCGTTGCATTCTTCACCAATTTGAAATATTAATTACTTACGTTTTAGCGATATCATCAATATGGTTTACCACAAAGTCAATTGCTGCATTCAAACCTTCGGAACTTTGTAAATACCCTTTAAAAATGTCTTTCCAATATTGCCTGTCTATAGGTGGGGCTAAGGTCAAAGTTGAAGCCAAATAGCTAACGAAATTGTCAAATATTAATGCAATTATTCAGGGTGTCAAAAAAGTCTGGACTATTGTATACAGTGTGAGTTGGGAGGAACGGACCAAATTTCAGGAGTGTATTATACACGCGAAAACAATGTAAAAAAATGCATATGTTCTTATCCGATATTCATTTGTTTTCAAGTTATAGCGCAATATAAAAAAAATTTTCGGCGTTCTACTTTTATCAGAATTTTCACGTAATTAGAGTATGCCATGCTCAAGACTCTAAACTATTTGACATCTATGTTATCTTGACAATGTGTCTGTGTATTGTGGCAGTAATTAAACGTTTATTTTTAGGGTTGAGTGAATAAAGTGTTACAAAATGCCAAATACTTATTCAAATTAAGAATATGCAAATAAATATGGTGTTTATTTATGGTTTCTGTAATGAAAGTGCTACAGCTGCTGTTGAAGAATATCGTCAACGGTATCCACATCACAGACATCCGACTAAAAACGTGTTTATCAGAGTTTTTAACAATTTGTGCGAGAATGGTAAGCTTCCCAGTGCCAACATTACATCTGAACGAGCTACTCGACAAGGTTTAGGAGAAGTAGAAAATATTCTGAATTTTGTAGAAGAAAATGCAACAACCAGCTCACGAAGAATTGGTACTCAATTGGGCATTCCACAAAAAAGAGTATTAAATACACTCCACGAGCAAGGCTTATATCCATACCATATACAGAGAGTACAGCCTGCACCTAAAATCGGAAGATTATGCTAAACGTATTGAAATTTGTCGGTGGATAAAAAATAATCATCGTGTTGTATCGCGTATACTTTTTACAGATAAAGCAACATTCACCCGTGACGGTATTAATAATACTCGTAACTCTCATATATGGTCGATCGAAAATCCGCACGCAACAGTTGAAAGTAATTTTCAACATAAGTTTTCGGTTAACGTGTAGTGTGGTATACTCGATACCTATTTAATTGGCTCTTTCATTTTGGAAAAATCGCCTCACAGGAGACAACTAGGTACCTAAATTTTTTACAACATGAGTTACAAGGACTACTATAGGATGTTCCTGTAAATATCAGAAGGCAAATGTATGACCAGCACGATGTAGCTCCTGCACATTTTGCTCGTCAGGTCAAGCAACATTTAAACGAAACATTTCCAGGGCGTTGGATTGGTCGCGGTGGTCCTATTAATTGGCCTCCAAGATCTCCAGACCTCATAGCAGTAGATTATTGTTTATGGGGCTGGTTTAAAAATGAAGTGTACAAAGTAAAGGTGGACACTCGGGATGCACTAATTCGACGTATTAGAAATACTGCAGCCAATTTTAAAGAAGAAAGATATGAAGCAATTAGAAGAGCAGAAAATGTTTAGAGGTCAATGGGGGTATTTTTGTACATTTTTTAAAAGAACGCTATGATTAGGAAACCGTTAATATATGAACTTTTCTTTATTTGGTATTACGCTATAACTTGAAAACAAATGATTATCGAATAAGAACATATTATGGGTTTTTCAAATTGTTTTTGCGTGTATATTACACTCCTGAAATTTGGTCCGTTCCTCCCGACACCCCTGTATATATCAAAAACAATTGATTATGATGTACCTATACGGTTAAAAACAGCATACTTAGAAAAAGATGAAATCGTTCCTTTAACGTTAGTAAGAAATAATAATTAATCTTTATTTTAAATAGAAATTCCTGTTTATTGTTATTGATTCAAATATAACCTTTTAAAGGGCAAATTTAACGGTACCTATAAGGTTTGATGGATTTATTCTTTAAAATGACCGAGGAAAATAAGGTTTAAATAAATTAACGAGAACACACATAGGAAATACCTAAAAATTGAAAAAAAAATGTATTAGATCTTAAAAATGTCCCCATTGTTAGCTACTCAATAACCAAGCATTTCTCTAAATTCCCGTAAAACTTTGTCAAACGGTATTCAATCGAATTTCATGTATTTTATTCCTAACACCAGACTTTAACTCTTTAATATTAACCGGTCTATTTTGCAATTTTTTTTTATCACCTTACAAATAAACGTCCAAAGGGGGTGAGATCTGGGGGTTCTAATCTGGCAGGCCATCCAATTTCGCCTCTACTACCTATCCACATGATTTGAAAACATTTGGTTCAAAAATTGACGCACTTGGAAAACAAAATCCTGTTTAAACTTTAGTCTATTATTTCGACAGATTAATTCATCAAATACAGTGTGTCCCCGGATGGAGTTGACAAGAGGAAAAAGATCTTTATTATTGATTTTACGACGAAAAGTTATTATTTATTAAAAATTCTGCTCATCGAGAAAATTAATTTACCATAAACATTTTTAGGTCAGATGAACATTCAAAATGAAAACCTGAGAGTGGTGACCTATTTATTTAAATTATTTCTAATTTGGAGAAATGTGTGCAGGTTGGAGGAGGATATGTAGAATAATAACTTTTTCCACAATTGTACATTTTGAATGTTCATAAATTCTAGCGTAAAAAATAAAAAAACAAGAATTAGAATTAAGGTTTCAAATTTTGTATGGTACAGGGTAGGGTATTGATAAATTAAGAAAACATGAAAATGCTTTAAGAGAAAAGTAGTATTATTTATTATTTTAGACAAAATGTTTATGAAACAAAGTTGTTTATAATCCAAAATAAAGCCCAAATACAAGATTTGAAACCTTAATTCTAATTCTTGTTTTTTATTTTTTACACTAGAATTTATGAACATTCAAAATGTACAATTGTGGAAAAAGTTATTATTCTACATATCCTCCTCCAACCTGCACACATTTCTCCAAATTAGAAATAATTTAAATAAATAGGTCAGCACTCTCAGGTTTTCATTTTGAATGTTCATAAATTCTATTGTAAAAAATAAAAAACAAAAATTAGAATTTTGATTTCACATTTTGTATTTAAGCTTTATTTTGGATTATAAACAACTTTGTTTCATAAACATTTTGTCTAAAATAATAAATAATGGAACTTCTCTTTTAAAGCTCTAAGAATCTGATCTAAAATTTCCAAAAAAATTTTTATGGTAAATTCATTTTCTCGACAAGCAGAATTTTTTATAAAGAATAACTCTTCGTCGTAAAATCAATAATGAAGATATTTTTCCTCTTGTCAACTCCATCCGGGGACACACTGTATATATTGTTGCATTTTTTTTAAGGTACTATTTTATTGTTTATCATTATCATTGATTTTATTTGCCAAGAATATACAGAACGTTATTTTTAAAATAGAAAAGTATTCTCCTGACTTAAACCCTACAGTTACAGAAACGGTTTGATCCTTCCTAGGTGTACCGTTTTTAACTAATATATAGATATACCCATTTTCATTAAACTATATTCAGTGATTTTTGAAATATTTGCCCTATTCCAGACTTTTTTGACACCCTGTTTAGTATATTATATATTTGTAAAATTATTAATAGATGGAAAATAAAATAATTTTAGAAAATTACCTTTTTAGTAAGTCACTGCTCACCATGCACGTCATTCCAATCGCGATATCGTATCGTTCTTGTGGTAAAATGCTTTTGGAATAGAGATCCGATAAGGTTGAGTAATCCACTGCCGGATCGGCACTTGTTTTTAGACCGTAGCATATGACTACATCTCGGTAATTGCTATCAATGCTAATAAACATAATAATATACGTAACGTTTATCTCAAAAGTTTTGGCACAGCATTCATTTAAATTAAAATAATCGATAATTATAAACAACATAGTTGGCTTTGAAAACAAAAAATCTGCAATGGCTTGCCTTTATTTTGACAATTTAATTAGACAGATTATTTGCTTTGAAATGGTTTATACCGTGCGAGCAAAAATTATTTGCATCAAAGAGGGCCTTGTTGCGTCTAAGGACGTAATGCTTAGCCGTAGAACTTAATACCTGTTGGGTGTCAGTAACTACCTTAATTATTAAGAATCAATCAGTTATTCCGTCATCTTTGACAGTCGTTACAAGTAATTTGATTCATCGCTAATTTTTCCAATTTCTTTTTTTTTTTTTTTTTTTTTTATGATCGAGCACAAGCACTATAGGAAAATCCTTTAAGGGGCTCTGGGAGCGGTGCGTGTGCGAAGAAAGCGATTCACGTTTTTCTTGAATCGTTGGAGGTTATATTCGGTTGGAAACACGGTCTCAGAAAGACCGTTCCACAAAGATGACGTCCTCCAAATGAAAGAGTTCTGAAACAATGATGTTCGGGGTGTACTAAGTTGAACCACATAGGGATGGGCGGCAGTGGTTCGTCGTGTGTTTCTGCTATGCATTACTCTAGGTGGAATCGAGCGGGCAATATCTGTCGAACACTTGCCATGAAAATATCTGTAGAAGAGAGTCAAATCACCAACCTGTCTTCGATGTTCTAAGCTGTCGAGGTTCTTAGTCAGCTCGTGGTCGCCGATTAGACGAACGGCTCTCCTTTGGATGGAATCCAACAACCGAAGGGTATGCTTCGGTGCAGAACTCCAGATATGAGAGCAGTATTCCAGTGATGGTCGAATCTGGGCTTTATAAAGTGTCAAAAGTTGTTGAGGTGTATACAACTTTTTGGTACGGAAAAGTATACCGAGCTTCTGAGAAGCTGCCCTGGCGATTGCCACTACGTGATTATGCCAAGACATATTTCCTCCCAGGTTGACACCCAGCAAATTAATAGACGAAGTCAGTGGAATTGCGTGTCCTGCCATAACTATATCGGGTTCTGCAATGTTGACCTTCTTAGAGAAAACTGCAGCCTGGGTTTTTTGAGCGTTAAATTCGACTTGGTTACTGTCACCCCAAGACAAAATTTCTTCCAGGTCTTTATTGAGGCGTGATACCTCATGTTGTCTGCGAAGATGTGCGTCAGTAGCCGATGTTTGAGGTTTCAAAGTAAAAGATGAGATAAGTGTGCTGTCGTCAGCAAAGCAATATAATGGATTTTCTGTTTTCGCTAGAAGGTCGTTAATGTACAGTAAGAAGAGAGTGGGAGATAATATGGACCCTTGAGGAACACCAGCATTGATGGTGAAGGTGTCTGAGAAAAACCCGTCAATCGCCACTTGCAGAGAGCGGTCCTTGAGGAAGCTAGACAACCATGAACAAAATCGACCGGGCATACCATAAGAACGCAGTTTGCTTAGGAGCCCCTCGTGCCAGACACGGTCAAAGGCTTTAGAGATGTCCAGTGCAATAGCCCGGGACTCCCCATGATGTTCGATTGCGTTGCTCCAAAGATGAGTGACATAGGCTAGCAGGTCTCCTGTTAATCTGGACTTACGAAAACCATACTGATGGTCGCTGATAATTTTAAGGCCTTCCAGATATTTTATAAGTTGTTGGTTAATAGCTTTCTCCATCACCTTTGATATAACTGAAAGCAATGCGACTGGTCGATAGTTGTTTGGCAGGGTTTGTTCGGGTTTGTTGAACAATTCACACAATGGGCTTTACGGAACAGCACAAAACATTCATGGATGAAGCTTATTTTTAAAACGGGGTTAGAGTAAATGGTGAGTAGCAATACAATCCGGGTTGGTGCATGGACGATTTTCACGAACATTTTCCTAACGCTGCTTTTATTGCTGGGGATTTTTATCATTGCCTGAAAAGAACCGTGGCTGTGTTTAGGGAAACAGGTTCTATTCAACACAAAAAAGGAGCAGGAAGACCATCTGTAAGAACAGAAGAATTTGTTGCAAACGTTCGTGAAATAATGCAAAATACGCTAACGAATTGTATAAGACGCCTGTGCCAAGAAGTGGGAAGATCTTATGGAACATGCAGGACTATTCTGAAGAAGCAGCTAAATTTATTTCCTTATAAAGTGCAAGTATTTGAAGAAATACAAGCCGCAGATTTTGAGAGACGCAGGAATTACTCTCAATGGTTTACCCAAAATTTATTGGAAAGAAATGATTTATTAGACCTGACATTTTTTTCGAATGAAGCCTGGCTCCACCTTTCCGGTTATGCGAATTCTCAGAATACCCGCATGTGGAGTAGTTCTTTTTCTTTCTGTATATTCTTACTTTGTTAATTTTGTAAACAACAAAAATAAATTTGTATTTGTCTACTTATTTTATTACTAATTAGTTTCGCATATCATGTCATAATATGAATTTGACAAAATTTTAACCTAGATTTGGTTAGATATATCATCCTCATATCATTGTGATCTAAACCAAGCCCTACGTTTTTTAATCCAAGCCCTCTTTGATGTAAATAAGTTTTGCTCGCACGGTACAATAGCTGAATGTGAGCAAGAGATACCATTCCTAAATTTACCAACAAGTGGAAGACCTAGAATTTTTACTCTAGAAAAAGCAAATATATTAGTGAGGAGGACTACAAGTAGAATTCGAGTATCTATGAGGAAATTGGGACGTGAACTTCTAAGGACATAGTTTCGAGGGAATTGGTCAGAACTGGTCTAAAATATCGAAAGAGAAAAAAAAATGTCCAGAATTTACGACAAACCAGTTGGCACGGATACCACGATGTTGTCGCGCGTTCAGGCGGATCCATTTTGTAAACGAAAGAATCATTGTTATGGACGATGAAAAGTATATACTTCACTTTGGGCAATTTAGAAATTAAGGGAAATGATAGTTTTTATACCGACAACATAGAAGACTGCCCAGACAAAGTAAAATATAATGAAAGGGGAAAATTCGCAAACAAGATTTTAGTTTGGTGCGCGATTTTTATTGCAGTAATGTCCAGGCCTTGCGTGGGATAGTCAGCGCGATATTCAAAACTGTCTGACTATATTGGCTGATTTTATACATAAAAGTCATGCTAAAGATGACATAATGGCCATTACGCATGAGATACTTAAAATCGGTTAAACGCTCATAATATTATGATTAGGTTAAGCTAGGAGGTTCTGCCTTAACTTCGCCTTTTGTAACTTATTTACAATAAAGTATTTTATTATTATTATTATTATTATTATTAATATTATTATTATTATTATTATTATTATTATTATTATTATTATTATTATTATTATTATTATTATTATTATTATTATTATTATTATTATTATTATTATTATTATTATTATTATTATTATATACCAGTTATACTTACCGTGCGAGCAAAAATTATTTGCATCAAAGAGGGCCTTGCATCTAAGGACGTAATGCTTAGCCGTAGAGCTTAATGCCTGTTGGGTGTCAGTAACTACCTAAATTAACAATCAATCAGTTATTCCGTCATCTTTGACAGTCCTTACAAGTAATTTGATTCATCGCTAATTTTTCCAATTTCTTGAACAATTCACACAATGGGCTTTACGGAACAGCACAAAACATTCATGGTTAAGGCGTATTTTCGAAACGGGGTTAGAGTAAATGGTGAGTGGCAATACAATCCGGGTTTGTGCATGAACGATTTTCACGAACATTTTCCTAACGTTGCTTTTATTGCTGGAGATTTAGGGAAACAGGTTCTATACAACACAAAAAAGGAGTAGGAAGACCATCTGTAAGAACAGAAGAACTTGTTGCAAACGTTCGTGAAATAATGCAAAATAGGCCAACAAATTGTATAAGATGCCTGTCCCAAGAAGTGGGAAGATCTTATGGAACATGCAGGACTATTCTTAAGAAGCAGCTAAATTTATTTCCTTATAAAGTGCAAGTATTCCAAGAAATACAAGCCGCAGATTTTGAAAGACGCAGGAATTACTCTCAATGGTTTATCCAAAATTTATTGGAAATAAATGATTTATTAGATCTGACATTTTTTTCGGATGAAGCCTGGTTCCACCTCTCCGGTCATGTGAATTCTCAGAATACACGCATGTGGAGTAGTGAAAATCCCCCTTTTTTCTGGAGAGTCCACAATGCACCTTAAAAAAATTGGTGTCTGGTTAGCTGTTTCCCGAAGAAGAATTGTTGGTCCTATTTTTTCCACAATATTTCAAATCCATTTGTGGAGCAATTACTTGACGACGTTACGTTTTGGATATTTTCAACAGGATGGTGCAACCGCCCATACAGCCGCCAAAACTATTAACTACGATCAGATATTGAATTCCCACCTAGATCACCTTGTTTAACGGTTTTGGATTAGTTCGTTTTTCCTCATTTAAAGAACATTATTTTTAAAACACCAGTTGCAAATTTAAAACAATTACAAGAAAGGAAAAGACGTGTGAATTTATATTCTTGGAGCATGGCGGTGGCCAATTTCAGCAGTTTATGTAATAATTATTTTTCTTTCTGTATATTCTTACTTTGTTAATTTTGTTAACATCAAAAATAAATTTGTATTGGTCTACTTGTTTTATTACTCATTAGTTTCGCATATCATGTCATAATATGAATTTGACAAAATTTTAACCTAGATTTGGTTAGATATATCATCCTCATATCATTGTGATCTAAACCAAGCCCTGCGTTTTTTAATCCAAGCCCTCTTTGATGCAAATAAGTTTTGCTCGCACGGTACAATAGCTGAATGTGAGCAAGAGATACCATTCCTAAATTTACCAACAAGTGGAAGACCTAGAATTTTTACTCTAGAAAAAGCAAATATATTAGTGAGGAGGACTACAAGTAGAATTCGAGTATCTATGAGGAAATTGGGACGTGAACTTCTAAGGACATAGTTTCGAGGGAATTGGTCAGAACTGGTCTAAAATATCGAAAGAGAAAAAAAATGTCCAGAATTTACGACAAACCAGTTGGCACGGATACCACGATGTTGTCGCGCGTTCAGGCGGATCCATTTTGTAAACGAAAGAATCATTGTTATGGACGATGAAAAGTATATACTTCACTTTGGGCAATTTAGAAATTAAGGGAAATGATGGTTTTTATACCGACAACATAGAAGACTGCCCAGACAAAGTAAAATATAATGAAAGGGCAAAATTCGCAAACAAGATTTTAGTTTGGTGCGCGATTTTTATTGCAGTAATGTCCAGGCCTTACGTGGGATAGTCAGCGCGATATTCAAAACTGTCTGACTATATTGGCTGATTTTATACATAAAAGTCATGCTAAAGATGACATAATGGCCATTACGCATGAGATACTTAAAATCGGTTAAACGCTCATAATATTATGATTAGGTTAAGCTAGGAGGTTCTGCCTTAACTTCGCCTTTTGTAACTTATTTACAATAAAGTATTTTATTATTATTATTATTATTATTATTATTATTATTATTATTATTATTATTATTATTATTATTATTATATACCAGTTATACATACCGTGCGAGCAAAAATTATTTGCATCAAAGAGGGCCTTGCATCTAAGGACGTAATGCTTAGCCGTAGAGCTTATTGCCTGTTGGGTGTCAGTAACTACCTAAATTAACAATCAATCAGTTATTCCGTCATCTTTGACAGTCCTTACAAATAATTTGATTCATCGCTAATTTTTCCAATTTCTTGAACAATTCACACAATGGGCTTTACGGAACAGCACAAAACATTCATGGTTAAGGCGTATTTTCGAAACGGGGTTAGAGTAAATGGTGAGTGGCAATACAATCCGGGTTTGTGCATGAACGATTTTCACGAACATTTTCCTAACGTTGCTTTTATTGCTGGAGATTTAGGGAAACAGGTTCTATACAACACAAAAAAAGGAGTAGGAAGACCATCTGTAAGAACAGAAGAACTTGTTGCAAACGTTCGTGAAATAATGCAAAATAGGCCAACAAATTGTATAAGATGCCTGTCCCAAGAAGTGGGAAGATCTTATGGAACATGCAGGACTATTCTTAAGAAGCAGCTAAATTTATTTTCTTATAAAGTGCAAGTATTCCAAGAAATACAAGCCGCAGATTTTGAAAGACGCAGGAATTACTCTCAATGGTTTATCCAAAATTTATTGGAAATAAATGATTTATTAGATCTGACATTTTTTTCGGATGAAGCCTGGTTCCACCTCTCCGGTCATGTGAATTCTCAGAATACACGCATGTGGAGTAGTGAAAATCCCCCTTTTTTCTGGAGAGTCCACAATGCACCTTAAAAAAATTGGTGTCTGGTTAGCTGTTTCCCGAAGAAGAATTGTTGGTCCTATTTTTTTCACAATATTTCAAATCCATTTGTGGAGCAATTACTTGACGACGTTACGTTTTGGATATTTTCAACAGGATGGTGCAACCGCCCATACAGCCGCCAAAACTATTAACTACGATCAGATATTGAATTCCCACCTAGATCACCTTGTTTAACGATTTTGGATTAGTTCGTTTTTCCTCATTTAAAGAACATTATTTTTAAAACACCAGTTGCAAATTTAAAACAATTACAAGAAAGGAAAAGACGTGTGAATTTATATTCTTGGAGCATGGCGGTGGCCAATTTCAGCAGTTTATGTAATTATTTTTCTTTCTGTATATTCTTACTTTGTTAATTTTGTAAACATCAAAAACAAATTTGTATTGGTCTACTTGTTTTATTACTCATTAGTTTGTCATATCATGTCATAATATGAATTTGACAAAATTGTAACCTAGATTTGGTTAGATATGTCGTCCCCATATCATTCTGATCTAAACCAAGCCCCACGGTTTTTAATCCAAACCCTCTTTGATGCAAAACAATTTTGCTCGCACGGTAGAAACGATAATCTGCCACAAGCTCCTCCAATTAAAGATTTTTGGGCATTGTTGTCTAGAAAGATTTACGATGGAGGATGGGAAGCTAATAATGAAGAGCAGTTAAGGCAAAAGATCTACAGAAAAAATTCGAGAGATAGAATTCGTAGGCTGAGAACCAGAGGGTTCTAAGTAACATTTTTGACGAAATGGATATTTTAACTGTTTTGAATAGATTAAAGGATTCTCTACAAAATGATATTAAATGTGTTTCTATTACTTCATAGATGGCGCCACAAATGTTAGAGAAAGATGGTTCTAAGTACACATCGCAGTAATCGTTGAGAGTCATAGGGTTCTAAGTAACAAATTATTGGTAAACATGAGTTCTTGTAGTGATATTTTTTCAAATTTTAGTGATTTTCAAAGCTCTGGGTCAGAATATTTTCCAGAAACTGAAAGTAAATACTCAAAACAAATGTAAGTTCTTAAATTTTGGTCGAATTTTGTGCTTAATCTCAGAATATTCATTGTTTTTGCTTTTCCTTGGATAACATACAAATTTCAGTTTTCTTCGTCTAAAAGGTTTTTGTACATGGCAATGCATAAAGCTTCACATTATAATAAAAAAATAGGAACTTACGAATTTATTAATAACCACTTTCATAATAACATCATTATTTTTCCTTTAGAAAGCCATAGGGTTCTAAGTACAGGTTACATTTTTTTATTAATGTCTAAGTATAATTAAAAGTACATCCAAAAATTAAAAAATGTTTTTGATATTGTTGTAAATATACTACATACTATAACAAAAAAATTGTAAAATCAAAAGAAAACAATTTATTTTAAATTTGATGTCTTTTAAACTTTTAAATTCGTGACCTGTAAAATTTTGTTTTTGCGACTTAGAACCCTCTGGTTCTCAGCCCTCGAGATGTCGCAGCCGTCCAAAATCTAAGGGGGGGTATCCGCAGAAAATTGCGCCTTGTTAAGGAACACGGACATCTTGTTAATTTTGTTGTTTGTAATACTGTTAATGATGGAGTAGAATAAAAATTTTAATTAAATTATTTTTGTGTATAAAATGTAATAAAGTAATTTGTTCCAAAACTTAAAGACATACGTTATTTAATAATAAATAAGTATACATTCTATTCAGTAAGAATAATTTCTTTTAATGCAATAGCTTGTTAGGAATATTCTGAAGCTCTCTCAATTAAACATCTTCAATATTTTCCTTTAAAAACTAAAGCGGGTAATGCTTTTGGTGTGTCGATTACTAGACTGATTTAATTTTCAAAATTATATTGTATCTATTGGGAAGCTCACCTCTTAGTGTCTTTTAAAAATTTAGGATATTGAGTTTTAACATAGGCAAGGGCATCCATGTCACCCAGCTTACAAGCCCATTCTAAGAGTAGATTTCTCTTTAAGATTTCACTATGTGGTAATTTGGTTGTATCAGTAGGATCTGGGATTACCAGTTGAGCTTTTATTAAATCAAGAACGTCGTCCTGAAAAAGTGTAAAGACAACAATATTAGTTAATTAAGTGAGAATATTACGGCTTAATATGTATATTGTTTCTATTGCCGTTTAATGTTTTAAAGAAATAAGACACATTGTGAAAAATATTCAGATAACTTTATTTTAAAAAAGCTATCGTTTCTTATTCACGTTCCTACTTTCCTTTCAGTGCGGCCTGGACGATGTGCTAATCTTAGTTCACGGAACAAAATTTTTAGTGATGGGATAACTCGAGTGAAAAATAACTGATCACTCGGTTTTTTCAATCACTCGAATTATTCGATTATCTTCGGAAATCATTCGAGTGACGAAATGAGTGATGAACATAATGGTTTTTGATAGTGATGGGATCACTCGAGTTAAAAAAATAACCGTTCACTCATTGGCGGGGCTATACAAAGTAGTTAATTTATGGAACTGACGACCTTTTTTTTTTTTTTTTTTTTTTAGAAGTGATATATGTGCTTGATTATTTAAGTGATTAAAAAATGATTTTTTTTTAAATTGCCCCTCATTTACAATTTGAGTGAACAATCGATTATCATTCGGTTTTTTAAATCACTCGAATAGTCGGTAATCGATTATTGAAATAACTCGATTTTTCCCATCAAAAATATTTTATTTTGATTGACACGACTAAAACAACCAATAAAATATTAAGACCTGAATTTAAATTTAAACCAAATTTTGTACACGAACCTACCTTAAGGCTTCTCTCACAGTGTATGCAGGTACTCGCGAATAATAGAAATGCTCGTAATCGTCCGAATTTGTGATCTTGCGTATACATACATCCGTTGAGTTCGCTCAGTGCGATAAAATTTTAAATGAAGATATACATTATTACAGGACGGAATATAATATGCGAAATGCATATATGCATTTTTTGCATATTTTGTCAATTTTATAATAAAATGCATAGTTTTCATAAATTATTATTTTAAGAGCATATTTCTTTGTTTTCGGCTTTATCAAAAAATTTAAAACTTTCAAGGTTTAAAGTCCAGTTCGGTATTATTTCAGGGATTTTCCAATCTGAAGATTATAATAATTATATTTACATTTTGGTTATACACAAGGTATTTATTGGGGATTTCCGGGGTTGGTAGGTATACAGGGTGGCCCTTTAGTGTGGCAAAGTACAATAGCTCCGTTACTATTTCAAATACATTAAAAATATTAATACAAAACTTGAAGGGCAGTAAGTGACTTATAACGTAAAATTATTTTTAACTCTATAGGGTGGCTCAAAAAAGCGGAACAATAAAAAATGTACTTTTTTCAAATGGAACACCCTGTATATGTTTTCATTTTTAAATTCCACATAAAATTATAATTATTTTTTATTAAATATATTATTAGTCTATACTTTATAGTTTCCGAGATATTGACTCTTGAAAAGTAACATTTTTGAACTTTGACAGCTTCTAACTTTCTAACAGTACGTCTAAGAGCAAAACGGCTTACATGTCCCTATCTTCAATTTTTATTATCTTCCCAAAAAATCAATTTCCGGTTAAACCGGATGTTACTCGAAAGCAGGAAATATAGTTGTTCCGGTTTAACTGGAAGTTGATTTTTTTTGGGAAGATAATAAAAATTGAAGATAGGGACATGTAAGCCGTTTTGCTCTAAGACGTACTGTTAGAAAGTTAGAAGCTGTCAAAGTTCAAAAATGTCACTTTTCGAGAGTCAATATCTCGGAAACTATAAAATATAGACTAATAATGTATTTAATAAAAAATTATTGTAATTTTATGTGGAATTTAAAAACGTAAAAATATACAGGGTGTTCCATTTGAAAAAAGTACATTTTTTCTTGTTCCGCTTTTTTGAGCCGCCCTATAGAGTTAAAAATAATTTTACGTTATAAGTCACTTACTGCCCTTCAACTTTTGTATTAATATTTTTAATGTATTTGAAATAGTAACGGAGCTATTGTACTGTACCACACTAAAGGGCCACCCTGTATGTTAAGGGTTGTTTATTGTCTCTTAGTAATGCGTTATTAATTTCTAATTACCCGGTGGGAAACATGGATTAAGGTCGCAATATTCTACGCAGAGCCTTTCGAAGCCATTAAAGAACTAACTTTGGATTTAGATAACGATTCGTAGTGTTGTGCGAAGTAAAGAGTTGTTAAAAATTGCAAGTGTAGCTAAAGATATTGTTTTTATTAAGGTTAGTTTCGGTTTTATACCGGACATAATATCCTCGTTGGAGACTAGTAAGAGACTGAATTAGTATTTTTGAAGAAGTAGTCCACACTCAAAGTGGAGTTAAATGATACAGAAAAAGAAAAGCACGAAGTTTTTCTCCACAATCTTTATTTATCAAAAAACTAGGCGAACCTAGTATCACAACGACATGTTTCGAGTGTAGAAACACTCATCATCAGGAAACAAAGTGAAAAGTAAAATGCTGATGTTTTTAGCAAAAGAGAAAATAATGGTGAGATTGAGCCGTAATGGAGCTTTTAATGGTGTACAACAGATGTAAGATTGAAAAATTAGAAGGTCGACAATCAAGACTCCAGCATACTGAAGAGTCGAGGGTTAAGTGTAGAAGCACACTGTGAAAAAGAAAAAAGTTGTTTTTTTGCGTCAACGCATCTGTTAAAAATAGAAAGAGGATTGTAATAAATGAAATTTAAGAAGTGTAGTAGATTAGCTTACCTTTTGGTTAAAAAGTAAAAGCAGTTGGGGTACCAGGCTTTTTACGGCCCAGTTACCCCGCCAGAATCAGAGCAGACACATTTGGTGCAAAAAAGGTTATTAAAAGTTTTAAATTTTTTTTTTGTGTTCCCGTTAAAGAGAGGTGCTACTGTAGCCAACACGTGTAGGATGGGAAATGAATCTGAACTTGACATTGTAAAAGGGGGGAACAAATGACAAGAGTTTTGGCGGTCAAAATGAAGAATCCTCAAGTATGCCAGGAGTTTATAAAAATTTTTGTAAAAGTTATAAAGGAGAAAAACTAGTATTTTAAGCAATTTTGAACCTTAATTGAGCTTTTCTCCTTTATAACTTTTACAAAAATTTTTATAAACTCCTGGCATACTCGAGGATTCTTCATTTTGACCGCCAAAACTCTTGTCATTTGTTCCCCCCTTTTACAATGTCAAGTTCAGATTCATTTCCCATCCTACACGTGTTGGCTTGGCCTCTCTTTAACGGGAACACAAAAAAAAATTTTTTAAACTTTTAATAACCTTTTTTGCACCAAATGTGTCTGCTCTGACTCTGGCGGGGTAACTGGGCCGTAAAAAGCCTGGTACCCCAACTGCTTTTACTTTTTAACCAAAAGGTAAGCTAATCTACTACACTTCTTAAATTTCATTTATTACAATCCTCTTTCTATTTTTTACAGATGCGTTGACGCAAAAAAACAACTTTTTTCTTTTTCTTTTCTTTACATCTCACCCCAACATTTTCACATATTTCTGACCGGGCTTAATAAAACTCAGGATGTTTCAGTAATTTATTAAGGCTTTTTACAGATATGTTTTTCAAAACTCCCTAATTTTTACTACCCTATTATTTTCTGCACGGCACAGTGTGCTTCTACACTTAACCCTCGACTCTTCAGTATGCTGGAGTCTTGATTGTCGACCTTCTAATTTTTCAATCTTACATCTGTTGTACACCATTAAAAGCTCCATTACGGCTCAATCTCACCATTATTTTCTCTTTTGCTAAAAACATCAGCATTTTACTTTTAACTTTGTTTCCTGATGATGAGTGTTTCTACACTCGAAACATGTCGTTGTGATACTAGGTTCGCCTAGTTTTTCGATAAATAAAGATTGTGGAGAAAGACTTCGTGCTTTTCTTTTTCTGAATTAGTATTGTTGAAACGTTTTCCGTTAAATGTAACAACATTCCTGGTAAAGAAGGAGATAAGGTAAGGAACAAATTAGATGTAACTGTAAAAAAGAATGAAGGATTTAAATACTTAACTGCAGTAAAAAGCATTTGTGAGGGTAAACCATCCAACGAAGTTGTATCTTGGCCTTTTTTTTGCTACCTAAGTTGCAGCAGTGGCGTAGCTAGGATATTGTCTTGGGGGGGGGGGGGGGGGGCATATAGTTGCATAGAGGTGTAAAGCTTTTTTGGACCACGCCCAAATTTTGCTAAATTTTTCTATTATCTATAATTGTTACGTAATCGCCTAAGTACAATCTGCAACTGAAATAATCTAGAAGTCCTACAAACAAACCACAACCAAACGTAATTACCTAGGTTTTCCTCCTCCGATGTTTATATCTTAGTTTGTCTTATTTACGTAAATCAAAGAGAGAAAAGGAAATTTACACCACCAGACACCAGATCCGCGAATGTCACATAAAACAAGACGACGGGGATGTGATGACCAAAACAGACGCGTTGTTTCTCAAAGTAAGCCTACCTACGTTAAATTTAAAAGGGCAAAAAAATTAAATTTAAATATTGTTTTTGAAATATTGTTGATAATTCCTTTTTTTTATGGCTCTTGGGGGAGGGGGGGCAAATGCCCCGATGCCCCCCCCCCCCCCCACCCTACGCCGGTGAGTTGCAGTATTATCCGATTACATCAGTAGATGTTGAAAGAATGTGAATTGAATTGTAAAAAGACGCAAAGTCACGGTCTCACGTAAACCTTTAATTTAGTATCCAAGTTAGGTTAAGGTGACATGTTTCGCCTTATCGGCATCATCAGAACTTATGAACAATTAAAAAGTCATTAAACACTTAAATTAAAATATAAACAACCACATCACAGCCAACGAACAGATGTTGAAAGAAGCTTCTTTTTGTATAAACATATTTTTACTGTTAGAAGACAATCCTTTTTAGTTAAAAATTTTGAAAAATATTTAGTAATAAACGCCTTTTATACAATTTTAGATTAAAAAATTGTTTACTTTTTTTTGCATTTTTTAAAAAATAAACATATTTTTTAGAATCCAATGTGTTTCTTTACCTCATTTTACTATTATAAATTAAGAAATATTGCATACCAGTATGAATATTTGGTAAAAAAAATGCAAATAACTGCATATTTTAAAGGCAAACAAGGCATATTAAGGCATTATTATGCTTAAAATAATTATATTTTTACTAATAGAAGACAATCCTTTTCAGTTGAAAATTTTAAGAAATATTTAGTAATAAATTCGTTTTATACAATTTTAGGTTAAAAAATTGTTTACTTTTATTTTTCTGTTTTTTTGCATTTTTTTTTAAGTAAACACATTTTTTAGAACCCAATGTGTTTCTTTACCTCATTTTACTATAATAAATTAAGAAATATTGCATACCAGTATGCATATTTGGTAAAAACAAAATAACTTCATATTTTATAGACAAACAAACGCATATTTTTGCTGAATTTAAGTGCATATAATCCGCCCTTTATCCATGATATTTGCTATAAAATAGCTTCCTAAAAAGAGGAATCAATTATATGTAAAAGAAGAAGGGTTTTGGTGAATGAACTACTTAGAAAAATAAGGGAAATGGATTAATTTCACCCTATTTTTCTGAAAATTTAAGGAACAATTAAAAACATTTTATAGTTATTTTCGGATGAAAGAAGAAACTTTCAATTAAATATTAAATGTAATTAAGGGCAGGCTAACCAAATATTGCAATTATCGAGAACCGATTTCTTCAAGGGAACGCTTTCCTGTTTCCACAACAATAATATCACACAAGAAAATTTTCCCAACAGAACGGGATGGATTTGCAAGTCGTATATGTAGGCACGTATATGAGCAAACCGGTCTTCAGCTACAACTGTGAGCGCTTGTAGTCAAAACAAATAGTACGGATTGTTGGTAATAGACGTGCGCCCTGCAAACCGTATGTTTATAGGTCCACTCACAGAATATTAACAGCAATGTGTTCTCTGGGTCCACTGTGAGAGAAGCCTTAGGCCTCTTTCACACTATCAGGTTCGCCGGTCAGGTTTTAAACCGGACAGAATCCTGAAGCAAAAATAAAAATATCCAGACCCAATCAGGTTTTCAGCAGGTCCGGTATTGTCCTTATTAATAAACTTTAGTCCACGTTTCGATGATGGATCGTAATGCTGTTATCTTTGTGGTAAGTAGAAAGTGTAAAAAGCAAATAAATGGTAAAGGGGGACTTTGGGTACCTACACCCTTTACTTCAAACACGTGACTAGATTAATGCTTTTCAAATTTTGTATGAGGGATTAAGAAGTGACGAAATTTTTTTTTAATTACTTTAGAATGTCTGTTTCGTCTTTTGAAGAACTACATACTAAATGTCAGCCAGTTTTACAGCGTCAAAATACAAAAATGAGGAATAGCATCAGTCCAAAAGAAATGCTTATCTTAACGATCAGGTAAGCCTTCGCACCTTCATCGCCAGAGTTAAAACAAATAATAAACTACACAGACTAAACCTGAATACCATAACCGGACAAGTGTGAACGCGCACATAAGCTGCAATACCCCACCATCACTTCGTCCGGCGTCAGGGAACCGGATGCTCCAGTCGACCCATCCGGCTGCAACCGGTCGCCGAACCTGAACCTGATAGTGTAAAGGACTATATTATTTAAACGAATGGTCCATTACTTGTCCGGTTTGCTTCAGGTTTGAAACGGGACCGGCTAAACCTGATAGTGTAAAAGAGGCCTAAGTCTTTATTGCTTGCTTGTTTTTGATTTTTCAAATTCTCTATGTTTTTTTGGCCTAAGGAAGTTTATCTCTTTTAACCATAATTTGGCACAATCTGTTGATAATCGAAATTAACAAGGAGATAGTTTAACTGCTAGTACCCCTGGGGTAGTAAGACCTGGTTCAAATTATGAACTAAACGGTTCCACGACAGTTTAGTCAAGGAAAGGATTATCAGCATCATTTAGATAATTATGACGTTCAAGGACGATATGTTAACATTTACTCCATAAAATACTGGTTAAATTATTATATTCGAAATTAAAATAGGTCATATTTTTACCTTAAGTGTTTCTCTTGTGAGATCGTCTTGAATTTCATCCAATAAATATTGAGCTTCTGTTAGATACGAATACCATGGAATATATTCCGTTTCGTATTTTAAATATGCCGCTACTGTTAAAGCATTTTGGTATGGGCTGCAAATAGATTAATATAACAAATAAAAATTAAAAATTTGATATTTCAATAAAAATTGTAGAAATATTATTTTTTAATAGTTTTTAGGCGTAAAGGTAGAAGGCGAAGGACGAGTCTTTGCCTTTACTTGTTAGTAATTTTAATACTGCTTCGATTTTTTATAGGACTCACTTTAAGGGTGGAGGATCAGCAATTTTTTCAGCGCCAAACTTTGGGTACAGAGTATTGAGGCACTTTGATCATTTCAATATAGAAAAATGTATTGAGGTTTGTGGAATTTCCATTGAAAACATCAATGTCATTATTTTGTCTGTTTACAGATCACCTACGGGCTGTTTTTACACCTTTCTAAGTAACCTTGAGGGCATTCTGAGTTTGTTGTGTGATAAAAGGATCATTGTGGCTGGTGACTTCAATGTTCATTTTGGCACTCAAGATAGAGAATGCATTGACCTTTGTAGTATGATGAGCTCTTTTGGCTTTTTTCCAACAATATCTGATGCCACTAGAGGTGATAATTTTCTGGACAATGTATTCCTTAACTTTGGTGCCAGTGACTACACTAATACAGTACTAAACACTAATTTATCGGATCACCTTGGGATAGTCGTTGAGGTAGATTTAAAGCAGACCTCTCAAGTTGGGAGGCCAAATAGGAGAACTTTAAGACCTAATACTGAGCAGGGTAATTACAATTTTTTCTGTCTGGTTGAACAGATTGACTTAAATTTTTTGAATTCTGAAAACACGGATGCTAATAAAAAATTTTGCACTTTTATAAATCTCCTTAAAAATGCATTTGAAGAGGCATTCCCCCTAAAAACTTACAATACAAAAACCATTTCCAGTCACACTGTGAACTGGTTTAACCAAAATCTAAGAGACATGCGCTCTCATCTTCACTTTCTTCACGATTTATACAAAGCCCTTCCTTCTCCCCAACTAAAATTAAGAATAACATCTTATAAATCACTGTACCGGACTTCTATTAGGAATGCAAAAAAACAGGCTAACAATAGATTAATAAGAAGTGCTACTGACCCTGTCAGATGCATGTGGAACATAATTAATGAGCATAGAGGTGTTGTAAGTGATAGACGGGTGACATAAAAAATTTCCCCTGATGAATTTAATGATTTCTTCACTAGCATAGCAGACAGTATTCATAAAAACATTGAAAGCACGAAGACAGATCCTATAGAAAACGTTAAGAGGGTAAGTAATATACCAAATTGTAAATTTTCTTTTGGCGAGGTTAGCTACATCGAGGTGAGAGATGTGGTCACATCACTAAAAAATAAAAACAGTAGAGATCCACAGGGTTTCAATGTAATTGTTTTAAAAAGCGTTTTAAATACTATACTGGTTCCTTTGACTAATTTGATAAACCACTGCTTTCGTGAGCATGTATTTCCAGATATTCTAAAACAGGCTTTAGTCACACCCATCCATAAGAAGGGAGATATAAACGACGTGTCTAACTACAGACCCATATCAATTCTTCCAATCTTTGCCAAGGTATTAGAGAAGTGCATGGCACTAAAAATAGCACAATTTTTT
Organism: Polydrusus pterygomalis; assembly: GCA_963969555.1. Lineage (NCBI taxonomy): Eukaryota > Metazoa > Arthropoda > Insecta > Coleoptera > Curculionidae > Polydrusus > Polydrusus pterygomalis. Next base: position 47,828,035 of record OZ018378.1, read on the forward strand.
GAAGCATATAACATTTTCACAGATTCTCAATTTGGCGTTCGTAGGGGTCGTAGTACTACTATGGGGATACTTGATCTTGTTGGTAATATACTAGAATCTTTTGATGAAAGAAATTTCACGGCAACAACCTTTTGTGACCTTAGCAAGGCGTTTGACTGTGTCTCCCACGATATTCTTTTAAGAAAACTTAAAATCTACAATTTTGACGAACATAGCCTGGCTCTAATAAAATCATACCTTACTAACAGAAAACAGATTGTGGGGATGAATGGGGTGAAATCCGGGGAGAGAGTGGTAAGTGTTGGTGTTCCGCAGGGTTCAGTACTGGCCCACTGCTATTTTTGATATACATAAACGACCTACCCTTTACTGATGCCTCTTCCCACTACACTGTCTTCGCGGAAGACACCACCTTTTCTTCTACATCTGATGATCGCAATACTGCATTAGTCGGATCTGTGGAGTCGCAGTCGAAGGCTGAAGACTGGTTCTCTGCAAATAGGCTACATTTGAATAATTCCAAGACCGAACATGTGATGTTTACTATGAAACAACTTCCACAAGAGGAAGCAGATAAGGTGGTAAGATTTTTGGGAGTGTATATCGATCCAAGATTGAGATGGAATTCTCATATTGATATTTTAATTGGGAAGCTTAATTCCAATATCTTTGTCTTGAGAAATTTATCACACTGTGTGACAGCTGATGTCCTAAAGCAGGCTTATTTTTCATTATGTCACAGCCATATGTCATATGCTATTTTGGTTTGGGGGCATGCACCCGGGGGTGATCAGGTATTTAGACTTCAACGGAAGGCAGTAAGACTGATTTCAGGACTATCCTATAGAGCCGATTGCAGAAACGCATTTATTCAAAATAAGATACTTACTTTTCCATCATTATATATCTTGGAAAACTTGGTTCACGTCCGAAAAAACTTAAACATGTACACACTACACCAAGACATTCACTGCCACGATACGCGAACAAAGAGTAAGCTGGTACCCAGATACCATTATAGATTAAATAGGTGTCAAGACGGCCCGGGTTGTCTGGCTGTTCGTTTTTTTAACAAGTTACCTAGTCATATAAAAGGTTTACCCATTTCTCTGTTTAAACGGGACGTGAAAGAATTGCTGATCAGGGGTGGCTTTTTATCTTTTGACGAGTTTTATGATTGTAACTTTTAATTATTTTAATGTGTTGTATGTTAATGCCTAAATTGTTATTAATTGTTACTTGTACCTATTTATTTCATCATCCTAAAAATTGTGAATGTCACTGTACGTGAGATGTAGTTTTAGTGTCTATTATAGACTTTATTTTTTTATGATTTTAAAATTTTGTAATAACTTGATATTTTGACTTGTGTAAATACTGAATTGTATGTAAGCACCAATAAACAATAAATAAATAAATAAATAAATAAATAGAATTATTTGGTATAATTTAAAGTATTTGGAAAACAACAATCTTGGGAAAGCAAATATTTATAAAGGTACCTATTTTTTATAAATTCCTAGCGCTATCGAAATAAAGCAGCGAGTACCATACATATTACCCAATAGAATCTTTAATATTAAAAATCTATCCGATTCATTGCAGATCGTTAATAACGGTCACAGAATGGTTCCATAGACTTTGCGTTTATAAACACCTTAGGGGTTATATTTATTAAAATAGACACGTTAAAAAAATAAATAAATATTTCATTACTTTTGTACTGAGTTTTAAGATATTGTCACGGGGGGGGGGGGTAGTTTTTGCGCGTCCAAGTAGTCGACGCCTGGGTTCCCCCGCTCTATAGTAAACCCAATGGCCGGGCCAGAGTGGGGAACCCAGCACGTCGACCCGCGTGAGAGCGAGCCGGGGACTTTGAGCAACCATCTCGCAGCCAAGCAGGCACGTCGCCAAGCGCCCTGAGCCGTCAAGCTAAGATCGCGACGACACTTTTTCCTCCCCATAATGAGAGAAGCCATAGAGAGCATAAAAAGGTAGGATTAAGTTCTGTATATATATTTTAGTGTTATCTATGAATGTTCAATAATAAATAGTTAAATTAATTATGATGACCTCCTTTTAATCAAGGAACCCGGTTCCCCTTGTGACAATATTGTACCAAAAATATTTTTTCAATAACAACTTTTATACCCTTTTTTTCACCCTTTTCAGGGTAAAAAAAGTTCGAACCCTGAACAGGATTCTGCTTTTTTGGGATATTTAAGAAATAATTCATTTGCAACTGTAAGGGATGCTATTTTTGATACAGCATGTCCTGCCTCCCAACCTACCGCCATGGGCGTTTCTCTGTAAATGTATGGGGCTGGATAAGTATTCATTGACCTGGTGTTTGCTGGCGAATAGAGGGAAGATTTAATGCCGGAAATTACATTAACATTATTTTAGAAAACATATTGTTCTCATCTGCTGAGCAAATATATCCCAATAATAATACTTTCATATCTGAACAAGATAATTGTCCAGTCCACACTGCCAATACTGTAACCCACTGGTTTCAAACCCATAATGTGGAAGTGCTGCCTTGGGTCGGTTGAAGACAAACAGTAAGTATTCTCACGTAGTTTGTTCTAACTGTGTTTTTACTCTTGTTTGTGTTCTTTTAGAACCTAAACCCTGATGATGGATGGGCCGAAAGCACTAGGCAATAGTAATAAAATTAGGCTTAATACAAAAATGTTTTCTTTTTTTATACCTGTTAATGTTTCCTTCGCTCAATATAGTTTTAACTTTGGCAACATTAAATAAATCATCTAAGAGTTGAGCTCGATTCTCTGTTGGTATATTTTTGTATGTATCTGAATTATTAAGAACATTTGTAATTCTCTTCAGGGTTGTATCGTCATAGTCTACCCTGTAAAAACCTAAAAAAAAGTATTTATATTTTAATAACTATAAATTTTTAAGTGGGGGAATTTAAGAAATTAAAAGAGCTGCAATTTTCAATTTTATAAATGAGTTTTATTTATTTTTCAGTAAATTTAAATTAATTAAAAATTTTACACTGATTTTCAAAAATAAAATGTTTCATGCCATGATACCTCCTACTCTTAATAAACTACTTATTTCTGACTTCATTAACAGTATAAAAATAATAATTAAAAATTTGAAAAAACGCGCTTGTATTTTACTAGTTCACGTGCATCCGTCTTTATGTAGATCAAGCCTAAGAAAAATCATATCATTTACCACCGGTAAGTCAAACTGACTGAATTAATTTACGACCTACAGCAAATATGAAATATGGAGAATATGACGTAAAGTCGCCACAGTGGATCTTTTCCCGTGCGTCATCAATCAACGATCAGGACTTAACGTGGTTAATAACTCTGCATCCTTATTTATTACAGTAACAAGTTTGAATAAAAGCATAAAAGAACGTCTCCAAGATTCCGCAATAATTTAACGTGCTAGACAAGAATAAAACTATAAACGTCAATTAATTACTTTTTTTATTTGTTTAGTTGACTACCGTTGTATTTTAGAACGTCATTGTCAACCTTATTTTGATCTGCCAATCTAATTCGTATTTTGTAAATTTGTGTGCCTTAAAACTGTTCCTTTTTCTAAAAATAGTTCTTTTTAGAGCTAATTATACCCACCATCTGTTTTGGCGGTAAGTATTTATGGATTTTTATAATACCCAATTTATTTATTTTAAATATTCTTACCGTGAAAGTTCTTTGAAAAGTTTACGGCAGTGGCTAAATTCCCTTTAATCAAAGGATGTCAAAAATTTGACTTTTGCGATTTTAATAGTCAATAAAACACCAAACTTTTCTAGATTTTAAGCTTGAAAAATAGTATTAAATGTAATAACATTTGTTTGTCAATTTCTTTTAGATAATAGAGAATGCCGGGCAAAACTTAAAATAAATAATAATTTTTCGGGATATTATGTAGTTACGTCAAACGGTAGGTAGGCACGTCCATTTTATGAACTTCGACTTAGTTTTGACTTTTTTCGTCTCGTAATTTTGATTTGATTCATACGATTTTGATTACGTGAAAGTGATGACGCACGGGAAAAGAACCGCTGTGGCGACTTTAACGGTTAGCCGTCATTGAACAGACTAATGCCATATTTGTGCGAGTACGACGCGATAAGCCGCTTCAAGCAGGGTCATTTGAGCGAATAAGTGATGACGTCACGCTTTAAGCGATACTTGGCGGTGTCTGGAGACCGCCAGAAAGATTATAAGCGTGTGGTGGGGGTAAATAACGAATTTTTGTTGATGTTTGTTGGGGTTTTAAGGTTAGGTGACAATTGGAATAAGTATTGGCGGTACTGGCAGTCTACGTTTTCCGTTTTATATATTTTTAAACTGTTACAATGTCCGAGGAAATGTCGGGTATGGTCAAAGTCAATTTTTGGTTTAAATACCTGTATATCCAATCATACTCATAAATGGATCGAATATGTTGTTCCCTTGCCATAAATGAAATTAACAAATTGGGAACCATAGGAAACCCTTTCAAAATAAATAAACACGCAAATACAGAAAATTAATCTTTCTCTATAAAGGAGAATAGTTCTGCTGCAGATATATTTTCCATTTTAAACATTTGTACACCAACATCAAGTCGTAAAACTGTACGAAAAATTATACAAATATTTTTTAAAGTTAAAAAAGGAAAAAAGTCTAACTCAGTGACATGTGACATTTCAGCGGTAAGCGGTTTTGTGCGAATCAAAAATTTTATGACGTCACGCTTAAAGACGCTTAGAAATCCAACTTGAAGACGCCAGTTCGCTCAAATATGGCTTAAATAAAATGTTATTGCATGGTTGCAAAAAAATATATTACTTAATAGAACGATGCAGCCATATCACGTAAGGAATTATAATAGTATATTATTTAACAAGCGTATAATGTAGGCCATAATAAAACGAGGATGAAGTTTACGGCACGAGCCAAAGGCGAGTGTTGTAAATCATCCGAGTGTATTATGGTTCATTAGACGCGAGTCAAATACTATATTTTATCTAAAACCATCCATTTATACAGTGCCTGAAAAAAAGTTGAGTTCATAATATGGGAAATATAATAATTACACTTGTTGTTTTATGATAATTACACTTGTTGTATTATGGATAGCATGATGCTCTTATTATCAGGAAAAAAGTTGAGTTCATATGGGAAATATAATAATTACACTTGTTGTTTTATGATAATTACACTTGTTGTATTATGGATAGCATAATGCTCTTATTATCAGAAGTATTATGCACCTATTATTAAATGGTTGTTGATAAAAGAATATTATATCGCTAATAGTGGTGACATATTTAAATTGAGGTAAGACAACAACAAACTCTTACCAGTAGCGCCAGCATTTACAACTCCCCATACATTATCTGTATCGTTCTTTGGAACTTTAATTTCAAATATATAGCCAGGTTCACTCCAAGAGTAAGTGGCGTTGTTTGGATCTGGATTATTCCATGTAATATAGCTAATTGGTACCCACCAGATCGATTTCTCCTGCTCACCACTAGATGAGTATTTATACTAAAACAATGTTGATAATAAGTTGAAAATAGTTTACTATTTAACGAGCGTATAATGTTTTAGGAATCCGAGTGTAATATAGCCATTATACAGTCAAATACTATACTTTATCTACGACTAGTCAGTATTCAAAAAATTAGAAAATGCATTCATAGCAACAAATTTTATTACAATAGGATATTTTTACATAACAATGTAATAATGGTATTTCTTAACTAAAAAATACAATTTAACAATGTTAACAATACTTAAACAAAATACAATTACTTATTTCTAATTTTTCATTAAATTGGTAGTAACATTAGAGCAATTATGAAAATGAATGGGAGCAGGAATATTACTTATATTCATATCTTTTTTATTAGTAATGGAAAAAGTTTCGGGGCTAACATTATTTACAGTAATTGTACATGTAGATGGTCATAAATTTAAGTTTATTTCTTGAGGAGTACTTTGGATTTCGTTTTCGTCATCCGAAATCATGATAATTTAATTTTAAAGCAACAGCAAAATGTGACAGCAAAACTTAAAAAATTGAGGAAAAAAATTATTTGTTTACTTGTCAATCGCTTCTGTTGCTATGGTATTAATAGCATACACACCTGCTTAAGGTTGAATTCTCAACGTCATTCAATCTATTGCCAACCTATAACCTCTTTCGCGTTGATTTATTGAGTTTATTATTTTAATAACTAACATTTAAAGAAAATCAATATCGTCGGTACATTATTTAGGTAGTATCTGATATATTACAAAAATATCAATTTATTTCTTTGCCAATTTTGGGAGAATTGTAAAGTGAAAGAACAATGAGTGACAATGACATATTAATGTTAAAAAAAATCTTACCCGATATTTTTCGCTATACAATTCTCCTAAAATAAGTTATGAAATTCCTTGATATTTATTAAATATGTCAATTACTACCTAGAGAATATCAAGTCGATAATGATTTTCTTTAAATTTTATATACATGCTAGAAAACATAAATAAATCTACGCAAAATAGGTTATAGGTTGGCAAGCATGTTGATATTCCCACCTTAAACTAGGTCTGGCGTGTTTTTACCGTAATTCCGGTAACTATGTTTTGTTGGGACCGTGGATTATAAAATCTCATAATCCACGGTTGTAGCTTAAAATAGCTTTTTTCTAATTTTGTATCATAACAAATCTATTACGATACGCATTTGCGTATCGTAATGAAGCTATATCGAAACGCGTTTTTTCTTTATTTGATGTTGGTAACATTTAAATGTTTTATTTCATTGACTTGCGCGGCGTTTGTGATTTACGAGAAAACCCATTTTTCGCAGAGGAAAAATAGCTTGATAACCTACTTTTTATTCTGTGTGGATAACAGTCATGTATGTTGGTTGCATAAATCTATAAATCAATGTTTTGTAGATGCTTCAAGCTATCATTTTCTGCCAAATTCTATCCAAAATTCAATCTACTAACCTTCCAATGTCGATTTTAACATCAACTTTATTTGAATTTTCCATCTTCCCTATACTATTATATATATATAATTGCAATGCCGTGACGTAAAATCACGTCACGAACGCTCTGTATATGTGTATATGTACCGAATATAGAAGGATCACACAACGTATTCCGTCCAATTTCAAATCTCATATCGATAAAATAACTTTAGAATCTCGTGGTGACAATGGGTCAATAAATCAAAAAATGACAGTTCGCAAAATAATTTTTGTTGTCCAGAGGCTACTATGGTAAAAAATAGTATTACCAACATAAAATTTAGACATAAAAATTTACAAAATTTGAAGGATTTATTTTTTTTTAAATATGTGTTTTTTATTGAAAAAACTACAAATTAGAAAAATAGTATAACGTACGTGTTATATAAAGCAGTTTTAAGCACTTGTCCCGTTATAAAACTCGCCGCAAACGGCTCGTTTTTTAACATAGACGCGTGCTATAAAATGATGCTTTATAAAACGTGTACGTTAATATACTATTATCTACGACTATTTAATAATAGAAGCATAATGTGTTTGTTAGTACATATAAAATGTGGTTCATATTACCATAGTTACTTATAATCTACAACCGTGGATTATGAGATTTTATAATCCACGGTCCCAACAAAACATAGTCACAGAAATAAAATAAAATAGACGTTGCTAATAAAATGTTAAAACAAATAAACTCAAATTTATGCCCATCTACATCTACCACTGTAAATAATGTTAGCTCCGAAATTTTTCCATTACTAATAAAAACGATATGAATATAAGTAATATTCCTGCTCCCATTCATTTTCATAAATTGCTCTAATGTTACAATCAATTTCATAAAAAATTAGAAATAATTGTATTTTGTTTAATTATTGTTACCTAACATTGTTGAATTGTATTTTTTAGTTAAGAAATACCATTAATAATATTACCTTATTATGTAAAAATATCCTAATGTAATAAAATTTGTTGCTCTGAATGCATTTTCTAATTTTTTGAATACTGAATAGTCGTAGATAAAGTATAGTATTTGATTCACGTATAATGGCTATATTACACTCGGATTCTTAAAACACGAGCCCTCGGCTTGTGTTTTAAAATCTCGTGTAATATAGCCTACATTATACGCTCGTTAAATAATATACTATTATACAACCCGTACAAAAATACTATTTTTTCATAATATTTGGCCCGCCAACTTACAATATTAAGTGTTATTAAATAGTCGTTGGCGTTATCGCTCCATGATGTTTTAACTATGGGGTAATTGGGTTGATATATCCAGGAGTTCATGTAAGTTAGAAGATGAATATCATCAGCACTTGGTATAGCTGCTTGCAGGTTTTCGAGAAGATCGGATGCTTTAGCACTTCCTAAAGCTCTTAAACACAAAATAACGTAATTTTTATAAGGAAATATTATCTGCAAATCGTAGAGTTATGAGCAGATTCATGGTTTCAATAAAATAAAGCAAACCAGATATGCAATGGTCGGTAAAGAATAAATCGGTTTCATATTAAAATTAATGTAGTGTACTATAATTATTATGTAAGTAATTTTTACTAGCTATGCAGGGCTGACAAGAGAGGGGGGCAAATTTCCCGGGCCCACGTCTCTTTTAAGAGCCCGTGCTCGGGCTGCGCAGTTAAAAAAATATGATATATTATAAAAAAAATATAAAATCTCTGTTGACAAAAAATTACTTTGTAAACATTACATAGGTAGGTATGTAAATTGTTAGGTGACTTGGCGAATAATTAATGTTCTAAGTACCAAATATCGATACATTTTGTCCTCGCCCGTCCGGCCCAATAATATGTGTATTAACATCGATTTATTATTCGAGGAATTTATAAAACTTTCATCTTTTTTGGAGAACCTACCCGAAAATTTTGTAGATTTTAGAATTGACCAACAATGGGTTTCTTATTAAAAAATTATATTTTTGTTATTATTTTGAGGTAGTAAAGACTTATTTTAATAAAAATGAACAGTTTTAATGCCAAAACGACTATGAATGTGGAATATTTGAGAAACAATTTTAGCTCATTAAGTATTGAGCAAAAAATTAAATTTAAAATTGAGGGAAGACCTAAACTCGAAATTAACTTGATACAGACCACAAAGTGTAAATCTAGGGACTTTATTGTTATTGATAAGTTTGCTGCAAATAAAAACAGAAGAATGAAATTTACTTTTAAACAATGTACCCACTAATGAAAAATAAACTGGCCTTTTTTATTTTTTTTATCTTATTTCATTTCCAATAAAATAAGTAGGTAATCATAATTTTTTAAAATATTTATTAAAAATTATTGACCAAATTTGGGCGTGGTCTTAAAAAATTTTCGCCTGCGGCGCATTTTGCCTGCAGCGGGCTTTTAGTGCACCCCCAAGTTAATAAGTCACAAGCCGCCACTGGCTAGGACCCTACCTCCCGCTTTTTAATATTTTAAATCTGGCAGCCCTAGGAATGGGCCCGGGATGCAGCATAGCCCCCGGGCCTGACCTGGCTCTCGACGGCCCTGTAGCTATGTTATTGTTATAGTCGAATCTGGTCTTATCGTGCGGGTCATACGATTCAAGAAAGACATACTCTCAGTTTTTGTTTTCTTTACTTGGGTTTAATTTTACCCTCTAAATAAAATACGTAAGATAAATGAGACAGACTTATTCCATTTTGACATGAAAAAAAGGATATGTATTTACTTTCCAGCGATTCTAAAAAAACTTATAATAGCACCAGCTACGATTTATTTTTAATATGCCAGTTTTGTGACTTTGACAGTTTGTGACAAAATGAAACAATTTTTTGGGTTTTTGCATCCCCAATCAAAAAAAAATGATACTTAATCTGATAAACTATTTCGAAAATGAAAGAAAAAGTATTCAGGAAACAGTAGCCAAAGCACTGGGAATTAGTTTAAGGACTGTGCAGAAAATTGTGCATGAAACAAAACATAACATAATACCCAAGAATACTAAAAAGTGTAAACGAAGAAAGCCAAAGACTGAGGATTTAAGCGAAAATATTAAAATGGGAGTTCGAAATGTGATTTACGAATTATACAAATCAAAAACGAATGTAACTCTTCCAGTTTTACAAAAAACATTAAAAATTCGGGGTGTTTTGGAAATTGAACTTGAAGCGTTATCAAAATTAATAAAAAATTTAGGTTTTCGCTATAAAAAATACTGTAACCGAAGAATTTTATGTGAGCAGCCACAGATAGTGAGTCAGCGTGTTCACTTTTTAAAAAAATATACGGACAATTACAAATCGAAATTTAGAAAAGTGGTATTTTTAGACGAAACGTGGATATTTTCGAATGGAAGTGGTTCAAAATCTTGGCAAGATGAGTCTGTAAAAAGTGTTAAAAGGAAAAAGGGGTGCGGTACGGGAAAGCGTTTTATTATTTTGCATGCCGGTTCTGCAACAGGATATGTTGCAGGTGCGAGTTTAATTTTTTCCTCAACATCAAAAAGTGCTTACTATCATGATAATATGAATTGCGAAATGTTTCAAAAATGGTTAAAAGTTCAATTGATACCAAATTTGGATGCTCCGTCTTTAATTGTATTAGATAATGCATCATATCATTCAAGAATTTTAAATAAACAGCCTACTTCATCTTGGAGGAAAAGTGATATTTATGAGTGGCTGGAAAAACACAACCAAAATCCTTTACCAAATATGCTTAAATCGGAACTCCTATCAATAGCAAAGTCTCTTAAAAAACCCAAAATATACGCGGTAGATGAAATACTGCGTGAATATGGTCATGAGGTTCTACGACTGCCGCCATATCATTGCCAGTTTAACGCAATAGAATTAATATGGGCTGGTGCAACGTCTTATTATGAAAACCATGTAGGTGATGGTCTTAAATCCGACCAAGTACAAATAGTTTGGCAAGACTCGTTAGATCATATTACACAAGAGTACTGGAAGAAATCGGTGGAACATACAGAAATATTAATAAAGGATTGGTGGGATCGAGAACAAGTACTAGATGTCGAAGTAGCGCCAATGATAATTGCTCCATTCGAAGACGACTCAGACGACGAGGACTTTTCAGATTTTATAAGTGACGATGATAGTTTTTAGGCTATAATTATAAACGGTGTTTTTCGTTTACATTTTTTAGTATTCTTGGGTATTATATTATGCTTTTTTTTCATGCACATTATTCTGTATAGTCCTTTAACTAATTCCCAGTGTTTTTATTACGGTTTCCTGCATATTGGTTTGCGAATTTCCACTTTTTCTTTCATTATCGAAATAGTTTATCAGACTAAATGCCATTGTATTTTTAGGTTTTAGTAGTAAAATTGTTAAAATAAATTGCACTGTTTATTATTGTCGTTTTTAATTAAAGGGTACAGTAGGTATATAATTAACGATTATATAATTTTTTTGTAACTTTTTCAACTTCCCTGTACATAATTTTTACAAAACTAATAATATTAGGTATATGTGGCTATCTTCGCGATAGCTAAAATAATGAAACTATTTTTCCTTCCTTCGGTATATTTGTAAATAATCTCAGAACATTTTGATAGCCTCTGTGTTGTCTGATTTGACGCATATAATCAGGGCCGTCGAGAGCCAGGTCAGGCCCGGAGGCTGTGCGGCATCCCGGGCCCACTCCTAGGGCTGCCAGATTTAAAATATAAAGCGGGAGGTAGGGTCCTAGCCAGTGGCGGGTTGTGACTTATTAACTTGGGGGTGCACTAAAAGCCCGTTGCAGGCAAAATGCGCCGCAGGCGAAATTTTTTTAAGACTACGCCCAAATTTGGTCAATAATTTTTAATAAATATTTTAAAAATTTATGATTACCTACTTATTTTATTGAAAATTAAATAAGATAAAAAAAATAAAAAAAAGTCAATTTATTTTTCATTAGTGGGTACGTTATTTAAAAGTAAAGTTCATTCTTCTGTTTTTATTTGCAGCAAAATTATCAATAACAATAAAGTCCCTAGATTTACACTTTGTGCTCTGTGTCAAGTTAATTTCGAGTTTAGGTCTTCCCTCAATTTTAAATTTAATTTTTTGCTCAATACTTAATGAGTTAAAATTGTTTTTTAAATATTCCACATTCATAGTCGTTTTGGCATTAAAACTGTTCATTTTTATTAAAATAAGTGTTTACTACCCCAAAATAATAACAAAAATATAATTTTTAAATAAGAAACCCATTGTTGGTCAATTCTAAAATGTACAAAATTTTCGGGTAGGTTCTCCAAAAAAGATGAAAGTTTCATAAATTCTTCGAATAATAAATCGATTTTAATACAAATATTGGGCCGGACGGGCGAGGACAAAATGTATCGATATTTGATACTTAGCACATTAATTATTCGCCAACTCACCTAACAATTTACATACCTATGTAATGTTAACAAAGTAATTTTTTGTCAACAGAGATTTTATATTTTTTTTTTATAATTTATCATATTTTTTTAACTGCGCAGCCCGAGCACGGGCCCTTAAAAGAGACGTGGGCCCGGAAAATTTGCCCCTCCCCAGCCCCCCCCCCCCTCTTGTCAGCCCTGCATATGATCAGTGACCTTTGGACCCGCACGTTAAGACCAGATCTGTAGTAGTTGTTTGTTGTTATTATCGTTATCGATGCTATTAGGTACATTATGTCTACCAACCTTCCTTTTCACATTATTTGAAACGTTTTTAAATGGAAATAGATTGGATTTTTTTAGAGTTAAACTTTTTTTCCCATAGAACTATTTGAGATAAAAATTTGATACTATCAGGAAAAGGTAATCGGGAGGAATCGAATTGAATAAAAAAAAGAGTAGTTAAAAAAAAACATTCCTTGAGTTACAGAAAAAACTTAAAATCTGGCAACGTCGCAATTGTCAATTTTTAATTCAATTTTTTAGGTTATCCACCTGTACCAAAATTCATTGATTTAGCCTTGGTAGTTTTGAAGAAAATTAGCCGTTCCGGTTATTTCAACTAACCCTTTATAGTATCGTTACCAGGCCCGATTATTTTAGGGCTCAGAATTCGCCCTATGACAAAAATTCTTTAACAGAAGTTGTCCATGAAATAATCTCTACATATACAGGGTTAGGAAAAATTACCAGAACGGTCGATTATTTCAAACTATACAGGGGTTATCAAAAAACGTCTTATATAAAAAATGTAGGGCTGTTAAAAATCTACATATCGGTGATAAATTGAAATATACAGGGTCGCCCACAAAGTTGTGGAGAATGATAGTTATATTTTTTTAAATGGAATAGGTACCCCGTATATTTTTACATTTTTAAATTCCACATCAAATTATAATTATTTTTTATTAAATACATTATTAGTCTATACTTCATAGTTTCCGAGATATTGACTCTCGAAAAGTGACATTTTTGAACTTTGACAGCTTATAACTTTCTAACAGTACGTCTTAGAGCAAAACGGCTTGCATGTCCCTATCTTCAATTTTAATTATCTTCCCAAAAAAATCAACTTCCGGTTAAACCGGACGTAACTCGAAAGCAGGAAATATAGTTGTTCCGGTTTAACTGGAAGTTGATTTGAATGTTTGATTTTTGAGGTATTGGGGGTTTTTCAAGTCAAAAAAATGGCATTATAAAAGTCATATTATTTTTGCTTAAGCAATATATGGGTTAACGGATTGACATCCTTTTTCCGGACACCTTGTATTGGACTGGATGTTCCATTTAAAATAGGCAAGTTTAAAATAACTTCCGGTATATAAAGAGAGTGTCTTCGCATTACTTTCCGAAATATTCTAATGGACGGTCGCCGTATATGAGCTGCTGAATCATGCAGTCATTTGCTTAGCTCATCACTAAAAAATATGAACTTTTGAAGTATAAACTTACTTTGCGTTAAGGTACGATTTCATTCCCTTTTGAAAGATTTCTTCTCCCAGTGCATATCTTAACATCCTAACTATAGAACCACCTAAAAAAACAAAAAAATGTTTTAAAAAATTTATATCTGAAAATTTCATAAATTTATTTTTAACCAATTAGAAGGATCTTTTTTGTTTACGTTGCTTATAGCAATGGGAGACTATCACTTAAAATCTCTCTAGCAGCAGAATTATTACCGATCATTTTTTTTAAGGTCACATTTCTTGGAATACCTACTTGCACTTTATAAGGAAATAAATTTAGCTGCTTCTTAAGAATAGTCCTGCATGTTCCATAACATCTTCCCACTTCTTGGGACAGGCGTCTTATACAATTTGTGGCGTATTTTGCATTATTTCACGAACGTTTGCAACAAGTTCTTCTTTCCTTACAGATGGTCTTCCTGCTCCTATTTTGTGTTGTATAGAACCTGTTTCCCTAGCCACGGTTCTCTTCCGGCAATGATAAAAATTCCCAGCAATAAAAGCAACGTGTAGGAAAATGTTCGTGAAAATCGTCCATGCACAAACCCGGATTGTATTGCCATCACCACTTATTCTAACCCCGTTTTGAACATACGCTTCAACCATGAATGTTTTGTGCTGTTCCGTAAAGCCCATTGTGTGAATTGTTCAAGAAATTGGAAAAATTAGCGATGAATCAAATTACTTGTAACGACTGTCAAAGATGACGGAATAACTGATTGATTGTTAATTCAGGTTGTTACTGACACCCAACAGGTATTAAGCTCTACGGCTAAGCATTACGTCCTTATATGCAAGGGCCTCTTTGATGCAAATAATTTTTGCTGGCACGGTATTTACTTTGGTTAAAAAATAAGTTTAAAACAAAACTTTTTGCTTTTATACATTATATTAAACAGTGTTTTGCAATAGTGAGTCAGGTTTCCATAGCTTCGGTACAAATCAAAGTAGGAATTTTATTCTTATGCTGACTTATATTGTAACACGGGATTTATTTAGGAAAACATTTTCGTATATACACGGTAACACAAAAAAGTGTGATAACCTCTTCCAAGTAATTGTTGCATTTTCATTCAATCTTTCGCTTTTCCGGTGGAACATCGACCCAAGTGCAAATTTTCAATTTTTTAAGTGGCCGCGTGAAACCGCTTGCGTCGTTGTTCCATTCCCACGTTTTTCTAATTGGCGCCGGCGGAAAAACGACGTAATTGATAGGTAGGTCTTTGTTGATTCGACATCGTTTGAACTTTTAACAAAATCTAGTAAAACAACGTCGTAAATTTCTGTTGCGTCATTGTTGCTCCGAAATATTTGTCTTCGCAATGACCTAATTGTCCTTTGTTTTGTGTGAAAACTTAATTTACTTAAAACTGCATCGTTTATTCCAAGATACTGTAAAGCAATATTTTTTTACTCAAATTTGGAGAAAGAAAGTTGTCACAATTATTACTTAAAAATAAATTTGAGTGGAACAATGCCGTAACTGGAAGGGGAGGTACAGTAGCGGATCCAGGATTTTGCTGAGGAGGGGGCGACTAAGTTTTCGAAATGAAGCGCCGTAGGCGTAAAAATGCGCCGCAGGCGAAAAATTTTCGCGACCACGCCCAAAATCAAAAATTGACTCTGAAAAGAAATGTTAAAAATAAGTTAAACTAAAAACTGTAATATCTACCTACCTACAAAGAGACGAGCAGGATAGTGTCGGGAGAAAAATTTTCTTGACCACGCCCAAAATTTCTCAAAAATTCACTATAAAAAACTGTTAAAAATAAGTTAAACTAAAAACTCTTTTTTTATAAAGTTGTACCTTAGACTTAAACTATCTGAAAGATTATTTGGGAAATTTTCTGAAAAACTTAAAAAAAGATTTTTATTCATTAAGTCAAAAAATTGTACCTAATTCATGCAAATCTGAAAATCTTAGTTCAATCTGGCGTTTTGTAGTATCTAAAATATCATTGAAAAGCTGCTTATAATGAAGTTTCTGCGAAGGTCTGCGTGTTTGGTTTGTTTTAATTTTAATGTTGTAAATGCCGCCCCCTAATATTTGCCGCCCTGGGCTACAGTCCTTACAACCCCCCCCCCCCCCCCCCTAAATCCGCCGCTGCTACCAGTTAAGCCATATGCATTTATCATTAAATAACAGTGTTGATCTTTTCTTTTATTTTTAAAACATGACAATAAATTTATTTATATCATTGGCTGGCTTGTTTTATAAAATATTCTATTATTTCTATTATTAGTTATGTGAAGTTGAAATTAAGGTTTTTCTTGTATTTATTTCACAGGAATTCGCGAATGACGTATTTTACTTTAGGTGTGGTTAAGAAGGCTCAGGGGGGGGGGGGGGCGAAACCCCCGTCGCCCCTCCCCTAAATCCGCCGCTGGGGAGGTAAAAAAAAATGGGTAAAAAATATAGGTTTTCCAAAAATTGTGGAATTGGTTTAACAGCCTAAGATATAAGTATTATTTTCAATATAATAGTTTAATTATAAAAAATTGTGATTTTTATTTAACATGGTTGCATAAAAAAAATATTAAAATGTTATTTTCTCAAAACTTCAGAGTTTGCACTTAGGTCGATATTCCACCGGGAAGGCGCTTTCATTCATTCATCTTTTGTTCGGTCTTTTATTTAACTATTATACTAGTTTTATTCAAACTGGTTTTATTGAATATACTGATTATTATTAACGTTTAGTTTCGTAGTATGTATATATAAATTTGGAAATTTGGATCCCTTTATTTATAACCTTTTCGATAAAGAACGTACCTTTAGAATAGGCAATTTCACCAAAACTTGCATCTATTTCATCTTCAGTATTGATAATAGAATCGTTGTTTGACAAAGGTAAGGCAGCTGGGCCATCCGCCTGTAAAGCTACTTGTAATTCCTTTATTATAAATATTTTCTCAAATTCATATTCATTGTCGTCACTTGAAAGCTACAAAAATATTAGTATTAAAATAGTAATATTAAATAAAGAAGCAATTAAAATTTTTTTTTTACTGTTCTACTTTTTCTTATTTTTTGCTACTTGTTTCCAGTTGTCGTTTATATTTTTTCCCTCTCTTTCGTGATTATGATATTTATTTTTATTTTTGACGCTGAAACCTATTCTGATATTTAAACCGTATTTTGAGTTTTATCCAAAAAACCACAACCAATAATGACTAATCGAAAAAAAAAATGTTTTTATGGTTTAAAGTGTTATCCGTCCTACTTGTGACTTATTAACACCGCCTGTAAGAGAATGGGAACTACATAAACACAAAGTAAAAGCCTGTTCAATGACCGCTGACCGTTACGTCAGGACTCGTGCTTATCTTAACTTTCGTGAATTGCGTCAATAATAAATGTCGTATAATTTTACCAGTCAAACAAGTTTTATTGTAATTTTTAAAAGTGACATAATAAATTAACATTATTTCAAAAATGTCACGGTATTGTGAAAAAAAGCAAGCATTAATTTTAAAATTATTTGACTATTTTTAAAGAGAAAGTGATGCCGGAAAGACCCTTTTACCCTTTAACGCAGTTTATGATGTAACTATTAGATATAATAAAGCAGGAATTGTGAAAACATAAATAATAAAAATGAAAAGTATATGGCAATGTTTTATAAATACCTATCTGTTTTAGAGAGTTTCTGATGCTTTGGGAGTTTCGTCTTTAACAATCCAACGAATTAAGGCAAAGGGGATAGAGAAGGATGTAGATTTTAAGAATCACAATAATGTAGCTATTTTGTCATCCCATTGTCGACAACTTCACGAAATTCATGAACATACCATAACAGAGCGTGTTTATGAGATGCATAGAGCAGGTAAACACGTTACCATTTGCTCAATATAACTAAACCTTAAAATCGTTTATGGCGTTAAAATATCCACTGGTTCATTAGCGGACTGTTTAAAAAAATAAAATTTAAATAGCGTAAAAGTACAAACAGGCGTTTTTTAATAGAGCAACCCCTTATAGCCCAAAAACGAATAGAATTTTTAAGTGAATTTAAGAATAACGGCAACTCTCCATTTTCCCTAAACCCTGTTTTTCTGGATGAAACCTGGATATACAGTAAAGGGTCTTTTAGGCAAAGTTGGCTAGATGATACTCTTCAAAAGAAAATTGTCAGGGAGCGTACGGTATATTATTCTACATACTGGTTCAGAAAATGGATGTATGAATAATACAAGTTTGATCTTCAAGTCTGGGCTGGAATCTGGTGATTCACTGTTCAACACAAAAATCCTCTTTATAAAAATATCGTGTATTTTGTAATATTTGGACCTAAACTAATATACAACTGACCACCAAATATTTATATTGGCCTCAGATTTCTTGGAAGGGTCGAATAGGCCCATTAATAGGTAATAAACGGTCGCCCCATTGTTATTTGCAGGTAGTTGGATCTATGCTTGAAATATGCCTTTAGTCGTTACTATATCATCATTTAGTAAACATCTATTCATATTTTCGCTTAGATCTACGGGCGTGTTAAAACGGTACCAAAAATGTCGATGCGCGTTTGCGTTAATAAAGCCGATAGCTTCTGTTATATTTGTGGCGAAGTTACCGCAAAAGCGTACCAAAAACCGATATCTTCATTAGTAAAAAAGGCTTAGGAACTGTACTTTGGATGCAAAGTTGGCGATCAAGATAGGTCCTGGGCCCCAAAAATGTGTTGCAGTTCGTGCTCGAGAACGTTGACTGGATGGCTGAAAGGTACTCATAAATCTATGCCATTCGCAGTTCCAATGGTTTGGAGGGAACCTCGCAATCACGTAGATGATTGTTATTTTTGCATGACGAATATTAAAGGAATTACTAATAAATAATAAATCAGAAAATTATCGTGAACTCGTGGAAGAACTACTCACGGCCTATCATATTTTAGAATGCAACATGTCACTAAACTTCACTTTCTCCATTCTCATTTGGACTTTTTTCCTGAAAATTTAGGAGCAGTATCAGATGAGCATGGAGAACGATTTCACCAAGATATTGCCTCCATAGAGAAAAGGTATACAGGAATGTGGAGCCCGAATATGTTAGCCGACTATTGCTGGACCCTAATACGAGACACATCCAGAAGTTCTTAAGAAAGACGTTAGGGAAGTAAATATTAAATTTTAAATTATTTATAAATGTTTATACTGTACCTAAGCTAACTGTTAATAAAATATATTATATGTTTTTAATTGTTAAAAATTTAATAAATCGGCATTGAAAGGGGTTTTTATTGACTTTTTCTTAACATCAAAGCATATGTCCCTCCCTTATCATTGGAGGCTGATATCGAAAATCTGAGGCCAGATCCGGATTCAGCAGGCCAAAATATATAAAATCCAGCCAAAATCATTCCAGGGAGGAAAAAAAAGTTTTAAAATGTTCGTCAGTGATCAGGATTTGATGAATAGTAAGAAAACTTTGAGAAAAGGTTTCAAGAAAAACTTGGAAGAACCGTCGCTTATTATCCTGGATAACGCCACCTATCGTTCGGGGCTAATTGAGAAAATTCCAAATCCGGAAAGCGCTATTTATTTATTTTTGTTTTATTTTAATAGGATGAATGGACGAACTAGCATTGCAATGAGGATATCGAGTTTTAAGACTTCCTCCATATCATTGCCACATTAATCCTATTGAAATGGTTTGGTGGAAATGTAAGCGTTATTATGATGAAAAAATAAGTTCTGTGCATCCTGTACCAAATGACGTAGTCTTGGGTCTGTGAAATGAAGCCATAGAAAATTTAACAGTGGAAAAATGGAAAACTATGTAATACACACTAATAAAATTATAAATAATGTGTGGAAACGGGAAATATTTATCGATGCTTGAGATACTCTTCTTCTTATTATTAACTTGGACGAATCTGATGATGATGATGATCCTTGCTGAGATGATTTATTTTAATTAATATATAATAAAAAACTGTATTTTCTTGTGTTGTCATTTCTTATTATATTTTTTTCTTTATGATTTTATAAATAAGATGAAAATATTTGAAATTAAATATTATAGACCGATGCACAAGAGATGCACTAGACAAAAAATATATGATTGAATTTTAAATTTAATAAATGAGTTTTATTTATTTTGCAGTAAATTTAAATTAATTTAAAATTTCATACTGATTTTCAAAATCAAAATGTTTCATAATATAGTGACACCTTTTACCCTAAATAAACTATTTATTTCTGACTTCATTAACATTATAAAAATAATAATTAAAAATTTGAAAAACGCGCTTGTATTTTACCTGTTCACATCCGTCTTTATGTAGTTCAAGCCTAAGAAAAATCATAACCTTTACCATGCACCGGTAAGTCAAACTGAAGAGAATATGACGTAACAGTCAGCGGTCATTGAACAGTCTTTTTCTATGCTCTCATCCCAGAAACCCTTGTATTTTACTGATTTTTCTTACCAGATAAAAAATAAATCCTAATTTTATCTTTGACAGTTAAAATTAAAAATAAAAACTTGTTTTTTGTTTCTACTATAAGAGCTCTTACCATATCGGCTAAAATAAATTCAAAATATGTAGCAAAACCTTCATTTAACCACGCTTCTGACCACCAACTTAATGTGACGTAATCACCAAACCACTGATGAGAAATTTCATGAGCCATTACAGGTAATGATTTTATTAATGATTTGCTGGTAGTTCTGTCTCCTTCATCCACCAAGTACATTTCTCTAAAAATGGTATAATTTAAAAGTTAGTGAAAAGGCAAAAGGGTAGAGAAAAACTGGTTTGATGGCACCATATCATTTTTTTTGGTTGCAGTTTTGCTTAAATTGGTAAAACTTTAAAGTAAACTTGTTTGCTCACTGGGTGCTATTTAGAGTATAAAAAAGTAATTAAAATAAAGTCTTAGAAAAATAACAAAAAAAATTAATTTAATGTGTTTGAGTAAACGTTTTAGGGTTATTGGTCCCCATATTATTTTGGTATGTTGTGTTAGTGGTACGCTAAAATGATTTTAAAACATGTTATTAACCCATTTTCTTTGTAGGTATGTATTTCCAAACAAATTTATAGGGATGTTGTCCAAAGTAGCGTTCTCGGACTTTCATTGTCTTTATTTTATTACTTTACACAACATTTCGGTTAGTTAGTATCTCTAACCGTTTTCAAGTGTAAACTAAATTATAATTCTAAGGCTACTGTCTTAAATACTATCCATGTGCAATAAAGCTTGATGACTCCGCCTACATGCTTATTGGAGTGTGAGGTTTGAGCTGTTTTATTTTGTATAAGGAGGCTTCTATATATTAAGGATATCTATATTTAGTTTACTAAATATAGGGAAATGTGAATTCATAAAAGCTGCTTCTTTTTGTTTTCGCCAGTACCATTCCGTGTCCAAAACTTTGGCTTCTGACCACTGTCTATTATGTTGGTAGGTCCATACACGTTCCGCTGTACCTGATCTCCGTGATTATTTACCGATCGAATCATTCAAACTCTATAAAACAGAGCATAATTTAAATTCTGCATCACATTTGCAACAATTCGGAAGATCTTAGTATTGAAATTTTAAATATCAAAAAACATTTATAACAGAATGGTTACATCAACAACCTTTGCAACTAGTACCTTCTCAAAACTTAAAATTCGCGAAGTGAAGACTAGTACAGAAACGAAAGAGGAGCAAGCGTTTTTTACAATACCTTATATTAAGGGTATTTCTGAAAAGATTAGAGGATAACCAAAAACAATATTATCATAACAGCCTTTAGATCTAGAAATACTCTTTAAAGCTTTCTTACAACAGTAAAACCCCCCGAAATGAAAACACAAAAAATTGCATCTATCAAATCCCTTGCGAGTGTGGCGAATCCTACATTGGAGAAACAAAAAGACCTCTTTCCGTCGGAGTTAAAGAACATCTGAAACATACCCAAAGAGGTGAAACTTCAAGATCAGGTAAAGCAGAACATGTATGGACCAACTCACATAATATACAGTGTTAATTGGGTTAATGAAATAAAAAAAAAATAAAAAATAAAAAAATTATAATTTTACACTTTCCACTGATTTTTATTTTGACTCTAAAAAATCTGTGGAAAGTGTAAAATTATTATTTTTTTACCATTTAACACAATTATTAATAATGGATTTCCACCAAGTAAAAGCTGAATCAATTCTATAATAAACAGTGGTCAGAAACCAAGGTTTAGGACACGGAACAGCACTGGAGGAAACGAAAATTCAAAGAAGCAGCTTTCATGAATCAAAATACCCATAGATTTAGTATACCAAGTATAGATATCCCCAATATCTGGAAGCCTTTCCTTGTCCAACAGTCCGACAAGGTAATATTTTTGATAATACTTCAATGTCTACCACCTTCAAACAAAAAACTAGCGTGCTTGAGAAAACTGTTATACAGTGTCACCAGTAAAGTCCGCATCATATGGGATTTTTTTTTTATTAATAGCTTTATTCAAAATTTGACTTTAGCATCAAGTTCTGCTTCGATCGAGATGAAGATTAAGCAAACAAATAGTAGTCACGTGATTCGCATTATATGTAAAATTTTAATTTTTTCAAAAAAATTATTCAAAAGTGGGATTGTTTCTGAAAATATCAAAAAAAGTTATTGGAAAAAGTTTTTCTAAATGCAGTTTCTAGTCTACATGCAAAATTTCAGCCGCATAAGATAATTTTAATTTTTTACCTATATTTTGTAAATTGCATCACTTTTGCAAAATAAGACTCGACGCAACTTACATAAAACTTCTTAGTTTTGACAATGCTTTATTTCAGATACATTTTCTTTAAAGTAGCGCCATATTAAATGTGTGTTTTTCTACAAAATCAAAATTGGGCTATTAAAATTTGGTCGTATGTGATGCAAAGTTTATTTGTTTTTGACCCTGTATAAGGTAACTCCATAAAATAAGTATTTTTGAAAAGGTAGTTTGTGTCTGAAAGTAATACACCTTAATATTAAGACAAAAAAAACACATTGTCTTCAGTAAAGTGTTTTTTAAGTGGAAAATAAATTTTAGTTAAACAACGTAAAGTTTATCTATTTTCAACGATTTAATTTAAAACCCCTATATTATAATTTATTATTAATCTATGTCATAACAACGTTAAAGTGTATTACTTTCAACCACAAACTACGTTTTCAAAAATACTTATTTTATGAAGTTACCTTATACAGGGTCCAAAACAAATAAACTTTGCATCACATACAACCAAATTTTAATAGCCCAATTTTAATTTTGTAGAAAAACACACACTTATTGTGGCGCTTCTTTAAAGAAAATGTATCTGAAATAAAGCATTGTCAAAACTAAGAAGTTTTATGTAAGTTGCGTTGAGTCTTATTTTGCAAAAGTGGTGCAATTTACACAATATAGGTAAAAAATGAAAATTATCTTAAGCGGCTGAAATTTTGCATGTGGGCTAGAAACTGCATTTAAAAAATCCTTTTCTAATAACTTTTTTCCATATTTTCAAAAATAACCCCACTTTTAAATTATTTTTTTGAAAAAATTAAAATTTGACAGATAATGCGAATCACGTGACTACTATTTTTTTGCTTAATCTTCATCTCGATCAAGGCAGAGCTTGATGCCAAAGTCAAATTTCGAATAAAGCTAATAATAAAAAAAAATCCCATTTGATGCGGACTTTACTGGTGACAATGTATATTTTTTAGTTGTTTATTAATGCTCGAGGAATATTCGGTGAGAACATTATTAATGAATTTTGAAATTGTAACAGTTACAGAAGTGTCAATAATTTTGTGATCTGACATTTCTTGGTAGTGGCACGTCAAAAAAAATATGTTTTAAATATGGCTAGTTTTAATTTATTTAAATCCATAGTGAGCCAACATACCCTAATACTTGTTAAAGATATATTGACTCCCGTTGGTTATATTCTAAAATATGATCATGAACCACAAAAACCACCGATAGGTTCAAACAACCAGTGCTATTTGTAGTTTTTTTATGTACTGTTTAAATTGGGACCATCAAATCCGATTCTTCCTTATCTAAAGTTGGTGGTAGTAGTAGTTTTCGTAAGTCCGTTAATCCACTCTTTAAACGAAAAAATGTATCTAAATTATCTAACTCGTGAAAAGCGGTTGTCAACTCGCTGGAAAAACAATATTATGAATTTGTAGTACGTATATAGTTAAAGCAATTATAGACAAGTTTCTAAAATCTGGCATTACGCAAAAGTAATTAATCCCCAGTTTTCCATTGCTCCTCCCATTCCAGGTAGTGCAGCAAATGTCATTTTCGGATTTCCTAAATCTTCGTATTTGATACCAGTCCAATCTCCCATTTTTTCCAATAATATTGGTGCATTTTCTAAAAATAAATTAGACTTTTATTGCGTCCTTATTCATGACAAAATGTATCGATAAATACTTTGAAGAGAAGCGAATTCCTTCGCTAAGTACCCAAAATAAATACCGCAAACCAATTCAGAGCGAAACGGCAATATTTAAACCGTTGAAATATTATATAATCGTAAGATAAAAAAAAAAGTCCTCAAAGTATACCGTGGAATCGACCACAAAAGACAAGGTGTCTTTAATCAAAGCCTTTGTAAAATATGAAATTTAATCGGAAGTAACTTTAGAAGGTGCAGAAGGGTTGATGGCCAGTGGATTTATTTAATACCGGATGCCATTCAGGATTTTCAAACAGAATTTCCACAGGTAATCATGGATTTCAACCAACTTCGCAAAGTTTTAAGTAGATCTGTAGCTTTATTTAGAGAATCGAAAAGTGTAAAACAAAAAGTAGAAGAAGTAAAGCAAATTATTAATAAACTCCTGAAAATCGCTATTCTGCGTTTTAGCCCTCCAGTAACTATATCATATATCCTACAGAACCTGTTATGCAATCCGAAAATTTAACTTGCATAATTATGCACGCTTATATAAAAGCTTAGTCCAAGAATTGTTACCCAACAACCAGTCGCAGCGAATCCTATTTTTAGTGTGGTTGTTATGCCCAAAAAAACCTTTTGTACTGACGAGGTATGGTTTTACCCTCTGTTATGTAAATTGTCAAGAAATAAGAAAGTGAAGCTATGATAATCTATAAGCACATTCTCTATAGAGAAGCCTCTGTATTCTTAGAATGTTGGCGTGCAAGAAGGTTAATTGGACCGATTTTTTTAAGGATTCCCTTCCATAACGAAATTAGAAAAAACATATGTAAACGCATTTGATGATGAAGAGCTGCTACAACGATACCTCCAGCAGGACGGCGCACCAACTTACAAACCTCTTGCTAATTTAACATTTCTGCAAGAGTTTTTAGAATAACGAACCGTATTAGTCGTATATTATGACAGTTGGGTGGTAACCACGGTTCTTCGATCACACGGCGTGAGTGTAAGTTAACCGATTACATGACACTTGACGTGTCCTAATAAAAACGTACTTACTTGTTGTAATGGAAACATAATCGTCATGAATTCGTTGCATAAAAAGGTAAAAATAGTTAGACTCTGCAACCAAATTGTGTTGCCAATCAATACTGCTTCCTGCAACTACAGCAACCAAGTACGTTGACATTGATGGCGTGACGTTAAAAGTGCTCTCGATAAATCTGTAATTAAATAAGCATTTTTATTCTCGGTGTGGCAAATATATAAATTATTAAGTGTAATTATGAATTCGTATTTTACTCACTCCCAGAAGACCTTGATCCGAGATTAATCAAAGACCAAAATGGGGTATTTTAACTTCAGTTTCTAAAGTTATATAAACCATTCAAAAGAGGATGTTGAACGAAATGAATTATTTGGGATCTCTACATTTCAGTTTATACAATAATATATAATAACGTGAATTATACGTAATTTATATTAATAGTTTCTATTTTACAGATGGTCTGCAATTTTCGGGTATCAAAGAAATTACATATTTTTAAAAAGATAGCATGGTTTTTCATATCTCACCATGTATGCAATTTTTGGATGCTACTCTTCGCCAAACAGGGACGTAGCAGATCTGGAACTTACTTTAGAAAAAATAGGAGGGCACATGAAATCAAATAAAAGAACAATAATAGTAGGGGGTTTTAATGCAAAATCTTCACAATAAGGGAAGAACTATGGTAGAGTGGATAGCTCAGCATGATGTGATTATTCTAACCTAAGGAGATAAACCAACCTTAGAAATTCTTGGATACGGGTCTGTGTTAGATCTGGCTTTAGCAATGCCAGAAATATCTCACGTTCGAAATCTATGATAAGAGACATACCTCAAATCAAGATAAGGATATTGATCAAGATTGAATATAAAAAATTAGATATCGAAAAATTAAGAATAGCAACTAATAAAATTGTTGCAAATAATCCCAACAAAACAGCAACAGCAATCGAATAGCATCTAATAAAATTGTTGCAAATAATCCCAACAAAACAGCTAAGGAATTCTCAAGAACACTAAACATGTGGTGTTCTGAAAGAATGCCGTGAAGAAAACACAAACATAGAAGGAGCCCTGTATTATTGAAGGAGTAATGAAATAGCTATCCTTCGTAGCGATTGCATTAGAAAAAAGCGCACTTACATTAGAAGCAAACAAAGAAATACTCTGCAGGAAAATCTACATTTATAGGACGAGTATAATATTGCAAAGAGAAAGCTCAGAGACTATAAAAATTGGATGGTTATAAGATAGCCATGAAAAGGCTAAGTGGTTATCCTCCTAGACACCAGATGACCATGAAATTTACGGAAAACATAGTCAGCAATCTATCTCCATCACGAACCTGTTACTTTCAACCTTTCTGTAAATTCTGCATTTTGCACTTTTACTTTGGACGAGATAAAGATTGCCTGCTAGAAACTGAAAAGCAACAAAACCCCTGGACCAGGAAATGTACCCCCGGAAATCATAAAGCATGTCACTTTACATAAACCTTTATATTTCTTATTTATGTTCTAGCAATATAGAATGAGTTGACGCAAAAGAGATATTTCCCAGTAGAATGAAAAAGCTCACAACTCGTTCTAGTTAGGAAAGGAAACAAGCCGCTGGATAATGGAGTACATAATATAGACCTATCTTACCTATCTATCTTTTAGATGTAGAGAAAAAATGGTTTGAACATCTTACACTAGGTACCTACGTAAAATCTAGTAAGAGTATTTTTATTTTTACCTACGTATCATCCATAGAACACATTCTACTGATATCTAACTAAAATAGTATTCGTATGTGAAGTGTCGTAGTTTAGGCAGCCCACTTGACTATATCTTATATTTTGTTGGGTTTTTGAAAATAGTTTAATGAGCTAGAAAAATTAACATAATATTAGAGCAATTATTACTCGACCTCCAAATCTGTTCAACCAAGATTGAACCAACCTACTTGCGCTTATTCTAGGAATCGGGATCTGGCGCTACGGAACGTACTTCGTGCTTATCGGCTTGGCGTACCTGGACTCTGTGGAATGCACCCATACTTATAATTATTATTAATTTAGTTGTGGTAACAACAGGTATTTTTATAACAGGTATTTAGAATAAGTATAGATTTGGGGCAAAAAGAGCACATAGTTGTTACCAAAAAATACTGGTTTTTAACATCCCTAGACGAAGGAAAGAAAACGCACAGCTCAACTTGATACCATAGCAAACTTATAAAAATAAGGGAACGAAACAAAAAACTAAAATCTTCCTCCACAAAATTTAATAAGATAAAATTATTCAAGGGTCTCTACATGTTTCGAACGTAGAAACGTTCATCATCAGGAGACAGAAAATATATTTGGTGCTGATGGTTTTAGCAGAAGAGAAAGTGGTGTAGAACCTTAATGGAGCTTGTATGGAATTAAAACTTGAAGTGTAGAAGTCATAATATGAAGGAAATTGATGAAAATTAAAACATACTGAGTATGTGAGAAGTCAGTAAAGAGGGTCTAAACTAACCAAATAAACTGGGGAAGAAGAAAAAACCTTTCTAAAAAGAAGGCTTAAAATTTTTTAAAAACTTTTAATAAAACATCTTTAGGTGTATGTCTGTAAGACATTGTAAGGGTAAAATTAGTCAAAATAATGAAGATACCACAATCTGTAAAAAATAGAGATTGAAATTTAAAAAATCAAAGAATAAAGTAAAAAAAATTTTTTCACATATTTTTTTTGAATAAAAAGTGAGTACTTACAGAATTGCATTCCAACAAAAGTGTTTTGTGGGATACTGGGGGTTAAAGCTCAGTAGCCCCGCAAGTGGTTAATTTAAAAACCATAAAATTAATCAGGAAGTTGCACATTTTATTAAACTGTAGCCGAGACGGCTCGAAGGACCAAAAATGTAAATGAATACTAGTGGACTGTATTTCCGTATACAACGAATTCCATTTTTGCGAATTATATACTTCGTCGAGTAAATTCCTACAAAAAAGGCGATTCGACCTTTCGCTTACCAAATGTCGATAAGCTACTGCTATTATTATTTCTATCTCTCTAGGGCAGCTTGCTTCATCCTGTTGCCACAACTTGAAAAAAATAATAATTGTTTTTGTCATGTAGTACGTAATATTTACCAATGAGGCCTCATGCCGACTCTGTTTTAAAGGTCCTTTCACTACCTGATATCCGGACTCTAGTCATGTCATTTACTAAAGATCTGCCGATCCATTAATTAGTAATACTTACGGTTCTTTTACATCCTGCAACTCGATGGTATTGCTGGCAACCGTCAAATTTGCAAAATGATCTACATGCATTCTGACAGGAGCTTTAAATCCTGGTTCATCAAGTGATGGAAAAACTCTTCTAAATAAAGTCGGTTCGAAGTCAGTAAAAATTACTGATTTTGAAGCACCATTTATTTCATATTTATATTTACTTAAACCACCAAAATCGGTAGAGAATTTTGCGGTATAATGCATTTCTAATTGGGCAAATTGTGTATTGTTACCTAAAAAAAAGGAAGAATATTTTTTAAATTAAATGTTACTTAATTATTGTTTGCTTTTGCAGGTACCGCTCTAGTAAGTAATAATAAAATCGTACGGTCAATCGGCGCAGGAAAAGATCTAGGATAAGTAGAGATAAATCCAATAATTTGTGTTAAATAATAGATTCCCGTCACCAAAGAACTAACTGGCAGCGTAACGACCTTAACTTGTGATTGGGAAAATTTATATGCTCACCCCTGCCTTCAGGATTGGTGATGCGTCACGTGGAAATGTGTTTTTCTAAAACCAAAGAACTTGATCTGTTCGCCCCGTTTTGCTGACTAGAGGGTAAAATTTTATACTTTGTGGCTTTCAAACTCTTTTAAAACGATGGTTTCTCTGTACATATTATTGAACCTAAAAATATTACTTATTTTATTTTACCCTCAAGAAATTTTCTGGAATTTTTTTACGCGAAAAATACCACCGGGTTTAAGGCGTTTCAAAACTAATCAGGAAATATGGGCCTACAAAAGTTTAATAAAAACCAAAGTATTTGACAGTCTCGATGCTGCCCCAAAAAAAAAATACCACCCAGAAACTTTGGATCTATCTTTGGCTAAACCCCATAATACATGTTTTGATACTGCATTTTTAGACTTGATTTTCTCACACTAATTTTAAAGTGTCGTGGATTTGTCTTTAGAAACAATAACGAAGTTATGGCTGCTCTCTAGAAGGGTAATTGTTAAGATTTAAAAGGGTTGGTTGGTAAAGAAAAGTCCTTTCTACCTTCTTATATTGTATAGTTATATTGTATATAAGAAGGTAGAAAGGACTTTTCTTGCTGTGTCATATTGGCTACTTTACTGGCTACTTCCCCTCCCTTTTCCCGCTCTCAAATATTTCAGTTTAAAAAAATTCTCCAAAAACTTGTATAATGGATTTTAACAAGTTCAGTAAATATTAGACATGTTAAATTGCTAATCGTATAACACCAGGATGCTTAACATGAGGCTTAGAGTTAATAGTGTAGAATAGACTCATACACTCTAAATGTCAAAACTGTCAATTTCTTTTATCCACGCTATTTTCTCAGGAAATTAAATTAACTTTTTGATTATCATTATAATATTTAATAAAATTCTATGAGTTTCTTCTCTAGAAAACTTGGCCGATGTATGTAATTTTGCAATGATTATTCCAACCTACCTAAATAAGGAGGGCATAAGGATAATGGTTTGAGAGTTTGAGCTAACTCGATGAGTAGATACGTGGCCACTGGCCATATTTTATAGAAGAGTTTAATGTCACGCCGAGATTGCTTGTGTTTCTTATGTGTCAGAGAATGCTGTACGAATTACCTGATGGTTTATGGATGACCTGTCTGGTTGCAGCCTAGTGCTTGTGTTTTATACTGTGTTTGTAATATATTTTATGAATTGAGAAAATACCTGATGAGTGAAACCTATGAGACGTAATCTAGGAACATTAGTTTGTTCTAAACAGTTATTTTTTGTTGTGGTTGTCAATACAGTTTTTATTTATAAATAAACATAGAAAAAGTATTTACAATGTTTCCCTATTTATTTTCCAAATATTGGGTAATATAAAAATTGGCTTGTATTCCATAAAATAAAAAATTTTGTGCGTCATTTTATTGATTTAATTTGTGATATAACAATATTTATAATGAATAATTATTGAATCACAAATTAACTCAATAAAAACTCATTCAAAAGTTAATAATAAAATTCAAACGTTCTAAGCCGCTATTCAAATTTCCCGCCATTGCGCCACTGGTGGGCAACAGATACACTAAAACTCTCTCTCCTTCTCTCTTCTTTGTATCTCCAGTTGTTGCGATTGTTCAACAAGGAGTTAACAACTTCTAACCTTATAAATATTTTTAGGTGTGGAATAGAGACTTATAGACAGAAAAACGTTGAATACGTTCCGCGAAGCTTATTGTTATGTTCAAGTGTTTATTTACTTATAATTGTAGCTATTGTGTTCTGGTGTGCGGTACTCAAGTTTAGCTTTTTTAGGTAAAATATGTCCTCGTAGAAAAGAAAAATAACAAACGAACATCGTGTTTGTAATGACGATTGGGAATCAGACTATTTAATAACAAACAATAATAATAAATTTAAGTGCATTGTCTCTATGCAAGTACTATTAGTTCCTAAAGAATATAATGTGAATCGATTACACTGCGTTACACGAGCAAAAGTTTCAGAAAAAAAAACTCGTTTTTCGTAAATTTTTAGCTTTGTTTTTCGATTATTTCTAGTGAAAAAAGTAAGAAACATTATATTAGTATACATTATTTCAGTGGGAAATTTGATTTTTCACAAAAAAGTATTCCTGTACAAATCACGAATTTTGCTTTGTTTTCGAGTTATTTTGAAAAAACTAAAAAGGGGCATTTTCGGTGGACTCTCAAAAAGTCACCCCTGAATTTGTTTTGTGACATAAAATTGACGAACAAACTCTAACAAACCCTTCAACGCAATTGTTCCTTACTCAAAGACATATTTAATGGCCACCAGGTACTTAAAATGCTAGAAAAAGTACACTTACCCCACATGTCGTACATACAAGTAAGGACCATTAATTGTGTTTTGTTACTGTAATCAAACGAATCACATATGAAGTGCGCTGTGTCCACTGTTATATCAGCAGTCTCCAAATCGATGTACTCTGGATCTACATTTACAACTAGTTCGTAGTGGTTTTCCTCTAAAATATTTAGGAAATAACAGGATTTAAAAACACATAAATATTAGGGGAAAAAAAGAAAAAACTTAAAAGTCTTCCTCCACAAAATTTAATAGAATAAAAAATTATTCAAGAGTTTCTACATGTTTCGAACGTAGAAACGTTCATCATCAGGAGACACAAAAGTTTTATTTTATGCTGATGATGTTAGCAAAAGAGAAAATTAGAACCTTAATGGAGCTTTTATGAACTTAAAAAATTGAAGCGTAGAAGAAACATGATATGAAGAAAATTGATAAGGTTAAACCATACTGAGTATGTGAAAACGTTATTAATGGAGGTCTAAACCAACCAAATAAAATGGGGAAGAAAAAACCCCTTCTAAGAAGGTGTCGAAGATTTTTTAAATTTGCAAAAAAAACCTTATCCAACATATTATGTCTGTAAGACATTATGTGGATGAAATTGAAGGTATCACAATAAGATTAAGTTCCAAAAAGCGTTTTTGGGGTACTGAGGAGGGCAAAAGTGAATTCACTTGCACTTACTCCA
The DNA here is from genome assembly GCA_963969555.1 of Polydrusus pterygomalis. Lineage (NCBI taxonomy): Eukaryota > Metazoa > Arthropoda > Insecta > Coleoptera > Curculionidae > Polydrusus > Polydrusus pterygomalis. The sequence continues at coordinate 47,860,117 of OZ018378.1, forward strand.
CGCACACAGCACGTAGACGTGAATAACCTTTTGACTTTTACTTTAAAAATGTCCAACTTTTTAATTGTTTTTATTGGTGTTAAATTAACCTCTCGCGGGGTTACTGAGGTTTAATCCTCAGTACTCCAAAAACGCTTTGTAGAACGTAATCTTATTGTGATAAGTTCAATTTCATAATGTCTTACAGACATATTATGTTCGATAAGGTTTTTTAAAAATTTAAATAATCTTCCACACCTTCTTAGAAAGGTTTTTTCTTCTTCCCTATTTTATTTGGTTGGTTAAGACCTCCATTAATAACGTTTTCACATACTCAGTATGGTTTAACCTTATCAATTTTCTTTATATCACGTTTCTTCAACACTTCAATTTTTTTTAAGTCCATAAAATGTATGTCCATAAAGCTCCATTGAGGTTCTAATTTCCTCTTTTGCTAAGACCATCGGAATAAAATAATATTATTCTGTCTCCTGATGATGAACGTTTCTACGTTCGAAACATGTAGAGACCATTGAATAATTTTTTATTCTATTAAATTTTGTGGAGGAAAACTTTTAGTTTTTTTTTTCTTTCCCAAACTTTAACTACACTTTAAGCATGGACTTCTTCTTCAAAATAAATATTAAATTCTTATTAACGAACCTGTCAGTAGAATAAGACGAAAATACTATATGAAATTCGGGTTATAAAATATGATTGTAGTAGCGACTAAAGCATGCAAAGCATGGTGCCCGAAATTGGTGCTGACAGTATTCCGATCTCGGAAACTATAAGAGATAGAAAGATGGTTAAATGGCAAAATATTTAGGCAATTATGTTAGCAGTCTATTGGTGCTAGCAGATCGATTTTGGTTCTTTTGGTTTTTGAGATATTTTGAATATACTAAAATGTTGCATTTCCTTATATCGGTTGTAAGTTGTAACTATGTTATTTCCCAATATTTTTAAATCTGTAAACACATTTTCATAGCAACCTTTTACATAGAATATGACTACTTGGTAAAATTTTAGTTACAACGTTTTGGTTTCCTGGGACCACCATCGATTTTCTTTTTTCTTAAGCCCACCATTTTAGATTTTTTAATTATCGAAAAGTACTTAATTTTTTCTATAATATACACTATTAAAAATTTAGAACCTCAAAATAAACAAAATTATTTTTGAAACTAACATTTAAATAAAATAAGTATCGTCGACACATTACTTAGGTAATATTTGATATATTACAAAAATATCAATTTATTTCATTGCTAATATTGGGGGATTGTATATTGAAAGAACAATGACATAATAATGTTAACCCGATGTTTTTCGCTATACAATTCTCCTAAAATAAGTTATTAAATTTCTTGATATTTATTAAATATGTCAATTATTACCTATAGAATATTAAGTCAATACCGATTTTATTTAAATTTTGTGTAAAAGCTAAAAAACATAAATAAATGTACGCGAAATAGGTTATAGGTTGGCAAGCCTGTTGATACTCCCACCCTAAGAATAAAGTTGATATAGTAGTTGTGATAATAGGGGAAGCTTGCCCCTATTGGACCAATTTCCATATTTCTTATCATAGATCCTGATAATAATGCAAAATCGATCTTGAAGCTATACCTTAGTATACTTTAGTATGTTGTTCAACTGCAGGATTTTTTGCAGAATTTTATTTCAAAGTATCTATGATATACCAGGCTATAAAGAAACATCTGCAAGTGGTTCAATATAGGAAACCGGTGGCCTAAATTGCACCTGGGGGTTCCAAAATTGGACCACATGATTTAAATAGGAAGCTTAGGTGTTAAATAAATAAATAAAAAATAAAATTGTTGGTATAGGAAGTTTTATACTTATATTTCAAAAAACATCAAATTTACAATCAAAATTTCGGTAGAAGACATCCTAATGCAAAAAAGTACCTATTAGTTTCCTATATTGCACCAGTTATAGTTTAATTTTTTAACTCAAAGAAAAAAGATTTTAGCAATATTGAAATGGTGTTAGTTCAACTTATTTAAAGAGAAAAATTATTTTTGAACAATTTGGAAAAATTGCCTAAATTGGACCGGTTCAATTTTGGCAATCACCCAGTGGTCCAATTTAAGCAACTACCACGTGTTTTACAAAACCACCCAGGAAAGAAACAAGAAAAAACAAATATGGCATGGTAATAGGAGAAATAGAAAGCGAAAAACTTACTTGAAAACTTCCATAAAAAAGATGTTGCTTAGAGTTTTATGGTTCTAAGGTAAATTCTAAAAATATTACATTAAAATTGTGTAAATTACGTTTTGCTCTGTACACGCCAAGCACTAACGGCCAACTAGTTGAGTTTGTTGCCGATCAAAAGTTCTAGGTGGATGTATGTTACAGTGTTGCCAGATGATATGGCGCTTGTTTAGTTTCGGAGAAATGTACTGTGGTCCAATTTAGGTAGCGGTTCAATATAGGCAACCTTCCCCTAATATTATTCTCTGTATGTAAATAGTAAAAATGAAGCTAGATTGTTTTGATTGACAACGGCATTATTTTAAAATAATCATGTTAATAGCGATTCCCAAAGACAACTGGAAACCACCATAATATTATACTTAATTCGCGGCGACGATTATCGTTTATTAAATGGTTCTCTGTATCAAAAATTTCGACAAAAAATATAGACGTTGGAAAAAAAGGTTCATTTTTTCTTTTGGCCCATTTTTCTATTGTTTTTCGGTAACGTGTCCCGATTTTTCCCTGGCCACCTTGCAATATCAGTAATAAAGATAGTTATATTTTTTCTTTTCAGGTAATACTAACGGGATTCTTTTTAAAGGTTATCGCAAATCCTAATCAAAATATTAAGATTTTGCGAGATTTATCGTTCTCGCAGATTTTTGTCTCGTCTCACGAGATTTTCGAAGAAAAATCTCTTGTCTCGTCTTCTTCTCGTCTCGTCTTGCGAGAACGAGACGACAGAAAGCAACACGAGAATGAAACTAACTTATTACTTTTTCTTTTATTCATTTTATCAATTATTTTCTTTGACTTTAAGCTGTAGGTAATTGCTACTTAAAGAGTACACTGTGACCAGTAAAGTCCGCATCATATGGGTTTTTTTTTATTAATAGCTTTATTCGAAATTTGACTTTGGCATCAAGTTCTGCTTCGATCGAGATAAAAATTAAGCAAAAAAATAGTAGTCACCTGATTCGCATTATCTGTCAAATTTTAATTTTTTCCAGAAAATAATTCAAAAGTGGGGTTATTTCTGAAAGTATCGAAAAAAGTTATTTGAAAAAGTTTTTTTAAATGCAGTTTAGCCCACGTGCAAAATTTCAGCTGCATAAAATAATTTTGATTTTTTCCCTATATTTTGTAAATTGCACCACTTTTGCAAAATAAGACTCAACGCAACCTATATAAAACTTCTTAGTTTTGACAATGCTTTATTTCAGATACATTTTCTTTAAAGTAGCGTCATATTAAATGTGTGTTTTTCTACAAAATCAAAATTGGGCTATTAAAATTTGGTCGCATGTGATGCAATGTATATTTGTTTTTGACTCTGTATAAGGTAACTTTATAAAATAAGTATTTTTGAAAACGTAGTTGGTGTCTGAAAGTAATACAGCTTAATAGTAAGACAAAAAAGTACACAGTGTCATCAGTAAAGTGTTCATTAAGTGGAAAATAAATTTTAGTGTTGAAATAATAATTCATTAAAATTAAATTATTGACCAATTTTAGCAAAATTTGAGCCTGGTCTAAAATTTTTTCTAGGCGCTTTACACCTTTGTGGTACCTATACACCCCCTCCCCCCCAGATAAAATTCTAGCTACGCCAGTGTGTGGAAGTACCCTTCTCAGGAAAAAAAGCTATCTTAGTTCCTGAAGCGGTAAAGAATTCACTTTTCACTATATTCGAATTTAACATAGTCAGCAGTGACATCCTGAATCAGAACCTATTGAAAATACATCCCAATAATAAAAATCTTTCTAGAGGATCACAAATATTTTCTAGAGACAATTAAAAAGACGCCGCGACAGCAAAACGTTTGAAGACATGGTACCAGATACGGAGTACGTTATCCCATTATCTTTGCAATGCTTTTATTTGCCTTTATCGCTGTCATTACGTCGCTATCTTTGTTTCGATAACTTAAATAGAAAAGGATAGGAGACTAGACTGGAGATATTATTTAGGTAGACGGCGGCGGGTCGACCTTCAGTCCGAATCAATAAGACTGGTCAATTTGTTATCAGGTAGATCGCTGGTATCGCGAGCTTTTATTGGAGAGCGTTTTTTGTTTGGTTAATTTAAAAATAATTCAAAATTTTAAAAACAAACCTTAGGGAAGTTTATGTTTTTCATTTTTTGACCAATTCCACAAGTTTTTATTTGCACATTTTGCCGCAGTAAAGTAACAAACTTTAACTGAGTTTATAAGTTTTTTATAAATTTTATACGACGGTGCGCATAACCATTTTTATTGCATTCATAATTAGCAATTAATAGCAAAATATAGAAGAATTACTTTAGTATGTTTCAATATACAAAAAATAATAAAATATATAGACAGCCTACCTGTTACCACAATATCTATCCATGTGTAGGCTCTAAATGTATCAGCTTCGGGCCACCGTAGATCAATAGTAAGCCAGTATTTATCAGGATAAGCCCAAGTGGGCAGCCTGTAGTTATTTAAATCGTAGGATTCTACGTTGTTAGTTGAAATGTAAACAGACAAAAATATAGTCAATGCTAGATGTTTGAAAATCATTTTTTACCTAAAAAAGATATAGAAATAAGTTATTAAATGGGTGAGCTGTACTATGTTGTAAGCAAGAATGGTAATAATATAGAGAGCTATAGTAGAGACCCAATTGATAACATTTTTAACAGATCGCTCATCATTCCGTCCTTTTTTTTTCATTTCATTGCGCCATAGCCAGATTTTCATATTTGTCAAAAATACCTTGCAAAGTCCCCCAAAAATATGCTAATTTGGCAATTCCAATAGCTCTAGCAACTGTTCGAATAAAAGAGTAATTCGTCATAATTATTTCCCTCCTACTCTTAACACTTTTATTATTTTGACTTTGCAAAGCGTCGATAAGAAATTTTTTAAAATTATTTGTATAGTAATCCTATCCAGCACTCTGGTAACATGCATTTTATTTGACGAGTATCGCGTACTACTTAAAGTTTTAGATAAATTCAGTTGACATTTCGAGGTTGCTCGATTAGTACAACCCAATTTACGATTGATTAGCTATTTTGGGTGATTTTTGTGTTTCATGGGTGAGTAAATAGAAAGTTGGGTTATTTGTAGGTTAGGGTTCTTTTATAGTAGCAAGGTCATATTCAGAGGTAATTCCGAAGTAATCCCCACTACCCGCCGCACCCAGGTCTTCACCTCTTCTCTTCTACAAACAAACGATGTCAACACATTTTAATAGCTTTTCAGAATGACATCTGCTACCCATAGGTACCAGATCCTTGGGTACAACCAAAAATATCATTGATAGTAACAAAAATGGACAATTAGATAGTAATACTAAAATGATAGTAGAAGGAAGTGGTACTGAAATATGACAGTACAACCGTGGTAGTAACATGATAGTACAAAGGCAGGATAATGGCATGATAGTAAAAACGGTTGTAGTGAAATATGACAGTATAAAGGCACTAAAATATACCAGTAAAAAAAAGTGGTACTTATTTCTGGTGGAGCCTCTACTGATTTGCATTGCACACTCGGCCTAGGGCCCTAGGGGCCTTTATAAATGTATTTAAGACTCGCAAGACTACAAAGCCAAATTAAGATTAAGACTCAAGCAACAGGTGAAATTATTCAAATACAATATGTTACCAAAAAAATGTGTTCAAAACTAATAGACAATTAATAAACTAATAAACAATCACTGTCATGTCTATGAACTAGTGTTGTCTCACAGCAGGTTGAAAGTTTTTTTTGTGTTTAAAACACTCGTCTAGAAATCGAATGTAGAGATAAATGTCATGTAACGGCACAGTCAAAATCATCGGTACTGTGAAATCAAATGCAAAATAAATTGATGCTAACAAAATCTATTGGCTATACCAAGTAGTCGATTTTGTCTTTGGGAACACTTGGCCTTTGTAGGAAACATGTGAGAGTGCTCTCGATTACTATGACAGCCTAGCTTTATGTGTGAGGCTTAGCCTTAATTTGGGTTGATCGTACCTTAAAAAACATTAGTTTTCTGACCCAAGGTGCGTAGCGATTCGTCTGTACAGGCTCTGAATTTGGGGTTTCTGGTAGTCTGGACACAGACAATTTAATGTTAGAAACAACATTAAGTTATTATTAAATCATAATATATGATTTGAATAATATACTGTCACGTTTTAATCAAAATTAAACCATTTTGTTGGTTTTGGGCAAAGCCTGTCAAAAAAACATAATTAGACCGACTGTCTTGGTCCGTTAAAAAGAGTGAAGTGAAGAAGGTGATAGATAATCATAAGAGACCAAAAAACGGCGTGAATTTTTACCGAAGAACGGTTTGGTACACAAATAATTTCACAACAGAAAAATACCTTTTTGGTTAAGGGTTAAGGGGCGAAGCGGTAGAGAAAAGTTAGACCGCCTATCTGGACTGATCAGTGCAGAGAACAATTTTTTAAGAATTGAAAATTAAAATTTAATGATTTAAAAAAATATATTTTTTGGTTTTTAAATAATGTATAGTTTATTCTTCATAAAATACATATTTTCTAACAGTTTATAGCTTGTTTTGTCCGAGGAAAAGCTTTTGTAAGCATGGATAATGCTTGGCACTTGACACAAACCTTTTTACCCACCATATGATCCTTAAAACTAAACTTTACTGAAAATATAACCAATGTTTATAAAACAATAGAGAATACAGAACAGAAACAGAAACAAAACAAAATTCGACAAAACGTCTTGAAGGGGAAAAATTAGGTTGTTCACGTCAAAACTACTATTTGGCAGCATTTTAAAGAAAATAAAGTAGTTGGTAAATTAGGTTGTAGAGCAGTGTGTAAAAAGTTGCAAGTTCACAAAGATTTAGTTTTTATTTTCACTTAGTTGAGGATTCCTATTTTTTTCTGTATTAGGTAATAAAGTATTTTTTTGAAAGTTTAATTTTTATGAAAAGGTGCTAAAATTCCTTTTCAAGTATTTATAATGATAATAAATATTATTAGAAAAAATCTTCAAGAATTTGTTTTTGTAACCACAACGATTTTAAGTTTTAATGTTTTCTTTCTATGAATACTACAACCCTGGTGAAAATTATAAAACTCTTGCAAGTGAGTTTTGCTTACTGACTTCTTTAAAAAAACACTTAAATCCATAAACTCTTTGTCTAAAATAAACATGTATGGGAGCCATAAATAAGCTTAAACTTTCCTATTTTCCGTCAGCCGAAGCACAACCCTAAAATATAGGATTTCCATAATATATATGAAATATATTTCCTACCGTCTAAAATATAATTTACACTAATACAAATGTAGTACAAATTATGCTTTCTGAACTAGAATTGGGAAATATGAAATACCTACAATTGACTCTCTAATATTTTTTAAATACACTTAAATAAGTAGCATCACACAAAATTATTGTTGCAAATTTGAAAATAACTTGTTGGTAAAAAATATAGCCAGAAATTTGAATTCTTGTCAAGTGATAAAAACTATAAGTGAATATTATATAAGTAACCCGAAACCTTGGCCACCCAAGTATTTAAAATCGAAGGTGTCACTTGACTTTTTAATTATTAGGATAGGTATATAGGTGGTTCGCATTCTTTTTTATTAGTTAGACTTAAATTAAATGTCTCTTATATTATGTAATTAAAATAAATTATTATATCCTCATACTTACTCTATTATAGATATAAATTTTATAAAAAAAGGCACATATTGTGCCTACAACTTTATTAGAAATACTAATGACTTTAATTATTCTGAAGAGGACAATGTTCTTTTATTCTGCCTTATCAGCACAGCAACTAAAATTTTTCAATAATCATACTATAATCGATATATCTACGTAACTTGTAATTGAGATAAGTTTAATATTTTAAGGAATTTAAACTGTATATAAGTTAAAGTATTTATTTTGAAAAAATTAAAAACTTATATAAAAGAACTTAAGTAGGAATATCAAATTATAATGTTGCTTGACTATACAGGGAGTTTCACGTTGAGTGACGAATTAGAACATCTGGAAAATAACCTTTTAAAAATTTTGCCGACTTTGACATTTCTGTCATTTCCTAATAGAGAGGAAATGACGGTCAGCGTTGGTAATTTAACTAGAATATAATGACGGGACTTTTTAACTTATGGGTGCACAGAACGCCCGCGAAAATTTTTTAGGACTAAGCCTAAATTTGATCAATAATTTATATTAAACACTACTAATACTAAAGTCAAATTATTCTAAGAACTCGCCTATGGAGAACTAGAGGGTAGGAGGCCGATCGACAATGGCAGCATTTTCAATTTCTGTCCCGGTTTTTTGGTTAGTTCGCTAGTTGGCCGATAGATGCTCTCGCTTCGCAGGTGGGCTGGTGTCGTCTTCTTCTTCTTCTTCTTCTTCTTCTTCTTCTTCTTTTTCTTCGTTTTTGACTTTTACTTTGACAATTGACATTTTATTTTTCGAAATAACAAATAACGTTTGAAGACAAGACAAGACAAATAACGTTGTATTGTAATTGATTTCCATATTTATAATGAATAATGATACAATTTATAAAAGTAGAGTTTGCTTTGTGTCGGGGTGTAAGACAGGATCTTCTTCAGAAAGAAAACACAGTCAAATAAGTCCCTTTCTAGCTCCAAAGGTAAGTTAAAATTGGTTTATAATTGGTTAAATAATTGTCTAGTACCCTGTATTTTAAAAACCAAGCATCGTTGGAACTTTATACAGGCCGAGTTTAGGTATAAAAAAAGTAAGTGTGCACTCATATAAAAGTCCTTATTTGTTCCTTAAAGAACTAATTTAAATAAAACGCGGCCCTAAGAAACCATTTATTTGATATTGATGATAGCCCACCTCAAACACGAGCGCCATCTTACGGCGAATCGTAAAGCTGAACCGATGCTAATTTGGGACCGAATCCAATGCATTGCGATCGGCCTCCTACCTTAAGTCCTCCATAAACTCGCTGCATCACCTGTCATTATTGGTACCCTGTTGAAGTCTGGTATATTTTACGTTAAGCGGTTGGCTACAGAAACAGAACCAGACTAAGTTTGCCTTCGCCATATGTTAAATTTTGTAAAGATACGGCTTACATAGTAATTTTATTATTTATATTATAAAATGTTGACAGTCCCGTACCTACCAAAATAAGTATGTGGAAACATTATAAAACTAAAGCAAAATAGGTATTTATGTAAGTAGATATGTATTATACAAGGAAAAAAGTAATACATTTTTTGCGAGGTGTAAGCTTTGTCCTGCGCGTCTAATTAAAACACCATATTGGGAACCCTTTTGGTATTGTTACTGTTGTGGAAATTATTATATATAAGATGTACCTAAGAGGCTATACAGCAACAGGAGATAGTGGACTTGAAATATGTCATTTAATTTAATTTCCTATATGGTTCAAGAGATACAGAGTGATTCAAGTAAATATTTTTTCCTCTTCTGCTGCCCTATCCGTTTCGGACGTTGGCTATTAACAATGCTATTCTAATTTTATTCACAGCATTTCTAAACAGATCTACAGACGACAATCCAAACCACTGGCGCAGGTTGTGCATCCATGAATGTCGTCTCCTTCCTGGTCCCCTCTTACCATATACCTTGCCCTGCACAATCAGCTGCAACAGATGGTATTTATCGTGTCTGATAATGTGGCCAAAGTACTCGAGCTTCCGCTTCTTAACTGTAAAGATTACTTCCTTCTGTTTCCCCAATCTCTATAAAACTTCCACGTTGGTGATGTGGTCTGTCCAGGGTATTTTCAAAATGCGCCGATACACCCACATTTCGAAGGATTCCAGTTTCTTTAGGGTGGCCTCTGTTGTAGTCCAGGCCTCCACCCCATAGAACAAAACAGAAAATGCATAACACTTTACTAGCCTTAGTTTTAGTTGTAGAGAAATATCTTTGCTAGTGAATAGCTTTTTCATATTATTAAACGTAGCTCGAGCCTTTTCTATTCGTGATCGTATTTCCGATGCCTGGTCCCATTTCGCGTTAACTGTGGTGCCAAGATATGTGTATGTTTTCACCTGATCTATGTCCTGGCCATTTATCGTCAGATTCATTGGAAGATGTTGACTTTTGCTAATGATCATCCATGTCGTCTTTGATGTATTCAGAGAGAGTCCATATTCTTCACTTGCCGAGTATATGTTTTGCATCATTCTATGTAGTTCTTCATTGTCATTTGCTATTATTACTGTGTCGTCCGCATACCTAATGTTGTTAACCGTTTTTCCATTTATTTTGACGCCGTCTGATGTTCCTTCCAGAGCTTTTCTAAAAATTACTTCAGAGTATATGTTAAACAAGAGCGGTGATATAATGCAACCTTGTCTCACTCCTCTTCTGACAGCAATTCCGTTGCTAAGCGAGTTACCAACTTTTATTTTAGCGGTTTGGCTCCAATACAGGTTAGCGATTATACGGATATCTTTGCCATCAATATCGGTGTTTCTGAGGACCTCGATAAGTTTTTCGTGTTTGACCTTGTCAAACGCCTTGGAGAAATCGATAAAGCACAGGTGTACGTCTTTGTTCATATCTCTGCATCTTTGGATGAGAACCTGTAAGCTGAAGATCGCTTCTCTTGTGCCCAGTGCATTACTAAAGCCAAACTGTGTCTCGGAAATATTCATTTCACATTTCGTATATATTCGGGTCTCGGAAATATTCATTTCACATTTCGTATATATTCGGTTTTGTATAATTTTTGTAAATACTTTCGTTAATATGATTTATCAGACTTATCAGGCGGTGTTGTTCGCAATATTTGGCACCTGGTTTTTTAGGTATGGCAATAAAGGTTGACTGTAGCCATTCCTCAGGGATCTCCCCTCTATTATATATGTTGTTGAAGAGCGTGGTAAGAATATCAAGAAATTGGTTATCTATTTCACACATTAATTTTAGTATTTCACCCTGTATATTATCCGGACCTGGTTTTTTGTCGTTCTTTAAAGACCATACAGTTTTCTCTACCTCAGATCGTAGAATTGAAGGTCCAGAGATGTCATCATTATGTGAGTAATCGTTTGTACGGTCGTCACCAAAGAGTTGTTCTATGTAAGTCTTCCACATGTTTATAAGTTCAGAGTTTTCCGATATTAGGTTCCCGTCTGCGTCCAGTAGACTTGAATACGGGCTGTTAGGTTTCTTTTTGTTATTCATTCCTTTAACTTTTTTTTTTTAATATTTACTTAATAAAATTGGCGATGATTTGATCTTAAGCGATATGAATCAAATTGGGCCATGTTTTTGATGACAAGAAGGAGGATTTCATAATAAGTTTTAAGATACCTCCTAGAGAACTACAGCTACACAATAATTACCAATATTTTTTGTCTCTCACATTTCTGACCGCTTTACCTCAAATTATGAAAGAGGGATCTTTTATACGTAAAAAAGTTGTACTTCATAATTCTCGATATTTTAATTAATTTCTGAGATAATTGCGTTTAAATGCTAGATGACAAGAAACATTTAAATAAACACCTTTCGTATCGACTCTATCGTTCTTAAGTATAAATGACATATTTTCAAGTCTACTATCTTTTAATCTATCTACCTAACCTACTATTTTTTAATCCGTTAGTGATTTCTTCTTCTAAAATACCTGCTAGCCTAGCCTGTTCTAAATAATAAATTTTGGCTAGAACTTTGCATTTTGTTAACTGAAGTTAAAAAGGCAAGACGATATATTTTGAGATATACTTTACTTCGTTACAAATTTACGTCACTCGTAAACTCTCATTTAACGATGTGCAAGGTAATTACATTGTATCCGCAATGCCCTCCAACAAAGGCGAGCATACAAAATGGCCCCTTTATTACCTTTAAACAGTATTTGGGTTAAACCTCCATAAATCATACAATTTCCCTGGATTTTTGTTATCAAACAAACGTTTCACGCGGTTTGAACATTATTTACGTAGAATGTAAATACAAACGACACGCAATTTTTCATTAACTGGTTTGTGGGTTTTTTTTTATATAAAAATAAAAACGGCTTAAAAACTGATTTAAAATTCAGTATACTTTTCATACATGCCACCTAAATTGAGAATCGGCACAGGCATTACAATAATATTTTATGAACTTAATAAAGTTAAAAAAGGGACCCTAGTTATTTATACTTTGTATTAATGCCATGCCAAACGTTTTAACAAAATATTTAAATTAAATGTTCTCTAATGACGCTATATTTTAACAGGCCAAATTTCTGCTCATTAGTTTTGACTGAATACCTACTCTTTATTTTACGGTCGAAATTATTTTCATTTTAGAAAGTTTAAATTATATATTTTATATAATTTTGAAATATCCAACTGCTGTTTTTGTTATTCAGCTACTAGAGAACTTAATTAACATAACAGAAAATGTTTCCCTTAATTTTGTCAGATCATCAGTAAGGCTAGGATCTAACGAATTATTATATACTATTTTGTTTACTTTCATGTTTTGTGCAATTACGGAACCTTTCCTGTTAAAACAAAAACATATTCTCTTTAATTCTTGGGAGAGATGACATGTCGATACAGTAGAAAATATCGTGTTACCAGTAAAAATTGTTGTTTTTACCGTGCGAGCAAAAACTATTTGCATCAAAGAGGGCTTGGATTAAAAAACGTAGGGTTTGGTTTAGATCACAGTGATATGGGGACGATATATCTAACCAAATCTAGGTTAAAATTTTGTCAAATTCATATTATGACATGATATGCCAAACTAATGAGAAATAAAATAAATAGACAAATACAAATTTATTTTTGTTGTTTACAAAATTAACAAAGCCACAAAATGCATACATGCTCCAAGCATAAATTCACACGTCTCATATTTTCGAAAGTATTGACCAGCATCTCCGACTTCTTGGAATACTTGCACTTTATAAGGAAATAAATGTAGCTGCTTCTTAAGAATAGTCCTGCATGTTCCATAAGATCTTCCACTTCTTGGGACAGGCGTCTTATACAATTTGTGGACGTATTTGGCATTATTTCACGAACGTTTGCAATAAGTTCTTCTATTCTTACAGATGGTCTTTCTGCTCCATTTTTGTGTTGTATAGAACCTGTTTCCCTAAACATAGCCACGGTTCTTTTCAGGCAATGATAAAAATCCCCAGCAATAAAAGCAACGTTAGGAAAATATTCGTGAAAATCGTCAATAACTGATTGATTGTTAATTCAGGTAGTTACTGACACCCAACAGGTATTAATAAGCTCTACGGCTAAGCATTACGTCCTTAGATGCAAGGCTAACTTTGATGCAAATAATTTTTACTCGCACGCTACTTCAGCTGAAAATCGACCTGTTTACTTTCAAGGTAAATTGTGGCAATTTTAATGATTTCAAAAAACGATTTTTTCTAAAGCTTCTGTGCATTTATTTAAAAAAAAAACACCGGCATACTATTTGTCAATGCCTCCCCTAACAGAATTTCCAATTAGAAACTAATTTTTTTAATAATTGCAAGGTTCCGGAAGTTACCCCTGCATTCAAGCCAATTATAGGTCTTTTATAAATGATTAACCTTGACTAAAATACCAAAGTCACAATTACAAGAGCCAGGCTAGGCAGCGCTAAGACAGAAAAAATGTTTCCCTTCATTTCTTCTGTTCTTAATTAATTACTGACGGCGTTGTCCCCACCCCCTTAGAGCCGCCCCTGAGTATATACACGGAATATTTTAATAAGAGGAAAAGCTTTGCTTTTAATTTTTTAGAAGAAAGTTATTATTCACCACGGATTTTCTCTTGAAGCACATAATAATTTTATTCTCGACATGTAGGGCATCCGAAAAATCAAAAAATCTTTATTAAAATGATATAAACGGTATATAGGTGGCGGTCGCCGGTCGCAGCTCTTTTCAAAGAGGAAGGTGGTTGAGTAAGTGTCGTGCGAGCAAAAATTATTTGCATCAAAGAGGGCTTGGATTAAAAAACGTTGGGCTTGGTTTAGATCACAATGATATGGGGACGATATATCTAACCAAATCTAGGTTAAAATTTTGTCAAATTCATATTATGACATGATATGCCCAACTAACGAGTAATAACGAGTAATAACAATTAATATACATATAATAAACATTATAGCATATTATTGCAACACAAAATACGACGAAATAATTTGAACAAAGTTTCAATCTGTGCGCCTTTCATAAAATGAATATTCTTAACGATCTAATATTTGAATCGCCCGCCGGAATTGTCTTTAAGACAGCGGTAAGAGCGGAAATCGTCATTACTCACCCGTTACTAATTTTTGAGCCTTTTGACATTTTGATCTGGATTCAACAATTATTAGTATTTTAGCAATCAAATAAAAAACAGAAATTGGTCAGTACATAAATAATATGCCAACGATTGACGTTGATGATGATCCATTAGTATGGTGGAGACATAATTATTGTCATGTATTTCCTCTTTTCTCCCAATGTGCGAAAATATTTTTGTCTATACAGGCATCAAGCGTACCATCTGAAAGGGTATTTAGTAAAGGAGGACACCTAGTAAGCGACTTGATGGCCTCACTAACTGGTGATCACATAGAACAGCTCGTTTTCCTCACCATGAGTAAAAGTTTTGTAATAAATAAAACTTCTTAAATATAAATGTTTATTTATTTTTGCTTGATTAGTTAATCTTTCACGTGAAATAATTTTTAACCCTACTAGTAGTCTATTTTTTGATTAATGAAGTTTTTCCGTTAATCTACTTTTTGATTTATTTTGATTAAATCAATCGATTATTCTCGATTAATCGATTATTATTTTCGATTAATTCGAAATAAACTATTATTCTCGATCAATCGATTATTTTCAATTTATCGGTAATTTTCAAATAATCGATTAATCGATTAATAGGAAATAATCGATTATTGCAAATAATCGAAAATCGATTATTTTTTTTTGGTAATTGCACAGCCCTAGTTTAAACGTATTTGTAGCGCAAGGTCACATCGTTTTTCGGAGCCTTCTAGCAGTCCTGTCAGAATTTCAATTTTATTGATCGTACCAATACCTACCTGTTTCAATTAATTTATTTTTACTTTGTATTTATTTTTTTCCGAGGTGTTTTCAAACTTTGCATGTTAAAAAAAGCAATAATAGAAGATTCTTATTTCGCACAACCCATCATTAGTATTGGACTTTACAACCTATGGATGAATTGTACCGTCTCAGTAAACCATGTTGCATAATAGATAATCATAATAATATGCAATGATCAACGACAAGAACAATATCACACTAGAAGCTATTTAAATTTTTTAGAACTACAGTACTAATTTTTAGTGATAAGTATATGCTTTATTAACCGTAGCAAGCAAATATTATCATGACTAATGCCAAGTTTCATTATAACTGCCAGTCGGAATTAATACAATATAAAAACCAGATTACACCTCCAATTAGACATGATAATAATTACTGTAAGTATTCAGAGCAATAATAGCTATAAACCATTCTATGGTAGCAATAACTCCTATTTCCTATCGGCTAACTTACCGTAATATTATCACTACAGAACGGTCTAGCAATTTTCGTTGACTTCCAGTTAGTAGGAAAGCGCATTGCTGTCTCATATAGTATTAAACAGTTGTATAAAGACTAAGTATGTGAATTCTTATATCTTTTTTCTCCATGTACAAAAATTTAGTGGTTGAACATTGAAAACAATAGTAGTCCCAAATACTATCTAACTGGAATAATTGTATTAAAAAAATGCTGAATGAAGATCATAGGTCTGTGCAGTGGCGGCTCGTGACTAGCAAATCAGGGGAAGGCGCTGGCTTTAAATAATGCGGATAACTATTTATAATCAAATCGTTTATTTTTGTTAAAACATACCAAATATAATAAACTAACAAATATTAGTTTTTGAAGTGAAAGTCAAATCTTATCATCCCCGCCAAAAAGAAAACACACGAAACAAAAAAAAATAATTTTTGTCCTCACAACCGCATATCCAGGATATTTTATTATATATTTCTTTGTCAAACTTACGCTAAAACTGTGCCTTACTTTTACGTTTTGATTAAACTGTACTATGTTCAATATTGGTAGTGGCCGCCCGGTATTTTTTAAATCAAGTTTTTCACTTAAGTTCAGAGAACTAATCACAAGCTTCTGTAAATCACTAACCTACATATTACATGAAATTTTCCAACTTTATAACATAACTAATAAATTACTCAAAACAAAACATCAGCGGCATCAACAAATCGCGTCGCTTCAAAACGAAACGCGAACAGCTGTTGTTGGACGAAAAATTTTGAGCCCATCCAGTGCAGCTCGTTGTGCGATGTGTAGGTGACGTCACGCCTCCGTAGTCATGGCAACCGACCTAATAGTCGCCGCCCGCGCAGGTAGGGCGGCGCCCCAGAGCCCTTAATTACAAGCCGCCATTGGGTCTGTTTTTTTAATATTTAATATATATATTTTTTTTATTTACTAATGAAGTATTATAAGTTGACAAGAAGGTCAAATTATAAAAAATTGTTTTAAACTTCTAGCGTCTTTCTCGGATATAAAGGTATTCGAAATATTTACACTTTTTTTCACAAAATTTTTAAGCTGCTTTTATTTAATTTAATTATCTTCGTATTTCTTACCGTTTTTGAAATATCCATGTTTGCACACGAGTTTATAGCACCCTGTATAACCTTTTTTCATGGAAAAATTAATTTTCATGCAAACGTCAAGAAGTGTTTCAACGTAACATCCCATCATAAACTTGGTGATTTATGATTGTTTCGCTACCAACTTTATTAAAAAACAATAGGGTCAGAATGTTCTGGTAGGGCTCTTTTATGCTTAAATTGATGTAAAACACGGCTTGGATGCGTAGCATATTGTTTATTTTTTCATATTTGCAGGTCCCAGAAAAGCATAACGACCATATAGAGAATATAAAATTATTTTTTTAAAACCGACCAGAAAATTTACACTTTCTGGACAATTTTTCGTCTAGAAAATAACGTTTTTTCGATCGCAAGACCGGAAAAGTGACATTAGAGACAGGAAAAATCTTTTCCGGACTCTAATGTCACTTTTCCGGTCTCTAATGTCACTGTCACCCTGTTTTTTGTTTTTCCAATCGCTCTTTGATAATACAAGATACCTTGATTTCGTTATTATGACAACAACATTTCGATGTATTGTCGAGTGACAGTTCGTTGATTTTTAATTTTGTTCTTTATGTCAAACTTGTTTCGCGTAGATTATAAAATATATCAAAGTGTCGGTCTTAAAAAAAATATTGTACGTCACGCAACCGAAAATTAGTGTTTTTCAGGTCTCTCCAAGCTTCCAGGACTCGCCTATGGCTCGCCCTACAAATGCTTGTCTCGACCTGAAAAACACTACTTTCCGGTCTTGTAACGTAAATTACTATTCTGGGCAGTAAGAAATATTTAACAGATAGAACTGAATCATCCTTATACAGGTGAATTTATTGTTTACTATAAACTAAAAACTCCGCAAATACTATAATGGTATATTATTTGATGAGCATGTAATAGTAGCTATAACTCACGAGGATGAAGTTTGCGACACAAGCCGAAGGCGAGGGTCGTTATCATCTGAGTGAGTTATAGTTATTACATGAGAGTAAAATACTATGCTTTTTCTATGACCAATATACAGGGTTAAACAAAAATATCACACAACTGTTACTTATAGAATTTATTATATTTTATTCACTTAGAATAAAAATCCCTTACCTTTGTTGCAAGGTAAATCTTGTCAGGCGCATCCTTTATAAATTTATTTATCTCTTCAGGTGTACAAACTTTGGCCTTTTTCGGAATGTAACCTTCTGATTTCGCTTCAAAAATGCCCGCAATTTGCCATACTTGCTAATATCAACATTATTGTTTATTACCAGAGTAGTTTTAAGCATAGAATATTTTGACCATAGTGTTGAAGCTTCATACTTGTTTCCAGCTCTCCAAAATAAGCCAGTAAAACCTTTGAGGAGAATACGTTTTTTTCGCTTCGCCATCCCATAAACTCATTATATAGGTAGGAACATTATTTCATACTTTTTTCGGGATATTTCTGGTAATAACTCCTAAGATGTAGTTTTAGCTGCTTGCAGAATATTTGGTGGTGTGCAAATAATAATCCTCTTCGTCACTTAAACTAATTTTTTTATAAGAATAAACTGATTAATAAAGTCGCCACAGTGGTTCTTTTCCCGTGCGTCATCACTTTTACGTCATCAAAATCGTATGAATCAAATCAAAATTACGAGACGAAAAAAGTCAAAACTAAGTTAAGTTCATAAAATGGACGTGCCTGCCTACCGTTTAACGTACCTACATAATATCCCGAAAAATTATTATTTATTTTAAGTTTGGCCCGACATTCTCTATTATCTAAAAGAAATTGACAAACAAATGTTAATACATTTAATACTATTTTTAAAGCTTAAAATCTAGAAAAGTTTGGTGTTTTATTGACTATTAAAATCGCAAAAATCAAATTTTTAACATCCTTTCGTTTAAGGGAATTTAGCCACTGCCGTAAACTTTTCAAAGAACTTTCACGGTTAGAATATTTAAAATAAATAAATTAGGTATTATAAAAATCCATAAATACTTACCGCCAAAATAGATGGTGGGTATAATTAGCTCTAAAAAAAACTATTTTTAGAAAAAGGAACAGTTTTAAGGCACACAAATTTACAAAATACGAATTAGATTGGCAGATCAAAATAAGGTTGACAATGACGTTCTAAAATACAACGGTAGTCAACTAAAAAATAAAAAAAGTAATTAATTGACGTTTATAGTTTTATTCTTGTCTAGCACGTTATATTATTGCGGAATCTTGGAGACGTTCTTTTATGCTTTTATTCAAACTTGTTACTGTAATAAATAAGGATGCAGAGTTATTAACCACGTTGAGTCCTGATCGTTGATTGATGACGCACGGGCAAAATATTCCTTGACAATTTACCTTTTGACAGAACATTGGTGTTCCATGGCAGCCGCGGCCATTTGTTTAAATACTCTAATCGCTTAAAACTGTTTGGATATGAACCAATTTAATATTCGATATTATGATTGGTCGAAGACTGACAAGACTGTTGGGTTATGAGCTCATATCACAACTGCTATAACTCACTCTGTGGATTATGACTAACATAACTTTATCAAAATTGCATATGTTATACATGTATTGTTCAATGGTCGTAGAAAAAATAATTTTTTCGGCAACCGTCCGGGAAGTACGTGTCTAGTCCGGGAAGTACGTACTTACTTCCCGGACTAGGCCGGGAAGAATCACATCAATATTAGCAATTGCTCGAATTTTAATATAAATATTAATATAAATAAGAATTAGAATGTTTCTGTTAGTACCTATCTTCTGTTCGAATTTCAATATTTAATACAAATAAGAATTAAAATGTTCGAAATTTTGTTCTACAAAGAAATATAAAGAAATGTGTCTCATTGATTTGTTATTCTACACGGTTGCCGAAAAAATAGTGTACGCAACACGTCCGAAAACAGTTTCTTTGGACTCGCAGACTTCCAGGACTCGCCTACGGCTCGTCCTAGAATTTGGTCGGCTCGTCCAAAAAAACAGTATTTTCCGGACTTGTAACGTTAATTACTATTCTTGCTATTGAATGAATTTTTAATAGTTAATAGGTGTTTCACTCTCGTCCTGGTCTCGTCTCCTTCTCGCGAGAGACGAGAGTTTTTTCTACGAGAACGAGACAAAAATATGAACTTTAAAAAGAAACCAGTTAGTATCACTTAACAAAAAAGCTATCTTTATTACCGATATTGCAAGGTAGCCAGGGAAAAATTGGGACAAGTTGCCAAAAAACAATAGAAAAAAGGACCAAAAGAAAGAATTATAACCTTTATTTTTTATAACGTCTAGAGTTTCAGAAGAAATTTTTGATAAACGATAATCGTAGTAGCGGATTAAGTATAAGAGTCAGCTTCAGCTAAATGTACGGAGTAAACAACATAGGTAGATAAAGTTTCTTACCTTGTTATAAGGAACTATGGTAATTTGATTTGTACCCTGGAATACTGCAAGTCTTGTTTTCGACATGAATATTTTAAAATTAAGCCGTTGCCAATCAAAACAATCTAGCTTCATTTTCACTATTTCCATACAGACCATAGTGGTTCTCTAGTTCTTGAATGGAATTTAAAACCTTGCAAACCAAAAATTCGCTAGTTCGCCACTTAAAACAAAAACCGAGTAGAATAATTATCTTCATTGTGAAAACCTATAACATTATATTATATCATATTATTTGTTATTTTCGTTGCAACAATTTCACAGAGTATACATATAATCCAATCATAATCTAAGTAGTGATCATTCGAATGATAATCCAATTTTTAATAATATTCTAGGTATTACGAAACATGAGACCATAAGTTTCTATTTTGACTGAAAATACCGGTAGGATAAGTATATTTTTTAAATTCGCTTTGATATTAATCCCATTTATTTTTATCTTTTTCAACGTCATTTTTTTAACTTGAAGAAATAGTCCATACTTAAAGTGGAGTGAATGTTTAAAGGGAAAGAAATAAGACACTTTAAGTCTTCCTCCACTCGTATATTAAAAGGTTTAATATATATATATAATATCCCTCACACTATGGTGTTGTCTCATTAATGCGACAATTATTTTACTTTACTTAATTTCTTCAATATTTCACGTATGGCCTCTCGGTAGGTTTACCATTACGTTGAAAGTTTTTTCAATACAATTTGCTTGTTTTTTCCACCAACTTGTTGCTCCGTTAGGACTGTTTGCACCTGTTACATTTCCAAATGTCCTTATTCTATTCTCCTGATGATGAATTTACCCTGTATTAATAAACCTAAACCTTTAAATATACCAGTGGAGGAAGACTTAAAGTGTCTTTCTTTCCCTGTAGTTTTTTAGCTCAGATTAATCGATAAGGCAACACAAATTCTGCTCTCTCACCATTTCGATCTCGTAGACAGCAAGAGATACAGCTACAGTTAAATTAAAGCAAAATTGAGCAATTTGGGCATGATAACCAAGCTGTTGACAAATTTTGAAAATTCCGAGTACTTCCGAAGTTAATCGGAAAAAACGGAAAATCCTCAATTCAAGTACCTAATGAATATTATGTCATTGTTATTGTTACCATTAGAATAAGCACTACAAAACTAAATACAAATAAATTTTGTGTCATTTAAAAATTATTCCCGTTTTTTATTTCTCAAAATGGGCTTTACGTCGCTGAAATTGACGTCAAAAACTGACGTCATTTAATTGTCACTTACCTACGTCAAAAATACGTCGCCTTGGAAATTGAGAAGACGTCTTTTAGACATCATTTCGACGTCATATGTTACCTGGGCCCCTCAGCACCTAGGTTAGGTTAGCTTAGGTTGAAAGTGAGTGGGTTATATAGCTAACACTCCATTGCGACCATGCGATCTATTGTGGCTCACACCTTGTTTATATTGCCCCCAATAGGTCTAACTTTTTAATGAAGTTAATAATGGTATTGGGAAATACATTTTTCATGTCATCCGGCAGCAGAGTCACCTCGCCGAATAGGGCGAATCTGATTCTTCCTGCTGCGGGGCAAGCGCACAGTAGGTATATAGGTACCCAAGTGTTCTGCTGTTTCTGCATCTTCCATACAAAGCCGGTATTCATCAGTTGGGGCTATTCCAACTTTATATATATGGTGTCGCAATCTGCAGTGGCTGGTGTACAATTCCGCTAGTGCATGCATGATCTGTTGAGCACTAGTAGTTTGTGAGGCTCGGGTCCTGTGAATTTTAGTGCTTCACCTCTCTCTTAACGAGCTCTCAGCGCCTAGCTGCGGCCTTAAAAATTGAATGTAGAAAGGACCAAAATATTTAAGAATATTAATCTGGAGAAGACAACATGTGCGGGGTCCTTTTTATATTACGAAGGATTCACTGTTGCGACGAAAGCAGCTGACAAGAATAATGAAAGATTTTAATCTTACAATAAAGATCCCATATATTTAGACCAGGGCTGAAGCCTTTTAAAATGGTAAAAAGTGAAAAAAAAAAAATAGTAGGATGAAACTCATTGGAAAAGGAATAGAATAAATAAAAATGAAAGAAAAAATAATTTACCGGCGATCCGAGATCGGGAAGTGGAAAGGGGTGAGTTTTTAAGGGTAGAAAACGATTTATCTCGATTTCCGACAAAACTACAAGTCCTGTGAAAAAACGTTAAATAGCAAAGTTGTAGGTAATAAAAAGATCTACAACTTTTGTATTTACATTTTTTTACATAACCTCAAAATTTATGTGAAAAATTCATATAACCAAGTTTTTGGATTTTTATTTTTATCTTTTACAAAAAAAAATTTTTTTTTTACGAAATTTGGTGAAATCTTACCTTTTTATGTCCCATACACACTGTAATTTGTTTGATTTAAGATATTTATTTTTTCACCTTATTTTGACTTAATATCGAAAAACCACCCTAATTTTCAATCGTAAAGTCTCACGTCAAAATATCTGCTTTTTTAAAAAAGTCGGTGGGCTTTTTGTTTGTTGAAATCTCTACTTTCTGATGGTGTAAAAAAAATATACATTACTATGGTAAATGTTCTCAAAAAATGCAAAGAAACAAAAAAAACTCGAATCAGAATTTTTTTTTTAATCATTATGTATAATTTTGAGCTATTTATTAAAATGTATACTTTAATTACTCCAAAAACGTAAGATCCATGTTATATTGATAAAAAAAATTACAAATCCATAAAACATAAAGATCGCAAAAAACATGCGAAAATAATATGTTGTTCTAAATATAATTAAAGGGGATTTCATCACATTTACCATAGTAATGTATATTTTTTTACACCATCAGAAAGTGGAGATTTCAACGAACAAAAAGCCTACCGACTTTCTTAAAAAAGCGGATATTTTGCCCTGAGAATTTTCGTTTGAAAATTAGGGTGCTTTTTCGATACCTATAAGTCAAAATAAGGTGAAAAAATTAATATTTTAAATCAAAAAAATTACAGTGTGTTTGGGACATGAAAAGGTAAGTTTTCACCAAATTTCGTGAAATTTTTTTTTTTATAAACGATAAAAATGAAGAATCAAAAACTTGGTTATTTGAATTTTTCACAGAAATTTTGAGGTTATGTGAAAAAAGTGTAAATATAAAAGTTGTAGATCTTTTTATTACCTACAACTTTGCTATTTAATGTTTTTTCATAGAACTTGTAGTTTTGCCGGAAATCGAGATAAATCGTTTTCTACCCTTAAAAACTCACCCCCTTCCACTATCCGACCTCGGATCGCCCGTAAATTATTTTTTCTTTCATTTTTGTTATATTCTTTTCCTTTTTCAATGGGTTTCATCCTACAATAATTTTTTTTTGTTTCAAAAATTAGCGACCCAGGTCTAATTATTTTGCGACTATGGACAAAAAAACCATGCGTCCAAATCTCGTCAGGGTCGTCTTTTACAAAACAAAGGGGTCGTCCGAAATCCTATATTTCATTATAAATGAAATATTTTCGTACACGGACATGAAATCCCAATTAACGTCCGAAACAGAGAAGCATGGTTTTACTCGGTGAATACATGTCGCTTTGGAGTCGCGCGTCGCGGCGCAGTTTGATGCCGACGCTTTAACAGAGAGCAGCGTCGCTCCAGCTAGAGCCAAAACATCTACGATTACGATAACGCGGGAAACCGGTTTTTGAGCTTTAGTGAATAAACAAACTTTAGGAATTTGAATTTTTCAGTTATAGTTTTTAGGTTATACCTAGTTGGACTATTTTGAAACCAGAATTTATTATTCAATTATTGTGAAACTAATTGTAAGTATATTGTTTATATCTTGTTTATTTAGACTGTCTGATTTATGGGTATGGGATAGGTTGGAATACCTGATAGTATCTAAGAGTTAGGAGGTAGATAAAGTTAGGATGTTGAGAGTGGATTTTTGCGCTTATTTAAAATATGCAAAAAGGTGAAGAAATTTTGCGACCTTGTCAAAAAAGGTATGGCTATAAAATTATTAGCTTTATATAAAATGTTATTGTATACATAGTAAAGCTTGGGCGTCCATTAAAGAAACAAAAGAAATTCGTTGCGATGCTTAGGGATAGTTAAAATCCCAGTACAATAATGAAACCATTCACTATGCCGTGCTAACATCGAACAATTTATTTTTTGCTAATTAGGAATATTAAAAAAAAACGCATTTGAAATTATTAATATTGGCAACGCCAAAGAACTACAAGTTTTTTGCAGATATTCAAAAGCCAAAAATGTACTTATAAACTCCAATATTCTCAGCCTTTGGCGCTTACGATCTCTAATAGAGTGGGACATAAATAATACATAGCCAGTAGAACCAAAGACAAGTTAATATCTATATATTATTGCCAATCAAAAACTGATTTTTAGACCGAAGCTATTTAATAACTAAACAAATTTCCAAAAAAGATTATCTTGGTAAATACCACAGGGTGAAATTATACTGTGACAAAAAATTGTTTATTAAAATATTGGAATCATTTGTTATATACAGGGTGTCCGGGAAAAGCAGATCAATCCGTTAACCATATATTTCTTGAGCAAAAATAATATGACTTTTATAATGCCATTTTTCATTATTGACCCTCATGTTCGATATACAGGGTGTCAAAATTTCAAATTAAAAACTGACTTTTTGAATAATTCGAGTACCTATTTAATAAGATATTAACTTCAAATTTTGTACATAGCTTCACCATAAAGAGTTACATCTTTTGAGAAAAACAAAATATAAAGCAATTGTCAAATATCCAAAATAGGGGGGGTTAAGCTGAGCCCCCATAAAAAAACAAACAAAACCACCAAATTAACCAATCTTCGATGTTATCGCGTACCTAACCTCAAGTAAAATATTAGTTGGTATATAGGGTGTCCGGAAAATACGTATACAACGTTTAACGACAGACTCCTGACGTCAAAATAGGTCGATCTAAGCCGACTTAGTTAGATCCAAAATTGTCTCGTTTAGCCGGTAGAGGGCGTCAAAAATTTGTAAATATATTAGTTTTTCCTAAATTACGTGAAAACCTGCTAATCGATTTTAATGATTTTTAGTATGTAGACTAATACTATAAAATGACGTTTTCTAGTAGTATAGTCACCGGCTGTAAATAAGTGGAAGTGTTATAAAAGTGATATAATACGTCAACCTTTCTCCTCATTTTTTATATGAACGGCGATACGACAACCCAGATATTTTTGTAGAGTGACTGGATGTATTTGGAAGCTATTTTACCTCTTTAATATTTTTCGTTAAATGAACTGTTTTGCCAGAAGAAAATATTTACAATTACCTGCATACATCAATTATTATTAACAATAAAAATAAAACAAAGTACAACAAAGTTGAAAGTATGTATTGTAAGAAACTAAGTAAAACAAAAACATTATTTAAGCAAATGTGTAAAATGACCGCCATCTTGCTGAATATACTTATTAACACTCCTTAAAAAATGATATTGGACCCTATCTAATGTCTCGGGGTTATTAAAATGGTTGCCTGCATTTAAAATCCGCTGCAATAAATCATCGCGTGTGTTTACCGGAGTCTTGTAAACTTCTGTTTTAATAGCGCCCCACAAAAAGAAGTCACACATATTTAACTCAGGAGAACGTGGTGGCCATTTTACTGGTGCATCATTGCCCCTTCCAATCCATCGGTTGGGATATTGATGATGTAAGTATTGCCGAACGGCAACGGAAAAATAGGGCGGGGCACCATCATGCATATACCACATTTCCCTCCAAAGAGGGGCAAATTGTCCAGAAGAATTAGTAATGTGCCTTGCAAAAAATTTAATAAACATTTCCATCTTACCTGTCTGGAATAAGAATGGGACCAATAAGGTAGCGATCAATAATACCTGCCCAAATATTTAATTTAAATTGATGCTAATGATGTGCAACTTTAATGGCATGTGGATTTCAATATGTTTGTTGTGCAGATTGGTTACTCCAGATGTTGTAAAGCACGCCTCGTCAGTAAACATAATTGTTCCACAAAAATTTGGATCACGGATTATTTTGTTTCTAAAAATTTGACAAAATGTAAACCGCATGGGGGGATTAGTCGGTAAAAGTTCCTGGACTTTTTGCACGTGATAAGGATGTAACAACTGTTCTTTTAAAACCTCATTGACAATGGTTTTAGGAACATGTAACTCACGTTCTAAGCGACGGGTACTGGTACTTGGTTCTTCTTCAACTCTTTCCAGAATCATCTCTTCTGTTTCCACAGTTCGAGTTGTTCACATACGACCCCCGCCTTCAAAGTTTTTCTCAAAGCTGCCCGTTTCCCCAAGATGACGCTCGATATTGGCAAATGTTTGGTGGTTTGGTATTCGACGGTTAGGAAACCTTTGTCAATTTGTCAATAATTGTCAAATTATTAAATGCCATAGCAACAAGGTCACTTAAAAAATTATTGTTACAAGTAATTTGATTTTAATATTATTACTAATAATACTAAATATTGTAAATATTTTCTTCTGGCAAAACAGCTCAATAACAAATATTAAAGAGGTAAAATAACTTCCAAATACATCCAGTCACTCTACAAAAATATCTGGGTTGTCATAACGCCGTTCATATAAAAAATGAGGTGAAATGTTGACGTATTATATCACTTTTATAACACTTCCACTTATTTACAGCCGGTGACTATACTACTAAAAAACGTAATTTTATAGTATTAGCCTACATACTAAAAATCATTAAAATCGATTAGTAGGTTTTCACACGTAATTTAGGAAAAACAAATATTTTTACAAATTTTTGACGCCCTCTACCGGCTAAACGAGACCATTTTGGATATAACTAAGTCGGCTTAGATCGACCTATTTTGATGTCAGGAGTCTGTCGTCAAACGTTGTACACGTATTTTCCGGACACCCTGTATACCTTTTATTGATTTTTACAATTTGGCAAAAACTTGGGTACGTGTAAAACATTTTCAAGCACAATTTCTTGTTCAAGAATTTGACAAAGTCTTTGCCCGAGAACGTGACCAGTGGAATACTTTCACCCTTGGATTAATATAAACATACTTGTATTTAAATAAGTATAGAGAAAAGTGTCATTTAAACTTATTGAAGCAATATATTGCCCGAAAAATAGGCGTACCTAATTAGATTGCAGAGCTGCAAATAAAATGTACCAAAATATGCATCGGGATAATTTGTCTTCGTATATGTTTCTCTTTATTTTCATACCTTGTTTATAATATAGCCTAGGCATAGTTAGATGTATTTAAATGGATCATGGCGCCGAGCAGGTTCTGGCGTGTATTTTGAGCATGTTGCTAAAGAAGGACAGGCCGATAAAAAGAGATTTGTGCGCATGCCCAATCCTGCTGACCGGCGAGCCGTGCGCTCAGACGTATTTTTTAACCCATAAAACTTAAATTTTGTTTGCGCAGGAGATAAGCTGATGTACGTATCTAAAGGTAAATGTCTATGACTCTGATACGTTCTTTGCAGGAAAAAACTAGGAAACCAAGAAACGACATTTTTAAAACATGCCCCTAAGATAATTTATCCAGTCATTTAAAGCATTCATTACAGAAAAATACAATTCTTATTTTAAAATCAAAGATTTCCTTGTCAATGTTTACTTACTTTGAATGCTACCCCAGATCTTTTAAATAGACGTTTTTCGACCAATGAAACGACACAATTTAACTACAGGGTGGAATTTTTAACTGAAATAGATTCAGTATTAGAAAGCCTGTTTATTTGCTGAAAAAATACAGAACTACGGCTGCGTTTATTTGTAGTTTGGCATACTATTTTCGTATATTCATGTAATTTACTCGTCTTTTGGGGGTAGAAACCGCCCCCAATTTTTTTTTCAAATGTAAAGGTACGTATATTGTAATAAGTCGTTGGAAAGGGCATACGAAAGGTACAATACGACCCACTATTTATTTTGCATTTCGGTAATCTAGAATGCCAGAAAAGAAAACTGGCCATTTGGTAACAATTATTGATACTACAATAATTTTGGTTTTGTCAGCGCAGACTGTAAAAAAAAGAAAACATGTTATTGATAAGGTTGTTTGTTTACTTGATGCCGCATTCCAATGGTCTGTTTATTTTCGGTTTAGAGGAATTGAATACCTACTTATCTGTTGTAGTATTTTGTGCTGTTTAAAACCGTTACTTTATAGTAGGAGGTATTTAAAATCACACAAAATCGAAATTTTAATGATGATTGGCAAAATTGAAATACGTTATCGTAAAGTCGGCCACATTAGGGAAATATCTATGGATGAAGACACACAATTAAACGTTTTACTTGCTCTTTAAGAAAATCTTATTAGTCCAGTTCGGCAACTTGCAAAAGAAAATAACAAGCCATACGTCTGTATTCAAGTAAGTGAAATCATGTCAAATACGTCCTTATAAAATGTTATGGTAGAAGAGTTACTGGAAGATGATTCGGACCGCCGGCGTAAGTTTTGTAAAGTGATGATGAATGCGCTTGATAAGCATTTGGACTGGCCCCTTTTTTACAAATGAGTGTACTAAATCGAGAAGTCAATAAACAGAACTATCGATATTGGTCCACAGAAAATTCTCACTGGATGAAAGAAACACACACCCGCTTCCGCAAAAACTTAATCTTTTGGACGAAATATTCCTTAAAGGTAACCTAAAGTGCCATATACCGTGCGAGCAAAAATTATTTGCATCAAAGAGGGTTTGGATTAAAAAACGTAGGGCTTGGTTTAGATCACAACATATGGATATGGATATATCTAACCAAATGTAGGTTAAAATTTTGTCAAATTCATATTATGACATGATATGCCAAACTAATGAGTAATAAAATAAGTACACAAATACAAATTTATTTTTGTTGTTTACAATATTAACAAAGTAAGAATATACAGAAATAAAAAGAGAATTCACATAACCGGAGAGGTGAAACCAGGCTTCATCCGAAAAAAATGTCAGGTCTAATAAATCATTTCTTTCCAATAAATTTTGGGTAAACCATTGAAAGTAATTTCTGCGTCTTTCAAAATCTGCGGCTTGTATTTCTTGGAATACTTGCACTTTATAAGGAAATGAATTTAGCTGCTTCTTAAGAATAGTCCTGCATGTTCCATAAGATCTTCCTACTTCTTGGGACAGGCGTCATATACAATTTGTTGGCGGTTTTTGTGTTGTATAGAACCTGTTTCCCTAAACACAGCCACGGTTCTTTTCAGGCAATGATAAAAATCCATAGCAATAAAAGCAACGTTAGGAAAATGTTCGTGAAAATCGTCCATGTACAAACCCGGATTGTATTACCACTCTAACCCCGTTTCGAAAATAAGCTTCAACTATAAATGTTTTTTGCTGTTCCGTAAAGCCCATTGTGTGAATTGTTCAAGAAATTAGAAAAGTTAGCGATGAATCGAGCGACTGTCAAAGATGACGGAATAACTGATTGATTGTTAATTCAGGTAGTTACTGATACCCAACAGGTATTAAGCTCTACGGCTAAGCATTACGTCATTAGATGCAAGGCCCTCTTTAATGCAAATAATTTTTGCTCGCACGGTATATCTGGATTTTTTGCATGGGGAACTAATTCCAGCTTTGACTGCTTTATTTTCTCACCATGCAGAAGCAGATCTTCATGATGATCGAATAAGGTTACAGCAGGATGGTGCTCCAACTTATTACTCCATAAATGTTCGACAATTTTTAAGTAAAGCGTACAAACCGCTGGATAGAAAGAATGGGTACCATTGAATGGCCGCCACCATCTCCAGACGTTAATCCTCTAGATTATTTCCTTTGGGGTCACCTAAAAAACAAAGTTTACGTAACAAAACCAGAAAATTTAGAGGGACTTAGGCAACGATTTATACACGAAATACATAATGTCAAGAATGAGGGGTTTGTCAAGAAAAATGGGCAACAATTCCAACATTGTTTACAATAAAACAAGTTGCGTCTACATTACCGAAATGCAAAAGTAAATAGTGGGTCGTATTCCCTTTTTTATGCCCTTTTCAACGAGCTATCACAAAACTTACCTTTACATTTGAGAAAAAAAATTGGGGGCGTTTCTACCTCTAAAATAAGAGTAAATTTAATGAAGACGCGACAAGAGTATGCCAAACTAAACATAAACGCAGCCCTAGTTCTGAATTTTTTTAGCAAATAAATAGGCTTTCTGAATTTATTCCTGTTTAAAATTTCACTCTGGGAAATCTCCCGGATATGAAAAAAACACGTGAAAAGAATGCTACAAGTTCACAATATAAACTTTTTTCGTATCGGCCTCATCTTCGGAGATATGGACTCCCAAAGAACTCCCATGGAATTAAGTTTTTGACACATAATTATTAAACTAACAGGTATATTTCAATTTTTTTTCATATTATGATCTATACCAGGTAAGACCCTTCAAATTACTATCCCAGAAAGTGTTGCGAATTACTCACAGCTGCAGGGATGCTGTGACACTAATGTGCCCATTTTTTTTACGTTATGTATGATAAAAACTTTGGACAACGTTTTTACATATACCTTTAACTATTGACTAAAAATTAAGTACTCTTCATTCATGTCGCTAATCCTAACCGTTTTCGGAAAAACGTAATTTTTAACATATCTACATCATGTATATTTAGCGGCGGATTTGAATAAAAGATACATATTTGTTCCTATAAACATTGAATATCAAACTATAAGAAGGCCATATGAGCCGATTTCCTAAATCTGCTACGTTAAATTCATAGATGGCACAATAAGTTCACCAACAAGAAAGCGACTAACCTTTTCATTGCTAAATTAAAACATTGTTGCCGCCTGTCTGTTTGACTTGCTGCATGAATTTTTTTAATTTATTTTTATAGCTTATCGTAAAACTTGATTTCATATAAGTACCTACACCTATCCTAGATTTAAGTAGCTTACATTTATTTTCCTACCTATATATTATTGTATTCTAGATTGTCTATATTTTTAATTGCTTTGTAGCTTATCATATTTTCAACGTTTTGACGTCCCAACGTTAATTATCTACATGAAAACATATTGACCGCCACGTATTCTATTTCTAACAGAATTAAATGACGACTCTCACTATTTAATACATACCTAGGCTCAGTGGCGTAGCTAGGATATTGTTTTGGGGGGGGGGGCATAGAGGTGTAAAGCCCGCGAAAATTTTTTGGACCACGCCCAAATTTTGCTAAATTTTTCTATTATCTATAATTGTTACGTAATCGCCTAAGTACAATCCGCAACTGAAATAACCTAGAAGTCCTACAAACAAACCACAACCAAACGTAATTACCTAGGTTTTCCTACGATGTTTATATCTTAGTTTGTCTTATGTAAATAAAAGAGAGAAAAGGAAATTTACACCACCAGACACCAGATCCGCGAATGTCACATAAAACAAGACGACGGGGATGTGATGACCAAAACAGACGCGTTGTTTCTCAAAGTAAGCCTACCTACGTTAAATTTAAAAGGGCAAAAAAATTAAATTTAAATATTGTTTTTCAAATATTGTTGATAATTCCTTTTTTTATGGCTCTTGGGGGGGGGGGGGGAGGGGGGGCAAATGCCCCGATGCCCCCCCCCCCCCCTAGCTACGCCGGTGCCTAGACTACAACGTATATATTGGGTAAAATATGAATGATTGCAATTATTACTACTTTTCAAAATGGTTAAAATAAGTAGGTTTTACTTTCTTACTTAAGAAACATCCAGTTTGTTTGTATTAGTGTATTACGCATATTGCTATTTTTCGACGAAATAAAACCTATTTTAGTTATACTTGCTGTCGCTTTTTATCTACTTTTATTTGTTTAACATTTAACACCCAATGCAACGGTAAAATCATTGTGAAAATCGGTCCAATTACCCCGGAGTAATCAGCGTACATATTATTATCAAAAACATACATTCGGCTGAAATTGAGAACCTCCTATTTTATTGTCTGCTAAAAATACTTGAATTCTTAAAAATTCCAATAAAATACGATATGCGGCAACACCACGACATCACATTAGTGAATTTGAGACATCTGTTGCCGAGGCGCTGCATTATAACGACAGACAGGCGACAGATTTAAGGTTAGAGTTACAATCAACTCCACAGTGGCGGCCAAACCAGCTCCAATACGTCAAAAAATGGGTTGTCAACTTTTCTCGGACCCGTCATTCTTATATAGTTTGATATTCAATGCTATAAATTATAAATGTTCACTTTTAACTACTTAATTTTAATACATGATCGCAATAAAATGACGTTTTTCCAAAAACGGTTAGGATTAGCGACATGAATGAAGAGTCCTTAGTTTTTAATCAATAGTTAAAGGTATGTAAAAAACGTTGTCCAAAGTTTTTGTCATACAGGGCGTAAAAAAAATGGGCACATTAGTGTCACAGCTAGTCCGTCCCTGCAGCTGTGAGTAAAACACTTTCTGGGATAGTAATTTGAAGGGTCTTACCTGGTATAGATCAAATTAAAAAAAATTGAAATATACCTGTTGGTTTAATAATTATGTGTCAAAAACTTAATTCCCTGGGAGCTCTTTGGGAGCCCATATCTCCGAAGAGGAGGCCGATACGAAAGAAGATTATATGAACTTGTAGTATTCTTTTCACGTTTTTTTTTCATATCCGGGAGATTTCCCTTATTTTTCCGGACACCCTGTAGACATTTGCTGTAAATTTTCTCAAGCGGTCTTCGAGCATGTTTTAAATATTGATTTAGCTTTGTTATCGCTATCGTTGAAAAATGTTATTAAAAATTGTATTTCATATCCTTCTATTCCACCCTTTCAGTTTTTTCAATTTGAGGGTTGAATTAATAATGTTCTCCTTTTGGAGTTATTCCATTGCACCCTAATGATAGGCATTTTCCTCTTAATCCTTTACCCCGAACGATAAAATATAGGCCGTAACAAATTGCCGTTTACCCAAGCTATTCATCACTTAAACTTATATACGTCAGAAGATAATAAAATCATGTTTATTTGTTTCGGCGCCGGGTAATATACGGTTTCCAACTATAACACTTTGTGTAAGTTTTACTGGATATTCTGGGCAATATAAGTTAAACACACATCAATCTTTCTAACGAGTTATCTTTTTTAGATTTTACGATTGTGCGAAAGTGTAGATTATTTTCGTTATTAAG
The DNA here is from genome assembly GCA_963969555.1 of Polydrusus pterygomalis. Taxonomy (NCBI): domain Eukaryota; kingdom Metazoa; phylum Arthropoda; class Insecta; order Coleoptera; family Curculionidae; genus Polydrusus; species Polydrusus pterygomalis. The sequence continues at coordinate 47,893,555 of OZ018378.1, forward strand.
GAATGCACACACTGGCGCGAATAATTTGGTGCGACGGCGAAATTTTTGTCTCGCGAAATATTTGTTGACTCAAAGTCTTCGGCGTATAACGAGGAGCAACAAACCGGCGCGAAAATTTCGCTTGGCGACAACGAAACTCCAGCGAATTTATTTCTCTCGCGACCAGCCGCGTTTTCTGTCGTTTTCGTTGCGAATCAAAGATGGCTTCAACTGAAATGTTAATAGAGTTTGTGAAGAAATATCCGATTTTATACGATTTAAGCCCTGAAGCAGTGCTGGATTTACCAATAGGCTGAGTAGCCTAGGGGGCAGATTTTAGGGGGCGGCAAATTTGGCCCAAATTTTTTTTATCATACAGAAATAAATGGTACAATCTTTATTCATGGTTGACGGGTAGTATTTTTTTAAATAAACTTTATTGTTGGCCGTGTCTGTTAATGGGAATAAAAAAAGGTAGTTGGAACTTTACTGGCTTTGCAGAAAGAAATTTCATTTTCTATAAAATAAGTAGGTAATAATAAATTTTTAACATATTTACTAAAAATGATTGACCAAATTTGGGCGTGGTCTTAAAAAAATTTCGCCTGTGGCGCATTTCGCCTGCAGCGGGCTTTTTCTTTCCCGAGCACTTTACCTGTAACAGAGGTCCGTATTTTTAAGTTTATTTATTTCCATAGATTCTAAGAAATTCAATTTTAAGCCTTTGTTTTCTGTATGTAAGTTTTGAAAGGAAGGATCGAAATTATGTTAATAATCAAGTACCTAAATGGTTAGCATAGTTTGAGTATGCTTTATTTTTATAAATAAATTTCGATCCCTCCGTTCAAATCTTACATACAGAAAACAAAGGCTTAAAATTCAATTTGTTAGAATCTATGGAAATAAATAAACTTAAAAATACGGACCTGTTACTTAATGATCAATTAGATTTAAATAATTCACCTTTGCTAAATTTATTCTGTTGACCATATACTTAAGATTTTGTAAGTTACCCATATTGTACCTTATCTATTTTAATTTTTAAATTCTCTGTTGGATTTCCCCGCTATTGTAACCCTTTCACTGTTTTATTTACATCTTCAATAATTTTAGTGCACCAACCTTTTATTTTTATTTTCACCTTTTATTAAATCATTGTCATCTGACGAAGCTACAGTGTTAGCGAAACATGTAATTTTTCTTGGTAATATAGTGAAAATTTACAAGTTTAACTTTGTTTTACTGTTATCCATCCAGTGGCGCAGCGAGGGGGGGTTTTGGGGGTTTACCCCCCCCCCCCAGACGCCCAGACTAAGATGGCTTTTTACGGTTTAGACCAGGGCTGAAGCCTTTGAAAATGGTAAAAAGTGAAAAAAAATTATAGTAGTATGAAACCCATTGGAAAAGAAAGAGAATATAACAAATATAAAAGAAAGCGGGCGATCCGAGGTCGGGAAGTGAAAGGGGGTGAGTTTTTAAGGGTAGAAAACGATTTATCTCGATTTCCGGCAAGTCCTATAGAAAAACGTTAAATGGCAAAGTTGTAGGTAATAAAAAAAAAGAAAGAACTTTTGTATTTACACTTTTTTCACGTAAACTCAACATTTATGTGAAAAATTCAAATAACCAAGTTTTTGGTTTTTTATTTTTATCTTTTACAAGAAAAATTTTTTTTTACGAAATTTGGTGAAAACTTACCTTTTTATGTCCCAAACACACTGTAATTTTTTTGATTTAAAATATTTATTTTTTCACCTTATTTTGACTTAGGTAATATCGAAAAAGCACCCTAATTTTCAATCGAAAATTCTCACGTCAAAATATCTGCTTTTTTAAAAAAGTCGGTGGGCTTTTTGTTCGTTGAAATCTCTACTTTCTGATGGTGTAAAAAAAATATACATTACTATGGTAAATGTGATTAAATCTCCTTTAAATCCTACCTTTAATAATTATATTTAGAACAACTATTTTCGCATATTTTTTGCGATCTTTATGTTTTATGGATTTGTAATTTTTTTGTTTATTAATGTAATATGGAATCTTACGTTTTTCGAGCAATTAAAGTATACATTTTAATAAATAGTTCAAAATTGTACATAATAATTAAAAAAAAAAATCGGATTCGAGTTTTTTTCGTTTCTTTGCATTTTTTGAGAACATTATTAAAGGTAGGATTTAAAAGAGATTTAATCACATTTACCATAGTAATGTATATTTTTTACACCATCAGAAAGCAGAGATTTCAACGAACAAAAAGCCCACCGACTTTTTTAAAAAAGCAGATATTTTGACGTGAGAATTTTCGATTGAAAATCAGGGTGCTTTTTCGATATTAAGTCAAAATAAGGTGAAAAAATAAATATTTTAAATCAAAAAAGTTACAGTGTGTTTGGGACATAAAAAGGTAAATTTTCAACAAATTTATTTTTCTTGTAAAAGATAAAAATAAAAAACCAAAAACTTGGTTATTTGAATTTTTCACATAAATTTTGAGGTTATGTGAAAAAAGTGTAAATACAAAAGTTGTAAATCTTTTTATTTTACCTACAACTTTGCCATTTAATGTTTTTTCATAGGACTTGTAGTTTTGCCGGAAATCGAGATAAATCGATTTCTACCCTTAAAAACTCAACCCCTTCCACTTCCCGACCTCGAATCGCCCGTAAATTATTTTTTCTTTCATTTTTGTTATATTCTCTTCCGTTTCCAATGGGTTTCATCCTCGGTTTTATCCTACTATTATTTTTTTTGGTTTCAAAAATTATCGAGCCTGGTTTAATTTTAGTTTTTAAAATTTTGAAATCCTGTTCTTTTTTTTGAAAACCCCCCCTAATACAAAATTCTGGCTGCGCCACTGCATCCCGTAATACTATAATATGGATTTCCACCTAGTATCGGCTGAATCAATTAATTCATACTACAGGTATTCAATTCTTAAACATTAAAAAAAATATCTTGTGAGATTTTCGCACAAATGGAGACACGAATTTTACATTGCCGATGTCACGAAATATTCGCGCAAATGTGATTGGAGAGACGAAATTTTGTTACCGCCTATGTCGCGAAATATTCGCTTCGTTATCGCGGCGAATTTATTCGCGTTAATGTGTGCAAATCTTTACTTTTTTTTGCAATTTAAACGTACGATTTATAATTTAATTTTGGTATAGGGGCAGTGGCGAAACATTGACCCCCGCAGACCACGCACCGCGGGGAGGCCTGGCCAGCCGGGGGGACCACATTGACGGCCCCTTCGTAATTTGCTGCCAGCTTTGCTTTTCATAGGTATTTCATTTCAAAATTAATTTTATTTTTTGATATCCTAAGAATTTAACTTCGTTAAGTGAAGAAGAATTATACGTGAAAGCGCGGAATTTACAAACGATGTACCATAAAGACTTGTCCATTGACTTGTCAAATTTTAAGCCTCAGAAAGGGACTTGGAGATAGTATTTCAAAATTAAAAACAGTGTGAGAACTTGCTGATCACTTATTAATAAAAAATCAGTGTATTCTTCAAATTTCCCACCAGATGTATCTAGTGCAGTGATGTTATTTCTAACTTTACTAGTTAGTGTGTCATCAGCGGAACGATCTTTTTCCAAACTTAAAATAGTAAAAACTCATTTACGTAACGCCATGGGACAACAACGCCTTTCGGATTTATCCTTAATCAGTATCGAACACGAGTTTGTTAATACATTAAAAATATTGACGAAAGTATAAAAGATTTAGCAAAAAAAAAACTCTCGACCATTTGGTCGTTTTGTACAATACCTTGTATAGACTTAGTGACATGTTGGCTGAAATATTACGTATAATGACTTAATAACTACCTATGTTATGTCTACCCTACCAGTCTACCTCACTGAGAAAATAGCCCAAGTAGCAATTATAGACACAAATTGGACACAAATTCTTTGCTGAGAAACGTTTCGAAACATTTTCGATTAAAATTATTTAGATTGTGTAGAGACACATGTGTTTCGAAACTTTTGCGACACATTTTCGAATTTAGTTACTAGAAACGATTAAGAACTGTTAGTTTCGAAATACTTTCCAAACTACAGTGTCGATACATTTAGGAAACGCACAAAAGAAAATTTTTCGAAACATTTTTATATAATATTATGAAATTGTGTTTAGACACATGTGCTCCCAAATTGTAGCGACACATTTTCGAATTAAATGATTCAAAACAAATTGGTATTCTTCTGCTTTGAAATATTTACCAAACAGTGATATCTATTTAATTACGAAACTTGCGCAGAAAATAATTTTCGAAACTGCCAGAAACCTTTACACTACCGCACCCGGACAATTATTATAACCTCGATTATAACGATTATAACCTATAAATTGTACATTTTTGTTTTGTTAATATGGGAAGAAAACAACAGTTTAAACATTCTTCGAGGTTTTACAAGGCACTAGGGACAGAAAATGGGTTTTTTAAAAGCTCGTCGAGCTCGGGTTTCTTGGCTTGATCGGGCCAAAGTAGGTGGTCTCCGACTATCCAGCTGGTCGGCACAGCCGTTAGGACCAACCTACTTTTTTCCTTTGTCTCGACAATTGAGTACATGTTTTAGATTATTACTTAGGAATAAGTTATAAGTAAATTTTATTAAACGTTCAACAAAGTACAAACCAATTTTGTAGGTTATATGTCACAGAAAGTGTAAAGTGGTAGTGTATACCGTGACGGTATACAGAAGTTTTATGCTTCTAAGCTTAACCTTCCTCTTGACGGGACTGTGCATTTTTTATTTTAGTGACGTTTGTTTCGCATGGTTTCGGTACAATATCGAAACATTCTTCATGTTTCGACACATTTTCTATGAATTATAGCTACATGATTATCGAAACATTATAGAAACCAAATACTAGAAATTGTGTGTCGACTCCATTTTAGACCAGAATAATTCTCGCTTTCTGGCGGCCATTTTGACAAATTCATTTTTATATTATTAAAATGGACTTTAATTAACTTCCTGCGTCATTTGAAATGTAAAAAAGTGGTTACATTAGTTCCATTTTGCTAGCAATCAATTGAAAGAAGAATTAAGTAAAATTTTAAAAATAAGATTTTATTTTTTGACAAAGTATTTATTTTGTGTGTAAATGTCAATATACCGGGAGCGTCTTAAGAATATAAAGCTAAATTACTAAATTGCACGATAAAATTTATTTCGTCAACGATTTTTACTCTGCAATAAACCATACGAAAAAAATGTATCACTTATAGAAAATACTCTGGTGACAAATTCATTATGGCGAAATTATGCTGTCATCATATTGTTTACTTTCTTTTATTTTACAACCTGCAGAGAGATAGATATTATATATCTAATTATTTGTTTCAATAATGTTTCCATTTTGACAATTTACAATTCCAACACTCAGCGCCCTCTTTGTAAAATGAACTCTCGCTCGACACATTTATGGAAACATGTTCCAAACATTTCTGAAAAATTTTCGAAACATTTTCGATAAAAGTTTCGATTTTGCGTCAAAACAGCGAAAGTCACAGCCCGTACCAACCACTTGGAAACACGTGCTAATGCGCCATTTAAAATGTATACGATTCGAAAATATTTCCATACATGTTGCCAACAATTTCCAATTTGTGTCGGAAACAGAAACAATAGTTTAGACACATTTACCGTAATGTGTCTAAAAATGCTACTTGGGAGCTCCAAGTAAACTGTGGTAGCTGGGAAAAGTTTACTTACACCGGCTAATATTTAATTTATTATAGAAATTTAGTTTATTTAAAGCAAGTAAAACAAATTAGCTACAATCGGTTTAGTTGGATCTAATAAATTAGTAAACAATGTTTATTTGTTTTTAGTAAACATATAATTTTTAAGTATACTGTACCGAGTGAACCACCAAGAATGGTCGTCGGCTATATCTCAGAAACTGGAAGTCATAGAGCTTTTAAGTAAAATATGTTTTAGTAAAAGTGCCCAAAAGAAAATGTTGGAAATTATTTTCGAGTTTCTAAACTCACCGCTAGAGGGCGTAAATCCAAAATTTTCCATTTTTTGAAGGGTACACCCTGTAGGGTGTACCCTTCAAAAAGTTAAACCGGAACAACTATATTTCCTGCTTTCGAGTTACATCCGGTTTAACCGGAAGTTGATTTTTTTGGGAAGATAATAAAAATTGAAGATAGGGACATGTAAGCCGTTTTGCTCTAAGACGTACTGTTAGAAAGTTAGAAGCTGTCAAAGTTTAAAAATGTCACTTTTCGAGAGTCAATATCTCGGAAACTATGAAGTATAGACTAATAATGCATTTAATAAAAAATAATTATAATTTTATGTGGAATTTGAAAATTTAAAAACATACAGGGTGTAGGTACCCTTCAAAAAATGGAAAATTTTGGATTTACGCCCTCTAGCGGTGAGCTTAGAAACTCGAAAATAATTTCCAACATTTTTTTTTGGGCACTTTTACTAAAAAATATTTTACTTAAAAGCTCTAGGACTTCCAGTTTCTGAGATATAGCCGACGACCATTCTTAGTTGTTCACCCGGTACATCTAATTTAAACTTGTGTTCACTTATTTTGTATAAATTAAGACATGTAAAAAAGTTTATTTTAAATAAGTAAACCAAAATATTCTCCTAAGTAAACTTGGTTGCTTAAATAAAGTGTCCAGTTCACTTGTTTGGCCTTTCGTCAACGTTCGGTTCGCTTTTAGCCGCTCCCGCTTCACTTCGGCATTATAAAACTCGACACTCGTGGCGTCGCACGCAATAGTAATTTACGTTACAAGACCGGAAAGTAGTGTTTTTCAGGTCGAGACAAGCATTTTCAGGGCGAGCCATAGGCGAGTCCTGGAAGCTTGGAGAGACCTGGAAAACACTAATTTTCGGTTGCGTGACGTACAATATTTTTTTTAAGACCGACACTTCGATATATTTTATAATCTACGCGAAACAAGTTTGACATAAAGAACAAAATTAAAATTCAACGAACTGTCACTCGACAATACATCGAAATGTTGTTGTCATAATAACGAAATCAAGGTATCCTGTATTATCAAAGAGCGATTGGAAAAACAAAAAACAGGGTGACAGTGACATTAGAGACCGGAAAAACGTTATTTTCTAGACGAAAAATTGTCCAGAAAGTGTAAATTTTCTGGTCGGTTTTAAAAAAAAACAATTTAATTAATTTTCTTTTCGTCCTAGGCGAAGTCGGTCGGATTGTTTGGTGCTCTGTTGCTGTGATATTTGTATTGCCGTATTGGACATCGCGGTGTACTATAATATTATAGAGTGTTCTAATATGGAGTATTTGTTAATAAATTGGAATTTAGAAGATCATATTTCTGCTTTTATTCATTTATATGTTACTAATTTATTAGATCCACGTATCCCTTTCACTAATTCTAACTACACAATTTGTCTATTTTAATTAAATGGTTTATTGGTTAAAAGTACATAATTTAATAAATGGGTTACTTATTCCAAGTAAACAGTTCGTTTAAATTAGATAACGAATTTCTAAGTACACCTGTTTATTTGTGTTTACTAGTTCTAGGTAAACTATTTCAGCATTTTCCATTTACTTAGGCCAAGTGAACCCTTCACTAGTCACTATATGTGGTGAATTTTTTAATTTAAGTAAGTGTATTTTTACCTAGATCTAATAAACTTATTTCTCAGTGTAGGATTATAAAATAAATTCGAATTGTTTGCTGTTTTCATAGTAGGTACTTGACACATAATGTGGGTTTAATCCTAATTAAATTATCACACGATTCACGAATTCAAAAATTCATAAACCTGAACCTAATAGTAATGAAAAATAGGAATTATTGAAAAGAATGAATATTCATATTCAAAAAAAAATTAGTGGTATCAATGCACTATTTGCCCAAATTACATATCAAAGCACCGACAAATTTTGCGCTTAGGCATGATACTACAACCTGTCTGTTTTAGTATCATGGCGCTTAGGTATATTGTATGCTTCAGGCCATAGGCGCCGATTCCGTGGGAGCTCTGGGGACTTGGGCCCCCAGAGCAATATTTCTTTGGGGGCGTAGCCCCCATAGCCTAACCCCCACAGTACGTTTACATAATAATGATGCTAATAGCAATTCGTTTGCGAACGTGCGTTACTTGAGATTTGATAATTTAATTTTTTTCTATAAAATTTATCTGCAGTTGTAGTTTCCTTTTTTAATTTACCAGGTCATCATATTTAGGAAAAAATTATTTTGTCTTTGAAAATTAAATTTTCCTAGATCTGGCAACCCTGATCTGCTACTTTGCTGAGAGCACGTAGAGAATTTGGAAAGTCCCTGGTCTGAAGGTTGCCAGGTCTGGTGAAATTTCACTAGATTTAATGATTTTGAAACCAATCCAAAGTGATTTAGTGAAAACTTTCGTTAAATACCCCAGTTTAAGTGATTTTTCGGATTTTGTAGCAAATAAGACAAAGTCGTCTAAAATACAATACAAAAATGCAATATTTTAAAATAATTTTTTTCAAAAACACGGCTATTTTTAATTATCCGCTCGATCTATATTTTCTACACGTTGGCAGCCGTGATGACAGATCTGCGCATCAAGCTTTACGGTTATTTTACCTAAAAAAAGGCGTGGCACCCAAAAAATTTTTGCTCGGCGCAAATCCTTTTGTCCGGTTTTCAACATATCTGGCAACCCTAGTTGAGATCCGGGCTCCAAGCCCCCAGAGCAATTCCGAAGTTCCGGCACCACTGCTTCAGGCAGTTTCAAAAATTTGTAAATCATGGTAAAATTTGTCCAAAAAAACATCAATCCCTTACCAGAGAATTGCAAACTGTCAAGGGATTTTTGTTTTCAACATTTGTACTGAATACACTCCTGTGCAATATTTTTCACAGGTGGCATTTTCGGCTCCTAGTATTATATTTTTTGTTCTCCAAAACATAAATGATGATCGAGTGAAATAAATTTCTGTTAAGAGCAACCACTAGTGACGCCTTCGCCAATTCGTTTTTTGATCAATATTTCGTTACTTCTTCGTTTTATCTAAAAATCGGCCTAATACCCCTCTTAGAAGTAGTTTTACGCTAAAAAAGGTTGAATTTATAATAAAGGTAAAAAAAATATGCGCTAATTTGACAAAATTTCGTTATATACTTTTATTCAATTATAAATATTTTTTTTAAACTTAAAACTGTAATTAACTTCTACCCAAAAACGGGTATTTAAAACTAAACAAAATATTGACAGGAAAATGAATTAGCGCATGCGCCACTAGTGTTGCTCTTGACTATATTCAAACTCATTGAAGTATCTTGGGTGATTGAAGAGACATTTAACTTTGGGGGTACACTTTCAAAATATAAGAGATAATTTTAAATCTTCGTAACTCCTATATGTAGCAAGGACTCTTAAAGATGCTGCAAGTCGCTTATGTTATGTATAATTTGTCCAATCTCAGTTTGATGACATAAAAAACGACTAACGGGCTTCAAAGAGACCGACATCACAACCAGGGTTGTCAGATGTTTTTTCTTCAATTCTTTAAGTTTTTTTATTAAAAATGTTCCTTTTATATCAGTATTTAATTTTTAGTCAGTAACTCTCCTTGAAAGCTAGTTTGCAAATATATGTATTTTAAACCGAGGAGTTTTGAGTGTGACAGAAAAAAAGAACAAGCCATTCATTGTTATAATAATACATTCTTTATTCCTTAAGAAACGTTATAACTGAAATCAAAATAAAAACTGTTTTCAGTGTTTAAAAACAACAAATTAACAAACCCTTGTTTTTCGTATACTTATATATTGTATTTACAAATCCGAAAATTTGGTAGAACTGGCAACCGCACATGATTTGTGCACGTTGCCATGGAGATATCCGTCAATGGCGCTGTCTCGAAAACTGTGTGAATAATACTAAGACAAACGCAAGATATTTCTATCTACCAGCTAAAAGATAATTTAGCCATTATCACTGTCGCGTCAGTTTCTTAAGTGAATAGGACAGTGGAGTAGGTGGTTTAACATATTTGCTGTAATTTACATGTTTAATTTTGGTTTGTAACTGTGAAGAAAGGTAACGTTTTTTTTTAGTTAATATATTTTATTATCACCAATGGCTTTTTGGCGACTATTTAAAAATGCTGATCAAGGTGACTTATCGGTGCCAGTGGAGTCGGCTATCGAAAGCGAAACAAGTCCGAAATTGAGAAACAATCAATAATGTTTGTTTAAAACGTATTACGTATTAAAGTTGCTTTATTTATAACATTATTATCATATTAACAAATTAAAACAATACCGTACGCATTTTAATTATTTGGTTGGCGACGCATATGGTTAGGAGTCTCATCCTTTTTTATGTCATTAAATTAACCTAAGAAACACTATAATAGTGTGTCCTAAATCAAACACACATGCTAGTTACACATGTTGCAAGATCCTTGAACTTAAACTAAACCCTGCGGAGACATAATTTTCAATTTCTTGAAACTAAATAAATTTTATAATTATAAAGCACTTACAATAGTTACGTTCAGAGCTGCTGTCAACTCCATGTATAGTATAAAGAAAGGGCAACATTTCCATGTCATAAGTATTAGGCTTGAAAATTCGACATTCAGAACCAATTGAATAGACACCGTTACATGAATTCATTTGAATTAGTCGCTCTCTTCATTAAGACTAAGGGAACAAAGGAACAGGAAGCGTATATTAGTTAAAAGGGCCTTAATTAATGATTGGCATGCACAATTTAAGTTGTGGTACGTATAATTTCGTATAGATTATTCGTATAGTTGGCTCAAAAAAATCGGGGCTTTATCTAAAAACAATAATAATTTACTACAAAATAATACAGCATAAGATAATTTTAATTTTTTACCTATATTTTGTAAATTGCACCACTTTTGCAAAATAAGACTCGACGCAACCTACATAAAACTTCTCAGTATTAACAAGGCTTTATTTCAGATACATTTTCTTTAAAGTAGCGCTATATTAAATGTGTGTTTTTCTACAAAATCAAAATTGGGCTATTAAAATTTGGTCGCATGTGATGCAAAGTTCATTTGTTTTTGACCCTGTATAAGGTAACTTTATAAAATAAGTATTTTTGAAAACGTAGTTTGTGTCTTAAAGTAATACACCCTAATATTAAGACAAAAAAGAACACAGTGTCATCAGTAAAGTGTTTATTAAGTGGAAAATAAATTTTAGTGGTGGGTAAAAAATCAAAATTATCTTATGCAGCTAAAATTTTGCATGTGGGCTAGAAACTGCATTTAAAAAAACTTTTTCTAATAACTTTTTTCGACATTTTCAGAAATAACCCCACTTTTGAATTAATTGTTGAAAAAAATTAAAATTTGACAGATAATGCGACGTGACTACTATTTTTTTGCTTAATTTTCATCTCGATCGAAGCAGAACTTGATGCCAAAGTCAAATTTTAAATAAAGCTACAAATAAAAAAATAATATTTTTAGTAAATAAGATATTAAAACATTATTTGTAGTTTAGAAAGAGTTTATTTTTTTTACAAAATATTAGCATTAGTAAATATATTTTAAAAAATAATGACGGACGCAAAAGATTGAGACGTTTTGCATACAGAAAGCGTGCTTTTAACAAAACTAAAAAAATTGTCCAGTTTGCGAATCAAAAAGTCAGACGCGTTTGCCTCTAAAAATGTGTTATATCTTGCAATATATAAGCAATAATTGTTTTGTTCGTCAATTTACTATTTTCAATAAAAAAAATATTTTCGACTCTAAACAAATCGAAAATATTATAAAGTTCATTTCGTTTTAAGAATTTGAATATTGTGAAATTTACTGTTTTATGGCATTTTATGCAGACTTTAGGTAATGGGGCGGTAGTTTTTACGGTGCCCCAGGGCAGCATTTGGGGCAAATCCGGCCCTGCCTCCACAACAGTTAAATTTTAATTTTTATGCCACCATGCCTCTTTATACACTTTTAAGGAGGAGACCCCTTAATTTATTTCCTTTGAGTTAGTTAAAAGCTAAAGCGAATTAACTGTAAACTTTTACTTACGTTTTATTATACCGTTGTACCTTCTAATTAAAGAGATCTAGATACTTTACTTTTTATTATTCTAGATAATATAGCTTATTACTTTGAATAAGTAAGGGAGCAGAATAGTTTATGTCACTTTTTGGTATAATGAAATTGTAAATGTTGTTAAGAAGATTGCTTTAATTTTTCTATAATATGTAAAGGGTTTTCCAATAAGAACGATATTATTTCAAAATGAAATAAAATTAAAATAATTTCAGATGCAACAAAACGTTTTATATTATCTTTAAGTATAGTCGATAACATTTATGTTTTAAATAACACATCGTTTAAATATCCTCCGCGACTTCGTGTACACGAGCGAATTCGACGAACCCAATTTTCGATGACTTTATGCAATTAATCGGGCGTGATCTGACGAATGCAGGGTTCAATGTTTAACCTTAATGCATCGAGTGTTTGTGGACTGTTTTCATAAACCTTAGATTTCAAATAGCCTCACAAGAAGTAATCTAAAGGAGTTAAATCACAGCTTCTTGGAGGCCACTGAACAGTAGCATTCCTTGAAATTATCCTTTCGTCAAACTTTTCCTGCAGTATATCGATAGTTTCATGAGCAGTGTGACATGTGGCACCGTCTTGCTGGAAACACATATCCTCCAAATCAAGTGCATCTAAATTTGGCAACAAAAAATTTCTTAACATCTGTCGATATCGTTCACCATTCACTGTAACTGCATCTCCTGCCTCATTTTGGAAAAAAAATGGTCCGATGATGCCACCATACCCTAAACCACACCATACAGTTACCTTTAGCGGATACAAAGGCTTTTCATGAATCTGTTGTGGATTGTTTTCACACCAAAAACGGCAATTTTGCTTGTTAACGTATCCACTTAACCAAAAATAAGCTTCATCTGAAAAGATAATTTTTTTGGCAAAATTAGGATCCCTTTAAGTTGTTCTAAGCTCCAAGCAGAAAATTCTCTGCGCCGACGATGGCCCAGTGGCTTAAGTTCTTGGGTCAAAACAATTTTATACGGGTGTAAATTCAAGTCTTCTTTCAAAATACGCCGAGTTGTCGTTTTTTTAATCCTTAACTCTTGAGCACGACGAGGAATTGATAAATTTGGATCCACTGCAACACTAGCTCTTACAGCAGCAATATTCTTAACAGTTCTTGCGTTTCGATGTCTTCTTGGTGTTTTTACATCGTGAGGAGTAAAATTATTTTCAAATTTCTCAACGATGCGACGAATGGCAAGCAAAGGAGGACGATTATTTACATCAAAGTTTTCGCGAAGTGCGCGATAAGTGTTCACAAAAGATAATAAACAAACGTTCTTAAAGCGCGTATTTAGCCATAATAAATTGTTATAGTTTACTGACAATAACTGACAACTGGTGACAGGTATAACTTTATTACCATGGTTACCATATCGTTTCAAAATCATATCGTACTTATTGGAAAACCCTTTATTAGATTTATGTCTGTGCGCTTATTATAAATATTTTGAAAATATTATTTAGGGTTGTAATTTTTACAAAAAAACATTTTATGTCACACGTAGATAATACGAAAAATTCAGTCGAATAACCGGAAAATGACACAGTGAAAAGTTATACCAATTTTCTTGTAAAACTATAATGTTCATAATGTGGCAGAAGCAGTGGCGGCTCGAGGTTATTTGAAGTGGGGGGTCATTAAGTATTGTAAGGATACATCAACAGCGCCACAAGCTAAATGTTTTTGAGTGCCACGCCCATAAAAGTCTTTTTTGGCATATTAACATTTTATTTTTGATGTATTTACACTAATTTCTGGGAAAGAAGTTAACACTATAATTTTACCTCATAAAAAAATCAAAAAATAAAATATGGACTGACGTATACGTACATTTTAAACAGATTCGAACTTAAGGTGGATTATTCTCTCTTTAGTTCCTGCAAAGTGATCAATAACCAATTAATTTATTTTTATTTTGTAATTGGGTTTTTTTAAACTTTGCATGTTAAATAAAGCAATAGAAGATTCGTGTTTTCACAACCCATCATTAGGACTTTATAATCTATGTACGAATTTCACCATCTAGTAAACCATGTTGCATAATAGATAATCATGTGCAAAGTTAAACGACAAGAATAATATCACACTAAAAGCTATTTAAATTTTTTAGAACTACAGTAGTGATTTTTACTTGTTAAGTATAATATGCTTTATTAACAGTAGCAAGCAAATATTATTATGATTAATGTCAAGTTATATTACAACTACCAGTCGAAACTAATACAGTATATTATTATATAACTAGATTACACCCCCAATAAAACTTGATAATTACTGTGAGTATTCAAAGCAGTAATGGCTTCTAGGGTAGCAATAACTCCTATTTCCTATTGGCTAAAATACCGTGATATTATCACTATGCACAAAACGGTCTAGCAATTTTCGTTATCTTACAGTGATATGGTATTAAACAGTTGTATGAGTACGTGAATTCCTATAAGGAATAGAAGGATTTTTTCTCAGTGTAGGAAGACATGGTTGGTTACTAAAAAGAAGGCGTTTCTCCCACATTAATTTGTTGAAATTGCGTTTGGAACCAGGTGATTCGTTCATCTATACAGTGTCACCAGTAAAGTCCGCATCATATGGGATTTTTTTTTATTAATAGCTTTATTCAAAATTTGACTTTGGCATCAAGTTCTGCTTCGATCGAGATGAAAATTAAGCAAAAAATAGTAGTCATGTGGTTCGCATTATCTGTCAAATTTTAATTTTTTCCAAAAAATAATTCTAAAGTGGGGTTATTTCTGAAAATATCGTAAAAAGTTTTTAGAAAAAGTTTTTTTTAAATGCAATTTCTAGTCCACATGCAGTTTCAGCTGGATAAGGTAATTTTGATTTTTACCTATATTTTGTAAATTGCACCACTTTTGCAAAATAAGACTCAACGCAACCTACATAAAACTTCTTAGTTTCAACAAGGCTTTATTTCAGATACATTTTCTTTAAAGTAGCGCTAAATTAAATGTGTGTTTTTCTACAAAATCAAAATTGGGCTATTAAAATTTGGTCCCATGTGATGCAAAGTTTATTTGTTTTTGACCCTGTGTCAGGTAACTTCATAAAATAAGTATTTTTGAAAACGTAGTTTGTGTCTTAAAGTAATACACGTTAACGTTATTATGACATAGCTTAATAATAAATTATAACATAGGGGTTTTAAATTAAATCGTTGAAAATAGATAAACTTTACGTTAAGTTAAACTAAAATTTATTTTCCACTTAATCAACACTTTACTGATGACACTGTGTTCTTTTTTGTCTTAATATTAAGGTGTAATACTTTCAGACACAAACTACGTTTTCAAAAATACTTATTTTATGAAGTTACCTTATACAGAGTCAAAAACAAATGAACTTTGCATCACATGCGACCAAATTTTAATAGCCCATTTTGATTTTGTAGAAAAACACACATTTAATATGGCGCTACTTTAAAGAAAATGTATCTGAAATAAAGCCTTGTTAAAACTGAGAAGTTTAATGCAGGTTGCGTTGAGTCTTATTTTGCAAAAGTGATGCAATTTACAAAATATAGGTAAAAAATCAAAATAACCTTATGCAGCTGAAATTTTACATGTGGGCTAGAAACTGCATTTAAAAAAACCTTTTCTTATAACTTTTTGCGATATTTTCAGAAATAACCCCACTTTTGAATTATTTTTTGGAAAAAATTAAAATTTGACAGATAATGCGAATCACGTGACTACTATTTTTTGCTTAATTTTCATATCGATCGAAGCAGAACTTGATGGCAAAGTCAAATTTTTAATAAAGCTATTAATAAAAAAAAATCCCATATGATGCGGACTTTACTGGTGATACTGTATAAGGGAAGATGAAAAAACTTTCAATTGTAAGAATGAAGGTAAAAATGTAATTAAAAATTGTTTACTGCATTCCTGTAAACCACTCATATAGGTAAAAATTTAGGTACTATGCAGTTATGCATATCAAAATCCGAACGACACTGAAAAATCCAGTCCTGATTACATGCTTACGTGCCGTGCCACAGCCCAACCGTTTTACCCGTCGGATTATTCCGCCAACAAAAACGACTTACTTGTAACACCTAGAGAATTGTTTGGGAAAGTAAATAGTTGCCAACATAAAATATAATCGGAATTACCCATTGCTCCCCAGCAACACAATCTTTGTATCTCACTTTAAACCCCCATTTACTTGCAATTAGTTAAAAGTAAGCCACTAAATCTATTTTAACAACTTTGTCGTCCAAAAGACCATTCTTAACTTAAAGACAAGCCGAACAAGACAAACTCCTGCTGGAAAAGATAAACAGAAATCAAAGGAATCCAGTTTAAAGTTTAAGTTTATATCTAACAAACGAAATGGTTTGTTTAGTACATAAAGTTTCCAGTCTCCCTGTCTTTCTGTCTGTTTGTCTACAATGGGCAACTAACAATTAAATCTAACAACTGACATAGAAACTGCGAGGAAGTTTTCCCGTTTGAAATAAAATACAAAATACTGGAGGTACAGCGGCTGCTAAGGGGGAACGCAGATTAAAATCTCGCCGACGTTTTAAACAATATATCTAAAAACCAACGGTTTTACAAATACACACGTTCCAAAGTTTGATATTACCAAGGGAATCTCAGTTATTATTAAAGTAAAAGGGATAATTAAATTAGAAAACTTTTATTTAGGTATTTTATATTGTATACTTCTTTAAATATACTGTTGAAATCTGTAAGAGGTGCCCAGTGCATTAAAACAACAAAAATTACCTATAGTGCAGTCAATATGGTGTAAAAATTCCCTTGACCTGGGCAAAATTGCAACACAAAGGATTCTTTTTGCATTCTATTGTGTAAAGTGTCTATTTTAACATATTCAAATTCCCCATTAATCCTGACCCCGGAAATCAGTCAAAATCCAAGATGGCGGCTGAATTTTGTATTTTTAATTACAAAATTTATAACTTTGTATTTATAAGGTGTAACTTGGCAAAAATTTTTAAAATACAAAGATTCGATTTTCTATTTTTTTTTCAAAATGGCGGCCATGTAAATAATTAATTTAAAATATTTAAAAGCCTCCATTTTGCAGCCATTTACATTGTTGGTTGCGGAAGTAATAAAATATGAACTGTGTAGGAAGTAAGGAAATGTTTCTGATTAATAAGGACAACAAGCAGAAAATAACTAATATAATCGCTGAAGAAATACGACAACATGGTTGTTCAGTAATTCATTCAGTTGATGATGCTGATGTTGACATTGTTAAAACTGCAGTGGAATCTTCAAAAATTAAAAATACAACAGTAATAGGAGAATACACTGACCTATTGATGTAATCAAGCATACCACAAGCTGTTTTTCAGAAGTGATAAAAAAATCTTTCAAACAGAATAACATTTATGATATCAATGCCATTAGATATTTGCTCGGAAATGACGTGTTGTTGAAGAAATCCAGATGATACACTATATACACTTAGGAATCGAACTATTATTATAAAGTATCGAAGGCAAAATGTTTCGTTCAGCCACATAACCTTCCCCCAACGGAATCAGCTGTCAAGTACCATAGCTTCCGTGCATATTTGAAAATTTGTATATGGAAACAAATGCAAGAAGGCTTGAACCAAACAGACTGGGGATGGAGTATACATGACAATATGTATTTTCTGAAAACAATGGAATTGCCACCAGCACCTGGAAGTATATTACGTATAGTAAGATGTAACTGCAAAACCGCCTGTGGTGCCCTGAAATGTAGTTGCCGAAAGAATGGTTTGGAATGTACCAGTTTCTGTGGTCAGTGTCGAGAAACAAATTGTGATAATAGTCCGCAGCAAATAGAAGATGAAGAAATCGAAAGTACAGATGAAGAATGTGAATTGTGAAAAAATAGCCAAATCATTTAAATTTTTGTTCATTGAAATAATGTTTTTTTTTCTTGCAAGTCTAATGTGTAATAAAGTTTTCTCTAATGTAATAGGCAATTTGAGTAAGTCAATACCTATTTTATACTTTTATCTTTGTATTTTAAACATTTTTGCCAAGTTACTACACCTTATAAAAACATAGTTGTAAATTTTGTAATTAAAAATACAAAATTCAGCCGCCATCTTGGATTTTTACTGATTTCCGGGGCCAGGATTAATGGGGATTTTGAATATGTTAAAATAGACACTTTTCACAATAGAATGCAAAAAGAATCATTTGTGTTTTGCAATTTTCCCCAGGCCATAATCGATTTTTACTGCACTACAAGTGAGTGTTCTTAGTTTGTGGTGACGAACTTTCGATTCAGAACCTGGTGGGAGCTTTGTTTTTCTTTAGAAAACGCCGCGACCAAATTGGTTTAACAGAATGTATAAGGTATATTAACTTAATGAAATTAATAAGTGATAATTTTTCTGTCAAAAATTAAGTGCTTTATAATATCTATTGGCAAAAGTCACTTAAAACAAAATCAAAATACATTCACAACTTATAATTTTTATTGATACTAACCAAATTGCTTTACATATCGAACACCGGGGATAAAACAGACATCAAAAAATTAACTAAACTCATTGGAAATATGTTTTAAGTTTCATTTGAAACTATCTAGACATGTAATTTCAGATGTTATCGTTGAAAACGAATTAATGTTTTTAATGTTCCTGAACTTTTAGTAATAAACCTTAGTTACTAACAAGTAAAACCAACTTCAATTGTAAAAATAGAGTGCGTCATATCAAACTAAACTCATATCCGAAATATGTCTTTCAAAGTTTTATTTGAATTTAAAATTATAAAGACATTGGATTTCAGATAACAAGTTTGTTATTTAATGTTTCTCACATTTTAGTAATAAAAATGAGTTACTAACGGCTAAAATGAACTTTATTTCTAAAACTCTAATTAGTTACAATTAACTAAAGCCGCCGGAAATATGTTTTTGTAGCATTTTAGCAAAAAAATTACAACAAGAAAAAACACCAATTTATGAAATTTTCTTACCGAATCTCCCACGCAGCAGAATTAATTCCTGGTAGTTCTGCTGCTAGGGAGATTATAAGTGAAACTTAACCCTCATATATAAAAAATCTCCTAAGAAGTATGGAATTTCGCAAGAATTACAGTCATAATTTCCCAGTAGATAGCTATTAATCATAATCAAGTTTGTACTACTATACTGTGAACTAACAATCATACAAATCCATAATTTTTGACTGTTAATAATATATTGTTTATTATGTAGGTACTTTTTTAATTTAATACTAACTTAATACTATAGCTCATAAATATATTTAAAAATAAAAATATTATTATATTTTCTTCACCAAAATTAGAGGTTTGTTTCGCATATCCTGGTATATGAATATTTATGTGTAACCACGGTTATCGCTAAAACTTTATTATTAAACTTATGTATTTATGCTAATCTGTGCCTCTTTGCGACATTTAAAAAGTTAATTGATCACAAATCAAGATTTCGTTAAAGATATAGAACGTTTTGGTATAGTCACTCTATAAAAGAAATTCATAAAAGCATTACCAACAGCACGCCTGTGGATACAGTCAAGAATAAAAACTTTGTATGGAGGCAGTTTGTGACTTTTTGTGAGAAAAGATCATTCACGCTAGAAAGAAACACTACGGTTAATGAAATAGCGAAATATTTAACAGATTGGGCCATTAACATGCGGAAACAAAACGGCAATGAATACAAGAAACATATAATTAAAACCATTCGGAATGTTACCGCCAAAATGACAGTTGAATTTGGAATTACTTTTAATCCATTTTTAAATATTGAGTTTAAGACCGCACGTGAAGCAAAAAATTCAAAACAAAAACAACTTCAGAAAAAACCTGAAAAAGGAAAAAAAGTTCAGTTGTTTTCAAATATTTAATGAATTTAATATGCTGGTAAATAACTGAAATGAATATGGTCCGCATGGACTACAAAAAAACTTTTTTTTATATTATCTTATAAGTTTGCATAGAAAGGCGGTGAGGAAAGTAAATGCCTTATGACCTATTTTAAGGAAGATATGGATAACGAAGGAGGTAAAACTGGGAGAATAGAATACAACCCGTTATTTACTAAAACTACACTAGGGGGTTTAAAGCCCTGCGCAACTTCAAAATGGCTAATTAAAAACCAAGCAGCTCCAGATTTGTGCCTAGTACGTTTGTATTTAAAATATCAACAGAAACGTCTTAAAAAAAATTACCGAATTTTTTTAACAGCCAGTTCTTTTTGGGAGTGTAGCAGTATGTGGTACAAGAACATTCCTGTCGAAAAAAACGAATTAGATAAATAGACAAACCGGGAATCTTTAAATGAATGAAAACCACCATGAAAACATAGTTGCGAAGATGAGGGACAATAATCCTAATAATTTTGAAGAATCTTTTTAGCTACAGCAGCCGCAATCTTCATCGATTGTATATGACAAAAACCGCGGCCAAATCAAAACACATACTGAAAAAAGTGATATGGTTTTTAATTAATAAATCCTTATTTAGGTGACTTTTATTTGCCATAAATTAAACATATTTTATGTGAAACAATGAATTTTACTAACAATAATCCTTAAAATATAATAAATTTATTAGAAACAAACACCTTGTTTGACGTATATATATTTTTAATTAACGATACATATTTGATCATAATAAAATCCTATATTCGGTTATTTTAAATTAAGCCTACATTCACAGTTAATAAGGGTTGTTTGTTTTTTTACTTTACTTTGGTTTTTATAAGTAAATTTGATTTTTTTTCAGGAATATATTATTTGTTTATAAATAATAAATATATATTTGTAAGATCAGCACACTGTTCTTCGTCTCCTAGAATACCTGCATACCGGCATGTACGACGGACGACGCCATGCGCAGATAACGCGGAGTAAAATCCCTTTGCCAAATAATTCCTAATATTGTCAATTATTTGTGAAAACAGGTTTCGATTTTGCGGTTAGTGTGTATTTTGAATAAAGTGCATGCACTTTATTCAATTCATTTCCAGTAGCTGGATACTTCCAACAAAAAAATGGCCAGTGACAGTAACAGTAAACCGTCCTTGGAAAAGTTCCTGCTCGAGAACAATTTCGAGGATTTAATAGATGTCTGTTCTGGTAAGGTTTATAAAAAATACTGTTTATTGTAGAGTTTTAAGTGTCAAATAGTTTAAACAAATGTATTGGGATAATCAGTAACCGCGCACAATAATTTTTAAATGTATTTTATCAAATTCGATCATCTTAAGACGAATAAAACTGGTTTGTTAATAATTAATAAAGTTAGCTAATAATAAATAAGCTTGAATTTCTAATAATATATTGATTAGCTATAAACATGTAAATTATTTTTTATGAATAATCGACAAATTATGGCGTGGATAAATATATTTTTATTATTCATTTATATGCTCAACTTGCTTTTAAATTAACTGCCAAATACAATACAGCTGTAGTGGAATCGCTTTAAACAATGGGTTACTTTAATACTTGTAGACAATAATTAAGAAAAGTAATTTAAATATATTTTTGATTTAATAGGACATGAAAATATACCACTTCACTAGGACACAGCTTCATAGACATTGATTTTAAAAGAAAATACCCTGCTTGCGGCGGCCAAGTAGGTATACAGGAATTTTGAGCCTGTGTTCCACAAATTATTAGAACTGAAGAAAAATAACCTAAACCAAAGTGATTCTTTAATAGTAGAAATCATTCAATGTAAAACAAAATAAATAAATATTATTATAAATAGTGATTTATTTATGGCAAATAAAGCATTTTGTGTTATATACAAACCTTTGTTATTGTTGAAGAAACGTAAGTTTATATTTAATAATAATTTGTTTACTGTTAATAACTATAAATCTGCTTTATTTATAGTAAATAAATGCAGACATTATTACAAAAAAATGGTTTATTTATGCCTAATAAAATTGTTTATCAGAAACAAAGTTATATGTATGCCAAACAAAAAATATGTAAATTATCAATATATTTTTATTTGCTACTAAGTAACTATATTGTGTATTGTCACCTTCATCCCCAAGCCCGGACGTGTAACATACACCGAAGCCAAGGCATATCGACCTATAAGTCTCTCCTCATTTCTACTAAAAGCGCTAGAGAAACTTATAGACAGGCACATTAGAGACGGGGCGCTCATGAAGGAACCCCTTCACGAACACCAACATGCTTATCAACCAGGCAAATCTTGTGAAACTGCCTTACACAACCTAATAACAAGGGTCGAAACAGCGCTATATCACAAAGAAATTGCCCTAGGTGTTTTCATTGACATACAGGGGGCTTTTGATAACGCCTCCTGTTTCGCAATGATGTCTGCCGCAAAAAGACATGGAGTCGACGATACCACACGGAGATGGATCCACAACATGTTAAAATACCGGCACGTCAAACGTAGCTTACAAGGGGATTCTATAAAAGCCGATGTAACGCAAGGTTGTCCTCAGGGAGGGGTATTGTCACCTCTCCTATGGAACTTGGTGGTAGATGAGTTACTAGCATGTCTTAACGCAGAGGGCTTCTATGCCCAAGGCTATGCAGACGATGTGGTAATACTCATCATCGGTACACATGCCACTATATTAGCAGAGCTTATGCAAAGAGCACTGAACATCGTGCAACGCTGGTGTGAGAAGGTAAAACTCAAAGTCAACGCTGCTAAGACTGCAACATTGCCATTCACCAAACGAAGACAAGCAGGGAACTATAACAACCTAAAAATCTTTGGTGAACAGATAAAAACAGTCAGCGAAGTCAAATATCTAGGACTAACCCTGGATTCCAAACTGACATGGAACCGGCATATCGACAACAACCTGAACAAGGCAAAATGTGTCTTATGAGATGCAGAAGATTGTTTGGGAAAACCTGGGGACTTAAACCGCAGATGGTGCTGTGGTTATACGTCACAGTCATCAGACCCCTGATGACATATGGGTCTGTAGTTTGGTGGACAAAAACACAGCAAATCACGACAGCCACAAAACTCAACAGTGTACAGAGGCTGGCCTGCTTGTGTATCACCGGTGCAATGAGAAGCACCCCCACTGCAGCAATGGAAGTCATACTAGGACTAACACCACTAGATATACACATCAAAATGGAGGCTAACTGCAGCGCCTCCAGGATGAAAGCAAACGGGGAATGAAAACAACGCCCCGAGAAAATAGGGCACACAAGAGCCACGGACCTTATCAACGACGAGCTCCTGGAGATGCAAACCGATCGCATAAAAGCGAAATACAACTTTACAAAACCATTTAATGTCAGGTGTGACCCTGATATGTGGCCCAAAGGAAAATCTCCGTCACTAGACAATGGCCTAGTCTGGTACACTGATGGGTCGAAAACGGCCGACGGAGTAGGCGCAGGTATATTTGGGGAAAGACCCAGAATGGAAATCAGCATCCCCCTGGGAAACTACGCCACAGTATACCAAGCAGAAGTTCATGCGATACAGGCATGCATACAAAAGAATCTTGAAAAGGGCTATCACGACCAAAAGATACATATCCTGTCGGACAGCCAAGCTGCTCTGAAGGCTCTGAACTCCTTCCGATTTACATCAAAAATCACAATGGAGTGCCTTAACGACCCAAAAGACCTGACAGCCAGGAACAACAGGGTTGAACTCCTATGGGTTCCTGGTCACTCAGGGATAGGAGGCAACGAAAAAGCAGATGAACTGGCAAGAACCGGATCTGCTCAAAATTTCAGGGGCCCAGAACCCGCCCTTGGAATATCAAAAAAGGTAACCAAAACAACATTAGACAGATGGGCACAAAAGCAACATCTGTCTCGATGGAATGGTACACCTGGCCAGGCACACGCACGGGCCGTTATTGACAGGCCTTTGAAGATGCTATCAGCTGGAATGCTGCTCTTGACGCGCCCTCAGTTAAAACAAGTGACCGGCCTACTAACAGGCCACTGTCACTTAAGAAGGCACCTTCAAAGAATGGGAGTCTATAATGGACCCATTGAATGCAGACTTTGCGGCGAAGAGGACGAAACCGCCTCCCATACACGTCGAACCCGACCCCCGCCTTTAACCAACCAACCAACTATATTTAAATACTTTTAATGCATCCGTTATTTTACCCAAATAAATATTTATTCTGCCATTATCGAATAAGGGATTTATTAGATGATAATAAATTTAGCTGATAGTAAATAAACTGTTTTTTCAGTGCAGTAATACAATGACATTGTTAAATGAAAATATGAAATAGGATTTTTCGGGAAATATTTCTTTCTGGAAGCCATATTGATTCTGATCAAATTTGAAGTTTGAGTCTATGAATTTTGTCAGTCTTTCCTTGATAACTTTTTCCAATATTTTACTGAAGGTGCTTAGTAATGAAATTGGTCGATAGTTGTTGACTTCGTCATATGCACCTTTTTTGTGTATAGGTACTATTTTTGCTGTTTTAAGTTCTTCTGGGAAGAATCCCGTGTCAAGAACATGATTTATTAAATGTAACAATTTAGGACCAATCATATCAAAGTTTGTTATAATATCTTGCTTTGTTATATTATCTTTGCCAGCAGCACAGTGATTTTTTAATCCACTCATAGTTAGACAAACTTCAGCTAGTTAAGTTAGCTGGTTGTAATGATATGCTCTCGGTGAATTCTTGTTCTTCGAATGTTAGTGCAGGTTTTTGCTTTATTCTTGCGGCTAATGTAGCTCCAACACTTAAAAAATGTTTATTTATTTCTTCTGCAATATTTATATCGTTAGTATATATGTTTCATCTTTATCAGATATTTTGTTTATACTATTTGTTGTCCTTGTTCTCCTGCTACATAGATCATTAATCACAGCCCATGTTTTCCGACCCTGAGCTTCCTTAAATAAGTTCTCTGCATACTGCTCCTGGAGTTTTATCCTAAGTTTGTTTAAATCATTTTTTGCTTGTTTAAAGTAATTTTCACTCAACTCATTGCCTAACCTTTTCCATCTCAAATATAGTTTATCTCTTTCTTTAAGTTTTCTAATATATTCTTGTGTGACCCAATGATTGTTGTTTCTTATTTTTATTACTTGTTTCACACAACTATTTTTACTTTCATTTAGTAAATCTGCAAGTTTTTTGAAGGTGTAAATTTCCATTTGCTCCAGTTTTTCTCCTACTTGCTGTTTCCATATTTCTATATTGAGAAATTTTTTTTGTAACTTTTTGCTTTATATTTTCACAAAACATTTTTTTAATCTCAATATGCATAATCTTATGGTCAGAAATAATGTGATCCTCTAAGCTATAAGAACACTGAATGTTTCTATTTGTGATGATATGGTCCAAATCATCTGTACCTTTTTGAGACCAAGTTTGCTCCCCACCAAATAAAACACACATAAAACAAAATAGTCTATTAGATTCACCACAACCGCACACCCAAATATTTTTTTTTAAAACCGACCAGAAAATTTACACTTTCTGGACTATTTTTCGTCTAGAAAATAACGTTTTTCCGATCGCAAGACCGGAAAAGTGACATTAGAGATCGGAAAAATCTTCGGACTCTAATGTCACTTTTCCGGTCTCTAATGTCACTGTCACCCTGTTTTTTGTTTTTCCAATCGCTCTTTGATAATACAAGATACCTTGATTTCGTTATTATGACAACAATATTTCGATGTATTGTCGAGTGACAGTTCGTTGATTTTTAATTTTGTTCTTTATATCAAACTTGTTTCGCGTAGATTATAAAATATATCGAAGTGTTGGTCTTAAAAAAAATATTGTACGTCACGCAACCGAAAATTAGTGTTTTCCAGGTCTCTCCAAGCTTCCAGGACTCGCCTATGGCTCGCCCTGGAAATGCTTGTCTCGACCTGAAAAACACTACTTTCCGGTCTTGTAACGTAAATTACTATTTCCATAAATATTTCTATTAAATTTACGCAAACGCACTTTCTGTCCGCCCTGAGTTTTTTCTATATTTAAATCTGGTAACGGTCGTCCTAATTCCTTAATTTCCAATTTCTGTTCTAAAGAAATGGTAGAAAATGGAGTTTCCTTTAAAAATCTAATAGTATTTATTATGTATTTCTAAAATAAAAAGTTCGTTAACATACATTAAATCAGCCGGACGAACGAAAATTATTTAGTTTACAAACAACCTAATACAGACAAATCGCGACGCGACGCGGACAACTGTTTGAAACGTCTAACGTCAAACGGTCAAACGAAGAGACTCCCGAGCCTGGCCACGCAGAGATTTTTCCTGCTTGCATTCAAGGTCATTTTCCAATGTTTTTTTATTGATGTGTTATGGCGATTTCGTCATAACTTCGGGCCTCCGCCGTGTGCCTCGTCGCTTGGCGCGAAAGCTACGTTACCGTCTTACGCATAATCGCTTCCTTAATAGATGGAAATTTGCACCCGACTGTGTTCCATTTTTAAATTATTTTGCTAGTTGCTTTAAAAACGAGAATATTAATTTTAATAGGTTTTGGTAATTTGTAAAGGGCAGGACGCTGGACAGGAGGGC
Source organism: Polydrusus pterygomalis (assembly GCA_963969555.1). Lineage (NCBI taxonomy): Eukaryota > Metazoa > Arthropoda > Insecta > Coleoptera > Curculionidae > Polydrusus > Polydrusus pterygomalis. The sequence goes on from OZ018378.1 coordinate 47,920,142, forward strand.
AGGTAGTGCCATGGCACTGTGGCTCTACCCCACGAGCCGCCACTTATGGTCTAAAATTAAAGCGGAAAAAAAAATGTTGTTATAATAAATGTTGTATTGTAACTGCATGAGTTTATTTTCATTTTTGAGTAAATCCGAAAAAACCCGACTTCGAAGAACATGACAACACGCTGTCAAGCAGAATTATCGGTCATTTTGATGCACAAATGATATTATATCCGATAATTGCACTCTAGCTATCGATAATTACCCGGCAGGTGCCGATAAGTTTTATTTTGTTTGATTATAATATTATAAACATTCACATTTTGAAATTAATTTGCGAATTTCATTGGTAAATTTAATACTCACTGAGTAGGTATACAAACAAAAATATATTCGTAGGTAAGTTTCCTGTTAAAATGTGAAATTACACTTCTTGTCGTTATCGGCTAATGGGGTTTCAAATAAGCCACATGAATAAAGTGATCGAAGTATGAGTTTTTTTGATAGGAACCATACTCAACAATCATTTTTTATGCGCTATGTCCAACCAAAACAAAAATTCACAGATCTTGCATCTTACGCAAGTATCATAGGCGTATTGAAAATACCTACCATGCACATACAGTGGCGAGAAGGAAACCATTATGTCACAGCACAGATTACTCCTATATGTGAGTTTGTGAGTATGTAACGTGCCGCTATCACGCGTTATTATGATGCCATGGATGCTCCGATTTAGTTTGAAATAATAATTAAATTATTATACTTAGAAATGTGTAAATTTGACTGTTTTGTTAGAATAAAAAATATAGGATAATCTGTATATTAGTACCTATTGAAGAGAGCTCAAAACCACCTTTTCAAAAATAGCGATAAAATTATTTCTTTAGCTATATACAGCCATTTACCTGCTGGTCCTTGTACTCTTTGTTCATGAAATGTCTAAATCTTAAGTCGGCTATAAAATGTTTTGGACGATTTAAGTAATTTTTTAATCAAAAAAATTCAAAATAATGTTCAGAAATGTAAAATTAATATTAAAAACAAAAAAAATGTTCCCAAAAAAGATTGGATATCAAAGAGTTTGTTAATATCAATAAATAAAAAAAATTAACTTTATAAAAGTCAGAGAAATACAGATAATAAAGACGTAATAAATAACTATAAAAATTATAAAAATAAATTAACCGAAATTATTAAAAAAGCTAAAATAAATTATTACAAATCTCAAATAGAAAATAAATGTAATTCATCAAAAGAGTTATGGCAATGTGTTAAAAAATTATGTAATGAAAAAAATAAAAAAGATAATTCAATAAAGTCCATGAAACTTCCAAATGGAGAAGTAACTAATGATCAAGATTTAATATCTAATAACTTTATTGAATATTATTCAAAAGTTGGAGAATCACTAGCTAATAATATATTAAATAAAAATAATATTTCATATGCAACTGTATCAAATAACTTAAATTCCTTTTATCTAAAAGAAACAAATTATCATGAAATAAAAAACATTATAAATAATATTAAACCTAAAAAATCTCCTGGTATTGACGGAATAACATCCGAAATATTAAAATCAATTAGTTCACATATCACCAAACCATTAGCTTATTTAATAAATACTATCTTTAAAACAGGATTATATCCAAATGCTTTTAAAATAGGTTTAATAAAACCAATTTATAAAAATGGCAACAAAACTGAATTAGAAAATTATAGACCTATCACACTTATTTCATCATTAGCAAAAGTTTTTGAAAAAGTTTTAAAAAATCGAATAGACAAATTTTTATATAAAAATAAAATCATATCAGAAAAACAATTTGGTTTCCAAAAAAATAAATCTACTCAAGATGCAATTTGTGAATTAACAACTCAAATATATAACTCAATTGATAACAAAAGGCAAAGCATATGTATATTTTTGGATTTAGCAAAAGCATTTGATACTGTAAGTCATGAAATACTTTTAAAAAAATTAGAAATAATTGGTTTTCGAGGAAATGTATTAAATTTATTTGAAAGTTATTTAAATAATAGACCACAACATGTAAAAATTGGTAAAAGTATAAGTATACCAAAAATATTTAACTATGGAGTCCCACAAGGCACAGTCTTAGGACCATTGTTTTTTAATATATATATATATAAATGATATATTTAAACTAAATTGTCAAGGTAAATTACACAGTTTTGCTGATGATACTGTAATTTTTTATGAAGGATTGAATTGGAATATTGTAAAAAATATAATTATTGATGATTTTATTAAAATTAACAACTGGTTTAATAATAATTTATTAACAATAAATTATAATAAAACAAAATACCTCCCATTTACTTCTTATAAAAGTAATTTACCAAATAATATAAATACTATAAATATTAATGATAATATAAAAATTGAACAAGCTGAAAATATTAAATATTTAGGAATAATTATTGACAAACATTTAAAATGGAATGTACATAGTGAATATATTACTAAAAAATTGAGAATACTTATACCAAAATTTAAACATCTTAAACAATTTTTAGATATTAAACATTTAGAAACCATATATTATTCATTGGTACAAACCCAAATAAATTATGGAATATTAGGTTGGGGTGGAATAAATAAAAATAATCTCCGTAATATTGAAATTATTCAAAAATGGATTTTAAAAATTATTTATAATAAAGAATATTTATACTCTTCTGATATGCTTTATAAAGAAAGCAAAAAAATGGATACCCGACAATTATTTTTTTATAACATATTAATCTATATTTTTAAAAATGAAAATAAATTAAATTTTAATATTCATAAATATAACACTAGAAATATAAATAATATAACGTTAAAAAATAAAATCAACAAAGTTATAGGTCAAAAACATTTTTTAAACATAATTCCTTATATTTTTGATATTCTCCCAAAATCGATTAAATCAATTAAATCTATGATTAAATACAAACAAGAAATTAAACTATGGATAATAAAAAATCAAAGATATTTTTTCAATAATATTATGGATAAATATTTTAAAATATAAAATATATTATATATGATTGCGTATATTGTTGTGATATATTATATTATATTATATTATTGTGATACATAATATGTATAAAATTCATTATATTCATGGATATGAAATTATAATACCATAATTATTACTCACTACAAGTAAGACTTCGTGAGTTTCATTATATTTCATTTTAGTTTATTCAAAGTTATAATTTAAAATTTGCAAATATTTTATTATATGTACCTATATTTATTGAATAAACTTTTTATTATTATTATTATTATTATTATTATTATTATATCCATTCTTCCCCGACTTTCTGTGTAATACGCCAAGACCGCCGCGCTATTTCGCTTTGTTTCAGCGACATTTACTGTTTATTTTTTTCCAATTTTATCGAAATTGAAACAATCAAAAATGCGGTTACCATGATATCGACTAATATGGACACCTGAAAATTTTAAAAATTACGAAGACGTTATCTGATATCAATGAAATTTAGACAAATAAAATCAATTTGCACTGTCGTAGATTAAATTTTGAATGATACACGTTCGATATGAACTTTGTTAATGAAACTTGTGCAATTAAACCACTCGGCTGACGCCTCGTGGTTTAACGTTGCACACGTTTCATTATAGTGTTCATCGAACTAGTATCATTAATAACGATAATGTAAGAATATAGAACAATAATAAAAATAATCTACTTTTTATTATGTCCAAATAAAGGTATATTCAAAATTCAAACACACAGAATAATATTTAAATAGTAATAATATTTGGTTTAAATAAACATCCTGATAAAGCCGACGCCGCTTGTGTGCAGCTGTGGCTTTTGGGAGATCCCGTAACATGAAAGTAGGTACTGGCCGATCCAATACTAACTACTATAACTGTTGTTTCTCCCGGCCATATCTTAATATCAACAAATATAATAATAAATGCCGAAACCCAAAACAAAACAATAATAACACTTAGTAGATGATGTCATCGATCCTGTGCTGCTCGGATGTTTGTTTAGACTTCACCGCCGTGTTATTTATGTGCATGTCGCATGTCGCGTTCATTTTTCATGAAATAGACCCGTATATACGCACCCAGTAGTATTTTCAATACTAAAAATACAACCTGTGTATTTAATTGTGGGTTTTTTGACAGAAAAATAAATAATTAATTATTTGAAAAAATAAAAAGTCTTAACCACAAAAAATGTCTTCACTAAAAAATTTGAAAAGTGTACATCAAAGTAGATATGTTTCGACCTAAGAGAAGGTCATCATTAGTAATTGGAAAAAGTAGTTCGGGGTTAAATTTTACGAGATAATAATAAATACTTCGATGTACAAATATGAGAATTCGTATCCGAGGAAAAGCGATTCATAGATCAAGGTAATAAATGAGTACATTATATGCAAAACTCGGTTTTTGCAGGATAAGTTGTTTTAAGAGAAACGTAAAAAAACCGCTGATAAGTTTATTAAAAAAAAAAATTGCAAAAATTCTACAAAAGTACGTTATTAGGTATCTTTATCAAAAAAAGTGAAAAAAAATACTTTAGAATTAACTAATATAGTAAATATTTCAAATCAAATTATTCAAAAACAAAGTTTTGCATCTTTCTCGTTCAAAGAACAAGTTTTGCAACTAAAAATGCAAAATACTAGCGGAATAATAAAAATAATAGCTTCAATACTTACAAAGTTTAATAAAAATACGTTAACAAAGTTTAACTTCCTAAACTCTAAAAAATTACGTTTCGGGCGTTGTGTCCTCTAAATCCTCAGTATCACTTAAGTGGCTACTCGGCTCGACTAGAGAATCGACAACTTTGTAGAACTCTAGTTCTGGAATTTCTCTCCAGTCAGGGCCATAGTGCTTCTGCAAAAGACTGGCAAATTAACGATTTGTCTACACTCAAAGAGTTTCCAGTTATAACTTTTTTAGGGTTTACTCCTGAAAGTTGTTTCCCTCTTTTTACTATACCATCAGAATAAAAATCTGACCTATAAGGCAGCAGGTATAATCAACAGGCTATTCTCACGTGATGAGGATAATATACAGGGTGTTTCAATAAAAACTCCCAGGCCAACTATTTCGAAAACTAAAGGTGGCATGTAAATTCTGATACAAAATATGAAAAAAATTTAACAGACAAGAAAAGGATATTGCTTAATCCGAAAAAAATATAAAAATTACCAAAAACTCCGTGGCGTCTCATTTTTTGCCAATATTATTTGTTAAGGCGCCCCCTGAGAGTAATAATTTAGCGCTACATGAGCGTTTTATCACTAAAATTATCATTACCAAAATTAAATTAAAATCTGCTAAAGGATATTAAAAACATTTACTCCTAAAAATTATTTAAAAAAAAAACTTAACCCCAAATATCTCCGTTCATGTTGGATTTATCAAAAATTTTGATGGAACATAATTTGATCAAAAATTAATTATCTTTAAGAACCACAACATTTAAAAGTTCCTGTCATCGAAAATATTCTTTGCATCGTGGCGCCACCTACATCTTCTATTATTCAAACACATTTTTTACACAGTTGTAAAGCCAATCATAGAGGCTAAAAACTGGCGTTTACAGAATTTACATGTCACTTTTAGTTTTCGAAATAATTGGCCTGGGAGTTTTTATTGAAACACCCTGTATAATGATTGGTCAACGGCAAATACCGAGTTTTGCATCTGACCGGTCTGAACAAAAACCGAGTTTTGCATCTACGTTATGTTTTTGAATGTATTTTATTCTATAAAAGACCGACATTTGTATTTAGTTTTCTTGAGTATGCTATAGACAATGCATTAATGTATACCATATACTAAAAAATTAAATTTTTTACAAACTGTCAAACACCAAGTTTTGCATATAATGTACTCAAATGACAGTTGAGAAAATGGATTAATTCAAGTAACAGAAAATTACGATAGAACATCAGTTAAATTTTATTTAATAAAAGTGGAATAGCCAAAGGCAAATTTAACAGTTTTGAACATTTAGCCCTTTTAAAAGACCTTATTTCGCCTCTTATTTCATAAAACGAAAGTTATCAAAAATAATGGCATGGTTAAATGTTTAAAGGATAAAACCGCAGTGAAAAATATAGGAGGGGAAACTACCCCAGAAGTATTTAAAACGTAAAGTGTCTTTATATATTATTTATAGGAACTACATTATTTGTAAGTTAAATACTTTTGTGTATTGAAAAGAAAAACTATTTACGAAAAATTGTTTTTCAAAAATCAAAATTATTTATTGAAAGTACAAAAATTGTAAAGGTACAAAACGTCTTGATATCATAATGATTGATGTATTATTGGCGTCATAGTGATTGAAAACTAAACCGAAGTGTTGTTGTCAGTTAAATGTTGATATGATTGGACGATTTGTTTGACCTGAAAAACAATTACCATATTTAATTGGCTGTTGGAACTATCAAAACACATTCTGCAAAAGTTTTGATTAGGTAATAATGTTTTATTTGGCCTCAAATAAATTAAAACAATAAATTTGTGTGATAGTTATTGAAACAATCCTTGAGATGTTTCGTTGGACAAGATTAGGGCGTCTATTCTATCGTATCGAAAAAATCAATTAAAGGCTAGAAGGTTTAAGGGTCCTTTTTAAGATATTCTTTTGTGAGTTTCCAATAACTTTGTCACTGTAGTCTAAAGTACAGTGTAGTATATAGATAAAGCTATCCAATATTGCGTTTATGTAGACGCTAGCGGTTTTAGGAAGCCATATTTATACAGTGAGCAAAAAACGGAAAACCAGGCAAAGCCCTCGACAAAAGAGCTTGAAGCTCCAAGCTACAACTCTTATGGGCTTGAAAGCCCAAAGCCATATTGGCCCTTTTACTGTAATCGAATTCTTCATTTCAGCACTGACATCCTGAATTAGAACCTATTGAAACGCTTTCCAAAGTTTCACAAACCTTTACTAGAAATAATGAAAAAGTCGCCGCGAAAGCAGAACAGTTCAAAACAAGAGATCAGATAAATTAAAGTATTTTTCACCCTAAATGGTATCGACTTATTGACTGCAATAAAACTACCGAATTAATCCCATTGTTATACATAATCAACAAGCAAGTACACTACAGGATAGGACTTTAGATATTTATTAAACACAAAGACTGAAAGATGTTATCGCAATCACAAGATAGTTTAATATTACCTGCTATAAATAAAAATTATAATCGGACCCTGACCGACAGTTTATTTGCATTTTTATGGCTCTTGCAAAACGTCCCAGGTAGTTAAACGGAGTCAACCCTTTATTGTGAAAAATACTTTAGTTGAAATCTCATTATTTCACAATTGTTTTGTTTGCAAATCGTGCGGTTGATTACATAGACTTCTTATAGAAGTGATAGGCTGATTATAATATTATTATCTTTGTTTCGATAACTTAAATAGAAAGAATATCTTAGAAGCTGGAGACAAGAGTCGATATTATCATTCAGGAGAAACGGTATGTCGGCGTCGATCTTCAGCCAGAACCCCGTCGACTGGTCGAGGCAGTGTTACATCGGTTAGTATTATCGTGAAGTGAGCCTCGTCAGGTACATACCAAGAATAAGGCAGCCTGGAGTGATGGATGAACACACGCAATTAAACGTTTTACTTGCTCTTCAAGGAAAAACCTATAAGACCAGGCAACTTGTAATAGAAGATAACATAATGAATGAATGCACTTGATCAGCATTTAGTAGATTTGAACTGGATCCTTTTAACTAAATGGTGAAGTGAATAAACAGAACTGTCGATATTGGTCCGCAATTTGCCAATATTCCTTAAGGACATACAGAGCATATAAAAACTTAATTTCCGAATTTCCATTGAAGTTATTAGTAAAAATTAATGACTTTTTATCATAGCATAGCGACAACGCTCCCTAGGGTAAGAAATTTTCTTTTTATCATATTTCATAATAAGCTCGTTGGAAATGCTACGACTTTGAAATGTTTCTATGATGATTAAAAAAAAGGTTTCACTTTAAAAAAAAAGCTTCGATTAATTTAAATCAAAATATCTGGAAAACGTCTTCTTGTAGCAAATTTTAACAAGCATAGGTTTTTCGAATAAAAATTATAGAAAAATTGATTTTTCATTTAAAAAATGTGATACATACACGCACAAGAAATTTGTGACTCTCAAAAAGAGAAATAGGCCTGTGGGTGGCGCCCCATCCAATTAAGGGCCAAACTAAGATCAAATTTGAATTTCTTATAGTAAAAAATCAACAAATACTAATTTTCTAAACAAAAATGTAATAAAATTTTTAACACCCCGTATCTTAAAAATGAAGGCCTGGCGAACTCATGCTTATATAAACTTTTCACCTTTTAAATTAGGAATTAGGGAATCTTCCTGTACAATATCGGACACTAATAATACCCTGTACTAATCTACTTAATCTTCATGGGGATGAGTTCCTGCTTTTTTAAAAACTTTGACTGCTTTTCTTTTCATGAATGTTTTTATCGTTTCCCATTCAAAATCTCTATGAATTTGAACATTTCTTACAAACTATGGTGCTGCTAAAAGGACTGCTAAACGTGCACGAACATCTTGGTTTACAATACCAAATATTAAAAAAATGTAGTTCATAACTAAAAATTGCCATTTCACATATTCTCATTCTCAGGTCTCCTGATATGACCCCTCTTGACTTTTTCCTGTCGGGCCATATCAAAAATTTAGTGTACAAAAATAGGCCACAAGCGAAGATTTGCAACAAAGAATAATGCATGAAATTTCCAGTATTGCTCCCAATATCCTTTTAGATTCGCTAAAAAAATTTGTTCACCGAATTCATTACTGCCAGGAGGTAAACAGTGGACACTTTGAGCGCCTTATAAAATAGGATTTCAAATTGTTGTTTACTTAAACTTAGTTTATCTTTTTTATTATTGTTATTAGATTTATTTGTAAATGATATTCGAAACTCGATATCTCGAAAACGGTTAAGATTGGGTATGTGGTATGCTTAACATTTTTTTTTAGAATCTTGTAAATAATTGTGAATAATATACAGGGGGTTCCATTTAGAATAAAGTAACTTTGTTCTTCCATGACTTTTTGACTGATCCTGTATACTTAGTTTATGTGCAGTGTAATAGATTTCTAAAAACCATAAAAGTTTTGTATTTAACATTCTTCGCTAGCTATATTACTTTAGCAAATAATCGACCGTTTCCATACATAAAAGCGACCCTGTATAACCCATTTACTTTCCCGCAAGTGCTTCTGCATTAATCGTCGAAACTCAATCTTACAGATATAAATCAAACAACGAATTGGACAAAAATAAAATTCCGGATAGTCTGAAACATTTCAAACAAACCAATTTCACAAGTTGTGATTTTCAGCCACAAACTGTCGTTTATGGGGCGACAGATAAAAGAAAAAAACAAATTGGGAAATTTGATAAAATAAATTGGAAAAAACTGGTGAAACAAAAATTATTATAGTAGTTATGCGATTAGACTATATAAGCAGGTAAAAAATATGTCGACGTTAATAGTAATTAAAAACGGATGTTTAATTTTAAGTGCGAAAATTTTGTCAGATATTAATAAAAAAAACTATTTAAGAATAATAATTTGGCTTCAGTATTAGGAATCCTCTTTATTTGCTGAAAAAATTCAAAACTACGGCTGTGTTTATTTTTAGTTTGTCATACTTTTTTCGTATTCTAACAAAATTTACCCTTTTTTGGAGTGGAAACCGCCCAATTTTTTTTTCAAATGTAATGTATTATGAAGCTTGTTGGAAATGGCATCAAAAAGGAAATTTCCTTCCCGTTTCTAAAATCTGCCAAATTCATACAATTTCATGATAAAATCCTTACTTAAATCTTTAATTTTTGTCTCATGTATGTTACTCCTAACTAAAAAAATGCAGAACCTTAATTTTGATGTATATGCGGAAACAATGAAGAAAATAAACATTAATTTTTTTAAATAACTCATTTTAATTTGTTATTCTACGAAATTCGTACATTTGGTTTAACATATATGTAGTTTTTCTTAATATTCCGAAGCAACCTACCCCCCACTACTCTTTTAGCACTAGATATATATTAAAAATATTGAGAATATGGACACTGTATTGTTTAAGAAGATGAGGATGGTAATGACAAAAACCACATCAATTCGGTATTCTTCCAGCCATCACTTCAAAATGTGTAAAAACTATTTGTTGTCTTCTTTAAAATGTGATTCTAATCATTTCAGACTCTAAAATGATGTTAATAGGGTACATTAATTTTACAAGAAAAAAAATAACTTTTTGTTTCCCAAAGTGTAAAAGTGCGGCGGAATCTCTCAAATACGACGCACTATTTACTTTTTCCTACGACCACCTATGAAAATAAGAAATAAAGCACGTCTAACTTAACTAGAAAGTCTTTTATATGACACGCGTGTTGAAATATTTTCTTTCAATACGTGTGTTGAAATATAAAACAGCTGATGGCCGACGAATTTGACAGCAAAACTATTTTAAAAAATAACAAACTTACGGGACCCGTGGAGCGAATTGGGGTGCTGGGTGGGGTAAAGTACACTAGGACATTACTGCAATTATAAAAAATCCTTTTTTTTTGTTATTTTTGGGAACCTAAGAGTATTTATGATAAAAATAATAATATAATAAAAAAGGGAAATATGTCAGGCAACCCATCAAACCTGTCAACATTGTCAACTGAGTTGAACCACAGAAAAAAAAGGGGCAGCTATAGAGCAGAAATAAAATACCCTAGGAAATACCGATTTATAATTTTACAATTATATCGGATAAAAATATCCATACCTACAATGTTTAAGGATATGCGACAAGTGAATATGCTGTAAGAAAGTAAATTTATTTTAGCAATATTTAAAACAAATCGAATATACAGGGTGTTCATTTGAAAACTTCCCACCTCGATTTTCCTGCTTTAAAATGAAAATGTGGAAAATCGCTTGGACCCGTCGATTTTTATTTCGAGGGGGACATCTTTTGCGTATATTGTCAATCTTGTTACTTCAAGCCCCTAGCAGGGTGGGGGGTAAGATCTAAATTTTAAATGGATACCCCTATTTTATATAATTTTTTTGGATTCTGCATAAAATTCTGAACATTTTTTAATAAAAGCATTATTAGTCTATACTCAACAGTTTCCGAGATATTTACTCTTGAAAACTGACATTTTTGAACTTTAACAGCGTCTAGCTTTCTAACTGTACGTCTTAGAGCAAAACGGCTTACATGTCCCCATCTTCGATTTTTATTATCTTTCCAATAGTGTGAACTTTCGGTTAAACCGGATGTAAGAAATATAGTACTTCCGGTTTGACCTGAAGTTCGCACTATTGGAAAGATAATAAAAATAATCGAAGATAGGGACATGTAAGCCGTTTTGCTCTAAGACGTACAGTTAGAAAGCTAGACGCTGTCAAAGTTCAAAAATGTCATTTTTCAAGAGTCAATAACTATCTCGGAAACTGTTAAGTATAGACTAATAATGCTTTTATTAAAAAATGTTCAGAATTTTATGCAGAATCCAAAAAAATTATATAAAATAGAGGTATCCATTTAAGATTTAGATCTTACCCCCCTCCCTCCTAGGGGCTTGAAGTAACAAGATTGACAATATACGCAAAAGATGTCCCCCTCGAAATAAAAATCGACGGGTCCGAGCGATTTTCCACATTTTTATTTTAAAGCAGGAAAATCGAGGTGGGAAGTTTTCACATGAACACCCTGTAGATAGAACTTTTATAATTAACAAGCTATCGATATTTAACTCCATCGTTATCTTTCTATAATGTTGAGGTTATGTTTTAGTTTTGTGTTTTGTTGTTTTTGTATGTATATTTAGTAGGGTGGAGTGAAGTTATATGTGTCGAAAAAAAAAATTATTTTTCAAATCGGAATAGCTGCAAAAACATGCTCCACTACTTAACTAAGAGCTATGCGAAAAATGGTTTCTCTAAAATTATGTTTTGAGGTGCCCCAAGAATTTTTTAAATAAAAAAAAATCGATGATCATGAAAAAAAAATATTAGTTTTTCAAAACGGAATAGCTGTAAAAACCTGCTTCACTACTTTACTAAGTGCTATGCGAAAGATAATTTTTCTAACATTATATTTCGATGTGCCCCAAGCCTTTTTAAATTAGAAAATTTTCGCGAAATGAACACTTATATTTTTATGCAACTAATGCTTATTTTAAATTGTCATTTCTGTTTCAGTTTGTATACTTTTTTTTGCCAAAGAGTTTGTTTTCTTTTTAACTTGATTATTTTATTAAAGGATTATTATATATTATATTTAAATATATTAAATTAATATAATGTTTCATTTGTTAAATATATATAATTTAAATAAAAATCATGTTTTTTTTAAATATCATCGATTTTTTTTTTATTTTAAAAATTCTTGGGGCACCTCAAAACATAATTTTAGAGAAACCATTTTTTGCACAGCTCTTAGTCAAATAAAAATACTCGTCATAACCGTGGAATTTCCAATAGGTATGGAATTTCCACTATAAGAATTGCATAGCTCTCATGGGTTTTCTTTATACCTGAGGAAAATTTTCACTTATAATCGCCGTGGAGCATGAATTATTTCCGATATTTCAATTCAAGCTCGCGGAAGATTTGGCATAAAAATTGTGTGCCAAAACTATTTGGAAAATATAATTGAATTGATGACATAATCATGTAAGCGACATAATAGTAGGCTGTTGTAATTAGGGTTCGGAATTGTATTCGAATAATTCGAATATTCGAATAATCGACTATTCTAAATTCGAATATTTTGTTGGTTAAAAAATTCGACTATTCAAATATTCGACTATTCGAAATTCGAATATTTGACTATTCGAATATTCGACTATTTGAATATTCGACTTTTCAAACATTCGACTATTCGACTATTCAAGTATCTATTTGACTATTTGAATATTCGACCGTTTGAATATTTAACTATTTGACTTTGTTCGGATATTTATATGTTCGATTATTCGTGTTTTCTGTGGAACTGTAAATTTTAACGTAAAAAGAAAAACAAAAATAAAATTATATAGGGTAAACATACCAGTTATTGGACCCATGGGAGCTATTGGACACCCAATTATATCAGCATAAAACAAGAATTCTGTATTCAGTAGTCCGCTAAGTTTTGTTGGGATGTCGCCATTGTACTATTAGTATCAATATTGACATAAATTACATTTGATTGATGTTTCTGTTTTGGCGCCAAATGTGACATTCTTTGGTCATGCACAAGAAATACGGTTTTCTTAAGTTTATATTAAGAAGTCTTAGGTAAATTTTAGTGTCATAATTAGTGGTGAAATTGTTCCAAAGTGCTCCGTATAAATATACAAGGTACTGGTGTAGTAAAGCTAAGTATTTTAAGGTTTAAATCAATATATTTAAATTAGGCTATGTCTTACAAGTGTGTCCAATAACTGACCTAAAATATGATTATTTTCAGTTGTTGGACACCTGTCCAATAACTGCATTTTGCAAAGCTCGTACAGTTTTTGTGTGAAATGTTAGTGCGTCTTCTCTGTTTCCGGCACATCCGATTTTGGGTCACTATTCAGAGTGTAGCCAGTTATTGGACGCCCGTCCTATAACTGGTTACAATCTGTCCTATAACTGAAACATGAGTTTTTTTATGTTGTTAGTTTTCAGTCATGCCCAAGAAAAATGAATATAATTCTGAATCGATGGAAGCTGCGATAAATGAAGTCAAGAATCAAGAATAACAAAACGTCATATAGAAATGCGGCACACAAATACGGTGTACCCAAATCAACACTGGAATTTAAAATAAAAAATCCTGGTCATAAGGATACATGCGGCCCAAATCCAATTCTTTCAGCAAGGGAGGAGTCTGATCTTGTAAGGTTTATTCATGTGTCACATGTGTTATACTGAGGAAAGTGATGATGATGATATTTCAGAAATAGAAAGTGAAGAAGACGGCGAAATGTATAATGAAAGCGAACTCGACCTCAGAATGTGTAAAATATTTAAAGAAATAGAAAGTGAAGAGGATATCGAAACAGATTATCAAATAGAATTCAACCTCAAAATATATGAAGACCCGAAAGAAATAGAAAGAAACGAAGATAACGCTGATCAAGAAACAAAAGAAATTGACAATAAGAAAGGTAATGAAATAAACGTACAGAAAAAAAATTACAGCAAATTGTGCGATGAATCGAAAAAAGTAGAAAGTAGCGAATGTTATAAAGTAGATGAGCAAGATGAAACCAACAGCCCAATTTGTGAAAACTCGCCGGGAAAAATAGAAAGTGAAGAAGGAATCGATACAGACGATCAATTGAAAACTGATAGCAAAATTTATGAGGAACCAAAAATGGGAAGTGACAAAGATTTTGAAAACTATAGAACAAAAGTGGGCCAGATGTCAGAAAATAATGCAAATGACGACCTGGACGTCGAAAAAGTATTTAGCATGTACCAAAATGAAATGAAAAAATATAAGTGAATGTAGTTTTAAGTTAATAAAAGTTTTTGAACACTGATTTTAATTTTTTATTGGCATTTAGTCATAACTTTGCCAGTGTCCATTAACTGAAAATGTTGTGTCCAGTAATTGCATTTTTTGTCCAATAACTAACTTTTCGGAACCTTTTCAGGTTTTTTCAAAGTTTTTAAAAGAACTGTAACATTAGGAATATTTAAAACCCGTTAAGTTAAAATAGGATATATGTACTAGGATCTGGCATAAGCAGAATAATGTCCGTTGAAAAATAATCCAGTGGCAGCGACACAATTAAAAAAAAAGCTTAACTGTCCAATAACTGGTATGTTTACCCTAGTCTTATTTAATTAAATAAACATACGTTCTACCGTGATAAAACGACTGTATTTCGATATTTAAATAGACGACTATTCGAATATTCGACTATTTATTAAATATTCGACTATTCGAAATTCGAATATTTGACTATTCGACTATTCAAGTATCTATTCGACTATATGAATTATTCGACTATATTCGACTATTCGAATTATTCGACTATTCGAATAACATACCAAACGACTATTCGAATACTTATATTTTAAAAATTTCGAGCCCTAGTTGTAATTGTTGCATCGGAATGGTAAAGTAAGATGGCCATGATTAAAGAATTAATATAATTCCAAAAATGTCCCATTATAAAAAGTAATAAAAATAATTTTATTGCCAAATTTTTTAGGTATATTAACTAATGTAGAAAATATTCCATTTATGTCACCTAAGTTTATAGTTATAGAAAAGATAAAAAAATACAAGCATAAGTTGTTAAAAATAGTAACGGGCACTATAATCTGGTAGATCATAAGCAGTTTTAATTACATTATTTTTACTTTCGCTGTGCTCTAATAAAACAAAATTTTAATGATAATCTAAAATAAATATTATTATTTATACGTTCCATAATTTTTCAGTAGTAGTAGAAACAGGAAATATATTGAATTATAGCGCGTAAAAAATAATACATTATAAATTTACGCCTATAATAACACCAAGGCCGTAGCCAGGGGGGGATCAAGGGGGATTGATCCCCCCCGAAATAAAAAAATCTATTTATTTTAGACTTTTAATAAGTATTAATGAGACTGCAGTTATATACAGTGCGCTCGTCTCACTTTGTTGTTACACAACATAATAGTTAATCTTATTTACGGGCTACAATGGCTGCAGATCGCCTTAATGGTCTGGCTTTCCTATATGCCCACCGTGATATAAACGTAGATGTAAACAAAATCATAAATATTTTCTCTTCTAAGAACAAGAAACTTGATTTTGTGAGTTAGTACAAAGTAAGTAGGTAGGTACTTCAGATATTTTTTTTGTTCTTATTGTTTATTTTTTGTTTTCATTTTTGTTTTTGATCTTATTATATAATTATGACTTAATATAAGAGACATGTTAATGAGTAAAATAAATAATTTATTGTTTATTTTGTCGACCGACCTTTCAAATTTCTTTTAAATTAAAAGAGTGTTCTAAAGTCTGGCATATTATTGCCGCAGATTAAGCTTAACGGTTATTTTACCCAAAAAAGGGCATGGCACCCAAAAAATTTTCGCCTGCGGCGCAGTTCCCTTTCGCACCACCCCCCCCTAGAACAAATCCTAAATCCGCCACTGGAACAAACCCCCCCCCCCCCCCCCCCCGAATTATTTTCTGGCTACGGCCTTGAATAACACAATCGCCAGTGTTTTTAGCTGTCAAGCCTGGGGATTTCCAATTATTAATCTGTAGTAATATATTAAGGGATGGGGAAATTATCGAAAATCATTCCGAAGATTTCCTAATGGCAAAAAATCTGAGAATGATTTTCTGATTATTTCCCAATCCCGAAATGTATTTTAAAGATTATTTACCAAATAAAAAACTAACGATTTATGTTGCACAATTTAATGTATGTACCTATTGCAATTAAACACACAATTAGTATACTGTATAACAGAATGCTGAGGGGTGGAGTTTGAAGAAACAGAGCCAATTTTCGCTTTTTTTTTCATTTTTGTAAAACGTTTAAATGGTATCTCGAAATGACACTTTGGCGTTGTTTGTATTTTATTTGTTGTCCATAGTAACAACCAAAAACGCCATTGTTCGTTATCTAGATAATCATCAAACATCACCACGACAATAAAAAACCTATTGTTACAGACGTGTGATTTTAACCGTTAGTTGACAAGTGCGATTTTCAGTTTTGACGGGTGAGATTTTCACTTTTGACAAGGGTGATTTTTACCGGAGAGCGAGAGATTATCGCTGAATAATCAGGTGAAAATCAACCCGCTTTTATAATGGATGAGGTAAATAATCTTATAAAGTCGCCACAGTGAATCTTTTTCCGTGCGTCATCAATCAACGATCAGGACTCAACGTGGTTAATAACTCTGCATCCTTATTTATTACAGTAACAAGTTTGAATAAAAGCATAAAGGAACGTCTCCAAGATTCCGCAATAATGTAACGTGCTAGACAAAAATAAAACTATAAACGTCAATTAATTACTTTTTTTATTTGTTTAGTTGACTACCGTTGTATTTTAGAACGTCATTGTCAACCTTGTTTTGATCTGCCAATCTAATTCGTATTTTGTAAATTTGTGTGCCTTAAAACTGTTCCTTTTTCTAAAAATAGTTCTTTTTAGAGCTAATTGTACCCACCATCTATTTGGCGGTAAGTATTTATGAATTTTTATAATCATTTATTTATTTTAAATATTCTTACCGTGAAAGTTATTTGAAAAGTTTACGGCAGTGGCTAAATTCCCTTAAATGAAATGATGTTAAAAATTTGACTTTTGCGATTTTAATAGTCAATAAAACACCAAACTTTTCTAGATTTTAAGCTTTAAAAATAGTATTAAATGTATTAACGTTTGTTTGTCAATTTCTTTTAGATAATAGAGAATGCCGGGCAAAACTCTCAATACACAAGCCCGACAATTTGTGCTCAATCTCTGCGAGTACTTTGAATTTGAGAAAGCAAATGGGGGACCTTTAGAGCATATCTCATCTGTTCACAAGCACAACTTTTTATAAAGAATAGCTTTTGGTCGTAAAATGAATAATAAAGATTTTCTTCCCCCTTGGGAACTCCATCCGCGGACACACTATATAAATAATATAATATATAATATAATAAACAATCACCTTTTTAAAACCTAATACAGACTATTGTAAACCAATAAATTATAGCATCATGCACTTCTAGTGCTTGGAAAATTCTTTGAAAAATTCCTTAAAAAATACATGAAAAAACACGTGCAGCAAAAAATACCAATTTAGATTTAAAAACAAATGCTACATTCCATCCTACTACTATACTTATCCAAATCTGCAACCAGCACATCTCACCAACCTACAGAATATTTATCCGAAATACATATTAATAAAACATTTTTATAAATTGTTTTGTGCATTTTTTGTGTATTAGGTTATTTCCCAAAACTATATTTAAAAGTACGGGTTGTTACAGAAACATATTTAAATATATTAAATTATAATAATAGAAGGATTCTATATAGGTATATCCAAAAAAATAGTGAAAAAAATGTGTATAAACATGGATCCGCAAACGATTCGTTTCCGAGATACAGCTGTTAAATATAATTCCCCTTTAAAATAGAATGTTAGTGTAAGATTTCAATAAATGTATTAAAATTCATTTTTAGCTGGGAATTAATGGGTTAGACCGCGTAGAGTACCAATAAACCCCCAGAGAGACTCGGAATTATAAATAATTTTTCGGGATATTATGTAGGTACGTCAAACGGTAGGCAGGCACGTCCATTTTATGAACTTAGACTTAGTTTTGACTTTTTTCGTCTCGTAATTTTGATTTGATTCATACGATTTTGATGACGTGAAAGTGATGACGCACGGGAAAAGATCCACTGTCTAATTAGCTAGGGTGATTTTCGAAAAAAATTGGTTGTTGTCATGGCAACGTCATATTAAAATGCAAGGGTCTGATTGCCTAAAAATGTGGTTTGGTTGAACCACAATATATAGCATATTATATTTTAAAAACGTTGGCTAAACTATTTTACCTCAACATTTCAATATTCTTAAAAAATCTTATTGTATATTTTCGCTGAAAACCGTATCATAATATGTTGTAGAAATACATTTTTAAAATATTTATAAAATATTTTTAGTCTAATGAATATTTCTAAATGCCCTATGCACATCGGCGTAGCTAGCCTTAGTTTTCGGGGGGCCTGGGCCCCAGTGTACGGTGGATTAAAAAATATATTATTTATATTGACTGTTTCAGGGGGGCCCCTGGGCCATCAGGGGGGGGGCAGCCCCCCCCCCCCCCCAGCCCCCCCCTAGCTATGCCGATGCCGGTGCAGATACTCTATTAAAATTTTTATTTGAAGTTCACATGGGTATATACAGGGTGTCCGGAAAAGGGAGGTCAATCCGTTAACCATATATTCCTTGAGCAAAAATAATATGACTTTTATAATGCATTTTTTTTACTTTTGACCCACATGTTCGATATGTCAAAGTTTAAAATTAAAAAATTAGAGTATTTAGTTAGATATAAATTTCAAATTTGATACATTGCATTGCTTCACCATAAAGAAATACAATTTTGAGAAAAACAAAACAAAAACAATTGTTAAATATTTAAAATGGTGGGGTCCAGTAACCGCTGACCCCCCCCCCCCCCTATTTTTAGTACGTGCGCCAGTAACATCCAAACTATTTTGTTTAGGTAATTATTTATTTTAGGTTATTTTTTGACTTTTATAGTTATTCGATAAAATGATGCGTTTTGAAGATAATTTGAAAAGTATGGGTTCTTATCTGATGCCAACGGTACGGCTTACGGTAGTCTCATATTTTATTAGGTCACCTTGTTTATACTTGATATATTATTATATACGAATATTTTCACACTAATATTTTTACAGATTTATTTTTAAAACAATGTAAAAATATTTTTATAATGTGTAATCTTATATTTTAAAAATATTTGGTAAAATGTTAGAATATATAATTTCAATGTTTCTGCAGTAATTTTTTCTTCTATTGTAAAAATATTTTAATAAAATACTGTTAAAAGATATAATTTAAACATTTCTGAAATAATTTGGTATTATGTTGTATTATACAGTGTGTCCAAAAAAGTATGCAACATATAGGAAAGTTTTTTATTACCGATTTCTCAGAAAATTTTATTCTTTATAAAAGTTGGTGCATTCCTTAAAACTATAAATGCATATTTCATGTTTCACCTACGGCTAATAGTAGGGGAGCAAAGGCCATTTTTTCGAAATTGCCTTAGGAGTAAAGTACCTTAATTATTAGAAATACAGCAAAATTTTATATGGACATGTTTTTGCAAATTAAAAACTTAGTCCAAATAAAAAATTTGAGTTAGGTGTGTCAATTTAAAATTTTTTTTATATGCATTTCTTTATAATAGGTTTTTGGACTTCAGCGTACTGATTGAAAATGACAAATAAATTATTAATTATTTCCAGTAATATGAATAGAGTTGTATTCTATCATAATTTTGTTTAGAACATAAGTTGGCTAAGATGTGTTTAAATAGGCGTGCAACACGCTAATATCTGAACCAACTCGTAACATTGAAAGGTTTTAAAAAGTTTGCAACTACTTAATCCATTTTTATTATAAACCCACGTATAAGTTATTTAATAAATATATTAAAATTTCGTTAACAAAAAATTGATCAGAGGTGTACTGTTTAGGAGAAAATAGAGATTAACCAAAAAAAAATTAAAAATTGTGACACGTAACTCAAATTTCGTATTTGGACCATGGACTAACTTACTAATTTGCAAGAACATTTCTATATAAAATTTTGCTGTATTTCTAATAACTAAGGTACTTTACTCTTAAGGCAATTTCGAAAAAATGGTATTTACTCGCTTACTATTAGCCGCAGGTGAAATATGAAATATGTATTTATAATTTTAAGGCATTCACTAACTTTTATAAAGAATAAAATTTTCTGAGAAATCGGTGATAAAAAACTTTCCCATATGTTGCATACTTTCTTGGACACACTGTACATGTTTATAAATACTTGTAAAATAAAAAAAAATCTGCAAATAAATGTTGTGGAAATATTCATCAAAATATTTTATCCATATTGATGTGCTACTGGGGAAACACTTTTTGCCACCCGGTTTACCCACTCTTAATTAAATTAGACAAAAAATGAAAAATGTGATTTAAGTTAATCTTCTCCCATACATATTTACCTTATACATTAAGCCTTAAATTACACTAGTTTAAATTAAATTCAAATTTCGACCTGTTGTAATCTCCAATGGAGGTTGACGAGTTAGAGTTTACGAAATTAGTTTTAGAGCTGCTTGGCGCCTTCCTTTCCGATATTTTCTAATTAATTTTTAAACGAATACCTGTAAATTTGGTGATACTAACTACACAAAAGTTTTAAAAAAATTTAAAAAACTTATAAATAAATGTGCAAAAAGTATTTTTTTCTTAATCTTCGAATAGCCCGACTTTATCTTTACTTTTAGACAGTAGGTCGAAATAATCTGGTGCCTATAGATGATACAATAACAAATGAACCTATTGACAAAATCGTATTCCATTCTGTAGGTTAGGTTAGGTTAGGTTGAAGTGAGTGGGTTATAGCCAACCCTCCACCGCGACCATGCGGTCTATTGTGGCTCACACCTTATTTATATTTCCCCCAATAAGTCCAGCCTTTTAATTAAGGTGATGAGGGTATTAGGGGGGCCAAATAGGGCGAATCTGATTCTACCTGCTGCAGGGCAAGCGCATAATACGTGTTCTACTGTTTCTGCATCTATATGTATGCAAAGCCGGCATTCATCAGTTGGGGCTATTCCAATTTTATACATATGGTGTCGCAGTCTGCAGTGGCCGGTGTACAATCCCACTAGTGCTTTAAGGCATGACCTGTTGAGTTCTAGTAGTTTGTTAGTTAACTGTTGGTTTTTGTGGTTGTTTATAAATGCTTTTGAGTGTGTTAGACCTGGTAGATTCAACCAGTGTCTTTCCCATTTGCTTTTTGCTTCAGCTAGTATTGCCCTTCTGGCCGTAGCATGAGATATACTTATTACCGGCTCGGGTCCTGTGAATTTTAGAGCTGCACCTCTCTTGGCGAGCTTGTCGGCAGCTTCATTGCCGTCCAGACCCATGTGTCCCGGTATCCATATTAAGGTTATTTTGTTGTTCAAACCTAGTTCGGATAGTGTCTCGTGACAGCTCTACACCGTCCTTGAGGTATACCATCTCGATTCAAGAGCTTTTAATGCAGCTTGACTGTCGAAAAATATCCATTCCATCCATTTTGTAGTAGCAAGAAAGTAAATCGACATACAAATTTCGCCCCTCCACTTTGACAAACTTACGCTGTTAAAAGTACAAGCATGATGTGGGAAATTTAAATCTTTGTCAAAATCCTTATAAAAAAATCTGCAGTATGGCAACGCAGCCGTAAAAGATCAGCCCCCAAAGATGTAACCGCCACGACATTGGTCTGAGACCATGATGACGTTGCTTCATTCATTTCCGTTTAGGGATGTCCACAGAAAATGTATCGCGGTAAAACATCGACGTTTGGATGCATCGAAAAAAATTTGATAGAATTAAAATTACAAAACAAATCTCTTTATTATAAGCTTAAATAAACTTAAACCAAAGGTAAAAGGTATAATGAAGATCGAAAGGCAACGGTAAAATAACTATTTTACAAACAAAATTAAGGCCTAATAAAATTTAAAATGGGCTTAATGAATCGCTTAAAAACAATGTATCGCATTGAAAATAGCGATGTTTTCGATGCGTCAATGTATATTGAACATCCCTATTGCCATTTGGTGTTTCTTTGACAGCGGTCTGAAATTTTCTGTAGTTTATCGGTTTCGTGTAATAATTGCTGTGTTTTGTGATATTTTTTGGAGACTATATAAGATGAGTCGCAAGTATCAAGTATGCGAGAATTCGGAAAATAATTCTGCAGTTACTTTTCAAAGGTGAGTAAATAGAAAGCTGGGTTATTTGTAGGTTAGGTTTAAATTATAGTAGCAAGGTCACATTCAAAGGTAAATCCACAGTAAAGTACTCCCTGCCCCACCCAGCGCTTCACCGTCACTCTCCTACAAACGGTGTTGTCAACACATTTTAATGTTTACGAATAACATGTGCCATCTGTCAAGACCAGATCATTGATAGATCGTGATAGTAAAAAGTTTTTTTCTTTTATAATACCTCAACCATTAACAGAATTGGATGTAGCCTCTTCACACCCATTATTATTTTTAATATCAATTTACTTTGCATGTCTTTTGTTCTTGAAAGGTAGACAACTAAATAAATTTACTTAATAATTTAATAATTTTACCAGTGTGACTGCCTTTTATATTGGAGGTAATTCCGCTGGGATGGCGCTACGGTGTATTGATGGCCGCTTTGCTTTTGTGAAAGGCTTTTAATACATCTTACCGCTGTTGCCGGAATTGCTTGGGTCATGGCTGCCCGTAGAGTCCTAACAAGGACGAAACGGCCGTCGTGGTCTACCCGCCCCAGGGTATCCATTGTGCTTGGATCCTTGTGTATTCCAATATAAAGACAGTTACACACTTGTCCGCTATGCCACAATTATTCGCTTCTATTTATTTTCACGGACACTATATTATCTTCTAAACATTTTTATGACTTTCTTAAACGGATTGCGCGCATTCTAGTGGGTGCCGGCGTTGATCTGTTTTTTGGTCTGCAAAATGGCAGATGTTTTCGGTTAAAACGCAAATGGCGTTCCCTATACTGGATTTGTGATGCACTTCGTGGTTTATTTAGTTGTCTACCTTTCGATTTTACCAGTGTGGCTGCCTTGGATGGCGCTACGGTGTATTGATGACCGCTTTGCTTTTATAAAAGGCTTTTAATACATCTTACCGCTGTTGCCGGAATTGCTTGGGTTATGGCTGCCCGTAGAGTCCTAACAAGGATGAAACGACCGTCGTGGTCTACCCGCCTCAGGGTATCCATTGTGCTTGGATCCTTGCATGTGTATTCCAATATAAAGGCAGTCACACACTTGTTCGCTAAACGACAATTATTCGCTTCTAATTATTTTCACGGACACTATATTATTATCTTCTAAATTATAAATAAATAATATAATAATAAAATATTGAAACTATCAAAACCTCAACGCGTTTCGACCCCAAAGGTCATCACCAGGCGAGGAAATCTGTAAAGAAAAACAAAGCCATAAGAAAAGTGCGTCACAACGTCTGAAAGGTAACATAGTAGTTGTTATGGAAGACAGGTAGGTACAGTTATTCAATCCATAAATTAAGAAAATAAAATAAAAATAACACTTACATATTATGTAGGTATTAATGCTATTTTTCAAATTATTAATTCATTTTACTCTAGAGGTTCTTATTGAGGGTGATTTTCCCGGTGATTTTTAATATCGCGAAACTTTTTTAGTGACATACGTATAATAGACCAGGGTCGATAATTTTTGAAACAAAAAAAATAATAGTAGAATGAAACCCATTGGAAAAGGAAGAGAATATAACAGAAATAAAAGGAAAAATAATTTACGGGCGATCCGAGGTCGGGAAGGGGAAAGGGGTGCGTTTTTAAGCGTAGAAAACGATTTATCTCGATTTCCGGCAAAACTACAAGTTCTATGGAAAAACGTTGAATGGCAAAGTTGTAGGTGCAAAAAGATCTACAACTTTTGTATTTACACTTTTTTCACATAACCTCAAAATGTATGTGAAAAATTCAAATAACCAAGTTTTTGGTTTTTTATTTTTATCTTTTACAAAAATTTTTTATTTTTTACGAAATTTGGTGAAAACTTACCATTTTATGTAATAAACACACTGTAATATTTTTGATTTAAAATATTTATTTTTTCACCTTATTTTAACTTAATATCAAAAAAGCACCCTAATTTTCAATCGAAAATTCTCACGTCAAAATGTCTGCTTTTTTAAAAAAGTCGGTGGGCTTTTTGTTCGTTGAACTCTCTACTTTCTGATGGTGTAAAAAAAATATACATTACTATGGTAAATGTTCTCAAAAAATGCAAAAAAACGAAAAAAAACTCGAATCCGAAATTTTTTTTTTAATCATTACCTATGTACAATTTTGAGCTATTTATTAAAATTTATAATTTACTTACTCGAAAAACGTAAGATTCCATGTTACATTGATAAACAAAAAAATTACAAATCCATAAAACATAAAGATCGCAAAAAATATGCGAAAATAGTTGTTCTAAATATTATTAAAGGTAGGATTTAAAGGCGATTTCATTACATTTATCATAGTAATGTATATTTTTTTTACACCATCAGAAAGTAGAGATTTCAGCGAACAAAATGCCCACCGATTTTTTTTTTAAAAAAGCAGATATTTTGACGTGAGAATTTTCGATTGAAAATTAGGGTGCTTTTTCGATATTAAGTCAAAATAAGGTGAAAAATTTAATATTTTAAATCAAAAAAATTACAGTGTGTTTGGGACATAAAAAGGTAAGTTTTCACCAAATTTCGTGAAAAAAAAATTTATTGTAAAAGATAAAAATAAAAAACCAAAAACTTGGTTATTTGAATTTTTGCACATAAATTTTGAGGTTATGTGAAAAAAGTGTAAATACAAAAGTTGTTGACCTTTTTATTACCTACAACTTTGCCATTTAACGTTTTTCTATAGGACTTGCAAACTCACCCGTTTCCACTTTTTACCATTTTCAAAGGCTTCAGCCCTGGTCTATAATAAGTAAAATTTGTTGTAAATTAATCATTCTTTTAATGGTTATCATCACTTAACATCTCATCTATTGCATAAATTATGTAAAGGTAAAATTACTGTTGGGTCGTGTTTATTAAGCCCTAAATTACAGTTGTTTTAATTAAATCCAAATTTCGGCCTGTTTTAATCTTCGATTAATAAGAGGTTGCGGTTGACGAGCTAAATAGCATACGAAATTAGTTTCGGAAGCTGCTCGGCGCCTTCCTTCCTAAAATGCTTAATTAATTTTTAAGCTGAAATATTATAGTAAATTTTATCATTAATAATTTCTACAGGGTGTTTCAATAAAAACTCCCAGGCCAATTATTTCGAAAACTAAAAGCAACATGTAAATTCTGTCAACGTCAGTTTTTATAATCTATGATTGACTTCACAACTGTGTAAAAAATGTGTTTAAATAATACAAGATATAGGTGGCGCCACGGTGCAAAGGCATTTTTCGATGACAGGAACTTTTAAATGTTGTCGTTCTTAAAGATAATTAATTTTTAGTCAAATTATGTTCCATAAAAAATTTTGATAATCCAACATGAAAGGAGATATTTGGGGTTAGGTTTTTTTTTTAAATAATTATAAGGAGTATTTTAATTATAAATATTTTTAATATTCCTTAGCAGATTTTAATTTAATTTTGGTAATGATAATTTTAGTGATAAAACGCTCGTGTAGCGCTAAATTATTACGTCCAGTGACGTCTCAGAGGGCGCCTTAACAAATAATGTTGGCAAAAAATAAGAGCAATTAAAAAAAAATCTTAAAATATGTGTTTGTGTTAAGTTCATAAGACATTATTTTTGTGAAGAAGGCTCTGACTCCGATTTCTGTTTGACTTTGAGCTGTGTCACCAATTTGTTTTTTGGACTGACGAATCAAAATTTTCGCGGGAGGGAATTTTTAATAGAAGGAATTCTCAGAGAGTTTATAAGACACCGCTAGAAACGAAACAGGATTTAGAAAACCGAGTTAGACTTGCATCCCGAGAATTGGATGGTAGTGAAATTCAAAGGGCAATAATTTCCAACGTCATGTACTCCATTGAATACTGCTTAAGAGCTAATGGAGGTCATTTTAAACAAAATAATTAATAAAATAACTAACATAGTTCTTGTTGAAAAATATGTAATAAATTGCCGTTTTATTATATTTGTTTTTGTTTTCCTGTATAAAATCATTTAGAATATTTTGTCAGGTTACTTAGGTAATAAGCAGAAATAGTTAAGCAACGAATAACGTAGGCACTTATACATATTAACAAAATTCTGCCATTAACACAAACACATATTTTAAGATATGTTTTTTTAAATTGCTCATAATTCCAAAACGACTAAAAATATTAATACTGACATATTAAACATTTAGATGGGAAATTTGATTCTCTACACGTTACAAAAATAAAAAACGGTGTGCCATTTGCAAAAATTGACTTATGTACATTTATCTATATGGCCACATTGGCACGCTTTTAAAAAACCCCTGTATGCAAAACATGAAACGTAAATAATGTAGTCTAAAGATCTATGTTTTAGTTAAAAGCCTACAAAATTTTAAATGTTTAGCTTTATTAATTTCAAAATTACTGAACTTTCTTCTCGGTAAGGTTTTTACATAAAAAATGCATTTTATAATTCATATCTTAAAAACGGTTAGAGATAGGTATAGATCATTGTTAATAAAAGTTACTTAGGTATCAATAAGGTATCCAAAAATGCTAAAACATACAGGGTATTCTATTTGAAATACCAAAGTTGGCCATAACTTCCGGTATAACGGGAAGTGATACAAACGTCGAAATATAATATTTTAGAAGTTCAAAGCCAATCATGCCCGCTACCAAATTTTTAAAAATATAACTTTACTCGTTTCCGAGATCTTCTAATAGGCCACTCAACGTGAATCACAATGTATTATACCGTCAATAATATTTAAGTTTACAATACCTAAACAGTGTTAAGAACATATAATTAAATAATTAAGCTGGTAATGTGTATACCTGTATTGAGTAATGAAGTATCTAGACCATTTTGTTATTGTACTGAAATAAAATTAGTTAAATTACACCCGAAGAAGCTATAATGTAGCGAAACGCCTCGTGTAAAGAAAAAGTTTTTCAATAAAAGTGGAAATTTGAGAAAAAAAATTTTCTTTCATTGAGTTAGGTCAAAATGTATGTATCAAAGTTGTACTGTATAATTCAAAGAATAAAACACTTAATTGTTGATATAACTTTATTTGGCATATTCTCGATAAAAAACCGATAATTTTCTTAGTCATAGGATGAACGCCCTCAAGCGATAAATTTAAGTACTTGAAAATAATTTCCAGCCATTTCTCTTGGTCGGTTTTGTAATAAAAATTTGTATTTCAAAACTTTGTGACAAAGGGTTCCTGAGATATGGCCGAGTAATTTATCTGTTATATACGGCCTCCCGCTCCCCCCGACAACTCTAAATGGTTATTAAAAAAACAAAAAATTAACTTTGATTTGGTAAAGGTTTACGTACAAGAACACTTCAATCTAGCAATATGTTTTAAATGCTCTACAGATTTGGCCACGTAAAAAAATATTGTACGGACGAACAAATTTGTCACAAATGTGGTGGAAGACATTTTGGAAAAGACTGCCTGTCAAAAGTGCTGCAATGTCCCAACTGTGCAAAAATTAAACTTAGTACAGAAACGAGCCACCACTCGGCACGAGATACCAACTGTCCCGTGTACAGGGTGTTTTTTTAAGGTCGACGAGCGGCCATATCTCGGAAACTACTGGGCATAGAAACTCAGGAAAAGAAAAATGATAATTAAAGTGGCCATGAGAAAATTCTGGAAATAATTTTTATGTTTCGCATTTTGCCATTTTTATAAAAAGTAAATTTTAAAATTTTACATAACTCCGAAAATTCCACATTAAGGTATATGTTTGATAACACCATTTTAAAGCTTGGACAATTATGCATCATTTTGGTCTTATGCTCATTGGCGTACCGACTTTAATAAGAGTGGGGGAAGCTGTTGAAAGTGTAATCATTTAAATCGCTGTAACTTATAAACGACTTATCCGATTTTAGCAAACTAAAGACTGTTTGGAAGAGAAATTTATGCACTTTCACCAATCGTATTTATTTGTCCATAATAGTTCTAAAAAAATGCTAGAGGGCGCAATTTGCAATAACAATACATTTTGTGACTTTACTCCGAAAAAATAAATCATACGGTATAATTATGATACCATAATCAAAAAGTAGATGAAATTTGCTAGAAAAGATGTGAAGACCGCAGTTCGATATCTTTGTTCGTTTCAGAGTTATTGCCAAAACAATAATTTTTAATACAAATTGCGCCCTCTAGCAATTTTATTAGAAACTATTGTGTATCATTAGATACGACAATTGAAGGTTCTTCCAAACAAGCTTAAATTTAGTAAAATCGGATAAGTCGTTTAGAAGTTACAGTGATTTTAATGTTTACACTTTCACTTGATAAGAGTGGGAGAAGCTATTGAACGTGTAAACATTAAAATCGCTGTAACTTCTAAACGACTTATCCGATTTTACTAAATTTAAGCTTGTTTGGAAGAACCTTCAATTGTTGTATCTAATGGTATACAATAATTTCTAATAAAATTGCTAGAGGGCGCAATTTGTATTAAAAATTATTGTTTTGGCAATAACTCTGAAACGAACAAAGATATCGAACTGCGGTCTCCGCATCTTTTCTAGCAAATTTCATCTACTTTTCGATTATGGTATCATAATTATACCGTATGATTTATTTTTTCGGAGTAAAATCAAAAAATGTATTGTTATTGCAAATTGCGCCCTCTAGCATTTTTTTGAGAACTATTATGGACAGCTAAATATGACTGGTGAAAGTGCATACATTTCTCTTCCAAACAGTATTTAGTTTGCTAAAATCGGATAAATCGTTTATAAGTTACAGCGATTTAAATGATTACACTTTCAACAGCTTCCCCCACTCTTATTAAAGTCGGTACGCCAATGAGCATAAGACCAAAATGATGCATAATTGTCCAAGCTTTAAAATGGTGTTATCAAGCATATACCTTAATGTGGAATTTTCGGAGTTATGTAAAATTTTAAAATTTACTTTTCAATTACGCCCTCTTGCGGCAAAATGCGAAACTTAAAAATTATTTCCAGAATTTTCTCATGGCCACTTTAAATATCATTTTTCTTTTCCTGAGTTTCTATGCTCAGTAGTTTCCGAGATATGGCCGCTCGTCGACCTTAAAAAACACCCTACATAAGAGAAGGTTAGAACAATATCAAAGCCATGTTAACTACTCACAGCAAACACATTTTATATAGACAATAATGTAAAACCATATAAAACCACTAAAAGCATTATTCACCAAAATGTGCAATCAATAGGCAACTCTATCGAGATTATAAATAATAGGCTAAACACCCACAAGGAATGTGAAGTACTCTGTATTACTGAGCATTGGAAATCAAAAGAACAAATGCAGAAAATAGGTATTCAAGACTTTAAAGTTATTTCAATGTTCTGTAGGGAAGAAGGGAAGCATGGTGGTACTGCAATTTATTGTAAAAATAATTTAAAACGCAAGGCGCGGAAAAAACTTAATAGTATGTCAGTTAGTGGTAGTTTTGAATGCGCGGCAGTAGAGTGTCAGTTCGGGGAAAGGGGGGTAGTACTATTGTCAATATATCGACCACCCACTGGGGACATGAATATATTCATGAATAATATGGAATTACTTTTGGTTAAGGTATTTAAGGAAAATAAGCTAATATTTGTAGCAGGGGATTTCAATATAGAAATGTTGAAAGACAATAAAATAAAATCGGAATTATTTTCTATGATGAACTCATTTAACATATGTCCAACCATCTTTGTAAATACTCGAGTGTCTAGTAATAGTTTTAGTTGTATAGACAATATTTTTACAAATTGTGACTTTGTTGAAGCTTTGGTGTTTGAACGTTTTATATCTGACCATACTGCGCAAGAAACAGTATTTGAGGTCGAACCTATCAAAACCAACTACATCAAATATACTAGGTTTTTCACTGAAGAAAATAAGAACGCTTTTTTGTGTAGTTTACAAGAGCAGGATTGGTTGGAGGTGTATAATGTTAATAAAACGGATGTTAACGGGCAGTGGAATTTGTTTATGAATAGTTTTACACGGTTGTACAATCAAAGTTTTCCTCAAAAATTATTAGGAAAAAAAAAGCATTCTAATTTCAGTTATCAAGATAATGAGCAAATTGTTGAATGTAAACGCAGACTAGATAATATCTTGTTAACCTTATCAAGACACGACGAAAATTACAAAATAACGTATATTAATGAAAAGAAGAATTATGATAACTTACTGATAAAAAATCGCGCTATTAAATACGAAAATAGAATAAAACATTCAGATAATAAAACAAAATGCATGTGGGCAATATGCAAAGAAATAAATGGGGATAATAATAAAGACGTAGGAATGCAAGTTAAGGGAGATCCTGGTTGTACAGCCAATAGGTATAATGAACATTTACTTGAGGTTGTTCCCAACTTATTAAAAAAACTTGTATCTGTTCCATTTGATTGTACAGGGTGTCCCAAATTCGAGCCTCATCATGGGGATCTCGGAAACTATAAGAGATACAGCATCGGTCAAATTGTGGCAAAGTTGCGCAATTTCGTACTGAGCAATATCGCAAAAAAATATCTGAGCTATCTGCTTTAGTTTTTGAAATTTTTGTAAAAAACTAAAATTTTGAGTTTTTGTTTTTTTAAATTGCTCGACTTATTTTATCCGCTACAGAAAAACAAGCACAACATTGTTAAGGCAACTTTTTACGCTCCATATTGTGACGTTTTTAGAATTTCGTTACAACGTTTGGTTTTTGTGGAACTATTATCAACTTTAATTTTTTAAATACGGACCTGCATTTTTTATTTTATTTTTTAATAGCCCTTTAAGCCCTGAATTCAACCATGTACCACACTTAATTATATTTAGACGTCTTGATGTCATTATTACATCTTCAGGAATGTGATAATTATTTTTAAATACGGCCCTGGTGTTAGTTGTTAGATTGGCCACTTTAAATATCATTTTTCTTTTCCTGAGTTTCTATGCTCAGTAGTTTCCGAGATATGGCCGCTCGTCGACCTTAAAAAACACCCTACATAAGAGAAGGTTAGAACAATATCAAAGCCATGTTAACTAGTAACATGTTTGCTAGTTACTTAATCTTTTTACCACATACAACATGTAAATGGATCCGGAATTTTATACAAATAATTAACTATATTTAAGTTTTTATATAAATTGTAACAAAGTAAAAATAAAACTAAACAAAACAAAGGTGGCTATGACAAGAACTTTTACTTGATTGTTTGGCTTAATTATCTTGACAACTGCAGTCACCATTTTTACTGAATATTTCAGCAAAATTATGTTTTCTGCTTTAGAAAAGCGCGGCATTTTACGAGTTTATTATTCTTCCAATAGGAATTCACAAATTTCTTCTGACCGTTATTTACAGGACTATCCTGAACGCTTGCAGCCTCATTATAGTTATTTTGCTACGCTTGATACTAATTTAGCCCAGTATGGTAGTTTTAATAAACCAAGAGTCAAATATGGTACACGAATGGAGCCGGAAGAACAACAAAATATTTTAGATTCTGTAACCCACCAAAATCCCGCTAAACGATATTTCAATCTAACAACTAACACCAGGGCCGTATTTAAAAATAATTATCACATTCCTGAAGATGTAATAATGACATCAAAACGTCTTAATATAATTAAGTGTGATACATGGTTGATTTCAGGGCTTAAAGGGCTATCAAAAAATAAAATAAAAAATGCAGGTCCGTATTTAAAAAATTAAAGTTGATAATAGTTCCACAAAAACCAAACGTTGTAACGAAATTCTAAAAACGTCACAATATGGAGCGTAAAAAGTTGCCTTAACAATGTTGTGCTTGTTTTTCTGTGGCGGATAAAATAAGTCAAGCAGTTTAAAAAAACAAAAACTCAAAATTTTAGTTTTTTGCAAAAATTTCAAAAACTAAAAAAGATAGCTCACATATTTTTTTGCGATATTGCTCAGTACGAAATTGCGCAACTTTGCCACAATTTAACCGATGCTGTATCTCTTATCGTTTCCGAGATCCCCATGATGAGGCTCGAATTTGGGACACCCTGTACAGTAAATAAAAACATAAAATCCATTTTTTTGAGGCCCGTAACACCAATAGAAATCGCTGAAATAGCAAAACAACTTAAAAATAAGCACAGTAGTGGGTATGATGAGATTCCTACAAGTTTGGTTAAGTTAGCAGTCCCATATATTCTAAATATATTATGTTTTATAATTAATAACTCTTTTAAACATGGAACGTTTGCTTGACCTGGAACCTTATAGTTTAAAAGATTTTTGTGAACATTTATGAAAATTTGGCAGTATTACTATAAGTTGTTATTTTTTTCTTTAATGTGACGTCATTTCATTTTGTTATGCTTTGTTGTGCATTGTTGTGTGTAACCAGGCCAACCAATTTAAAATAAAGATTATTATTATTATTATTATTATTATTATTACTATTATTATTATTATTATTATTATTATTATTATTATTATTATTATTATTATTATTATTATTATTATTATTATTATTATTATTATTATTATTATTATTATTATTATTATTATTATTATTATTATTATTATTATTATTATTATTATTATTATTATTATTATTATTATTATTATTATTATTATTATTATTATTATTATTATTATTATTATTATTATTATTATTATTATTATTATTATTATTATTATTATTATTATTATTATTATTATTATTATTATTATTATTATTATTATTATTATTATTATTATTATTATTATTATTATTATTATTATTATTATTATTATTATTATTATTATTATTATTATTATTATTATTATTATTATTATTATTATTATTATTATTATTATTATTTTTATTATTATTATTATTATTATTATTATTATTATTATTCGAACTCCTGCTTTCTACATTTATAACCAGTGCCTTAAAATAATTAAAACATTTTTCTATACGTATTATTAAAAAGTCCTAAACTAAAACCAAAACTGCTAACATTGTATATTCCATTTAAATTGACGTTTTAAAATTAAATCATTTTACAATAAGCCCAATAAAGCAGTATAAATTGGAAAGAGGTAGAATTCAATAAAGTTCGGTGGAAGCAATTTCTTCGTCGGCTCATTCGACTGCGAAACTGCTTGTTTCGAAGAAAGGCAAAAGAAAAGAGGGAAACTTGTACGTAGTGATATCAAATAGTAAAATATACCGGGTTATTCACGTTATTCGACAGGACATATTATAGCTAAATTATTTGTATTGGATGAAGAATATGTTTCGGGATTAATAGGAGCCTGGTAGAGGTACATTTTGAAATTATTTTCCTAATATACAGGTCGTCCCAAAAACGCATCAAAGTTGTGCTTTTTTAAGAATGCCGTGTGTATTTTATTTTCGGTTTCTACGATCAAGATAAAAATGATTTTCATTAGGGTTTATTATAGTTAAACCCTGCGGTTTTTAAAATATTTCGTATTTTGTGAAAATGTAGTAACAATTTTAACGATTCAATTCTTAATGTGTGAAGGGTGCAGGCAAAGAAGGGAGAATGTCAATATTTCCTCATTTTAAACTAATCAAACAATCCGATAGCAAATAGGAAAATCTATCTAGTAGTAACATCATAAAGGCGAAACAGAAGAAGAGTCAAAAGATATCGTGACTTAAAGTTTTGGCCTATAGGCGAAAAAGGGGGAATGTCCGCGCGGACTAAGAAGGTGGAATGTCGCATCAACATTGCCAATAAAACTACGACCTGACTTGGCGGTAGTATTTTGGCTGCGTATCTGTTGTTTATTTGAGTTTGTGGACAGGTACAAACAAGTAGTACTTGTGTTACAAAGTAAAAAAAATAGTACAATGAATTCAAGTGGCAGTGCCTTCGATGACTTTGTTCCCAAGGTTTATGGGAAAAAGAGAAAACGTTTTGGAAAACTATCTGATGTTTTAAAAAAACTTAACAATATTCACGATTAAAAAGTGTACTCCTTTAATTTGAGCCACATTGTATATATATATACAGTATACAGTGACCGGCAGAAAGTGCGCAGTATATGGGAAAGTTTTTTATCTTTAAGTTTAGAAAATTAATTTTGTTTTAGATAGGTTCTGCATGTTCTCCAACCAAAATAACACCCATTAAATCCGGTAAAAGTCTTATGGTATACGAGGTAGGATCAAAAATGTAAAATTCCGCTAAGAGTAAAGTACCTCCATCTTTCATTTTAAAATATTTTTTTACTAAGAATTATTGTTTTAATTTTAAAGTTATACCCAAATTCAAAATTTCGCTTATTTTGAACAAAAAAATGGATTTAATCGTATTTTCTGAATAACCCTGTATAAAAAATAAATGGCAACCGAATAGTACGAAAATAAGATTTGCTGCAGACTTTGTTAGAGATAACCGTCGATCATAAGTCCGATTAGTTTATTTTGATAATATTATGGCTTTTTAAAATAAAAACATAAAAATATTAAATATTTTTGCTGCACACCGTATTTTATTTTCTGAGGGAACAAGTTAATTTCATCTAACTGATATTTTTTGATTTACATTGACTTAAAGCATCTCCTAAATAGTTTTTCATACATTGAAGTAGGCATCGAAAGTTTCCTTTTAATTTATAAAGAAAAAAATTTAAATTAAAAATATAATTTCCTCCTTATTTTGCGTGACGAATAAAATCCGTTCAAAATGTATTTTTATTTTAAATTTCTTTCTTTATAAATCAAAAGGAAGCTTTCCATGCATACTTCAATGTATAAAAAACTATTTAGGAGATGTTTTAAGTCAATGTAAATCAAAAAATATCAGTTAGATGAAACTAACTTGTTCCCTCAGAAAATAAAATACGGTGTGCAGCAAAAATACTTAATATTTTTATGTTTTTATTTTAAAAAGCCATAATATTATGAAAACAAACTAATCGGACTTATGATCAACGGTTATCTCTAACAAAGTCTGCAGAAAGTTGCCATTTATTTTTTATACAGGGTTATTCAGAAAATACGATTAAATCCATTTTTTTGTTCAACATAAGCGAAATTTTGAATTTGGGTATAACTTTAAAATTAAAACAATTCTTAGTAAAAAAATATTCTAAAATAAAAGATGGAGGTACTTTACTCTTAGCGGAATTTCACATTTTTTGTCCTACCTCGTATACCATAAGACTTTTACCGGATTTAATGGGTGTTATTTTGGTTTAAGAACATGCAGAACCTATCTAAAATAAAATTAATTTTCTAAACCTAAAGATAAAAAACTTTCCCATATGCTGCGCACTTTCTGCCGGTCACTGTATATTTGTTAAACTAAATAAACTTTGTCATTTTACTTTTGAAAACAGTTTTTGTAAAGAAAATACGAAAATACTAGGAAATTTCTTATGTGATTCTGTGATATTTCTTTTTTTATAGGTTATGATTTGTACCACTTTAAATTTTATTACGTTTTACAAAAATTGTAAGGGAAATTTGAGTAACACATTTTTGTCTATTAAGGTCCAATATACATCCCAATTTATTTCATAAAAAGATTGGGCACAAAACTAACACTACATACAAAGTTATAGGGTTTTCAACTTTAAAATTGCTTTCCTGAATATTTACATTTTTTGACATTCCCCCTTCTCTGCCTGCACCCTTCATGTATATTCTTTATTTAAACCAAGTTTACACTGAAGTCTACTAACTGATTAGGTTTTATCTTGCACCTATAAAAAAATCAATAATTTATATAAGGTGTCTAAAAAGTACGAAAAAATAGTTACAAGTTTAAAATGATAATAACTTGTTTACCTTAAATCTAACACCTTATATTTTATGTCAGTAATAAATGTAAACTTTAATTGTCTATCGAAATGTATTAAGCTTTCCCATAGCTAATTGCTCACGTTTGCCAATAACTACGTTAGACAATAATCTACTATTACTTATTAAATAAATATGATACATCATAACATGATAATAAATATTTAAATCAAATTATTTTCATAAAATTACGAATATGTTAATAACAAAAAACAAACAAAATGAAAAAAAAATTTCTAATGAAATTGCTTGATATAACCTCCATTTTTTTAATGCACATACATGCACATATCTTTATTAAAAAAAAATTAAGCTTTGAAAAATACGTGGTTTAACCTGAACTGCTCTCCAGCTTAAAAGATTCTTTCTATTAAATGCTTCTCGCTCAAAATCGGAAATATATAGACAAAATCTTTATTACACCCCCAGACTGAATATTCCAAGTGAGTAAGGTCTGGGAACGAGGTGGCCATTTAACAGGAGCATCTTAGCCCCGACCAATCCAGCGATTTAATAAAGCGAACTCGCATGTGTACTCAAAAAAATTGAGGTTATATCGAGCAATTTCTTTAGACAATTTTTTAAAATTTTGTTTGCTTTTTGTTACTAACGTATTCGTAATTTAATTAAAATAATTTAATTTGAATATTTATTATCATGTTATGTTGTAGTGTAGCTAATTGCTCACGTTTTCATGAAATTTTGCTACCAAAACAACCCAAGCAGGTTAGGTTGAGCAATGGGCATGGCACCCAAAATTGTTTCGGCCTGCTGCGCTTTTATTGCTGACCATGGGATGATAACGTTGATACCCGCCGAGGATGTCATTCACTCTTGCTACGCCGCTGTGCTGGGTATCATATTTTTGAATATGAATAAATAAAGTTAGACAATAGACATGCTATTAGACCTTTAAAAATTATATTTAAAAAATGCCAATCATATGTCTAATCATTGTGTATAATAAAAATAAACTGCTAATCATATGCGTATACAGGGTGTTAATTAATGTCATGCAGATTTTTCAGGCGGTGATAGTACTCGTCAAAATAAGAAAAAAATACAAATATATGCATGGTCTAAAACGCGTTATTTCCGTTATACAGGGTGGCAAAGTTTCAATTTTTTTTCTCGTATGTTGCGTTTTCTTTTTTATATTCTGCGATAATTGTTTCAAATTTGAAACATAAACCCTTTTTTTTAATATCTACAATAAAGTATCCAAATTGTCGGTGGAAGTATACAGGGTGTTACATTTTCTTGAATCGGCTACAATTTTATCTTTCAGAACTTTTTTTTTGCTGCATGTATGAATTCTGGTATGAAATTTGAACTCTCTGTTCCTTTGTTTAGCGTTCTAGTATCTTGCACTATTCTTGTATCTGTGGCCGTTTTCGATTTATTTGCAAAAATAGCCGTCGATGGAAATAAAGTGTAGGCGAAATAACGCAATAATAAATATGAAAAAAAAATAGTAGGCCGGGATAGGCAATTGTTAATTCTGTTTATTGTCCTTGTGACATTTTGCAAGAAATATTTTTTTGTTTGACGTTTCCAGAGTTGTTTTCAACTGGTTAATGATGGTTGAATTCACAAATCAAGAATATGCAGAGATGCATTTAATCTATGGATTAATTGTAGAGATTTTAAAAAAGGGTTGATATTCTAAATTTAAAATAATTATCGCGAATATAAGAGAGAAAACGCAAAATACGAGAAATTGAAACTTTGCCACCCTGTATAACGAAAATAACGCGTTTTAGACCATGCATATATTTGCATTTTTTTCTTATTTTGACGAGTACTATCACCCACTGAAATATGTGCATGACATTAATTAACACCCTGTATATATATAAAGACAAATATACAAATCATTCCTCTAAAAATTATGGAAACACAAAAAGATGCGAATATTATTTCTAATTAGTGTTAAATATTTTTAAATACATTCAAAACACATTATTCCCACAAACACGCTATTTCTAATATATTATATTTTTAAATATTATAAAATAAATGTAAAATGTTATGTATATCATTTGAATATGTAACCTGTTATTTCGTTGTAATAAAAGTACAAATTTTTAAATTTAGTAAAAAATAAAGTCAAAGGTAATGCAACGTCAAAAATGAGACAATTTAAAGAAAATAAACTTATCCCCAAAGAAGGAATTTTTCAAAAAACAATCCCTAATGGTTTAAAAACGAGGTTTAAAATTTTTATAGGAATTTCTGTATCTCAGAAAGTAAAATTTCCTTTTATCTACGACTAGTACCGTGCGAGCAAAAATTATTTGCATCAAAGAGGGCTTGGTTTAGATCACAATGATATGGGGACGATATATCTAACCAAATCTAGATTAAAATTTTGTGAAATTCATATTATGACATGACATGCCTAACTAATGAGTAATAAAATAAGTAGACAAATACAAATTTATTTTTGTTGTTTACAAAATTAACAAAATAAGAATATACAGAAAGAAAAAGAAAAATAATTACATATGTAATCTGAGAATTCACATAACCGGAGAGGTGGAACAGGCTTCATCCGAAAAAAAATGTCAGGTCTAATAAATCTTTTATTTCCAATAAATTTTGGGTAAACCATTGAGAGTAACTCCTGCGTCTTTCAAAATCTGTGACTTATATTTCTTGGAATACTTGCACTTTATAAGGAAATAAATTTAGCTGCTTCTTAAGAATAGTCCGGCATGTTCCCTAAGATCTTCCCACTTCTTGGGACAGGCGTCTTATACAATTTGTTGGCGTATTTTGCAATATTTCACGAACGTTTGCAACAAGTTCTTCTGTTCTTACAGATGGTCTTCCTGCTCCTTTTTTGTGTTGTATAGAACCTGTTTCCCTAAACACAGCCACGGTTCTTTTCAGGCAATGATAAAAATCCCCAGCTATAAAAGCAACGTTAGGAAATTGTTCGTGAAAATCGTTCATGCACAAACCCGGATTGTGCTCACCATTTACTCTAACCCCGTTTCGAAAATATGCTTCAACCATGAATGTTTTGTGCTGTTCCGTAAAGCCCATTGTGTGAATTGTTTAAGAAATTGGAAAAATTAGCGATGAATCAAATTACTTGTAACGACTGTCAAAGAGGACGGAATAACTGATTGATTGTTAATTCAGGTAGTTACTGACACCCAACAGGTATTCAGCTCTACCGCTAAGCATTACTACCTTAGATGCAAGGCCCTCTTTGTAGTATCATACTTGTGGTTTTTGGAGTATAATGCCATATACTATTTTCTTAGGGAACAATGACGAGGGATAAATAGTTCTTATTCCCTCTGCACTCCAATCACAAAATTTCTCAAATTAAATAATACCATGGAAACATAAACTCAAAAGTGACCAACGCGTAGTGTTTATGTATTTGCATTGAGATTGATGAAAATGAAGATTATTTTACTTGTATACCTTCAGAAATTGTACAAGTAGCTGCAGAAACATCATCTACCTTAATACCGGAAGCATCGAAATCCATTTATAATAAAACGCCAACTTATTTTCCGGAAATATTCTGTTGGCCTATTTCGCTGAATTAACTGTAAAATATAAACCATCTTCATTATGGCCATTCTATTTAATAATTAAATAAATGTTGAGAATAAACCATGAGTGATCTGGAAAATATGGCAAACTACGAGCGTTTTCATTCTAATCGATTCAAAAACTCATATTCTGATTTGCTTCAAGTCATATTAATTATGGAAGCTCATTCGAGCTTTATCAAATAAATATAGAAAACGTGGAGGATTTCCAAATAAATAGTACGTTTTACAATATTGGAAAGAAGTACATCGATCTCCGTCGATCGCAATCTCAGACCAAGGTTGCAATTATGTAAAAATCAATGCATTCTTTCTCAATTATCAAAAATCGAAATGTACAATATAACGTATAGGAAAAAAGAAATTTGCAGATATCGGTAGACAAATTGCCAACTATTTAAACTTGCTAAATCCTCAAAGTTATACTGGCCATTGTTATCACAGATCATCTGCCACTCATTACATTGATGGAGGAGGCAATATAACGGGATTACCGCGTCATGGGGGCTCGACTTCTACACAGGTAGCTGAAGAATACATTAATCAGTCTATGAGAAACAAGACAACTACAGCAAATACTATTGCTAAACAGATATATTATAGTAATGAAGCATCTTCTTCCTTTACAGCAACCGAAATTCTAAATATTTTTATTGAAAACTCTTCCAAAATTAATGACAGTTCACGACCAATTTAGTTTAATAATTGTACTATTACTTACTCATTTTAATGTTATTGAGAAATAAAGTTGTTCATTAAAATGTCAAATTAATAAATTAGTCAAGTAGAGTATATAACTCGCAATAATGACTATTATTACTAAATTTAATTTGGAGTTTATAAAAGAGGTGTAGCCTATTTTGATGGTTGAACTTATAATTTTAAGCTGTATTGCTGAAAATTTGTGTACCTCCAGGGGGTAGAAATAGAGGGGTTAAGTTTGCAGCGCAACCGCTAGAAGATATAAGTAAAAAATTTAGACGACGGGGATTATTTTAGACTCATCTCCTGGAGATTAGAGTTTTGCAGACCTCTGGCTTTATAGACTGTGTTAAATTTTGTGGATCGCCAAAAAAGTATTTTTTTAAATAGTTTTTTTTTTCTTTCTGTAAAAAACATCTAAGTTCATTTATTTCTATATTAGTGCCGAAAGGTACCTATCCATTTTTTTAAATCGAACGTTACTGGTTGTTTTCAAGTTCCGTGTGAAAATTAATTAGTTTTTAAGCTTTTCAATTATTATCCACTGCGGTACATTTATTCGCTTGACTGTCTGTTAAGTAAATCCCAATTAATTTAATTTACCCTTGTGTAATTTGATATTGTTCCACGCCAGAAAATAGGGAATAACAGAATTTAAACAAAGCAAAACAAATCAAACAAACGAATTTACGTCCCATTATGTCGTTTAACTAAACAATCGTAGACTTTAGATTCAAATCATTTATTTATAAATTTCCAAGTAATGCAAAAAAATATTTTTTTAACCACCTGAAAAAACCTTAAACAATAAGGTTGTATTTCGTCGAACACAGTTCATCATTAAAATACAGATTTAGATTGCAAAGTACTACTATCATTTGGATGTCACCACCTTCAGACAGGTTTCGAACTCTTATGTTCTCGTCAGTACAGGGTAGGCGTTCATACCTTCGATCAGACAACTTTTGTACTATTATATATGCCTCGACCCTTGGGTCTCAGTGATTCAGCTGAAGGTCAAACGCCGCGTCTACCTGAATATCGGAAGGATTGTTTTGTATTTTAAGCTGTTCTTGTCTATTTAATTTATCAAAACAAATATAGCAATATAATCGAGGCTGACGAATAAAATAATTGCGCGGATAATGAGATGACGTAATAAGGTTTTGATCTCATATTTTTAAACTTTCTGCTTTCGCGGCGTCTTTTTAATTGTCTCTAGGAAAGGTTTGTGACCTTCTAGGAAGATTTTTATTATTGGGATGTATTTTCAATAGGTTCTAATTCAGGAAAGGGGAAGGTTGCCTATATTGAACCGCTACCTAAATTGGACCACAGTACATTTCTCCGAAACTAAACAAGTGCCATATCATCTGGCATCACTGTAACATACTTCCACCCAAAACCTTTGATCGGCAACAAACTCAACTAGTTGGCCGTTAGTGCTTGGCGTGTACAGAGCAAAACACAATTTTAATGTAATATTTTTAGGATTTTCCTAAGAATTTACCTTAGAACCATAAAACTCTAAGCAAAATCTTTTTTATGCAAGTTATTAAGAAAGTTTTTCTCTTTCTATTTCTCCTATTATCATGCCATATTTGTTTTTTCTTGTTTCTTTCCTGGGTGGTTTTGTAAAACACGTGGTAGTTGCTTAAATTGGACCACTGGGTGATTGCCAAAATTGAACCGGTTC
Source organism: Polydrusus pterygomalis (assembly GCA_963969555.1). Lineage (NCBI taxonomy): Eukaryota > Metazoa > Arthropoda > Insecta > Coleoptera > Curculionidae > Polydrusus > Polydrusus pterygomalis. The sequence continues at coordinate 47,962,451 of OZ018378.1, forward strand.
AATTTAGGCAATTTTTCCAAATTGTGTAAAAATAATTTTTCTCTTTAAATAAGTTAATGTCATAAACTAACACCATTTCAATATTGCTAAAAAAAATTTTCTTTGAGTTAAAAAATGAAACTATGACTGGTCCAATATAGAAAACTAATAGGTACTTTTTTTGCATTAGGATGTCTTCAACCGAAATTTTGATTGTAAATTTGATGTTTTTTGAAATATAAGTATAAAACTTCCTATACCAACAATTTTATTTTTTGTTTATTTATTTAACACCTAAGCTTCCGATTTAAATCATGTGGTCCAATTTTGGAACCCCCAGGTGCAATTTAGGCAACTGGTTTCCTATATTGAACCACTTGCAGAGGTTTTTTTATAGCCTGGTATTATTTATTTATTTAGCGTATGGCTACATCACAGGTGTATATACTAGGTCCGAGCTCCTTTGTCAGTTGGTCCTCAGAAGAGCCGTTCATATCTGGTGTCATCTTTTGTTGTTGTTGCTGCGCCTGTGATTCTCTTGCCAGGAGATCCAAAGATACTCTAAAGATTGTCTGGCGCCTCTTTGTGTTAGTTCATTTAGCGTTACCCACGTGGAGGCGAACTAACTCTACACCCCTGGTATATCATAGATACTTTGAAATAAAATTCTGCATAAAATTCTGCAGTTGAACAACATACTAAAGTATACTAAGGTATAGCTTCAAGATCGATTTTGCGTTATTATCGGGATCTATGATAAGAAATCTGGAAATTGGTCCAATATGGGCAACCTTCCCCTATTAATGATAATGATAATATGATGAGTTTGGTTAAAGGCCTGTTGTACTTTTTAGCGGTAATATCCCACATGATTTTCACCACACCTTCCTAAGACTCACCTGCTGTAGTTTTACGCATATTAAATGTCCAGTCCTTTAGAATACTGGCTATGATTTATATAGGTACACTGATGTTTGCCACTAAAACATATTGCCGCTCTGTGCAAAGTATTTGGAGCTTTTACTAAATTGAATTAAGTGTTCTTTCTGTGGTAACTGGTATGGTAATGTCAATATTTTGGTCAATTTCAGATAATCTTTATCATCTTGCCCAAACCGTGTCATTGCGTATTGTTTCAGTTCGCTGTCCTTTCCGTATCCCTGGTAACCTGGTATACTTGACGCTTCACGGCCTACTATTTACACAAATTCTGCTTCTCTGACGTAAGAAATTGAAATTTATAAATTTTATAAAAATAAGTTTTACTAAATAAAAGATTTATTAAAACTCATTATTTAGCTTAATTAACAGTGATATAATTCTTTATACGCTAATTTTTAGCAAGTATACAGTGACCGGCAGAAAGTACGCGTCAAAGGGAATTTTTTTTTATTTCAAAACTTACCAAATTTTTTTGGCGGTGGAAAAGTTCTGCATGTTCTTAAACAAAAAAGAGCATAGACAAAACTAGGAAATATTGCGCTGTATACGAGGAAGAGGTGAAAACATTAATTTCACTCAATAATAAAATGCCCTTATTTTTCACCGTAGAAAATTTTTTTAATAGGAAATGTTGTTTGCACTTAAAAGTTGTCCGTTAATACCAAATTTTAGCTCGGTAGCACAAAAAAAGTGTTTTTACTTTTTTTTTACGCCCTTTCCTATATCGAATCGATAGAAGCTATGCAACCTATAAATTCAATTTTTTAACAGCTCTTGGGCAGACACATAACTTACTGAAATTTGTTTAAATACGTGAGAACTGGACGTTCTAATTTTTTATCCCAGTTGGGGGAGGAGGTTCCTGGAGGAATTCCTGGTGTTTATAGTGACTACCAACCTATCAGATTTTTAGGTTAGAAAATCGTTTTTAATGTTTTGTTTCTAAAATTTGTTTAAAAATGATTTGCCGTCGTGTTTTTGGTTTAAAAATCAAAAGTCAATAATTAAACTTGCCTTATCAAAAAAACACACAAAACTGCCATCTTTGATGTTATCGCATACCTAACCTCAAGTCGCGTAGATTTTTTTTTAGCTTTTACATAGTTAATAATATAATTAAAATAAAATCTATATCGACTGCATATTCTAATGGTAATAATCGACATAATATTAAATAGTAAATATCAAGGTATTTCATAAATTATTATAGGGGAATTGTATAGCAAAAAATATCAGGTAAGATTTAACATTATTACGTCATTGTTCTTTCACTATACAATTATCCGAAAATTAGCAATGAAATAAATAAATAAATAAATATTTTCGTAATATGTTAGATATTACCTTAAAAATATGCAGACGATATTGATTTTATTTAAATATTAGTTAATAAAACAATAAACTAAAACAAAACAAGGCGAAATAGGTTATAGGTTGGTAATAGATTGAATGACGTTGATAATTCCAGCTTAACAACTTAGCTAAGCAAAGATTTTTATTTAGCTATGTTGTTGAAAAGAAGGAAAGTGAAAATACCTAATAGCAAAGAATCCATCCACAGAGAAAACGTAAGAACAAAAATGGCGCCGAGTGGGTTCTGAAGTGTATTTATATATTAGTCAGGTATTGTTTATTAAAACTAGAAACCACAAAAAAATGTTTAGATTTTTTAATTATTTTGATTATGTTTCTTGTCTCTTGGAAATAATTTGACGAGAAAGTATTCTTGTATTCTCACTTAATCAGTACAACGAATTTCAATCATATATTTATTGTTAAAATCTATTTTGCTTTGTTTTTAATCTGGTTGTTGTTTTTTTTATCCTTAGCCCTGATAATGGCATATCAATAGGCCAAAAGCGCTAGGCAATAGCAATTAAAAACTTATTATATTACTTACTATATTTCCTCAAAAGAAACATCACTGGTCTGGGGCAAAATACCTATCGATTAAAAAGTATTATATTATAAAAGATGCCATTAACTGGCCATATTAATTATTCCGTTTCTTCTTTGAAACGCGAAAGTTTACTTTTTGGTGCGAGGTGTGTTTAAATAGCCGAGGCGAAGCGTAGCCAAGCCGAGGCTATTTAAAAAACTCCGAGCACCTGAAAGGGCTTTTGCAGCGTGTAATGTATTAAACTTTTTCTACTACTGTTCTCTGATCAATTATATTATTAAGTAATGAACTTTGATTTTATTCAAATTATAATAAAATACACCTGTAAAATAATTCATGACAACTAGTTATTTGAGTACTGTCCAAGTCTGTCAGTTCGAATTTTTTAATTTCGATTGTAGAAAATGTTGTTTCAAGACCAAAACGAAGCTATACAGAAGGCGGCCGAGTTGGCATGTGCCTCACTCTTACCCGTAAAGTCGAACGATAGGTACTGTCAAACGTACAACCTGTTTCTAGAACGGTTCGTGGAGAAAAACCTTTCACAAATTGACGAAAATGTAATGCTAGCGTACTTCCAAGAGAAATCTGTAGCGAAGGTATTGAATTGAATAATATTCCATCAATTAATATTTCTAACTGTTCAAATTTTACTATTAACCTTAATGGCAATAAATAAAAATTAGCGTTATTTAAGTTTTATATTATTGTTATTATACCACTTGTTTTTTCAATAAATATAAACTTTTTATTATTAAGTAAGATTTTTTTTTAATTCGCTTGAATAAATACAATAAAAAATTTTATTCTTGTTTTTTTGTCCTGGCACCGAAAGTATTACTTTCGTAGCTAGCAACGGATAATATTCAGGTAACTGTAACATTTACTTTCGTTTTCTTTCGTGTTGCTAGGGCCCAAAAGTTAATTTATTTATACAGTAGTAAAAAATAGTTATTTACATTACTAGATGCGAAAGTTAATTTTTTGGTGTGAGGAGGTTTTTGAATTGCTGAGGCAAAGCCGAGGTGATTTAATACCTCCGACCACCAAAAAAGGCTTTCGAATCGTGTAATGTATTAAATTTTTTCTACTACTGTTCTCTGATCAATATATTATTAAGTAATAAACCTTGATTTTATTCAAATTAAAATGATAAAATAAATTTTTTTTTTTCACCTATAAAATAATCCATGACAACTAGTTATTTGAGTATTGTTGACAACTAGTTATTTGAGTACTGTCAGAGTCTGTCAGTTTGATTTTTTTGTCCTGGCACCGAAAGTATTACTTTCGTAGCTAGCAACGGATAATATTCAGGTAACTGTAACATTTACTTTCGTTTTCTTTCGTGTTGCTAGGGCCCGAAAGTTAATCTATTTATACAGTAGTAGAAAAAGGTAATTTAGTATTATAGTAGTAGACTACCAATGATAAAAAAAAAAATTTATAGCTGGCAGACACGTTTTAGGATTAAAAACATTACTTTTTTAAATACATTATCATTACCTCAATTAATCAAAAAATTATATTTTTCTATAAATAATAGTTATTTATGGATCAAGGGTACTAAGTAGATGATTATAAAATATATTTTTACCACTGAATCATATATTTTTTTAGGGCAATAGAGTTGTGTTTTAGCAGCAAAAAAATAATATTTAAAAAACGATCATATTGAGGTTAAAGATCATTTTAAAACAATGAACCTAATAGCTACAACATAGTTATTTTTTGGCGCATATTTAATGCAGATTTTTTGTTACCGTAGAATGGGGCTATTTGGGATTGTGGGGGTTATTTGGGAAATGCAAAAAAAAATCTGGCAAACCTGCCTTTCGCCACGTGGATCTCAACTGATCGGCATCGTGGCCTCGCGTTCTGGCATTGGTTAACCGTCCTCTCTAGTAATTGTTCACTCGCTGTGCGATACTGTAGTATGTTTTAGAGCTCCCGAAAAAGCCGTTAGAAAAACCGCGAAAAATATTTATGTGCCAACTTCTTGTTCCTGGCGGTTTCCTCGTTATTTCACGGTAAGTTTAGGATCGTTGACTAATTGTTACATATTTCTAGATATCCTAAAAAAATTTTTGGGAATATTGACATAGAAGAGAATTTGTTATAAACATTTTTGTACTGTGGGGCAATTTGGGACAAATAACTAAATAGATTTTTTTTCTATTTTAGACGATAAAAATGGTTAGAATATACGTAAGAACTACCTCAGTAGTTACAGACGGGGAAAAATTATAATCCCTACAATTCCTACCTAGAGGAAAATGTACAAAAAGCACTAGAGGATATCAGGAAAAAAATTAAATATTCGAGAAGCTGCCCTATACCTACTTATTACTTGTACAATTTTTGTTGTGCCAAATAACCCCAAACGGGGTTATTATTTATGTTTTAATGCATTTTATACGAAATCCCAAATATCCCCACCCTATTTGGGACAAGCCCTTAAAAAAATACATTACCCCCCCTATTTGGGAGGGGGACTAATACTTTAGGTAAATGTGGTACCTACCCCTATCCTTCCAAAAATATATCGTATATAATTTTATGTTACACGAGAAAAAAATTATTAATAAAAGTGTTAAAATTTTGTCCCGAATAGCCCCGTTCTACGGTACTTCTAATGGATTTCTAGCTACGGCAAAGTTTTCTCTCAGTGTGCTTATTTTTTTTTTGAAAAAGCATTTTAAATATATTTTAACTCTTTGTAATATGCTTTCCTAAATATTCGTTTTATTCTTTTTCGTGTTTTTTATAATTGCCATCTTACTTGTTTGAAATTATACAAACTAAATTATATTTTTTGCCCTACTATCTTAAATACTATCCATGTGAAAAAAAGCTGGCTGACTGTGCCTACGCGTTTACTGGAATGTAAAGTATAAGCGAAGACGCAGCTTTCATGAACCAAAACTCCCGTATATTTGGTAAGTCAAGTATTGATATTTCCAACATCTGAAACATCTCCTCGTCCAAAACAAACAGCTTAAACTTTACACTCCAGTAAGCACATGGGTGGAGTCATCAAGCTTCACTGCCCGATCAATTCATTGCCGCAAATTTTTACTTAAAAAATCCGAATATTTTGGCTCTAAATAAACTTCTACAAAATTCGACAAATTGCTTTTTTAAAGGTCTGTAGTTGGGAAACGACATTACGGATTTTAATGTGGTTTGCACTGTTTGAAAGATTGTTTCTTATAAATTAATAGTATGGTATGCATATAACGTAAGCAACGTATCTACTTTAATATTATACAGGATAGAAAAGAATCACGTGCAAAAAAATTTAAAATTTCAAGTAAGTCAAAGAACCCCGGACTTCTCTTATGGAAAATGGCCCTTGGTTAAATTTCCTAAATTTTTAGTATGTTGTAGAGAATGCCATTCTGATCAAAAGTATCCATGGCCACAACAAAATCTGCCTACCAGTTTTTGCGATTAACCCATAGTAGTGTATATTTTTTTACACCATCAGAAAGTAGAGATTTAAACGAACAAAAAGCCCCCCCCCGACTTTTTTAAAAAAGCAGGCAAAAAAATAAGGTGAAAAAATAAAGATTTTAAATCAAAAAAATTACAGTGTGTTTGGGACATAAAAAGGTAAGTTTTTACCAAATTTTGTGAAAAAAATTTTTTTTTGTAAAAGATAAAAATAAAAAACCAAAAACTTGGTTACTTATTTTTCACATACATTTTGAGGTAATGTCAAAAAAATTTAAATATAAACGTTGTAGATCTTTTTATTACCTACAACTTTGCCGTTTAACGTTTTTCCATAGGACTTGTAGTTTTGCCGGAAATCGAGATAAATCGTTTTCTACCCCTTTCCACTTCCCGACCTCGAATCGCCCGTAAATTATTTTTTCTTTTATTTTTGTTATATTCTCTTCCTTTTCCAATGGGTTTCATCCGACTATTATATATTTTTTAACTTTTTACCATATTCAAAGGATTCAGCCCTGGTCTAAAGATTGTTCCATTAAATTTAAAAATGTATATTTGATTTGGCCTCGATTCAAGAAAGACCCTGTATATGGCAAAATATTTATATGTGCTCCGTAAGATCATTCTTATAAAAACTCTTTTATTCTATCTAACACCTTTAGAGACTTACTACACTTTGTCGTTCTATTGGGACACCCTGTATGTAGGTTGGTACTATAGGGGTGGGCACTAGAATATTCTGAATAAACACGGTTCTTCCCTCTCGTTAGTTACGACAATGCATTTGAGCCAAATAAAGAAAATTTCGACTTTATAAAAGTTTAGCCTATATATTCGTGACTTTATCGTAAATTTTATCAAATGGAAATTTAAGAGGATTTCCTTTTTCGTTGTTATTTGATTAAAGACGAAGTAATTGGGACTTAAAATATTGCTGTGTCATTTCAAAAATTATTTCTTGGCTTTTTCTTTTTTAAATTAAAAACCTGTAAAATATTAATTACTTTCTAAGGGTTCGTAAAAAAAAACTTTTCCCTCAACACCATTTTTAACAATATAACGTGACTGTTAATCATAAAAACTTTTTGTAAAGTTGAGCCGTCAGATTATGGGGGGGTTAAGTTACATAATATCATTGGAACTTTTGGGAAAAACACCCACCTGAAAAAACGACCAAACCAATATTTAAAGCCTTAACGACCTCTGATTTGAAGAAAATGTCCTCTTTAAGTATAAAATAGGTTATAGTAATGACAGAAATAATTTTTTTATAGCCAAACAAAAAATATTTTACTGACGTTTTTTTAAAATGGTGCATTATCTTAAATTAATTTTGTTAATTTACTTATAACACTAAAACAAAAAACCAATAAGAAATAATCCATACTCAAAGTGGAGTTAAATGTATACAAAAAAGAAAACCACAAGTTTATTAGAATGACTAGGCGAACCTAGAATAATTCATAATAATTCGACATGTTTCGAGTGTAGAAACACTCATCATCAGAAAAACAAAGTAAATAATACAATGCTAATGTTGTTAGCAATAGAGAAAATAATAAGTGGGATTGAGCCGTAATGGAGCTTTCAATGGTGTACACGAGGTGTAAAAAATAAATAGTAAGAAGACCGACAAGACTTCAGCATACTGGAAAGTCAAGGGCTAGTGCAAAGGCTCTGTCTTGGGCAGAAAAATGAAGAGAGCGAAAGAAAAATTAGAGAATTTTAACAGACCTTGTAAAAATCATTTAGGTATAAGTAGTCAAAAATCTTAAGTTTCCTTAAACTTTGTCGGAGACGTGTAAAAGTAGTGAAATGAGAGGGAGAGAAAAAAGAAAAAATTGGCTTGCGCGAACGACATCTCTACGGTAGAGGATGAACAGAAGCTGTTTAAAAACCATGTAGAAAACATAGACATTTACCTTTACATACGTACAGCTGCTTATCTCGTGCGCAAACAAAAGTTACGTTTTATGGGTGAAAAAATGCGTTCGAGCGCATGGCTTCTCTCCCAACAGCATTGGGCATGCGCACAAACCTCTTGTTATCGGCCTGTCCTTCGTTATCGACATGCTTAAAATACACTCCAGAATCGGCTCGGCGCCATTTTTGTTGTTGTGTTTTAAATTTTCTCTGTGAATTCCTTTTTGTTTATTGTGGGTATTAAAATTATTTACGGATTTCGAGTTTTTGTGAAGTTTAATGAATTGTGTTTGTGTTTTTAGTGACTCCAATTGGAATATAAACAATGACTAGTAACAGCCGTTGTATGATTTTATTATGTCCAAATAGGGGTGACATACCGGGTATTTCGTATTTTCAGTAAGTATGGAGTAGTGTTGTATCTTGATAAGTAACTTTATTTTATTATGATCAATTTAAACACATCTAACTAGTTTTGAAGAAGTAGTCCATACTCAAAGTGGAGTTAAATGATACAGAAAAAGAAAAGCACGAAGTCTTTCTCCACAATCTTTATTAATCGAAAAACTAGGCGAACCTAGTGTCACATCGACATGTTTCGAGTGTAGAAACACTCATCATCAGGAAACAAAGTGAAAATTAAAATGCTGATGTTTTTAGCAAGAGAAAATAATGGTGAGATTGAGCCGTAATGGAGCTTTTAATGGTGTACAAGAGATGTAAAATTGAAAAATCAGAAGGTCAAAAATGGGAAATTTCCCATCCTACACGTGTTGGCTACAGTAGCACCTCTATAACGGGAACACAATAATTTTTTTTTCTAAAAAATTTCTTAAAAACTTTTTCCACACAATGTGTCTGCTTTGACTCTGGCGGGGTAACTGGGCCGTAAAAAGCCTGGTACCCCAACTGTTTTTACTTTTACATTAAAAGATGCTTTGACCAAAAAACAATTTTTTCTTTTTCTCTTCTTTTCTTTACATCTCACCCCAACATTTTCAAATGTTTCTGACTGGGCTCAATAAAACTCAGGATGTTTCAGTAATTTATTAATACTTTTAACAGATATGTTTTTCAAAACTCCCTAATTTTTACTACCCTATCTTTTTCTGCACGACAGTGTGCTTCTACACTTAACCCTCGACTCTTCAGTATGCTGGAGTCTTGATTTTTGACCTTCTGATTTTTCAATTTTACACCTCTTGTACACCATTAAAAGCTCCATTACGGCTCAATCTCACCATTATTTTCTCTTGCTAAAAACATCAGCATTTTAATTTTCACTTTGTTTCCTGATGATGAGTGTTTCTACACTCGAAACATGTCGATGTGACACTAGGTTCGCCTAGTTTTTCGATTAATAAAGATTGTGGAGAAAGACTTCGTGCTTTTCTTTTTCTACATCTAACTAGGCCTAGTCTACAAAAATATGTTATGAAAATAGAGAAAAACATACACTAAGACACATTATTCCCATGTATGTTTTGGTATATTTTATTTTCAGCCCTGCAATCTAATTAAGTACGTCAAATTTTCGGGCAATATATTGCTTCAAAAAGTTTAAAAGACACTTTTCTCTATACTTATATTATATAAAAAAAGTAAATACCTAGGTATGTTTATATTAATCCAACGGTAAAGGTATTCCACGGGTCACGTTCTCGGGCAAAAAGCCTTTCAAATTCTTGAACAAGAAATTGTGCTTGCAAATGTTTTACACCTACCCAAGTTTTTCCCAAATTGTATAATTTATCCAAACTTAGTTTGAGGACATTCCAATCATTCCATACGGCGGTAAACAGTCTCAAAGAGACCGACCTCACAAACAGGGTTGTCAGATCTTTCTTCTTCAATTCTTTAAGTTTTTTTATTAAAGATGTTTCATTTATATCAGTAACTTTCTAGCTATACTTTAAACCAAGGAGTTTTGAGTGTGACAGAAAAAAATAACAAGCCATTCATTGTTATAATAATACATTCTTTAGTCCTCAAGAAACAATATAACTGAAATCAAGACAAAAAGTGTTTTCAGTATTTAAAAACAACTAATTAACAAACCCTTGTTTCTCGTATACTTATACATAATATATTAACAAACCAGAAAATTTGGTAGAACTGGCAACCGTTCACAATTTATGCACTTATAAGCGACAGTTAAAGCGGCTGGTATAAGCTGAAGCGCTCTGCAGCCCGTTCAACGATTGATTCTGTCAGACAGAGATAGGCCAGTGACGGCCGATGGCGTGGAAGAGATGAAGATAAAATATACGTAATTTGGAACTTATGGGCGGGCCAGGGAATGGTCCCAAAATGGAGTTCTGGTAAAAAAATTAAAGCATTTTCTGAGCAGTGTCGTGCCGTGTCAGGTTTATTTTTCTGGTTTTAGTTTTGTGTCTAGAATCTTTGAGTTACCTTATATTTATTATTTTAATATAATAATATTATATATACAGTGGGTTTATAAAGTGTAATATGTACAAACACCTAATGTTAAACAAACTTATAAGTGTGTATACGCATTTTAATTATTTGTTTGGGACGCCTATCTTTAGGAGTTTCATACTATTTTATGTCATTAAATTGACCTAAGAAACACTATAAAAATCAATATAATATTTGACTTGAGGTTAGGTACGCGATAATATCGAAGATTGGTTATTTTGCTGGTTTTGTTGGCTTTTTATATTCGATTGTATAAGTTTTAGAGTTTAATTGACTTGTTCTCTTTCTTTTTAAGCTAAGAACATGACGACGAATCATTTTTAAACAAATTTTAGAAACAAATCCCTAAAAACAATTTTCTATCCTCAAAATCTGATAGGTTTGCAACCACTAAAAATGCCAAAGACCACCCTTTTTCCCAACTTGACCAAAAATTGTAAAGAAATTCCAATTTTTTGGCAAGAATTGGGAGCAAATTTTAGCTGTCCTTACGTCAAAATAAATTAAAGGTCAACTTTTACAATTTTGTGAGCAAGAACTTAAATTGTAAAGCCCGGATCTGTCTATTTTCCCATTCGTTAAATGATATTGTTGCAGTGCGCATGTCTAATCGTGCGTAGCTCTGTTTACATGCGCGAAGCCATAAATTTGCCACTTTCGTGATTATTGTTTGCTTATCTAAAGGTAAATATCCATGGCAGGAAGCCAGCGGGAAGCAGCCGGCTTCCTATTTCGGTTTTGGTATGTTGCCACTCTCCAGCAGAGTAGAGCACAAGAAAATAGTACAGATTTAGAACTTTTACTCCATGTAGAAGAAGAAAATAATAGGATTAGACTTTTTGGCAAAACTGTAAGAAATCGTAACCCCACAGTACTGCGCAAATTACGTAAGTATGTAACATCCGTATAAAATCAGATACATCAGGAATTGAGGAAAGGTGATAAAATAATAGGAAAACCAAATTTTGTTTTGAAGTTATGGAAAGGGAAAAATAACGATAAGAAATTCTCATGCAATTTTTTGTTTTGCCCACGAATGCACTTTTACATTAAATGATAAATCAAATGTTCACAATTATTATAGATATTGGAGTACAGAAAATAAACACAGATTTGTACGAACAAGGACTCAACACCCTCAAAACGTTAATGCGTCGGCGGACATTTGGGACGATAAAGTTTTTAGGTTCGGTTTCGGTTTTCTCTGTCGACCTTTTTTTTTGGTCCTATACAGTGTCCGCAAGAAAGTCCGCATCAAATGGGATTTTTTTTTATTATTAGGTATAGGTAAAAATTGAAAAAGCAGTTAGTTTTTGCTTACCTAAAAACCAAAAATTACGTATACTGAAGGAGCTGCGCGACTTGCGTTACTTCTCAAATTTGACATTTTAAATAAAATAGGTTCAAAAATGCCCTTATTTATCAAAAAATCGAAAAACTTTATTCGAGAAAGTTGTTTATTTATGCATTTTTAGCCTCTGTACCAAATTTTGACAGTCTAATACAATTTTTATTTTTTGACAGATTCTTGAAAGTTTTGATCAACCCTCGTAGATTAACTTTTATACATCGATGTAAAACCATTTGCCTTTACTTTATTTGTAATCTTAATACAATTTTGTGTAAAACTTTTGTTTCCAATTATTTATTTTGCTTCAAAAACTGAAATTGTTATTGATCAGTATGTAATGTTTGATGCAAAGTTTATCTAATTACATCAGTTTTGTCAAAACCGACGTTTCTCATTTTTCTTAACTTAGTAAACAGATGTACAAAAAGAAAATATTAGGAAGGTTTCGTTGAAATTTTACTTAATTAATATTGGATCAAAAATAATAAATATTAATCGCTCGAAACATTTTATTCAACAAAAATATAGTGAAATATAATTAATTTAATTTAATAAAAATAATTAAGTAAAATTTCAACGAAAGCTTCCTAATATTTTCTTTTTGTGCATCCGTTTACTAACTTAAGAAAAATGAGAAACGTCGGTTTTGACAAAACTGATGTAATTAGATAAACTTTGCATCAAACATTACATGCTGATCAATAACAATTTCAGTTTTTGAAGCAAAATAAATAATTGGAAACAAAAATTTTACACAAAATTGCATTAAGATTACAAATAAAGTAAAGGCAAATGGTTTTACATCGGTGTATAAAAGTTAATCTACGAGGGTTGATCAAAATTTTCAAGAATCTGGCAAAAAATAAAAATTGTATTAGACTGTCAAAATTTCGTACAGAGGCTAAAAATGCCCAAGTAAACAACTTTCTCAAATAAAGTTTTTCGATATTTTTATAAATAAGGGCTTTTTTGAACCTATTTTATTAAAAATGTCAAATTTGACAGGTAACGCAAGTCGTGCAGCTGCTTCAGTATACGTCATTTTTGGTTTTTAGGTAAGCAAAAACTAACTGCTTTTTCAATTTTTACCTATACCTAATAATAATAAAAAATCCCATTTGATGCGGACTTTCTTGCGGACACTGTATAAAATAAATTAAATTTCAGCAAATAATAAAATTTGTATTAACATGTATAAATAAGTTTCGGTTTCGGCCGAAACTGAGACCAAGGTCGAAGATTCGGTTTCGGCCGAAACTCGGTCGGACACTAATATTTGATTTTAAATGGACGGTTGTCCATTTGAAATCAATCATTTGACTTATTATATTTGATCTTAATTATTTTTAGGGCTTTGCTGACTGCTGGAGAAAAAATTGTGTATGTAACATATCAGGGAAGCGCTTGTATTGAAAGAATCTTTGGAAACTTGTCCAGGAAAATATCACTGCCCGACTATTTACGTAAGTTCATTAGTTTTTAATTATTAAAAAATCGTATAAATTAAAATTTAGCTTTACTACATAAAAAAAAAATGTGTTGTTTCTATTGTCTTCCAATCATTACACCGACACAAAAAAAATTCTGACCTGGGGACTCCAATATGTATTTTCTATGTATTACGTTGATTATGAATATGGTCGTTTTTTAAATATTGTTTTGCCTATTGCCTATTGCCTTAAGAAAATATATGATCGTAGTAAACAATATGATTTTGTGATTAATTGACGTCAAGTAGTTAAAAACCTATTGCTGTTTAATCTTAAAAATTGTCTGCCATCTATAAAAAAAAAATATTTTTTATCATTGGTAGTCTACCTAGCTACTACTAAATTACCTTTTTTCTAAGCTCATTTTTTTAAAGATAAGTGACGAATTCGTCATTTTATTAAATTTTTTAGTAGATTTCTTTACTTCTTTAGCCAAATTAAATCTCTGTAGTGACAGACTATAGGTATTTTGCCCCAGACCAGTGTTCTTTCTTTTAAGAAAATAAAGTAAGGAAATCATAAAAAATAAAATGACGTAGTTCTTACCTAAAGAAACATATAAGTTGGGATACTAATAAAACACAAAAATGGACGACAATGTTTTTTATATGAAAACATTTATTTTTACCACCACGTAAAACCAAATAAAATCAGTTTTTATTTATTATAAAGTATGTTAATAACAACAAATAAACCTTGAATATAAGGACACATCTACACAACACTTATATAACGGACAACAAAATTAGGTTTGCAGTCATGCACCTCGCACTAAAAGTACACCATACCATCAGACATCAATCACCCACCAACAACGTCAATCAAATGATATCTTTAGAATTACTTCGTTCAACTTAAAGTACGAGGAGCAACATTGTTTTAAGTTAGTTCGTCCCTCTCTGTTCCGTTGTAGTAAGGGATAGACTATATAGAGCTCGCTGAAAGTTCCCTAAACGATTTTTTCATATTTGAAAAAAAAGAAAATATTTAGTTCCTAAAAAGTATATTTAGTTATAAAAAGAGGGTTTATTTTCAGTTTATTTTTTGTGATAATTAGATAACCTTGTAGGAATTAAAAAATATTTATTGTTAAAAGGTATTTTGTTACCGGAAAAAAATATCGAATAGGCGCAAAAATATGTTGTCAAAAAAACGACCTCGTGTGTGTCTTAACGAAATATTTTAGCGATTAAAAGATTTATTTTTGTGGTAACCCATATATGTATATTCAAAAGAAAAAACTTGTATTGAATGATCATTCTCAGTGTGTATATTATATTAATGTTATTGAAGGATGTTATACAGGGTGTTAATTAATGTCATGCAGATATTTCAGGGGGTGATAGTACTCGTCAAAATAAGAAATAAAATGCAAATATATGCATGGTCTAAAACGCGTTATTTTCGTTATACAGGGTGGCAAAATTTCAACTTTTTTTCCAGTATTTTGCGTTTTCTCTCTTATATTCTGCGATAATTGTTTGAAATTTGGAACATCAACCCTTTTTTAAAATCTCTACAATAAAGTATCAAAATTTTCGGTCGCAGTATACAGGGTATTACATTTTCTTGAATCGGCTACAATTCTATCTTTCAGAACTTTTTTTTTTGACTCCCTGTATGAATTCCGGTATGAAATTTTAACTCTCTGTTCCTTTGTTTAGCGTTCTGGTCTCTTGTACTATTCTCGTATCTGTGACCGTTTTCGATTTATTTGCAAAAATAGACATCGATGGAAATTAAGTGTAGACGAAATAGCGTAATAATAAATATGAGAAAAAAAATAGTAGGCTGGGATAGGCAATTGTTAATTCTGTTTATTGTCCTTGTGACATTTTGCAACAAATATTTTTTTTGTTTGACGATTCCGGAGTTGTTTCGAACTGGTTAATGATGGTTGAATTCACAAATCAAGAATATGCAGAGATGCATTTAATCTATGGACTTGCCGATGGCAATTGTTATGAAGCCAGACGACTGTATGCACAAAGGTATCCAAATCGAATACTGCCTGACCCACGGACATTCGCAAATGTAGATAATCGACTATGTGAAAATGGATCGTTAAAGAAATCATCTCATTTAGCAGAAGCAAACAGAACGGTTAGGACTCCTGAAGTCGAGGAAGCAGTCCTGAATGCAGTAGAAAATGATCCTGCTACTAGTACGAGAAAAATTGCCGCAACACTTAACATTTCATTTGTGCTTGTCTGGAAAATTTTACTGGACAACTTAATGTATCCTTACCACATCCAAAGGGTTCAAGCTCTTCTCCCACGTGACTTTTCACTACGTTTTAATTTTTGCCAATGGTTCCTACAAATGCTAGCCCAAAATCTGTTATTTGAAAATACGATTTTATTTAGCGATGAAGCAAATTTCTCAAGGAATGCCATAAACAATTTTCGCAACAACCATTGTTGGTCAGAAGAGAATCCGCATGCGATACGCGAAAATAATTTCCAGGAACAGTTATCAGTAAATGTGTGGGTCGGCATTCTTAAAGATTATTTGATAGGACCATTTTTCCTACCAGCAAGGCTAAACGGACAATATTATCGTCAATTTGAAGAGGAACTCCGAGGGCTGCTAGAAGAGGTACCAATTCTTGTCAGAAACCAAATGTGGTTCATGCACGATGGTGCACCACCGCACTTCAGCATAGAGGTGAGAAAATTTCTCAGTCAAATTTTTAACAACCGTTGGATAGGTCGAGGGGGACCTCAGCCATGGCCCCCTAGATCCCCAGACCTGAATAGCCTGGATTTTTTTTCTGGGGACACCTGAAAGCATTAGTGTATCAGACCCCAGTCCAGACAGAAGAGGATTTAAGAAACAGAATAATAACTTCATGCGACATCATTCGCAATACTCCTGGAATATTTGGCAGAGTCCGTCAGTCCATGAGGCGAAGACTTGATTCGTGCATTTTAGCAAGAGGCGGACATTTTCAACAGTTTTTATAATTTTGTTTTATTTTTATTTGATTTAAGTACAAATAAATTGTTTTTTACACATCTTTTTCCTCTGCGTTATTTCGTCTACACTTAATTTCCATCGATGGCTATTTTTGCAAATAAATCGAAAACGGTCACAGATACGAGAATAGTACAAGAGACCAGAACGCTAAACAAAGGAACAGATAGTTTAAATTTCATACCGGAATTCATACAGGGAGCCAAAAAAAAAGTTCTGAAAGATAGAATTGTAGCCGATTCAGGAAAATGTAACACCCTGTATACTGCGACCGAAAATTTTGATACTATATTGTAGAGATTTTAAAAAAGGGTTGATGTTCCAAATTTGAAACAATTATCGCAGATTAAAAAAGAGAAAACGCAAAATACAAGAAAAAAAATTGAAACTTTGCCACCCTGTATAACGAAAATAACGCATTTTAGACCATGCATATATTTGCATTTTTTTCTTATTTTTACGAGTACTATCACCACCTGAAATATCTGCATGACATTATTTAACACCCTGTATACAGGGTGGTCCTTAAGTAATGAGACACAGAGCAGCAGTAAATTATTCACTTCAAAACATAACGATTCCGCGCAATTTTTATAATCCGAAAATTTATATTTAGACAGATACAGGGTGTCAAAGTTAAAAAAATTATTTCGAGTTTTTTAGATATTTTCAAAAGTTTTCGGAGCATTGGGTTAAAATTTGGTGTAGGGGGTTTTTTTGGGGCGGGAAATAACAATCTGGGCTCATTTTTCTTCTATCGGATAGAGGGCGCTACGAGCAGCACTTTTCTTACTTTTGAACTGCAATAACTTGTTGTCACTAGGTATAATAAGACTTATCACTCCTAATTAATAATCTTACGACTTTTTTACGTAAACAGGTACTCTTGTCAAATAACGCTAAAGTTGATAGTTTTCGAAATATTTGCTATTTTAATGTAACATGTAAGGTAATACTTCTTATTTTATCCGAACGTAAAACGTATTTTGTAAAAGTTTAACCAAAAAAATCGTTTTCCTCTTGTAAAATATTATAAACAAACGTTTGAAATTTTGTGTTTTATTTACCCGTCAATTATTCAAAAACAACTTGTATTGAAGAATTCTTTCTGCTGGATCTCAAACAACGGAAAGGTCATTGAGTATTAAAATAGCAAATATTTCGAAAACTATCAACTTTAGCGTTATTTGACAAAAATACCTTTTTTACGTAAAAAAGTCGTAAGATTATTAATTAGGAGTGATAAGTCTTATTATATCTAGTGACAACAAGTTATTGCAGTTTAAAAGTAAGAAAAGTGCTGCTCGTAGCGCCCTCTATCCGATATAAGAAAAATGAGCCCAGATTGTTATTTCCCGCCCCAAAAACCCCCCCTACACCAAATTTTAACCCAATGCTCCGAAAAATTTTGAAAATATCTAAAAAACTCGAAATAATTTTTTTAAATGTGACACCCTGTATCTGTCTTAATATAAATTTTCGGATTATAAAACTTGCGCTAAATCGTTATGTTTTGAAGTGAATAATTTACTGCTGCCCTGTTGTGTCCCATTACTTAAGGACCACCCTGTATAACTACAAGAAATTATTTTGCTGCTTTTTCTGCTCAAAGGAACTGTGGAGCGAGTTTCTAACTCTTGTGGCACTACTATTAAAAGCAGTTTCTTACTTAAGCATCCAACAGTAATCTGTATCCTATTGACGTCCCATCTTCCTTGGTATCTTTTTTAATTTTTTTTAATATCCTTAATCTTCGCCTATTCTTTGTGAAAAGTGGTTTAAATGTGAATAAAAAAATCGACTTTGACACTCAACTCAACTTAAACATCATAACCTTTTGTAATTTTCTGTCATATCTGGGATCGAGCTACACCAACAACTACTTAATTCATGTTTTCAAAAAAATTAACACAAAATCATTTTTAAAAACCGTTCACAACCAAATACTCGTAGATTTTAATTCGGGATATATGTGCTAAATATGACGATTGGGAATATAGTAAAAAGGTCCATTGTATGAGAAATATAGCATCCAAAATATACAACAAAATTGATCTAGGTACTTAATTTGGTTCAAGAACATCGATTATCCATATAATAGTCTGTATTTAGTCCTATATACAATTACTCAGTTCCGATAGAACATTTATTTTCTTATTACTACAGCCACAAAGTACCTACAGCTAAATTTGTCATTTAAGTTTTAATTAGATTTATTTAAATTAGTTAATAGAACAGCCGTTCCGGCTTTAAAATTAAACAGCGCCGAAACGCTTGAAAATTGTCGGGTTTTGAGATAAAGTTGTTCTTTAAAGTCGGTGATTACCAGTCGTAACTAACCAGGGCCGTAACCAGGGGAGGGGGCTAGCCAAGGCTGAGCTTTAGTAAAAAGAAATGAGCCCTGTGAACTGTGCATAATTCATGTATTTGTCTAGTTTGTAATCGAAAGGTATACCTGATTCGATCCCGGGCAGGTTTGCAGACTTATTTGGTTTGGCATATTAGCAATGTACATTTTCGTTACTTTTAAGGACTTGGACCGATTCGTTACTTTATGTAATGGGACTCGTTACTTTTTGTAAATTCGTAACTTTTTGTAAATCGGAACTTTTATTCTACACTTGATCGATTAGGTACCAAATACTTGTGTTTTGCAGTATAAATATATTAAATCTAGGTAAGCGAACAAGATCAGCACGAAAAATAATTATGACACATTTTAATAAATAATAATAATAATAATAATAGAAAATAATATGTACATAGCTGAAAGAAAAAAATAAATTGACCAAACTCAGAGTGGCGAAGTCTAGCTAACAGAGCTACTCCAACTCAACCACTAAACTGAGAATGTTGTCGTCTCGAAATATAGTAATATAAAAAAAAAAATAATGTAATGCATAGCAGCGGATGTATTGGTCTGATAAATGTGATATTTATTATAAACTAATGGTATAACTAAATTAACGACAATATGGCAAACGATTCCGTCCCCGTTGTCTGTCGTTATTAGTTATAGATGGTATGTTCTACGCCACTTTACTCACACCCCCTCTGTGCATGCCCCAGCAGTGCGCAGGCATGCGTCATATGTCAAATGTCAATTGTCAGATGACATAAACCTGCGCACTGCTTTGGTATGCGCAGAGTGGGTGTGAGTAAAGTGGCGTAGAACATACCATCTATAACTACTGTCGTTCGTCATTCGCTATCAGGTCCACAAAAGAAGCCGTTCGTTATAAAATTTTGGATGGAATAGTTTAAATTCAGTGTAACGAAAAGCCAAGAGTAACGAGTATTTTATAAAATTTTAAGACTCGTGATCAAATAGTAACTCTTACTTTGTAACAAGGATTTACTTACACATGCCGAAAATTGAGCTAAACCTGAACCCAGTGAAGGATTCAGTACGGACCAGAGACCCATGAAAGGGACGCCTGTCTAGTAACGATCCGGATAAATTGGAGGATGTCCTGAATCACCAAATTCGGTAATATGGACGGTGTCCTATGGAGTGACACTTCTGATATTGACCCCGATGGATTGGGAGCTTTGCGGCAACATTCTTTCAAAGCACACCACGGAGACGTAATATGCTGCCCCCGTCGATGTCTGTGGTTGACAAGAGGTGCTACAAGACCGTAAAAACTGTACCCAGAATAATATATGCCAGTAAAATTGTGGTGCAGAGTCCATGTAAAACTGTAAGTCCCGTTTGGCTGACATTACCCAGATGTAAAAATGGGGTTGGCAAAAAGGATCGCACTGGCCTATTTGCTTTGCACTAAGCATCCCCTTAATTACTAGTACTAGTTGCACGCGATAATATTATTATAACGTCACATACGAAGACATCTTCAAAGTAAACATTGAAAATTGCCTCGCATGTCCTAAATTACTCCGTATTCAGTGACAGTTGTTATCTTATAACTAGAATGAGATTAAATATTGGTGTTTTTACTAAGAAATAGCTTTGCGGGTACAATTTTTACTAAACTATTATGCTTCGGCTCCCTTACTGACGTCAGTGAATTTATTGTACTACATTTTTCTGTAAGAACGTTTAGTAGTAGTAATAGTAGTAGTTGTGGGGAAGTTTAGCAACCTGACAAGTAGACCCAGTCGATCCTTTTCTCCTTACCCCTAAATCTTCCCCCAACTACTCCAACCATCTGTGCCCTCGCCTAACCATCCCGATCTAGTTATGACAGTCAGAATATTCTTCCATGCGAAGACAATAACTTTATCTCTTCGGAGAACCGCCGGGTCGAAGACCTGATGTCTTGGTCTCCCCAAAGCCTTACACGACCCCAGGAAGTGCAGCCTTGTCTCCTTTTCTTTCCGACATTCATGATACATTGGGTCCTCCACGCCAATCAGCATCCTAGGTTTCCTCAGTCGACAGTGCCCAGTCAGAATATCTGTTAATGGATTGAGGGACCGTCGTCTCCTGTTCAGGAGCCACTCCAATCTGGATGTGTCTCCTGTCTGCATCGTTGGGTTTGCCGGAATTGTTGCGTAGAACGCCGTGTTGCCCACTTCTTGAGTGCAGACCCCACCAGTTGATGTGAAATTCCTATTGCTGGTTGCGAGCTCATCCGCTCTTTCGTTTCCCTGCACCCCTTTATGTCTCGAGACCCAGACCAGTTTAAAAATAAGATGAAGACGGCACTCAAAGGTGAATTGAAACAAGCCTGTTCAAAATGCAAAATTAACTTTGAGGACGATTTTCCTTTTCCTATGTTGTGAGCCAATGTGAGCCCGGTTTAAAATTTGACGCCTACTACGGCCCTGTAGCTAACTAGTAGACTTTGACTAACTTATTAAACCGCTTTTAGGTCTAAGGTATTAATTAGTAAAATCATTAAAAATAAGAGAACCGGTTTAAGAAAATGTATACTTATACCGTAAAAGAGATCAATCAAGACGCAACGTTGCCAACTTCTATTTGAATACGATTCAAATTAAAATTACACTCTCGCTGCATTCCTTCTCCATGGCAGCAAATACGTTGCGATAGCAAAGCACCCCACGCGATATTTTATGTTTTCGTTTTCTATCTTGGCTAAATTTTTCAGGTAAGCGTAGATAGGGTGAAATTCTGCCGGTAATTTGAACTGGTTTATTCGGGAGAACAAAAACTTAATTATTAAAATTATTTTATGTAATGCGAAGGCTGGGAGTGCAGAAAAAGTAGTTGGGTGTTTTGCATTTTTGTCGCAGACCAACCAGCCCCTACACGCAAAACTATTTTAAATATTTTTGATAGATTTAAGAAGCAATTTATTATTATTGGTAGTCACCTGCTATCTAGAACTTCGTTACTTTTACAATGTATGAATTGGTACCGAGACAATAAGTTTTCAAGCTGAGACCACCTGCTTAGTTTCATTTCAAAGGGTAAAATCCAGTTCAAATCATTGTGAGCCAATTCATTACCGTTTAAAAAAACCTTTACCTTCATATCAATGTCCACTGAAACCTGATTAACAATATTTATATAGTCATTGGTCAAATCTAAACTATAAAAATATATTACACTCTCTTCACCTGCTTTTAAAACACTTTTATAGTTACAGTTACACCCAGGAATACAGCAGGGGCTTGGCCTATTGATAAATAAACAAACTAAGTATCTAGACGTATCCTACCTACTTACGAACTATCTCTACTAGTCATATTTTTAAACTATTTCACATATACCTCCAAGTTAAATAAACACTTTAATATTAAATAAATTAACTGTAGCCACAAAACAATAAAGTTTATCCCAAAGAGCTAACTAGAACACAAAAAACACAACTTTTAAATTACAAGAAAAATAAAATTCTGCCGCCATTTATAAGACCCGTAAACAAACCGCCAGGCTGTTGGAATTTTCACTTTAATAAGGCTATTAGAGCAAACCCGCACCAAAAATTATCATCAGTATTTTGTAGAGGTTCTTAGCAATTATGTCACTTAAATTTTCTATTAGATATCAATAGAAAACCTGATAAAAATACAAATTAATACGACACCTACACCTAGTTCGCGCGTAAATTATATACTAAACCATGGCTAACCTCAAAAAAGTCACGTGACACATGGATCTTCAAGCAGTGTTGTCGATGTTTCCGTTTCTTGGCTTATTTCAAGGTGGTTGTGGCTAAGGCAATCAGCAGGAATTTGGCATTGTTGACTTCAATTAAAAACGGTTTCTGATCGGGACAAAATGTAAACAATTTGGCCTCTTTATATATTTTTATCTATGATTGGAATGATGCTGCCAACTCAAAAAAAAAACAATACCCCGTTATTACATGTTATAGTGTGCCATTCATAAATCCTAGCATTGTACTTTTTTTTATAGACCTGTGGTTAGAACTAAAAGGCGCAGTGGAAACAAAATTTTTTTGCCATAATTCTTCTTTTTAAATAACGTAAAAGGCATTTACGGAAACTGAACTAAAATGTAAATCTTAATATAAGTACTTAATGGCATTTTTTAATTATTATGTAATATTGTAACATGTACCTAATATTATATTCATACCCAATATGAGTTATTTTTATTTCTACTACCCTCGTCCTTGTATTGTCGGGTTATTCACACAAAAAAATTCTTTATTATACGTATACTTTTATACTTACCATTCCTCGTATTTGACGCCAAGACATAATTTTGCTTTCATTGTAAAAGGAAAACTCAATAATAAAACCAGAACAGAAATAAAAAGTCCAATTTTCCTCATTTTATTTTTGTTTACTGTTTCGCTTCAAATCCGAGTATGTACGGACTGGGAATGTAAAACTTTTTTGGCAAAAACAAGACATATAAAAAGAGGACACTTGTAGTAAGTAATTGTTTGGTTTAACATTGAAAAGCACTTTTGAGATCAACATTGGCATCATATAATTAGGCACTAGCTACTACGTCGCAAATCGCATAACCTCACTTTCGATGGAAGGACAAACGAACGATTTTTACATTTGTTTCCGTACTATTTTAATTGATTTAATTAGAAAAATCATAACAAATTGTTGTAGTTTCTAGGTTTAGACGTGTTAAAGCATCCCTGAAGATAACAAAAAAGGTTCAAAGTGATTTGAAAATAATCGTGTACCTAATATTAGTCTTAAAAGTTAAAGTGTGGACTAGAACTTGCACATTGGTTAAGGCTGCCAACCGTCCCGCATTTTGCGGGACAGTCCCGTATTGTTTAGAATTGTCCCGCCCCTGTAATTTTACCTAAACTCGTCCCGCATTTCCCGCAAGTCCCGGAATAAACATATTATTTTGCAAAGCATCATATGCAGCAGTTATCGGATTAAAAATATCGGTGGAACTATACCTTGTTTATGTTTTTTTGTATTTAAATTAATTTTCTTTTAATAAGTTTTTTTTGTTCTATTCAATTAAATTAAAGAATAATTTGATGGCCCAAAGGGTGGACAACCCCAAGTTTACATGTAATGGTGAAAAAGCGAATATTGCCCTGCTGTCCCGCATTTATCATTTTAAAAGTTGGCAGCCTTAACATTAGTGTTTTTTACTAGTTGTTTGCATACAGGGTGGCCTTTTAGTGTGGCAAAGTACAATAGCTCCGTTACTATTTCAAATACATTAAAAATATTAATACAAAAGTTGAAGGGCAGTAAGTGACTTATAACGTAAAATTATTTTTAACTCTATAGGGTGGCTCAAAAAAGCGGAACAATAAAAAATGTACTTTTTTTAAATGGAACACCCTGTATATTTTTTCATTTTTAAATTCTAGATAAAATTATAATTATTTTTTATTAAATACATTATTAGTCTATACTTTATAGTTTCCGAGATATTGACTCTTGAAAAGTGACATTTTTGAACTTTGACAGCTTCTAACTTTCTAACAGTACGTCTTAGAGCAAAACGGCTTACATGTCCCTATCTTCAATTTTTATTATCTTCCCAAAAAAATCAACTTCCGGTTAAACCGGATGTTACTCGAAAGCAGGAAATATAGTTGTTCCGGTTTAACTGGAAGTTGATTTTTTTGGGAAGATAATAAAAATTGAAGATAGGGACATGTAAGCCGTTTTGCTCTAAGACGTAGTGTTAGAAAGTTAGAAGCTGTCAAAGTTCAAAAATGTCACTTTTCAAGAGTCAATATCTCGGAAACTATAAAGTATAGACTAATAATGTATTTGATAAAAAATAATTGTAATTTTATGTGGAATTTAAAAATGTAAAAATATACAGGGTGTTCCATTTGAAAAAAGTACATTTTTTCTTGTTCCGCTTTTTTGAGCCACCCTATAGAGTTAAAAATAATTTTACGTTATAAGTCACTTACTGCCCTTCAACTTTTGTATTAATATTTTTAATGTATTTGAAATAGTAACGGAGCTATTGTACTTTGCCACACTAAAGGGCCACCCTGTATATATTTACCTTTAGATAAGCAAACAATAATCACGAAAGTGGCAGATTTATTGCCTCGCGCATGTAAACAAAGCTATACACGATTAGTCATGCGCACTGCAACATTATTATTTGACGAATAGAAAAATAGACAGGTCTGGGCTTTAAAATTTATATTATTGCCAAAAGATTGGAATTTCTTCTCAATGTTATCGCGTACCCAACCTCAAATCAAATATTAGTTGGTATATAACTTGTATTGATTTTTACAATTTGGCAAAAACTTGGGTTTGTATTCACCTGAAGACGACTGGAGATACTTACCAGTTGAAACGTTGTGATATGAAAAACTAAAGGCAATGGAAGTCCAAAACACATCTATTACTCAAAAACTTGGGTATTACGGGTAAAACATTTTCAAGCACAATTTCTTGTTCAAGAATTTGAAAAAGTTTTTACCCGAGAACTTGACCCATGGAGTAATATAAACTACCTAGGTAATTACATTTTTTCTTTTATATAATATAAGTATAGAGGAAAGTGTCTTTTAACCTTTTTGAAGATTGCACGGCTGCAAATAAAATATACTAAAACATGCATCGGGTTAATCTGTCTTGGTGTGGCTTTCTCTTTATTTTCATATTGTTTATGTAGCCTAGGCCTTGTTTGATGTGTTTAAATTCATCATAATAAAATAAAGTTATATATCAAGATACATCACTATTTCATGTTTACTGAAAATACGAAATATCAGGTATTTTACCCATATTTGGGCATAATAAAATCATAGAACGACTGTTACTAGTCATTGTTTATATTCCAATCCGAATCACTAAAAAAAGCACAAACACAATTTACTAAACTACACAAAAACTAAAAATCCGTACCTATTAAACACCCACAATCC
The DNA here is from genome assembly GCA_963969555.1 of Polydrusus pterygomalis. Classification (NCBI taxonomy): domain Eukaryota; kingdom Metazoa; phylum Arthropoda; class Insecta; order Coleoptera; family Curculionidae; genus Polydrusus; species Polydrusus pterygomalis. The sequence continues at coordinate 47,988,206 of OZ018378.1, forward strand.
ACAATAGCAAAGAAAATTATAAGGAATCCACAGAGAAAACAAAACACAACAACAAAAATGGCGGCCGAGCCGGTTCTGGAGTGTATTTTGAGCATGTCGCTAAAGAAGGACAATCCGATAACACGAGGTTTGTGCGCATGCCCGATGCTGCTCAGAGGAAAGGCAGCTGACCGGTGAGCCATGCACTCGGACGTATTTTTTCACCCATAAAACTTAACATTTGTTTGCGCAGGAGATAAGCTGTACTAAAGTGAATGAAAGATCATCTTTCATTCACTTTCGTCCACTTATCTTTTTGTCTTCTGCTAAAACCATCCGCAATACATTTTTCTGTCTCCTGATGATAAACATTTTTACGTTTGAAACATGTAGAGACCTCTGAGCAAAAAAAAATATTTTTTGTTCTATTAACTTTTGTGGAGGAAGACTTTTAGTTTTTTATTTCGTTTCCTTAAATTTTAAAGTCCGGATCAGTATATTATCGCATTTGTTAAATGAGAATGCAATACAAATTCTGTATGGCTTTGTTAGTAGTAGTAGTAGTAACATATTTTCTTTAGCAAAAAGCTACAATTAAATATTTTTTAATACATTTTTTAACACATTTTTATAGATTTTAAATTTTAAAACGCAACCTTCTTTTAACAAAAACAGACAGAAAAGTTAAACATTTTGCAAATTGTATCAAATATTACGTATCATTTTGTTTTTTAATTAAATGTAATTATAAAGTTTTTTTAAACAGTTTTAATGATTTTTGAGATTTAAAATAATTTTCCAAATTATTATATTCTATCAAACCTTTATAAAAAATAGATTTATATGCTTATGTTTTAGTCACTCTATCCACATAAAAATTTTGATTAGTTCTTGTTTTATAATAATTATGATGGTCATAATTAAAAGAACAAAAATTTTTTAAACAATCAGGCATAAGTTATTTTTAATTTTATGTATAAAGATACATACTAAATAAAAACTTAAATTTCAAACATTCAACCAATCTAAATTTTTCAACATAAAATTAATTTTTGTATATTTGTCACAATTTAAAATAATCCGTATTGCCTTATTTTGTAAAATTTGTAATTTATCAAATATTTCCTCACTAGCACAATATAAAATGGAAGAACAATAAAGAAAATGTAGTAATATAATAGTATTAAATACAGTTTTTTTAGAAAACAAACACACTTAAATTAGAACTGATTCCTGTGCAATGGAACTGATTCTTTTAAAATAACCCACTTTTCCGGCAATCTTTGATATAATACTTTCAAAATAATTTTAAAATTTTAATTTTGAATCAATGATTAGCCCTAAATATTTAAAACTGTTTACTTATTCCAATTTTTCAGCATCAATTACAACATTTATATTTTGACAATTAAAATTATTACCCATAACCATACATTTAGTTTTTGAAATATTTAATTTTAATTTATTTACTTTTAGCCAATTTAATAATATATTTATCTCAGAATTTAGAGTATTTAGACCATCAAAAATATTTAAAACATTAATGTAAATTAAGGTGTCATCAGCAAACATTTGTAATTACACATTTTTAAAACTAAAGGCATATCGTTGATGTATAAAATAAATAATATTGGACCTAGTATACTTCCATGAGGAACTCCTATATTATTTATTTTTTTAATTGCGTATGTTTTTGATATTTTTGTTTTTTGTGGCCTGTTACTTAAATAATTTTTAAACCATTTATAAATGTTTCCGCGAATACTGATACAATTTACTCATTAATCTAGCCCTGTCAATTGTTTCGAATGCCCGCTATCTGTACAAGGCCATAAATTTTCTACTTTCGTGATTGTTGTTTGCTTATCTTAAGGTAGGTACGTACGACTTACATGTCTAAAGTCGCCACAGTGGATCTTTGCCCGTGCGTCATCAATCAACGATCAGGACACAACGTGGTTTGTAACTCTGCATCCTTGTTTATTACAGTAACAAGTTTGAATGAAAGCATAAAAGAACGTCTCCAAGATTCCGCAATAATATAATGTGCTAGACAAGAATAAAACTATAAACGTCAATTAATTACTTTTTTTATTTGTTTAGTTGACAACCGTTGTATTTTAGAACGTCATTGTCAACCTTATTTTGATCTGCCAATCTAATTCGTATTTTGTAAATCTGTGTGCCTTAAAACTGTTCCTTTTTCTAAAAATAGTTCTTTTTAGAGCTAATTATACCCACCATCTGTTTTGGCGGTAAGTATTTATGGATTTTTATAATACCTAATTTATTTATTTTAAATATTCTAACTGTGAAAGTTCTTTGAAAAGTTTACGGCAGTGGCTAAATTCCCTTAAACGAAAGGATGTTAAAAATTTGACTTTTGCGATTTTAATAGTCAATAAAACACCAAACTTTTCTAGATTTTAAGCTTTAAAAATAGTATTAAATGTATTAACATTTGTTTGTCAATTGTCAATGCCGGGCAAAACTTAAAATAAATAATAATTTTTCGGGATATTATGTAGGTACGTCAAACGGTAGGCAGGCACGTCCATTTTATGAACTTAACTTAGTTTTGACTTTTTCGTCTCGTAATTTTGATTTGAGTCATACGATTTTGATGACGTAAAAGTGATGACGCACGGGAAAAGAACCACTGTGGCGACTTTATGCGTTCAACGCTATTATAGCGTATAGAAACAGTTGCAAAATACCTGACAAAATTTTGAATTAAAACTACGTTGCATAATTTAGGAGAAAGGAAAGACATAGAGGAAGGGACCCAAATTTGAGACACTTTTCTTGTAAATTCGAAATAAAATTCATCATTGCACAAATTTTTATTATTATTGTACAAAATCGCTTGCTTGGTGTATTAACAAAACATCGCAACAAAGAATCTACATTAAAATAGCTGTCTAGAGAAGTTATTGAACTTAAAGTTTGTTTTTGTCAATTTTACCATAAAATAAAAGGTTGCCTAATTTGAGAGACTCACCAAAAACTTTTGAGGCTTTTAGATATCCAGTCTCTTTATTACGGACAGCTTTCACCATAGCGTGAGGGTCCCATTTCTTGTATTTTTTAGGCGTCTGTAATAAAATATCAAAATATTGTATTGGGTGCCTAATTTGAGATAGTCTTAAATACAGCACCATTTAGTATCTCAAATTACTTAGGAATTCTCGTTATAAAAATTGGCAACAATATTTTAGGTTAGTTATGAAAGAATACAGACACATTTTAAACTAACTACATCGACACATAAAATATTTTTTCTAATTTTGTCTCGAAACAGATCTATTTCGAACTCCGAATTTTATTATTTAAAGGTTGGCCCTACATGACATGTTTTTTTTCACCGTTTAGCATAGCATTCTAGATAACTAATATTTTTTAGTCCAAATATGCAAAATACTACACGAACCCACGTATGTATGTTTGGTTGCCTAGATCTACAAATCTGTATGTATTGTTTTAATTCATTAAAAAACACATATTAAATAATAACTTTATTGACGGAGAACTATTTTACTTTTGTAGATGCTTCAAGCTATCATTTTCTGCCAAATCCTATACAAAATTCAATCTACTAACCTTCTAATGTCGATTTTAACTACAACTTTATTTGAATTTTCTATCTTCCTTATACTAAATTGCAATGCCGTGACGAAAAATCACGTCTTTTGAAATTCGAAAAAAAGTAGCAAAATCGCCCGAATTTCCGAACGCTCTGTATATGTACCGAATGGACAAGGATCACACAACGTATTCCGTCCAATTTCAAATCTCATATCGCTAAAATAACTTTAAAATCTCGTTATGAAAATGGATCAATAAATCAAAAAATGACAGTTCGCAAAATAATTTTTGTTGCCCAGAGGCTACTATGATAAAAAATAGTATTACCAACATAAAATTTAGACCTAAAAATTTACAAAATTTGAAGGATTTATTTTCTTTTTAAATATGTGTTTTTTATTGAAAAAACTACAAATTAGAAAAAATAGTATAACGTACGTGTTATATAAAGCAGTTTTAAGCACTTGTCCCGTTATAAAACTCGCCGCAAGCGACTCGTTTTTTAACATGGACGCGTGCTATAAAAAGATGCTTTATAAAACGTATACGTTAATATACTATTATTTCCACTTACGTTGACTGCAAATGCCGGTTTGTTTACACTATCAAAAAAACTTTACTACTCAAATCGGAAGAAAAACGTACCTGCGCAGAAATAAACGAACTGACGCGCTCAACGAACTCTTTACCACTACCACTGCAGTCTAGTTTATTTAAGTAAGTTTACGCCACTTTTGTTAGATGGCGTTATATATACGTTAATATGCTGAGCTATCTCAAATTAGGCGCCTATCTCGAAATTGGGTCTCTTCCTCTATATTTTTTACTTTATTCCAGATATCCCCAATCTTTATTCGTAAGCACTATGTATTTTAATACCAGTTATTCGAGACACTACTCCATGAATAATAAGGGTGTGGACGTTAATTATTATTCAAATTTGTTTCGTCAGCACGATTTTTTTATGCAAGCTCATGGCCTGGAATACGATTTGATTGATTATAACTTACAAACCTGTTTGTGTAACCGAATAAGCTATGCTGTTTATGAAATTTATGTAAACAATAAATAAAGGTAGGCCAAATACAAGAGAAGTAAAATTAATTCGGAGAGAAGGTTATAAACAAATACGTCACTATCATCATTTCACACGTATTATTTGTTCCTGAAATTACACTTTGTGGTCTATTTCTAGCTAATTCCGCATTTGTTGCAGCATATTAAAAGAAAATAAAAAACATTAGCAACAAAACAACTTTTTAGAGTTTGTCGTTAACCACACATTTTTATACCAGGCATTAAAAAACTACGATGCTGTTTACCCTGTTCATTGAATAACTCTTGTTTTACTTAGTCGTGGATGATGAATCCCTAAATCTTTTACGAATAATTTGTCGTATAAACAGAAATTGTGCAATATCGTGGAAGTTTCTTACAGACTCTTCCTTCATTAAATCCAATTTCAAAAAAATGTAGTTAACCTACCGTCTTCTCATTCTCAATTACTTATTAATGCACTACATTGTACACCTTCCACACTTTACACGAAATTGGAAATCCATGACCTATACCTAAACTAACCTAATTTCTAAAATGTTTTAAAACGCGGTATTGGCGTGTTTGCCCACAGACGCAGTTTTCATCATACGAAAAACATATTACGTTTTCTAAAACATATTTTTGCTAGTGGCTTTCCTAAAAACGTCGGGCCCAGAGACAGCATGCCTCCGTGTGCATATCGTTAACCGGCGATCAAAGGTTTGTTCCTACAGCGATCAGAAACAGTCCTTGACAGTCAGGATTCTGCGCAGTAATATAAAAGTGTTCCCACAAAGATTTTGGACAGTTTGAAAACCCAAAGTCGCTGTTCCTACACGTTCCTCTGATAGTTTGTCAACTGTCAGAGCAGTTTGCGAATCTTTTGCCAGTAAAATGTCCGGAGCATGCGCGGTTAAACGCTAGCATAACATATGACATAACATATTTTTGTTAGACGTGTTTTTGCGGTTTTTGCTTTTGTATAAGACTTTTTCTATTATTAAATTGAGAAATGAGCGACATTGCGTCATCTGATGAAGGTTCAGAAATGTCTGCTGTTAGGTTGGTGTTTAATATTTTATTTACTTCTTGAGATAAAACTTCCCATAGTCTCTTAATACTTTTGGTTTGAAAAGTGCCAATCTTTGGAGGAGATATTAACATTGTTACAACATATTATTTAATATAAGTTACTTATTTTGTTTAAGTTTATTTATTGGGCCGAGCCACACGAGTTTAATTAACGAAATAATAATAAACAATTTTGAGATTTTAGGTTATGTCCATCGTTTTAAACACCGAACCGAAGTTAGTTGATTTCGAACGCCTGTTCCTACAAGAGTTTGAAACCGGTCAGAAATCAGACTTGCGCCGTAAAGTTGGTTTGAAAATTGTCATGAAGTTTTCGGGGATTCGCTGTAGGAACAAACCTCAAGTGAAGAGCGATACTTCAAATTGTGACAATAATTAAACAGATAAGAACGCTTCGCGGTTAGCCAGACGTTATGAATAATTGAAAATTAGAGATTTGAAGGTAGTTTCGCAAAATTTCTTACAGGATTTATTATAGAGTTTATATTAAAAAATATTTTTTAAAGCTGTATTAAGGTAAAACCCCCAATGAATGCTTGATACCTTAAGGATGACAATTCGACATTTGGGCACCTAGCATGTTTAATTTTTGGTAAATTTACACAATTTTATAGTAATGATATGCTGGCAGTGTAGGGAATTGGTAACAGTAAACAAAGCTAATAATTCTTGCATACTACTATTATTTTTTTTTACATGTCGGAAAATGACCCAATGGTTGACACATGAATTTTTAAATATACCCAACAGTTGACACCTATTTTGCTCAATGCTTGACACTTAATTAATAAATCAGTTATTTTTAAATTAGGTGTTTTTTGTTTAATGTTTTATAATATTATGATAATTCAGCTATCCAAAAATGTTGCAGAGAAAATTAATGCGTCAAAAATAAGTAATTTTTTCAGAATTTTATTTTTAGGAGTTTGAGAACCAATAGTTGAGAGGTATTTTCCCAATAATTGACACAGGGGGTTCTATGTATAAAAACACATTTGATTAATATAACATCTTTAATAAGCTTTAATCAAAGTAGTCCAAAATGGGAAAAAGTATTTTTTCTACTACCTTACTAGAAAACTTAATTTTCAACCCCTGAGCTAGGAAGGAAAATGCCTCTTTTCCTCCCGGGGAGGAAATTTTTTTTCCTCCCTCTCATTTTTTAAACATTTTTACATTAGCAAGAGTTTTTTTTACCTCGTCCAGCCCTATTTGATTTTGTAGGAAAAATATTTATGAAAGTCTTCACATTATCACCATATTTATTTTTTTAAATTAAACAACAGTAAGTATCTATAACAGATGAAAAAAATTAACGGCTTAAATTAATTGTACAATTCGTCAAATTATTAAAAGTTATCCTTCCGGAAAAGCCACTTTCCGCTGAAATATTCACTACTCCTTCTTGGTGGTTACGTATTGACGTGGTATGGCTGCTTGTAAGGTTGCTTTCTAATGAAGGAGTAGCTATCGGCACATAGATATCAACGTGATCCTTGGAAGAACTTGGCGTTAAAGACAATTGTCGACCAGTAATGATTTGGCTTGCCACTTCCTTTTTTCTTGTTAATGATTCTGCGACATATCCCTCCGCAATCTTCCCAGACTCCCAACCTCCATGCTGCTTAAGTGTCAACAAATCACCACCTGCATTGACGAGCAGCGTCGCCGAAGTTCTTCGGAAACAATGGCCTGTATAACTTTGAGGGATTTTTAATTTTAAAAATGTTGCAATTTTAAATGGAATTTTGGCCATTGTATTTTTTCCAATCACATTCACAGATGATTTCCCTTTACAGTAATTGATAAAAAATCTGGAGTGCGGTGTTCTGGGCTGTCTAGAATTCTTGTACTTTCTGTATAAATCCAAGGCGGACAATCCGTTTATTATATCATCGGAGACAATAAATGTGCGTTTTTTCTTAGCTTTTGTAACTGGAAGGATTACTATTACCATATCGCCACGATCATCAAGGTCTTTAAGGTCCATTTTAACTAGTTCTTCGCATCTACAAGCCCCGCAAATGCCAAATAGTAAAGCGATCTGAAAAAAACAAACAAACAGAATCTATCAAAAAATGCATATTTTTGAATTTAACAAGCTTACCTTCATATGCAAATAATCTCTATGGGGCCTCCACTAAAAATCTTGAGATTTCATCTCTTTCTAAAGTAAGAGATTTCTTGGAAACATAACCGGTAGATTGCCGTTTGAGGAAGGCTACTTATTTTGAAAACTTGATGTCTATATTTTCCTAACGTTTAGTACAGACCGCAACATACTATATTTGCTCCATAATGTTGATGGTTTTAATTTTTTTGCTCGCTGCGAAAAATACACCAAGGTGGCATCTTCGGAAACTTTTTTTACTCCGCGCTCTTCCAACCATACTTTGAACAAACTGTATTCCTTTTCATATCGTTCTTTTAATTTTTCAGGAAGGAGATTAAGTGTCGTTATTCGTGCCTCTTCAGCGAGATCTTGCGGCAGGTCATCTTCGCTAGAACTCATTTTCAAAACGTAGAAACTTCTAATTAAGTAATGACAAACAATCTGACAGCTTACTATTATGTTTGTATTACTAAAAATATCATAGCAACAAAGCGTAGTAAACATAACGACGGCGACGCAACAACTACTTGATATTTTGTCGTATAGCCCCATACTGGGTTAGTAAAAAGAGCCGAAACACGTAAAATGTCTCAAACCGCTAAAAGTTTAATAGTTCAATTTCGCATGCAAAAAAACTTCCAGATACCCATTTTTGTAAGCACAACTTTAATAACTGTGAAGATATTTAAGCGTTTCAGTAATTTTTACTAACCCGGTCTTATAGTCTGACAACTTTCTAGTAAGCTAGAAGAAAAAACTATATACATACCTCAGGGGGAAAATAGTATACAAACCTCAGAGAAAAGTTTTCATTACTGTCACGAGATTAAAGTTAAAATCTCTCGACAGTAATGAAACACTTTCCTCTTCGGTATGTAATATACTATATTAAACTCATATTTGAAACGATCACCCGCCACTTGCAAATTGGTATTTCCAGTATCTCGATGATTTGAGCTGCCTTTATAATGCAGATGTCTTTTTGACTTATAACAAATGTGCTGTTTCCAATAAGTGTTAACATTTTTTTCATGTCTACAACTTCTATTTCTTCATTAGGAAGTATATGTTGCAGAGCACAAACATATGTTATATGCTTTATTTTTTCCCCGGAAAAGCCACAACAGCAAAATCACCTTCTTTGTATGGCAATGTATTCCCTTGGTTATAAACAAGGGTTGAGAGAGGTCTGTCATCTTCAGATGAATCTTCAAAAATATTATCGTTGCGGGGGTCCTTACTTAAGTTGAAAGTTACATCATCCAAACTGTCTCCAGATTCTACCCACGTATCGGTAGTTTCCGAATCTGATGATTCGGCCTTATTTCTTTTTTGCATCTCTTTTTTATATTCCATTTTTATTGCAAAATATGGCGTTTTCGTGCTGACATAATGATCTCAATTAATGGAATCTAGAAAAATACCCAATTGTTGACACTATGATATCCAATAGTTGACAGGGTGTCATCTATTGGTTCGAAACGTTTTATAACCTTTTAATTCATATTTGCGCAATCATCAGAAAACGGGGATAACGTCGAAATACAAACAGGATAAAAAATTATCTTCTACTTCCGATGTTAACATCGATAACGAACATCGATGTATGGAGTCGATGTTCCCCAACACTATGTAAGAGATACGAGGCGACAGCAGTGACAAAATGTTATAGAGCGAGCAACAGCGCGAAATATGGCTTAGAGTTAGTCCGTGTCAGTGGTTAAGGGTAAATATGGCTTAAACATTTGCTAGACTAAAGCCGGATAGCTTAGAAAGTTTGAAAACAGGAAACCCCATTCATTAGGTATTGTAATTAAACTAAATATTAAACAAACTTTATGCCTGTAAAACTTTCGTATTTGAAAAGCAGAGTTTCAAATATTTACTAGCAACGGATAATTACCAAATTGTTTATGCATAAAATATTTGAAAATTCCGCTAAGCGCTCGGGAAAATGTATCTTTATGTTATTAAATATACAGGCAAGTGGTCGTTAAGGGGATTTCGGAAACTGGAAGACCTATAGCATAAATAATTTTACCTTTATCCACCGACCGATCACAATATCATTGGTTTACTGCTACAAATTTCAATGCGCAAAATAACGTTTTTATTAGAAATGCATAATAAAAACTAGAAAATTTTATTGAAGCAGTCGTCCATACCATATACACATTAAACCTCAACTGCTGTCTCCTCTGTTCCAACTCTTGGACCTCGGTGCTATCATTACTAAGGCTGAGCTGGGTAGAGTTTAAAGTTTAAATACTCCACACACCGCTACATGACAATTCGAGAACTGCAGTTGTTCTCGGTCTATGCCCACTTGCACTCAGAGTTTATATTAATATTATATTTATTTAAATATATAAAACTATGATATCAGAAACCAAAACAACTCTAACTTCTTCTTCTTGTAGTGCGTCTCCTATCGGAGGTTTGCTATCATCACAGCAATCCGGACCTTGTTGACTGCAGCTCGGAACAGTTGAACATTACTACAATTAAACCAGTCCCTCAGGTTCTTAAGCCAGGACACACGGCGTCTACCAATGTTCCTTCTTCCATTAATCTTTCCCTGGACTATCAATTGCAGCAGTGTGTATTTGTGTCCTCTCATTATATGACCCAGATATAGAAGTTTTCTCTTTTTAATGGTGTTAATAATTTCGCAGTCCTTCTGCATCCGGATCAGGACTTCGGCATTAGTGATTCTATCGGTCCAGGGAATACGCCACATTCTACGATAGCACCACATTTCGAAGGCTTGTAGTTTGTCTATGTGAATTTTCTTGAGAGTCCATGTTTCAACTCCATACAGAAGCGTGGAAAAAACGTAACAGCGCAGCATCCTCATCCTAAGGTCCACCTTAATATCCCTACTAATAAATAGTTTTTTCATTTTTACAAATGTTGATCTGGCTATCTCTATTCTCGTTCTTATCTCCCTTGTTTGGTCACCCGATTGTTCTATCCAAGTTCCCAGATATTTATATGTCGGCACATTCTCTATTGTGGTGTTCGCTATCGTCAGGTTCACATGGTTGAGATTTTGTGGGAACTTTGTGACTATCATTAGCTTGGTTTTCTTAAAATTGATCCTAAGACCGTACTCATTACATCGATCGTTTAATTTTTCTAGAAGATGTTGTGTGTCTTCAAGATTGCTCGTTAACAGGACGGTGTCATCAGCATACCTCATATTATTTATCACTTCTCCATTTATAACTATTCCCACTGACTCTTCTTCTAAGGTTTCCCTAAAAATAGCCTCGCTGTAGAGGTTAAATAGCAGAGGCGATAGGATGCATCCCTGTCTCACACCACGACGAATCTCCATTTCCTCTGTTGGTTGATTTTCTATCAATGTATTAGCTCTTTGGCCCCAGTATAAGTTACTAATTATTCTTATATCGTCCGAGTCAATGTTTTTGTTGACGAGTAGCTGGTATAACTTATCATGTTTCACTTTGTCAAAGGCTTTTTCGAAATCGATGTAACATGAATAAACATCCTGGTTTATATCAAGACAGCGCTGAAAAAGAACGTTAATCCCAAAAAGCGCCTCTCGTGTTCCAAGTCCTTGTCGAAATCCAAACTGTGTGTTGCTTATGTCTTCTTCGAGTTTCCTGTAAATTCTCTTGTGGATGATCTTTAAGAATAACTTCAGGGTGTGGCTCATTAGTGCGATTGTTCGGTAATCTGAGCATTCTCTTGGATTTGGTTTCTTTGGTATGAGCACAAAAGTGGATGACAACCATTGTTTAGGGATTTCTCCCTTATCATAAATGCGATTAAAAAGGTCCAAGAGAATGTCAATCACATCGTCGTCAAAGAGTTTAATAAGCTCTATGGGTATTTGATCAGGACCAGCAGCTTTACCGGGTTTCATAGTTTCCAAGGCATATACTATTTCTGACTTTAATATTTTTAAATGAAAATTACTCGGTTCTACGACCGGTTTTGGAGGCCTTTCATCATCGAAAAGCTCCGACAGGTATGCTTTCCACCTCTTAAGTTTGTCCCCCACGTCAGTTATTATACGCCCATCTGTACCTTTGATAATATTACCAGTAGCCTTCACCTTATTGCATCCAGCCATTTCTTTTATCTTTTTGTGCATGTGAAAACTGTCAAATTTCTTTTCCAGAACTTCTATTTCCGCGCATTGAGCTGCTATGTACTCTTCTTTGGCCGCTCTAACTTTTCTCTGCACTGCTTTGTGTAGGGTTCTGTACTCATCTTTGTTGCCTTTGTGTATTCTTCTTTCTTCCATAAGGTCTAGAATTTCTGTTGTTATCCAAGGTTTTTTCCTAGTTCTTTTGTTTGTTAGATGTTTCTTGGCTATTGTTTCTAATCCTGTTTGTATTTGTTTCCACTTTTCATCCACACTGACTTCACTTAGTTTATCAATGACTTTCATGCATTGGTTCGTCTCTCTCTTAACTGTGTCATGGATTTTAGGATTCTTAAGGAGTTTTGGATCCATATAGGGGTTTAGACGGTTTGATATCTTTTTCATCCTTATGTTGAGTTTAGCTACAACTGGGTTGTGGTCGGAGTTGATATCAGCACCTGGGTAGGTTTTTGTAGATTTGATTGAGTTCTTATAGCGGTTGTTAATGAGGATGTAGTCTATTTGGTTTCTGACTATATTTTCTTGGTTATCCGCAGGGGATTTCCAGGTATACAATCTACGATCTGGTAGTTTGAAGAGGGTATTTGTTATCATAAGATCTCTAACTTGACAGAACTCTACCAGTCGATCCCCTCTATTATTTCTTTCTCCCAGACCAAAACCTCCTGTGTGTGCTTCGACCTTGACTTTGCCTACTTTGGCGTTGAAATCTCCCATTACTACTGTGATGTCATTACTTTTTATGCTTCTAAAGATATCATCAAGCTCAGCGTAAAATTCTTCAACTTCATCGTCCTCCTTGTCCGCTGTTGGTGCATATGCCTGTATTATGTTCATATTTCCTGTTTGCAATTTCAGTTGGAGCATCATGACTCTGTCTGAGTAAGGTGTAAAATTTAAAACTAAACCTGTAAGTTTTTTGTTCAAAATCACTCCAACTCCATATAAATGTTTTGGGTTATTGTTCCCAGAATAGTAAAATATGCCGTTACTCGTTGCGCAGCTGCCATTTCCTGGCCATCCGACATCACTAACCCCCAAGATGTCTACACTCAGTCTCGACATTTCCTTCACAATGTTGTCTAGTTTTCCCGGTGCAAAAACACTTCTTGCATTCCATGTTCCGATCTTTATATTATTTGGTGATGCTTTCATAAGCCTGTTCTCCACTGTTCCCCCCGGAGATCCGATCGGGGAACTATTAACTCCGGAATATTTAGTTTTGAACATTGCCATGATTGCTGTGTACGACTGTACTAAGGATACTTTTGCAGTCTTTAATGCAGTGGTTTCCCCTTGCCTTCTGCATCCACATGCCGTTGATCAGGTTATGATTCATCCGCCTTTAGGTATGATTTCTCATCCCTAGGACAAGTGAGTGTCCTTACTCTTGCCGGCTCATCCACCCGAAGCTGTTGGCCAGCAAGAGGGGTCTGCTTTTACCGGCAGATATTCGGTCGACAGAGCCTCGTTAGTTGTCTAGCAGGATGCACCGCGGGCAGGTGAGGTTGTCATTTGGGCTGGCACCCTGATTTTGCCATCACCCCTTACATCCCAACTCTAACTAAACTGGCACATTATTATCAATGACTAACAAGTAAAATAAAGAAAAGAACGAGACTATAACACAACGGCAACAATAAACCGCATCATAGATAATACACGTCGCCTATGGTAAAAACCAGGTCAGATGGTGCGATAGTCAAGGAAACAACCCGTTGCTACGTGAAGGCAGCCAGTGTTGCCAGGTCACAAATATTTTCATCAGTAGCTTGTTGTGAAGAAAATCAGTAAAAATTAGTAGAAATCAGTAGATGCTCAGAATATGAGAAAGTAATAAAAAATTATTCAAAAAACATAAATATTTATTCGACACAAAACAAAATGCAACAAATTTTTAGGAAGGCCTTTCTCCGCCAGAGTCAGAATCATTATACGAATCGTTTGATGAACTGTAAACAATATATACTATGCAGCATTAACAAAACAAATCATTTATGTACTAAAAAACAGCAACATTACCTCATATCTTTGGATAAGAATTATTTCAAATTTAATTCAACACCGTCAACACTAAAATACTATAAAAAAGAGGTACCAAACAATGAAATAAAGTTGACCTTAACAGGATTAACGAGCCATAGAACTAAAAACTAAATTTGCATAAATTCGGGGAAGCCCAACCGCCCAACCTATCATCGACGCGACGTTTGCTTGCGTGCGTCGACTGAAACTGGGTTGCGGAGCGGGCGGAACTCGGAATGGTTGCCAACGTAGGAAACGTAGGCGGGCGGGGTTCTCCTAACTTTCAAATTTACTGCATTCTCGAAATCTGTGATCGTTCCCATCGTACAAAAAGTGTGCTGCTGGTTGCGCTCTGTCGGTTTCGGTCGGGACGACAGTATACAGAATAATCAGTAGATTTGCTAATGATATCAGTAGATCAGTAGATAGGAAGGCAAATCAGTAGATCTACTGATAAATCAGTAGACCTGGCAACACTGAAGGCAGCGCTTGGCTGCCATTAGGCTGATAAACAGTGCGGTGTTATTCTTTGAGTATTTGTACTCTACAATAACAACGAAAAAACTAAGAAACGAAGTAATGAATTGGAACTTATAAAAATATAACACCTTCCGTAATATATTGCGTGAAATGACCGGTATTACTTAGGTATTCAAAGAAAATTAATAGGGTTAGAAATGTTAACTCCATGTTAACCAATCGCAACAAAGTGGAGAGAGAAAGAAGAGAGAGAGCGAGAGAGAGGGGTGTTAGTGTGCCTGCTGACTAAGAGTGGCGCAATGGCGGGAAATTTGAACGGTTTTAGAACTTTTCAATTTTATTATTAACTTCTGAACGAGTGTTTATTGAGTTAATTTGTGATTCAATATCAATATTATTGAATCACAAATGAAATCAATAAAAAGACACTTTTCAAGATTTCGAAAATAAATAAGGAAACACTTTAATACTGTTTAGAATAAACTTATTTCCTTATGTTACGTCACACGGGTCTCATATATATATATATATATATATATATATCACAAATACTGATAAAACACAAGCACTAGGCTGCAACGAGACACGTACTAAACATCCATAAGAGATCAGGTGATTCTTACAGCATTTTCTAAAACAAAAGAAACAGAAACAGTACCTATTGGGTTGACATTAATTTTTTCTGTAAAATATGGCCAGTGGCCAAGTATCTACTCATCGAGTTAGCTCAAACCATTATTCTTGTACCATCATGTTGCTCGATGTACAATTTTCCTTAAAACAAACAAATCGTCTTCTCGTCAGTCTTAAGCAGTATAAAAGATACTTCTAATCTACTCAGTAAAACAAAATGTTAAAATTATCATTTCAAGAGGCTAAACTATCAGTTCGTAACTGATAGATTGTTAGGTATTACCTCGGGCACAAATCTGTTGCAGTTGTCTGCCGGCTGCCCAACGATAATTTGTTAATATTGACTTGTAAACTAATAATAAATATGTGAAACATTTCATGTTAATTTATTTATTGTTAACTTATCTTTCCAATATAAAAAATTTGGTAAGTGTTTAAAATCAATTTGATAAACAATAAAAAATAATTACCTGCATGGTAGGCTAGAATAATAACCAAAAATTACCCATATCGGCGAAGTTTTCTAGAGTAAAAACTAATAGAATTGTATTAAATATTAAAATGATAATAAAAAAAGAATATAATTTCCTAAGAAAAAAACGTGGACAAGAAAAATTGACAGTCTTGACATGGCGGGCTGGCTGGTTTGTTTCAATTAGCACCTGGCTCAGTTTGGGAAGCCTTATGTAGGTCAAAATATAACTGTCCTTCTCTTCTATACGTCAAAAATATGCGACAGAACCCGAGTCCTCGGCAGCTGGAGAATCAACAAGCGACGACAACGCCAATTTCACTCTGGTGGCCAGCTGCGCGGCTTAAGATAAATATGACCTTGTGATGCAAGACTGCTAATTTATAGTTTCACCGGGGTGGTATTATTGCATTAATAAATTCATTACTGAAGAGAAACATGTTTACGTACGACAGAATAATTAGACACTTGAGGTGATCACCGTTAACGTAGACATAAACGCGCGAATTTACATGTTTGCTAGTCTTTATGCAGACTTGCCATGCATAGTGGAAGTGCATCTTCCCGTACGTACGTGAAAATGTCAAATGTCAGGTCTTAAAATTCTAACTTCTAGCCTAACATTCTAAAGCCAAATCGTATCAGCTTTCTTGTGCTGTTTTCAATAATTCTGTTTGTTTTATTTTGCCTCAGATTTGTCCAGCCACTTGCCGTTAGTCACTTGTAACTTGCACTTAAAAATCTTTTTAGAAAAACTTGGTTGTTAAATTAAAAGTAAAACCGACCTTTTTAATTTTAGGTTAGAAATAGAACAACAAAAGCCAAACAGATGATGGACAGTCGAGAATCGGATAGGTTCGGCAGCGAATTGGTTCGCTTCGGGTAACGTTAGACGGACAGTGGAAGTCTACGTAGTCCGTCGAGCGCTAACGGGAAAAATATTTTACTGCGGTTGCGCAGATGCCAATTTAGACGTTTACGTTTACGTTGATGGCATCACTTCAAATAGACACTTTAAGCAAACCGTATTTTTTTTTCCGTATCCGTATCCGCATGCGTAACGCATTGAGTTACGTTGACCGCAAAAAAAACTGTTTAAGCATCAACAACCATATGTATATGAAACCGAACGCATCCAGCAGTAAAGTAAAACGTCACATGTCAGATTTTCTATTTCTAACCTTAAAAATTGTGATTTTTTCATTTGAATAATTTTGAATTATTTAAAATTAAATATTTTAAAATATGGATGAAATACTTCATCCCATCCTTATTGATGAGGATGATGAAGATGACGACGATTTGGGCGATCTGGTGATCAGACACATTTTGCATGATGACGACAAAATCATAGAAACCAGAGATCGGTCGATTGGTTGGAATGCGTTTACGGATAGGGATACGATGGCAGGCCCGTAACGATGCGGGCAACGTAACGTATTGAGTCCAACGCATCTATTCTGCACATGCGCAGATCGATGCGGATACGGATACGGTTAAAATTTAGGACATGCTTAAAGTGTCTATTGTCTATTACCTGATCGACGCAACGTTATACAGAATGTTGGTGGTGCTTCGTACCTTCTACGTTAAAATACTCTTAATTAAAACAATATTCTCCGCTAATGTCATATCTGCACATTCCATTAGTTAAAATGTAAAATCTTAATTTATTATACATACTTATAAACGTCGTGGTAAATCCGCCCCAGGAATTTGCATCATGAGCTTTGCAGATCCGGTTATTAGTAATCAGTTGTTTCGATTAGGTATGTACTTAGTGCCACGTTTAAAATTTAATAAAAATAAATTATGTTTTAGTTTTATAGCGATATAGGGAAGCCATTCTGTAGTCGATCTTCCGCAGTTCAGATTTTTTTTTAGTATTTTTCACTGCTTTCAACATTATTTCCACAACAGAATTTGAAACCTAAATTGAATTCATTATATATATATATCTAATTATAATTTAATCTAGCACTGGACAAAAGGGTTTGTGATGACACTTCAGTAATTATCCTTAAATGGTAAAGCCTCTAGGGGTTTTAGAAAACAGGATAAACAAGGGTCAAAGTTAAATACTGAGAAAATATCTTTTAAAAGGAAATATATCGCTTTGACTGGTAAACAAGAAAGTAAATGAAATATGCAAAACAATTATTTTAGTGGACGCCATTTTGACAATTCTGTTTAACCGGAAACTTTAGATTTAAATTGAAGCCAAAATATTAGGCATGTTTTTATTTCCGGTTAAATTTGATACTGACTGGAATTTCCAACGACTCATTATATAAATGACATTTATTTAATAAACTATAGTTTTCATAATGTGTGGTTTACAAATGTTTACTGATGACACCTTATTTGACATTGATGTTTTATATATTTTTGATGGTTTGAATGCTGTTAATTATGAGATAAATATATTATTAAATTGGCTGAAAGTAAATATATTAAAATTAAATATTTCCAGAACTAAATGTATGGTTATATGGGTAATAATTTATAATGTTAAAATATAAATGTTGTGATGGATGATAATAAATTAGTACCTAAACAGTTTTAAAAGTTTAGGAATAATTATTTAATTACTTTAAATGTGTCATATTATAACCGATTGAAGGAAAAGTAGGTTATTTTAAAATAATCGGTTCTAATTTTCTAAAAAAAAAAATTGTATTTAGTACTATTATATTACCACATTTTCTTTATTGTTCCTCTATTTTATATTGTGCTAGTGAGGAAATATTTGATAAATTACAAATTTTACAAAATGAGACAGTGTGCATAATTTTAAATTATTACAAATATACAAAAACTAATTTTATTTTAAAAAATTTAAATTGGTTGAATGTCAGATATTAAATTTTTCATTTGATTATGTATGTTTATACATCAAATTAAAAATAATTTATTGCCTGATTGTTTAAAAATTCTTTTGTTCTTTTAATGATGATCATTATAATTATAAAACAAGAACTAATCAAAATGTTTATATGGATAGAGTGTCTAAAACATTAGCCTATAAGTATACCTATCTTACATAAAGGATTGATATAATAATTTGGAAAATTCTATTAAATATCAAATATTATCATTAAAACTTTTTTTAAAAATTTTAAAAATATTTTTAATTAAAAAACCAAATGATAATTAAGTAATATTAGATACAATTAACATCAAAAAAATGGTCTAAATACTATATTTTTCTGCAATTAACTTAGCAAAGTAGATATGTTTTCACAAAATTAAGCCAGAAACAAAAACAAAAGGTACAATTTTTTGTAACATCACTTTAATTCAAAAGAAAAATCTTAATCGCTCATTTACTGACTGATTCGTCGTACTTACTGGCCCCACAAAGTAATAAGACATCAATGAAAGTCAAAATCAAATGCACCAGGGGCGGATGGGCCCACCGGGACACCGGGAGATTTCCCGGTGCGCCATTTCCTCAGGCGCCGCCGCTGTTTGCGAAGTTTTTTCTTTTTTAACAATTTGAATTAATTTTGAAAATAATCGAAAAAGCATAAAACCAGTTCCTTTTTTATTTATGTTATCTTTATGTTAAAAAATTTTTATTTAATTTTTATATTAATAATAATTTTTTTTTCACCTAAATGTGTTTTAAATGTAAAAAATTAAGTTTGTTTTTTTATTTATGAGTTATTATAAAAAATATGTCGTAAGTGGATGAAAAAATACATATTTATGTCTTTTAATTTTTTTTATTGGATCGACACGACGCGGAGCCGTTTCAATTGACTTGCCGCGCCGGTTCGAGGTGTCCCATCCGCCCCTGAAAGGCACTAAAACCACTGAACACTTTTAAAACGAAATAAAATACAACGAGAAACGCAATTTATAACTCGACGTGTGGGTTCATTACGGTACATTACTAATCTGGGGGATATTATCATGTGCCAATATCAGCTGATCAATTACAAATGACTAGTGTCTGGTGTCACCTGTCGGAATACGAGCGGGACCGTTGATTTGCATAGATGTGTTTCCAAAATTTATTGCAACTGCATGTTAATAATTTCTGAGTTGTACCGTGCGAGCAAAAATTATATGCATAAAAAAGGACTTGATTAAAAAACGTAGGGCTTGGTTTAGATCACAATGATATGAGGACGATATATCTAACCAAATCTAGGTTAAAATTTTGTCAAATTCATATTATGACATGATATGCCAAACTAATGAGTAATAAAATAAGTAGACACATACAAATTTATTATTGTTGTTGTACAAAATTAACAAAGTAAGGATATACAAAAAGAAAAAGAAAAATAATTACATCAATTGCTAAAATTGGCCACCGCCATGCTTTAAGCATAAATTCACACGTCTCTTCATATTTTCGAAAGTGTTGACCATCATCTCTGGAGAAATGTTCTTCACATTCTTGAATAATACTTTCTTGTAATTGTTCTAAATTTGCAACTGGTGTTTGGTGTGACACCAATGTTTTGAGGCTGCAATGTGGACTCTACAAAAAAATGGGGTTTTTCACTACTACCATATGCGTGTATTCTGAGAATTCACATGACCAGAAAGGTGGAACCAGGCTTCATCCGAAAAAAATATCAATCTATCTATCTAATAAATCATCTTTCCAATAAATTTTGAGAGTAATTCCTGCGTCTTTCAAAATATGAGGCTTGTATTTCTTGGAATACTTGCACTTTATAAGGAAATAAATTTAGCTGCTTCTTAAGAATAATCCTGCATGTTTCATAAGATCTTCCCCCTTCTTGGGACAGACATCTTATACAATTTGTTGGCGTATTTTGCATTATTTCACGAACATTTGCAACAAGTTCTTCTGTTCTTACAGATGGTCTTCCTGCTCCTTTTTTGTGTTGTATAGAACCTGCTTTTCTAAACACAGCCACGGTTCTTTTCAGGCAATGATAAAAATCCCCAGCAATAAAAGCAACGTTAGGAAAATGTTCGTGAAAATCGACCATGCACAAACCCGGATTGTATTGCCACTCACCATTTACTCTAACCCTGTTTCGAAAATACGCTTCAACCATGAATGTTTTGTGCTGTTCCGTAAAGCCCATTGTGTGAATTGTTCAAGAAATTGGACAAATTAGCGATGAATGTAACTTGTAACAAAGATGACGGAATAACTAATTGATTGTTAATTCAGGTAGTTACTGACACCCAACAGGTATTATAAGGTCTACGGCTAAGCATTACGTTCTTAGATGCAAGGCCGTCTTTGATGCAAAAAACTTTTGCTCACACGGTAAATGCTAGATATTTCACTTTATTTCAAAGCTTCGTTATAAAAAATACCACAAAATATATATTTGATGATGAGCAATAAAAAAAAATAACCTTTCCTAACTTTTTTTTACAGAAGCAGATAATAATACTTAATAAAAATAACAAGAAATCTACTATCTATAACATTTTTATTTGTACAAAACTGAATAAACCATCAGAATAAAAGAGCCAATAAAAACATGTAAATCCAAGCTATAAAAATAAAAATAAAACCGATTTTACAGTAAAAGTTGCCGGAAAAGCATTTTTAAAGTTTTACTTTATTTCACAATGTACAGTCAGTATTATTAGAAACGCTAAGATTTTCCAAGTTAAAGTAAAAGTACGTTTATTAATTTTTATAAAATATATAAATATTTTTTATTATTTAAGGTTTTTATTAATTTATTTTTTCTAAATTACGACCATAAGTATACAGTGTGTCCCGTACCGATGCATTCAACCCTGCTTAGGTAGAAACTAACTTGTGTCATAATTTTAGTTTTGAAAAATCAAGTATGTCTTGGAAATTTATAAAAAAATTATTTTTTCCAAGGTAACGTTTTTCTAGGAAATACGAAAACCTGTTATTAAAAAATATCAGAAATAAAAACTGAGGAAGAATGTAATATCTTCAATAAAAATATTGTTAAAGCATGACAAAACTTATCTAGAAACAATTAAAAATACTGTACCAATAAAATTGAACACAAACAGATTCACGTCATCCCATTACAAACAATTATTTTATTTGACAATCGAGCGGCTGTTTTTACCGTTATCTTTGTTTGTTTATTTAAATAGAAAAGAACGGGAAACAAGACTCCAAGGGGTATAACGCACATACCTGTAATATATAAGGAGACCCCGTTGTTTACATTTGGTCTTGATCAGAAATCGTTTTAACAAAAATTATTATCATTTTACTACGCGTGATGCAGAATTTTTTATATTCGTTCATTTTCAAACGGTGCAGCGTTGCTCAGCTGCTTGTGGTGGTTTTCGGTTAATTTTTAATCTCCTTGTGAAAATGTAATTATTTAGTGGTACTTATTAGGTTTGTTTGTGTTTTGTGTTTATTAATAATAGTTAGCCAGTGCGTTAATTCCGTTAAAGCCTCATATTAACCGGACTGTGGACTGAAAATTTGTCTCCCAATGACGTTAAACGTGCGAGAGAGATGGACTAATCCGATGCGCGTGGGTTCATCTTCTTTAGTAATAGCACAGAATATAATATAGCTTCGCATACGTATAGTAAACGGCACGAATTATTTCGTTTTAAAACAGATGACAGCCGAAATTTGTCATCGATCAGCTGATATTGGGACATAATAATATCCCCAGATTAGTAGTGGACCGTAATAAGCCCAAACACCGAGTTATGAATTGCGTTTTTGTGCTTTTTATTACATTTAATTACGTTTTCAAAATATTTAGTGGTTATGGTGCCTTTTATTTTTACTTTCATTGAATTTTAATTACTTTTATGTGGCCGGTAAGTAGGTACATACCTACAATTATTATTCATTTGACCAACAATTTGCAGGTTAAAATTTTTTAATTCTTTATCATTAGGGATCATAATTATTATTGTGTAACTTGTTAGTTGATTTTATCGATAAGTGATAAGTTGATAAGTTTTATTTCATCTGAACGCCGTTTTTGTCGAAAAGTTAGTTTGTGAAATTTTTGTTCTTAAAATGTTTGTTCGTAACGGTAAGGTTTCTAATGTGAATGTGAATGAATAATTTTTTTATTATTATTATTATTATTATTATTATTGTTTGTTAATAGTAACGTTGAAATAAACTATTTAATATTATATTAGCCTATATATAGTAGTTTATAAAGGTAACCATATTAATATGTAATAGGATAGCGTACAAATACATAATTATATTTTCTGGGTCTACGTACGTGTATGGTCCTAAGTATACACCCGAAGAAGCTACAATGTAGCGAAAACGCGTCATGTAAAGAAAATTTTTTTAATTAAAGTGGAAATTTGACAAAATAAATTGTCTTACATTAAGTTATAATGAATTTTCATCAAGTAAAGGCCTCAACGATTCGAAGTTATTATTAGATATTGTTTGTATGGCAATAAAATAAAGTTTTTAACATTAAGTTAGCTTACATACAAATTTAGAAATACTGTATCATAACCAACAAATTCCATAAAAACCAGTTTTGGGTCTACGTACCTTACGAAAGTCATATATGGGGATTTCCTTGACAGTAAATGTAATATCTGACTGAATTTAATTAGTTTATGTTGAACTGTAGGTATAATATTTTACCTATAGGTATAATCTGAACAAATAAAACAAAATATGAGTGACAGAGTCCTATTTAAAGTTGCGTTTCAATTAATTTAGTATTTTTAAGGTTTGGATAATTATAATATTATATAGTTTTCCAATCTATTTTGACACCTTATTTTTAAACAATATAAAAACTCATGTTTATTATTATCTACCTTAAATTATAATATTTATAAAGCAAAACTTTTAAAAGAAATGATTATTATTATTTGGCAATATTGAAGCGGTAGACCCGACGAGACTATTGCATCAATTATTGTTTTAGAAGGTATCACATGTATAATTTTCAAGTCCGGTCCTGGAATTTATACCAACTTATAAAAATTTAATAGACCAGAATTGTCAGGGCGTCACGTGACTTGGAATCCATCTTGCGAGAGGAATTAAAATTTTTACTATAGCTATACACTATACAGTGTCCGCAAGAAAGTCCGCATCAAATGGGATTTTTTTTTATTATTAGGTATAGGTAAAAATTGAAAAAGCAGTTAGTTTTTGCTTACCTTAAAACCAAAAATGACGTATACTGAAGCAGCTGCACGACTTGCGTTACCTGTCAAATTTGACATTTTTAATAAATTAGGTTCAAAAACGCCCTTATTTATAAAAATATCGAAAAACTTTATTCGAGAAAGTTGTATATTTAGGCATTGTTAGCCTCTATACGAAATTTTGATAGTCTAATACAATTTTTATTTTTTGCCAGATTCTTGAAAATTTTGATAAACCCTCGTAGATTAACTTTTATACATCGATGTAAAACCATTTGCCTTTACTTCATTTGTAATCTTAATGCAATTTTGTGTAAAATTTTAGTTTCCAATTATTTATTTTGCTTCAAAAACTAAAATTGTTATTGATCAGTATGTAATGTTTGATGCAAAGTTTATCTAATTACATCAGTTTTGTCAAAACCGACGTTTCTTATTTTTATTAAGTTAGTAAACAGATGTACGAAAAGGAAATATTAGGAAGCTTTCGTTGAAATTTTACTTACTTAATATTGGATCAAAAAGAATTTTTATTAATCGCTAGAAACATTTTATTCAACAAAAATATAGTTTAATATAATTAATTTAATTTAATAATAATAATTAAGTAAAATTTCAACGAAATCTTCCTAATATTTTCAGCAAAAACTAACTGCTTTTTCAATTTTTACCTATACCTAATAATAAAAAAAAATCCCATTTGATGCGGACTTTCTTGCGGACACTGTATATTCTGTGGTAATAGTATCATCGTATAAATGCATGTCGTGAGTAAAAGCAAACCGGTAGGCTTTAACCAAAACGACGACGTTTTGTAAAACCATATAGCTACGAACGATATGCGTAAAGACAAAAATACGGAATCCTCAGGCCATGACAAAGGTTATTAGCGGGGTGGTGGGGGTGATGAGAGACGCCCGGTTAGTAGCCCCCAAACTTAACTTGACAAGATGCAACATTCTATACTTGTTTGACATCCTGTATACGAATCATTACCTATTATATAAACGTGGTTTAAATAGGTCTTAGGCTCTTTAAATATTAATAAATATATCTTTTGCCGTTCTACATGTAGCAGGACGAATTTATATTTAGAAGCAGTGCATAACCGGCGAGAACCCATATCGGTTATCAAGAATATTGGGAACTTTAAATTATCGAGTTTCCCAATGGAATTTCCCTGCTAATGGAAATCAGAGAAGCAATTTAATTTGATATTTCAATTTACTTCGGCAAGGTAGCATACTAAATAATGTCGATGCACCCACTAACTTTGCAGTAACTTTAATAGAATGTAAATTGCATTAAATGAGCTCCAATAAATAAGCTATAGTAAACGGCACGAATTTTCTCGTTTTAAAACAGATGACAGCAGAAATTTGTCATCGATCAGCTGATATTGGGACATAATAATATCCCCAGATTATCAGTGAACCGTAATGAGCCCACACACCGAGTTATGAATTGCGTTTTGTGTTTTTTGTTACATTTAATTACGTTTTCAAAATATTTTGTGGTTAAGACGCCTTTTATTTTTAGTTTCATTAAATTTTAATTACTTTTTTGTGGCCGGTAAGTACCTACAATTATTATTCATTTGACCAAAAATTTACAGGTTAAAATTTTTTAATTCTTTTTTATTAGGGATTATAATTAGTATTGTGTGCCTTGCACGTTTGTTGATTTCATCGTTAAGTAAAAAGTTTCATTTCATCTGAACGCCGTTTTTGTCAAAAAGTTAGTTTGTGAAATTTTTGTTCTTAAAATCTTTGTTCGTAAAGGTATAATTTTTGCACTTTGAATTATCTAGGTATCCTTTTCTGTTTCAAGAAAAATAAGTAGAAATTATTTCTCTGACTTAGGCAGGTAGGGGAGAGGTCGGACAAAACCGGGTACCGCCTAGTTCTGCCAAATGTCTGTTGCCATCTTTCGGACCTGATTTTGTCCAACTCTTCCCTACCTACACCCATGGCACTACCTTATAGTCATTGAATATCAAACTATAAGAATAGCGGATCTTTAATAAAATTTGACAACCATATTTTAGACTGTATTGTAAATCTATAGTTATAAATGCAGCGCCTTGGCAACAGATGTCTCAAATTCACTGATGTGATGTCGTGGTGTTGCCGCATATCCTATTTTATTGGAATTTTTAAGGATTTATTCATTTTTAACACACAATGAAATAGGAGGTTCTTATTTCCAGCCGAATGTATGTTTTTGATAAAAATATGTTATAAGTTATAATAGTATATACTATAATATAGTATGTACTATTTACAATCCATAGCATCTGCCTCTCTTCTTCTGCCGGAAAAGAAAATAATCCTAATCCTGGGAAGGCGCGATGCGTCTTCGCACATTGAAAATAAGCACACTTGTTGCCAGTCATTTCGCGTCACTCAATCTGATCCTGATCCTTTTTCAATTAAAAATAAATATAATATATTATGCCAGTGCAAGGCAATCCAGGCACCGCGATGCGCGTGATGGTATGGTTATGGTAGTAGGGAGAGGATCATGCAGCAAGTCGGCAACAATGTTCTAATTTAGCAGTGAAAAGGCTTGTCGTTAGTGGCTGCATCAACACGCTTTATAATTGGTGACTCATTGTGCCATCTATGAATTTAACGAAGCAGATTTGGTAAATCTGCTTATATGGCCTTCTTATAGTTTGATATTCAATGGTATAGTCTTAAAAAATAAAAACAGCTTTCCATAGCCGCGTTCGGCAATTACATCTGCGATGCGATGGATATTTTGTCACGTGACCTCGGATCGGTCGGAGAATTTTGTCATAAACGAACGGTCAAAAATGTAATATTTTTGTTTTGATCTAAGAAACCTAACCTTTTTTTCCTTTTTATAAAGTTACTAAAAATGAGTATTCCTAGCGTTGTATTGGCCTTAATTGAAGGAGGCTATATCAACTAATGTTTGAAGACGATAATGAGGAATACGTCAAGATTTTGGAAAAGGTATTAGACGGTTTTTGCCGAAGAAACGGTACCTCGATTTGCACATCACCAGTTCAGACAGCACTTTAGATTGTCCCCAACTACCTTTGAAGACTTGTTTAATAAATTAAATGCAGTTTCAGAGGGAAGGTTGATAGCTGTAGGTGCTGGCCATCCGGAAATGTTATTGGATAAACAGACCATGATAGCAATCTGGTGTTTATTAAATATGGAAAGTTTTAGGTAAAACCCACCAGAGTTTATGCCTTCCTTAGCCTTGCCTAATATGTATTTTCAATTTAGATCAGTCGCTGAACGATTTGGAATAACCAAGTCAACCTGCTGGGACGTCTTATAGAACATGTAGAATATTTCGGTGTATTTATGGTCAAATAAACATGGTATAGCGTTTTTGTTCTTCCACATCATATAGTTCCACTTCCTGCATATTATTTTCAGTCAAATCACAGAAAAATAAAGGCTTTGTTCAATCAAACTACCAAAATTTTAACCCTAAATATAAACATCAAACTTAACCTCACAAATTCAGCTGAGATTAATCGCTTTCCTTGGTCAAAATACTCCGAGCAAAAAGATTATCCTCGGAGCGCTCCGATTTTAATTGCCGAACTGTGGAGATTTATTTCCCCTCCATTTAGATGTCATAAACGAACGATTTAGATCCATCCAAGCGGTCTGAGGTAATTGCCGAACGCGGCTCATATTATTAACCTTTAAAAATTCTGTTGTAAATATGAGTGACAGAGTCCTATTTAAAGCGGCCATAAATTAATTTGTAAAGTACATCAAAGTAGATCGTATTGACTTTTGCTATCTGTCATTTATTTTCATAAAACCTCATTGTTTACCTGAAAGGTCTACAGAGCGACATATTTACAATTTTATTGTTACTTGTTTACCATTACTTTACCATAGAAATGTTATGCTTGTTATCAAGAGCAGGTAGGTCGTAGGTCTAACCCGTATTCGATAAGGTTATGGCGTTTGCAATTGTGTTAGGTTAGGTACCCTTGTTAATTGACACCAGAGCCGGGCCTGATGCAATTAGAATATATAATCAGTCTTAAGAAAGCCAGTGTATTGTGCGTTTGAGAAATTTGTTGAAGTGTTGATTCTGTGGTGCATGGAAATATTAGTGTTCTACTCGTTTTTTATTATGTGGCGCCCGTCGGAAAATAATCGCTCTCCATCTAGTAGAAGAAAACGAATTCACTTATCATTGGGTGAAAAACCAATTCTTTTTTTTTAAGAATGTATATGAATCATTAATAAATAGAGGATTCATCAAGTAAGGTGCTTTTAAGAAAACCTGTTTAATTACAAAAACGCCAATGGCGTCTAGAAAAGATATCGCTATATAAGAGCAAAACATGTTTCCTCTACCCTAAGTGCAAGTGTCATACAGTTAATTGAAATTATTATAAACAATATACCGGCCGAAACCTGGAAAAATTCAGTAAAGCATATTTTAAAAGTCGAAGATTCGTATATTTATATACAATAAGATACAACCCATTGTTATTGACCTATATGACGACAGTGAAACAGAATTAGGTTTAAATGAAACAAATTTATTAAGTATGTATTATTTTATTTGTTAGTGTTGTAAAATTAGATAGGACACAATATTATTAATATATTTTTAAGACTGAATTAAAATTAGAGTTAAAAATTGTTTAATTCGTCACTGATTTCTTCTCCTAAAATACTTATGAACACGTTGTAGTAAATAATAAATGTTGGCTAGAAATTTGCATTTTTTGTTAATCGATGTCAGAAAGGCAAGATAATACAATTTGAGATATACTTTACGTTTTTTGTTCGGTACAAGTCCAGAAAAGCTCTTGAGATAGCTAGACAGGCGACAGTAGATATAGGTATAGCAATAGTAAGTATATTGAAATTTCGAGATTAAAGTCAATTATGCCGGTTAAAGTCAAATTAATCTAAGAACTCTCCGCATCACTTGTCATTTATGGCCCCTGTTAAAGTCTGGTATATTTTACGTTAGGCGGTTGGCTATAGATACAGAACCGGACTAAGTTCTTGGCATTTCCATGAGTGCACGCCTGTTGTCATCATTTCGGTAGGTGAAGAAGTCTAAGCCTTTTACAAGCTTTAGTGCTATGTTAAGGCTTCCAGTACACCTATTATTTTCATGGAGCTTGCAAACTCTGTACGACAACTGATTCTTCTACAAGCGGTTTTAGAAATAACGTAAAATGTACTTAATTTATTAGTAAATAACATTACAGCTTCCTGATTCTAAGAGTGGCTTCTGGCTGTGTAAAAAAATTCTACAAACCAAAATATATAGAAATCAATAATTCTGATGCGTAAATATGCCAATATACAAGGTACTTTATAGTAAATATTACAGTATTATATTAAAATAATTGGTGTAAATTACCTTATTACCTTCGACAATATCAACTGAACCATTGAGCACACAATAATCATGATCCATAATCATCTAAACTTAAAAATAATATTTATAATAGATGAATTAACCAAAATGATGTTTGCACTCACCATTCAACTTAAATAATAAGCACCAAGAAAATATGTCTATGAAATATATAAAATCCAAAAGTAAAATGTTTTAAACACACACTTCACAAAAAACAGCCACAGAAACACTTTAAAAACACCAAAATCGGAAAAAAATAATATGATGCATCCTGACGCGTGAGCTTGGTACGGCCCACTGCTGATCTGGGAACTTTAGCGACAAAACCAGCTCAGCTGTTAATGTCAAATGTCGTTGTCGTCTGTCGAAACACTTTATTTTAAGAAAAGGTTAACTCTACCAATTATTAAAAAACATAACTTTACTTCTTTTTGGATTTTCTGAAAGGCCGTGAATCAGCGGGTATACTGGCGAGCAGTACGTGAGGCGTTGAGCTAAAAAAACTATATTCATGTAACGGTTTTTATATTAAGGGGGTATATTAAGCACGAGAGACAAGTATTATTGTAAATTATATCAAATCTAGGGAAATAATTTACGTATGAGCAAAAGTAAAGGATTCGAGGTAACTTGTGAAGTCGAATAAATATAATAAAATTTGTAAGAGCGTATAGTATTTGTAGAATTATACCGTTGATCTTTTGACTGCAATAAACCATCATTATCCCTTTGACCATAAAATAAATAATGAAATCCCAAATTTTAAAACCTTTTCGAGCAGAGCCAGACCAGTTACAAATTTAATTTATACCTATGCCTGATTCATGTATAAATACAAACTGATTTTTAATAATTTTAGTCTTTAGTGGTTTTCCGGCGAGTAATTTTTAGTTAGGCTTCTTAGTGGTAGAATGTGGCGTCCTTAGAACTGTGCTAATAGGGGGGCATCTTCAAGTATCATTTTTAAAAGAACGCATTTATCTACCGATGCCAAACTAATAATTAAAGATGTGTATCAATCTTTGTTGAGTAGAAAGTTTAATTCGATGGATGCTTTAGCAGAGACGTCTACTTTGACAAAAACTCCTTTATCTTCGATAAGAGACATAGTACTTAAACCTGTTAATCCTAGAAAAAATCGGAGTGATTCTGGCACATTTAGAAGCATTGACGAAAATGACATGGATTTATTAAGAAGAATGATTTACCAAATGTATGAGGCACAAACTGTACCCACTTTGATTTCCCTCAAAGAGCGGCTGATTAAAGACGAAACAAATACCTCTTGTTGCCTTTTAAGCCTTAGGAAAATATTGCGTAAAATGGGTTTTAAATACCGAAGCATTAATAAAAGGCAAACATTAATGGAATCTCAACGTTTACGGGAATGGATACTTAAATATTTAACAGCTGTTAAACAATTTAGAGAAGAAAATCGTCCAATTATTTACCTTGACAAAACATGGTTCGATACCCATGACACTCCAAGAAAAGGTTGGGATGATTCTTCCAAAAAATGTCAAACCAAGGCACCATCAAATAAAGGCAAAAGAATCACAATATTACATGCTGGTTCAGAGAACGGGTTTGTTCCAAATTGTCTATTGCTTTCAGCTAAAAACATAGCAGATTCTTCTTTAGATTACCATCAAGATACCGATGCACAACTTTTTGAAGATTGGTTTAAACATAAACTCCTTAAAAATATACCTGAAAATGGCGTCATTGTAATGGACAATGCTAGTGATCATAGTCGGCAAAATCATTCCCAATTCTAATAATACAAAAGCAGAAATTCAAAATTTTATGATTGAAAATGATTTATATTCTGAAGAAACAAAAAACGAGAACTGCTGGAAGTATTAAAAGCTTTTAAAATAAATAAGGAATACGAGTGTGACAAACTTGCAGCAGAAAATGGACATACAGTGTTGCGTCTTCCTCCATACTATTGTATATTCAATCCTATTGAGCTAATATGGCACCAATTAAAATCCAATATTAGGAGAAGTAATATTTCTCCTATATTAAATGCATCTGTAGTAGAATTAATTAAAAACGAAGTAAGAAAATTTTCTGCAGACAGCTGGAAAAACTGTGTACAGCATGTACTTAAGGTGGAAAATTCTTACAATTGTATGATTATAAATATTTAACCCTTAATTATAAGTTTAGGCTTAGATGAAGATAGTGATAGTGATACAGAGTTAAATTGGAATAAATTATCACTAGTTTTTAGAATTTAATTAATTTTTATTTTACTTGTTATCCTAATAGTTATACTTTTAAATTTTATTATTTTCAATTATCATTAATTGTTATCATTATTTTACATTTATTATAGGTACCTACCTAAAACTAAAAATACCTATCTATTTTAAATTATAAAAATAAATCATGTGTTGTAGGTACATTTTCAAGCCGACCCTGATCCCATTTAATCCCCTTTGAAGGGGTTGAGGCGTATATATACAATAGGGTTTAATCAGGTAGTTTATTTTTGGCAGTAAGAGTCAACGGTATAATTCTGCAAATACTATAACCCACTGTATTTTGTTCCTCTTACATGCATTTAATATTGCATATTTTTCTGAGGGTAGTATCGACCGCTGACTAGACTTTTCGTAAGCTATTTCCCTTTTCTTATTAAAGTTAACTTATTTAATAATACAAAGTCTTTCTTTCCTTTTGTCAGAAAATACATAACTTGTATAAGACGTGCCTTACTCGTGAAAGGAATTTATAAAAATGAAGATGTCCTAAAGCAAACAACTAAATACAGTTTTATATTTTGTGTTGACGGAGTGATAAAAGCTGTTATACCGGGTATCTTTTTGAATTTGAAGATGAAATTTACAGGTTATATTATGATAAACAAGATTGAGACGTAACCGAAACTTTCTTTGCTCTGAATTATACATCTAGATTATGATGTGGATCCTAAATATGAAATATGCATATGCATCGATGCAGTGGCGCAGGGAGGATTAGAGGGGCGGAGGGGGAATGGGAAATCGAGCTCACCACAATTCTACCGTGCGAGCAAAAATGATTTGCATCAAAGAGGGCCTTGCATCTAAGGATGTAATGCTTAGCCGTGGAGCTTAATACCTGTTGGGTGTCAGTAACTATCTGAATTAACAATCAATCAGTTGTTCCGTCATCTTTGACAGTCGTTACAAGTAATTTGAGTCATTGCTAACTTTTCCAATTTCTTGAACAATTCACACAATGGGCTTTACGGAACAGCACAAAACATTTATGGTTGAAGCGTATTTTCGAAACAGGGTTAGAGTAAATGGTGAGTGGCAATACAATCCGGGTTTATGCATGGACGATTTTCACGAACATTTTCCTAACGTTGCTTTTATTGCTGGGGAATTTTATCATTGCCTGAAAAGAACCGTGGCTGTGTTTAGGGAAACAGGTTCTATACAACACAAAAAAAGGAGCAGGAAGACCATCTGTAAGAACAGAAGAACTTGTTGCAAACGTTCGTGAAATAATGCAAAATACGCGAACAAATTGTGATTATCCAAGAATGTGGTAACATTTCTCCAGAGATGCTGGTCAATACTTTCGAAAATATGAAGAGACGTGTGAATTTATGCTTGGAGCCTGGCGGTGGCCAATTTCAGGAATATGTAATTATTTTTCTTTTCCTTTTTGTATATTCTTACTTTGTTAATTTTGTAAACAACAAAAATAAATTTGTATTTGTCTACTTATTGTGTTACTCATTAGTTTGGCATATCATGTCATAATATGAATTTGACAAAATTTTAACCTAGATTTGGTTAGATATATCGTCCCCATATTATTGTGATCTAGACCAAGCCCTACGTTTTTTAATCCAAACCTTCTTTGATGCAAATAATTTTTGCTCGCACGGTACAAGCCTAGTCGACTTTATGATGTGCGTAATCGGAATTAGTCACGAAGTAAAATTTGATGTCGTCCTGGTTTTAATAAACAAATTTTAGATAAAACGATTTTTTCCAATGCCAGGTAATTTAAAAAAAAAATAATCTAGAAAACGGCGCATCCAACCATATCTTACCCATAGTATTTTTTTTTTGTAAAATGTCAGGTTTTTCTAATTTGACATAAAAAAGTATTAATGTTTGCGTAAAAAAAGTTGTCTATTTTTATCCCACCATCCTCTATTTCTGGCCACATTTCTTTCATTACGACATTTTTAAGAACACAGTTCTATTCACCGTACAAAGTTTACCAAAATATATAAATTTGAAATTTGTATCTACAAAAGTTTCGAAAATATTTAGAAGAAACCATCGTCAGAGTATTCCCTTAAGAGAGCTGTTGTAGCTTCGTAGTAAGTAATAGGACATAATTTTATATGAAATTCTTACTTTATTTTTAACCAATCTACTTAATCTTTTTTGTTGACTGTGTCTGCTCGGGGAAATTCCGCTCAAATTGAGCGCTGAGAGCGCTCTTAGTGCTGTTTTGTGGTGAATTTGGTCGTGGCAGAGAGCTATGGTGCACGCAGAATGTAGTGGTGTCAACAGGCTATGTGTGCTATAAAAAAAAAATGGTATGGTTTATTTAATTAAATTAAAAACATTTAATTTAGTCCTACTTTTTGTTGGCTGATGGGCCACTGTAATGTCCATGTATACACACATGTAAATTTTTTTATAGTTTATTGTTAAAACCTAAGAAAGAATCCTATTGTTTCAGAGCCCTGAGGAAGGAAATATATTTTCCGAAACGTCGGCAAATTAAAATTTTGGTTTCATTTGCTCCCTAAGAGCCTTAAACCCATAAAAACCACCTACTTATTTTTTAATGTCTGTCAGCTATTTGAGTCAAACCCAAGAACTGTCATTCTTATGTTGACAGACGTCGCGTCGCCCTAAAAACCATAATACATGGGTTGCCATTTAGTTACTTATCTGGTTCAAAAACTAGGAGTTTGTAACTTGTCTGGAACTATAATAAATAAGTATCTTTATACAATTTGTTTTCTTTCAGAAATATCATTGCACGTTCCTGGTAGTTATAAGAATCTTAATAAAGAAATGTCATGCTTCAGTAAACAGAATTTTTAACTTTTCAGAGTTTTCAAGAAAATATTACTTATTATATTTCTTAAAATGAAAGGACTAAGAACGTTTCCATATTTTATATTTATTTGTACTCCTCCAGAATATTTAGTTTCCTGCGTTTATATTCTGCCTTTTTACAATTCTGAAAAGGTAATTCAGACAATCAGGTTTAATTTACCTTTGAAAGCGTGCCTTAATTTGAATAAAAATGTTCCTTTTGCTTTTTTGGGACCTTTATAGATATAATCACATTTTGTTGCTTCTTAGGCATTAAAAAAGTTTTGTCTTTAAAATAAAATAAAATAGCTGAATACCTAATGATATACCAAGTGAATATTACAAATTTGGAACATGGGACAATACCTTAAAGGGTCCCACTTATACAGTGTGCGTTTGCAACTTAAAATAAATTCAGTAAATACAGTACAGTTTGTTTTTTTGTGTTCGGGCACAAGTAAGTATTTTATAAAAAAAATATTGATACAGTACATCCCAAATTAGTGATATCGAAATAAATGGTCAACCTACACTCCCCTGCAAAAAAAACGGGCATCATAAAATGTGGATTAAGTTTTTAGGTTAAGGCTTTATAGCATTTTTATTTTTACTCCGATTTAAATAATTTTTTTAGAGAGCTATATAAAGTACACGTTTCATAAGAAGCGGTTTTAGCGCACGCGTCTATTTTAAAAAACGAGCCACAAAGTGGCGAGTTTTTTTATTGACACGTGCGCTTTTTTTTTTTTTTTTTTTTAATTGGCATTTGGCTAATTAGCCATGCAGCCAGTCGCAAAGTAAAAAAGAAGAACATTATTATACGAAACATACAAACAGGGACACACGCTTCACGCCACTGGGGTCTGTCAGGGCGACTTTATTTAAAAACACACAGGGAATGAAGACCACTAAAAAAAAGGGGTTTACATATAAGGAAAAAATAGGGCAGGTTTGTTTGACACGTGCGCTAAAACGCCTTATGAAACATGTGCTTTATACATTTTTTTTTATTTCACCTTTTATAATAAAAAAAAAAAAAATACATTTTAAAAAGAAAATAAATCCTTCAAATTTTGTATATTTTTATGTCTAAACTTTATGTTGGTAATACTATTTTTTATCATAGTAGCCTCTGGGTATGGAGGACTTGAGGTAGGAGGCCGAACGCAATGCATTGGATTCGGTCCCAAATTAGCATAGGTAATTCAGCTTTACGAGTCGCCGTATGATGGCGCTCGTGTTCGAAGTGGGCTATCAAATAAATGGTTTCTTATGGACGCGATAACTATTTTTATTTAAATTAGTTCTTTAAGGAACAAATAAGGACTTTTATATGAATTTACACTTACTTTGTTATACTTATTAGTAAACTCGGCCTGTATAAAGTTCATACGATGCTTCGTTTTTAAAATACAGGAACATTCTAGCTAGAGGGTTTTACTTTTGGAGCTAGAAAGATACTTATTTGGATGCGTTTCATCTCTGAAGATGATCCTGTCTTACACCCCGACAAAAAGCAATCTCTACTTTTATAAATTGTACCATTATTCATTATAAATATGGAAATTAATTACAATACAACGTTATTTGTCTTGTCTTGCCTTCAAACGTTATTTGTTATTTCGAAAAATAAAATGTCAATTGTCAAAAGTAAAATTTAAAAACTATGGAGGATCTAGTTTTCCATATTAAAAACGAAGAAGAAGAAGACAACATCAGCCCACTTCGGACGCGAGAGCCATCTATCGGCCAATAGCGAACTAACCAAAAAACCGGGACAGAATTTGAAAATGCTGCCATTGTCGATCGGCCTCCTACCCTCTAGTTCTCCATACCTCTGGGCAACAAAAACTATTTTGCAAACTGTCATTTTTTGATTTATTGACCCATTTTCACCACGAGATTCTAAAGTTATTTTAGCGATATATATGAGATTTGAAATTGGACGGAATACGTTGTGTGATCCTTGTACATTCGGTACATATACAGAGCGTTCGGAGATTCGGGAGATTTTGCTACTTTTTTTCGAATTTCAAAAGACGTGATTTTACGTCACGGCATTGCAATTTAGTATAGGGAAAATGGAAAATTCAAATAAAGTTGAAGTTAAAATCGAAAACGGTAGTAGATTGAATTTTGGATAGGATTTGGCAGAAAATGATAGCTTGAAGCATCTACAAAAGATTGATTTATAGATCTATGTAACCAACATACATGACTGTTATCCACACAGAATAAAAAAGTAAGTTATCAAGCTATTTTTCCTCTGCGAAAAATGGGTTTTCTCGTAAATCACAAAGGCCGCGCAAGTTAATGAAATAAAACATTTAAATGTTACCAACATCAAATAAAGAAAAAACGCGTATCGATATAGCTTCATTACGATACTCAAATGCGTATCGTACTGAGCTTATTATGAACGTGAAATAGAAAAATACATTTATAGTTTTAATATGGTTATATAAATTTTAAGAGAAATGTTTTTTTTTACATAATATTATACAAGGATAATCGAAAAGTTTTTTTTGTCTAGTGTCAAAACACCCT
The DNA here is from genome assembly GCA_963969555.1 of Polydrusus pterygomalis. Lineage (NCBI taxonomy): Eukaryota > Metazoa > Arthropoda > Insecta > Coleoptera > Curculionidae > Polydrusus > Polydrusus pterygomalis. The sequence continues at coordinate 48,024,868 of OZ018378.1, forward strand.
GTGGAATAATTAAGGAGCAATATTACTTCCAAATATCAGTTTTCATTAAGCTGCAGATATTCCTTGCATTTTTGTTTTTGGTTCATGTCAATACGTGCATTTGTTCTCACCCAAATGCAAAATAATCTTGATGATGTCAATAATTAAAATTTTTTCATAATTCTCTCATTGTCATTGCATCAAAATAAAATAGACTATTAAAATGCAAGAAAACAAATGTTGTTGTAATAATCGAGATTTTAAGTTCTTGTTAAAGAAATTGTAAAAGTTGAGCTTCAATTTATTTTTATGTGAAAACAGCTAAAATTTGCCCCAAATTCTTGCCAACATTTCTTTAAAAATTATTCGTCGTCGTGTTTTTAGTTCGAAAAGGAACAGAACAAGTAAATTAAACTAGTCTTATAAAATCGAATATAAAAACAAACAAAACCAGCAAAATAACCAATCTTCGATGTTATCGCGCACCTAACCTCAAGTCAAATATTAGTTTGTATGTAACTTGATTTTTACAATTTGGCATAACCTTGGATACGGGTAATGGTTCTGGAGTGTATTTTGAGCATGTCGCTGACAAAGGACAGGCCGATAACAAGAGGTTTATGCGCATGTCCAATACTGCTGGGAGGGAAGGTTTCTAGCCGGCGAGCCGTGCGCTTGGACGTATTTTTCACCCATAAAACTTAACTTTTGTTTGCGCACGATATAAGCTGTACATATCTAGAGGTAAACATCTATGGATTACCATAAACGAGTATTAAAAGTCAAATTGGAAATGTCCGAGACACAAGAGTTTTTGCTAAGACCATCCGCGGCAGATAACATGAAGTGTATGTAAAGTGTTTCTTAGGTCAATTTAATGACATAAAACAGTATGAAACTCCTAACCATAGGCGTCCCAAACAAATAATTAAAATGCGTATACACACTTATAAGTTTCTTTAACATTAGGTGTTTGTACATACTACACTTTATAAACCCACTGTATATATAATAATATTATATTAAAATAATAAATATAAGGTAACTCAAAGATCCTATACACAAAACTAAAACCAGAAAAATAAACCTGACACGGCACGACACTGCTCAGAAAATGCTTTAATTTTTTTACCAAAACTCCATTCTGGGACCATTCCCCGGCCCGTCCATTAGTTCCAAATCACGTATATTTTATCTTCGTCTCTTCCACGCCATCCGCGGTCACTGGCCTATCTCTGTCTGACAGAATCGATCGTTGAACGGGCTGGGGACCGCTTCTGCTATACCAGCTGCAGGTAGCTGGCGCTTATCACCCCTGACAACGTGCATAAATTGTGAACGGTTGCCAGTTCTACCAAAGTTTCTGGTTTGTTAATATATTATGTATAAGTATACGAGAAACAAGGGTTTGTTAATTAGTTGTTTTTAAACACTGAAAACACTTTTTGTCTTGATTTCAGTTATATTGTTTTTTAAGGACTAAAGAATGTATTATTATAACAATGAATGGCTTGTTATTTTTTTCTGTCACACTCAAAACTCCTCGGTTTAAAGTATATTATTTGCAAACTAGCTTTTAAAGAAAGTTACTGACAAACAATTGAATACTGATATAAATAAAACATCTTTAATAAAAAACTTAAAGAATTGAAGAAGAAAGATCTGACAACCCTGGTTGTGATGTCGGTCTCAAAGAATTAAAGAAGAAAGATCTGACAACCCTGGTTGTGATGTCGGTCTCTTTGAGACTGTTTACCGCCGTATGGAATGATTGGAATGTCCTCAAACTTTGTTTGGATAAATTATAACTGACATCAAGAACGCCAGTTGCTTGTCCAGCTCTGCTTCCAGTCCATCATACACAAAGATTAAACTTTGCCCAAGAGCACGTAAATTGGAGAGCATATCAATGGAAATGTGTTTTATTTACTGAAGAATCGCGTTTTTGTTTGCGTTCGCCAGACGGATGGGAACGTGTTTGGAGTAGATCCGGTTACGAATCTTCTTAGTGCTCAATATCTCCAAGAACGCCATTCGGAGGCGGCAGTATCATGGCGTTCTTACTGATGAATCGTCTTCGCAATGTTTGCTAAATCTAGTAAAAAATGGAGAAAATCTGTTAAGCACGTACGAAAGACAGCGATTTGTACTGAAAAGCAAAAAGTTATCCGATCCTATTAAAAAAATTATATTTGACAACTTTGTAACTACTTCTGAAAAATCAAGCAAAAGTACAGTGACGGAAATAAAATTTCGTACACTTATTTTTTTCCTGATGTGATGTCGGCTGTTGTATACCTGGATCACCTGGAAATGCACTTCACTTTTTGACAAATTGTTATCGGTGTCATCAGATTTGACAATTATATTATTTCATTTTAACAAATTTTGTGAACATGAATGAACTTAAGAAGGCTAGAATAATTGCTTTATTCGAAGACGGTGTTTCTCTCAGACCAAGCACTATAGACAAAGCATGCCACTCATTGCCATTCATGAAAGAGGGGTTGTTGTGTTGACAAATTTCAAGTCACATTGCGATGCAACAGCGATACAAGTAAGTCCCCCACCACTATAAGGGGTGATCAATCGGGGCGCCCGGAGAACCGGACGAAATGGAGGGGATACGTCTTGTAAAGCGCTTCGACAAGGAGTGTCGAACGTCGAACGGCGATCACAGCCGTATTGCTACTACAGTGCGTAAATTCTTATACTGTGAACATAAAACTGTTTTTATGACCAAATGTAAATAGCTTTGTCTATAGTGCTTGGTCTGAGGTGTTTCTCTACAAAGAATAGCTGTGCAATTTGGGAAACCAAGAAGCACTATACAAAGCTTCAGAACTAAATGGGAAGTACAGGATCATTGGAAAGAAGGGCTGGAAGTGGCAGAAAAAAAATTCAAACGAAAATCAAGATAATGATGTGATAGATTTTTTGCGAAACAAGCCATTTCAGACGGCTGTAGAAGCACACAACCAAACTAATTTTCCTGGGACAGTAAGAACGGCGAGAAATCGTTTAAAGAAAAATTCGGAATTAAGAAATAAGGTAGCTGCTAAAAAACCGTTTTTGACCGATATGAATAAAGAGCAAAGAATGGGGTTTGCGCTGGAATATTTACCGCAAGGTATGAATTTTTGGGAAAAGGTAGTATTTACCGACGAAAAGAATTTTCAGTCCTAATATACCGGACAGTTAAAAGTATATGGGCCGCCAAATACACGGTACGAAGAAAAATATACCCAACATGTTAAAACAAGTGGAAGATTTTCAGTTAATGTATGGGGGGTATATGACTTGCAGAGGGCTAGGAATATGCCACCGAATTCGAGGAAGATTTAATACTCAAGCTTATATACACATCCTTCAAAATGTTATGTTGCCATTGGTAAACAATATATTTCAACAAGAACATTTTATATACCAGCATGACAACTGCCCCGTCCATACAGCAAGGAGAGTTTCGGACTGGATACGGGAAAATAACATTTTATTATTACCTTGGCCCTCAAGAAGCCCTGATATCAATCCAATCGAAAACGTTTGGGGTTATATCGTGAAAGAAATTAACAAGAACAATGATTTCCATCCTCAAAACAGTGATGAGTTGTAGAATAAAATTGAAGAAACCTGGAATACCTACAATCTTCATCACGCCCAAATGCTGGTAGCATCAATGCCCAGACGATTAAACTTATCAGTGGAAAAAAATGGTGCCGCTTTAAAATATTAAACCAATGTTTTCTTTTTTTTAATATTTGAATAATAGTTTTTATATTTAATTTCGAAGTCATGTATTGTATATTATTATCTTAATTTTCGTTTGAAATTTTTCTTCTGCCACTTCCAGCCCTTCTATTTAATGATCCTGTATTTTCGCATTCAGTTCTAAGGCTTTGTAGTGAGATAATTGTAAAAAGCCCAGTTTACCAAAATATTCAAAAATAGCATAAAATCTTAACCTCAGGGTACGAAATTTTATTTCCGTCACTGTACTTCTAATAAAAAGTTGCAAGATTCAGCAGATATTTCAAAAAACATGTATGTTGGCTAATCAACGTGGATTCGAAACAAAAATTTTAGCATCTTACGAAATTTTGAATTACTGCAAGTACCTTTTTGACGCAGATGGATTGTACAGGAAATCTCTAAAATCGGAACTCGCTCTTGAAATTGAAAATAATAACAAGTGTGGTACAAACACGCGACAGGACGTTGTAAATTTACATCTTCCAAAAATTTATATTGTTGATGGTATGGCACTTGTTTATCGAATCCAATTAAAAAATTTCAGCACCTTTGGCGATTTTGCTGAGGCATTCTTCAAAATAATTCATAATTTTTTCTTGCAGCCAAATGCAAAACGAATAGATATTGTATTTGACAAATATGATGATACGATAAAATATTTGGAGTCAACTTTACGGAGTAAAGGTCAAATGATGAGAAATTTTATAATTTCAAATGATTACACAAAAATTCCAGCTAATTGTAATAGCAAAAGAAAATAAGTTCCAGCTTGTTCGATTTCTCTGTAGGTACTGCTACTCCTTGATATGCACAAGTAAAAGAAGATTGTGAGTTATATGTGGAGGATTTGATGATCCAACAAAATGTTTTAAATTAGAAGGCTCTTCATTTTTTCAAGAATCCGACTTAAATTCGAACCTTTTATAAGCCGATTCAAGGATGTTTTGTCACATATTTCACGCAGTAAGAATCCAATCCGCCCATATCATTATCCATTGCGCTGATACAAATGTTTTCATCCTGAAAATTTTTTTCTGGAATAAGCTAGCACGTCTAGGTTGTTTATGTGTATGGTTTGACGGCTCTTATAAGAAGAGATATTTTTCAAGATGTCATTTGGCTGCTCAATCCCTTGGTGATAACATTTGTCGTATTTTGCCAGCATTTCACTCTCTAAGTGGTTGCGATTCGACTAGCAGAAGGGGATCGAAAAAAAATGCTTTAAGAGCTGCATCGTTAAATTTCGTACAAAAAGCTCTTAGGCATTTAGGAAATCCATACCTAAGTTTCGAACAGTTAACAGAATTGGAAACCATTTGCGCCTATCTTTTCTCCAAAAAAAAAATTAATTGCTGATGAACTTTGCTATAAATTAATTTCTCAAAATATCGGCTTCGGCTTAAATTTATTAAAAGTAATTTACACATCAGATGCTCTACTTTTACATTTGTTAAGAGCTTCAGCACAAGAAACACCTGCCTATTGATTACACTTTATTAGAGTATGAAAAAACAATGGTAAATTGTTCCCACGGCAACTGATGAAGCGCCCATTACCAGAATTGTTGATGCAGCCCTGTAAATGCAGATCAAATCAAACGAATCGATCAAAACGAAGGCTTGTTTATGCAAAAAATTACAACTAGATTGTATTTCGTTGTGCAAATGTATCAATAATGAGTGTCAAAATAAATAAAATTTACTAATTGGTATTCATTGTGTATTATTTGACTAGCTATAACAAGCTTTAATCATGAGAAACAATCATTAAAATGGTTCCAAAGCATATGGCCAGTCCATTTACTTGATGTCTAAGGGGATGGGGTGTAATAAAAGGACAAATAATCCCCCTGGCAACATCCAGAAGCATAGTCTGCAAGCTTGTCTGAGTACAAAACCATGCACAGAATGCGGTCCTCATATTTTGCGCACTCAACTCCATCCAGCGCCCGCACTACTTGTCCGGTTTTTTTTTTGACCGGCAGTTTATATAACGTAATATTATGTCATGTGCTTTAATATAGTGGATATTTACAATAACATGGCACAATATTAGTTATGAATTTGCACCAAGCATTGTGCTGATTCAAATAATAATTATTATTTACTGTTGTTAATTCAATTTAAATTTAAAATAAAATTATTTATAGTTTGACAATCTAAAATTAGTAAGTAAATATATTAGCTCAATAAAAAGCTGAAATTAATTTTAGAAAATGTCATATTTCAAGTTTTAAACAATGAAATGTTAAGCATATTTTTCAAATCATTTTAAATTGAGTTATAATAAAATATAATAAATATAATTAATATAATTCTGTAGAATACAATAATTATTATTCCTAAAGGTCACCTGTCAATGTTAGTTGTTAAACGCTTTACTAAATAATAATTACAGAACGTGATGTATGCAATGAGGCAACGTGCAATAAATTAACAGATAATATTTAGATTTTTTTGGATCTTTTGAACATCACGATGTTTATTTTCACCAGTTTTTTTTTTGTATCAGACAACCTCATTATGCTCCGTCTCGTCATTTATCACTGCCTACACAAGATGCTCGGATTTAAACGTAACTAAACAAACCCCCTAGATATAAAACCTCATTAGAAACTTAAAGAGGATGAACTGACATTAAATTATATAAATTATAGGTTATTAAAGGCGTACAAGAGATATATGCATATACCATGCGAGCAAGAATTATTTGCATCAAAGAGGGCTTGGATTAAAAACCGTAGGGCTTGGTTTAGATCACAATAATATAGGGACGATATATCTAACCAAATTTAGGTTAAAATTTTGTCAAGTTCATATTATGACATGATATGCCAAACTAATGAGTAATAAAATAAGTAGACAAACACAAATTTATTTTTTTTGTTTACAAAATTAACAAAGTAAGAATATACAGATAGAAAAAGAAAAATAATTACAAATTGCTGAAATTGGTCACCGCCATGCTCCAAGCATAAATTCACACGTCTCTTCATATTTTCGAAAGTGTTGACCAGCATCTATGGAGAAATGTTACAACATTCTTGGATAATCCTTTCTTGTAATTGTTCTAAATTTGCAACTGGTGTTTTAAAAATAGTGTTCTTTAAATGAGGAAAAACGAAGTAATCCATAACCATTAAACAAGGTGATCTAGGTGGGAATTCGATGTCTAATCGAAAACTGATCAATCTGTCGTCGAAAAAATTTCGTAAGTAGTTAATAGTTTCGGCGGCTGTATGGGTCCTGTTGAAAATATCCAAAACCTAGTTCGTCGTCAAGTAATTGCTCCACAAATGGATTCAAAATATTGTCTCTATACCGCTGTGCTGTAACTGTGTCATGGAAAAAAACAGGACCAACAATTCTTCTTCGGGAAACAGCTAACCAGACCCGAATTTTTTGAGGGTGCAATGCGGACTCTACTAGGTTCACACCAGACTGAGAAAAACCCCTCTATTTCTTATAAGAATTCACCTATTCTTTATAGAACTGTTTAATGCTATATATGACAGCGACGTGCTTTCCTACTGTAAGACAATGCAAATTACCAGGCCGTTGTAAAGTGATAATATCACGGTAATTTAGCCCATAGGAAATAGGAGTTATCGCTACCATAGAATGGTTTATAGCCATTATTGCTCTATATAATACTCACAGTAATTTACAACTTATATTGGGCTGGTTTTTTATAATGTATTAGTTCCGACTGGCAGTTGTAATGAAGCTTAACATTAATCCTAATAATATTTGCTTACTGGGGTTAATAAAACATATACTTACCACTAAAAAGCAGTACTGTAATTCTAAAAAATTTAAATGGCTTCTACTGTTATATTGTTCTTGTCATTTAACATTGCATCTATTATGCAACATGGTTTACTGAGATGGTAAAATTCGTCCATAGATTATAAAGTCCATATACTAATGATGGGTCATGTGAATTAAGAATCTTCTATTGCATTATCTGACATGCAAAGTTTAAAAAAACCTTAAATACAGAGTAAAAATAAATTAATTGAAACAGGTATTGGCACGATCAATAAAATTCAAATTCAGACAGGACAGCTAGAAGACTCCGAATAACGATGTGACCTGCGCAACAAATACGTTAAAACTAATAATACCCCCATCAACGTCTTGTGGATTGTAGGTTATAACGCATACAATTCGTTTTTGGGGACGCTATTCTGCTTTCTTCATTGTAGAGAAAGCGCTTTACAGGGAACAAGATGCGTCACATTTAGAAGATACAATTTATGTCTTAACAAAATTGTTGTATTAAAAGTAGTTAATTATTCAACACGATTGTGCTGTTAATGAAACTGATCACTACCAATAAAAACACTGTCTCAAACACAAATCTCGAATTGTAATGACACTAAAGTGGTGATACACTAGCAATTTATTTAATATGGGTTAATAACAAATAAGCTATTAATACAAACTAAGTATATCTTAGCTAAACCTGTTGTATTAGATCATTTTCCTCAGTGTATAATCTAATCATAATCTAAGTAGCGATTCGAGTGACCATTCGAATGATAATCCGATTATTAATATTATTCTAGGTATTACGAAAGGTGCTATTATTAAAAACATGCGATTTTGCCCAATACTAGATTTAATCAGACGGCTTTGGAAAAATTTGGTTTTTATTTTCGTCTCGATTAAAATTAAATAAGGTGTCAAAATTAGGCGGAATTGGTGTATTTCGTCTTCAGTTCAAGTTATTTTATCGTTTTTAACTAAAAATTTGTACGCAATAAATTATTTTTCAGATCTTAAGTTTCTATTTTGACCAAAAAACCGAATGTAGGATAGGTAGGATAGGTAGGATATGTATCCGATTTATATTGGAAGTTTCACTTTTAAGTGATATGTTTGGTTCTTTGTGACAATTTGTTAAAATTTACGGTCGACGCGACGTTTCTTCTAGTGAAATACAGATAATGGCACAATATTCTTTATTTTTTTATTAACAAAATATTTCATTCTTGTTATATGATGTCATTTAAAAAATTCTGCGTGTTTTTGTTCGCGTGTTCGTCGAGTGGCTCGTCGAGCAAAGCTATTAACACTGTCTGCTAATTAAATCAAAAAGGCCGTAATTAAGCAGTTTTGTTCAAAACCGAATAATGTAAGAATAATAATTATTACTGATTATATTTTTCCTAGCGTGTACCCGGCCTGCGTTGCAGCCCGGCATTATACGACGTGAGATAATAAGGCGAACAAACCTCAAACTCAACCGTTTGCCGGCCCGTCCACAATTCACCTCCATGCATAAAACATAGTCTGTCTTCGTCTATTCCGGCTTCGGTGCTTCGGATCGATCGTTAAACAGGCCAGGGACCGGTTAGGTTGGGTCGTTCGTTCTCCCTACTCTAATTTATCAGTGTTTATCAGTGTTTCTCTATAATATTATGCATGTATTATACATAAAAAACCTTCCTCTTGAATCACTCTATCTATTAAAAGAAAAAACGCTTCAGAATCCGTTGCGTAGTTTTAAAGATTTAAGCACATATAGGGACAGGACGGGCGATAGCGGCTTTGTTTTATACTATGTTAAGATTAAATATTTTAATCAATAATAATAAAATTGGCTTCGACTTGCAATATAGTAAACATTTTAAATACTCTCGCAAGATGGAGGCAAGGTCCCGTGACACTTTGTCAATTTTGGTATATTTAATTTCGATAGGTTGGTATAAATTCCAGGACCGGACTTGAAAATTATACATGTGATACCTTATTCTAAAACAATTGATGCAATAGTCTCATCGGTTCTACCGCTTTAATACTGCCAAATAATAATAATTTATTTTGAAAGTTTTGTTTTTAAATATTATAATTTAAGGTAGGTAATAATAAATATGAGTTTTTATAATATGGTTTAACGATAAAGTGTCAAAATAGATTTAAAAACTTTATAATATTATAATTATCCAAACCTTGAAAATACTAAATTAACTGAAATGCAACTTTAAATAGGACTCTGTCTCTCATATTAACAACAGATTTTTTTTTGTTTTATTTGTTCAGATTATACCTACAGTTCAATATAAACTAATTGAATTCCGTCAGATATTACATTTACTATCAAGGAAATATCTATATATGACTTACGTAATGTATGTAGATGCAAAAGTGGTTTTTATGGAATTTGTTGGTTATGATACAGTTACATTCCTAAACTTGTATGTGGGCTAACATAAAATTAAAAGCTTCAATTTAGTCAGGAATTTAATTTTTCTGTCAATGAAAACCCTACTTTAACAGTTTTTGACTTGCGTAAGGTACGTAGACCCAAAAATGGTGTTTATAGAATTTGTTCCTTAAAATGCAATTTATTGATACAGGTACATTTCTCATCATTTCTAAATTTGTATATGGGCTAACTTAATGTTAAAAACTTTATTTTATTGCCATATAAACAATAATAAGTACAGACGCCAATTAAGGCCACCTTAAGGTTCTGCTTGCTATAATTACTTTATATTATAAAATAATTCAGTATAAACTACGTTTATGTCAACTGTATTGTATTAAATAATAAATAGTATTCATTAAAATAGTCAACAAAAATGTCTGAAGGAAAAAAATAGAAAAATAAAAAGTCTTGCATAATGGCCTTTTTTTGGTAACTGGGCCCATAATAAGGCCAGTAATAATTTAAATAAAGTTGTGGTCATTAAAACATTTTTTAATAAGGGCAGTAATAATTCAAACAACAAATCTGTAAATTAAACAAATTTCTTTAATTCTATAAAGTAATTAACAAATGAAATAAATTACAGAACAAAAAAGTCAAACTCAAAATTCAAAATTTAGATCTAAGAACATTGCGGACAAATAAAAACCTCTTTATCTTCTTTCATTAGTCCAACACACTCTTCATGGACATAGGTGTTGCACATGGCTCGTTTTTTGGGAGGCATAACGCTGAAAAGAAAGTATTTTATCAGCAAGTACATATTTTGTAGGCGAGAGGCCACTTCGGTGGCCTTATTAAGAGGCTGTCTATACTCTAAAGTTTGAGTTCCTAAAAAATATATTTGAAACTCTAACATCAAAATACTTTTAATTATTAATAATCAAATGCCTATTGATAACAAAAAAAATAGAACCGGTATTTTCAGCAATAATTTGAGACTCTGAGGAATTAAACAAAACTTACCTGATATTATAATATGAAATACACACGTTCGAACACGACAAATAAATTAAAATTATGCGACTAACTCCGTCCGTGCTCATCAAGATGGCTAGTGACACATACTCATGTTGGAGCAGCAAACGACGGGTAAATCACGCCCTCTGCTGGAAATGTGTTATATTAGCTGAGTTATTAGGATGTGGCCTTAGTAGGAGACTGGCCTTATTTGGCGTCGGTACTAATAGTAATATCTACGTAGGCCCAGAAAATAGAATTATATATTTGTTCGCTATCCTATATATATTACATATTAATGGAAATACCTTTTTAAACTACTATATTATAGGTTAACATAATGTTGATTAGGTAGTTTATTTCGACCTTTTGGCAATAGCCAAACAATAATAATAATAATTACATTAATAAAAATAATTCCTTCGAAATCAAATACTTAGCTGATTTTTAAAGGTTAATAATATGGAAAGCTGTTTTTATTTTTTAAGACTATACGGTAGTGCCAGGGGTCTAGGTAGGGGAAAGTTGGACAAAATCGGGTATCAGTCCGATAGATGGCAACAGACATTTCGCAGAACTAGGCGGTACCCGGTTTTATCCAACTCTCCCCTACCTACCTAAGTCAGAGAAATAATTTCTACTTGTTTTTCTGGAAACAGAAAACAGAGAGGATACCTAGATAATGCAAAAATTATACATTAGAAACCTATCCTTTACGAGCAAACATTTAAAGAACAAAAATTTCACAAACTAACTTTTCGACAAAAACGGCGTCATATGAAATGAAACTTATTACTTATCGATGAAATCAACTAACGCTTAAGGCACACAATAATAATTATGATCCCTAATAAAAAAGAATTAAAAAATTTTAACCTGTAAATTTTTGGTCAAATGAATAATAATTGTAGGTACCTACCGTCCACACAAAATTAATTTAAATTCAATGAAAGTAAAAATAAATGGCACCATAACCACTAAATATTTTGAAAACATAATTAAATGTAACAAAAAGCACAAAAACGCAATTCATAACTTGGTGTTTGGGCTCATTACGGTCCACTACTAATCTGGGGATATTATTATGTCCCAATATCAGCTGATCGATGACAAATTTCTGCTGTCATCTGTTTTAAAATGAGAGAATTCGTGCCGTTTACTATACGTTAATCAATTTTTATTTACGCTTAAGTAATGTTTTATTATATTTAAGTATCTGAGGTTAAACTGTATTCGCAGATGCTTGAATGGTTTCTAACCTATACTATTGTATAGACTGAAATGGTACAATTAACTAGTTTCAAAGGAGCTATCGAATTTAAAAGAACTAATCTGCATACCACACTAAATTGCTTCTCTCTAAAATGTCTGATTAAGGTGTCAGTTTTGATGGACGCTAGGAAGAGAAAAATATTATAAGGAACAAAAAGGTTTTATTCTGTTGTAAGATAAGAGAATGTTGGTGATGGGTTGTCAAAAAAGGAAATTTGTCCTTATAGAGTATTCCTTATACAGGGTGTTTGAGGAGAAAAGGGAATATTATGAGAATGTGTTCAGAGGGTAAAAATAAGAGAAATAAACCCGTAGGGGAGAGGCGGGCATAATGACATACTTAGTTTTTTATCCATAAAACCAAATGAACAAATGAGCTTAAGTTAATTATTTTAATACATGTCGATGACCAGTGAAATACTCTACAACTTTAGAAATAAATGTATTCTTTTCTTTTATGAACTTTATTTGGAACAGGTTAAACGTACGTTGTCGGGCAAAATGGCATACTTGCTTTTAACCAGCCCATTTCGCCATTACGGACAGCTTGTATGGCTTTTCCATATCGACATCATTCCAAACTCCTCTATTTGTCGTTCTTTTATATGAATAAACCATCTAAAAAAACAATCCGTTAAAACTCTGAAAAAAAACAGGCGGGCAAAATGACATACCATTCATTTTACCTGCCATTATGCTATGTCGTTTTGCCCGTCCTGATATTTTTTAAAAATTTGGGTTCAAAAACACTTAAATTGCAATTAACTTTCAAAAATGTGTTATTAATTTATAGTGTACAGTTGTGTGGTCAAGACAATGTCATAAAACTATGGTAAAAATGAATTTTAGGTAGTTAAATAATATTCCAAAAGTTATTTACCCTGAAGGTCAGGGCCGTTTCTGGCCTGTTGGCCGCCCTTGTGCGACATATAAACTGGCTGCCCTTTAAATCACATCAGTTACTATTTTACAATTGCCTACCTGAAATTATGGCGCAAAGAAATTATTGTCACAAAAATTACCTCAATATCTTTAATAGATGAAAAAGGTGTCTATTTTTAATATTTTTCTTTTATTGATACTTACCTCTATATACATGCAGAGGGGCTCAGCACTCCTAAATATTTCTTCAAGTGTTGCAGCAATATTCTAGGTATTGCAGAGAATCGCAGACTGTATTGCAGAGTGTTGCAGAATATTGCAGTGTATTGCAGACAGAGTACCTAATGCAGTGTACTGCGGAAGTATTGCAGATATTTTGTGCAGGTATTGCAAACAGTGATGAGCCCCTCATTACATTACCTACCTAATAATTGTAGTCAAGTCAATTTAAAAAAAGTTGTATAAAATAGTACTTATTTAATTATAGGTAGGTACTATCACAAAACTTTAAAACATAACATTCTGCAAACACCTGCTAAAATCTGTAAAGAAACCAAAAACAAGAAACTAAAAACTAATTTTTGGTAATAAAAATAAACCTATATACTTAGTAAATAAAACAGTAAAAAAAATCAAAGAATTACTCTTCTAGCCTTTTTTGACGTAAACTCATCAATCACCTGGTATTTCTTCAACTCTTCACAAATTTGGCTTTCAATGGCGATAAGGGCCAAGCCACTAATCCTTTCTTGGGACATAGTTGACCGCAAGTAATTTTTAATTAATTTTAACTTTGAAAAACTGCGTTCGCCAGATGCAACATTAACCGGTAGAGTAATAAAAATTCTCAGCGCAACACAAAGATTTGGAAATGATGAGATTAAATCTTTTTCAGCTATGAATTTTAACGTATCCACAATTAAATGTTTTATTGGAAAAATTTCTCGGAACGACAAAATTTCCTGGTAGAGCCCTGAGCTATCAATATCTTTGATTGTGGGACTTCCTTGATCATGAAGCGCTATATCGAGATCTTTGCAGGATTTTAACAATTTCTCGTCATTTATGGCATTAGTTTCATAGAAGTTCGACAAAAGCCCAAAAGTTTCATTACACTTATTAAGTGAAACGAATCTCTTCTTAATTGATTCTATCGCAATATCCAAAATCGAAAAATAAAAATCCACATTAAAACTCTGTTTGGCCTCGACGGAAAAGTTATTTGTAACAGCATTTGAAACCGGACATCGGTGGCAAATTTAAATAGGGTGCGTTCTTTTGCCCTGTGAGTGTTTTTGCCCCCACTACCCTACTACCAAATTAACAAGACCTACCTACATAATTATTCAAATAATATCAATGAGTTCTAATTTTTTGAGTAAACCTAAGACAAAATGTAATTGAGGCGGGTTGCAGGGCGGCCGCCTCCGTTGAGAATTCTTGGTATTTTTCCGATACCTACTTACCTATCTAAAAAGAAATCTCTAATTAACACAAAGGGCGGCTGCCTTATTCTTGACAGCTACTGTATAATTTTTTTTTGATAACTGAATTTACCATTCTTATTTGACGGAGGGCGGCCGCCTTTTGAAAACTCCTAGTATTTTTTTTACGTCTAATTTTTTTTTTCTGTGAAAGTGCAGGCGGCTTTCGCCGCCCTATAATTTTCGCCGCCCTTGTGCGAGGGCACTCCCAGCACACCACTCAGAAACGGCCCTGCTGAAGGTCAAAACCATGCAACCACAAATAACACAATAAATCCGTCGGATGAAAGTCTAGAGAGTCCTTACTAGAGCCAGTGCAGTGTTTCCGGCTCTTGAACGTTATTACCCGAATTGGTACTATACTGCTACTAGATTTGGCATACTAGAAAAAAGTCATCATGCCCGCCTATGTCAATATGCCCGCCTCTCCCCTATGCTTTAGTTCGATTCTCAACCATTTCTGAAATAATCGGTTCCGAATTTTTTTTTATATTGAAATAATGTAGGAGACTTTAGATACATTTTGATTAATAGTTTTGACATCCATAGTAGTTGTCAGTTAGCTTCATAATGAGCGTATTGACTTGAACCCAGATTTTCCTACAATACCCCACATATTCGTGTATAGTTACTGTAACGGTAGTGCGATGCGCGCAGTAAATAAATATCGACGTCGTTTCCAAATCAAAGAATTCCTAATAGAAGAGTTTTTCAAAAAGTATTTGCAAGTGCTTAGAAAACTGGAATGTTTCCAAGCGTGAGAATTGTTTTTGAAAGAGTGCAGGGTCTAGATGTGGAAAATGAAGAAAATGTTCTGGATATTGTCGCAGAGAACTCAGGTATAAGTATGAGACGGGTTGCAAATGAACTTCATATACCATCACATCTAGCCGTATGGGAGTCACTTAGAAAAAACAGTTTAAAACCGTTTCACATTCAACCCGTTCAACATCTTCTAGATGTTGATCCTGCTTCAAGGGTACAATTTTGTGAATGGAGCCATTAAAATGGAAGTCTGCACAAATACATTTTATTTAGCGATAAAGCTCAGTTCACTCGTGATGGAATTATTAATTGCTATAATAAACATCGGTGGTCAGATGAAAACCTTCATGCTACATTTGAACGAAACTTTTAACATCGATTCAGTGTTAATGTCTCGTGTGAAATACTCAACGAACAGTTGAAGGATATTTACGGTTTTTGGAAGACCATTTGATACATATTTTGGATGATGTTCCGTCAAATGTTCGACAACGAATGTACTTCCAACATGATGGAGACCCACCTTATTTTAGTCTCCTTGTGCGAAATTTCTTGAAGCATCGTTTTCCTAATCGCTGGATTGGCAGAGGTGGTCCGCAAGTTTGGCCACCGGGGTCACCAGACTTAAACCCGCTCGATTATTGCCTTTGGGGATGGATGAAATCGCTAATATATGAAACATGAGTGGAAACGAGAGAAGCACTCCGCGATTAAATTTGCAATTCTGCAGCTTATATAAAAAACAATCCCCACTCAATCCAACGTGCTACCCGAGCGATTAACAAAAGTATCAAAAATGTATTGAAGTTGGTGGAGGAGTTTTTGAAAATATTCTTTAAGTTAAATTGTACTGCAGTACCTGCAATTATTCGCTTTTAAAATAAAACTTAACTTACAAAAACTTTAGAACCTATTATTTCAGAAATGGTTGAGAATCGAACTAAAACATATGGGTTTATTTCTCTTATTTTCACCCTCTAAACACATTCCCAAAATATTGCCATTTCCTCCCCAAACATCCTGTATAATACTTTTATTAGTTGGAATGGGTAAAGGGTTTAAAAACACTGGAGGGCAAAGCCAACATATGAACATATAAAACTAAGAGAAAGTTCTGGAGGCTTCTTTGCACTAGCAGTAATGTAAAATTCGTGTTTTACTAACCATCCCTTTGCCTATTGCGTCATACAAAGATAAAAGGAACCGACACCGTGCTACAGGTACTATTACCGTTCAAAGCTACCACCTGCCGATCGGCTACAGGAAATTACAAATAAATTTGAATAAACTAAAACTAAACAATATTATAATTCAGTAAATTTAATTAATTCATAATTAGTAGCCAATCTTACTTTTACAAACTTCTCTTATTATTTCCACTTTCTTCTTCCATTTTTAAAGTTCCATTGTTACACTACTTTTTAAAGTTTTTATATCAGGCAACCTTCTTTTATAATTTCTTAAGTAATTTATCATTTCCAGACATCAGATAGCCTTTTATTAATAAACTTTTGAAAAAAATACAATGTACTCAACTTTACTAAGATATAATAACGATTATATGCCATAATATTATTATTTAGCTTCTTTTATACTTCTACGAGTTATGAAATGAATATTTACTAGGGTGGAGCGCAAAATTCGATTTTTTTGAGTTTGGTAACGGGATGTTGACTAACGCAAGGGGCTTAAAGTTTTAATTTTTAAGAAAATATCAATTTTTTATGTTTTTTAATCTTCTAGGTATGAATCACGGGTCGTTTAACGTAACCATCGACATTTACCTTTAGATACGTGGTGCTAAAACAAGTTAATTTTTATGTACGTGTACGCCGGTCAGATTCCTTGGCGCCCAACAGGGATGGACATGCGCACAACCCTCTTGTTATTATGTTATCCTTCTTTATCGACATTATTTAAATACAATTCAGAACCGGCTCGGCGCTATTTTTCTTGTTACGTTTTCTTTGTGTGTATCTTATATTCTTTCCTATTAGTAACTTTCCTCCACTAGCTAAGTAGGGGAGAATCGCCCAAAATGATCCCAGCGGGCAAAACGATCTCCCCCTATTATCGTTAATACGGATGGTGCCATCTATGGTTTTTATAAGCCACTATACCTTCCTTGTCTCAGGGTTGCCTTTGCTGGAAAAATTTCCCTAAATCTGGGGAAAATCTGCAATCAGTAGGGAAAAAGGGAAATTTTCTATAATTTAGGGAATTTTTATTCTTTGATTTTGTAATATTTTTAAAAAATATATTAAGCAATCACTTAAAAAATTATTAGAAATCGATTGACCCATGGCAAAAACGCTATCTTTTCTAAGTCCGATTTACTATTAGGAACTCAGAATCTGAGGCAGGTCGAATTTACTATAAACCTTACTCTCAATATAAACAACAAGAAACTCGGTAAATCCCAGGCGAACGGAGGCTGGTAATTTAAGGGGAATCGGACAAGAGGAACCACGCATTTTTTTCAATTTTCTGCGTTAATTTTAATAATTCAAAAAAGTAATAGAGTTGACTAGTTTATTTCCTATGTACCGATTTATCTTATATTAAATGTATAGGTAATTGTTTATTGTTGAATAAAAAATGTATTATTTTGAATAAAAAATTAACCTTAAGTGGCTTATTTATAGAAAAAATTGTATTAATAAATAGGGATATGTTTTGTTTTCAAGTATCTTTTTTCTTCGTTTTCAAATTAAACGATCTGGGGAAAATCTGGGGAATTTTTAAGAAATTATCTAGGGAAAAAAAAATTGGACCTGGCAACACTGCCTTGTCTTCCGACGAGTTGTGCTTGTCAGTTGAATCGAAACTTGTTAGCGGTTGGTGCGCTATCAATAAAAAAGTGATTTTTGCTTATTCTGATCTAAGGTAGGTACTTACCTACAGACTTTTGTAACAGCTTTTGACAGATAACAGGAATGTTAAAATGTAGTATATTTCTTAGAAGCTTATTACTTTAGCTATATTTTCAGATATTTGTAAAGTTTTTAAACTTAACGACTAAGTGATAAACATGGCGGTTAGTAAATTTAGTACATTCGGGCAAAATGATCCCTCATGAAGTAGAGTAAAACGATTCCGGGATCATTTTACCCGAATTTTTTGGTCTAGTAAGTTTTCTTATTTTTAGTTTTATGATAAAAATGTTTGTATTTTCTTACTGTTTTCTCTTGAATAATAAAGTACGGCCTATCTGTTTTTGTAAATATTGACTTATAATCAACAATTTTGCATTTTTTTTTAAATTAAATTGGGGGATCATTTTACCCTACCTTAAGGGATCATTTTGCACAACCAGGTAGGGTAAAATGATCCTTTTGACCAAGCTCATAATTATATAAATAACATTATTAGGTTTTTTTATTAAACACTCTGCGCATCCAAATCTGAAAGCATAAGAATTGGGGAATCCCATAACTATGATTATGGATCTCCCTAAATCATACACTCGGTTTACGAGGAATTTTCCCGTTAGGGGGATCATTTTGGGCCATTCTCCCCTAAAAATCTTTGCTTACCTAAGTTGTTAATTAATTCTTCGGGAACAAATTGTATAATCGTATGAGAAATATTATAGATGGGCATACTTAACCGTAGCAAGAAAACAGGAATAAATATTTGCTGAGCTGAGTTAAATTTTTAAAAGGAACTCTTAACTTAGCCGTTGTCTTTGCTATTTAATAGCAGCTAAAAGGAACTCGGTTATTGTTGATTGTGGGTGTTTATAATATTTCGGATTCTAGTTTTTGTGTACTTCTGTATTGTGTAGTTAAGTGAATTGTATTTGCGCTATAAACAAGGACTGGCACCGAAAATAATATATAAAATATATAAAACATAAATTACTTTTTCAATTTTGTTTATTTTTATTATTTTTCTATTTTAACCCTTTCCTAGTGTCCAGATTAATTTTTTTCCTAAATTTTGTCCCATTTTGATATATATTATAAGATAAAATAGAGAACTAACTCATAAATGTGAAAATATACGTGACGGTTTTTTTTAATACTCAGTATAAGTTTGGTTACCCACGGATTGCCACTGCCTCTATAAGAAACTTCAATCTCCCCTACAAATGAAGGTATGTAAATTTAGTATAGTGTTTCTTAGGTCAATTTAATTACATAAAACAGTATAAAACTCCTAACCATAGGCGTCCCAAACAAATAAGTAAAATGCGTAGGGTATTGTTTTAATTGTTTAATATGATAATAATATTATAAATAAAGTAACTTTAATACGTAACACGTTTTAAACAAACATTATTGATTCAAAATGTAGTGACAATTTAATTGCTTTTTTTTATGAGAATCTTCTGAGGTGATACTAACAGAGGTGTCGGATTCAACCCCCTGTGGGGGGGGGGGGGGCTACCGACTAAACTCACCGTGTTCCTGCGGTTTCCGCACCATAGGCGTATAAACCTTCAGACCACTCGGTTCGGTATTTCGGCTCTGCGTGCTTTGCGTCTTACTCGCCAGCGCTTTGGGTACTCGGTGTACTTAACCTGGCTTTGTCGTCTAACTACTCTAGCTAAGTAATAAGCTTACTGTGTTAGTGTTTGTGTTTGCGATATTTGTGCTCAGATCGTCTGAGCAGTAGCCAGTAGCAAGCTGCTGCTTACTGTGTTGGTGTTTGTGTTCGCGATGTTGTGTTGTTTGTGCCCAGCTGAGATTGTTGTCGTGTGCCCACGCATGATGATTTTAATTAATTCCTATTTGACTGGAATCCTTTCAGGAATATCCATATTTTTATTTCTTATAAACTTTAGAATATCTTCACATTGGCCATTGCAAAAATACCATCTGCACATCTTCACGAACAGTTATTCTCCCATAAAACACCTAGCTGTATACAACCAAATTCAAGGTTATAAAAAATCATACCTCGTCTACATGTATAATACAAGGTCATATACTACATGTATAATACAAGGTCATATAATATCACCATTAACACCTGCATCCAATTATAAAAAAAACACCCACGCAGTATGTATTCATGGTTACCGATTAAGGGTTTATACGAAAAATCATCACAAATTATAAAAAAAAGTATCACCCACGTAAGCAAACAAAGTTACTCCTCCCGCTCCATGCTCAGTATTATAGAATACCTATATACCTACGTAGCATTTACAGCGTCAAAACACACATCGGGCCCATATTCAAGATTAGGCATAGCAAAAATACCATCTGCACTTCTTCACAAACAGTTATTCTCCCCATAAAACACCTGTATACAACCAAATTCAAGGTTATAAAAATCATCCCTCGTCTACATGTATAATACAAGGTCATACATTATCATTAACACCTGTATCCAATTATAAAAACACCCACGCCCGTATGTATTCATGGTTACAGATTAGGGTTTATACGAAAAATCATCACAAATTATAAAAAAGGTATCACCCACGTAAGCAAACAAAGTTACTCCTCCCGGGTTACCCGAGAAATCCTTGGAAATAATTTTAAAAGGAGCCTCACACCTGGGCGAACAGGGATTAAAAATCGGTTTACGCCAAAAATCAATAGGCTTAAAAAAAGGGACCGCCCACGTGGGCGATTGCCGCTATCTGGCCCCAGTCCACCTATTTACTACTGCACATCACCTTGATCAGCAGTTTCAAATGGCCGCCAAACAGTCATTGCTGCTAATAAAATATATTAAGTAAAAAAAACCTTACTATTTCTTTACAGTTACAAAGTAAAATTAAATACGTAAATTACAGCAAATTAAACCACCTACTACACTGTCCTATTCACTTAAATCTAACGCGACAGTGATTGATGGCTTAATTATCTCGCTGGGACCGCGCTGCCGCTTTGTATCGTGCCGCGCCGCTTCCGGCATCGGAGATAAATTATGTGCGCTTGCCAAATCTTTCAAATTTTCTATTTGTAAATACAATAGGTATATAAGTATAGGTAAAACAAGGGTTTGTTAATTAGTTGTTTTTTAACACTGAAAACACTATTTATTTTGATTTCAGTTATATTGTTTCTTAAGGACTAAAGAATGTATTATTATAACAATGAATGTCTTGTTATTTTTTTCTGTCACACTTAAAACTCCTCGGTTTAAAGTATATTTGCAAACGAGCTTTCAAAGAAAGTTACTGACTAACAATTGAATACGGATATAAAAGAAACATTTTTAATAAAAAAACTTTAAGAATTGAAGAAAAAAGATCTGACAACCCCTGTCTTTCTTTGAGACTGTTTACCGCCGTTTGTATGCCGTATGGAATGATTGGAATGTCATCACACTGACTTTGGATTAATTATAACTAATTTTTCTTTGCATAAAAAGAAATTTAATTTCCAGTTTACTCCATAAGGTTTCGTAATACCACTGTCATATTTATCTAGGTACACAGAAATAAACACCTATAACAATTATTCATTAGAGCATTGCATTTAATATTCAATAGTTTGTAGTTATGGCTAATAGTATAAATTCAATAAATAAAATTTGGCAATTACCTTTGCAACAATGCAATAACTAAAATACTAAAACAAAGCCTTCAAGAAGGTAAAAGAAATCCCTAAAAATTAAATTACTTTTTATATCGTAAACTATTAAGTTTTAAGGAACACATCAATTTTATTTAATTTTTTTACATAAAACTCCTTTTTTGCGGCTTGGAGGGTAGAACACTAATGATTAATCACGCCTACTAAAAATAAAAAGCAGGAATTTTGCATATACCCTTAGTTAAGGCTCCAGATATACGCTAATAAAGGATTTTACAAAACTTATCCTCCAAAAGGGTATAACGCACTCCTATAAATTGATAAATTTTATATCTCATAAAATACCGGATTTTATGAAAAAAGGCCGAAACACAGATTTTATATCATTTTCGTGTTGAAAGACCCATAAGGGATAAATTAAATTTGGCAACCATATTTTTTGAGGTTCAGAAACGATCCAATAGAGACTTTTATATCTAAACTAATTTTTAAACGAAGTAAAAAAAAATTTTTGAAGGTTCATTATACTATACAGGGTGTCCGGAAAATACGTGTACAACGTTTGACGATAGACTCCTGACGTCAAAATAGGTCGATCTAAGCCGACTTATAGTGTTTTTTATTATCTTGCCCTCAGATCGTTCCGAGAGCGATCTATGACGTCAACGATCTGCCCCAGAGCACTCTGAATTCGGCCAAGAGTGACCGCCCCGAGATCAAAATGGAACACGCGCCAAGTTACATTTTCAACATAACCTCAATGTTGTGTTTTACGCACAAAATATAATTTTTTAGAAAAATCTGAAGAGCTCAGAAATACTTGTAGCAGCCGACGTGTTCTATTTCTAATCATTCTTACCCGAACAAAGTACAAACCACAAAAGTACAAACAGTAAACAGTAGGGTTATGTTGCCTTTCTTGTTTACCTCTCGCTTGCTCCGAGAAATTTCACAGATCAACTGAGAGCGCTCGCGGAGCACCCTGTTTCAGATAATAGAACAGGTACTCCGAGAGCGAGCAGTAAATGGAACAAGCAAATCTCTGGCAGGGCAATTTCAGATTGCTCTAGAGTGCTCTGAGAGCAATAATAGAAAACACTATTAGTTATATCCAAAATTGTCTCGTTTAGCCGGTAGAGGGCGTCAAAAATTTGTAAAAATATTGGTTTTTCCTAAATTATGTGAAAACCTGCTAATCGATTTTAATGATTTTTAGTATGTAGACTAATACTATAAAATTACGTTTTCTAGTAGTATAGTGACCGGCTGTAAATAAGTGGAAGTGTTATAAAAGTGATATAATACGTCAACATTTCTCCTCATTTTTTATATGAACGGCGTTATGACAACCCAGATTTTTTGTAGAGTGACTGGATGTATTTGGAAGCTATTTTACCTCTTTAATATTTTTCGTTGAATGAGCTATTTTGCCAGACGAAAATATTTACAATATTTATTATTATTAGTAATAATATTAGAATCAAATTACCTGTAGCAATAATTTTTTAAGTGACCTTGTTGCTATGACATTTAATAATTTGACAATTATTGACAAATTGTCACCAGTCTATGAAATTTACTCAAGTATACGATCAACATTCTTGAATTACAAGTTCACTTTACCATTAAAAATGCTAAATTATACGAACTCTGAGAAGGTTGACATGCTCCTGGTATACGGGTTTTGTCAAGGAAATTGGCGTCAGAGTGTTAGGGTTTACCTGGAAAGATTTCCTAACCGTCGAATACCAAACCACCAAATATTTGCCTATATTGAGCGTCATCTTCGGGAAACGGGCAGCTTTGAGAAAAACGTTGAAGGCAGGGGTCGTATGCGAACAACTCGAACTGTGGAAGCAGAAGAGATGATTCTGGAAAGAGTTGAAGAAGAACCAAGTACCAGTACTCGTTGCTTAGAACGTGAGTTACATGTTCCTAAAACGATTGTCAATGAGGTTTTAAAAGAACAGTTGTTACATCCTTGTTTGTAGAACAATTATGTTTACTGATGTGTGCTTTACAAAATCTGGAGTAACCAATCTGCACAACGAACATATTTATTCCGATGAAAATCCACATGCCATTAAAGTTGCACATCATCAGCATTAATTTAAATTAAATATTTGGGCAGGTATTATTGATCGCTACCTTATTGGTCCCATTGTTATTCCAGACAGGTTAGATGGAAATATTTATTTAAATTTTTTGCAAGACACATTACCAATTCTTCTGGACAATTTGCCCCTTTTACTTCGGAGGGAAATGTGGTATATGCATGATGGTGCCCCGCCCCATTTTTCCGTTGCCGTTCGGCAATACTTACATCATTAATATCCCAACCGATGGATTGGAAGGGGCAATAATGCACCAGTAAAATGGCCACCACGTTCTTCTGAGTTAAATATGTGTGACTTCTTTTTGTGGGGCGCTATTAAAACAGAAGTTTACAAGACTCCGGTAAACACACGCGATAATTTATTGCAGCGGATTTTAAATGCAGGCAACCATTTTAATAACCCCGAGACATTAGATTAGGTCCAATATTATTTTTTAAGGAGTGTTAATAAGTGTATTCAGCAAGATGGCGGTCATTTTACACATTTGCTTAAGTAATGTTTTTGTTTTACTTAGTTTCTTACAATACATACTTTCAACTTTGTTGTACTTTGTTTTATTTTTATTGTTAATAATTGATGTATGCAGGTAATTGTAAATATTTTCTTCTGGCAAAACAGCTTATTTAACGAAAAATATTAAAGAGGTAAAATAGCTTCCAAATACAACCAGTCACTCTACAAAAATATCTGGGTTGTCATAACGCCGTTCATATAAAAAATGAGGAGAGAGACGTATTATATCACTTTTATAACACTTCCACTTATTTACAGCCGGTCACTATACTACTAGAAAACGTAATTTTATAGTATTAGTCTACATACTAAAAATCATTAAAATCGATTAGCAGGTTTTCACGTAATTTAGGAAAAACCAATATTTTTACAAATTTTTGACGCCCTCTACCGGCTAAACGAGACAATTTTGGATATAACTAAGTAAGCTTAGATCCACCTATTTTGACGTCAGGAGTCTGTCGTCAAACGTTCTACACGTATTTTCCGGACACCCTGTATATTCCTTTCTTCCAATAAAATGTGTTTTTATCTTTTAGCTTTGTTCATAAAAATAGTGTCTATAAAAGTTTCTATTGGATAGTATCACAGATAACCTAATACAGATAATCAATGGCTTACGAAAACTACGGGACAAGAAATGATACCGGCTCAATGATACAGCTTATCTCGTGCGCAAACAAAAGTTAAGTTTTATGAGTGAAAAAATACGTCCGAGTGCATGGCTCACCGGTCAGATGCCTTTCCTCCCAGCAGCATTGGGCATGCGCACAAACCTCTTGTTATCGGCCTGTCCTTCTTTAGCGACGTGCTCTAAATACACTTCAGAACCGGCTCGGCGCCACTTTTGTTGTTGTGTTTTAAGTTTTCTCTGTGGATTCCTTCTTGTTTATTGCGGGTGTTTTATATTAACGGATTTCTAGTTTTTTTGTTGTTTAGTGAATTGTGTTTGTTCGGAAAATCGGATTAGAATATAATAACCGTTGTATCCCAAATAGGGGTATTTCGTATTTTCAGTAAGTATGGAGTAGTGATGTATCTTTATATGTAATTTTATTTTATTATGATTAATTTAAACACATCTAACTAGGCCTAGGCTACACAAATAAGGTATAAAAATTAAGAGAAACACACACCAAGACAGATTATCCCGATTCATGTTTTGGTATATTTTATTTGCAGCCCTGCAATCTAATTAGGTACCTACGCCTATTTGTTCGGGTTTGTTCAAAAGGTTTAAAAGATAAAATTCTCTATACTTTTATTATATAAAAGAAAAAAGTAAGTAGCTAGGTATATTTATATTAATCCAAGGGTGAAAGTAATCCACGGGTCAAGTTCTCGGACAATAACTTTTTTTAATTCTTGAAGAAGAAATTGTGCTTGAAAACGAATATTGGGTATTTTGCTGGTTTTGTTTGTTTTTATATTCGATTTTATTATTATTTATTTTTAAGTTGTATAGTTTAATTAACTTGTTTTCTTCCTTTTTTGAACTAAAAACACACCGACGAATCATTTTCAAACAAATTTTAGAAACAAACCCTTAAAAACAATTTTCTATCCTCAAAATCAAAAATTGAGAAGAAATTAGAATTTTTTGCCAAGAATGGGGGGCAAATTTTGGCTGTTTTTACGTCAAAATAAATTAAAGGTCAACTTTATAATTTACTGAGCAAGAACTTAAATTTTAAAGCCCGGACCTGTCTATTTTCCCATTTGTCAAATGATAATGTTGCAGTGCGCATGTCTAATCATTTGTGTTTGTAGCTCTGTTTACATGCGCGAGGCAATAAATTTGCCACTTTCGTGATTATTGTTTACTGATTTAGATATCTATTATGGTACAATAAACGAAAGGTATAGCGTAGTGACTTAGCGACGTCATTGTGAGCGAAATTTCGGCGTTTATCCACTGTTTGCGATATGATTTTAAGTGTTGTTTTGAAAAAACACTATTTTAATTCTAAATATTTGTATAATTTGTATTTATACATTATATAATACTAGCTATACTCTGCGCGCATTGCTACGCTACCCGGTACCTAGCATGCGTTGCGCCACTTTTTTTTATGCCGAAACCTTCCTCGGCCTGCACACAACAACTCACCAACTTTTCATCGTAATCGGATAAATGGTATAGGAACGCATACGGGACATACAGACAGACAGACAGACAGACAGACAGACAGACAGACAGACATTCATTTTTATATATAAAAACCTTCCTCTTGAATCACTCTATCTATTAAAAAAAACCGCTTCAAAATCCGTTGCGTAGTTTTAAAGATTTAAGCATAGTTAGGGACGGACAGACAGCGACAGCGACTTTGTTTTATACTATGTTAAGATGAGTTGTGCTATGAATGGTTGTGATGTGGATAAACAGAAAAATAAATTCGGTAAGAATATAAGATTATTCACTTTTTCGTCATATTATATAAAAAAAATTAAAATGCCTACGTTTGTGCTAAAACTTTATTTGGCTTTTTGATTTTTTCTTTTAAGCTCTTTTATTCTGATGCTTCAAAAAGTTAGATTGAAAAATAATTAATTTGGCAAATCCAAATTTTTATGGTTGCATGGTGCGCACCAAGAAAATCATTTTTTTTTAATATGAAACGTATTTATATAAAAATCATAAGAAATGATGCAGAATGACTTTTTTCGAAACGCTAAAAATAACAAATGTTAATTATCACAATAGCCTAAAATTTAGAGCTTATTTGATAAAATCCATACTTTTTTGTTAAAAATTCATTATCATTTCAAAATTTATTGTATTTGAAAATGTATCAGTTTCTTCTGTCGAGAATGCACGTGATTTTTTCGGTTTATAGGCAACATTTTTCTTTTTCAAAAATGCTACTACTTTGAAATACTTCGAAAAATCGATATTTTCTTTCCGTGAAAAAGTTGATTTGAACATTGACTTTACATATAGCTTGCCCACAACGTTGATATCGTGTATAAGTGTTCCCATTTTGCCTTAAAATAGGTCAGCATGACATTTTCAGTAATTTTAACGACTTTTTTTTCACACCATTTTTTTTGATTGAGTGTATTATGCCTTCACAGCTTTGATTTTTCAGGCAACATATCACATCTCGCACTAGCCGCTTCCTCTCGGAGCTTAGGCAGGGTACAATTTTCCATTTCTAAATCACTGTCGCTTTGGTCGCTAAGATTCTCAGCCATATTTTAATATCTTATTGTAAAACTTTTACTTAAAACCTTCAAAAGGTGGCCATAATTATTTCTAATAATGACGTTGATTGAAACCCATCAGTTTCAATTGTTTTATTCGTTGCCTTGACAACTGAGCCCCAGGCTACTTGACTAATTTTAAAATAAAAATGAGGTCTTTTGGTATTAGTTCGGCTGTTAGTAGTAAAAAAAATCTATGTATACCTAGGGTGAGAAGTGAGCCATCGATGCCCGACCACTTTCATAACCTGAGGCGCGTAGCGCCGAGGGATATAATGTGCGAGGTCAATAATGGCCTCCACAACAGTGGATATACTATTTTTTTACTACTAACCTATAAAACGGTCATTATTGGACGAATATTAACCTTAGAAATTATTTTTCTTTACCTTTTCAATAAATTATTGACCATGGTCAATGATGAAAACAATTTGTTTGAATGAAGATAACTTGACTTTTAATTCTGCGAGAAAAACATAATTATTTTTTTACTGATACTTTTACTGTCTGGGAAGCCACTGTTCTATTCAGCCACCCGAGTTTCCAAGCGGTCACCCATCCAAAGCATAGGTACCAGTGTACCTAGGTTTCGGTTTTGTCATAGTACTTGTTTATTTATTTGCTGTGAAGATTTTTGTGTAAAGGCTTTTGGTGCAGTGTACGTATTTGTGCTTCAGAAGAGATAACATGTGCCCATGCTTCACGGCTATGAGTAATCCACTATTTCAGGGAGAGTACTTGCAGTGCTAATCTGAAGCAGTAGTAAGCTGTTACACGTGTTAGTTGTGTTTGGTGTTAGCGACTTACTGTGATAGTGTTTGTGTAGGTGTCTGATTTGGTGCAGTGTAGGTGTTTGTGCTTCAGAAGAGGTACACGTGCGCATACTGCGCATGCTTTACAGCTATGAGGACTCCACTATTTTAGAGAGAACTTGCAGTGCTGATCTGAAGCTGTAGAAAGAAGCTGCTAAGAAATTACTGGTGTTAGTGTAGGTGTGTGTATTGGTACAGTGTTGTGTGTAGTAAGTTCTTGTGTGGTAGGTACATTGTCTTGTAGGTTTTTCTAAGCTTTTTGTTTACTAACTACTAAACTAGATATGGCGGCGTCTAGTTTAACGACTCCTTACTAGGTATATTACTTCTAGTTTTCTTTATTCTTCCTTTTTTGTTCCAGCAGCGAATTTCCTTTAAGCTATTACAACAGCTGATTCCTTGGGAGCTTATAGTATATCATCATTCTTGCCTCGTCCTCTACTTGATCATAATCCACTAATCTTCTTAATTCTTCATTGGGATGAGTTTTTGCCTTTTCAAAAACCTTAACTGCTTTTTTCATTTGCAGCTTGGTTTTGATCCCCATTGTGCTCTTTGGGCCTATCAGTGGGTGAAAGGATACTACAACACAACGAAAACGCGCTGTACATGAACAAAAAGGTTTGTGAATCTTGTGGCTTTTAATTATCGGAAAGGTATATATTTTTACCATAAATTTGATTTTTTTTTAAATGTTCACTTTACTGTAAAACGAGTTTCGATATTCAGCAAACCCTTTGAACCAAGAAATTTATGTAAAAATTAATTATTTAAGCGGAAGAATATAATGCTGCAATCATGTGGAAAAAATAAATTATCAAAATGAATTATTTATATTCTTTATAATATAGGTTATATTTTATTATTTCATTATTAATTTTATTATTAAAATTATAATTTAATTAATATATTCATAATTAAGGTACATTTTTATCAAAAATAAAATAAATTTTGTTGTAATAACAATAAGTTTTAATATGTAGTTGGGTTTTTTTTATTTTCGTGTGGAGTGCGAAGTTCCTGCACCGTGCGTCGCTATTTCAGGAAGGGGGGTTAAACCCCCTAATCCCTTCCCCCTTGGGTACGGCCCTGGTCACCATGGACGAATGATATGAAATTGACCAAAATATTGAAATTACCATGCCAGTTACCACAAAAACAACGCATAATTCAATTAGAAACAGTTTCAAATATTTTGCACCGAAAAATAAGTATTAGGAAGGTGTGTAGGAATTCATGTGGAATAATACTGCGAAAAAGATACAATTATCATCTTTTCAAAATTATCAGTAAATAACCTTAATATAAACAACTTGAGCTTTAAATTTTACCACGTTAACTTTTAACTTTTAACTTTTACTTTTAATCAAAAGTTCTCGATTTAATAATTTGCGATAAAAGCCCTGGACCATCGGTCTCGGACATTTATCGTCAAATTATTTAATAACATTTTAGACGTAAACGTTTTCGAAAAATCACCTACGCGAAATTTACTCGGTAAAACTCGAAGCTCTTGTGATTTAACCTATGATTAATTTTTTGTTATAATAAAGCTGGAACAACAGCGCTAGGTTGGACTACGGCTGTCTAATATATCTTCATATTAATTATATAATAAAAGGCGGATTTTATGCACTTAAATTTAGCCAAAATGCGATATAAAATGCATATGCCTTGTTTGCCTTTAAAATATCCAGTTATTTGCAATTTTTTTATTTATTATTGTAAAATGAGGTAAAGAAATACACTGGGTTCTAAAAAATATGTTAGATGCAAAAAAAAAACCAAGAAAAATAAAAGTTAACAATTTTTTAACCTAAAATTGTATAAAAGGCATTTATTATTAAATATTTTCAAAATTTTCAACTAAAAGGGATTGTCTTCTATTAGCTAAAATATGTTTATACAAAGAGAAGTTTCTTTCAACATCTACTGATTTAATCGGACAATACTGCAACTTAGGTAGCAAAATATAAGGCCAAGATACAATTTTCAGCCTCTTGGCTATGTTCGTAATAAAAAATTCACAGATCTTGCACCTTACGCAAGCATCCTAGGTATTGAAAATACCTGACACAGCTTTAAAATTTTAATGTCCTATGTGATGTAATTAAAGCCCACATTCTAATTTGTATTTTGTAAAAGTTTAAAAAATGTTCTTTAATTCTACAGGGTCCGCCCAAATTTGGTTAACAAATGGGATAATTTTTTATTATTGATTTCTCAAAAAATTTTATTCTACATAAAAGTTTTGCATCTTGAGTAAATCATTTTGACGTATTCAAATCTTCTGTGGCATATACAGGGTGAATATAAAATAGAAAAATATGACGTCAGTGACTCAAAATTTAAAAACTGAAACAGCCATATTAACAGTTAATATGTAAAGTTAATATGAAAAGTGTAAAAACTTAATAAGGGCAAAAATTTTATTTTTAACTTTACTTTTCTGAAAACTATTAGCACTAGAAAAAAACTTTATGTAACTTTTTATCTTGGATTTATTAGTTCTTTAATATGGCTGTTTCAGTTTTTAAATTTTTAAAAATTTTTGAGTCACTAACGTCATATTTTTCTATTTTATATTTACCCTGTATATGCCACCGAATATTTGAATACGTCCAAATGATTTACTCAACTGCTTAACTTTTATATAAAATAACATTTTCTGAGAAATCAATAATAAAAAAATTATCCCACTCTCTTTTCTCCATGCTGTTTGACTTTGGCATTATAATAATATTGGAATTATAATATTAGGCATTATAATAAATATAATTATAGTTTCATGAGATTATTTTCTGTTGTTGTCATTATTTTTCAGAAACACCTATTTCTTTTTTGGTAGGTCTTGCACCGCCACTGTAATTGAGATAAATAATTTGTTTAGTTTTATCAAGTACTAAAAATTATGTTTTCTTTTTTTCAGACCACATTTACCACCTATACAATTTTCTTAGAACTTCCCTGCACACCACCCATAAGAGAGGCTTATTTTAAATAGAGAAAATAATTAAAGCCCACATTCTAATTTGAATTTGTATTTTGTAAAAGTTTAAAAAATGTTCTTTAATTCTACAGGGTCCGCCCAAATTTGATTAACAAATGGGATAATTTTTTATTGATTTCTCAGAAAATTTTATTCTACATAAAAGTTGTGCATCTTAAGTAAATCATTTTGACGTATTCAAATTTTCTGTGGCATATACAGGGTGAATATAAAATAGAAAAATATGACGTCAGTGACTCAAAAATTTTAAAAATTTAAAAAGTGAAACAGCCATATTAACAGTTAATATGAAAAGTGTAAAAATTCAATAAGAGCAAAAATTTGATTTTTAACTTGACTTTTCTTGAAAACTATTAGCACTAGAAAAAAACTTTATTTAAATTTTTGAGTCACTGACGTCATATTTTTCTATTTTATATTCACCCTGTATATGCCACAGAAGATTTGAATACGTCAAAATGATTTACTCAAGATGCAAAACCTTTATGTACAATTACATTTTCTGAGAAATCAATAATAAAAAAATGATCCCATTTGTTAACCAAATTTGGGCGGACCCTGTATATGCAATTATTGTGCTCCCACTTTTTGCCTTCCACTCTTTTTTTTTCGATATAATATTCCGATTTAAATAACGTGAACTTACCTTATTTAACAAAATTATTGTGGCAGTCTTCAAAACCCAAATATATACATAATTATATAACTTATCTCAATAAAACACTTTTTAACAAAATTATTATGGCATTCTTTAAAACACAAACTAAAACTTAACATTATTTACTTGCCGAGTCATATTTGTCTATTTTATATTCACCCTGTATATGCCACAGAAGATTTGAATACGTCAAAATGATTTACTCAAGATGCAAAACTTTTATGTACAATAACATTTTCGGAGAAATCAATAATAAAAAAATTATCCCATTTGTTAACCAAATTTGGGCGGACCCTGTATATGCAATTATTGTGCTCCCTTTTTTTGCCTCCCACTCTTTTTTTTCGATATAATATTCCGATTTTAATAACGTGAACTTACCTTATTTAACAAAATTATTATGGCAGTCTTCACAACACAAATATACATAATTATATACCTTATCTCAATAAAACACTTTTTAACAAAACTATTACGGCATTCTTTAAAACACAAACTACATTATTTTATTTACTTGCCGACTTTACGCTGTTATTCATAT
The DNA here is from genome assembly GCA_963969555.1 of Polydrusus pterygomalis. NCBI lineage: Eukaryota > Metazoa > Arthropoda > Insecta > Coleoptera > Curculionidae > Polydrusus > Polydrusus pterygomalis. The sequence continues at coordinate 48,057,534 of OZ018378.1, forward strand.
TTATATTTACCAATACAAGTACTATCAGAGTATTATGTTACAAACAAGACCGCTCGAGATATTGCGGTGTCAGGTCGCGACACCAATGCAAAGTTTGCCTAAAAACGATCCCAATAGTATTTTCAATACTAAAAAAAATTCGCAAGCTGTACGGTTCCCAAAATACAGCCGGCGTCCCTTTTTAGTTGTACAGCAGAGCCGGTACACACTAATTAGCGTTTAATGTTTTAAATTGTAAAAGCTAATGAGGAACTTTTTTCTTTTTCCCTTGAAAGCTCCAATTTACACTTTTTCCCTTATGAACCTTCTTTAAAGAAAAAATAAAAGCAAAATTGAAAAAGTGTTAACGTCATTCAAATTCTTATAGTCTTAAAATCTCATCAGTTTTTTTCTTCTAAATTTGTCCTTGTCAGTATTGTTCGGTTTATCGGTTGAATGATCGGGATATTAGACTATTTATTTGAAAGAAGTTTGTAGCGAATTACAAGGAAACCAATTTTACTGATAAAAACTTAATACTTTATACAATCGATAAAATCCCTTATCCTCCATGTAACTTTATTTTACAAATCCCTACTTTACTCTGACCTTCCTCGTCTCTTTTTACGATTAGAAGAGTAGCCGTATTTTCTAAATCTTATTTCTAATCCGATAACCCTATTCAGCTTACACATTGAAGTGTGTTTTAATCTCGTAAGAAACGATGAGATAAATATTGTCTAGATATTGTTACCTAAGAAAGAAAGATATAAGGATATTATTAACCATATTTTAACACAAGTTAGAAAACAGGGTGAGTTTTTTAAAGTGTTACAAGGCGATATCTCGAAAACGGTTCAAAACATTTTCTTGAAAGAGGGAATAGGGAGATGGGGATATTTAGACATATTTTTGATGTTTACCCCCCTTCCTCATTTTGAGGGGTGGGGGTAACTTTGGAATTTTAAATGAGACAATGTACTTTTTTTTGGTAAATACGAACCTACGTAAAAAACTACGTACGTATACAAAAAATGTTTTGATTTGCTCCCCTGGTTACGAAATTCTTTTAAAAACCAATTACCCCAATTATTAAACCAAAACATAAGTTCTGACATGTGGTTTCAATAGGACGAAGCTCCACCGCATTATTTGATACAGGCCCGTAATGAGTTGAACGAATTGTTTGAAAACAGGTGGATAAATCGAGCTGGTTCGGTAAACGGCCTGCTAGGTCCCCGGATTTTACCCCCCCTGACTTTTTCGTTTATTTATTTTTTATTTTATAAAAGATAAAGTGATGGCGGCTACACCTACAACTTTAGATGATATGAAATACCGAATTCGCGTTGCATGCTTATTAGAAAATGTTACAACGGGTACGATATTTATTCTGAAAAAAAGTGACAAAGTGTTTGGAAGTTGAAGGGAGGCATTTTGAACATCTTCTGAAGCGTGACAGACGATAAATAAGTTGAAAAAAATAGTAAAGTATTTTTTGTGTTTTATAACCTAATAAATCATAATTTCGTAACCAGGGGAGCAAATAAAAACATTTTTTGTATACGTACGTAGTTTTTTACGTAGGTTCGTATTTACCAAAAAAAGTACATTGTCTCATTTAAAATTCCAAAGTTACCCCCCACCCCTCAAAATGAGGAAGGGGGGGGGGTAGATGTCAAAAATATGTTTAAATATGTCCCCCCATCTCCCCATTCCCTCACTAAAATTTCAAGAAAATATTTTGAACCGTTTTCGAGATATCCCCTTGTAACACTTTAAAAAACTCACCCTGTATTATTTTAATAATATAATTATTAATAAAGGGCGGAATATATGCAAAATGCATATACAGTGTGACCAGTAAAGTCCGCATCATATGGGATTTATTTTTATTAAGAACTTTATTCGAAATTTGACTTTGGCATCAAGTTCTGCTTCGATCGAGATGAAAATTAAGCAAAAAAATAGTCAGGTGATTCGCATTATCTGTCAAACTTTAATTTTTTTCAAAAAATAATTCATAATAATTTTTGAAAATATCAAAAAAAGCTTTTGGAAAAAGTTTCTAGCCCACATGCAAAATTTCAGCTGCATAAGATAATTTTAATTTTTTACCCACCACTAAAATTTATTTTCCACTTAATGAACACTTTACTGATGACACTGTGTTATTTTTTGTCTTAATATTAAAGTATATTACTTTCAGACACAAACTAAGTTTTCAAAAATACTTATTTTATGAAGTTACCTTGTACAGGGTCAAAATCAAATAAACATTGCATCACATGCGACCAAATTTTAATTGCCCAATTTTGATTTGATTTGATTTTGTAGAAAAACACACATTTAATATGGCGCTACTTTGAAGAAAATGTATCTGAAATAAAGCCTTGTCAAAACTGAGAAGTTTTATGTAGGTTTGCGTTGAGTCTTATTTTGCAAAAGTGGTGCAATTTACAAAATATAGGTAAAAAATCAAAGTTATCTTATAAAGCTGAGATTTTGCATGTGGGCTAGAAACTGCATTTAAAAAAAAATTTTCTAATAACTTTTTTCGATAGTTTCAGAAATTCAGAAAAACTTTTAAATAATTTTTTTGAAAAAATTAAAATTTTACAGATATTGCGAATCACGTGGCTACTATTTTTTTTGCTTAATTTTCATCTCGATCGAAGCAGAACTTTATGCCAAAGTCAAATTTCGAATAAAGCTATTTTAAAAAAAAAATACTATATGATGCGGACTTTACTGGTCACACATAATGCATTTTTTGCATATTTTGTCAATTTTATAATAAAATGCATATTTATCATAAATTATTATTTTAAGAGCATATTTTAATGTTTTCGGCTTTATCAAAAAATTTAAAACGTTAAAGGTTTAATGTCCAGTTCGGTACTTATTTTAGGGATTTTCCAATCTGAAGATTATAATAATTATATTTACATTTTGGTTATACACAAGGTATTTATTGGGGGTTTGCAGGTATATTGTTAGAGGTTGTTTATTGTCACTTAATAATGCATTATTATTACCTGCTTAACAAACTGTAATTATATCGATTTGTAATACATACTTCTGGTAAATAAATCAATTTCAAATGTAAAAGTGTTTTTAAAAGCACCTCTAAGAGTGCAGTTGTATAAGGAAAGATTACCAGGAGTTAGTTTACCTCCAGTACCTGTAATTACCCGGTGGAAACATGGATTAAGGCCGTAATATTCTACGCAGAGCATTTCGAAGCCATTAAATAACAAATTTTGGATTTAGATGACGATGACGATTCGCATTGTGTTGTTTAAAGTAAAGAGTTGGTAAAAAGTGCGAGTGTAGCTAAAGATCTTGTTATTATTAAGGTTGATTTCAGTTTTATGCCGGACATAATATCCTCGTTGAAGAGTAGAAATTTAAGTTAAGAGACTTAATTAGTATCGTTGAAACTTTTTCCGCTAAATGTAACAACATTCCCGGTAAAATAGGAGGTCAAGTAAGGAACAAATTAAATCTAACTGTAAAAAATAAGAAGAATTTAAATACTTTATCGTATCATTGAAGATTAAGTCATTTTTATATGATATCTTTATTAATAATTATTAACATCATAAACATACTAAAACCTACATAAAACCTTAGTTCCTCATAATACATTAGTTGTCATAATTTAATATGTTAGTTACGAAAGCATAATACGTTAGATACCAAATAATATTAGAACTATTTTTCATGAACATTTAAAACAATATTTTGACAGTTTTCAAATTTGATGGATACACCTTTGTCTTTAACGTCCACGATCTTAGGTATGCCCTCTGAAGACTGATTAATGACCGAGAAAGCACTCCTTTCGATTTCGTGCGGTTTCCCAGTACCTAATCCACTGCCGGAAACATCGCCGATTTGAATTTTGCGAGCAATGAAAACTTTTTTGGTCACACTTTCTTCTAAATACCCTCTAGCAACCTTCGACGATTCCCATCCACCAAGTTCTTTTAGTTCTAATATATCTCCTCCAGCATTAACAAGAAAATTTGCCGAAGATCTTCTAACGCAGTGACCAGTATACAAATTAGGATTTTCAAGTGAGAGATACTCAGCTATTTTTTGAGGTATTTTAGAGAAGAAATGAATACCGCAGGGCTGTACCGTACATTTCCCTTTTCTATATTATGATACAAACAATCTTTGGTGAGTGACATGGTCTGGCCTTAACATTGCGTACTTTTTAAATAAAAGCACAGGATTGACTTCGCCGTCAAATATCACAGCGAAAATACGTTTCTTGTGGGTTTTTGAGTCGGGAATAGTAACAATCAGCTTGTCCTCTAAAACGTCAACATCTTCCGTGGTCGTCTTCGCTAATTCATTAGTTCGACAGGCTCCTCCAATTCCAATTAAAAAAGCCACTTTCATCATTAAAAACTTCTCGTGTGAGGCAGAACACACAAATTCGTTGACTTGTTCTCTTGTAAATACTTTAGATTTTGGTAATTATCTATTATACGCACACCACGCCGATTTTGGTGATTTTTTCAGGAAACACGTATTTCGATGCGTAGATTACGAATCCGAAAACGAAAGTTGTCGGAAAAGCTTAGTTTCCGAGATATTTCCTTTTAAAGTTACGATTTTTCATGGGTTTGTTTACATTTGGGATTTTTATCGTTTTTCAGCCACCTCTCACTAGTTTTTAGGTTACACAGGATATATACTAATTTAAATCGTGGTTAAAAGAAGGAAAATGCGCGTTTTCACGCGTGAAAACGCGCATTTTCCTTCTTTTAACCACGATTTTCCACTATGGGAATCCATCGAAGAAACGAGGTTAGGGTAAGTTTAAGTTTTAGATTTTATGTTGGTTACCATGAGTAATATTTGGTGCGAAACTATTTATATTTAAATCAATCTAGTGGACGCTCTTTTTTCAATTTTTTTCGTTTTTAAATGACGCTACCAACCAATGCGGCTTTGGCTTTATTTTCATAATTAAGTTTGGTTTTTATTAGGACGCTATTGCAAAAAATGAATTTCACTGAATTTTTAGTATTAACTAATGCTTATTTGCCGCTTATTGATTATTTATTGGAGGTCGGAATATTTGTATCTGAAATTAATTGTGGAAAGTGCTCAAATATTTGCAAGTTAAACAAATATACTCTAAAGTTTCGCTGCGGCAAGTATTGTGTGAACCAAAAGAAGAAGAAAACAAAGTGCAAGCTCATTTTATAGGCAATATTAATTTTTCTTGTTAAATATATTGTTTCTAATTAATTATAAACTCACGTTTTCAAAAGTTCCTTAATTTAACCTAAATAAAAAGACGGAGACTGAAAAGCAGTGGAAAGCACTTTTAAAAACGAAAAAAATTGAAAAAAGAGCGCCCACTAGATTGATTTAAATATAAATATTTCGCACCAAATATTACTCATGGTTACCAACATAAAATCTAAAACTTAAACTTACCCTAACCTCGTTTCTTCGATGGCTTCCCATAGTGGAAAATCGTGGTTAAAAGAAGGAAAATGCGCGTTTTCACGCGCATTTTCCTTCTTTTAACCACGATTTAAATTAGTATATACCCTGTGTAACCTAAAAAGTAGTGAGAGGTGGCTGGGAAACGATAAAAATCCCAAGTAAACACGATGTAAACAAACCCATGAAAAATCGTAACTTAAAAAGGAAATATCTCGGAAACTAAGCTTTTCCGACAACTTTCGTTTTCGGATTCGTAATCTACGCATCGAAATACGTATTTCCTGAAAAAATCACCAAAATCGGCGTGGTGTGCGTATAATAGATAATTACCTAGATTTTTTTGCTCTATATCCAACATTTTTCTTCTTAATGAAACGTATTAAGGCGCCGTATTTGTCGATTTCCACTCTTTCCTTCAGTTCTAAAGTCGCTCGTAACATGTAATATTTCGGCCATAAGGACGAAGCAGAGTATTCCTCAGAGAGTTTTGAGAAATTCGCCAGCAATACCGTTTCTTCTGCACCTTGAACATGTACTTTGTTTCGCCACTCACAAAACTGTCGATATTCTTTTTCATAATGGATTTTAGATTTGTCCGGAAGCAAGTTCAACCTTATAATGTTGGCTGCAGCTAATATATCGTCAGGAATATCAAAATCTTGCATGATTTTAATGATGAGTTTTTGAAATGCCAAAATGAAATGTCAAAAACCTTGTTTTTATTTTCGCATCGCCGTTGTCAATGATACGATAAAGCTTTGAATATAACTCGATTATTAGCGATTTAACACCGTCTCGGACATTGCAGGTGACTCGGCTGTCGCCTCGTCACCTAGCAATGTCCTCGACTATTGTAAATCGTATAATAATATCGTTATATTAATAGCTATAACTGCAGTAAATAGCATTTATGAGGGTAAACCATCCAACGAAGTTGTATCTTGGCCTTATATTTTGCTACCTAAGTTGCAGTGTCCGATTACATAAGGAGAAGATGTTGAAACAAGCTTTTCTTTGTATAAACATATTTTTACTAACAGAAGACAATCCTTTTTAGTTGAAAATTAAAAAAATATATTTAGTAATAAATGCCTTTTATACAATTTTAGGTTAAAAAATTTTTCTTTGTTTTTTTTGCATGTTTTTAAAAACAAACATATTTTTTTGAACCCAATATGTTTCTTTACCTCATTTTACTATAATAAATTAAGAAATATTGCATACCACATTGCATATTTGGTAAAAAAGGCAAATAACTGCATATTTTAAAGACAAACAAATTTATGGACGAAATCAAACTCTAGGCCAAAAGCAAAACTCATTTACAGTCCCTAATTCAAGTAACTAATACCAACTAGTACCAATATCTCTTGTACGGGGACCGACCAATAATAACGGATAAAACAGTAGACCACAACCGTTCAGATATTTTTCTAGTTAAGAAAAATTAGGCCTTACAGGTTACTTGTACCAATAGATTCAGAAACACGTCATTCTCAAAACTTGCCACATAATTAGAAAAATTTTAAACAGCACAAGTTAAATAAATTTCTCTGTATTGTAAAAATACAAGCAACAAAAAGCTCTAAAAATGACAAAACTACGACAAGACATTAGACGAGTAACACAGTAAACAAGAAGAAATAAGTCAACTAAAATTAATTTAAAAAAATTACAGACAACATATAATACAGAACAAAACATAAACAACCGCAGAAAAATTACAAATGCTTGCTGTGATTTCCAACAGAGTACGCTGATAAAAATAATCAAATGATTGAAAACAGCAGAACAACATGTTCCGAAACAACGAAAAGGGCTTTAACGAAAGTAGATATAAATAAGATAGAACAAATCAATTTCACCCTACCGAGCAAAGAAGATATAACTACATTCTGAAAATCTATTTTTAGTAACCCAGTTACACCACAACAGAAATAGGCATTTATTGACATAACTACGGAAATAATACCAACTACAAATGACATACCTACCCACACGTTACACAATAATAAAACTTCAATAATTGCTGGAAAAGTAGGTTATTTCAAAATAATTAGTTCTCATTTAAGTTTGTTTTCTAAATAGCTGTGTTCAATACTATTATATTACCACATTTTCATTATTATTCTTCAATTTTCTATTGTGCTAGTAAGGAAATATTTGATAATAAATACAGAAATAAGGCAATGCGGATAACTTTACATTGTGATAGTTAATAAATTTTATGTTAAAGAATTTAGATTGGTTGAAAGTCAGAACTGAAACATTTTATTTAGTTTGTATATTTATATTATAAAATTTAAAATATTTTTTTGCCTGAATGTTTAAAAAATAGTGTTCTTTTAACTATGATCATCATAATCATAAACAAGAAATAATCAAAAATTGTATGTGGATAGAGTATCTTAACCTATAATATACAGGGTGTTTGGGGAGGAAAGGGCAATATTTTGGGAATGTGTTCAGAGGGTGAAAATAAGAGAAATAAACCCATATGTTTTAGTTCGATTATCAACCATTTCTGAAATAATAGGTTCTAAAGTTTTTGTAAGTTAATTTTTATTTTAAAAGTAAATAATTACAGGTACTGCTAACTTAAAACATATTTTCAAAAACCCCTCCACCAACTTCAATACATTTTTCGGTACGTTTGTTAATCGCTCGGGTAGCACGTTGGATTGAGTGGGGATTGTTTTTTATAAAAGCTGCAGCATTAAAAATTCGATTGTGGAGTGCTTCTCTCGTTTCCACTCGTGTTTCATATGCTAGCAATTTCATCCATCCCCAAAGGCAATAATCAAGCGGGTTTAAGTCTGGTGACCTCGGTGGCCAAACTTGCGGACCACCTCTGCCAATCCAGCGATTAGGAAAACGATAATTCAATAAATTTCGCACACGGAGACTAAAATGAGGTGGGGCTCCATCATGTTGGAAGTACATTCGTTGTCGAACATTTATCGGAACATTATCCAAAATGTATTTGATACACAACTTTCAAAAACCGTAAATATCGTTCTCCAGTAAGACGCCCATCCATTTTAAATGGACCAAACAACTGGTCGTTGAGCATTCCACACCAGACATTAATACTGAATCGATGTTAAAAGTTTCGTTCAAATGTAGCATTAGGGTGTTTATCTGACCATCGATGTTTATTGTGGCAATTATTAATTCCATCACGAGTGAACTGAGCTTCATCGCTAAATAAAATGTATTTGTGCAGACTTCGATTTTGATGGATCCATTTACAAAATTGTATCCTTAAAGCAGGATCACCATCTAGAAGATGTTGAACGGGTTGAACGTGAAAAGATTTTAAACCGTTTTTTCTAAGTGACTCCAATACGGCTTGATGTGATGGTATATGAAGTTCATTTGCAACCCGTCTCGTACTTATACCTGAGTTCTCTGCGACAATATCCAGAACATTTTCTTCATTTTCCACATCTAGACCTTGCATTGTTTCAGAAACAATTCTCACGCTTGGAAACATTCCAGTTTCCTGAGCACTTGCAAATACTTTTTGAAAAACTCTTCTATTAGGAACTCTTCGATTTGGAAAACGACGTCGACATTCATTAACTGCGCGCATCGCACTACCGTTACAGTAACCAGTAGTAGTAGTAGTAGCAGTAAAGGGGAGGCTTAGCGCCAAGCAAATAGGCAAGTGCGACCCTTTTTGCCAACCCCATTTTACGTCTGGGTAATGTCAGCCAGACGGGACCTACAGTTTTACGTGGGTTCCGAACCACAATTTTTACCGGCAGATGTTATTCTCGGCACAGTTTTTACGGTCCTGTTGTAACACCTCTTGTCCACCACAGACCTCGACGGGGGAAGCCTAATACGTCTCCGTGGTGCGACTTGAAGGATGTTGCCGCAGAGCCCCCTAATCCATCGGGATCCAGTATCACTCCACGGGACACACCGTACACCGTCCGTATTACCAAATCCTCTGATTCGGGGCGTCCCCCAATCCGTCTGGATCGGTAACAGACATGCGTCCCTTTTTTTTGTGGGTCACTAGATCCGTTACTTGGTTCAGGAGTAGCTCACTTCTCGACAACATGCCGAAGGAACACCCGAATGATACCGGAGGCAGCCCGAGAGCTCCACCGATATATCGTATCGAGGTCGCCTTTTACTGCAGTGTATATTTTGCCATTGAGAATGCCGGTGTGTGTTGTACAATGCAACACTACGAAGTACGGTGGCCTGATCAAGCAAACTAAATAAGTCCGCCAAACCTGCCTGGGATCGAACCAGGTACCTTCGGCATGCGATGCGAGAACGCTATCGCTGCGCTAGGCCGCCACCTACAGTAACCATACACGAATCTAATGTCCGCATACTTGTGACTGAATGTGTGGGGCATTTTAAGTATGAAAATCTTGTCGATACGCTTAATATGAAGCTAACTGACAACTACTATGCATGTCAAAACTATCAATCAAAATGTATCGGACATTTAAAACTAAAGCCTCCTTCATTATTTCAATATAAAAAAATTCAGAACTGATTATTTCAGAAATGGTTGAGAATCGAACTAAACATATGGGTTTCTTTCTCTTATTTTCCCCCTTTGAACACATTCCCAAAATATTGCCCTTTCCTCCCCAAACACCCCGTATATTTTTCATAAAGGATAGAATATAATAATTTCAGTCCTTGTTCCATGGAATAAGTTCTTGGTCAAGGAATGTAAAAGTTGACGTTTAATTTATTTTTACGTGTAAACAGCTAAAATTTGCCACAATTTATAGTGGCGTTATAATAATATGTAATTCCACGAACGGAATTTCGAGTTTCCCTATTTCATCTTTGAAAAAATATTTGATTTTACGCAATAAACGTAAAATTTGGGAAAAACATTTTTTTTCAGCGACGGATAGAGTAAAAAACTGTTAATAAAAGTTCTTGGAAATAAAGAAAGGAACACAAAAACATATTATACAGGGTAGGGTGTTCCATTTAAAATAAGGAAATTTGTGATAACTTCCTGTATAACCGGAAGTCCCATACGGTCAAAACCCCCATTATCCAAATTTGCAGGATTTAAATTAATAAAAAATAAATAAATACTTTTCGAAATAATCTAAAATACGATCACCGTGAGACAGCCTGTATGAGTATATAATAAGGAAGCAATACAAAAATAAATCCCAAAAATATGAAACAATACATGGCATAAAAACATTCCCGCAGTCTACAAATTAATTTGAACGCAATTAAAATTGGTCGAATTTTTAAACCGTTTAAAGAATTTGGGGATTCAATTTGAAGTTCAATCTCAATCTCCCTAAAAATATTTTAATTAACTTTTATGATATCTAATTTGGATATTAAATTTCTGAAAGCTTTATTAATCCCTTAACTTTTGGACTTCGCAACAAAGGACGGAAGGGTTCATTCTTGTTAAATTTTCGGCAATTAAATTAAAATAACGTGTAGTGATGTTATCTCAAAAGGCAAAAGCCGGTAAGATCTTGCAACTTTAGATATTAAGTGATAAGGTCTTCTATGTCGTGCCGTGATGGTCAGCAGTGAAGCAATAAAAATACTTATGATATAATTAGGTATATGATTTTAGGTTAGAAAGTATTCAATTTCGATTTTTTATTTACACGAGAAGAAAAGTATTGTAATCGCGAAAACATAAAGTAGAAAAACTTTTGGTCTTTCTAATAATACCAAAGAGTTGGCCAGCTTACTTAATGGTTGGCCAGAGAAACGAAATTACTGTATTGCCATAGGGTGGTTCAAGGTAAAATAAAACAAAGATTTAAAAATTGGTTTTTAATTAGGCGAGTTTTACTGGGTGGCTGAAGGTCAAGCTGAAGTTTGTAGTTTCAGATGTAGTAGCTTCCCGGGTTGGAGCTAGTTCCCCAACACATAATGTCATAAGATCTTATCAGAATGTGACATTTTAAGGTATCTAATTACATTTAAGAAATTGGTTTCTAAATTCAATCAAATCCTTTGATTAATTTAGAAAAACCTTCGATCATCAACAATTTAATTATTTTTAGGTATTATATTATATTCATACAATCAAAAATTTATAGCGTAACAAGATATTATGTAATGTAACTCGATTAATATCAGTAAATAGGGTAGACGTAGATGTGTTCAGTGTACTGCCTACGTGTTAAATAGTAGGTATATAATTTTTATTGCGAATATCAAATTTTTTATTGACTAAAAAGTAATTAAATAAATTTTCAAACTTACAAACTAGTTTTCCCGACAAGATTATTTAAGAAAATATTATTATGTATTTATGAGTTTTTAAATGACTAACATTTAGGATAAATCTAATTTTTAACCCTTGTAGAATATTTGCTCATTATTGAAGTAAGGATTCCACATGCTATTAATTATTTACCAATATTTATTAGCTTCGTACAACGGTCAGAAACCGTCAGCAAATTAACAACGCGCAAACGTGCTTTAAAAGCTTTCCCACACGACAAACCCCAAATCCCAAAACGCTGACAGAAAATCCGGCGTTCGCAGATTCAAACTTGTAACTTTAACGGAAAGGAAAAAATTTCCAACCGGCTCGCAACCAGCTAGAAACCACGCATGCGTAGAAAAAAATTGGTAATCGGTTGACAATTGCTTGTACAAACGAAGCTACTATGTTTGTTTTCTAAAATTTGTACTAAAATTATTAGATCTAAATCTATAAAATTTAAGATGATAAAAAAAGTTCAATTTGATGACATCGAGGATAAAATAAATTAAATAATTTACTGACTTTTAGAAAAATTCTTTACGATCTTTGCTAAAATCGATCAAATGGCAGTGGCGGTTTCTCCACAAGAGCACAGGAGCACGTGCACCCACATACTCCATAAAGAATTACCCCATAAAGAAAAAATATTGTTTATATATGTATATATTGTAATAAATGCACTAAAATAACGGAAATGTTAAATTGTTTACAATGGATGAATATAGAAATTTTTTTATTATTTCGTAGGTATTAGTATTTTGATTTTTATTCATAAAATAAATTTAAATATAACAGCACCATATTATGAAAATTTCTTGACAAAATTTAATGAAGTTCATATTCATGAAACAAGAGGAAAAAATAACTTTATTTTGGATCATACAAATTTTAAATCGACTCAAAAATCAATATTTTTTAGTGGTGCTATAGAATATAACAAGTTAGGAAATGAAATTAAAAGGTGTAATTTAAAACTATTTGTAAAAAAATTAAAAAATCAAATTTTATGTAAAAAAGTTTAATAAAATAGTATTTCTAGATTGTAATTATCTATCAGGAGAGAAGAAAAAAATTACAATTTGAAATGTACTTAAATAGTTCAATGAACTAATAAAAATTTGTTATTATTATTATTATTATTATTATTATTATTATTATTATTATTATTATTATTATTATTATTATTATTATTATTATTATTATTATTATTATTATTATTTAAATTTATCTTCTTATACAGGTATATATATATGTATAGGTATGATACCGTAATATAAGTTAGAACCCTCCTATTTTAACGTACCATTAACCAATCGAAGCGCGTAGGAATTCTAAAGTCGCAAGTGCGTTAAAGTAGGAGGGGTTTCTGCTGTCTCTCTGTCTATGCATCTTGTACTAGTAGGTGTAGTGGGGGAAAGCGCGATTCTAATAAGAAAACTCGCACAATTTAAATGTGCGCCGTTGAGTTCATTGCGTGTTAATTGCTGAATGAATTTATTATTTGGAGTTTTCCTTTATATTTTTGTTATTATTTTGGGGTAGTAAAGACTTATTTTTATTAAAAATGAACAGTTTTAATGCCAAAACGACTATAAATGTGGAATATTTGAGAAACAATTTTAGCTCATTAAGTATTGAGCAAAAAATTGAAATTAAAATTGAGGGAAGACCTAAACCCGAAATTAACTTGACACATACCACAAAGTGTAGATCTAGGGACTTTATTGTTATTGATAAGTTTGCTGCAAATAAAGATAGAAGATTGGACTTTACTTTTAAACAATATACCTACCCACTAATGAAAATAAATTGGCCATTTTTATTTTTTTTATCGTATTTCATTTTCAATAAAATGAGTAGGTAATCATAAATTTTTAAAATATTTACTAAAAATTATTGTCCAAATTTGCGCGTAGTCTTGAAAAAGTTTCCGCTTGCGGCGCTTTTCGCCTGCAGCGGGCTTCTGGTGCACCCCCAAGTTAACAAGTCACGAACCGCCACTGTCAAATGGATAGCAAATCCTAGCATACTATACCAATACCTTAAATCTAAATTGGTTTAAATCTATCAAAAAAAGATTAAATCTACTCTCTTTTTATGGATTTTATTAAAAAAAAGCTACTCCAGCTTTATAAAATTTCTAAATTAAATATAATGAAAACTAAGTACATAATTGTTTTGCTCGATTTAAATTTTATATAAATTTTATAAAATATGTCCTAATTTACCCTTGCTGTTAAATAAATTCTCTAAATGACAATAATGTCGTAAAAACACATAATTTATTTTAATTGCTTAAAAGTACATAATTGAATTTGGTAGTACAATACATATAATATGCCTAATTATAAGAACCCACTGGTAATTTTTAAATATTATATTGTAATTAATTAGAAGATGATAATAGTGTCCGCGAAAATATTTGAAAGAAAATATTGTGGCATATCGGACAAGTATGTAACTATTTTTTATATTGGAATACACAGGGATCCAAGTTTAATGGATACCCTGGGGCGGGTAGACCACGACGGCCGTTTCGTCCTTGTTAGGACTCTACGGGCAGCCATAATCCAAGCAATTCCAAGAACGACAGAAAAATGTACCTACTAAAAGCCTCCTTGCAAAATCAAAGTGGCCATCAATACACCGTAGCGCCATCCCAGCGGAATTAACTTCAATATAAAAAGCAGTTACACTTTACACTGGTAATAATCGAAAGGTAGACAACTAAATAAACCACGAAGTGCATCACAATCTAGTATAGGGAACGCTATTCGCGTTTTCACCGAAAACATCTGACATTTTGCAGACCAAAAAACAAATCAACGCTGGCACCCACCAGAATGTGTGTACAATAAGCAACAATATTTTCTTTTAGTTATTTTCGCGGACGCTATATTATCTTCTAAACATTTTTATGGCTCAAAACTCAAACGGATTGCGCGCATTCTGGTGGGTGCCAGCGTTGATCTGTTTTCTGGTCTGCAAAATGGCAGATGTTTTCGGTGAAAACGCGAATAGCGTTCCCTATACTAGATTGGGATACACTTCGTGGTTTATTTAGTTGTCTACCTTTCGATTATTACCAGTGTAACTGCCTTTTATATTGGAGTTAATTCCGATGGGATGGCGCCATGGTGTATTGATGGCCGCCTTGATTTTGCAAGGAGGCTTTTAGTACATTTTTCCGTCGTTCTTGGAACTGCTTGGGTTATGGCTGCCCGTAGAGTCCTAACAAGGACGAAACGGCGGGCGTAGTCTACCCGCCCCAGGGTATCCATTAAACTTGGACCCCTGTGTATTCCAATATAAAAAAAAAGTTACACACTTGTCCGATATGCCACAATATTTTTTTTTAATTGTAATTAATGTTTTGGAATTTTGTAGAATTCTCGCCTTTTTTGCCAAATGTCGTTACACTGACCAAACAATGCTAATGTCTCTTAACTGTTTTTTTTTAATTGGCCTACTATAATCAAATAGTAAAATACTTTCTACAGTTTCTACAAATTAAAAAAAATAAAAGCCATTAATTTAATTACGGTCAGGACGTTACTTCAAAGCCCTCGATATTTCTTTTTCTTTCGGCCAACCTCTATAAAAAATAAACATAAAAGTATTTATTTTCCATTTTACAACACAATATTCGGGCCGAGAATTTGTTATCCACGTTTGATGATCCTGCTCGTCAAAACGTCAAATTGGTTTCGATTCGACGCGACGCGATACCCCAAGAAATAAAAAATAAAAATGCGTCAATATAAAAATTGAAAATTCACTGACCTGTGTAACTCTTGTGTTCTATATATTCAGTTATTTGGGTGGTTTAAGAGACCGGATTCAATATTATATGAGTCACAAGTCAGGGGTATTATAATATTAATAATAATAATAATAATAATAATAATAATAATAATAATAATAATAATAATAATAATAATAATAATAATAATAATAATAATAATAATAATAATAATAATAATAATAATAATAATAATAATAATAATAATAATAATAATAATAATAATAACTGCTGGTCATGCTACCGTTCGTCTGGAATTTTTTACCGTCCATTTACGGTTCAATACTGTGTTTACCATTATCAATACCGCTACTATACACACCAGTATATCACTAGTGCTAAAATTGATACTACGCTTTTATTAAGACCGATAACGTTAAACTAGCCGGCATTATTAAATTTCTTTATCATTGTCGCGAGCATATACACGCATATTCCTTCTCTCTTTTTACCGTTAGCAGCTTATAACTGACCCACAATATCTAAGTCTAAAACTGCGATATATATATATATATATATATATCATATTTTCGCTTAACAATAGAAAATGTTTTAAAACCGATTGTTTTATTAATTCCAGTGCAAGAAGCTCCCAGTACACGTAGGCCCCTTAACACATTAATCCCAGGGCTGGCGCCCGTCGATTTTATCGGTTCACAAGTAAAATTTATATTCTTCTGACTTGTCTGTCGGTTTTATCGACTTACAAGCCGACTTTATCCGTTCACAAATAAAATTTATATTCTTCTGACTTGTTTGTCGGTTTTATTACCTAACAAGTCGATTTTATTTACGTACAAGTTGAACTTATGTCGGTTTTATCGAGTTACAAGTCGACTTTATCCATTCACAAGTAAAATTTATATTTGTTTGACTTGTTTGTCGGTTTTATCATCTTATAAATCGATTTTATTAACGTACAAGTTGAATTTATGTCGGTTTATCGACTTACAAGTCGACTTTATCCATTCACAAGTACAATTTATATTCCTCTGACTTGTTTGTTTGTTTTATCATCAGTTAAATTTATGTCGGTTCACAAGTAGAATTTATATTTTTCTGACTTGTTTGTCGGTTTTATCTACTTACAAGTCAATTTTATCGGTTCACAAGTAAAATTTATATTCTTCGTATTTGTTAGTCGGTTTTATCCCCTAACAAGTCGATTTTGTTAACGTACAAGTTGAATTTATGTCAGTTTTATTGACTCACAAGTCGACTTTATCCATTCACAAGTAAAATTTATATTCTTCTGGCTTGTTTGTCGGCTTTATCATCTAACAAGTAGATTTTATTAGCTTACAAGTTAAATTTATGTCGGTTCACAAGTAGAATTTATATTTTTCCGACTTGGTGGTCGGTTTTATCTACTTACAAGTCGATTTTATCGGTTCACAAGTAAAATGTATATTCTTCGCAGGCGCGTGTTTGAGGGGGGGGGGGGGTAATGGGGGTAGTTACCCCCCATCCATTCCAAAAAATAAACACTGACAAATCAGTAAAAAGAGGCGTAACACCCAAAAAATTTTCGCCTGCGGAGCTATTAGATTTCATTAACCTATTAGTTTATTTTCACGAAAAACAATTTATAACACTATAATTTTATCTCAGTTTTTAAATTGTTAAACTATTTTATACACAGCAAATGATGGGGTCTTTAATAGACTCCAAGTTTTGCAAAATAAAGATATGCGTATAATTTTAAATGTGGATAAA
Organism: Polydrusus pterygomalis; assembly: GCA_963969555.1. Classification (NCBI taxonomy): domain Eukaryota; kingdom Metazoa; phylum Arthropoda; class Insecta; order Coleoptera; family Curculionidae; genus Polydrusus; species Polydrusus pterygomalis. The sequence goes on from OZ018378.1 coordinate 48,074,747, forward strand.
CATACGAAAATAAATTTAATGTTAGAGAAACTTCAGTGGTTAAATGTTAAAAATTTAATATTTTTTTTTATTTGTACTTTTATTTTTAAAATACAACATAACTTACTGCCTTCTCATTTGAAAGATTTTATAACTCAAAATTTTGAAAATCATAACTATTCAACCAGGTATAATAAAGATTATTGTCTAGGTAGGGTATCAAAACATTTGACATATAAATCGATTTTCTATAAAGGATAAAGTGAATATAATACTTGAATATTTCAATTAAATCACAGAGCTCTTTGAAAAATTTTAAAAAATCATTGAAAAATTTTTTATTTAAAAAACAAAATAGTGACTGATAATTTTTTTTAATACTTTAAAGATGATGTTGTTAAATTAGTTTAAATATTTTATAAAATTTGTTAAATTGCACATTGCTAAATAAATCTTGTTACTACAAGTTAAATTTATGTCGGTTTTGTCGATTTTATCGGTTCACAAGTAGAATTTATGAAAAAATATAGTTTCTACCCTTTAAAGCAAATACAAGTAACGCATTCGCTACATTATTTCGTTACTTCGTCGTTTTAATCAAAAAACGGTCAAATACCCATCGTCAAAGTACAATTACCTACCTACAGTTTACCTTTAAAATAGATTGGATTTATAAATTAATAAAAGCAAAAAAATATGATCACTAGTATTTGTTCTTAATTTTATATATGAAAATATAACGTTTTATATACAAAAATTATAAAGTAGATAATCAATTTTTAAAATAACGCCTGTTACAAATGTTAGCTTTTTCTTTTTTAAAAGAAACTTTTACTTTTTATAATTATTTGCCAAATATTTTCATTTTAAAGCTACCTAATAATAAAAAATAAGATATTTTTCAACGTATTATCCTGGCTTGCTTATTTGGGAAAAATCTTTTAAATGTTAAACCAACGAATTTTAAAAGGGCTTTTTAAATGTAAAGCTTCTGGTTCTATTAACGTACTTTCGTTTAATGGAATTGCCATTTTCCGGTATTATTGAAAAATAAGCTAAATAAATAGAGGTGGGTGGGGTAAGGATAAGTACTTTTACTGCTTGGTTGACACGCAAGTTAAAAATAAATTACAAAGCCGCTTCTATTTGTAGCTAGAACGAATCAAATGACATAAAAATGTCTTGCCTTAAAATTTAACTACAGACATTATATGTCGCCACTGGTTACATTTAACTTGATACGCTTTTTACTACATCTTTTTCCTGTATTTGCGGAACTTTAGCTTTATTGATAAGCCATTATATGACGATAGGCATCTGATAAAAAGAAAACGCTTTATTAGGATTTTTCCTGTCTGCAAGCAAAGTCAAAGCTGGTAATAAAAAAATTAAGAATAATGTATTTTAAAAAATCTAAACTGCATAGAGTTAATAAATTTTTCAAGCCGTGTTTTTACGTTTCTATTACTTCCGGTTGCACGGAAAGATAAAGTTTAAATTAAGAGCTCTATTTAGACTTATTGGATTTTTTTTTGTTCGTCTAGGAAATCCGCAACGGAATCTTTCCAAGATTAATACTAAAATTAACTAAAAGCGAATATTGTGACATATCGGACAAGCGTGTAACTGTTTTTTATATTAGAATATACAGCCCAAGTACAATGGACGCATTGGATACCCTGGGGCGGGTAGACCACGATGACCGTTTCGCCCTTGTTAGAACTCTACGGGCAGCCATAACCCAAGCAATTCCGACACAGCGGTAAGATGTATTAAAAGCCTTTTTACAAAAGCAAAGCGGACATCAATAATCATTAATTATATTTTGTTATGTTGTCATTTTTAATTTTCCTTTGCTTTCTTTATAATTTTATAAATGAGATGAAAATATTTGAAACAAAATTTATAGACTGATGCACTTAACAAAAAATATTAGTTTTATTTAATTTTCAGTAAATTTAAATTAATTTAAAATTTCATACTGATTTTTAAAAGCAAAACGTTTCATCCCATAATCCCTTTTACCCTAAATAAACTACTTATTTCTGACTTCGTTAACAGTATAAAAATAATAATTAAACATTTGAGAAAACGCGCTGATATTTTACTGGTTCACATGCATCCGTCTTTAAGCAGATCAAGCCTGAGAAAAATCATATCCTTTACTACCGGTTAGTCAAACTGACTGAATTAATTTACGACGTACCGCAAATATGGAGCATATTATGACGTATTGGTCAGCGGTCGTTGAACAGACTTTACTTGATATGAGAAATGCGACGCCGATGGCCAGTATTGCCTCCAGGGCGGCCATTCCCTTTACCCTACTTTACAATATACATATTTAAGTGCTACTTTTGTAGCGATTTTAATTCGAATGAATCAGTGTTAGATGACGAAGAGTGGGAAACATGTGAAATAATGATGGTCGTAAGGAATATTATATTATTTGCCAAGGGTTAGACAGCTACTATTAATGGCAGAGCGACGAGTTTAAATCACGAGGAGCGGAGCAACAGGGACTTATTTGGATGGGTGACCGCTAGGGAATAGCGACTGGCAAAATAAATGTGGCGTCCCCGTGCTGAGAATAACATTTAAAAAATACCACATTTCAGGATATTGTTGCAGATTCAAAAAATCAAGTTACCTGATTCTTTTATTAGTACTGATTATTTTCATTAGCAACCATCATGGTCAATAGAAAAACGAATTGTAAGAATAATAAATGGCCAATAATAACCGTTTTATAGGTTAGTGGTGGAAAAAAGTATATTATTAACCAAGCATTAGACTGCTACTATCAATACCCGAGCGTCGAGTTTAAATCACAAGAAGCGAAGCAATGAAAGATTTAAGTCGCGCGGGCTATTAGTTGTCCAAACCGTAGGTAATGTAATTTTTTCTACTACTAATACATTTACAATACACTTATTTTTGCAGTATTAGTAATCTCCGTTATAATTATAAAGAAATTTTGGTAGATATTTAAACGATTGCTTCTGTAACTTCTTTCAATCAAGTTGCCTGTGCTGGTCAATAATAATTAACTGGCTAGGAAAGAAAGAAAAAACTAAAAGACAGAAAACATTTATATAGTGCTGATGGTATTAGCAGAAGAGAAAATGGCATAAAACCTATGTAGAAGTGACATATATAAAAAGTTGAGGAGAGTTAAAACATGCTGAGCATGTGAAGAAAGTTAGTAACGGAAGCCTTTAGATCCAAACTAAATGAGGAAGAAAAAAAGGCCTTCCAAAGAGAAGGTGTCGAGGATTTTTTAAATAATTTATATAATTTTTTTTGTAAAATCATTGATACGTCTGTAAAACAGTATAAAGATAAGAATCGTAAACAGTATAAAGTAAGAAGTCGTAATCTGTAAAAATAAAACTTGAAATTAAAATCAAAATTGAGAAAAGAATATTTAAGTCTTTTTAAAAAAAAATTTTTGTTAAAAGAAAATACTTACGTCAGAATAGTTGAGAAATGGTTTTTGGGGTACTGGTGGTTAAAGCCCAATAACCCCTCGAGAGGTTAATTTAGATAATATGCTGAAATTAGTAATATAATCGCACATTTTAGAAAATTAAGTAAACATTTTTATGTTCACGTCCACGTGTAGCGGAGAGTAAACGAAAGATGAATAAATTGACAGAAGGACAGCTTTGAAACATCGTATGGCGGTAAATTTAAATTAGGCAAATGAAGATAGTAAGATTGTTTAGAGAGTAGAGAGGGAAAGCTCAATTAGAGGAAACAATCTTACTCTCTTCATTGGCTTAATTTAAATTTAACGCTATACGATGTTTCAAAGCTGTCATTCTGTCAATTTATTCATCTTTCATTCACTCTCCGCTACACGTGGACGTGAACATAAAAATTTTTACTTAATTTTCTAAAATTTGCGATTATATTACTAATTTCAACATATTATCTAAATTTACCTCTCGAGGGGTTATTGGGCTTTAACCCCCAGTACCCCAAAAACCATTTCTCCACTATTCTGACGTAAGTATTTTCTTTTAACAAATTTTTTTTTTAAAAGATTTAAATATTCTTTTCTCAATTTGGATTTTAATTTCAAGTTTTATTTTCACAGATTACAGACGTATCAACGGTCTTACAAAAAAAATTATATAAATTATTTAAAAAATCCTCGACACCTTCTCTTTGGAAGGCCTATTTTTCTTCCTCATTTAGTTTGGTTCTATACTTCATTTACTAACTTTCTTCAGATGCTCAGCATCACTCTCCTCAACTTTTTTATATACGTCACTTTTACATTCTAATTTTTCAATACCATGAAAGCTCCATTAAGGTTTTATACCATTTTCTCTTCTGTTAATACCATCAGAAGCTCCATTAAGGTTTTATACCATTTTCTCTTCTGTTAATACCAGCAGCACTATATAAATTTTTTCTGTCTCCTGAAGATAAACGTTTCTACGTTCGAAACATGTAGAGACCCCTAAAGAATTCCTACATTCTATTAAATTTTGTGGAAGAAGAGTTTTAGTTTTTTCTTTCTTTCCTATATTTTCAACTCCACTTTAAGCATGGACTACTTCTTTAAATTAATTAACTGGTTGCCTAGCTACAAAAAATCACCGTCCATGTTATTAGTGAGTAATTAAAAAGTTACTTGCTTTCAAATAGATAATATTCATTGTTAACCATGGTCAATAATAATTGACAAGGTAGAAATAACCGATTTATAAGGTTAATAATCGGTTAATAATGGCTGTTTTATAGGTTAGTAGTGGAAAAACATAATTATGAGGCATACGACAGTCCAGACTAATACAGCAACATTGACTCAAGCGTGTGGTGTCGCGTATGGAAGTCATATTTTCTCAAGTTTACTTTTCAAGCAATCAAAATTCTGGCAAAAGTTACACCACTGATCTTAACAAAAACTTCATACGCTATCAGTTCTAGTCTTTCTTAAGATGCCCTCACAATTAGTAGAAATTATTATACTATTATACTATTAATTCATTAGCCTTTGATATCGTTGCCACTGTTCCCACTGCGCTTAGTTACTCCACTTTACCCTATTATAGTATTACTCAATTAGTAAAATTGTCACAAAATAAAATAACAGAATATAAAATAGATGTTCAATTAAATAAAAAAGGGCAGTATTGACCTCTCAAATGCAGTGTCGAATAATAATTAAAAATGAACATTAAAATCCGAGTTAACATATTATTTCAAATACATTTTCTATTTTATGTGACTATTTTTTTTAGTAAATTTTATTTTCCATTTACTAACAAAAATGTGTAGCGTAGAGTGGGGTTTCTTGGAACATATGGGTAACTTGAATGATACATTCCTATTTTAAATGTTGCTCAAAGTTTGGCAACTGGAGTATGGCAATGTACTCCAAGTGCTACAGTTCGTTTATGATCATCTTGAGGCTCTATAATAAATTTTAAAAAACTTAATTTGTATGCCTTTGTGTTTTTTATATAGTGATAAATAAACAGAGAAAAAATTGATATCTCTGTACTTAAATAAACTTACACAAGTAAAACAACCATTGTTTTGTTTGTTAATTTACTATATTACATTAAAGAAAAATTTGAAGGCGGAAGGCATCGGGGGGATATACTTTTGCAAGATATGAGAATTTTTATTAGTGTTCAATACTTTCAATAACAAGCGGAGGGGGGAAATATTTTTTGGCCCGTTCTTCACACTTTCACCAAACAATCATAATTTGAAGATTTAGTTACTATAAGTTAAGTATTTTTTGTTATGTAATTATTTTCTCAGTAAATAGAAATTTTATTTCGTATTTGGTGAGAAAGCTCAACTTGTTACGCTAAAATCTGTATTACGTGCGTTGTAGCTTTCTTGTTAGTACACCATACACCGGAAAACGAAATAATCGTTCCGTTCAAGGATCGACAGGACGATTTGAATAAATTAAAATGATGCAAGTGCAACGCAATCCACGCGCTGGTCCGTTAGACAAACAAAGCATTTGTCAACAATGCTTTTATTTAGTCGTAAAAAGATGTGTCGTTGGTGTCTGCATCAATACAATTTATTTTTGATGAACTTATTGTGTCATCTATTATACAGTGTGTGTATAAAGTCTGAAAACGGCTTAATAACATCACAATTTACTGGCCGATTTAAACCAAATTTGGTACAGTTGTGTAAGAGGATCTAACGCACCGAATGACGATATTGGCGTTGTTGCCAGCTTTTTAGTTTGTCTGGAATTCGAACGAATTTTATATTTTTAAATATAACACCCAGTATATTTTTACATTTTTAAATTCCACATAAAATTATAATTATTTTCTATTAAATACATTATTAGACTATACTTCATAGTTTCCGAGTTATTGACTCTCGAAAAGTGACATTTTTGAACTTTGACAGCTTATAACTTTCTAACAGTACGTCTTAGAGCAAAACGGCTTACATGTCCCTATCTTCAATTTTTATTATCTTCCCAAAAAAATCAACTTCCTGTTAAACCGGATGTAACACGAAAGCAGGAAATATAGTTGTTCCGGTTTAACTGGAAGTTGATTTTTTTGGGAAGATAATAAAAATTGAAGATAGGGACATGTAAGCCGATTTGCTCTAAGACGTACTGTTAGAAAGTTATAAGCTGTCAAAGTTCAAAAATGTCACTTTTCGAGAGTCAATATCTCGAAAACTATGAAGTATAGACTAATAATGCATTTAATAAAAAATAATTATAATTTTATGTGGAATTTAAAAATGTAAAAATATACTGGGTGTTATATTTAAAAATATAAAATTCGTTCGAATTCCAGACAAACTAAAAAGCTGGCAACAACGCCAATATCGTCATTCGGTGCGTTAGATCCTCTTACACAACTGTACCAAATTTGGTTTAAATCGGCCAGTAAATTGTGATGTTATTAAGCCGTTTCCAGACTTTATACACACACTGTATGTTGTTTAGCATTGCATATGATTATCTATTATGCAGCATGGTTTACTGAGATTATAAAGTCCAGTACTAATGATGGATTGTGCGAAATAAGAATCATCTATTGGTTTATCTGATATGCAAAGTTTAAAAAAAACTTAAATACAAAGTAAAAATAAATAAATTAAAACAGGTGTTGGTACGATCAATAAAGTTCAAATTCAGACAGGACAGCTAGAAGACTCCGAACAACAATGTGACATGCGCAACCAATACGTTAAAACTACACCAATGTCTTGTGGATTATATGTTCTAATGGATACAATTCGTTTTTGGGGACGCTGTTCTGCTTTCCGAATTGTAGAAAAAGCGTTTTACTGGGAAGAAAATACGTCGCTTTGAGACGATACAATTTATTTCTTAACAAAAGTGCTGTATTAGAAGTAGTTGATTATTCAACAGGACGGTGCTGCTAATGGAACTGATTACTACCAATAAAAACACTGTTCTAGCAAATCTGCAATTGAGATAACACTATTGCATGTTTGATACACTAGCAATATAAACTATGAACTATGTCTTAGCAATCCTGTTGTAATAGATCTTTTTTCTTAGTGTAGAAACAGTTAAAAAGACGCCGCTATAAAGTTTCAACCCAAACAAACCTACGTCATCCAATTACCTGCAATTCTTTTATCTGACAGTCAAGTTTCTGATCACAAAGCTATCCTTGTTTGGATAGCTCGAATAGAAAAACTTTTTTTCCTTTATGCGGTAGAGTCAAAAATCAAAATTTGGTGAAAAAGTCCATTATAATATCATGCATTTAAGACCACAATGAAACAATTTTAAATATAAACTGTTGTTTTTCTGTCAATCGTCATAATAATATGGAGGTTTATGCAAAAATTCTCAAGTGACAAGTTAGGGAAAAACGTTTATTTAAAAACTCTTTGTGTGCGTGTTCACTGTTCAGCACTCTTATTATGCATTTTCATTATATTTCTTCGTGTGGTGGTTTTTTTTTACCAAAAAAGTTTATTTTGACTGCTTTCGTACGTATAGCATGCAAAATAGATACTATATTCAAATTTTGCATGCAAAGTTGCTTGCTTTAGCCTAGAAACAGAGTATTATTTTATTGTTCTGACTGGGGTTTTTTTAAATGGTTTCCGGCTAATTTAAATGAGTGTCCGAGTTGGATTTGCTTGGAGTGTGGTCGCTTTGTTGGTTCCTATCCTGATAAGCCCATAACACTAGAATAAAATTACTTTAAATAGATTACTTTTTCTTTATTTAAATTTTATCCATGATTATAAAACCTTTAGGCTTTATAGCTTTTATTAGCTGTATATTCTATGCTTAAGTGAATTATTTATAAATAATGGTAGGTATTAGAATAGATTATACAGTGTGGAATAAATTCAAGAAACAAAATATAGTTTTTTTTTTTAAAACGCTTGAACACGGGTATTAACATACAGGGTTAGGAAAAATTACCAGAACGGTCGATTATTTCAAAATATACAGGGGTTATCAAAAACGTCTTATATAAAAAATGTAGGGCTGTTAAAAATCTACATATCGGTGATAAATTGAAATATACAGGGTCGCCCACAAAGTTGTGGAGAATGATAGTTATATTTTTTTAAATGGAATACCCTGTATATTTTTACTTATTTTGATTGTCGACTCAATTTTAAACATTTTTTATTAAGCATGTGTTATACCTAAATTCATTACTTTCCTACATAAATTGATCAGCTACAAAACACAAAATATATTTTAAGAAACAATTTATTAAGTTAACTTTAAAAAAAAATGTATAACAAATCATGGCAAAACGGCTCTATTTTTTAATAAGTGTTGAAAATGACCCCCATTTACTAACTGACAATGATACAAATTATCGCAAAAATGTCTTTGGGTGTTTAAAACCATTTCCCTTGTTATTATCGCACTTTCATTGACAATTTTCATTCTTAATTCTTCTAAATTATTGGATTTATTTTGATAAACTATGTTTTTCAGGTGACCCCAATAAAAAAAATCTAATGGCGAAAGATCGGGGGACCGTGAAGGCCATTCGATAGGCCCTCTTCTTCCTATCTATCGATTTGGGAACGTGACATCCAAAAATTCTCTAACTTCGCGAGTAAAATGCGGAGGAGCTCCATCTTGCTGATACCAGGTTAAGTTAATATCAGCATTTAAATTGTTTATAGCTGGAACTATTTCTTGCCGAAGAAGCCGGAGATATCGATCACCGTTCAAATTTTCCTCGATAAAAAAAGGGTCCAATTACATGTCCCGCAAACAATCCAGCCCAGACATTAACTTTTCTTGGTAACTGTGTATGCAGCTCTTCATACCAGTTAGGGTTATTTCGCGCCCAGTAACGGTAATTTTGCTTATTCACCATTCCGTGTAGTGTAAAAGTCGCTTCATCCGAAAACACAATATTGTTTGAAAAATTCGGGTTTTCTTCCATATTTCTAGTCATTATTTCGCAAAATTCTAGCCTTCGATCACAGTCAACGTCAAAAAGTTCTTGTACAACATTAGTTTTTTATGGATGCATTTTCTCAGTATGAAGAACGGTTCGTACAGATTTTTGATCAATTTCATGATCCAAACCAAGCTGATTGGTGGATTGTTTGGGATTTTCTTCTATCGCAAGCAGAATGTCCAGCTTTTTTTCCTCTGAGGTAGCAGTCCTAGGTCTTCCAGATCTTGGGCGGTTTTTTACAGTACCAGTCATTCTGTAACGCTCAATAGTTCGAAAAACTGCATTTTTTTTAATGTGCCTGTCTGGATGCAAATTATTGTAAATATTACATACCTCCTGATATGATCTCTGTTTATCGCCAAACCCCCTTAAAATTAAAATATCAATTATCTCTGTTTCAGTAAGTAAAAATGCCATGCTATTTTCTTTTTTGTCTATTTCTGTCAGAATTTGAGTTTCAGATGTCAAAATATTAATTATTTATTGGTAACCATGGTCGTGCCTTATTTGTTGTTCACTATGTTCGAAAATCGCATCGTTATACGTTATTATTTGAAACGCCAATTTCTAGGAAAGTAATGAATTTGGGTATAACACATGTTTAATAAAAAATGTTTATAATTGAGTCGACAATTAAAATAAGTAAAATATACAGGGTGTTCCATTTAAAAAAATATAACTATCATTCTCCACAACTTTGTGGGCGACCCTGTATATTTAAATTTATCACCGATATGTAGATTTTTAACAGCCCTACATTTTTTATATAAGATGTTTTTTGATAGCCCCTGTATATTTTGAATAAATCGACCGTTCTGGTAATTTTTCCTAACCCTGTATTAAGTTGTATTTTTATAAAAAAAAATATTGATAGAGTTTTTCCCAAATAAGACATATTACGATATCAATCATTTTTTTAAATGGCAACCCTAGTTTTTATTAACTATTTTTAAAGTGCATATTAATAAGTTGTACCGGGTGAGTCAACGATTGCGCGGAGTAAATTTATGCCTTGAAGATAAGATTTGTCGATAATGAGCTTTTGTATGAAGGTATGCTTGGAAATCTGGCACATTTTAAAAATATTTTGAATTATACAGTGTGTGCACAAAAAGTAGGGTGTCATAAAGTTAATTTTTTTTTTAAATGGGACACCCTATATTTGATTAAATTGATTAATTCTACGTGTTATTTCATACATTTTTATTACTGGTTTAATATACGAAAAAGTTATTGTTTTTTTAGATAATTTGACTTATAATGAAAATTATGCATTCGCAAGCCTCTCGTTGTTGTAAAAAGGCTACTTAAATTTTGACTCTAAGCGATACATAATTTTTATACTTACCTACTAAATAAAGTCAAAAATACATATTCACTATGAAATATTTGACGTCTCATTTACCGTTTACTTTCTAGGACCAAAATCAGACAACTTCTAATTGAAAACTATATTTTATTAAATGGAACACCCCATTTATTTTTCTGTTATCTTATAGCTCGTCATAAACTCTTCAACTTGTGGAGAACGTCCTATCCCCATCTCTAATAGTTTTTGAAATATTTTGATATTTCGAGATTTAACGTCCTCGTTAAAGCATTTTTTGTCAATGGATCACGCCTGTTGAATCAAACATATCCATTAAATTTTGAAAACTTCGAGGACTGGGTGTTCGCCGCTCGGGATATTTCATCCTGTATAGTTGCCCAAAAAATAAATCATATCGATTTATTCATTTTTTGAAAAATTAATTTTGAGTAAGTACCAACTTATAAAATGACTGGATAATAAACTTTACATTAAAAAGGCTTATTTTTTATATTGATCTAATTCTTAATGTGTCATCCACTGCCATTATTTTCCATGGCTATTGTGATCCATTGACAAAAAATGCTATAACGAGGACATTAAATCTCGAAATATCAAAATATTTCAAAAACTATTAGAGATGGGGATAGGACGTTCTTTGCGAAAGTTGAAGAGTTTTTGACGAGCTATAAGATGACAAAAAAATATATAGGGTGTTCCATTTAGTAAAAGTCATAATTTTCAATTAGAAGTTTTCTTACTTTGGTACTAGAAAGTAAACACCCTGTTAATAAGATGTCAAATATTTCATAGTGAATATGTATTTTTGACTCTATTCAGTAAGTATAAAAATTATGAATTGCTTAGTGTAAAAATTTGAGTGGCATTTTTACAACAACGAGATACTTGCAAATGCAAAATTTTCGGGGGTAAGTGCACAAGTGCATCAAAATTACCGATAATTTTTGAATGAAATGTGTTTTTTTATAATTGAAAGAGTTTGTTTTCATATTTTCGCGAAAAAGCCCGACTCCGCAGGAGGAGGGCATTTTCGTAAAATATGAAAACAAACGATTGCAATTTGTAAAAAAAACACATTGAATAAAAAAATTATCTGGTTATTTTTATGCACGAGTGTAATTTATTTGAATATTTCCCAAATTAATTTAGAAGTCGAATCAAGTAAATTTAAATATTTTATTTAACAGAAAATACTAACAATAAAATTAAAATGCTTAAAATTACAAGAATTGCAATGAAAAGTACAATTATTGTAATTAACAATATTTTGCTTTGAATTCGTAGACATGGTGGTTGATGCAGTCAACGAGCGAGAGCTTATTTCGGCGGGGGACTCTCTTGAGCTTGACGGTTGGTCTTTATCCCGCATTTTTTCAATCAAAAGCATATGATGGTATTTGAGTGTCCACTTAGTTTAATTAACTGTTGTTCTCCAACACCTTTTTTGGCAAGTTTTGATACGGCGGTTGCTCGTAAGCTATGATTCGTCAGTTTGATATTTTTATTGGTGAGGCCTGACTTTTCCGCTTGTGTAGAGGTCCATTTATTCATCAAATTTCTTCCAACCGGTATGCTTTTGTACCATTTTCCTGATTGCCAGAAAGGATTCACGGTGAGAAAAAGTCGCATTTTATTGCTTGTCTTTTCTGCATGAATTTTTTATATAGTCGGATAGGGCAGATGTTCGGGTTTACTTTATTCCTGACCAACCATTTCGAGGATGCGCAGGGCTTATCTCCTCCTTGAGTAGTCTTGGTAAAAAGCGGATTATACTCTATTCGTCCCGTCTTCTGACCCGCGTAATTCAGTTCTTCTTTAAGATAGTTTGTTAAACACCTTGGGCCTTCTCCTCCACGCCAGACCAGCTCGTAGGATAAAACAAAAAACATCTTTTTTTGCAAACCGTCGGGGGTTTCCTCGTCGCAAGTCTCTACTATTTTGATGAATTCGTCGTGCTTTAGAAAAACTGAGTTTTGTTTTCTTTTTTCCGGCTCCTGCTGTAGTTGTTTCCGCTTAGCATTTTTGGCATCACGGGATGATTTGAACTGAATGTCACTGAATGGGTTGAAAATAATATTGTAATCCCTGTGATACTTATTCATCAACAATTTAGCGGTAACATACCATATAGTTTTGACAGTATAATCTTTATAGTCCTCACCATTTTGCTTTTTCATATTAAACGCCCAGTCCTTCAAGATATCTGCCAGTTTTGAAACATTAGTGTTTTCATCAAGAACGTGCCCCCTTTCCTTGCAAAAACACATGAACTGCCGCCAAATATAGTCGTGATTTGATGCAGTATTTTTTGGAATGGCTTCTGTTATTTTCTGCTCTATTTCGAGGATAGATTCTTCGCCAAAACGAGACATTTTTGTAGTAAAATTACGTCTACGGAAAAGTTCAATAGCGTTGTTTACAAAAAAACAAAAAAATTTACGTTGCCACGGGTTATCCCAATGCAAAGAGATAGTTATTAACAATTCTTGACAAAATGAAAGGAAAACATTCGTTGACATTGACTTTTTTGTCTGCTGTCACTTAATAAGATGACGTTAATTGTCAGAATATTACATTTTTTGATGTTTGTTAACAATAAAATCCCGCTTTGACGTTTCGTCAACAATATAAACTTGCGATGCAATTTTCGATTTCTGGCAGTGCTGTTTTCGCTGTAATTTTGCGAAAATTGCATTTCTCTTATGGGAACTTTAACATATGAGGGAAATATTCGCTGTAATTTTGCGAAAATTGCATTTCTCTTATGGGAACTTTAACATATGAGGGAAATATTCATTATAAGTCGAATTATCTAAAAAACTATAACTTTTTCGTATATTATAGTATTAAAAAAATGTATGAAATAACACGTAGACTTAATAAATGTATTCAAATATAGGGTGTCCTGTATAATTCAAAATATTTTTAAAATGGGCTAGATATGCAACCATACCTTATTACAAAAGCTCATTATCTTATCTTTAAGGCATAAATTTACTCCGCGCAATCGTTGACTCACCCGGCACCTAAGTACCAAATTTCAAATTTTAATCCTTGCACGAGACCGATAGGGGAGAGTCCCCTAGTACCGGACATCTCCCAATACCGGACATAGTCAGTTTCTTCACTTTGCCGAGAGGTAGCGCCCAAACATGTATAGAGTTATAGTCGCGTCTGTTACTAATGTTACCTCTCCGAAGCGTTTTAATCTATGGTCAGTTTGACAGAAGTTATCAAAGACAAGGTTAATTTATGGTGTTGTTCTTTGTTTATTCTTTACTTTTAAGCCTGTGTGCAGTGGTTTGCCGCATTACACTTTTCTGTACCGAAAAGCACATTAGCAGACAGAATAAAACTGTTAAAGTCTGGCGTTGAGGTTACCTTACCTGCTAAAACGGGGAGATTTAAGAAGACATTTTCAGAAGAACTAGAATCTGTTAGTTTTTCTTTGCGTCCGGAACTGGGTGACCATTTTTCGAATCATCGAAATGTAACCGTTTTTTATTTTATTTTTTTAATTAAAAATACCTTAATTTTTTTTAAAAATGTAGTAGGTACGTACTTAAAATGGTATGTTTAAGAGTAACAGAGTGTTTTTATTTTATTTTATTTTTTTCATTTTTAAAGTTGCCAGCTCCAAAAAAGCTAAGGTGTCCGGTACTAGGGGACTCTCCCCTAAATGTTAAGGAATTTTTAAGCACAAAAAAGGACATTAGTGTAAGTTAATTTCTCCCAAAGTAATTAGAAATGTTTTATTTGCGTTTGGGATATTGACAAATGGTAAATTTTTATTTGTTTAATATCTTACAAACGACAAGCAATAAAAATTTAAAATTTGGTACTTATTATAAGTTAATATGCACTTTAAAAATAGCCAATAAAAAACTAGGGTTGCCATTTAAAAAAATTATCAATGTCGATATATCTCTAATTTGAGACACTGTATCAATACTTAATTATTTTAATCACAATTAAAATGTTAACCCTGAACAAACCGGTGCCCAAGCATTTTTCCAAGAAAAAGTTAGTTGTGTTTTGTTTTAGGTCTTATTTTTTTAGCTATGAACTTTGGCAAAATTAACATTTTAGTATGTTAAAAGACAAAGAAAATTTTGTGAAACATTTCATTTACCTGCTTGAACATGTATTGGGCAACGTAGGATTTTTTACCTTTCCAAATCCTTTAAGCAAAATAAAACTAAATATTCTTAACAGATATCTTCCACTACACTCCTTTTCGCTTACCTCACTTTTCTCTTTTTGGACAAACCGGTCAAAATATTTAACAAAAAGCAATTTTAGCCCCTCCATCCAATGTTTTACTTGTTAACGAAACACACCTTGCAGAAGAAATCGATGCAAAACAATTTGTATCTCAGATATTATTGAATTCTTTCTGAATTCTTTAATATAAAGTTTCGAAACAAAAGTTTAAAACGTTGTTATTGCTGGGCTATAGAAAATGTCACCGAAGGCAATGTGCGTGTTAGCAGAGCGCCTATAATCCATGAATATTTACGAGCAATGTTCTTTCTTCTTTAAACATTTATCTATGCAAATCGCTTATATTTTTAAAATGGAAGATGTTATTTAAATTTTGGTAAAAAACCCGTATTCAAAAAGTTAAAGGCAGACCAAAATATATGCAGAATAATAAAGGGTAAACGATCAAAGTGGTGGGTGACAACTTATGCGACATAAAGCAATGTTTTGAATGTTCTCCTTTACAGTTAAACTAATGTTTCACAGGGAGTAGTAAATTGGTACTACCAAAACCGAAGAGGACGAGACCGCCTATCATATCATATTATACACAACTGCGAAGTACTAATACCTGCAAAAGATTCAAAATCTTCGGAAACATTCAACGCGGCGACCAGCTCCAGCATGACAAACTTGGTAGGAAACTATTTGACCTTGTAGAAGGAACAAACCTTTTTTAACAAGGCTGGGACGCACAATAAGTTAGAAGGCTGCAGTGTAAGAAGCTTGGGCCAAACATCCGTCCCCCGCCTTTAACCAATCACCAACCAGTCCTAGACATGTATTCAAATTAAGTCGCAACTCCATCATCATCATAGATTTGGTACACTCTGTATATAAATCTGTTAACTTTTTATTGTTAAATAATGCAGAATTAATTATCATTAATTATTAATTAATTTAAGACTTGCCTATCATAACACACAAAATTGTTCTTCTAATTTCTTTAACGACGAACGGCTTATCATTAAACATAAAATTGTGCAATTTTCTTTCCAATATTATATTTCCTTAGGGGCTTACAGACTATTTGTAGTACTGGCGAGCTGACGAGTACGCAATAGCATTCTGGTAGTGCTTCAACCTTATTTAATTAACATTATTGCTGGCTATTCAAAAGATGTAGGAAAAGGATCACTTCCCCAAGAAAAAACTAAAAATTAATTTGTTTTTATTTATTGATGTAATTTAAACATTTATAAAAAAATTTTATTATTCCAATAATATAATTACTTATTATTATTTTGATCCCTTTAGTATTTGAGTGGTTTATGGTTTCTCCATTTTATATTGAGAAAGATGTCAGTAAAAACAATTGAACAAAAATGGGAACATATTTGGGGCACTTGATATTTCTTTTACTTACAGATCACATTTAAGAAAATAGATTTTTCTCCATCCTTGTCACATTCGATATTTTGCGCTTTACCGATAAAGAGCAATATATTTATTTTTAAAAGAAGAACAATATTGTTTTTAAAGCCTAGGCAAGTTGATGTTTTTTTAATGCAAGTATATTGTTTTCTGTCCTTAAAGAACAGTTGCGCTGAAAACATCGGTTAAAACAATAAAAAAACTTTTGAATTTTGATTCACAATTGCGATTGATACATCCATAATGGTGCAATTTTAAAAAGGATTACATTTGTGCCAAAATTTCTCAAAAATTATTTAACACGCTTCAATCTGTAAACTATTATTCCTCTGTGCGTATGCAGGCAATCCATTTTCTGTCATAACATAACCTCAAAAAATGTATTATTTATTATGTGACAGGTTTGTCCCATAAGATATTATAGATTTTTTACATATTGTCACCAAAGAGATTGATGAATAATGAATTTTATTTATTTTTCAGTAAATTTAAATTAATTAAAAAACAAAATGTTTCCATGATACCTTTTACCCTAAATAAACTACTTATTTCTGACTTCATTAACAGTATAAAAATAATAATTAAAAATTTGAGAAGACGCGCTTGTATTTTACTTTTATTTACTTGTTCACATGCATCCGTCTTTATGTAGATCAATCCTAAGAAAAATCACAACCTTTACCACCGGTAAGTCAAACTGACTCAATTAATTTATGACGTGCCGCAAATATGAAGAATTTGACGGAACGGTCAATAGGGAACTTGACAAAAATTTTAAATGGTGAAAAAATTCTATAATTCATAAGTATATATTGTCATAAAACATATGGCAGCAAAAAAAAACATATTTCGTCCCAAAAGACCGCTAGAAAGATTTAAAACTGCCCCAAAATTTAAATTATCCCAAGCGGGTAAAAACGGGTCGTGACGTCACGAAGTATTATTTGTCATGATGACATCCACGAAATAGATTATAGGTTGGCAATAAATTGAACGACGTTGAGAATTCCACCTTAAAACAACAATACAATAACAATAACACACGGCAATCCAAATGCAAACTCGGTAGCTCGGCCACCGGTCAGGATGACGGATGACGGAAAAGTCATACTTCGTGACGTCATTGTGCTTGGCGCGCTTAAAAGTTCGTTTGAAATGCTTTTGACACGCGCGAAACTTTAAAGAATTTTTACCAAGTTATTACTGATTTTTAAGCAGTACCTAATAATTGGGGAATATTATTTTTAGGCCTAACTAAATCATATTATTGAAAAAAAAAATTGGAAAGTTCCCTATTGAATAGACTATATTATTTAGCATTTAGGCATAATTCCGATACGAAAAGTGGCTTTAGTTTGGTTTTTAGGTAAATGTTAAGCTCTCCTTTTACGGTTCTCGATAACCCAATAAAATGACAGCTCCAATAATTGACACGTGTGTTTGTATTTGAACTGTGTAGTTCCAACATTTATATACCGGCTTTTTGAGTCAGGTGTTAGATACAAATAAAACACAACAACATGGAAGCTATCGACATCGGATAAATTAAAAATAAATACCGGCACATATTATCTTCACGCTATTTGTTGTCAAGCAATTTCACGAATAAGAACCCTCAGGAAAATATTTACTCCGGTAAGTTTATTGTATTCTCTGAAATCTTTAGAAATGTGGAAATGTAATATAACCAGACAGCAGTGGCATTGCCAGGGTTTGGGGGCGGGAGAGGCGAAGTCTTTTGGGGCGCCAATCTTTTTAAATAAACATTTTATAATATTGTTCTTTTTTATTCAACATTTAGTCTAAAATTATTAAAATTAAATGTGGCATGGTATTAAGCACCATTAAAGCATTTTACAGTGCGAGCAAAAATTATTTGCATCAAAGAGGGCCTTGCATCTAAGGACGTAATGCTTAGCCGTAGAGCTTAATACCTGTTGGGTGTCAGTAACTACCTGAATTAACAATCAATCAGTTATTCCGTCATCTTTGACAGTCGTTACAAGTAATTTGATTCATCGCTAATTTTTCCAATTTCTTGAACAATTCACACAATGGGCTTTACGAAACAGCACAAAACATTCATGGTTGAAGCGTATTTTCGAAACGGGGTTAGATTAAATTGTGAGTGGCAATACAATCCGGGTTTGTGCATGGACGATTTTCACGAACATTTTCCTAACGTTGCTTTTATTGCTGGGGACTTTTATCATTGCCTGAAAAGAACCGTGGCGGTGTTTAGGGAAACAGGTTCTATACAACACAAAAAAGGAGCAGGAAGACCATCTGTATATAAGAACAGAAGAACTTGTTGCAAACGTTCGTGAAATAATGCAAAATATGCTAACAAATTGTATAAGACGCATGTCCCAAGAAGTGGGAAGATCTTATGGAGCATGCAGGACTATTCTTAAGAAACAGCTAAATTTATTTCCTTATAAAGTGCAAGTATTCCAAGAAATACAAGCCGCAGATTTTGAAAGACGCAGGAATTACTCACAATGGTTTACCCAAAATTTATTGGAAATAAATGATTTATTAGACCTGAAATTTTTTTTGAATGAAGCCTGGTTCCACCTCTCCAGTTATGTGAATTCTCAGAATGCCCCCTTAAAAAATTGGTGTCTAGTTAGCTGTTTGCCGAAGAAGAATTGTTGATCCTATTTTTTTCCATGACACTATTACAGCACAGCGGTATAGAGACAATATTTTGAATCCATTTGTGGAGCAATTACTTGACGACGAACTACGTTTTGGATATTTTCAACAGGACGGTGCAGCGCCCATACAGCCGCCGAAACTATTAACTACTTACGCAATTTTTTCGACGACATATTAAACAGTTTTCGATCAGACATTGAAGTCCCACCTGGATGCTAGTCAACACTTTCGAAAATATGAAGAGACGTGTGAATTTATGCTTGGAGCATGGCGGTGGCCAATTTCAGCAACTTATGTAATTAATTTTATTTTTCTTTCTGTATATTCTTACTTTGTTAATTTTGTAAACAACAAAGATAAATTTGTATTTGTCTACTTATTTTATTACTCATTAGTTTGGCATAATATCATGTCATACTATGACTTTGACCAAATTTTAACCTAGATTTGGTTAGATATATCGTCCCCATATCATTGTGATCTAAACCAAGTCCTACGTTTTTTAATCCAAGTATTCTTTGATGCAAATAATTTTTGCTCGCACGGTACATTATTAAGATACCATATTATGTTTCTTCTTTAAATCGGCGCCGTTGCCCTTATATAGCCTGCCACATTTTCCATACCCAGTCCGTCCCTGACGGAGAACACGTTTCTAGTGGTGTTTATATTACCGTTATATTAAATTAGAAATAACGTAAGAACTATAAAAGTTTGTGCTGCTTTGTTGTCGAGCACTTTTATTTATCAAAATACTGAGGAAATGATTAACCCTTGTGGGCATATTGTGTTCACTAAAAGCCTGTAAAGACGTGGAAAATTAGTCTTTCCTGCTACATACATTTGCTTTTATTGAAAGAGGGTATTTTTGTTTAAAAGTTCTTTAATGTGAATGAAAGTTATTACATGGTAGCTGTTAAAATTTAAATTCTGGTGGGCATTACGGAAATGGTAAAATATAGACAGCGTATATACGAAGAGTTTATAAGGAATGTTAGCCTCACTAAAGAGTTTTTAATTCAAAACCGTTCTAAATTGACAGTTGTGGGATTAGAATGATAAGTGTCAGAATACAAAGCCGTAGTCCATTTCTAGACGTCTTATTAAATTCCTATAGTATTTTTTATAGAGGGTGGAATTTTTAACTGGGATAAATTTAGTATTAGAAAGCCTCTGAAAAATACAGAACTACGGCTTCATTTATTTTTAGTTCGGCATACTTTTCTTCCTGTCTTCAAGAAATTTACCCGCCCCCAACTTTTTTCTTTCAAATGTATCGTGAGCTCGTTGGAAAGGGCATAAAAAGGGGAATACGACCCACTATTTACTTTTGCATTTCGGTAATGTAGCCGCAATTTGTTTTATTGTAAAAGTTGTTGGAAATGTTGCCCATTCTTTTCTTGACAAACCCCTAATCTAAAGTTAAATTAATTCTTGAAATTATGTACCATATCCGGGGTTATTTGACGAATTTCGTGTATAAATCGTTGCCTAAATTCCTCTAAATTTTCTGGTTTTGTTAAGTAAAGTTTGGTTTTAAGTGACCCTAATGGAAATGGTATCCCTTCTTCATATCCATCGGTTTGTAAAAACTGCACATAAATATTATCGAACATTTATGGCGTAATGAGGCAGAGCACCATCCTGCTGATACCATATTCGATGATCATGACAATCTGCTTCTGCATGGTAAGGAAATAAAGCAATCAAAGCTGGAATAAGTTCTCCTTGCAAAAAATCCAGATTATGTATGGCCATTTAAGTAACCTTCAAGGAATATTAGCTAATGCTGCGGTAGCCAATTATGCCTGCCCAAACATTAAGTTTTTGCGGAAGCTGTGTGTTTCTCGCATCTATTTTCTATGGACTATAATATCGACGGTTCTGTTTATTGACTTCATCATTTAGTACAAAAGTACACTCGTCTGTAAAAAGGGTCCAAATCTACTAAATGCTGATCAAGTGCATTCATCATTCACAAAACTGAAGTCGGCCGCGGCGGTCCGGATCATCTTCCAGTAACTCTTGTAGAAGAAAGGAACCAAATTTGAGATACTTTAAAAAAAAAAATTTGTTACAAAGATATAAATGTATTTCCTTAAAAGTACTGTAACACAACCTTTATACAAGCTTTTGCAACAAAAAGAAACAAATTAACATTATTATTAACTAAAATAAGGCCCTTTTTAAGAATTAGTGTATTTCTTTAAAACAAAAAAGAGGATTCCTAATTTGAGACACGAAGGTGTCCAAATTTGAGATACAAAGACATTACTCAAACAAACCATTTCCCTCACAAAAAGAACAAACAAAAGTTTCACTTCGGATCTCCCCACAGTCTGCATGTGTCCATTTACGACACTGGATGCATTTAGCCCATTTTTCACCATGTTTTCCTTTAGGTACCCCAAAAGCTTTTGACGCTTTTAAATATCCCATTTTTTTATTTCTAGCTTTTAACTGTCAATTCGATTTGTCTAACTATTGACGATTCGCATGCGCACTGCAGTGCTGTGTTGTGTTATTTTTATGTTTTTGGCATACGAAGAAAAAAGACAGACATATTCTGGAGCTGGTAGAGCAAGGCAGCTGTTAATCAGTCGGTCATATATAGTTTTGTTTACTTTCGTGTTTTGTGCAATTACGACCCCTTACCTGTTAAAACAAACGTAACAAACACATATTCTCTAGAATTCTTAGGATACGTTAGGACATTTAGATAGACTAGAAAATATCGTGTTACTACCATAGACAATTTACCTTTAGATACCTACAGCTTATCTCCTGCGCAAACAAAAGTTACGTTTTATGGGTGAAAAAATACGTCCGAGCGCATGACTCGTCGGTCAGCTGTCTTCATTCGGGGAACCTTCGTGCATGCGCACAAACCTCGTGTTATCGGCCGTCTTACTTTATCGACAATAATCGACGCGCTCAAAAATACTCTCCAGAACCGGCTCGGCCGCCATTTATGTTGTTGTGTTTTAAGGTTTCTCTTCTCTGCGGATTCCTTGTAGTTTTCTAAAGTTTTCAGCTATCGGATCGGCTATCGTGGATTGTGGGACTGGTGTTTAATATTTATGGATTTTTGGTTTTTGTGTAGTTTAGTTAGTGAATTGTGTTTGTGCTTTTAGTGACTCGGATTGTAATATAAACAATGACTAGTACTAGTTGCAGCCGTTGTATAATTGTATTATGCCCAAATAGGGGTAAAATAAACCCTCTATGGTGGCATATGAGCAAGAATTTAAATTTTAAAGCCCGGACCTGTCTATTTTCCCATTCGTCAAACGATAATGTTGCAGTGCGCATGTTTAATAGTTCCCAGTTTTGTTTACATGCGCGAGGCCATAAAACTGCCACATTCGTGATTATTGTTTGTTTATCTAAAGGTAAATTGTCTATGGTTACTACCAGTAAAAATTGTCGTTTTTACTTCAGTTCTGAAAATCGACGTGTTTACTTTCAAGGATTTTAAGGTAAATTGTGGCAATTTGAGTGGTTTCAAAAACTGTTTTTTTCAGTTTCTGTGTATTTATTTAAAAAAAAAACACGGGCATACTATTCGTCAATGCCTCCCTGAGCCGCCCTTCCAAAATGAGATACTAATTATTTTTTTAACAATTCCAAGGTTCCAGAAGTTACCCCTGCATTCAAGCTATTTATAGGTCGTTTATACATGGTTGACCTTGAGAACTGTGCCCTTAAGGCAATTTAACTTAATTTGGAACGTATACGTTGGTTCTGACTTATTGTATACGCCTCTTGTTATAAATGGTTTGTTCTTCCTACATGGTCCAATAGTTTCCTACGAAGTTTACCATGCTGAGGTTCTTCGCGACTGTATATAATATGAACAGCGGTTTCGTCCTCTTCATCGCAAAGTCTGCATTCAATAATGTAGATTCCCATTCGCCCCATGGTGTTCACGAATATTTAAAGGAAATTATAGAATTTCTTTTATTATTATAATTTTCAAAATATTAGAAATACTCGAAATAGGAAATTTTCCAATTTTTTTTTTAATAATATGATTTAGTTAGGCCTTGAAAAAAATTTTCCCCAATTATTACTCCTTAAAAATCAGTAATAACTTGGTAAAAATTCTTTAAAGTTTCGCGCGTGTCAAAAGCAAAGCCAAACGACCTTTTAAGCGCGCCAAGCCGGATGACGTCAGGAGGTATGACTTTTCCGTCATCCGTCATCCTGACCGGTGGCCGAGCTACCTAGTTTGCATTTGGATTGCCGTGTGTTATTGTTATTGTATTGTTGTTTTAAGGTGGAATTCTCAACGTCGTTCAATTTATTGCCAACCTATAACCTATTTCGTGGATGTCACACACGAATTATACTTCTTGACGTCACGACCCGTTTTTACCCGCTTGGGATAATTTGAATTTTGGGCATTTTTAAAACTTGCTAGCGGTCTTTTGGGACGAAATATGTTGTTTTTTTTTGCTGTCATATGTTTTATGACAATATATAGTACTTATGATTTATAAAACTTTTTCCCCATTTAAAATTTTTGTCATGTTCCCTATTCCGGAAGTAAGTTAAGTACTGATCATATTATAAGTAAAAATGACAAGATTTCTTGTAGTTTCGTCGTTTATGAGACGTGTCTTTGTTATAACTTAGTTACAATATTGACCTCAAAAAAATGGGGCATATGATTTTATTTAAAAATTCCTTGATATTGTCTCAACCTGAATTACTCATTTTTTTCTATTTCACAAGCAATAATTGTAACAATCAACTAATAATCCAATTACACCGGATCTATAAAATTAGATTTACCAGCACAATATTTGATCAAATTAATACCAAAAATAACAACACTTCTTGATAAACAATATATCATTACATGGGCGTCCAATGGGGTTGACAAATCAATAAAAATTAGACTACTGGAAAAGAACCCATTAATAAAGTTTTGAAAATATCGATATGCCTATTGCCTAGGATTATAGAATAGAGTCAGACCTATTTAGAGAAAAATATTTTTTAAACTTTACCTGAAAAGAAGTTGTATGTTTCCACAGTCCTGTGAGTCCTGTCATATTTTTTATCGACTACAGGCGACAACAATGTCATTTGTAAAACGAGTGCCATATACAGGGGCATAAACTAGCCCCTGTGTTCGGGGTGACCATGGCCCATGTAACCAATAGCGAATCTAGACTTTCAGTATATTGGCAAAAAGCGCAGGCGAAAAAATGTATAACCACGCCCAAGAGAGAAAATAGGTGAATAATTTATAGTAAATACTACTAATATTAGTCGGTCATACGTCCAAAAAGAAGTTCCTCATGAGATTAGAGAAAGCTGCTTTCTTCTTCTTCAATGCTCCATAGTTAATAGCTATTTTTTTAAAGTTTTAATACCTAGCATGTATTCTTTGAGCCTATTTCTTCAAGAAATATAGTAGGGGGGTAAAAAACAAATCGGGGGGCATATGACCCCTTAGTTACGCCACTGGGCGTTGTGACTAAAATGCATGATAAAACACAAATTACCAGTTACTTATACACTATGAAGGTAATAGGGTCAATCTTTTAGCTAACATAAAAAATTAAATAAATAAATTCGGTAGAAAATAATCGATCCCAATCCATAAAAAAAGCTTACAAAGTTCAGACGTGACTAATCCACTTGTTCAGATTATATATTTCATGTTCAGTTTGGTGCCCAATTTGCAAAAGAGTTGACGTAAATACAACAACGTTGGTCTATTTATTTAGTACAATAGTAATTACGTTTTGTGGAAAATAGGAAACTTATATTTGTGATATGGCAGATTTCAGTGAAAATGAGGAAAGTGATAGTACCGGTTGTGATAAAGAAATTAGAGACAAGCAATTGATATTCGTTCACAAATTGAATGAACATAAATAAATCTCTCTGACTACAACCGTTTAGCTTCCACAACAGCTTCAGCACTTGTAAGAAATTTAATAAAAATATTGGCCTTCTCCAAAATTGCATCCATTACAGAAGTGTATGTCTTACAGACAGTAGTTTGGTGAACACCGACTTCTTCACCTACAGAATTTTGAAAGCCCGGATCAGACAATTTCCGCAGAAAGACTTTAATCTTATTTAAAGGCGACAGTGCACCCCTTCGCCTTTTACCAGTATCAGTCAAAAAATAATTTGACAACCACTCAACATTTTCGCAGTCAAATCGATATAACTTTCTGAAATCATCATATCTGCAATAGATTTTTCTTTTAACGGACGTTCATATATTCAGCCATAATTGAAGACACAAATTAAGAGCAACGCACGTGTATGCCGCGGAGAATTAAAGTTGACTGCTACCAAGCAACCTACCTTAAAGAGTTTAAAGCGATTGCTACACTAGAAAGAGTTTAAAGCGATTGCTACACTAGAAAAAGCGGTTCATTAATTTATTTATCACATTTTAAGCAAACGATAGCAATCGCTTCTATTTTTTAAGAAAAAGCATTGACTAGAAGTAATTCCTGCACTTTTAAGCAATTGCTGGACGCAAAAGCAATTACTTTAGTTTTTATTCATTGGCTTTTAAGAAATTATTTTGAATGAACATTTTTTTCCGTGAATTTTACATTTTATCCAGGGAGGAAAACTAACCCTTTTTTAAAAATAGAAATACAATATTATATTATATAGGCAACACAAAAAGAAATTTCCTTTCTACACAACATATTATCCCTACCCCTCTATATTCCTCATACGATTATATGTATAGTTGTTCGGGAAGCGTTCCTTTAGCAACTTTGCTAAGCTAGTTTGTTAGAGGTGCTGGTATGCTTTAAAAGTGTCCGACATCGACACTAGATGGAGGTTAGTGCTTCATCCTCTTGACGGTGTCCCCGTGTACTGGTTCAATTTGAACTATGTGTTTTAAATTTTTCGCCGAATCTTCGCTTCTGCCATGATATAGCGAAACGCGTCTGGGGTTGGATCTGACGACATAAAAGGAGAAACTTTTCTTCACGACCATTACTGAATGCAATAATTCCAAAATCATTTTTGATAATAGAATGTAAAAATTCTCGCTCTTGAGTTGGAATATTTATTCTGAAACACTTGCTTCTCATGCGTTTTGCGTGTATTTTCATTCCATAACAAGAAACGAAATGAATATTCTGAAATTGATATAAACGACATAGGTTGCCATGAATTTCGAAACTGTCAGTGTCAGATAAAAATGGCCGCGTTGTAATAATTATTTTCAGACAAATTTTAGTGCAAGTCAAAAAATGAGTGAAAAATCGGATGAATCAGATATGGAACTGGATGGTTGTGGAGAAAATATAGTCTGCTACTCGGTTAGAATGAAAATTCGATACTCGTGGTTCCTCACGCTCGCTACGCTCGCGTTCGGAATCTTCCACTCGGATCGAATTTTCATTCCAACCTCGTTACAGAATCTACTATTCTGATTATAAAAATAAGTTAAAATATTTAGAGAAAGTCACCTGTAAAGACACACTTTACAATTTGCAGTAGTCCCGCCAGGCAGCGCTCGCTACTGTTTTAATTATTATAAAATTGTAAATGGGGAGTTGTTCTTGAATTTGGCTTAAAAAATTATTATGTACAGTTAAATTAATAACAATACAGGGTGTTATGTTATCTCGGAAACTACTAAGCATAGAAACTTGAAAAAAAAAATTATAAAGCGGTCATGAGAAAATTCTGGAAATTACTTTTAAGTTCCTCATTTGGCCGCAAGGGGGCACAATTGATATTTTTTTTTAATTCTAAATTTCTCCGAAAATTCCCATATTAAGGTATAACTCAGATTACATTATCTAAAAGCTTAGACAATTCTGCATCATTTTGGTTTAAGGCTCATTGGCGTACCGGTTTTGTTAAGAGTGGGGGAACCTATTGAATGTGTAAACATTAAAATCGCTGTAACTTCTAAACGACTAATCCGATTTTACTAAATTTAAGCTTGTTTGGAAGGGAAAGGTAAGTATCTTCAATCGCCGTATCCAACAGTACACGATAGTGTTTAATAAAATTACTAGAGGGCGCAATTTGTAATAATAACAGTTATTTTGATTTTATCCCGAAAATTCAAACCATAGGGTATAACTATGACATCATAATCAAAAAGTAGATGAAATTTGCAAGCAAAGATGTGAAGACCGCAGTTCGATATCTTTGTTCGTTTCAGAGTTATTGCCAAAACAATAATTTTTAATACAAATTGCGCCATCTAGCAATTTTATTAGAAACTATCGTGTACCATTAGATACAACAATTGAAGGTTTTTTCAAACAAGCTTAAATTTAGTAAAATCGGATAAGTCGTTTAGAAGTTACAGCGATTTTAATGTTTACACATTCAATAGCTTCCCCCACTCTTATCAAGGTCGGTACGCCAATGAGCCTTAAACCAAAAGAATGCAGAATTATCTAAGCTTTTCGATGATGTAATCAGAATTATACCTTAATATGGGAATTTTCGGAGAAATTTAGAATTAAAAAAAATAATTTCAATTGTGCCCCCTTGCGGCGAAATGAGGAACTTAAAAGTAATTTCCAGAATTTTCACATGACCGCTTTAATCATGTTTTTTTTTCCAAGTTTCTATGCCTAGTAGTTTCCGAGATATGGCCGGTGGCCACCCTTAATGAAACACCCTGTATAACCTTTTAAGAGTTGAGGAACCCAATGGCACCGAGACTCAATAGAAAGAGCCGCCACTGCACATAATTTTTTTTTCCATCCCGTAAACCAATCTAGAACCAGTTTTTTCCACTTTAATGGAAAATTTTCTCGGACGTCCATGTTTTGCTATCGTCCTATCATATTGATTGGATGATTGGTAGGTATATCGATAAAATTATGTAAACATACTAACAACATACACCGTTATAGATACGAGTCTAATTAATTAGTTATCGTATGTTTATCCAGGTAAACTTTTTAAATATTCGTCCGTGAAAAAGTAAATAAATGGAAAAAATATTAATCTATCACTTTCAACCTGGAGAAAACGCCGAATAATTAATGGCTATCTACAAAAATAAACATAAATTAATGTCTGCAACTTATTAAATATATTTCACCGGCTTTAAATTTAAGATGTTTACTAAACAACCCCTTAACTAGTGACGGAACTAAGGGGGACGCCCCCCTCTCCTTACCTAGAAATTTATGTAATTTTATGAAAAATTGATATATTAATAAAAGCAAAAAACGATTTTTTTTCAAATTTGCCAATATTGCTTTTTCTGCTTTTATTAATTAAAAAATCCTCCCTTTTTTAACTTAAAACTATAATTTGAAGAAGTAGTCCATGCTTAAAGTGGAGTTAAAAGTATGGGAAAGAAAGAAAAAACAAAAAGTCTTCCTCCACAAAATTTAATAGAATAATTCTTAAGGGTCTCTACATGTTTCGAACGTAGAAACGTTCATCATCAGGAGACAGAAAATGTAATTAAAAAGTGCTGATGGTTTTAGCAGAAGAGAAAATGGTAAAGGACCTTAATGGAGCTTTCATGGGATCGAAAAAATATTTTTGATGTGTAAAAGAGCCATAAAATGGAGAAATTAATGAAATTTAAACCATATTCAGTATGTGAGAAGTCAGTATAAGTGGTCTAAGATAGATAAAAACTGAGGAAGAAGAAGGATCTTTCTAAAAAGAAAGTATAAAAATTATTTAATTTTAGTAAACATTTTAAAAAGACTTAGGTGGAGAAAATTTGTAGTGGTTATCACACAGGTGATGAAAACCACATAAAAAAGACTGGTGGGGTAAGCCTCAGTACCCCACCAGTCTTTTTTATGTGGTTTTCATCACCTGTGTGATAACCACTACAAATTTTCTCCACCTAAGTCTTTTTAAAATGTTTACTAAAATTAAATAATTTTTATACTTTCTTTTTAGAAAGATCCTTCTTCTTCCTCAGTTTTTATCTATCTTAGACCACTTATACTGACTTCTCACATACTGAATATGGTTTAAATTTCATTAATTTCTCCATTTTATGGCTCTTTTACACATCAAAAATATTTTTTCGATCCCATGAAAGCTCCATTAAGGTCCTTTACCATTTTCTCTTCTGCTAAAACCATCAGCACTTTTTAATTACATTTTCTGTCTCCTGATGATGAACGTTTCTACGTTCGAAACATGTAGAGACCCTTAAGAATTATTCTATTAAATTTTGTGGAGGAAGACTTTTTGTTTTTTCTTTCTTTCCCTTAAAACTATAAATAATTGTACTTTAAACATGGATATTTGGCCGATTTTTGAATAAAATGAAAATGTAACGAAATATTTATTTAAAGAAAACGAAATAGTGAACGCGCCACTAGTGTTTATTCTTACGAGCAAAAATCCCCATCTTATGCTAAAAGACTATATTATCACAGTTGATATTATAATATAGATTTTGCGATCAGATACAGAAAAATTCTATAGTTTTTCAATTACAAAACTCTCTTAATTTGTGGGAAATAAATGTTTTGGAACTTTTTTTTCCATTACTATTTTTTTGATCGAAAGTGGTTACCGGTACAGGGTGTTTCATTAAGGGTGGCCATATCTCGGAAACTACTAAGCATAGAAACTTGGGAAAAAAAATATTATGAATAAAGCAGTCATAAGAAGATTCTGGAAATTATTCTTAAGTTCCTTATTTCGCCGCAAGGGGACACAATTAAATTTTTTTTTTTTTTTTAATTCTTAATTTCTCCGAAAATTCCCATATTAAGCTATAACTCTGATTATATACCTCAATCCGATTCTGACCAATTAAACGCTGTTTTGCGACCAATCAGATGCATATTATACTGAATATACCCCGCATAAGTGGATATATCCCGGGCCACCTGCCACAACAATGCCAATGCATAACAACATCATAACAAGTTTAAAATATTTGATGGTTGCTATAGACCGTTTCTATAATAACAAAAATCCCTTTCAACAAATCAAGTTTTTGATGTTGTCAGATTCGTGTCACATTTTTTTTTAAATGGAATCTTGCCGATTCGGTAATGTTTCAGTCGAAAATATAAGAAAAAACGCTGAAAAGACTATCCCAGAAAATACAACAAAAACAAAAAAGTATATATGGACCCAATTCGAGAAATTCTGCGAAACACGGCAGTATATATTGACCAAAAATACAACTATAATACAGCTTGCCGCTATATTGGAAGACTGGAGTTTTAATATGAAGAAAAAAGATGGTTCTGACTACAAGGAAGGGGTTATCAAGACAATGTGGAACCAAACAGCCCAACTGCTTCAAGAAAGGTACTTCAATAAATACAACATTAAATTTGATCCTTTTAAAGATCCTGAATTCCAAAAAGCACGTATGGCTAGAAATTCTAAAAGAAAACTGCTTCAGGCTGATCCAAAAAATCACCGGAAAAGTGCAAGAGCACTAACCTACGACGAGTACAAAAAGATGGTAAAAATTTTTGACGAAAATAACCCCGAGGATTTACAGAAAAAGTTCTATCAAATAGCGGCTGTGGAATTAGCATGGAGAGGAGGAGAAGCCGAGACATGCCTAAATACGTATTTCAGAGAAGAATATTATAGCGATGGTACAAAAAGTAATAGAATGGAATATAACCCAATCTTTTCAAAAACATCCCAAGGCGGAGACAAGAAGCTTTCAAATTCAAAATGGTTAGTGGCAAACACAAAAGATGCCGATTTATGTCCAGTTCGCCTTTACAGAAAACTAATTTCAAAAAGAGGGCAAAATATAACTACCCAAAGACTATTCCTGACAGTAAATCCAAATTGGAAAATGGGAAATTGGTACAAAAACTGTCCCATTGGAAAAAATACTCTTTCTAATTGGACAAAACAAGCAGCACAAAAAATTGGACTAGATACTGAGAAAGAAAAAATCACAAACCATTCCAATCGAGCCACAGCTGTCTCTACATTAAGCAAAGCAGGTGTGAGCGAACAAACTCTTATAAAAATAACTAGACATAGTAGTGCTGCATCCATAAAGCCATACTTGCAGATGGACAAAACTCATCACGAAAACACTATTCAAGGTTTAAGAGGTCACCCTCCAACTAATGGGTTGGACCAACACGAAGCTCCAGTCTCTTGCAGCTCGAAGAGTTTCCAGCGACACCAGCAAGCCACTACTGTTTATTATAATAACTGTGTGTTTAACAATAATACTTATAACTAATTTTCTGTTAGTTTTATTACTTTGTCAATTGTTTAGGTTTTGTTTCGTTTTGTCCGTTTTT
Source organism: Polydrusus pterygomalis (assembly GCA_963969555.1). Classification (NCBI taxonomy): domain Eukaryota; kingdom Metazoa; phylum Arthropoda; class Insecta; order Coleoptera; family Curculionidae; genus Polydrusus; species Polydrusus pterygomalis. The sequence goes on from OZ018378.1 coordinate 48,106,030, forward strand.
CTAGTAGCTACATAAATCATTTTAAAAATCTTGCATTTCGTTGTATTTTTTCTTTTTTTTTGGTATATAATCTCAACATATACCACTCGAGGCAAATATTTTATTTAGATTATTTCGTAAACCTGTCAATTTCGCCTTTTCGTCCAATCAAACCGTCTCGTTTTAACCAATCAGCTAGTATAATAGTGATAAAACTACGTGGGATTTTAGCGATTAAACGTCGCCATTGGCCCGTCTAGTTCTGTCAGAATATTTCGAAGTATAAATCAATGTCAATTATTTTTTTATAACTTTTTCGGATAATTTCTGATATTTTAATACAATAACATTAATACTATATTTATTTACCTACTTGTTTTTATATTATAATGCACCCATGCCTATGTTTATTCTAGTAAAGTTGCTATTCTTTATGAATTACACCACATTTTAAAAATACTTATCAAATGTCATTATAGAACTAATCTAAAATTCTGACTTCTGCTTATAAGGCTGGCAACCAAACATACAATTATAATTGTATGTTTGGTTGCCAGCAGTAAACTAAACAGTTTTCGTTAAGTGGTATGTTATGCAATTTTACTAAAAATAACTATTCCAAGTAATACACCACAGGCTACCTGTAGAAATATATAAAACATTATTACTCAATAGATATGGATGGGACATTTGGGGATTACGAAATAATCGTGCCAAATATCACTCGACCATCATTTTTTTATTGGTTAAATTTTCCATTTTCATTCAAACTTTTTTGGCAATTTTTCTCGTTGAACTTTGGGCATGTTTATTCAAAGATTAAATCCCTCGATCTTCGCTCTCGGGATCTAATCAGAATAAACATTTCCAAATTCAACTCGTAAAATTTCCAAACAAAAAAGTTTTCGTGACAGCTGAAAAATTTAACCGATAAAAAAACGAGGTCTTGTGATATTACTGTTGAATATTTTTTGACATTTTTCCGCAAAATTTCTATAAAAATTGCCCTCGACAAAAATTCTTTTAAAAAAATATCCCTCCAGCTTCGCTGTCGGGATATTTTTAAAGAATTTTTGTCTCGCGAATTTTTGACAGAAATTTTGCACAAAAATGTCAAAAAATATTCAAAAAAATATTCACCTTTTGTGATATAACTTATGATTACATCATTAGAAAGCTTAGACAATTCTGCATCATTTTGGTTTAAAGCTTATTGGCGTACCGACCTTCATAAGAGTAGGGGAAGCTATTGAAAGTGTAATCATTAAAATCGCTATAACTTCTAAATTACTTATCAGATTTTACTAAATTTAAGCTTGTTTGGAAGAGAAAGGTAGGTACTTTTAACTGCTGTATCCAACGGTACACGATAGTTTCTAATAAAATTGCTAGAGGGCGCAATTTGTAATAATAACAGTTTTTTTTTTATTTTATCCCGAAAATTCAAATCATACGGTATAACTAGGACATCATAATCGGAAAGTAGATTAAATTTGCAAGAAAAGATGTGAAGACTGCAGTTCGATATCTTTGTTGGTTTCAAAGTTATTGCCAAAACAATAATTTTTAACACTTTTATCGAAGAAGTTATTGTTTTTATAGCTTCGTGGGCACGACAAAAAAAAATATTTTTAAACTTTATGATTCTTTTATGTGTAGGCTTGTTACTCATTATTCTAATGGCCCAAAAACTACTTTAGATACATAATCATGGAAAACTTCTAATTTAAGCATAACATGATGTTTTAAAAAATAAATCTAGATAGCCGTGAAACAAAATCGGCAGATTTAATTTTGATAGGTGTTGACAAAAGTTTCTCCTTGATTCTTTTTGAATTACTTCTAACCTAATCAAAACTATAGGCTTGCCCTATATTTTGAATGTTTTCAATTTTTGATGATGATTTTCATTACACATCTCTCTTAGCCAATAGCAATAGTCGAGCCGCTTATCAAAATCAGTTTCCGATAGGGCCTGGTGTAAATCTACATGATAGGGATGCAGCCTAAAATCCCTTATATATTCGGAACACTGCAATAACACTTATACCTAGGTCTATGGAAATTTCTCATGAACTTAAATGCGCATTCGCTTCGACGCACGCAAGAACGTTTATAATGTTGCCTTCATTCCTCACTGCACGTCTTCTGATACCAACTGAAATAGGTCGTACACTTCCCGGTTGCCTTAAACGTATTGCCAGTTGCCAGAATTTTCGGAGAAATTTAGAATTTTAAAAATTAATTTTTAATTGTGCCCCCTTGTGGCGAAATGCGGAACTTAAAAATAATTTCCAGATTTCTCATGACCACTTTAATTATAAAATTATTTTCCCCAAGTTTCAATGCTTTGTAGTTTCCGAGATATGGCCGGTGGCCAACCGTAATGAAATACCCTGTATATCTCAACCTTCCTGTACTTATTGTTTTTATTTTATTGTATTTTTTAATCTAAATTGGAATAATATTATAGTTATGTAACAAATAAGGTAAAACCGAGGGATATGACGCGGTCGGGGATATGCCGCAATCGCGATATCTCCTTTATGTGGGTATCAATGAACCTTAATCGTCGAATATCCTTTAGTTCCATTGGCGAACACCTCATCGACAGCACGCCATTCAGGTTAAATCAGTTGCCTTCAAGAGTACACGCATTTTCGTCATCTAAATCAGGTGAACACCTCCAAAAGTTTTATAGCGTTATTTTTAAAGCTCTGTATTAGGTCTCCTTCCAGATTTTTAATTGTTTTTATAAATTCTATAGCATAATACGACTTCTAAAATTGATAGTATGCAGCCGACTTAGTCATCTTTGTCTTTGTTATGATTTTTTTATTTTTATAAATAAAATCGCGGATAACTAGTGATATGACGCGCGTCATATCCCTAGTTTTAGTACAGTTGTACTACATTGGTATTGTTACGAAATGTGAAAAACAAGAAGTAACTGTTAATTTTATGAAGAGAAGAAAATTGCAGTTTATTTTCCCGCAAGCAAAAGATGAATCAGTCATTCAAATGGAAATAATCAAAAAATTAAAAAAATTTTAAATTACATATAAACTGCCATAAGCAATATCCCTAGCCCCCCTAAAGTCATATCCCCACCCCCGTCGGGGATATGACGCAAAATTCAATTTTCATAAACAATTTAATTAATAATAGTTAGCACAATTAAGAATCACCAACACTTCCTGTTTATGATACATTAGGGTTGCAGGTAGATAGAAATTCAAACTATATGGGAAATTTGTGAATGATAACTGAGAAATTGAAACATTTCAAAACGTGCGTCATATCCCCCGGTTTTACCTTAAAGGTCACAATTAAAGTCATAAAATAAATGATAACGGCGCCGCGCGCCGGTGGCTCCGTGGTTACGCCGTTGGCTCCGTGGTTACGCCGGTGGCTCCGTGGTTAACGCGGCAGTCACTGAGAACTCCAGGACGAGAGTTTTTTGGTTCGTATCCCACTTCCGGAAAACTGGTTCGAGCCCGGTGAATTTTAGTGGTATAAGTCTTGACGTGGTTCTAGCGTCGATCAAAATTTTCACGCCAATGACCAAGCCGAATGAGATCGGATATCTCGTGCATGGGGTGCGGGGGAAGGAACACACTCCCCAATCGGTAGGTCTTGGAAGCACGAAACCAAGGGTCGATACCCTTGGGGGTGCTTATTATAACTGAGGATCGTGGTTCCGAGCCCACGTTAAACCGTAGGTCCCCTCGGGAATCGCCCTGGCACTGCCAGGCTGGCAGCGAACGAAGGGGAGGAGAAAATCCGGAATAAGCAAGCAAGCAAAATTAATAATTAATAATATTTTTTCCTTTTTTATCCTTTTTTTTATATTCTCCTTAGTACATTCCAATTCCTCCACTCTACTCTCAGTGGCGTAGCGTAGGGGCGAAGGGGAGCGATCGTTCATTTGGCCTGGCGCCCCTTTACTGCTTTACCATTTAAATACCTAACAAAGCACAAAAAAATCACAAAACCGGTTTTAAAATAAATAAATATAGTTTAAAAAAACTAAAAAACACGCTTTAATAATAAATACTTATAAATATAGTTTAAAGTAATTCTTGAAATTCTTAATTTGGGCAGAAAATAATAATGAACAATAAACATTGGTACCTATTATTCTGAAAAAAGCGTGGGGGGTGCTCGATATACAAAAAATATAGCACAAAGCGCCCCACGCTTTTTCACCATAATATTAATGTTTATCGTTCATAATTATTTTCTGCCTATATTAAGAATTTCAAGAATTATTTTAAACTATATTTATTTTCCGCTTTTTAGTTTGATTAATTATTAAAGCGTGTTTTTTAGTTTTTTTAAACTATATTTATTTTTCATTTTTTATTTTGAGTTGTTGTTAAGAAAAAAAAATTTTTTTGGGTAGAGATAGTCATAGAGAGGTCCGGAGTAGAGATGGAATACTGTCACTAATTTAACAATGACTTTTTGAAATGGCTAGATTTAAAGCAGTGGATCCATTTTTTTTAAATGGCTAGATTCAAAACGTTGGATCCACATACCCGAACAAACCCGCTCGGCCAACGGACCAACTGATAGCGAAAGGATGTACCAACACTATTAAGCTGATTGCTCGAGCTGGAAAGTAGGTAGATAGTACGCATGCGCATACGGAGAGCTCTATCTGACTATCTCTCTCACTTTCATATAGAGGATCTGTAAGGAAATGATTTAATTCCGGCGATCCTGATCAGGATTATAAGATAAACTTATCAAATTATTGTATTGTAAGCGGTTCTTGGTAAGTCTACAAAATTTAAATTAAATCTGACCGTTTAAAGTGGGTCAAAATCGGGTTCAAAGAAGTCGGTTACAAACAAAAGTATACCTACTTACTCTGTCGTCTTTAGTTTGTTGGCATTCATCCAAGGATTTGAAGTTGTGTAGGGCCATGGCCAAGGCCATAAACCGGTAGAATAAGTCAATAAACATATTATGTACTCTGCAATTATTATATAGTAATTTTTCTTTAACTTTTATGGTTGATGGTTTTCTTATTTTTGTTATAAAAGGATTTAATTTTCGGTTTATTTCAATAAAAATAATTTAAATTAGAAATTTTGTTAATTAAAAATGTCACAAAAAGCATACAATGCATTTTTACCCAATGTTGACATCTAATGTATTTTTTAACTGTATTTTAAAACACTTCTTGGTTCTTGGAAAAATGTATAGGTCCCCAATAATTTCAATAAAATGTTTTAATTGTGCTTAAGACCATTAATAACATCGATATGACAAAATGGGTATTTAAAAAATATTGGCGCCCCAAAATACTTTGCCCCTCCCACCCCTAAACCCTGGCTATGTCATTGTCCTCTGCTATTGCAAAATTTTAAAATATTGGACACGTATAAACAAGGGCTTCAATTTCCTGTCCCCTTAGGAGATCGGACGTAAAAAGTTGCAAACTTTTTGAAATACATTTTCCTTTTTGACACTTAACAAGTCCCGATGTCTTCACGATAAAGTTTGCTGATGGCAAATCTGTTGGCAAGTACGTGATTTATACGAGAAGCAATATCCTCAACAAACTCAAACAAACCATACGTTTAATTTCAAGTTCGTGAGACTGTCTCGTTTAGCCATGTTTTTCCAGAGCTTGATTAAATATTGGGAAAACGCTCCACTGTTACAAATTAGATTGGGGGGAGCCGTTTCAGATATTATGATTTGAAGAAATAGTCCATGCTTAAAGTGGAGTTGAAAGTATGGGAAAGAAAGAAAAAACTCAAAGTCTTTCTCCACAAAATTTAATAGAATATAGAAATTTTTTAAGGGTCTCTACATGTTTCGAACGTAGAAACGTTCATCATCAGGAGACAGAAAAAATATTTATATAGTGCTGATGGTTTTAGCAAAAGAGAAAATGGTGAAGGACCTTAATGGAGCTTTCATGGAATTAAAAAATGATGTGTAAAAGAGACATAATATGGAGAAATTAATAAAAGTAATAGTTAAAACATACAGGGTGTTTCATTAAGGTCGAAGAGCGGCCATATCTCGGAAACTACTGGGCATAGAAACTCAGGAAAAGAAAAATGATAATAAAAGGTGCCATGAGAAAATTCTGGAAATAATTTTCAAGTTCCGCATTTTGCCGCAAGAGGGCGTAATTGAAAAGTAAATTTTTAAATTTTACATAACTCCGAAAATTCCACATTAAGGTATATGTTTGATAACACCATTTTAAAGCTTGGACAATTATGCATCATTTTGGTCTTATGCTCATTGGCGTACCGACTTTAATAAGAGTGGGGGAAGCTGTTGAAAGTGTAATCATTTAAATCGCTGTAACTTATAAACGACTTATCCGATTTTAGCAAACTAAAGACTGTTTGGAAGAGAAATGTATGCACTTTGACCAGTCGTATTTAGTTGTCCATAATAGTTCTAAAAAAAAATGGTAGAGGGCGCAATTTCCAATAACAATACATTTTTTTATTTTACTCCGAAAAAATAAATCATACGGTATAATTATGATACCATAATCGAGAAGGAGATGAAATTTGCTAGAAAAAATATTAAAACCGCAGCTCGATATCTCCGTTCGTTTCAGAGTTATTGCCAAAACAATAATTTTTAAGACAAATTGCGCCCTCTAGCAATTTTATTAGAAACTATCTTGTACATTGGATACGACAATTAAAGGTACTTACCTTTCTCTTCCAAACAAGCTTAAATTTAGTAAAATTGGTTAAGTCGTTTAGAAGTTACAGCGATTTTAATGTTTACAGTTTCACTTGATAAGAGTGGGAGAAGCTATTGAAAGTTTAAACATTAAAATCGCTGTAACTTCTAAACGACTTATCCGATTTTACTAAATTTAAGCTTGTTTGGAAGAACCTTTAATTGTCGTATCTAATGGTACACGATAGTTTCTAATAAGATTGCTAGAGGGCGCAATTTGTGTTAAAAATTATTGTTTTGGCAATAACTCAGAAACGAACGGAAATATCAAGCTGCGGTTTTAATATTTTTTCTAGCAAATTTCATCTACTTTTCGATTATGGTATCATAATTATACCGTATAATTTATTTTTTCGGAGGAAAATCAAAAAATATATTGTTATTGCAAATTGCGCCCTCTAGCATTTTTTTTTAGAACTATTATGGACAACTAAATACGATTGGTCAAAGTGCATACATTTCTCTTCCAAACAGTCTTTAGTTTGCTAAAATCGGATAAGTCGTTTATAAGTTACAGCGATTTAAATGATTACACTTTTAACAGCTTCCCCCACTCTTATTAAAGTCGGTACGCCAATGAGCATAAGACCAAAATGATGCATAATTGTCCAAAACATTTTTAGGTTTTTGTCAAAAAGACATTGAGAGGATAAAATTGGTAGTAATTATCACAGTAACAATGAAAATTACATTCAGCAGAGTATTTTGTGGTGGCTGAATGTAAACCTCTCAATGTCTTTTTGACAGAAACCTAAAAATGTTTTTAAAAATTTAAATAATCTTTGACACTTTCTTTTAGAAAGATTTTTTCTTCTTTCCCAGTTTATTTGGTTGGTTTAAACCCCATTTACTGACTTCTCACATACTAAGTATGTTTTAACTTTTACATTTATTAATTTCTCCATATTATGTCTCTTTGACACATCATTTTTTAATTCCATGAAAGCTCCATTAAGGTCCTTCACCATTTTCTCTTTTGCTAAATCCATCAGCACTATATAAATATTTTTCTGTCTCCTGATGATGAACGTTTCTACGTTCGAAACATATGTAGATACCCTTATTGAATATTCTTATTCTATTAAACTTGGGGGAAGACTTTGAGTTTTTTCTTTCTTTCCCAGATATTTTATGATGTTTAAAGTTTCCATTTCTTTTTAGTTTTCTTATTTGGCTGACTTTGACCATCCCATTTTAAAAATAATTTATTAAAGGTCCACGAAGTACAAAAAAGGTTTAAAATGTTAGGCAAGGAATTTTAAAAATAAAAACTCTAACTCGAATAAATTCGGTAATGAAGAATCCATCAATAGAAAATTTCAACAAGGGTACCTTTTTTGAACTATTTGAATTGGTATTCCAGTGAATTTTTCGTTTCATCAGGCGTGGAAACTATTCCTACCTTTTGTTTTTAAATGCAAATGCATAATGTACGTACAGTATGCAGTGGAGGGTTTAGGGGGTGCCTCCCCCCCCCCCCCCCCCGCCACCGAGATGTTTGCATAAACGATTTGAAAATAATAATTACATAGAGAATAATTAGACTTTTTATAAATACCATTCAGGAATTACTTATTACATAAAGAATATCAGTAGATTTTCGTTATTTTAGTCGGTATTTTTTAAGATTTGATGAAAAAGCTATAAAATTACAATTATCAGAAAAATTAAAATTTAAAAAAAATTGCATTAATCTTAATGAAAAGTAGAATAATCGCATCCGTATGATTTATATCAACGAAAAAATATTCTTGGCTAGAAGACTTTAAAGTGTGAAAAGACCTGCATTTTGCATTGAAGTACCCAGGGATGCCAAAAACAATGGACTCCCTGGGGTCGAGTAGACATTGACAGCTGTTTTTGGTAATTATTACCGCTTATCAGGCGTTGTTTTTGTTATTTCTAATTAAGAGGCCACTGTCACATACTTGTAGGGTACAGTGGCATTCCTTTCATTTTTCCAAAGAATTGAAAATTATTGTTTTGTGGTGCTAATAAATGTTTTATAGGTAGTAGAAAATCTGCCCATTGTTACCCTGTATCATGCGTATCATTAAAAGCAATCACTACTAAAAAAAAGTAATATTAAAAAATGTGGCCACTGTGACCGGTTCTCTCCTAAGTTTCTCCAAATTTTCTGATTTTGTCAAATCAACCTTACTTTTAAAAAAGAAAAGAAAATAATCGAGACGGTTAAGATCTGGTAATCTTACCGACTGGTTAGGAAACATTTTATTCCAATATTCCAATATAGTCAATATTGGGCCATGGATTTTGCAGAAACTATATTTGATCACCATTAATATCTTCATGGTGAATAATAAAAGCCCATTTATAGTATCTTCAAAGAATATTGACCCAATGACTGGGTCACCAATTATGCCTGCCCATACTAAGCTTTTGTGGACGTCGAGTGTAAGTTTATCGGACCAATACCGACAATTTTGCTTGTTCACATAACCATACAAACTTGGAAAAAAAGAACCTAATCCAAAACTATTAAATCGATCATAATTTCACAAAATTGAACTCGATAAACGGGGCCATCATCCATGCATTAACTCCTGTGCCATTTTAAATTGTCGCATTTTCCGATCCGAATTTGGAGAAGTTTAATGACAGCAAAGATGGGTTTATTTTATACGCGTTAAACTGAGAATATACCACTTTATAATAGTTTATCCCTTGTAGTCCTTCCATTAAATAAGACGCTTGCTTCTAAACGCATTAAAAGGGGAGAGGGTCCTAACCTATTTAGAAGTTTGGGCTAGTGATGCATTCGCCATTTCGTATTTTGATCAATATTTCGTAACTTCTTGGTATTATCCAAAAATCGACCAAATACCTAAAGTTTTCTGTTAACTTTGGTTTATATTAGGAAAATAAATATAGACAAAATTACAAAATTTGGGATTTTTGCTTTTAGCGATCTTCTATCTGGAGAAGAAGGGCTTCTTAAAGTCACATCCATTCCACAAAAAAAGTATTAAACATTAAGTTTAATTTTAAAATAACGGAATGTATAAATGTTTGAAAAATTACTCTTTTCATTCATAGGGTCTGGACAAATGAATCGAGGTTATTGAAACGCAATAGTAAAAGTGTACTAATAAACTATTTATTTAAAAACTATATAGAATTACTTATAATAAGATTGTCTATGCATTAACAACCGCCTAAAACAGTTAAACCAAATTTAATGCGTATAAACAGAACTGTTTACTGTTTATAGAAAAGTCATTCCAAAACCATACTGCTATACATAACTATGAAAAACTTAACTACTACTTGTAGTAACAAAAATACTTTAGCACAACAAGTCAAATTAAAGCTTATTGCTCTTGACAAAACAAACGCACAAACTCTTTAAATGTTGATGTGATTTCACTAGAAATGTGATGTTGTAAAATCAAAATACAGGAACAAAAAAACACTCTGCAACTTAAATGGGCTGATGTTGGCATAGATAATGGAAATTCATTACCTTATGTCCTTAGTTTTGGCATACATTAACTACACAACAAGTGCACACACAACACTTCGACTGCATACTGTATACAGCTTGACAACTGTCTGACGAAACCATTTCTAAAATATCTAATTGGGGATCCAAAAACTCTACCTTTTGTTGAGATTGGACAACACGAACAAGTAGTATATATTGATTATAAATCCCAACTAAAAAGGGAAATATAAAAGATGCCGTTGTAGGCAAGGGGTACTGAAACTGGGAGCGGAGTAAAAAACTGAACGATTCTGTCAGTGTCAACAAAAAACCAACCTGCTGGTCATTTCATTTTGTTGTACCTGATCATTGCCTAGCAATGGCACGGAGAATGATTCGACATTATAGTTTAATGTACCGGGTGGCATGTTTGTTGTTTTAAATTACTTTTGTTGGGGTGTTTCCCCAACACTATCTATGTAGAGTAAATTTTTCCTGGGTCTTAGGTATGGAGGACTTGAGGTAGGAGGCCGATCGCAATGCATTGGATTCGGTCCCAAATTAGCATCGGTAATTCAGCTTTACGAGTTGCCATAAGATGGCGCTCGTGTTCGAAGTGGGCTATCAAATAAATGGTTTCTTATGGACGCGATAACTATTTTTATTTAAATTAGTTCTTTAAGGAACAAATAAGGACTTTTATATGAAGTTACACTTACTTTGATATACTTATTAGTAAACTCGGCCTGTATAAAGTTCCAACGATGCTTGGTTTTTAAAATACAGGGTATTAAACATTCTAGCTATACCTTTGGAGCTGGAAAGAGACTTATTTGGCTGCGTTTTCTCTCTGAAAAAGATCCTGTCTTACACCCCGACACAAAGCAAACTCTACTTTTATAAATTATACCATTATTCATTATAAATATGGAAATTAATTACAATACAACGTTATTTGTCTTGTCTTGCCTTCCAACATTATTTGTTATTTCGAAAAATAAAATGTCAATTGTCAAAAGTAAAAGCACAGAAAAATAAAGGGTTAAAGTAAAAGTTAAAAACTATGGAGGATCTAGTTTTCCATATTAAAAACGAAGAAGAAGAAGACAACATCAGCCCACTTCGGACGCGAGAGCCATCTATCGGCCAATAGCGAACTAATCAAAAAACCGGGACAGAATTTGAAAATGCTGCCATTGTCGATCGGCCTCCTACCCTATAGTTCTCCATAGTCTTAGGTCAACTTTTGATTAAAAATCTTTTTATTTGTTAACGTTTCGGTTTATTTTACAACCATCTTCAGAACTACAAAGAGATCTATTACTAAATGTATTTTTTTAACGAATACAAAACATACCATATCGATTACTCAATAGCACTATACACTATTTTTATTCTAACGACTAACATGTTTTGGCAGAAGTGAATAATTGACAATACTAAAGTTATAGATATTTATTTGTGTTGGTATAAGTACGGACTAGGTCTGGGCGATATTGAAATTCAAATATCGATATTTAAAAAAATATCGATATAGTCGATATATCGATATTTTAGTTTTTAAATATCGTTATTCGATATATCGATAATATATTATATTATCGATAAAACATAAAAATATTATATTACAAATACAGTGTCGCCAGTAAAGTCCGCATCATATGGGATTTTTTTTTATTAATAGCTTTATTCAAAATTTGACTTTGGCATCAAGTTCTGCTTCGATCGAGATAAAAATTATGCAAAATATTAGTAGTCATTGTTGATAAAAATATCGATATATCGAATTTTGATCCTGCCCTAGTACGGAAAACTGATACATTGATTGGTAAATCCCTTGGGTGTAGAAAATTACATTATTGTGTTATAAACATTACTAAGATTGTCTGTATCAGTTCTAAAATTAAGGGTAGGTATTTTTGGTTTTTTAAATCTAAATCATTTCTTTTATATTTCTTTTTTTATAATTAATTTCGTAATCGAGAATCTGAACATTGTTAAAGTTTTGTAAATGAGGTTTGTTTGATTTAATTCAGGTGTTTCTTGTTTTAATTTTGTGAATAAAGTTTTAGAGTTATTTCCAAGTTTTTGTGCGATACAAATTGTATACGTTTTCAGCACTTTTTGATTTATTTCTGGGACGTATGGTAATGAAATAAATTTATCATTTTTTTTAGTATTGATTTTGGTTTGATTTGTGTTATAAATTTTGTTTATTTTAAGTTTAATAAGTGGTTCGTAGAATTTTTTTAGATATTTATTTTTTTGGAGAACTGTTCTAATTTTGTTTAGGTTTTGTGGTCTTAATTATGGATCTGTAAGCAGGGTAGCTCTATCAACTAGAATGTGCTTTTTGGCTGAGAGACAAAGACGCTCTCTTAAAATGAAAAAACAGCGACCATATGCGACTTATGGTTATACCGGAAGTTGTCATAAATTTGCTTATTTTAAATAGAACATCCTGTATAATATATTTTTTCGTGTTCCCTTCTTTATTTCCAATAACTTGTATTAAAAGTTTTTTGTCCTTCTATATCCATTTCCGAGAAAAAAAATTGTTTTTCTCAAATTTTGACCTTCAACACGGTGTCGCTAAAATTGAATTTCTTTTCGAAGATGAAAGAGTGAAACCGGAAATTCTGCTTGTTGAGTTAAATATTAAGGTGGTCGATAATGAATTGTCTAATATGGAATTTTAGATACAGGGAAGCGGAAAAGTAACAATTGTTGATTCTTATAAAAAATGTAAATTTATATAAGCGAGAATATTTCCTATACGCCCCTAAAGGGTGTCCCTATTAATACCTATCTAGAATAGCTTTAACCTTATTTACGAGTTTTCGCATAATTCTCCAAATATCAAGCAGTTTTACTGATTTTTGGCAAAAAGTAATAATAATATGTTTTTATAGACGCGTGTCATTGTCAGTTGCAAAAATCAGTAAATAAATGTATCAACAGTAACATATTTGGAGGATTTTGCATTTATTTAAATTCACGAGAAATACACTGAGGCAGAATTTCCTTAATTCTTACCTTTGGTTTGGCTTTCCTTGTTTTATAAGCCTGGACAATGTTTGTTGTCATTTTGCTTGCAAATATACCGTTGACTTGTTTTGGTTTTCTACCATTTTGAACTAACGTCAAGTGAACGGGAATCTACTATCTACTTTCTGTTCACGTTGCAGTTTTCTTTTCGGTCAACAGGTAGGATTTCTTTTTAATGTTTCTCAAGGTTTAACTACTCTCTTCTAGGGGGCGTTGTTGCGGATAGCTGAAATTACACCGAGTTTGTAGGTTACCTTCCTGGTTGGTTTTGCGCTTGGAAGAATAGACACCAGAGGGACCTAGAGTACTAGTTTTGAATAATTACAGTGTAGCGCGCGTTTTATCTCACCTTATCCTGTACTTTTTTTGCGACCTTTTTTGCACTATTTGTTCACTGCGAGTACTACGTTGATACCTACCAAAATCGACAAATTCCTTTCTTTCTTGAACCTTTGGCAAAGCTAGTAGCTGTTCGGCTTTGAAAACTTATTTAATTATTTTACCCTAATTAAAAGTTTCACGCTAAGTACCAGGTAGGTGAATTTCCTTATTATATCTAATTCTCAAATAAAGTGTTGCAGTTCATGATATTGAGGTATTTTATTGAGTTTTAAATTTCTCTGTAATTAAGTTGATATTAAAAATGCTTACTCTTTATTATGTTCTTAGAAGAATGGTTACCTATCTGGGACTTACCTTATTTTTATATGTGTTTCCAGATTTACCAAAAAGATAAAAGAAGCAAGAAAGCCTGTCTCCAATTAAAAGTAAATTTACTGGCATGCTCTGAGTTTTATTGGTCTAAACCCACGTAAAATATACCCTGAGAAAAAACCGTCACAACACGGTATGATTTGTGTAGCATCACATCACAACTAACACAGCACGTCAGAACAATATGTCCCCGGCAGAAACATCTTTAAAAAAACAAATGGTACACCCCCCGTATCTCCGTTAGTTTTAAAGGTAATTTATTGAAATTTGGGATATCCCATATACATAATAAGCGGCACTTTTTGACCTACAAATGATTTTTTTTTCACTTCCGGTTTCGCCGGAACTGACACCAATTTTCGATTTTTAAATGGAACACCCTGTATATTATTACATATTTGAATTCTGCATTATTTTCTGAATCTGATACCACAAAAGTGACATTTTAAGCGTAACAAATATTTATTATTTAATTTTTAATTTTCCATTTAAGATGGGTCCGATTTATTCCAATTGATTCGTCTAATGCTAGAAAAATCGAAGTCCCGTCAAAAATACTAAATTGCGTTTTTTATAAGCAAATAAAATTCATCGTAATCGTTTTTGGGGTAAAACTCAATTTTTACAAATGGAACCATATTGGTACCGCGGTACCATTTCTTAGTAGGTACTATTAATAAGGAATTTATTCATACCTGGCAATAACATGTACGATAAAAAAAATCAAAATTACAGCTAAAAGAAAATACAATTATTTTGTCCTAATTTAATGCTAAGAAGTTACTAAAAGGTGGCTACAAATGTAAAGACTTTTCCAATACAAAATAAAAACACCGATAAACCACCGAATACTTATTTGACAATCTGAATAATTTTATTGTTTTCAAAGCCACCTTAGTAACTTCTTAGCATTAAATTAGAATTGTATTTATCGCACATGTTATTGCCAAGTATGAATAAATTCCTTATTAATAGTACTTAGAAATGGTACCACGGTACCAATATGGTTCCATTTGGAAAAATTGAGTTTAACCCCAAAAACGATTACGATGAATTTTATTTGCTTATAAATTAAAAAAATTTAAAAAATCAATTAGAATAAATCGGAACCGTCATGGCACACTTAAATGGAAAATTAAAAAATAAATATTTTTTACGCTTGAAATGTCACTTTTGTAGTATCATTGGATTCAGAAAATTATGCAGAATTCAAAAATGTAATAATATACAGGGTGTTCCATTTAAAAATCGAAAGTTGGTGTCACTTCCGGTGAAACCGGAAGTGAAAAAAAATGTATTTTTAGGTCAAAAAGTGCCGCTTATTATGTATATGGGATATCCCAAATTTCAATTAATTACCTTTAAAACTAACGGAGATACGGGGGGTGTACCATGATCCTGTTACACCCGGTATACTCAGTATGTAAAAGAATGTCTTCAAATTTTTGCTTCACTATTTATTTGTTATATCAACACACCACTTATTAACCTTTTACCATGCGTTTTCTCTTCACCATCAGCAAAACTTTTTCTGTCTACCGATGACCTACGTTCATGTGTAGAGGCTTTTAATTGAATAATTTTTATTCTAAGAAATTTTTGGAGGAAGACTATTTGTTTTTCTTTCGTTTCCTTAAACCTGTTTTATATCTCATTACTTTTAGAAAAGTTGCAACATTGATTGACGGGGTATTCGTCATTGTTTATAGTCATTCCACTCATATTCGTAGATTCGACCGAGTCAAATTTCATTCGGATTTGAGCGTATTCTGTGATTCACATTGGCCAACTCGCTTGGGGGAAAGGGGGAAGGGTCTGAACTGCATCCCCAATAGAATGCTTGATAACTAAACTTTATATTTCCATTGAAATTTTTTACAAACTAGTATTAATAGAACCTGTTGGAAAACTGTCTCCAACACTGTGCCTAAAATTATAAAATTTATTTATTTTATCTTCCTTTATTCATATTACCGCTGTCGCAAATCTCTAACGACAGCAAAAATCCGACTGGCACTACGTCTGCATTCCTTTACCATCTGGGCAAACCCAGACATCCTATTCTGATTCTAAAATAGTCAAAATATCCCTCTCTCAGCACAAAACTCTCCTCTGTTCATAATGGAATTGTCTTCCAAGCGACGATTGAACGTCTACCTTGTTGGTCGTCCTTGCCACACCGTTGTCTAAACGAAAAACATACCTCAAACCCTCATTGGAACTGGCCATCAGGCCGATGGAATCTCTATCATGCACCGTTCGAGCAAGATAATGGGGAACTTGCACACATTTTTTTGTTGCATAAATATGTTCAACCACAGCAAACAACAACATATAGAAAATATAACGTCTTAAATACCACTCCTTAATTTTTTATAAATAATTAAAGTTTGCCGTGTGATGTCACGTAGTATGAATAACCCACTCTCGCGCTATGTATTGTAGTACGGTTTGACGTCGACAAGCGAACTTTAATCGCTTCTATTTAATCCAGAGGATTTAAAAAAACATTTCCTTGTGAACTGTGGGTCTTTTGATGATATTAGCTTATATATGCTTAAGAGCAATATTTTTTTAATTTAATTTTCATGCAAGTTCCCTATTCACTTCTCGCCAGACGGGCGAAATTCTTGAAACCATTGCTTGTATTGTTCTCATGCAGCCATGAGGACGAGTCGGTGTTTTTTGAGCTACCAATTTCACTAAGGGGCTACGCCCAACCTCTAAAAGGAAGATTTCTTACATCTTAGATCTTAAAACAATGTGTTTACGCCATCTAATAATAAAAAAACATGAACCATATTTCGTTAAAAATTATGTGACATGACAATGTTAAGCAACGAAGCCAGTGCTTTCGAAGATGCCCGTCGTACCATGGTAACGAAGCGAACTTGCTCAACCTGAGGTATAAGGTACCAAAACTACAACCGACACAAAATCGGCTAAGAGCTACAGTTCTAGTATTCTCTCATTTTTCAACAGTGCCAATGTCCCGGCCCGGACTGGTATTTACAAGGCTTAAATGTAGTTTTACAGTCGATTACAATTCGATTATCCCTCAATTAAAACCTTTCAATATATATGCAGCAGCACTGACTCATAACATGTCAGTAATTATTGTGTTTTAACTTTATTATGGTTTATTTTATATTATTACCATTTTTTACCCATTTGTATCTTTTTAATTTACTGTTTTGGTTTAGCTTTGATCTTAACGTTGTCTTGTAAGCTTGAAAACTTTAAACACATTTATAACTACCCCAAAGCTGAGTCTACAAGGCAGCCTAGTAGAAGCTGTTTTTTTTCTTCTTTAGCACTGTACTTTAATTTTTTTGCTGTCGCATTGTATATTCAATAATTTTTTAGATGATCGTCACTTGCTACAATGCTATGTTGGTTTGTAACTGTTGTACGCATTTGATGAAAAATTGTGTTCCCATTTAATTCAAGTTTATTTCTCTTTACCGTAGTAAATACCCGACTGAAATTTAAATTCAAACTATTGTTTGTTATTTTATTGAACCACGCTGTGGATTTATAGTTTCCCCTTTTGATGGCCAGTCATTAAATACACTGGTCGCCCTTTTGATATTATTGGAGACACTTTACAGTTTCTTCGCAGTACCTATTTATAATAAATTATTTGCCTGCGGCGCCTGAACAGTCCCCTCATCCTTAAATCGTGCACAGAAGAAAGTTTTTTCTTTTCATTTCGTCGGATCCATCATTAGACGCGTTTCGCCATATCATGGCTCATCAGTAAGGCTAGGATCTGTCGAAAGTCGGATTTGCAACTGGCTTTAATTAATATACATCCTTTTTTTTCAGATTCATCGATCATCCTGTCAAATCACCTTCACCCCATAAGCCATGGCTTGATGTGCCATGCGATTTTGGGAATACATGGAGATCGCTATCACGCTCTGTGTCGGCGGATGCATCGTAGGAGGTCTCCTATTGTGCTACGCATGCGTATTCAGACAGTTATGTTGCCCGCCACGACCAAGAAAAAACCGCAACGATGACCCTTGTAAACCCAGTCCGGAATCGATCTCTTTGAAATATATGACACATGTCAGCAGTCAGCCAACGGACACTAGTCAAGTATAACAATAAACACTTTGAAGATATTGATATTGATATTCATGTGATTGGCGCAGTGCTTGGCCCTCTAGAAGGTTTAAGATTAGAAAAAGACAGAAGTCCGGCCACAACAAAACGTTTTGGCGGATGTCGGATCGAAGAGGTCGAGAGACTGCGAGTCGTCCGGGACGCGCTTGTCAAACTGACAAGTTTGTTTTTAAAAAAAAGTGTAGTTCGAATTCTATCTTGAAACGAAACTGTTGTTGAATTTAAAAATTTTCGGACTTTTCCTGAACTTTTAAACGTTCTCTGATTAAAAAACAAACCGATGTCAACGTCTTGTCAATTGGATTTTGATTAACGCGTCCCGGACGTCGCCAATCCCCTTTACCGCCACGCTAATATAAGCTTTGCAATGGCGTGAGAATGATATATTATTTGTCTTCACGTACCTACCTACATCGTAGACAACCATGGCGGAGTACCACGAACTCACAAGATGGACTCTGCGCCTCTGATGTGCCGACTGATGATCATTATTTTAAAGCCACAATTTAGCCGCGAAATATTAGCTAGATGGCCGTCGGTACTGTTGTGTTCATTAGAAAACAGTACACCTAATTTGTCAGTCGTTCTTTTTTATTTTTGGAATATATTTTTTTCGGCAACCGTCTGGAAAGAACCAATTTTCCGGATGCTTTTTCTTTGAGAAAATACCACTTTTTCGGCATAGTCCGGGAAATACAAAAGTGTCTGGAACTGGGTACTTTCCTCGTGGTTGGCGAAAAAATAGTGTACGCAACACGCCCGGAAACTTTTTTTTGGACTCGCAGACGTTCGGAACGAGCCGTAGGCGATCTTGTCTACTCATCCACACGCGTGCATTGTGGCAATTGTTGATAAACCATATGCTAACCTAAAAGAAATAATCAGTCACAAAAGCCTTTTCTAAATAGCTTAAATACAACTAAGTAAGACCTGTACGACTTCAACCTACGATTCTTTTTGGCCATGGAAAATCCTATGTAAATTTTGTTAACTCTCAAATATTGGCTCCTACGAGGGTGTAGAAGGGGCACATATACATTTTATATTTTATAACAAAAATTATAAATTATTAATTAATTCCATCTTACGTAACATGAAATTCATTATTTATTTACAATTTTTTTGTTTTTATAACAAAAATTATAAATAAATAATTAATTCCGTGTTACGTAGGTAACTAAATTAATCATTTCTTCGTTAAGTAGAGCAAAATTAAGTCATTTTTTTCGGCCAAAGTGAAGAGCAACTGTAGCATTTTTTGCGTATTTTTTCCAAAATCTCCAAATTGATGTATATACGACCCCTTACATTTTTTCATTGATATCGCACATTTTTAATTTGACATTGATAGGTGTCAACAATTAACAATAGAATTTTTTTCGTATTTTTTCCCGAAATCCTTAAGTAACAGTCTATACGAGATTTTATTTAACAAATATCGAAATTTCTCAAAATTGACATTTTGACAGGTATCCTATATACCGCTTCTGAAGTACATTTTGACAGATTTGATATAATATACGTTTTATAGTATACCATTACCATAGGCACTATACCAAATTTCGGTAACATCGGACAAACAATAACGAAGAGAATTTTGGCAGTTTCTATGGACAGCTATTTCGTCCCTACGGTACATACGATTATTCCGATGAGCATACCACTTTGACTAGAACTGTGCTGAAAGCATAAAAATGTCAGTGTACAGGAAACCCATTCACACTAGGCAATACCTTAACCAAAGATCGAATCACACCGAAACTCCATAAAACAGGGCACAATTCAAACTCTTTAACACAGAAAATCTAACATTTGCAACGATCCGGAAGATCTTAATATTAAAATTTCAAATATCAAAAAAAATTAAAAAAAAAAGAATGGTTACCCTGAAACCTTTGTAGGTAATTAATATTAGCACAGAAACGAAAGAGGAACATGCATTTCTTACAAGACCTTGTTAAGGGATTTCTGAAAAGATTAGAAGGATAACCAAGAACTAAAAATATCAAAACAGATTTCAAATCCGGAAATACGCTTCGAAGCTTTTGTACAAAAGTAAAACCCCCACGCAATGCAAACACAAAATAGAAAGACCTCTACTACTTGTACGCGTTAAAGAACATCTGAAACATACCCAACCCAAAGAGGTGAAACTTCGAGAACAGGTAAAACGGAAAATGTATGGACCAACCAACATAATATACTATGAACCGAAGCTAAGGTTTTGGACATGGAATAGCACAAGCGAAAGCGTAAATTCAAAGATCAGCTTTTTTGAATCAAAATACCCATATAGTTTAGATATCCCCAATATCTGGAAGCCTTTCCTTATAAAAAAAAACCGCTCAAACTTCACACTCCAATAAGCACGTAGGCGGAGTCATCAAGCTTCTTTGCACACGGATAGTCTTTAAGATAGTAGCCATACGAAGAGTTTTTTCTAAATAACTTTTAATTGCTATTGCAATAAAGACTTTAGTCTAATATCAAATATTTATTTTATAAGCCGACGCGTTTCGCTACAGCATTGGCACCTACTATAATTTTAACCTAAATATTTATATACTAATTATCTTTTTCTTAAACAAGTAATTATATTAAGAGAATACCCACAGAGCTGTTTTTGGTCAATTATTGAAAAGGTTTAATTAGGGAGATTTATTCAAATCTGTTTGGTCATTCAAAAGTAGACCGGTGTTTTTATGACGGTTAATTTCCAAACTTTCCAACAAATTAAGTTTATGGCGTTTATTTTCAGTACGAAGAATTTTGAAATTATCTGCAAATGTATGTCTTTCTTCGGTAAATATGATTGGAATAGGTGGAGTCTGGTTTTTGACGTAAAAAACTTCTTTTATGTTTAGCGATTCTGGTTTTGAATGACAGGTATGACCTATATAAATTTTTGGACACGATCCGCAATTTAATTGATAGACGCCAGATATGTTCTCACTGTTGGTCTTTGTTTACAGGGACCGATAGACAACTTAATTCGTTTTTAAATCATTTAACCCTTCAACGGCGGAATTATTTTTTTCTGAAAAAAATAAGAAAAATGTAGAGAGGTACGGTTCAAATTTTCTATTAACCAAATTTTAATTACAATTTTTTTCAAAAAAATCACTAGTTTTTGAGAAAAATAGTGTTACCGTGTGGTAACACTAGCTGCTTATATGGGCAAACATTTAACTAAACGTTTTGGTGTGAAATATTACGTTACAATTAACACACAACCCTACATCACATTTTTGGCACATGGTGTGCATGCTTGATGTACATCCTTCACCAGCACATCTGCGTCTCTTGTTATTAGGGATGTTAGTCAACAAATGATCAAGTCTATCGTATCTCAAATGATCAGACACCCTGTTCAATGATAAACTTGATTTGGAAATGGAAGGTCTTCCTGCACCTTTAGAAGCCGTGCCGTATCTGGTAAGATAAGCCTGTGCAATTTCTCTCCTAAACTCTAATTGACTTAGAGGAGTTTGGTACTTGCACTGTTTACTAATGCACCAAGCATTGACTATGGCAGCATCCAATAGCCAGGTTAAAATGGACCACCACCACTTCTTTCTACGGATTGAAATTCTGTATCTAGAGATATGTTGATCCATTAGATCTGTACCCCCCATACAATAATTGTACTCTGAAATAACTCGCGGCTGTGGTACTTGTATGATTTTTTTTTCTGGTCGGGAGTATCGCTTCACTTGTGTGACTGGAATTATACCATGGCATGTAGAAGCTGCTGTAACTATATTATTGTCCACCCCTTTAACAACTATAATCCCATCTTCTTTATCGATGACAGCCATAATGTCTCCTCTTTTTTTGTTTTGGAGACAATAGTTTTTGGAGGCAAAATGCAGGATTTAGGAATTCTATTTTCCCGCATTGTTCCTGTTCCTTCATATCCCATTTGTTTTAAACGAAACAGCAAATTGAAATTTGTAAATAGATTATCGAAATAAAATTTAAAAGAAAGTTTCTTTATTTTTTCAGGGAATTCATCTACCATGCACATCAAAGGAGCAGCACATTTACCAAAATCATTTTCATAAACAGTATTGGCTTTTGGGTTTTTCCCTTGATATAAGTCAAAGTTAACCAAATATCCTGAAACAGAGTTCAGACACCACATTTTGTAGCCAAATCTAATGGGCTTTCCGCGGATAAACTGTTTGCAAGAATGCTTGCCATAATATTTGATCATAGACTCGTCATAGTCTAATTGCTCTTCGGGAACCCAGTTATTCATAAACTTAGATTTAAAAATATCCATGATCGGGCGTAGCTTCCACATTTTATCACTCAGGAGTGGCTGGGAATTATCCGCGCAATGTAAATATTTTAAAATTTGTCGAAATCTGTCTCGTCTCATTGATTCACTAACCATAGTATTTTGCATATCTTTTTGTGAATCCCAATAAAAATCTCTGCCGGGTAGCTCATTATATCCAGTACCTAACGATTAATATTCCTATAGCACATTTCATTTCGTCAGCGGAAATTTTTGGATCAGGATCATTGCAAAAAAGCGCATATTGTCTGGATTGATTTACTAGTAATTCTATTACGTCATTATCGATAAATGTTTCAAATATTTCTAAAGAAGTAATTTCGTCATATTTGTCATAATTAGGCTTGGGAAAAAATCTATTCGTCTCTTCAAGATCACCCTGAATCCAAGTTATTTTCTCTACCCCAGGTCGCAATGTCTGTATAGGTTCAGGTCCAGGTTCAGGTTCATCAAAAATTACATTGCTTTGAAGAACCACTTCTGCCCTTGGAATCAGCTGGCGGCCGCTAAGGTTGTCTAAAAATCCACCTCCATCTTCGTCTCGGGAATCCTCGTCTGTCAGTACATTGGCATCTGGAGGCTCTATATATATTTTGTCAACATCGAGGTCACCATCGTAGGCTATTTGAATAGCCTCCTCCAGCGTAAAATCTTTCCTGAAAAAAATCTAACCTTAGTTAAATGTAATAATATGCATACTACCAATGTAGCGTGGCATAAACAAGACCAAGACATTTTTTTATTATTATGGAATTATAGGTATTTCAAGGTAAATAAACTATAAAACCAAATTAAAAATTATTATTTGTTTTTGTCCCCCGTAACCAGCTAGTGTTACCGTACGGTAACGCCTATATTTTTGAGGTTATGGATGCGAACTTGTACTAATTTCGAAAAATATTTTCCTTTTATTTCGAAAAATAACTCTACTACACTGCTTATTTCCAGGCAGATAAAAAAATAAGTTAACAAGCATACTAATATTGTACTTACTCTAGTCGAAAGTCCATATCCTTGGTATAATTCATATTGATACAAATTTGAACACTGAAAACACAGCACCTAATAAACTTAACACTCGAACAGTATTTATTTAGTATTCTACCACTTCTAGAGTATGGCCATACAAAATCTTAATATGCTCCTGTCAAAACTATAACATTGTTGCCAGATTTAGTGCTGAATCGTTTTCGTTACATTATGGTAACGCTAGCCGTTGAAGGGTTAAACTCAATACACAATAACATTGTATTCACTATGGAAGTAGAATCTGATAAGTCCTTAAATTTTCTTGATTTAACAATTACCAGAAGAACAACCACAGATTATTTTAAAATCTATCATAAACCCACACACACCGATACTACTATTCACCACAGCTCATGTCACCCCCAACAACACAAATTATCTGAGTATTATAGCATGATACATAGACTCACTAGCATCCCTTTGTCAAAAGAAGATTTTGATAAAGAAATAAATATTATAAAACAAATTTCAATAAATAATGGTTACCACCCTAAATTAATAGATAATATTCTAAATAAAAAATGTTTTAAAAAAGCTATATCAGAAGTGTATATCCTCAATACAAAGAATTAAAAAATAATTAAACTTATATAATATAGGAAATTCCACCAAGAAAATTAAAACCTGTTTCAATCAAACAGAAATAAATGTAGCTTATAAAACAAATAAAATAATACTTTAGGTAAAAAATTAAAAGAACATTAAACAAAGACCAACAGTGAGAACAAATCTGGCGTCTATCAATTAAATTGCGGATCGTGTAAAAAAATTTATATAGGTCAGACAGGTAGAACATTCAAAATCAGAATCGCTGAACATAAAAGAAGTTTTTTACGTCAAAAAACAGAGTCAACCTATTCCAATTATATTACCGAAGAAAGCCATACATTTGCAGATAATTTCAAAATTCTTCATTTACTTTTGACTGACCAAACAGATTTGAATAAATCGCCCTTATTAAACCTTTTCAATAATTGACCATATTCTAAAAACAGCTCTGTGGGTATTCCCTTAATACAGGGTTAGGCATCTGGTTTCATCTATTTATCATAGTGCGCTGTGGAAATAATAATTTGATTTTGACAATTTTAGTGGCACATTCCTATATGTCAATAGTTGCAATTTAATTTGTCATGGACAAATTTCCGATAAATCAACGAAAAACAATTCATACTAAGTAATTCAGTTGTGCAAGTGCAAAGAAATTTTCGTCGCGAATTTAATGTGGAAAGACACGGAAGAATTCCAACACGCCAAACCATAATGAGGTGGGTAAGAGATTTTGAAGTTAGAGGGAATGTTGCATCAAATTTTCGTGAAGGTATACGTACAGTCAGAACACCCGAAAATATTGAACGGGTAAGACAAGCTGTGATAAGAAGTCCGAATCGATCTGCATCAAGGCAGTCACTTGCGTTTCGCATTTCCAACAGGACATTGCGAAGAATTCTGCATTCTGATTTGCACTTTCACCCATACAAAATCCAAGTTGCTCATAAGTTAAAAGAAGCAGACAAACCAGTTCGTATTGCTTTCTGTAGACAATTTTTACAAATTTTAGAAAATGATGAAAACCAGTTAAATTTCTTGAAGATGTCAGACAAAGCGCACTTCCATTTAAGCGGATATGTGAATAAGCAAAATTATCGTTATTGGTCCGACGTAAATCCGCAACAGCTTCATGAACGACCCCTCAATGATGAAAAAGTCACCGTATGGTGTGGTGTTTCAATTTTTGGTATCATAGGGCCATATTTTTTTGAAGAAAACAACAGAACTGTTACAATAAATTCCGAACGTTACGTTAACATGTTACGGGTATTTTTACGGCCCGAATTGCGAAGACTATGGACAAAATCATATTTGGTTCCAACAAGATGGGGCTACCGCACATACAGCACGACAAACTCGAATTTTGTTGCAAGAAATGTTCCCCGGTCGCTTGATATCAAAATTTGGTGACATAACCTGGCCAGCTAATTTCCCCGATTTGACGGCTTCTGATTTTTTCCTCTTGGGATATCTAAAGGAAAAGGTTTATGAAAGGCGTCCCAATACCATCCAAGAACTTAAAATACGTATTTTGAAAGAAATAAATAATATTGGAGCAGAATTGTTGGAACGAGTTATGCAAAATTTTAGATCCCGATTACAAAAATGTATAGATAGTCAAGGAAGTCATTTAAAAGATGTTATTTTTAAAACATAAATTGCACATATTAATATTGTTATTTTTCATAATTTTGTTTCAATAAAATGTTTTTTGGTCTAATAATAGATTTTTGAAAATAGGTGATACCAAATGCCTAACCCTGTATAATTACTTGTTTAAAAAAAAGATAATTAGTATATAAATATTTAGGTTAAAATTATAGTACCTCACTCGATTAAAAAAATCCCTTGATAATGCTACAGTGTAGCGAAACGCGTCGAGCTATAAAATAAATATTATGTGGAAATTAGACTTAAGTCTTTATTGCAATAATTGTAATGAATTTTCATCAAGTAAAAGCCAGCACATTCACAACTTTTAATTGGCTCATTAGAAAATTCTAAAGTTTGGTGTGCAAGTTCATTATACCAGGACCTTCAAAAAAGTCAAATACAATTTTGATGTAAAATTAATAGGGGGGGCCAATATTTGAGGGTTAGACCAGGGTCGATAATTTTTGAAACCAAAAAAAATAATAGTAGGATGAAACCCATTGGAAAAGGAAGAGAATATAACAAAAATGAAAGGAAATATAATTTACCGGCGATCCGAGGTCGGGAAGTGGACGGGGGTGAGTTTTTAAGGGTAGAAAACGATTTATCTCGATTTCCGGCAAAACTACAAGTCCTATGAAAAAACGTTAAATGGCAAAGTTGTAGGTAAGAAAAAGATCTACAACTTTTGTATTTACACTTTTTTCACATAACCTCAAAATTTATGTGAAAAATTCAAATAACCAGGTTTTGGTTTTTTATTTTTATCTTTAACAAAAATATTTTTTTTACGAAATTTGGTGAAACTTACCTTTTTATGTCCCAAACACACTGTAATTTTTTTGATTTAAAATATTTATTTTTTCACCTTATTTTGACTTATAATCGAAAAAGCAACCTAATTTTCAATCGAAAATTCTCACGTCATCATCTGTTTTTTTTTTAAAAGTCGGTAGGCTTTTGTTCGTTAAAATCTCTACTTTCTGATGGTGTAAAAAATATACATTACTATGGTAAATGTGTTGAAATCCCCTTAAAACCTACCACTATTTTCGCATGTTTTTTGCGATCTTTATGTGTTATGGATTTGTAATATTTTTGTTTATCAATGTAACATGGAATCTTACGTTTTTCGAGTAATTAAAGTATAAATTTTAATAAATAGCTCAAAATTGTACATGATTAAAAAAAAATTCGGATTCGAGTTTTTTTCGTTCCTTTGCATTTTTTGAGAACATTTACCATAGTAATGTATATTTTTTACATCATCAGAAAAAAGAGATTTCAACGAACTAAAAGCCCACCGACTTTTTTAAAAAAGCAGATATTTTGTTTTTCGATTGAAAATTAGGGTGCTTTTTCGATATTAAGTCCAAATAAGTTGTAAAATAAAATAAATATTTTAAATCAAAAAAATTACAGTGTGTTTGGGACATAAAAAGGTAAGGCTTCTTCACCAAATTTCGTGAAAAAAAAATTTTTTTTTAACATAAAAATAAAAAACCAAAAACTTGGTTATTTGAACTTTTCACATAAATTTTGCGGTTATGTGAAAAAAGTGTAAATACGAAAGTTGTAGATCTTTTCATTACCTACAACTTTGCCATTTAACGTTTTTCCATAGAACTTGTAGTTTTGTCGGAAATCGAGATAAATCGTTTTCTACTTTTAAAAACTCACCCCTCCCCGACCTCGGATCGCCCGTAAATTATTTTTCCTTTCAATAATGTTATATTCTCTTCCTTTTCCAATGGGTTTCATCCTATTATTTTTTTTTTCACTTTTTGTCATTTTCAAAGGCTTCAGCCCTGGTCTAAGACGGAGTCGAATTTTAATCTACGAAGAGTTAACTTTTGTAAACAAAGTAGTATTATTATTATATTATATGAAAAATACGCCACTAAAGAGTGGAAGCGCGTTTTTTTGGAAAATCGCATTTTTAGTACCTACTGCATTTTTCAAAAAGTGTACTAGAAGTATTTGAAAATCCGAACTCTAGCGTGTTTGGCCGCTGTCAAATATTAGTTGATATTAGCGCCGCTGAATTGTGGCACTTTCGGCCGGTAAACAGGCACGTACACAATGTACAACGCTGCCAAATATGCCAATTTTAGTATGGATATGATTTATATCCCATTGACTTTCACGTGAACATTCGTGCGAGCTGGGATGGATGACTATTTCACACCTAAAAAGTTTAAAAATATTGTCAGAATAATTAACAGTAGGTGTATCGCTATGTAAACTAAAGTGATAGTGCTAATTAAAAAAAAATGGAACATTAAGTGGCTAGTGCCCAAAATAAAAGTATTTTTATTAAAAAGCATGGAATGGTGAAATAGATTGGACAAGCACTAAAAACAGTATTTTTGTATTTTCTCTAAGCACAATAAATAATTTACGAGTTATTAAGTCGTTTTATTTTTGATATAATTGCGTAAATAACAAACAAGATGAAAGTCTTGAATTTTGGTATAGGTACTCAGCACATATCGAGGGTTTCCTGCCAGAAGGGCGTATCCACAAAATTGCGATTTTGGGATTGTAACCCAAATGTGATGCTTATAGTCATATATTTGTCATGCCAAAAGGTCATATTCATCAGACTGATGGTTACGCTTATTTCTTTAGACGTATCAACAGTTATCGCCAAGTTAAACTTGCCAGAAAGTTGTATGTACGTACATACGTCCTTTTAAAACTACAAACGTATATTATTTGTAAGGTCGTATGAATATACGGCCGGAATAGTGCGAATATTGAAACGTTTTCGGTTCATCGATACTAAATTTTTAGGTCGGCAACTTTGTAATTGTCTTTTTGCTTAGTTTTTCTTACACGATAGTTTGTTTTTCTTTTTTTTTTTAATAAACTTGCTCTTACTTTTGCGTATAAGCCTTTGATTTTTCCTATCTGCGCTAATAAATTAACGAACCAGAAGGTTGTATAACCAAATTTTGATTTTTATGGTTTCTTTCTTAAAAACGAGTTAACGGTGCCATCTTTTAGTAATCATTAAAACCTATATGTAACAAAAACTTTTTTTACTTAAATTTCCTATTTTACCATTTTTACAGGCACCTCTGTACTAAGTGACATTTTCATATTTTGTTAAAGTTAATACTATAACTAACGTTTTGTAATAACGAATTATTAGCCAAAACGATATTACAAAATATAATTTTATTATATATCTATTTATTTCTGTAATATGAAATTAAGCGCCAATTGGCTGAACTTAATCCGCGATATCATTTCATACTAAACCAGTGTAGTTTTATTTTTTTAGTTTTGTTATAAAGAATTAAGCGTCATACATGTCGGTTAATTCTTTATGAAGATTTAAAAATATACTTAACTTTAATATTGAAGAAGTAAGTAGTCCATACTCAAAGTGGAGTTAAATTATATAGAGAAAAAAAACTCTTTGAAGAGTGGTCAAGCGAAGTGATCTAAGTGCCATAATCGAAAACTACCAGAAAATGTAAAAAACTGTTTTAAAGCTAAGAATAATACAATAGTATATTTTTTTATTGATATTGTGTTAATAAACATACACAAAAACATTCGTAGGAGAAAATTTTAATATCAGTTAATCGAAAAAACGTTTGTACATAAATTGAACAAAAAAATATAGAAAAGGTTTAAGGCTCCTTTTATACTGGGATTCTGTATGCGAGATACAGTATCTGGGATTCAGATTCTCGCCATCTATGAATGCTTTTTATAACGAATAGGATGAAATTGGCACTTAGATCTTCTAGTAGGACATTGGCATAGGTACGTAGATCATATAAATAGAAAAAAAAAATTTTAATTTTGGCACATAGATCACTTAGCTTGACCACTCTTCAGTTATATCGAATTAAGCAACCATTTGGTATATTTTATAGTGGTCATAAATTGGGGAATATTCGCAATTTTAAAACAGGTAGGTACCTATATAGTATACTACATTTCGGACCTGCTTCAAAAAAAACAAGGTTCTAAGGTATTTGGTACGACTTTGGGGCAACTCATACATAACGCGGTCCACCTTTCCAAGTCGCATGACTCGCATGTGGACCGAAATTATATAGGGGAGAACGGGTCACAATGACCACACTGACACAATGGCCTCTTGTAAATAATTTGCGAACGCATTCATTAAATAAGCTGCTATCTACCAGGTAGAAGCCAAACTATGCAAAGAAATATTGCGGCTATACTTTAGTTCTATAATATGCCGTACATAAGTTTTGTCGTTATTTACTATTTACTGTGAAGCAAGTATAAAAATCAGGCGAGTGCAATTTTAAAATGACTGAGATATTATATTTTTTGTAAAATATTACGATATTAAGTTAATAATCAAAGCAAGCCAAGGTTAAAAAAACTACAATACAAATTTTAGAGGGGGTTTTTATGTTTATTTGTACACAGTGGCCAGTCAGTGTTGGGATACAGTGGCCACTGCTTATAGTTCAATTTTTTGGAGTGGCTAATGTGCTCAATCGTTTGTTTTTGTTAGGTTTGCAACCAAAAATACCACAAAAATTTTTTTCGTTCAGTAACATCGATGATAATACGGCCACATTCAAATACTGGCGGTTCTTTCAAGTTGCAATCCATTTATAGGTTTGGTCTTGATCTTACCGGATATAATGTGCTGTAATTATCGCTTATCAGACATTGTTTTTAATTAAGAGGTCAGTGTGCCCCATATATGTGGCCACTGTTACCCGCTTGTGGAGTACAGTGGCCATATTTTCATATTCTCAAATAATTAAAAATATTATTTTTTTTAAATTGTTTTGAGGTGCTAATAAATAATGTTTTATAGGTATTAGAAACTCTGCCCATTCTTACCCTGTGTCATACGTATCATTAAAAGCAATCATTAATAAGATAAAAAGTTATATCCAAAAACGTGGCCACTGTGACCCGTTCTCCCTATACATATAAATACAAAGGAAGAAAATAGTACTTTTCCTAGCGGATAGGTATGCAATATAGCTTTTCTACTACTAGTTTAATCGTTTCGATTTTGCAGAAGTCGATTTTCAATTATTATTAATACCTATAATTCAATTTACTCATGTGGCGCACTATACGAAACAGTATTGAAATTTCGAGAAAAAATCTAATATGTAAAAATATACAAGCTATTTCTTTTAAAATAAGAAAGTTATTTCCAGTAAAACTGAAGGTCTAAAAAATAACGAATTTTGGACGTAGCTCAAGTCTGCATCAGTGCTTCAGCCTCCGTCAGTGGCCTCACCTATTTCATTACCCACGGATCGCCACTGAAGTAGTAGAAAAAAAAACAATTTTTATCATATTATGTTTTTTATTTTGCTGTGATCAAATAAACAAAAACTAAATACAATACAATGTAAATTTAAAAAGCAAGATGAAATAAGAAAAATGTTTAACTTAGACAGATAAAAACCAGTAAATAATTCCTCTTATGGCCTGTTTTCTAGACCTATATAACCGTCACGCGAGATTATTGGTCGTTTTATAAACTCTAGTAGGTAGTCACTCTGCTCTCCCGATAGGCTTGGGTTGACTATTTCGATTACCTAAATTTATTGAAGTCCAGTTTTATAAGGTATAATTTTTCCAAACTCAGTTTGATGACATAAAAAAAGCTACTAATAGGCTTCAAAGAGACCAAACTCACAACCAGGATTGTCAGATCTTTCTTCTTTATGTTTTTTTATTAAAAATGTTCCTTTTATATCAGTATTCAATTGTTAGCCAGTAACTCTCTTTAAAAGCTAGTTTGCAAATATACTTTAAACCGAGGAGTTTTAGGTCTGACATAAAAAATAACAAGCTATTCCTTGCTATAATAATACATTCTTTAGTCCTTAAGAAACATAATAATAACTGAAATCAAAATGAAGTGTTTTCAGTGTTTAAAAACAACTAATTAATAAAGCCTTGTTTCTCCTATACTTATATTATATATTGTATTTAAAAACCCGAAAATTTGGTATAACTGGCAACCGCACATAATTTGTGCACGTTGCCATGGAGACAAACCGTCAATGGCGCCGTGTCAACCGATCTGTGAATAATACTAAGACAAAGGCCATTGCAAATTAATATGTCCTAGACAAGAAAGGCGGAATATTTTTAGCGAATGAAGATATTTCTATCTACCTGCTAAAAAATAATTAAGCCATCATTACTGTCGCGTCAGTTTCTTAAGTGAATTGGACAGTAGAGTAGGTGGTTTAACATATTTGCTGTAATTTACGTAATTAATTGCTTTTGAACAGCTCTGAACCTGCGCACTACTGGCGCATGCGCAGAAGGCTACTAAAAAATTATTATTAAAGTTGTAAGCTCAAACATCTTTCCCACTTCATCGGTTTTCAATAAATAGAGAGATCGCCTAAAATAATATAAATTATTAACTATCATCACAATACATTATCACCTCTAATATTTGCACTTCAATTTTTCTTTTAGTTTTAATTAACAGCTAATATGGTTACCACTACATACTTAAATCACAACTTATTTTCTGCCCTGTTAGTTGCGACTGTCGAAAAGTGCAGTCTTACTTTTTTAGTACTATTCAAAGTATAGATCACAATATTAATTACATTAAATTTAAATATATTATTGTTTCAAATAATATTTTTGTAATAAAGAAGAGTATTGATATTTAATAATAATCGACATACATTTATTTAGCTTTTTAAATAAGAACCAAAGACTATCCTGGTATTTCCTTTAAAAATTACCACCCGAATAAAAATATAAACTCCATAGGTTTCCGGATCTAAACAAACTAAAACCCACACTAATATCCCAAAAAAGGATTATATTTTGAAGTGCTTTCCCACATCAATATTCCACCGCACGCCACTGGAATTTTGCCATAAATGAACATTTAAATTACCTATTTTCTTTTACAAGCCGGCGCTGGCCGCGCCGATAACCGCTCGATAAAACGTTGACTTTTTACTAAAAAATAGAGTTAGCCTTAGCCGATACTGAATGGATATCCAAATGGAGAATAAATCAGAGATGTTTTAAGAAATTTTATTTATTTATTTAATCACAATTATTGTTTCGCCAACACTGGAGCTTCTTGAGGTGTTAGCTTAGAAATATGACACCACTTGACATGTATTTGTTTTACTTGTATGGCATTTTTTATGGGAAACATTTGTTTTTGAGTACCTAAAACAAGCTAGCTGTGAGCGAAAGTCAAGCTTTTTCAATAAAAGTACCTAAAATGTTTTAATTATTATTAATTTCCTTATTCCTATGAGGATTGAGTGACTTGCGTGTGGTATCGTTCAAGATTTCCTTAAAAGAATAATTTTACTTGTTTAATAATACCTATATAAAAACAACATTTTAACAATCCTAAATATCAAAAAACATTTTGATTTTATTTCTAAAGCATACTACTAACTAGGTAACTAAAGCCATTTTAAGATCGAAACATCACTAACAAAACTAAACATATATATAACATATTTTTTTAAGCGCTCTATGTAAGTGTTACATTATTGTGATATCTTTAGAGCACTAAAGAATTTTAAAAGTGTAAATAAAATTATACAGAATATTAGGTAACAACGAATATTGTTACCCCTCTATTTTTTTTTGTAATTTTATTAATACAAATTTAAAACTTTCAGGAGATTCCACGTGTACATTATTTGAGGTTTTAGTAAAATCAGACATACAAAATCACTTCCGGTTTAACCTTTTTTATTTTAAATACAAACCTATCATTTTTATCCCACGGAAAATCCTTCAATCCCACGGAAAATTATCTTTAAAATTACGTATCACTCATTATCAATTGTTTTCAAAATGGCTTTCGGGCTAAGTTTTCAAAGAAATTCTGAAATGTCCATGATAACTCTTTAATAGTAGGCTATGGAAGTTTTAAAGTGAGCTATTTAAACTTTTGTTAGTTTGATTTTTACTTTTATTATCAAACTAAATAAAAAGTATTCGTAACAAAAATAAATAATTCCGCTTTAGTTTTTTTTTTAATATTTTGATTTTTTTAAATTTTGTCTGCTTCTGTAAGTACAATACCATATTTGGATCGTGTTATGGGATCCAACCCACACGATGGGCAATTTTGAGTTATGCACATTTTACAATAATGTAGATGTGCTGCCATCTATTGGACATAATCTAAATTTTTTGATAGTTGTCTAAAATTTAATATTAAATAATACAATTATTATTATTTCTGTAACTAAGGATTTGCATTATGCAATATAGATCCAAACCTCTTGCCATGCAAAAATAAACTGCCATTAACGACGTTAAAATCGCAACATCGAACCAGGCTGATTAGATTACTACATATTATGAATTATCTACATTAGAAAATAAAATAAAAAGATCCATGTGGCTTGAAACCTTCTCCTAACTTTTATTCAGCGTTAGCATTTCTGCAACAAGGAACCAAGCCACATGATTCCCATGATTTAATTTGCAATAAAGACCCAACCCACATTTTTTCCAATTATAATATAGATAGTATCAATTTAAGTAATAAGATATGTTTACATATACAAACGAACATATATTAGGCAAAAAAAAAACTACAAAAATATTAATTTGTGCACATAGCAGAAAACTAATATTCCAATATTTTAAACGCAATTTTTTCAATATAATGCTTTTGTGGGTTGGATCCCCCTTGCATAACACGATCCATTTATGATACATTTTATACATAAGGTAATTTAATAAGCTATTTTTTGCAATAAACTAATTGCATGTTGCCATTTAAAAAAATTGCCTAATTCCTCTTTATTTTTTAAAATAATATGACATTTAAAATATTTTTGGCAGAAGCATCAACATCGCAAACAAATAGATATGGCCATCTTAGGATTTGTTGAAAAACTTAGCCTGGGGGACATTTTGAAAACAAATGATAATGTGCGAAACATCATTTTAAAGGAATTTTTCCGTAGATTTCAAATATTAAATAAAAGTAGTAGGTTTCTATTTAAAAGTTGATACCGTTTAGTTATGTCCAATAGATGGCAGCACATCTACATTATTGTAAAATGTGCATAACTCAAAATTGCCCATCGTGTGGGTTGGATCCCATAACACGATCCAAATATGGTATTGTACTTACAGAAGCAGACAAAATTTAAAAAAATCAAAATATTAAAAAAAAAACTAAAGCGGAATTATTTATTTTTGTTACGAATACTTTTTATTTAGTTTGATAATAAAAGTAAAAATCAAACTAACAAAAGTTTAAATAGCTCACTTTAAAACTTCCATAGCCTACTATTAAAGAGTTATCATGGACATTTCAGAATTTCTTTGAAAACTTAGCCCGAAAGCCATTTTGAAAACAATTGATAATGAGTGATACGTAATTTTAAAGATAATTTTCCGTGGGATTGAAGGATTTTCCGTGGGATAAAAATGATAGGTATGTATTTAAAATAAAAAAGGTTAAACCGGAAGTGATTTTGAATGTCTGATTTTACTTTAAACTGAACAAAAATCTGAAATTTGTAAATTTGTATTAATAAAACTGCGGACAAAATAGGAAGGGGTAACAACATTCGTTGTCACCCCTTCTATCTATGCTATCCGAAAAGCCCTTTGGCGATGACATGGTTAAGGGCAATCTATCACCTACCTACATGCCCTCAGGGCGTAAAAATAAGGTTTTTTGATGATATTTCTGTTCTTAAATAGACATTTTTAATTCGGCCACCATCAACTACGGCTATTGCCATTCTTCGGAGATAAGAAAAATTATTTTTTTCCAAAACCTTTGAAAAATTGGGCGAGTTTCCAAAATTTTCAATGAACCAATAATTATTTTTGATGGCCGAATTTTAAATATTTATTTTAGAACAGAAATATCAAAAAAATAAATTTTTATGCCCCGATGGGTCCTAACTCATATAAAATGCATTGTCATAATGGCAAAAGAATTCGATAATCGATTTAAGGAAAACAAAGGAATAATTTTAGCTTTTACTCAGTCACTTAAAGTTGCCACAGTGGATCTTTGCCCGTGCGTCATCAATCAACGATCAGGACTCGACGTGGTTAATAACTCTGCATCCTTGTTTATTACAGTAACAAGTTTGAATAAAAGCATAAAAGAACGTCTCCAAAATTCCGCAATAATATAACGTGCTAGACAAGGATAAAACTATAAACGTCAGTTAATTACTTTCTTTATTTGTTTAGTTGACAACCGTTGTATTTTAGAACGTCATTGTCAACCTTATTTTGATCTGCCAATCTAATTCGTATTTTGTAAATCTGTGTGCCTTAGAACTGTTCCTGTTTCTAAAAATAGTTCTTTTTAGAGGTAATTATACCCACCATCTGTTTTGGCGGTAAGTATTATTTATGGATTTTTATAATAACTAATTTATTTATTTTAAATATTCTAACCGTGAAAGTTCTTTGAAACGTTTACGGCAGTGGCTAAATTCCCTTAAATGAAAGGATGTTAAAAATTTAACTTTTGCGATTTTAATAGTCAATAAAACACCAAACTTTTGTAGATTTTAAGCTTTAAAAATAGTATTAAATGTATAAACATTTGTTTGTCAATTTCTTTTAGATAATAGAGAATGCCGGGCAAAACTTAAAATAAATAATAATTTTTCGTGATATTATGTAGGTACGTCAAACGGTAGGCAGGCACGTCCATTTTATAAACTTAACTTAGTTTTGACTTTTTTCGTCTCGTAATTTTGATTTGATTCATACGATTTTGATGACGTAAAAGTGATGACGCAC
Source organism: Polydrusus pterygomalis (assembly GCA_963969555.1). NCBI lineage: Eukaryota > Metazoa > Arthropoda > Insecta > Coleoptera > Curculionidae > Polydrusus > Polydrusus pterygomalis. The sequence goes on from OZ018378.1 coordinate 48,142,380, forward strand.
GGGAAAAGAACCACTGTGGCGACTTTATTATCTCTGTCGAGAACGTAAGCAGAGCAGACCGTCAACTGGAATTATGTGATTTGCAGTCAGATCCTTTTGCCGGGGAAGACCCGAAATGGGATTGGACTTTTTTAGGTTACTCCCAGGAGGACGTTGCCCACACTTGCCCAATGCTGGAAGCATGTATCTTTGCGAAAGCAGCTTTTTGCACATGAAATTTATAAAATCAAAATATAGGCGTTTCCCGTCTGATAAGCCACTTACTCGGTCGCTTAAAAGAACTGTGATATTATTAACGTGTGATTCATAGCCATTACCGACATTTATTAATATTCATCATATTGGGCGTTTTCACACTAGCCGACACGATACCGGCACGATCACGACACCGTAGCGACACCGACACGATAAATCGGCGAGTATTTTCACATTTGCCGACAGCCATCTCTGTCGTGTCGTAGTGTTGTGCCGGTATTCGCAGACATGGCTCCTGTAAATAAATTGTATTTGCTACATTTATTGCATTTAAGACTCAAAAAGCGAAGACCGCAAAGAAAATTTTTGATACATCCAATAATAAAGGTGCGCTACTTACACGGCACCTATTACACTCTTTTTGAGACATTGACTAAGGATTCTGACAAATTTTTCGACTACTTTCGAATGAGTCATGAAACATTTAACTATGTGCTGAGCAAGTTAATTGACGAAATCAAAAAACCAGAACAGAAACAACTAGGAAAAGGAAAAACCGTCAACGACACGAGTGGAGTGCTTGCTGCTCGCCGACCTGTCGGCGCCTGTAACGACACGATAACGATATATCGGCAAGTGTGAAAGCATTCCCTTTACTTACATGAGATTACGCGTCCACCGGTGTCGTTGTCGTTGTCGTGTCGGTATCGTGTCGGCTAGTGTGAAAACGCCCATTTTCGTTTAATGGCGGATGCATCATTAAATAAAACACACCTGAATAAATTTTATTCCTTACTTACACGAGGTAAAAGCCTTAAAATGATAAAATCTAATAGAAGTAAAGAGTACAGAAAAAATGTATTGAAGTGAAAGATACCAAGTTATTATAACATAATTCAGCCACTGTATTTTAGACATGAAAAAGTAAAAAAATAATAAATATAATTTAAAAAATATTTGTATATACAGGGTTAGCTTAAAAAATATACGTTTTTTTGGTATGATATATTATGGGTATCCTGCTGTAACGTATTTAGTAAATAAGATATTACTTTAGACATTTTAGAACTAACATCAGTAATACTGTCAGTAGCGTCAGTAACAATGATCATGTCACCAATAGGTTTAATCTCGGGTTCGCAAGTTATGTGATAAAAAGTTATTTATATTTTTCTTAAAATATTTATTTACCGTAGAATCAAAGATAGAACACATGCATCGGAGTATCGGAGCGTTCTTAATATCAAAACTGTTAAGCTGCGTTTACTTTCAAGAAAAGTAAGGTCGATTGGTTACGTAAATATCAGTCTTATTTCTAGGAACCTGGCGTAAGCTATGGCACAGTTAAATTAATATAAAAATTGATAAGGTACTTGTAAAACACTTTAAGGACAAACGCTAGTGATGGATTTGCTATTTCGCTTGACTTTTCTAAGGCTTTCGATACTATAAGTCATAAAGTTTTAATATCCAAACTAAAATACTACGGATTTTCTCTTGATGCAATCTCTATTTTAACATCTTACCTCCTCCAAAGAACTTAAAAAGTGTCATTTAATTCCCAGTATTCTCCCTTGTCGGCAGTTCTATCAGGTGTTCCCCAGGGATCTGTGTTGGGTCCCTTACTTTTTTCAATTTACACTGCAGATATTGTGGACAGCGTAAATTACTCAAACATCCAAGCGTTTGCAGACGATATTAATTTATTTATTGGATTTGATCCAGGTGGTGCCATCACTGCTTGTGCTCAATTAAATGCTGACTTGGAAACCCTTAGAATCCTATCGTTACGACACAACTTGAAACTTAATCCTACAAAGTGCAACTAAATCCTTTTTAACAGCAATAATTTGCTCGTTGATTTTAATATTGCTATTGATAATAATGTCTTACAACCACAAATAAGTTCCAGAAGTTTGGGATTGGTTTTGGATCAGAAACTGCAGTTTACTCAGCATATAAATGGTCTACTTCCGCGTGCATATCTTTCCCTGAAGCTTCTATATGCAAATAGACATTGTTTTGATGTAAAACTTAGAAAATTGTTGTGTGATACCTTGGTGTTGTCTCTGTTCAATTATGGTTCTGTTGTGTACGGCAACTATTTAAACGCTTTTAACAAATATCGTATACAAAAAGTTCAGAATGCTTGCTGTAGATATATTTTTGGTCTTCGCAAATTTGATCATGTTTCGCCGTACATAGCACAACTTGATTGGCTTAATATGGAGAATCGGAGAAAAATGCTGTTCTTAACGTTTGTGCATCAAATAATAAAATCAAACAATCCACCTTATCTTAGTAGTAGACTTTCTAGACGACGGGATTGCCACACTGTTAACGTTAGATCCCGCTCTTTGTTTCACATTCCTCGACATCGGACTGCTATGTTTCAGAGATGCTTTTCGTATTGTTCAGTAAATCTCTACAACAAACTTACATTCGTTCCAAACAATTTAAGTATTGAATCGTTCAAGAAGAAATTGAAACGTGAATTATTACTGACTCAGTCTTGACTGCTAGCCTCCTCATTTGGGCCTAATATGTAGATTTGTTGTGTTCACTTTAAATTATGTTAATGCGTATTATTATATGATATGTTATATATATCTATATGTGTGTGTGCCCGCTTTTATATTATGGTTAACACACTGTTATTAGAAATTTATATTGCCATAGATTTATATTGATGTTTTTGATTTTTTGATTATTACTAGGAAAAGGTTAAGTGTAAGAATAGCAGATTCCCATGGTCTCTGCTAAACTTCGCCTTACTATACTACAATATTTATTGTATCCCTTACTCTCTTTAATAAAGTCGATTATTATTATTATTATTATTATTTAGTTTTTTTATCAATATTTCGTTTTCTTTACCCAGCGGTCCAATACCGTCTTTGGTTATCTATTAGATCCAGAAAAAAAGAATTGATACAATTAAAAGAATATAATATGTTGGTTAATATAGAGGGGAAAACGAATTGACTTTGGGTTAACAAGATTGGCAAACAAATGATTAGTCTAAAGTTGCCACAGTGGATCTTTGCCCGTGCGTCATCAATCAACGATCAGGACTCGACGTGGTTAATAACTCTGCATCCTTGTTTATTACAGTAACAAGTTTGAATAAAAGCATAAAAGAACGTCTCCAAAATTCCGCAATAATATAACGTGCTAGACAAGGATAAAACTATAAACGTCAGTTAATTACTTTCTTTATTTGTTTAGTTGACAACCGTTGTATTTTAGAACGTCATTGTCAACTTTATTTTGATCTGCCAATCTAATTTGTATTTTGTAAATCTGTGTGCCTTAGAACTGTTCCTGTTTCTAAAAATAGTTTTTTTTAGAGGTAATTATACCCACCATCTGTTTTGGCGGTAAGTATTTATGGATTTTTATATTAACTAATTTATTTATTTTAAATATTCTAACCGTGAAAGTTCTTTGAAACGTTTACGGCAGTGGCAAAATTCCCTTAAATGAAAGGATGTTAAAAATTTGACTTTTGCGATTTTAATAGTCAATAAAACACCAAACTTTTGTAGATTTTAAGCTTTAAAAATAGTATTAAATGTATAAACATTTGTTTGTCAATTTATTTTAGATAATAGAGAATGCCGGGCAAAACTTAAAATAAATAATAATTTTTCGTGATATTATGTAGGTACGTCAAACGGTAGGCAGGCACGTTCATTTTATGAACTTAACTTAGTTTTGACTTTTTTCGTCTCGTAATTTTGATTTGATTCATACGATTTTGATGACGTAAAAGTGATGACGCACGGGAAAAGAACCACTGTGGCGACTTTAGTTATGTAACTGTATAGGTCTGATGAGGGCTGTATATAATAGAAAACAACACTTAACAAAAATACGCAAACAAAAAAATTGTTGAGGCAGACTTCGTATCTTTCCTGCTATAAGTTATTCCTATATCAATAAACTAGCCGATGTTATCGTTTAACGTCATTTACGGCAGTTCATGAATCACAAACTCACAGAATCATTATTTGATGATTTACTCCTATAAATGAGTAAATTAAAATTGTATCATAAGAGACTGGATCCTTGCATTTTTATCTTAAATTATTATTTTAAGGTGGGCATATGGTAAAATAATTTTTGCAGAGGTTCGCAAGAGTATAGTCTGTGCAAAAAGTATGCAGTTTTGAGGCAATTGAAAAACAGGTAACGACAGAGTATACATCTGGTACGGCTGGTAAGCTATTTTTTATTACAAAATTTTGCAAAATAATCATGTAATCAATAAACTAAAAAGTAGCTTAAGGCTGTTTAAACATTACAACCAACGTTTTTACCAAGTTATAACCAAAGTAAACCCCGATTGCAGTCAATGGAATGGAAGGCGCGGAATTATGCATGGTTAAATTAGTCTCTTTTTAACTAGTCAAACAACTGCTTATTCTTTAATTGATGCCTTAGGATATAAACTGTTTATCATTGAGGATCTCACCTTTCTTTGTATAATGTTAGCCTGAAAACGTTAGGACAGTTTATTTTGACGTTTTGGATTAAATTTTAATGTAAAGCATTTTATTTTGACAATTTGATCTACGTCTATATGTGTTTTTTGACGTTACAAAGTTAGATATTATGGATTAAAGTAAATATACCTCTGTCCCTCCCACCCAGGTGCTGGACCACTCAAAACACTGTTACAAGATTTAGTAGCTTGGGCTTGGCGATTGACACTGCCATAGTCATAAAAGTTTTGCAAAACATCATTTCGTCCAAAGCCTAGTGAATAAGTAAAAAATATATCAACAGGACGTCAAAAAAGTGTTATGTTTTGAAATTTTACCCCTGCATTTACACTATTAAAACAAATTAATATGACACCTTTTTTTCTGTACTCTTTACGAACCTAAAAGACTACGTAACAAAATTTCTGATTTTACCAGCATTTTTAAGGTGATCACTTTAGTTTAATCTTGTGAAGTTTCAACTTAAAGCCAAGCATTTCAGATAGTACTCCCGATAGCGCCGACAGAATTACCAGTTTTGTGACGTTATACAACAGTGGATTTGCAGAAAAGCCGGATATTTTAAAGGGATTTTCCAATTCCTAAAATAAAAAATATTAATTTATTTTATGTAAAATGAAACGAAAAGTATACTTTGCAGTAACGCCAAATTTTTAAATATAAATAAAAATTAGTGACAAATAACACAGTATACTTTTCGTTTCATTTTAGATAGTTAAAATGTATTGTCACAAAGTAACGGACGAGTCAATCAACAGCGAACTTTCCAATTTTTTTTTCAATAATATGATTTAGTTAGGCCTAAAAAAATATTCCCCAATTATTACTCCCTAAAAATCAGTAATAACCATAGACAATTTACCTTTAGATAAACAAACAATAATCACGAATGTGGCAGTTTTATGGCCTCGCGCATGTAGACAAAACTGGGAACTATTAGACATGCGCACTGCAACATTATCGTTTGACGAATGGGAAAATAGACAGGTCCGGGCTTTAAAATTTAAATTCTTGCTCATATGCCACCATAGAGGGTTTATTTTACCACTATTTGGGCATAATACAATTATACAACGGCTGCAACTAGTACTAGTCATTGTTTATATTACAATCCGAGTCACTAAAAGCACAAACACAATTCACTAACTAAACTACACAAAAACCAGAAATCCATAAATATTAAATACCAGTCCCACAATCCACGATAGCCGATCCGATAGCTGAAAACTTTAGAAAACTACAAGGAATCCGCAGAGAAGAGAAACCTTAAAACACAACAACAAAAATGGCGGCCGAGCCGGTTCTGGAGGGTATTCTTGAGCGCGTCGATTATTGTCGATAAAGTAGGACGGCCGATAACACGAGGTTTGTGCGCATGCACGAAGGTTCCCCGAATGAAGACAGCTGACCGACGAGTCATGCGCTCGGACGTATTTTTTCACCCATAAAACGTAACTTTTGTTTGCGCAGGAGATAAGCTGTAGGTATCTAAAGGTAAATTGTCTATGGTAATAACTTGGTAAAAATTCTTTAAAGATTCGCGCGTGTCAAAAGCATTTCAAACGACCTTTTAAGCGCGCCAAGCCCGATGACGTCAGGAAGTATGACTTATCCGTCATCCTGACCGGTGGCCGAGCTACCGAATTTGCATTTGGATTGCCGTGTGTTATTGTTATTGTATTCTCGTTTTAAGGTGGAATTCTCAACGTCGTTCAATTTATGGCAACCTATAACCTATTTCGTGGATGTCACACACGAATTATACTTCTTGACGTCACGACCCGTTTTTATCCGCTTGGGATAATTTGCATTTTGGGGCATTTTTAAATCTTGCTAGCGGTCTTTTGGGACGAAATATGTAGTTTTTTTTGCTGCCATATGTTTTATGACAATATATACTTATGATTTATAGAATTTTTTCTCCATTTAAAATTTTTGTCAAGTTCCCTATTATTTTATTTTTCTTATACCGGCCAGGCTGGTCATGGGAAATCCCATGTAAATTCCCTTAACCCTATTAATTTTACATCAAAATTGTATTACACTTTCTTGAATGTCCTTGTAAAGTCTGTTCAATGACCGCTGACCGTTACGTCACGACCAGTGCTTATCTTTCTAACATTCGTGAACTAAGTGAAATCGTAAATTTGCGTCAATAATTATAATGTCGTATAATTTTACCAGTCAAGAAAGTTTTATTGTCATTTTTGACGTTATATTTTTAATCAACGTTATTTCACGGTATTGTGAAAAAGAACAAGCATTAATTTTAAAATTATTTGATTATTTTCAAAGAGAAAGTGATACCGGAAAGACTCTTTCTTTTACCCTTTAACGCAGTTTACGAGGTAAGTAGATATAATAAAGCAGGAATGGTGAAAACATAAATAATAAATTTTATGGAAGTAGTCCATCTCACAGTGGAGTGAATATTTATTAAGGGTAATAAAACACTCATTATATATCATATATATAGCAGACTGAGTGTTTTATTACCCTTAATAAATAATAAACATGAAAAATATATGGCAACGTTTTTATAAATACCTATCTGTTTTAGAGAGTTTCTGATGCTGGGAGTTTCGTGTTCAATAATCCAACGAATTAAGGCAAGGGGGATAGAGAAGGATGTAGATTTTAAGAATCGCAATAATGTAGCCATTATTTTATCTTGTGGTCGACAACTTCACGAATTCATGAACATATCATAAGAGAGCGTATTTATGGAATAATATAGAACAGGTGAACACGTTACCATTCGCCAATACAACTAAACCTTAAAATCATTGATGGTGTTGAAATATTCACTGGTTCATTAGCGGACTGTTAAAAAAAATTAAAATTTAAATGGCGTAAATGTACTGTATCAAACGTGCAATAGAGCTCTTAATTTTCCTTAAAACTTGTTTTTCTGGATCAAACCTGGATATACAGTAAAGGGGCTTTTAGGCAAAGTTGGCAAGATGCTACTCTTCACACAGTTAAAAAAATCGTCAGATGGTGTACTGTACTGTTATTCTACATGCTGGTTCAGAAAATGGATTTGTGAATAATGCAAGTTTGATATTCAAGTCTGGCCTGAAATCAGGTGATTATCATATACAGTGACCGGCAAAGAGTTCGCAACATATGGGAAAAATTTTTATTAGCGGAATATTGAAAAATCTTTTTTGGGGGATTGGATGTGCATGTCCCATAACCTTAAAATCGATTTTGACATACGTCACGTGACCAATGGTATGGCGGGAAAGTTGAAAAAAACCAATATGAAATCATCATAAATCAGATAAGTTGATGAGATATCGAAAAAATTCCAAGAATAAAAAGTGTTTAGAATTCCATTAGAACCTTAAATACAATGTTTGGGATATCTACTTAAAAAAACATAAAATCGAATATTTTTGTAAATATTTTTTTACCGAATTAAAAATTTCCATATTTTTCCTTTCTTAAAGCTTCATTAAAGTAAAACTGACATCTGGTGACCACAATTAGAAATATTCTTTTATTTTTCTGACAATTTGGAGCAATAATTCAAAAAATTCGTTTACACTTGGATACCAGCTGTTGCAATAGTCTATTTCTAATAACCTTATCGATATTTTTTATATCGAAATATTCTATTATGTTAAGAAATTCTTAAATTCATTAATCCAAAGAAAGTTTTATTTATAACCGTAAAAAATAATTTTGAATTTCGTAGAAATCTTTAAAAAAATCTAAAAATTAATAAAAATTTAAATTATTTTTTAGGGTTATAAATAAAATTTGCTTTGGATTAATGAATTTAAGGATTTCTTAACATAATAGAATATTTCGATATAAAAAATATCGATAAGGTTATTAGAAATAGACTATTGCAACAGCTGGTATCCAAGTGTAAACGAATTTTTTGAATTATTGCTCCAAATTGTCAGAAAAACAAAAGAATATTTCTAGTTGTGGTCACCAGATGTCAGTTTTACTTTAATGAAGCATTAAGAAAGGAAAAATATGGAAATTTTTAATTCGGTAAAAAAATATTTACAAAAATATTCGATTTTATATTTTTTTAAGTAGATATCCCAAACATTGTATTTAAGGTTCTAATGGAATTCTAAACACTTTTTATTCTTGGAATTTTTTCGATATCTCATCAACTTATCTGATTTATGATGATTTCATATTGGGTTTCTCAACTTTCCCGCCATACCATTGGTCACGTGACGTATGTCAAAGACGATTTTAAGGTTATGGGACATGCACATCCAATCCCTCAAAAAATATTTTTCAATATTCCGCTAATAAAAATTTTTCCCATATGTTGCGAACTCTTTGCCGGTCACTGTATAGTGAAAACTTTGAGAAATGGTTTAAAGAAAAATTGTTACCATACTTGGAAGAACCGTCCCTTATTATCGCGGATAACGCCACCTATCATTCTGGACTAATTGAAAAAATTCCAAATTCAAGTTGGTCAAAAAGATTACTTTATTGCATGGTTCACATTTGCAATGAAGGATCAGATCTGGACAATAGTGAAGCAGCATATCCCACCCAAACAAGTAACCTGGAAAGCGCTATTTATTTTATTTTAATAGATTGGGCGAACTAGCATAGCAACATGGATATCGAGTTTTAAGACTTCCTCCATATCATTGTTACTTTAATCCTATTGAAATGGTTTGGTCGGAATGTAAGCGCTATTATGATGCAAAAATAAGTTTTATGCATCCTGTAACAAATATCGTAGTTTTGGATCTGTGAAATGAAGTCATAGAAAATGTAACAGTGGAAAAAAGAAAAAATTATGTAACCACTAATAAAATTATAAATGGTGTGTGAGAACGGGAAAGATTTATCGATGCTTTAGATACTCTTCCCTTATTATTAACTTGGACGAATCTGATGATGATGATCCTTGCTAATTATTAAAAAAATTTATTTTGTTGTGTTGTCATTTTTTATTATATTTTCTTCTTTACGAATTTATAAATAAGATGAAAATATTTGAACTTAAATTTATAGACTGATGCACTAGAGATGCACAAATATATATGATTCAATTTTAAATTTTATAAATGAGTTTTATTTATTTTTCAGTAAATTTAAATTAATTAAAAATTTCAACTACTTATTTCTGACTTCATTAACAGGATAAAGATAATAATTAAAAATTCGAAAAAACGCGCTTGTATTTTACTTGTTCACATGCATCGTTCTTTATGTAAATCAAGCCTAAGAAAAATCATAACCTTTACCACCGGTAAGTCAAACTGACTGAATTAATTTACGACGTATCGCAAATATGGAGAATATGGCGTAACGGTCAGCGGTCATTGAACAGACTACCAATTATTATTAAAATATTATAATTCGTCAATGTTTCTTTACATGTTTGCATATACTTAAGGTTAAAAATGAGGCGGATAAATTGCTTTTAAAGTACAAATATACGGTGTGAGGCACTTGCTTGATTCCAAAGTAAGATATGTGCACTAATGTGGAGATATACTAGGGAGTAATATACAGTGTGTCCAAGATAAGAATTGGATAGCATTGGAATCTTGGAAACGGTAGAAATTACAATTAGAAAAAAGTTGCACAATTTAAATACCTTTTACATGGTGTTTGCAAAATTAAACTATCTTTAACCGATTTCGATATTTTTAAAAAAAATAATTTTTTGCTGTATTATTTCTTATTTATGTGTTGCATTATTTCAACAGATATAAAAAAATGAAAAATACTTTTTCATTGTCACTTTTTAAAGCTGAACAAGATAGCGTTTATAGATTTTCAGTAATACGTTTCGTTTTCGAAAAAACATCCTCAACTTTCTTTTTTTAAATACGGCCCTGTGTTTTTTTTTAATCCAAGGCTATTTTGAACTCTAAAATAACTGATGTACCACTTGCATTTGTTTCAACATATTTTCAGCTTTTTAGCTATCGTTTAAAAATATTCAAGAAAAATCTCCATAGTTCGGCACTGAATGCTCGAAAAACATTTATTAACATAATACCAAATTAGAACTTAATTACAAACAGTGTTCAAACAAATGGTCATTATTTTCTAAGCATAGGTAACATCGTCTTACTGTGGAATTCAAAACATTATTAAGGTTGAATTCTCAACGTCATTCAATCTATTGCCAACCTATAACCTATTTCGCGTTGATTTTTTAAGTTTATTATTTTAATAACTAACATTTAAAGAAAATCAATATCGTCGGTACATTATTTAGGTAGTATCTGATATATTACAAAAATATCAATTTATTTCATTGCTAATTTTGGGAGAATTGTATAGTGAAAGAACAATGAGTGACAATGACATAATAATGTTAAAAAAAATCTTATCCGATATTTTTCGCTATACAATTCTCCTAAAATAAGATATGAAATTCCTTGATATTTATTAAATATGTCAATTATTACCTATAGAATATCAAGTCAATACTGATTTTCTTTAAATTTTGTATAAAAGCTACAAAACATAAATAAATCTACGCGAAATAGGTTATAGGTTGGCAAGCATGTTGATACTCCCACCTTAAGTACATCTGGGGTAATCGTTTGAAATGCTTCTAAAACCAGTTGACGCAATTATTCCTACGTTTGAAAATTGCGTTGGTGCACATAGTTTTTGATGTACCCCCAGAGATAAAAATCCAAAGGAGTTAGATCAGGCGATCGTGCAGGCCAAGAAACAGCTAAACGCGTACCTATCCATCTGTCAGGAAATCTATTTGTTAAATATTCTTGGACAATTCTCGAATTATGAGCGGGGGTCCCATCTTGTTGAAACCAATAGTTATTGATTTCTGCTTGTGGTAAGTTGTTATCGAACCATTCTTCCAAATTATGCTGCAGTAAATTTCGATACCGCTCCGAATTTAGTGTTCCGTGGTAAAAAATTGGCCCAATTATCTTTGTTCCCAAAATTCCTACCCACATGTTGAAACCAAAACGATGTTGGTGTCTACCCATTTTGAACAACCGTGGATTTTCTGTGGACCAATAATGCGTATTTCTTCTGTATCACATGTGAATGATGAAGAAAAAACATTATGAAGAAACATTTTTTTATCAGCGTACCTACTGAGTTTGTGGAAAAATATTTGCAAACAACAATTCAACATTTAATTTGAAGAAATAGTCCATGCTAAAAGTGAAGTTGAAGTATGGGAAAGAAAGAAAAAACTAAAAGTCTTCCTCCACAAAGTTTAATAGAATAAAATTCTCTACGGGTCTCCACATGTTTCGAACGTAGAAACGTTCATCATCAGGAGACAGAAAATGTATTTATATATATAATAAATAAATGTATATTATAAATATATTTAGTGCTGATGGTGTAAGCAAAAGAGAAAATGATGTATAACCTTAATGGAGCTTTTATGGAATTAAAAAATTGAAATGTATAAGGGACATGATATGAAGAAAATTGATTAAGATGCTTGAAATGTTTTTATAAAAAAATGTTAAATAATCTTCGACCCCTTCTTAGGAAGGTTTTTTCTTCTTCCCCAATTTATTTGGTTGGTTTAGACCCCCATTAATAACTTTTTCACATACTCAGTATGGTTTAATCTTTATCAATTTTCTTCATATCATGTCTCTTATACTCTTATACACTTCAATTTTTTAATTCCATAAAAGCTCCATTAAGGTTCTACATCATTTTCTCTTTTGCTTACACCATCAGCACTAAATATATTTTCTGTCTCCTGATGATGAACGTTTCTATGTTCGAAACATGTAGAGACCCCTAGAGAATTTTATTCTATTAAACTTTGTGGACGAAGACTTTTAGTTTTTCTTTCTTTCCCAATTCAACATTTGTTTAGAAAGGACAGTACAAACTAAACTCTACCATTAGCAAAGCTTTTTCCGTCTCCTGATGATGAACTACGTTCGAAACATGTTGAGACCTTCGAAATAATAATATTTTTTATTCTAATAAAATTCTGAAGGAAGGCTTAATAGTTTTTTTTCCTTCCTATACTTTCAAGTCCACTTTGAGCATGGGCTATTTCTCCAAATTAAAAAGACAATTATACTTATTGTCACTTACCTTTAACAAGTCAATGGCCAGCTTTAAAACGTTATTAGCAACGTTCAGTTCGTCCTTTTTGTGCGGTTTCTGTTCAATTTGTAGGTGCAAATTGATCTGTTCCGTAATGAGAACGGACAAGTTGCGGTACTTTTTGTTAATTTTTGTTCCTAAAGTCATAAATCTAAGAAGCATCGCGCCTGAACCCAGACACCATATGAGGGCTTCCAGATAATACTGAGAAAAGGATACAGTTTCCTAAAACAATAATTAAGTGTCAATAAAATTGTATTTACGTTAAAATTATGTTTAGTTTCCGATGCGGATTGTCAATGACTAAATAATGCTTAGAAATGTCTCCTTACCTTTAAAAGTTCGGCACATAAAAACGCTAGTAGTAATAACGTTACTACAAATGCGGTCGATACTATCACATCAACAGAACGTTGTGGTCCTCTCTTTTTCAAATACGATCTCACTGAGAGCCAAGTTTTAATATTTCTAACCTACAAAAATAAATTATTTGGATAAAATTTGGATTAAGTTTATACTCCAGTATACGTAGGTATCAAAAAGGGGTGTTTGAATGCAAAAGGTGAGGTAGTAGCGATTTTGTAGTATGTTTTTAGGTTTGGGGCCCTAATGAAAAACCTAAGTTTTCGACCTCGAGGCGCATGCGCTCGAGCCGCCATCTTGGATTGTAGGTACAAGAATTGGGTTTTTTGATAATAACTCAAAAACAGTGGCTTTCACGACAAAAGATGTTCTATACAAATTTAAGGAGGATAAAATTTCCTACATTTTTTGTAGAAATTTTTTTTTGTAGTACACATATGTTAGGAGTTACAGCTCCGTAAAATTGCACTATTTGAAAAAAAAAAGTATTATATTTTGTTATTTGGCTATTTAGCACCAGCCGAAAGTTCCATCTACTTCCGTAAACCTGGAAGAGGAAAAACTGCTGAGAGGTTATATTCAGCAAGTAGCCTCAAATACCAAGAAGCAACCAAGCACATTCTGTTCTTGCATGCCTTCAGTGGTTGTGACACTACGTCATCCCTATTCAATTAGGAAAAAACTACAGGCCACCGACAATAACCAATCCGGACCATCGAAACGTACCAAAATGTAGTAGAAATTAATTTTTGTAACGCTCTAAAATCATAATTTACTATTCTTAAATTTAAAAAGAAAATGCGATATAAGTAGGTACTTTTCGCCTTTAACTTTGTTTACGAAAAGTATACTACTATTAAATGGTAATATTCAAATGCCTATAGTTTTTTTTATAATTATGTAAAACTATAGTTATATATAATAAGAATAATAAAATAAAACAACCAAAAAGTTTCCGCATTTTTTTTTCAAATAGTGCAACTTCACGGAGCTGTAACTCCTAACGTGTGCTACAAAAAAAATTTTTACAAAAAATGTAGGAAATGTCATCCTCTTTAACTTTGTATGGAACATCTTTTGTCGTGAAAGCCACCGTTTTTGAGTTATAATCAAAAAAACAAATTTTTGTACCTAAAATCCAAGATGGCGGTTCGAGCGCATGCGCCTTGAGGTCGAAAATTTGGATTTTTCATTAGGGCCCCAAGCCTAACAACATACTAAAAAATCGCTACTACCCCACCTTTTGCATTCAAAAAACCTCCACGTCCTGGACTATTAGGGCTTTATAACTTTTTTATTTTTACTCCGATTTAAGTGATTTTTTAGAGAGCTCTAGATACATTTATTAGTTTTAACATCCCAACAAACATTTAAAGCCTTGGCGACCTCTCGTTTGGAGAAAATGACCTATTTAAGTAAAAAATATTCTATTTTTTACCTTAAAATCGGCTTTTTAGACGAAACGGCCAAAGAGACTAAGGCGGCCATCACACCAGCAATACGCGATGACGACGATATTCAAATGCTAGCGACTTGTCCGCGACCAGTTCTTACGAAGACTTTACACCAAGGCTACGCAATTTGACTAGTTTGCAAAAATAACCAACTTCAGTGTACAAGATGTCTTCGTCAAGTGAAGACGATGCAGTCGTAGTGGCATTGTATTATTTAAAAGGCAACTTTTTTCTAATTTAACCTACATTGTAACTCGAACCGTTTCGGATATGGCAGTATACGTACTTAAAAAATAACACCCCGTATACATATTTCTTTATTTAACTGTGCCGCAATTTCACTCCACGCCTTTTCTGTTACATTTCTTCTGAAATAATCAGATAAATTATAATTATATAAACAGGGATATTTTTCGATTATTTCAACAAAAATGTAATGTTATTTTGTTCCTCACCCATGATAATTGTATCTTCGCGGTCGCAAGGAGACTGAGCCACTCGGTCGGGGGCGACTGGTATCTTTCAGGTACCGTCGTGATCGCGTCGCCGTTGCCTTGGTGAGCAGGTCTCCATTTGAAACTATGTGCCGCGACTGCAAAGCTACGTCGCGTAGCGGTATCGTTGTCGTCGCGTATCGCTGGTGTGATGGCCGCCTAACAGTCTGGTCCAAACAAAGTGATTCGAACTTATTAATACGTGTTCAAAGTGGGAAAATATAAGAGGCCCAAGAGATGGTCCAAAAGAGTAGATAATTACCTTGTAAATCGACTTGATAGTTAGGTCTAAGGAAAGTCAGTAATAAACGCCCAACCAGGTTATTTTTTACCTCGGGATCGCGCCAAAGGCGTGAAAAAAAAGCGCGAAAAATTTTTGGGTGCCACACATAAATTTATGCCATATGAACGAATATTTCTCCTAATTTAGACCTATCAAGACGGAAGTTACAAAATAGGAAATTTTCTATTAGCGTAACCTAATACCTTATAGGTCCAATTTTTTTTAAGGCCCAAACCACAGGAAATCACGACCTTAAGGAAAAATATTTTACTGACGCCATATTTGTTTCAACATGGTGTATTATTTTCAATTAATTTTGTTAAATTACTTGTAACACTAAAGCAACAACAAATATATTACAAAAACCGAGCACAGAAAGAGCTAACTTATTCGTCCAAGCACAAAATATTGGCTACATTTAAAATATTTGTATTTTCAATTTTAATTTACCTTGTTTTTTTTAATTAAATGCCTTTTTTTTGGGCGCGGTTAGTTTTTCTAGGTAAAATTGAAATCTATACGAACATTTTTTACGCGCACCCATTTTTTCACTTCAAATCGATGAAATAATGATTTTTATAAGTACATACCTATCTATATACTACTACTCCATTTTAAAAATCACTAGCTGCTTTGATACAAATAAAAACAAAATACTATTTTCATCTTTTTCTAAAATTGTGGTTATGATTTTCTATAAACTTCGTAGCCCATAACAGGCCCAACATAGGCTAAATACAGGTAAAAAACACCTCTTTAATACCACGGATAAGACTATTTGGCCTCGACTATGAAGCCCAATTCTCCTAATGACAGGTGTTTCTTACCACTTTATTACCTTGGTTTTATTCCCCACTAGGTGATAAAGTGGTATAAATTACTAACTTCTGACTATGTAAAGCAGTCTGTCGAGCTTTATAGTTAAAAACTTAGGTAAAAGTCATATTTTATAGACTGTAATTGTTTGTTGGGATATACATATTTATACAAATTTAAAGAGAAATTGGTTGTTTCACATATTATACAAGTATAAACAATAAGTTGTTTTTTTGCCTAGTGTGAAAACACCCTGTGGAATAATTAAATTACTTCAAAATATCAGTTTCCATTAAGCCGCAAATATTCTTTGCATTTTGGTTTTTGGTTCATGTCGTCAATACGTGGCTTTGTTCTCACCAAAAAATGCAAAATGATCTTCATGATATCAATAATTTAGAAAGCGCAAAACTAATGCTATTGATGACCGATTTTTTGTACTTAAAACTCTTCGGAATCGCCGTTTGACGTCAGTACAGGCGAAAAACCAACTTCGAGATGTTCGAATTAAAAATGTCAGTTCTTGGACGGTTCGTCGAAGATTACACGAAGGTAATTTAAACTCACGCAGAACTGGACCTAAATTACTACCGCGTCATAAGAGTCAAGAATGGAGGAATATTACCCAGGATGATATTCGCGGGCTAATTGCTGGCATGAACCGACGTGTACAGGTAGTAGTAAGGGCTAGAGGAGGCAATATAAATTGTTGAGATGTGTTTAAGGTGGAATTCAGTATTGTCTGATCTGATATATTACAAAAATATCAATTTATTTCATTGCTAATTTTGGGAGAATTGTATAGTGAAAGAATAATGACATAATAACGTTAAAAAAAACTTACCCGGTGTTCTTCGCTATACAATTCTCCTAAAATAAGTTATGAAATTCCTTGATATATATTAAATATGGCAATTATTACCTATAGAATATGAAGACGATATTGATTTTATTTAAATTTTGTGTAAAAGCTAGAAAAAATAAATTAATCTACGCGAAATAGGTTATAAAGTCGCCACAGTGGATCTTTTCCCGTGCGTCATCACTTTCACGTCATCAAAATCGTATGAATCAAATCAAAATAACGAGACGAAAAAAGTCAAAACTAAGTATAAGTTCATAAAATGGACGTGCCTGCCTACCGTTTGACGTACCTACATAATATCCCGAAAAATTATTATTAATTTTAAGTATTATCTAAAAGAAATTGACAAACAAATGTTAATACACTTAATACTATTTTTAAAGCTTAAAATCTAGAAAAGTTTAGTGTTTTATTGACTATTAAAATCGCAAAAGTCAAATTTTTGACATCCTTTCATTTAAGGGAATTTAGCCACTGCCGTAAACTTTTCAAAGACCTTTCACGGTTAAAATATTTAAAATAAATAAATTAGGTATTATAAAAATCCATAAATACTTACCGCCAAAACAGATGGTGGGTATAATTAGCTCTAAAAAGAACTATTTTTAGAAAAAGGAACAGTTTTAAGGCACACAAATTTACAAAATACGAATTAGATTGGCAGATCACAATAAGGTTGACAATGACGTTCTAAAATACAACGGTAGTCAACTAAACAAATAAAAAAAGTAATTAATTGTTTTATTCTATATATATTATTGCGGAATCTTGGAGACGTTCTTTTATGCTTTTATTCAAACTTGTTACTGTAATAAATAAGGATACAGAGTCCCAACCACGTTGAGTCCTGATCGTTGATTGATGACGCACGGGCAAAGATCCACTGTGGCGACTTTAGGTTGGCGAGCATGTTGATACTCCCACCTTAATTGAAAAAGTTGTTGTTGGTACCTGTTAAGTTTGTTTTGCGAAAATGTTACTTTTTAAATCTCAGGTATAACTATACGCACCTTTTTCCGTAAATTTATTTGTTTATTAAATCTTGATTATTACAATAACATTTGTTTTCTTGCATTTTAATAGTCTACTTTTTTTTTAATGCAATGGCAATGAGAAAATTATGAAAAAATTTAAATTATTGACATTATCAAGATTATTTTGCATTTTGGTGAGAACAATGTACGTATTGACATAAACCAAAATGCAAATAATATTTGCCGCTTAATGAAAGCTGATAGTTTGAAGAAATTTTGCTTCCTAATTATTCCACAGGGTGTTTTGACACTGGGCAGAAAAAACAACTTATCGTTTATCCTTGTATAATATGTGAAAAAAAAAACAATTTCTCTTAAAATTTCTATTGGCATGTTAAAACTAATAAATGTATCTAGAGCTCCCAAAAAAATCACTTAAATCGGAGTAAAAATAAAAAAGTTATAAAGCCGTAAACTTAATCCAAATTTTATGATGTCCGTTTTTTTTTGCACGGGAGTGTATATTCAAACATCTGAATCCATTCAGTAGATTGTATAGCAAACAGAACATAATATACATGTGGGAGTAAAACACGATATTTATTAAGTTATTCCAATATAAAAAAAAGAACTATGCAAATTTTAAAAAAAAATCTTTTCAATAAATATAGGGAAAAAACCCACAGTCGTCTCCACAAATACTTATATTAAAAGAGCTAGATTAATGTGGTGTACATGTTTCGGTACTAGGGAGTACCATCATCAGCACCGAAGGGCCCAAGTACCACTAATACAAGCAATGTAAAAAAATTTAAAAAAATTAAAAACGAAAAACATGAATAAGACGAGGACATTTTGAGTGGTTAAACGAAAACAGATTAAAAAGTGGAGGTAAAATAAAATTCGAAAGGAATTAAATTTTCTTCCTCTGCCCTACATTGTGAACAAATAACAAACTCAACGAGTTTGTAGGGCAGAGGAAAAAAATTCAATTCCTTTCGAATTTTATTTTACTTCCACTTTTTAATCTGTTTTCGTTTAACCACTCAAAACGTCCTCGTCTTATTCATGTTTTTAGTTTTTAATTTTTTTTAAATCTTTTACATTGCTTGTATTAGTGGCACTTGGGCCCTTCGGTGCAGATGATGGTACTCCCTAGTACCGAAACATGTACACCACATTAATCTAACTCTTTTAATATAAGTATTTGTGGAGACGACTGTGGGTTTTTTCCCTATATCTCTACAGCTCCACTTTGAGATAATGGACTACTTCCGCAAAATTTTTCAATAAATACTTTTTAGAATTCAACAATGTAAAATATTATTGTAAAGGTGAAAACAGTGTTGATGTAGCCAAATATGGGGCATTACCGTGTGTGAGTTGAGTTAAGTTAAGTTTAGCACAGATAAAGTAAAATTATTCATAGGCTATTATGTCATGTCGTAAATGCGACATGTCAACTATCACAGGGCGCAGTTTAGTATTTGTTTGTTTTTTAAACAGAGAAAAAAGTCTTGTTATGACCCACTCTATGTAAACTTACTTTATTTAATCTAAAATGTGGTATTTCTGACTTCCGAGCTCGTCGGGATGACGTTAAATGGGAAAAAAATTTGGCGTAGAGCAATCGCTGCTTAAAAGTCCTCTCAGCCACAGCCAACAGAAAAAACACCATGGAAGCAAATATAAAACGTTGAAGCATAGCGACCGCGACTATACTTCGTTCCCTAAAAAAAAACAGATAATGTAATTATTTTAATCCAAATCGGAAAAAACCGCCAATATTCATACTTTTGTCCACTGTGTTATGGGATGGCCGTCTACGATGTACGTTAAGACAAAGACAGAATTCTCAGGCGGTGAGGAGAGTATAGTAATGGCCGTATTACGTGTCACATTTTTTAAATTATACAGTGTGACCAGCAAAGTCCGCATCATATGGGATTTTTTTTTATTAATAGCGTTATTCGAAATTTGACTTTGGCATCAAGTTCTGCTTCGATCGAGATGAAAATTAAGCAAAAAAATAGTAGTCACGTGACTCGCATTATCTGTCAAATTTTAATTTTTTCCAAAAAATAATTCAACAGTGGGGTATCTCTGAAAATATCGAGAAAAAAGTTATCAAAAAAATTAAAAGAAAAAGAAAATATAGTGGCATATCGGACAAGTGTGTAACTATTTTTTATATTGGAATACACAGGGATCCAAGTAGAGTTGTGTAGTTCGCGAACGAACTAGTTCAAAAGATCGAATCTGACAACTGAACTAAAAGATTCAATCAGTAATTACTGAGAGATTGAAACAAGGTGAACTAAAGTCTGTACTAGGCAAGCGAGAGCGAGACGACCGAGATTATAGGTTTTGTCACCTGACCGACCGATGATCGTGACGGATGCATGCCGCGATGATTTCGAACTATTTCGGTATTGAAATGAATAAATATTGTCGGTGTCTACTGTATCGGTCGAGCGCTCTTCTCAGAAGGAGGCTGTGTTTTTAATATAAAAGCAACGTGATCGGTGGGTAAATCAAGAAAAATATTTATTTCTTTTGTATTCGTAGGTTTTTTGTTAAGTAATTTAATATATAATTTAAATTTTAAAATATTTCTTTTACTTCACTATGCCAGTATAAATTAGTGAACTAAATGAACTAAACGAACTAGTCTTTTGAACTATTCACTTTATTGAACGAGAACGAAAGATTGAAATCAGCAAAGTGAACTAAACTTCCCAGCACTAGATCCAAGTTCAATGGATACCCTGGGGCGGGTAGACCACGACGGCCGTTTCGTCCTTGTTAGGACTCGCCGGGCAGCCATAACCCAAGCAATTCCAAGAACGACGGAAAAATGTACTAAAAGCCTACTTGTAGAATCAAGGCGGCCCTTAATACACCTTAGCGCCATCCCACGGAACCAACTCCAATATAAAAGATAGTTACACTGGTATAATCAAAAGGTAGACAACTAAATAAACCACGAAGTGGTGGGTGCCAGCGTTGATCTGTTTTCTTGTCTGCAAAATGGCAGATGTTTTCGGTGAAAACGCAAATAGCGTTCCCTATACTGGATTGTGGTTGCACTTCGTGGTTTATTTAGTTGTCTACCTTTCGATTATACCAGTGTAACTATCTTTTATACTGGAGTTGGTTCCGTGGGATGGCGCTAAGGTGTATTGAGGGCCGCCTTGATTCTACAAGTAGGCTTTTAGTACATTTTTCCGTCGTTCTTGGAATTGCTTGGGTTATGGCTGCCCGTCGAGTCCTAATAAGGACGAAACGGCCGTCGTGGTCTACCCGCCCCAGGGTATCCATTGAACTTGGATCCCTGTGTATTCCGATATAAAAAATAGTTACAAACTTGTCCGATATGCCACTATATTTTCTTTTTCTTTTAATTATTTTCGCGGACACTATATCATCTGTTATCAAAAAAAGTTTTTTTAAATACAGTTTCTAGCCCACATGCAAAATTTTAGCTGCATAAGATAATTTTGATTTTTTACCCACCACTAAAATTTATTTTCCACTTAATGAACACTTTACTGATGACACTGTGTTCTTTCTTGTCTTAATATTAAGGTGTATTACTTTCAGACACACACTACGTTTTCAAAAATACATATTTTATGAAGTTACCTTATACAGGGTCAAAAACAAATAAACTTTGCATCACATGCGACCAAATTGTAACAGCCCAATTTTGATTTTGTAGAAAAACACTGTAAAACACACATTTAATATGGCGCCACTTTTAAGAAAATGTATTTGAAATAAAGCCTTGTCAAAACTAAGAAGTTTTATGTAGGTTGCGTTGAGTCTTATTTTGCAAAAGTGGTGCAATTTACAAAATATGGGTAGAAAATCCAAATTATCTTATGCAGCTAAAATTATGCATGTGGGCTAGAAACGGCATTTAAAAAAACTTTTTCTAATAACTTTTTTCGATACTTTAGAATTATTTTTTGGAAAAAATTAAAATTTGACAGATAATGCGAATCACGTGACTACTATTTTTTTGCTTCATTTTCATCTCGATCGAAGCAGAACTTGATGCCAAAGTCAAATATCGAATAAAGTTATTAATAAAAAAAAATCCCATATGATGCGGACTTTACTGGTCATACTGTATTATTAAAATTGTGATGATGAGTAGTATAGGAAGTTAAATATTTAAAATATATAAATAAATATTTAGAGGAGAGACAAGTAAATAAATTTTTAAAGTACTACAAATACAATGTCAAAAACTGATCTTATTTCGATACGGGGATTAAATTAATTTTATCTGATCTTCGGCCGAATGATATCTTATTGGAAGCTCTTTTGGATACATTGGATCAACCAACTATGGCAATATATAGGCAGCCATATTATTATGAACTTGATAATAATAGTTCTGATTCCGTTTTAAATGTAGTTTCCCATCAATTATAAACACTTCCTTCTATACAGGGTGTTACAAATTCGAAGTAATAGCATTGCTATCTCGGTAACTATAAGAGATAGAGAATTGGTTAAATTAAGGCAAAGTTGCGCATTTCTGTGCTGAATAATAAGCTAAACACAAAATATTAAAATTCCGATTACTTCCGGAGATATCCAAAATAAACTGAAAAAATCATTTTTGGTTTTTATTTATTTGCGGCCTTATTACTAGTGATTTCAAAAAACCAAAAGCATTTTTTCATTGCACTTTTTTATGCTCTTCAAGAAACTAATTTTATTTTTTAGATACGACGTTTCGTTTTTTAAATACCAACATCAACATTAATTTTTGAAATACGGACCTGCACTTTTTATTGCATTTTTGAGTAGGTTTTGACGTTCCAAAACCAATAATGTATCGCACTTGTCAGTAACTTATTTGCTGTAGGAGTTATTTGAAGTTTTTTAAAAATTAAAGAGTAGGCATTGACATTGAAACATCAGTAGTGTGCCTTGACTTTGACAACAGTAGTGTTGCTTAGGTTTGATATAACTTAAATTACCCAGTTCCCTTTTAAAAATGATTTTTGTAATGAGGAAAAACGCGATATGCTTAATATTTATTACTTATCCCAAGTAGCAATTATAGACTCAAATTGGACACAAATTCTTTGCTGAGAAACGTTTCGAAACATTTTCTATTAAGATTATTTAGATTGTGTGGAGACACCTGTGTTTCGAAACTTTTGCGACACATTTTCGAATTTAGTTACTAGAAACGATTAAGAACTGTTAGTTTCGAAATACTTTCCAAACTACAGTGTCGATACATTTAGGAAACGCACAAAAGAAAATTTTTCGAAACATTTTTATATAATATTATGAAATTGTGTTTAGACACATGTGTTCCCAAATTGTAGCGACACATTTTCGAATTAAGTGATTCAAAACAAATTGGTATTCTTCTGCTTTGAAATATTTACCAAACAGTGATATCCATTTAATTACCAAACTTGCGCAGAAAATAATTTTCGAAACTGCCAGAAACTTTACACTACCGCACCCGGACAATTATTATAACCTCGATTATAACGATTATAACCTATAAATTGTACATTTTTGTTGTGTTAATATTGGAAGAAAACAACAGTTTAAACATTCTTCGAGGTTTTACAAAAGTTTTATTAAACGTTCAACAACGTACAAACCAATTTTGTAGGTTACATGTCACAGAAAGTGTAAAGTGGTAGTGTATACCGTGACGGTATACAGAAGTTTTATGCTTCTAAGGTTAACCTTCCTCTTGACGGGACTGTGCATTTTTTACTTTAGCGACGTTTGTTTCGCATGGTTTCGGTACAATATCGAAACATTCTTCATGTTTCGACACATTTTCTATGAATTATAGCTACATGATTATCGAAACATTATAGAAACTAAATACTAGAAATTGTGTGCCGACTCCATTTTAGACCAGAATAATTCTCGCTTTCTGGCGGCCATTTTGACAAATTCATTTTTATATTATTAAAATGGACTTTAATTAACTTCCTGCGTCATTTGAAATGTAAAAAAGTGGTTACATTACTTCCATTTTGCTAGCTTAATCAATTGAAAGAAGAATTAAGTAAAATTTTAAAAATATTTAAGATTTTATTTTTTGACAAAGTATTTATTTTGTGTGCAAATGTCAATATACGTATAGCGTCTTAAGAATATAAAGCTAAATTACTAAATTGCACGATAAAATTTATTTCGTTAACGATTTTTGGATCTCCTCTGCAATAAACCATACGAAAAAAATGTATCACTTATAGAAAATAAATCTGGTGACAAATTCATTATGGCGAAATTATGCTGTCATCATATTGTTTACTTTCTTTTAATTTACAACCTGCAGAAAGATAGATATTATATATCTAATTATTTGTTTCAATAATGTTTCCATTTTGACAATTTACAATTCCAACACTCAGCGCCCTCTTTGTAAAATGAACTCTTACTCGACACATTTATGGAAACATGTTCCAAACATTTCTGAAAAATTTTCGAAACATTTTCGATAAAAGTTTCGATTTTGCGTCGAAACAGCGAAAGTCACAGCCCGTACCAACCACTTGGAAACACGTGCTAATGCGCCATTTAAAATGTATACGTTTCGAAAATATTTCCATACATGTTGCCAACAATTTCCAATTTGTGTCGGAAACAGAAACAATAGTTTAGACACATTTACCGTAATGTGTCTAAAAATGCTACTTGGGATGTCACCTTAACACAAAAAATGCAGCGGAAATGTATTTGCAACAATATCCCGAACACCCGCAACCTACCCCAGTATTGTTTTCAAGATTGGATAGGCGGTTAAGAGAGGATGGTACATTTAAAAAAGGTAGAAATAAATATGGAAGTAAAGTTAGTGAAGAAGACACAGAGACAGGCTACGCCGAATCTGGTATCAGCAGGACGGGGCGCCGCCCCACAACACAAGGGCCGTAAGGAACTTTTTAAATTAAGAATTTTCACAACGATGGATCGGAAATGGTGGTTTTATTGCCTGGCCAGTGCGGTCGCCCGACCTTTCGCCATTAGATTTTTATTTGTGGGGCGCATTAAAAAATGTAATATACAAAACCGAAATAAATACCCTAGAAAAGCTAAAAAATCGCATTAAAAAAGGTTTTCGCATCATAACAAGGCGTACTTTATACAGGACAATAAATAAAATATCAAGGAAAATTAACAAGTGTATTCACGTCAACGGCAATCTTTTTGAACATCTAGGAAATTAGACATTGTTTACTACTTACGAAATACTTTTGTCAGTTTTAATTTTTTAAATAAAGTTTTGAGTTGTTACAGAAAGGTGACTTTTATGAAAATCTGTTGTCAAAGTCAAGGCACACTACTGTTGTTTCAATGTCAATGCCTACTCTTTAATTTTTAAAAAACTTCAAATAAATCCTACAGCAAACAAAGTACTGACAAGTGTGATACATTATTGGTTTTGGAACGTCAAAACCTACTCAAAAATGCAATAAAAAGTACAGGTCCATATTTAAAAAATTAATGTTGATGTTGGTATTATGGAGGGCTTTAGGTTAGGACTCCGATCGCAATACATTGGTTTCGGGCAAAGTTTTGGATCGGTAAAGCAGCTTTAAAAATGGCCGTCAGGGGCGCATGTGTTCCTTTAAATCTGAAAAATGCATGGGTTCTTATGGGATAATCAACTGTTTAATTGAATTTAGTTAACTAAAACCCTCTACAGGCTGAGATATGTATATATTATATCTAATAAAGCTTATTTTATGAGATATGTATATATTATATCTAATAAAGCTTATTTTATTAATTATTGGATAAAAATACCGCTGACGTCTATCAAAATCTGTAAAAAGTCAAACACTTGACGATCACTGCGCCGCGACCGGGAAACAGCGAACTAACTACTAAACAGGGACGTAAATTTAAAGCCATTTTTGATCGGACTCCTTCCTAAAGCCCTCCATAGTTGGTATCTAAAAAACGAAACGTCCTATCTAAAAAATAAAATCAGTTTCTTGAAGAGCATAAAAAAGTGCAATGAAAAGGTGCTTTTGGTTTTTTGAAATCACTAGTAATAAGGTCGCAAATAAATAAAAACCAAAAATGATTTTTTTCAGTTTATTTCGGATATCTCCGGAAGTAATCGGAATTTTAACATTTTGTTTTTAGCTTATTATTCAGCACAAAAATGCGCAACTTTGCCTTAATTTAACCAATTCTCTATATCTTATAGTTACCGAGATAGCAATGCTATTACTTCGAATTTGTAACACCCTGTATAGGTCTTACCATGATGACGTTCCAAGTGCAATATACCCCAACTCAACCACTCTCCTAGGCACCTCATCCACCATCACATACACAGCATCAATAGGCGACCCAGCAAACAACATTCGATACGTTCCATTTCTGGAAGATTCCCATAAATTTTTGACCTCCGATCCGCCTTCAGTCAAACGACAGAGAAGCGGCAATAACGCTAAAACAGCTGAGAGGGCAATTCCAGCATAGAAGTAGTCGGGAGTAGATGGAAATGAGTCGACTTTGGTGATGATTATAGAACTTATATCTAACATTGACAGATCTGCCTTCTTAATTTCGTTTTGTTCGTAAATTGTGCAACTAGCTGAAAACATAAAAACCCTTATGTTAATAATGTAGAGGGTGTAATGACTTACTATATTTTTCTACAGTAAAAAAATTATATAATTGATCTTGGTCAAATAATTTACCTTTAACTGAAGGAGGGTTTGGGCAAGTGTTAACATCTCCATCCAATACAAAACAGTCTGAACAACGATCTACAGGCGCCGCATCGGATACGTCATCTAAATCACTGCTGCCGTCTTCACTGTTGGTAGTGACACCTGTAAACGAAAATCACAATGAACAGAAAAATTAACCTCTAGGTCGCTTCCATCAGAAGTTTCAAATAAGTGAAACGGATTATTAAAAATGGAAATAAATATAAATTTAGTCTGAAATTTAAAATGATGTCAAAAAATAAGGCTATAGTCTGTTCAACGACCGCTGACTGTTACGTCATATTCTCCATATTTGTATTGAGCAAATGGTAAAG
This sequence comes from Polydrusus pterygomalis, assembly GCA_963969555.1. Taxonomy (NCBI): domain Eukaryota; kingdom Metazoa; phylum Arthropoda; class Insecta; order Coleoptera; family Curculionidae; genus Polydrusus; species Polydrusus pterygomalis. The sequence goes on from OZ018378.1 coordinate 48,169,463, forward strand.
TGTTCACCTGCTCTATACATCCCATAAATATTCTCTCTTATGGTATGTTCATGAATTTCGTGAAGTTGTCGACCACGGCATGACAAAATAGCTACATTATTGCGATTCTTAAAATCTACATCCTTCTCTATCCCCTTTGCCTTAATTCATTGGATTGGTTGTACACGAAACTCCCAAAGCATCAGAAACTCTAAAGCAGTACGCGCACTGAATCGACTCTGAATATAGCGGTCGGAATATCAACATCAGCCGCGCATTGAATTCGCGTTGCCGGCAGTCGTCCGCTAGTAGTCTAGTATAGAGAAGCAGGAGAAGATAAAAAATGACAGATTCTTTAGATTCTGACGAAGATTTGATGATGAATAGCGTGTCATGAAATTGAAGGAGAAATGCGGAGGCCAAGATTCTGGGTCCATAACATACATTTAAAAGGGGAGGTCTATCGGAGGTAGAATCGGCCCTGGGGATCATACCATATAATTTATTCTCGAACATATTCAATTAAAACTTCGTCTGACATCACGATATCAACGAAAATCAACAGTACTCACAGTACAAATGAACCGAAACATCCCAAACGCTACACACTAAATTTCATACAAAAATCGTCCTTTGCCGTCAGAGCATTCGGCAGTTTTTGCCCCTCCAAGCAATCTCCGTTTTTGCCGGATCGAGTCGACCGAGCCGATTCCGATGCAGTGCGCGGGGCCTAATTTAATTTCATGAATATCAAAAACTGCCGACTGCTCTTTGCCAGGTCGACTGGTCCGAGTCGATTCAGTGCGCGTCCTCCTTAAAACAAATAGATATTTACGAAAACATTGCCATAATATATTTTTCTGGTTTATAATGTTTTCACAATTCCTTTAAAGAAAATCAATATCGACTTGATATTCTATAGGTAATAATTGACATATTTAATAAATATCAAGGAATTTCATAACTTATTTTAGGAGAATTGTATAGCGAAAAATATCGGGTAAGATTTTTTTTAACATTATTATGTCATTGTCACTCATTGTTCTTTCACTATACAATTCTCCCAAAATTAGCAATGAAATAAATTGATATTTTTGTAATATATCAGATACTACCTAAATAATGTACCGACGATATTGATTTTCTTTAAATGTTAGTTATTAAAATAATAAACTCAAAAAATCAACGCGAAATAGGTTATAGGTTGGCAATAGATTAAATGACGTTGAGAATTCAACCTTAAAGGGTAAAATAGCCTTTCCGGCATCGCTTTATCTTTGAAATTATTCAAATAATTTTAAAATTAATGCTTGTTCTTTTTCGCAATACAGTAACATTTTTGAAATAATGTTGAATAAAAATGTCACTCTCAAAAATGACAATAAAACTTTTTTGCCTGGTAAAATTATACAACATTCATTACTGACGCAAATTTACTATCTCACCTGGTTCACGAATGTTAGAAAGATAAGCACTAGTCGTGACGTAACGTTACAGACTTTACCTCCGTATTCAACAAAAGTTTAGTTAGTAGTGTGTCCGGAAAATACATTTGATGATGACTCCTGACATCAAAATAGGTTGATTGAAGCCAACTTAGTGGCTGGCATAAAGTTGGAAAACATTTTTATTGATAGAATATTCAGAAAACTTTTTATGCCGATTTTCTCTGCATAAAGGGTAAAAAATTAATTTTGACATTTGTCATGTGCCCACTTTGACAGATTGTAAAAAAAAATATTTTATCATGAAAATTGGTATTAGATGACAAGATATCGAAAAAAATTATTGGAATAAGGTGTTTAGATTTTTAGTCCTTGTAATCATCAAACATTAACAAACAAGTTAAAAATATGAACCCAAATATACCTGCTGTCCAATCTCGCGGAGAAGATAGAGCTTCATTTTCGGTATCACATGTGCTATCTAGTACGGAATTTATTGCTATGGTAGGAAGATGCTGAGCTGAATGGCGTCGTTTTGACTAAAAAGAAACAGCATAAGTTATCATCCAGTGGCGTACGGTGCCCCCAAGTTACTATGTATTTAAACAGGCATTGTTTGATGATAATTAAAGTGAAAATATTCAACTAAGTGATATTTTTTTAAAATACAGGAACACTGAATTAAAAAGAATTGCAATGCAGTAACTATACAGGGTATTCCTTAATGACGTGCTAATATTTTAGGGTGTGATTCCTCAAGTCATTTTATGAAGAAAAGTTCATAAAAACATATTTCCTAAACGGCTTAAATTTTTTGCTACACGGTGTTGAATTTTTTTAATGCGTTTTTGTAATATCTCCGAAAGGACTTTAGATGATATTTTCAATTTTGGCATGTTCTAATAGGACTTAAAACCACGTTTTGGTTATAAAAGTGCAAACATTTTTTAGAAAAAAAGTGGTACGCCACTGACATTTTTCCATATGGATATTATTTCTGATTAGCCTAGTCAATTCTACATAAAAATGGTCTCTTGCGTTTTTCTCGTCAGGCACACCGTTCTTAATTAAAATAATTAAATTAAATTGGCTTCATTTTACAGTATTGACGAATAATTTTTGATCATATAAAACTAGTTATCCTGGAATGGTGACGTTCTTAAAAACATAATTTTCATAAAATAATTATTGACATAAAGTAAGTTGTTGATGTTTATAACCATCCCATTGTATTATTTCTTCGATTTTTAGTGTTTAATTGAATCCATTTAATTTTCTCGCTGTTTTTATTCAAGTATTTCATTAAATATGGTGAATTATACAAAAATACAATAAATAAATATGTTGGTGGAAATAATTAGCTAGATACATAGCACTAAAAAAAGTATAATTAAATATATTAACACATATACAAATAGCAGACTAGACGTTTGACTGCCATCTGTATATGTTTTTGTTGGTACCCGTGCTTCCACAATATAAATATAGATAAGGAAAATATTTATACATACTTTATATAAAAAAAAATCACATGCTTAAATAAGAAAAATATTCATACGCATATAAAAGATCACTAGATGGGGGAAAATGATAGAACAACAAGACTTTGGATTGAATTAAAAAAAATAATCATACAGAAAAATCAGGAAATAATTCTAGTAATTAATGCATATTAATACAATTATTATCAAAAAATAATTTTCAAAAAGTAAGGATGGAAGTATCCACTTTTTTTAATATAGTTTTTAATCTATGAACAGTAATTTATCCACAAGACACAAATAAGAAAAAATAGATTGCAAATACGATTTATAGGATTACAGGCAAATTATCAACTATCCAAGCTGACAAGGATTTCTTAAATCTAACCTGACTAATTTTACTTTTAAGAACTTGAGGAATAATGTTATATAACTTACAACCAACATACAAATAACTTCTTTGTCCCACTGACTTGGACATTTTAGGTAATTTTTTGTTTTCACCAAGTTGGAATCTAGTTTGATAATGTCGGAAACATGGCAAGTTAAAATAATTGGTTTTAATTAAATGCAAAAGTGAACATTTATAAAACATATTTCTTATATTCAAAAAATTTGTGTAACCAAACAATTGATTAGTGGGGAAATCTGATATCTAAATCATATATTATTTTAATTATTCTTTTTTGTGCAATTTCTAACGGTTTTAATATATTTTTGTAAGCTCCACCCCACGCAATAATTCCATAGTTTAGAAGAGAGTGAACCAGGACAAAGTACATTGTACGCATACAATTAATATCAGAAATTCTTTTACGAATGCAGAAATGGCGGTTATGCATTACGTATATGGTCTCGCAGACGGTAACGCAACAGAAGCCAGACGTATTTATCAGGAAAGATATCCTAATCGTGCCTTACTAGATAGCCGAACCTTTTCAAATATTTATCGCCGACTTAGTGAAACTGGTAGTTTAAAGTAAATCGGAAGGTAGACCTCGAACTGTCAGAACATCCGAAATTGTGGAAGCGGTGCTACGGGAAGTTGACGAATATCCTGAGACAAGTGCCATATTTTAAGAGTACAGGCATTACTGCCCAGGGATTTTGCACAGCGTGCGAACGTGTCAGTGGTACCTTAAAAACGTTACACTAAATCCGCAGTTTCAATCACAAATTATGTTCACAGACGAGGCAAATTTTTCTAGGAATGCTATATAAAATTTCCACAATAATTATGTGTGGGCGGACGAAACCCCCATGCCATAACCGAAACTCGTTTTCAAGAGCAATTTTCGGTTAACGTATGGGCAGGAATTCTTAATAATAATCTTATAGGCCCATTTTTTCTGCCAGGACGCCATAACGGGCTATCTTATCTGCATTTCCTCCAAGAAGAACTACCTGTGTTACATTTGATTGAAAATATTATCTAAAGGGATACTTGGTGCGGTCTAACTTTTCTGTGTCGTTCACACGACACACTCTCTTTACTCTGTGCCGTGTTCTTTTTCAGCCATCTTATACTATTACTTGTCACTTCCAAATCCTCAGCTGTTTGGCTCACTGCTCACTTTTGAAAATTATTTAGTTTTGAACTTTTCTTTAATTATGTTGAACCTACGACTCAGGGATTACTACTATTTTTATTCTTAAAATTATGAAAGTAAGTTGCATATACACATATTGTATTTTCACTAACCTGAATTTTCTCTTTTACAGTTAATCGACTACTCACATTATGACGACCTTCCTTAAATTTTAACACTATTTTCCACTCTTAATTTTACTGTTTTATACATTACTTTCCTCACACTTGATCACTTTTTCTTCCCCTTTCATCAGCATGTTCAAATTTAAATTTTACTCTTTTCTACGGCTGTACTAATTTCGCTTCACATATGGGCCTTGCTTCCTCTAATTTTACTATTATTACCCTACACCTAGCAAATTAATACTTCGGTTCTTTGTTTTTTGATGCTTTTCTGACTTAGAATGTTAATGTGTCATTCTCACTATCTTAAAGCCTAGCTTAAAACATTAATACTAGTTATTTTTCTCGCTTATAACATCTTAATTCTCCTGAAGATGAACATTTCTATGTTCGAAACATGTTGAGGTATCTTTAAATAAGATTCATTTGGAATATATTAGTGGAGGAAGACTTAGAGTTTTTCTTTCCCTTTCAATCTTTTACTCCACTTGAAGTATGAACTATTTCTTCAATTATCTAAAGTACTTTCGGAGATATTACAAAAAACGCATTAAAAAAAATTTCAACACCCTGTTTCAAAAAATTTAAGCCGTTTAGGACATATCTTAACATAGTATAAAACAAGTCGCTGTCGCCCGTCTGTCCCTATATGTGCTTAAATCTTTAAAACTACGCAACGGATTTTGAAGCGTTTTAATAGATAGAGTGATTCAAGAGGAAGGTTTTTATGTATAATACATGCATAATATTGTAGAGAAACACTGATAAATTTAGAGGTTTGTTCGGGTTTGTATTTATAAATCTTGACGTGATGGTGAACTCGCCTTATTATCTCAGAGAAAGCGACGTCGTATAATGCCGGGCTGCAACGCAGGCCGGGTACTTACACGCTAGTGTTTATATAAACTTTTCTTCATAAAATAACTTGAGGAATCACACCCTAAAATATTAGCACGTCATTAAGGAATACCCTGTATATACAGGGTGGTGTATTATTTGGCGCAACATAGGAAATCGCATACACATTTTATGGTGGTCAAATTTTGGCTCCCTTGTTTATTTCAGACCGATGATTTTTTTCATTTATTAAAGGGAATAATTAGACGAACTAACTTGCGAAATTTTACGCGATTTATTTAGTAAGTAAGGCGTAACTAAAAAAAAACGTAAATCTAAAATTGGCGAAATTAAAAAATACAGTTCTGAAACAGACTATAATAAAAGTTCATAATTTAAGTGGATTGTAAATTTGAAAGGAAATAAATGGTACACTTGTAAGTCTTCCTCTACTGTATAATTAAGTTAAAAGGTGGTTAATTCTCTACATGTTTCGAATGCTTAAACACTCTTCAAGACAACAAAGTAAGTGTCTCATTTTTCTTCTTTCATTAAAGACAATATTTGTTAAATACGTTTGGAAACACTGTAACTATTAAGGTTTTGCGAGTTTGGCTTCTTTGAATTCTTTAAAATACCAAGATATCCTATGTTGCGCCAGCAGAAAAACAATCCTGTATATTTTTTACACATGTTTTATTAAGGTGAGATCCTCAATAATAAACGGTTTATTTCCTGAAGCGCGTATTCGAAATTGACAAGCAGGGCCATCTAGGTTGCGATAAATAAATTAAATAAATAAATAGCGGTCGTTTGACTGGTTGGAAAGAGGAGAAATCAACCTTATAATATAAAATTCCGCGGATATATGGTTTTTTAAAAAACGGTCCTTGTATGTTGCCACCAAATTGCTTCAAACCTCTGCAAAAATTATTTTACCGTATGCCAGCCTTAAATAAATTACTACTACTTTTCCATTTATGGATAGGGAAAAAAATATTTATTCCAAACTACCTAGAAAAATGATGGGAATTTCTAAATTTTTCTATAAACCCAATCTCTTTTAGGGGACAAAAATATTTGTTCCAAACTCCCTAGAAAAATTATGGGAATTTCTAAATTTTTCTATAAACCCAATCTCTTTCTAGGGGACAGAAATATCCTCAAATCACTGAATTCTTATCTCCCGAGGGCATTTGAAAATAATAATTCACGTGAGACTGTCAACGATATTTTGATAATAATTGAAAACTTACAATTGTTTGTTTTTTGTATTTGCTAAAAACCTCTTCAGATTCACTTTCTGAATCAGTCGAGCAAACAGGTTTCGTGACTTTCTCTTCCAGTTGTTTTACCCAGTTTTCACATTTCAAACATGAATTACAATTCGAGTTTTCCTCGCCATCAAGTCCCTGCTCCTGGCTACCTGTAATATTTTTATAATTTAATTTTTACCCTGACATTTAACATAAACGGCAAATGATTGACATATTGTCTGAATTTAAATCAACGATAATTGGTTTTTAAAATAGTAGTAGTAGTAACAAGTTTTATTTAGCAAAAAGCTGCAATTCAATCTTTTTTTAATAAATTTTTATAGATTTATTTTTTAATTTCAAAACGCAACCTTCTTCAAACAAAAACAGACATGAAAGTTAAACAATTTTTCAAACTGTATTTATCAAATGTTACGTTTCATTTTGTTTTTTCAATTTCAAATTTTTTTTTAAAGTTTTAATGATATTTGAGATGTAATAAAATTTTCTAAATTATTATATTCTATGAGATCTTTCCAAAAAATAGATTTATGTTTTAGACACTCTATCCACATACAAATTCTGATTATTTCTTGTTTTATAATTATGGTGATAATTAAAAAAACAAAAAAAATCAACAATCAGGCAATAAATTATTGTTGCATTAAAATTCCTGTAATTACCTCTTTTGCAATGAATGCAGGCTCCATCTAAATTTGCAGAAGCACTATCAGGTTCCGTTGGTGAATCTCTTGATTCGATCACTTCTACCTTCGGTTCGTTAGGGGTACTAGTAACAAGCTCAACTATAAATAAAAGAAAATTTCACTTCTATATTTTGTGAGCAATCAAATGCCGTTATCCTAAGAGGTAACCATGACGAGAAAAAAAACTCCTGAAATTTTTCTTTGGTGAGTACCCTATCCAATGAAATACAATCATTTTATAACGTTGCCATGACAACCTTTGTATTTTTTCGGAAATTTTCCCTTCCTGGGGTACCCTGGAGGATATTACAGTGGAAATTTTTTGACATAATATAAAGAGACAACACGGAGCTTTATAAAATGTCAACACTGTCAACAATCAACCAGTACGTTTTGTAAAACTTTCTATAATTTTAAATTTCTTTTATTAATGTTAGTAAATAATAAAGGAATAAAAACGCCTAAACAATACAAAATAATTTATTTTTTAGATACATAATTTTTAGTTACAAACTGTAAATGTACCTTAAATTCTCTTCCCTTTTCAATGGCGAATAATCCGATAGACAAATTCTATTGAATAAATGTCTGTGTTTTAAATAATATAGGTAATATTTGGACACAATTTTGTTAACTTCTTGTCCACGTAATAATCTGTATTTTGTAGATTTTTCTAAAAGATATTGCTGGATGATCGAGAACAAATTATCTTCCTCTAATTCACTACCGCATTCGGCAATGAGATCTTCCAACAAAAACATACTACGGTGATGGGTTTTAACGTCGGATATTTTTTTACACAAAATGCAAATTTCGTATTTTTCAAAACGATTCATTTTAGAATATTAAATTAAATACTTCGACGAACAACTATCAGCAAGATCTTACGAACGACTTTTAATTGTTGACATTTTATATCCTCAAAATTAGCATGGCCTTCTAGATAAAACGATAATAAGTATGCGATGTTTTGTCATGCTTCAAAATCGCTCGGTTTGTTTTGGCAAATATAGCAAGGAAAGATTTATTTCTAATATATAATTTTCTACCAACTTTAGTGAACTAAACTAAATATTAGATAAGAATATAAGATATATGAAATCTGAAGGTGTTGTTTTTGTGTTACTAAAATTGGTAGAAAAAAGTTTAACCAGGATTCTTTTGTTATTACGTAACGTAATGCATAAATTTATGGTAGATTTATTTATAAAAAATAATTTTCTACCAACTTTAGTAAATTTTATAAACTCATTTTGTTGTGAAATTTTCTTACCAATAAACACTCGAAATCAAATTATACCTTCAAATTTTTTCTCGCACACGAATATTTTAAGAAAATTTTCCCTCGCCTCCGACTCGGAAAAATTTTCAGGATATTCGTGTGCTCAAAAATATTTCTGGATATAATTTGACTTCTAGTGGTATTACAAGTGAAAATTTTATACGTCATTTTTAAGCAATCAGACACTTGCGTTTTGACATGTTACTATGACAACAAACAAAATTTTTCGGAACTCTCCCTAACTGTAATATTAATAAGTGAAATCTCCCTGGCTTGGCAACTGTAATAGAAACAGTGACGTTTGTGTTATTATAAGGAGGAAATTTCTAGTGGTATAAAATTATGGAACGTGCCTATTAAGAATAATGTTTAATTTAGATTATTATTTAAACCTTGTTTTACTAGAGCACACGGAAAGTAAAAATAATGCAATTTTAATTGCTTATGATTTACCAAAATATAGTGCCCATTATTGTTTTTTACAACACAGGGTTGTATTATGTCCCTTACATCGGTATGTCACCAATTTAATTCTATTTTCAAATAGCTTTCGCATAAAATGTTCTTGCCGAATCTCCCGCGAGCTTGAATTAACATTCCGGAAATTTTATCTTAGTTGCGAATTTTTTAAAATTTTCCCACGGCGCCAGCCTAAAAAAATATTATATTTGGCCGTCATCGATATTCGTTATCCATCCTTGGAGATAAGAAGAACCTTTTTTTCAAACCCCTAAATGAATTTCCATAACAGTGATTAGTGCCAAATTAAAAAAAAAAATGTTGGAACAGAAATGTCGACAAAAAAATGCTTTCTGCTTCTGATTGAGGTCGTGTAGGTACTTATTACCGTGCGAGCAAAAATTATTTGCATCAAAGAGGGCCTTGCATCTAAGGACGTAATGCTTAGCCGTAGAGCCTCATACCTGTTGGGTGTCAGTAACCACCTGAATTAACAATCAATCAGTTATTCCGTCATCTTTGACAGTCGTTACAAGTAATTTGATTCATCGCTAATTTTTCCAATTTCTTGAACAATTCACACAATGGGCTTTACGGAACAGCACAAAACAATCATGGTTGAAGCGTATTTTCGAAACGGGGTTAGAGTAAATGATAAGTGGCAATACAATCCGGGTTTGTGCATGGACGATCACCAGTTGCAAATTTAGAAAAATTACAAGGATTATCCAAGAATGTGGTGACATTTCTCCAGAGATGCTGGTCAACACTTTCAAAAATATGAAGAGACATTTGAATTTATGCTCGGAGCATGGCGGTGGCCAATTTCAGCAATTTATGTAACTATTTTTCTTTTTCTTTATGTATATTCTTACTTTGTTAATTTTGTAAACAACAAAAATAAATTTGTATTTGTCTACTTATTTTATTACTCATTAGTTTGGCATATCATGTCATAATATGAATTTGACAAAAAACTTTTAGCCTAGATTTGGTTAGATATATCGTCTTCATATCATTGTGATCTAAACCAATCCCTACGTTTTTTAATCCAAGCCCTCTTTGATGCAAATAATTTTTGCTCGCACGGTACAATACCTATAAATGAAAAAAAAATTTCGATTCTGAAATTACCTTTATCTGGTTGACTAGATTCATTAGGAACTATTTCCTCTTCACTCGTTCGAGATCCATTACCATTTAGGCTTTCAAAACCATCATCATCTACGTTTGGTCTTCTAAACCAAGGTCTTAAACTCAGTCTAAAATTAAATATTGCTTTTCGTTATCGATGTACAGACTCTATATTGTATGTATTTTCTGATGATCACGTGAACATATTATAGATGCGATATAGACACTTTAAATAATCAGGTGACTAAAATAAAAGCCCATTAAAGAATACTAAACCCCCAGCGCTATTGTAGATTACAAAACTAAAAAAAATACAATTCCGATTTTATAAGATTTTGATTTTTATTATTGACGTAGTTAACTTGTATTTTGTATTAACTTAAATTGAAAAAGATTGGTTTTATAAATATTTGCAATAATATTACTTTATATATTTTTCTATGGTTTGTCCGTTTTATCTTGAAAAAGTTGACAGAAAAAAAGTCGCAATTACTCTGTGAAATATTAGGAGCATTGGAGCACTTGCCATTTTTTTTAATCACAGAAAACATTGAAGGAATTAGACCTATCTCCATTCTTGTCGCATTTCACCGACAAAGAGCAATATATTTATTGACTAAAAAGGAACACTCTCGTTTTCCAAACCAAGGCAACTTGATGTTTGGGATTTTTCGAAAATCAACCCCTAAGGGGTTTAAAACGGGGGTTGAAATTTTTATAAAAATTTCTGTATCTCAGAAACTACAACTGGTGGAGGTTTAAAAATTCGTATATTCGTAGTCTTTCATAAAATAATAATATACGTGTGTTTTTTTTCAAAATCCACCTAGGGATTGAAAAACGGGGTGGATTCTATTTTGAGGGGTATACCCCCTCTATAATTTTAAGCTCTATTTTACTATACAGGGTGTTACTTAATGATGTGGCGTAATTTCAAGGGAGTATTCCTGAACCAAATTTAAATAGAAAAGTCCATATAAACATGTGTCCTGAAGAGTCTTGTTTTCAAGATACAGGGTGTCAAAGTTTAAAAAAAAAATGTTTTTTTATTAATATCTAAATGATCCTATTACCAATTTTGTTGAAATCGGGCAGGGTTATTCATTGTTATAAGACGCTAAGTTGGCACTAACTAAAAGAAAATTATAAGTTCCAGTGGCGTCTCGGGGGGGCAGTGTCACGAATAATATTGACAAAAAAATGTACGCTACCTACTGAGTTTTTTGAAAAATTTAATTTTTTTTCCGATTGAGCAACTACAAATTTGTTGTCTCTTAATATCCTTTCGTATATTACTTCCTTTTCGAGGAAAAAAATAAAAACGACTTCATTGCATGTCGAAAAATTGTTAAAATAAAATCAAGTTAACTTTGATCCTTCAGTATATTTATTTCTAAGCCATTTTTTAAAATCTAACAAACGAAAAGTAATGACTATTTACAAAAAATGTTGGAAATGACTACTTCCCGCTTCTATGCGGGGCTCTCCTTCTCATCGAGCGACGAACTCTTTCAAAAATTCCATTAGTGTTACGAATGGTTTCACACCCGTCAATAATTCTATTCCTTAGTTGTTCTTCTGTCTCGATTGGTGTAACATAAACTAATGCTTTTAAGTGCCCCCACAAAATTTAAATAGAAAAGTCCATATAAACATGTGTCCTGAAGAGTCTTGTTTTCAAGATACAGGGTGTCAAAGTTTAAAAAAAAAATGTTTTTTTATTAATATCTAAATGATCCTATTACCAATTTTGTTGAAATCGGGCAGGGTTATTCATTGTTATAAGACGCTAAGTTGGCACTAACTAAAAGAAAATTATAAGTTCCAGTGGCGTCTCGGGGGGGCAGTGTCACGAATAATATTGACAAAAAAATGTACGCTACCTACTGAGTTTTTTGAAAAATTTAATTTTTTTTCCGATTGAGCAACTACAAATTTGTTGTCTCTTAATATCCTTTCGTATATTACTTCCTTTTCGAGGAAAAAAATAAAAACGACTTCATTGCATGTCGAAAAATTGTTAAAATAAAATCAAGTTAACTTTGATCCTTCAGTATATTTATTTCTAAGCCATTTTTTAAAATCTAACAAACGAAAAGTAATGACTATTTACAAAAAATGTTGGAAATGACTACTTCCCGCTTCTATGCGGGGCTCTCCTTCTCATCGAGCGACGAACTCTTTCAAAAATTCCATTAGTGTTACGAATGGTTTCACACCCGTCAATAATTCTATTCCTTAGTTGTTCTTCTGTCTCGATTGGTGTAACATAAACTAATGCTTTTAAGTGCCCCCACAAATAGAAATCTAGGCTGTTTAAGTCAGGCGATCTAGGTGGCCAGAATTGTGGTCCTCCACGACCTATCCAACGATTTTGGTAAGCTCCATTCAAATACTCACGAGCCAATATGCTAAAGTGGGCAGGAGCACCGTCATGCATGAACCAATGTTGTTGACGTAAATATAAAGGAACATTTTCAAGAAGCAGAGGCAAATCATTTTGTAGAAAATGACTGTAAGATTGTTCGTTAAAACGTCGTGGTAAAAAAAATGGTCCAATCAAATAGTCATTTAAGATAGGTACCGATCCAAACGTTGACAGAAAATTGTTCCTGAACATTTGACTCTGTAATAACATGAGGATTTTCTTTGGCCCAGTTATGATTATTATGGAAATTTATTATTGCATTTCTGGAAAAATGAGCTTCGTCCATAAACATAATGATGGAATCAAAGTGAGGATTTTCTGCAAGTCTTTGATGATATCATCTACAAAATTGCGTACGCGGTTCAAAATCTCTTGGCAGAAGTGCCTGAACTCTTTGTACGTGATAAGGATACAACTGGGAATCTCTTAAAATTTCCCATGCCATTTTATAACAAATATTTAATTCCCTACCTCTTTTTTGGGTACTAGTTTCGACCGCATGTAGGACAGCCTCCTCAACTGCGGGAGTTCGAATTGTACGAGGTCTTCCCTCTGAGGTATTACGTTTAAAACTGCCAGATTCAGTCAGACGACGATGAATGTTTATGAATATTTGTCTACATGGAAGAACACGGTCAGGATACCTTTCTTGATGGAGCCGCTGGGCCTCCGCCAAATTACCATTGGCAAGACCATAAAGGAAATGCATTTCTGTCATCTCCAAATTAGAATAATTATTTGCCATTTTTTGAATAGCACAATTATTAACCTTTTGACCAGAGGAAAAATAATAACAAACTTACCGAAAGTCAAAACCATTATGTTCATAATAACAAAACAACATTTCCTAGCAACGATCAAAGTTAACTTGATTTTATTTTAACAATTTTCCGACATGCAATGAAGTCGTTTTTATTTTTTCCTCGAAAAGTAAGTAATATACGAAAAGATAATTGAAGACAAAAAAGTTGTATTTGTAGATGCTTAATCTGAAAAAAAATTAAATTTTTCAAAAAACTCAGTAGCGTAATTTTTTTTGTCAATATTATTCGTGACACTGCTCCCCGAGACGCCACTGGAACTTATAATTTCCTTTTAGTTACTGCCAACTTTGCGTCTTATTACAATGAATAACCCTGTCAGATTTCAACAAAATCTGTAAAAGGATCATTTAGATATTAATAAAAAACCATTTTCTTTTTTAAACTTTGACACCCTGTATCTTGAAAACCAGACTCTTCAGGACACATGTTTATATGAACTTTTCTATTTGAATTTGGTTTAGGAACACTCCCTTGAAATTACGCCACATCATTAAGTAACACCCTGTATATTGCTGAAAATTGGTACTATTCTTACTCTGTTTAAATTACCAAGTTTTGATGTTTGGGAAACTTTGCCCCTAGGGGTAGAAATAAAGGGGGTAAGTTTCCATCAATATAAACTTGTATACCCCTTTGCAACCCCCCAGGGGCAACATTTCCCAAAACATCAAAACACGAACTTACTTATTTTAACAAAGTAACCATTAGTACCAATTTTCAGCAATATAGCCTAAAATTATATGTATGTAATAGACAACACCCCTTCTTTCCTCCCCTTTTCAAGTGGATTTTTGAAAAATGACGAAACACGTATATTACTATTTTATTAAAGAACTTATACAGTGTGTCCAAAAAAGTATGCAACGTATGGGAAAGTTTTTTATCACCGATTTCTCAGAAAATTGTATTCTTTATAAAAGTTGGTGCATTCCTTAAAACTATAAATGCATATTTCATATTTCACCTGCGACTAATAGTTAGTAGGGGAGCAAATGCCATACTTTCGAAATTGCCTTAAGAGTAAAGTACCTTAATTATTAGAAATACAGCAAAATTTTATATGGAAATGTTTTTGCAAATTAAAAACTTAGTCCAAATACGAAATTTAAGTTAGGTGTGTCAATTTTTAATTTTTTTTGCATTTCTTAAAAATAGGTTTTTGGACTTCAGCGTACTGGGTAAAAATGACAAATAAATTATTAATAATTATTTCCAGTAATATGAATAGAGTTGGCTTCTATCATAATTTTGTTTAGAACATAAGTTGGCTAAAATGTGTTTAAGTAGGCGTACAACATGCTAATATTTGACCCAACTTGTAACATTATGAGGTTTTAAACAGTTTGCAACTACTTAATCCATTTTTATTATAAACCCACGTTTAAGTTATCGAATAAATATAATAATGATGTCCTTATGATGTCCTTATTTCTGATTCAAGCAGTAAAAAAAATAATTACATTACATTTCATAACTATAGCTAGTAACGGTTAGGTACAGCTTAATATCAGAAAAGGCGAAGTCCAGATGTGCATAACACTCATGTTATCCATATATTAAAATTGCGTAAACAAAAAAATCGACCATAGGTGTACCGTTTAGGGGAAAATAGAGATTAATCAAAAAAAAAATAAAAATTGTGACACCTAACTCAAATTTTGTATTTAGACTAACTTTACTAATTTGCAAGAACATTTCCATATAAAATTTTGCTGTATTTCTAATAATTAAGGTACTTTACTCTTAAGGCAATTTCGAAAAAATGGCATTTACTCCCTTACTATAAGCCGCAGGTGAAATATGCATTTATAGTTTTAAGGCATGTGCCAACTTTTCTAAAGAATAAAATTTTCTGAGAAATCTGTGATAAAAAACTTTACCATATGTTGCATACTTTCTTGGACACACAGTATACCAATTTTTAAACCTCCACTAGTTGTAGTTTCTGAGAGATACAGAAATGCCTATAAAAGTTTCAACACCCTTAGGGGTTGATTTTCGAAAAATCCCTTCTTAGTGGATTCCTGCATTATAAGGAGAAGACGTCCTCGAAATTTTGTGATTCTAGGATCAGGGGTTTAGACTGGGCGTTGATGAACCCAGTTCTCGCCGCGGTAGACTCCATCCACATGCGCAATGCCATATATTGTTTCCTTTGTATCATGCGTATTACGTAGTGTAGTTTTTTCTATATTTTATGATAAACTTTTAAGAAGAAAATTATCTTATACTCAGACTGCGCACCGAAAAGATCGACGATATTAATAAAACATCACATCGATAAAAAAAATATCGATGTTATTAACGTTGATTTAATTATACATAGATGTTTTAACCCGCTCTATATTAAATTGTCGGGCAAAGAAACATCCGTTAACGAATGACGGAAATAGAATTTTGTATTCTTGCATTTTGTCAGCGGGATCTTCTTTTGAACTGGGGATTAATTGCATATCTAAATAATCTAGTCTTCTATAGTTCACTTAGTAATTAAGTTAGAATTTTCATATTTTGCAGACCTTACCTGTATCTTGGGGCGCATTTCAGGAAATAAGAATTATACAGGGTTGTCCAAAAAAGTGTGACGTCATAAGGATGTATTTTTTAGATTACATGCATGCCATATATTTTCTTACTTATTTGGGTGCCTCCTATAGTTACCTACATACCCCTAAAATTTTATTGAAATCGATTCAGTATTATAGACAAAAAAAAATAAAAACTAAAAAATATCAGTTGCACCACTGCTATTAAAGATTAATAAAAAAATAAAAATAATGCATGGTTAATGAAATTATACAAAGGTGCTTATTAAATAAGATATAACAGTTTCGTTAACCAAGTTTGGTTAATACGAATTGTACAGGGTGTCCAAAGTTTAGTGTCAAACTTTGCAAACTTTAAAGCAATTTATTTTTCTTATTTCAAATAGGAACTCCTGTATCTTTTTATGTCATTTGATGCAGAATTAAAAATGAAACATTTGTCTTAACTCTATCGCAATTTGTAACGCATCAAGACCTATTTGCAAGAAACTCATTTTATCAACTATTCATATATATCATTATTGTGAATAAAAATAATATGGAAGGTGGCTTTGAAAAACAATTTATTGGTATTATAGTTTATTAAAGTGATAAGAGATTATTTGGACTTTAGTAATCTAAAAATTTCTAATATTGTTAAATTGTTAGTAATTATTAACTGGAATTGATAATCGTGGATATGGTTATCCTTTAAAATTCGTTGAACTGTTCTTTCGCTTACATCTCGGCATCAGCGACTGCTTGTTGACTAACTGAAAGATTTTCTATAACAGATAATAGCACAGCTAATTGATTTTGTTCAGTTCGGACCGGTTTATTTCTCACTGGTTTTGGGTAGTTTACATTTCTTGTTTGTACAAACCTCTCTAATGTTTTGCAGGCTCCTTTTGTCTGGATGTCGTCGTTTCGGATAACGCTGTGCGTAAACTCGGCTTGCCAAAAAATAATTCTTTTCGCATGCTCCTAATATAAAAATCATATCTACGAGCTCTTCTTTGTTGTAGTCCATCACAAAAAACAATATAAAGTAATTATAACAGCTTATATAATTACTAACAATTTAACAATATTTGAAACTTTTAGATTACTAAAGTCAAAATGGTCTCTGGTCACTTTAATAAACTTGAATACCAATAAATTGTTTTTCAAAGCCACCTTCGATATTTATTCATAATAATGACTGTTGGAATAGTTGATAAAAAGAGTTTTTTCTACAGACGTGTGGAAAACCCAATTTTCCGCACGGATATCAGTGCGGAAAATTGATTTTTTCCACACTAGTGCGGAAACATTTTTCGGCACGATTATATCAAAAGTCCGTGCGGAAAATTGGTTTTTCCACACTAGTGCGGAAAATTTTTTCTGCACGATTATGTCAAAATCAATAATATATCAATTATAACTTGTAGTTATTACTTTTTTTCTCAGAATTAGTTACTGTTACATATGTATGTGATTGTTATAGTTAATTAAATATTATTAAATTTCTTTGAAATATGTGTTACTTATTTCCACACGTCTGTAGAAAAACTATTGTACCTGACACGTGCGGAAAATGTTTTCCCTGCACTCGGCTGCTTAACCGAACTCCGCTACGCGTCGTTCGGTGAACGGCAGACTCGTGCGGAAAAATTCATTTTCCGCACTTGTTAGGTAAATAGCTATTCTGCAAATAAGTCTTGATGCTTTAGAAATTGCGATAGGGTTGTAATTAGGACAAATGTTTGATTTTTAATTCTGCGTCGAATGACATAAAAAGATACAGGGGTTCCTATTTGAAATAAGAAAAATAAATTGCTTTAAAGTTTGCAAAGTTTGGACTTTGGACACCCTGTACAATTCGTATTAATATTAATCACACTTGGTTGATGAGACTGTTATACCTGGTTTAATATGTACCTTTGTATAATTTTATTAACGAGGCATTATTTTTATTTTTTATTTATTTTTAATACCAGTGGTGCAAAACTGATATTTTTTAGTCTTTATTTTTTTTCGCCTAAAATACTAAATCGATTTCAATAAAATTTTAGGGGTATGTAGGTAACTATAGGAGGCACCCAAATAGGTAAGAAAATATATGGCATGTAATTTAAATAAAATACACCCTTATGACGTCACGCCTTTTGAAACACCCTGTATGAAAAAAATATTTTCCTGAAATGCGCCCCAAGATACAGATAAGGTCTGCAAAATATGAAAATTCGAACTTAATTAATAAGTGAGCTATAGAAGACCGGAGGTGAGGTGCAGGACCCTGTATACCTACCAATGATCTGGTACCTAGAATAGATGAAACAATAACAATAACCTATTGCCAAAACCGTATTCCATTCTGAAGTAAATAAATATCCGAATTGCGCCCCTCCACAGTGTTACATACGCTGTTAAAAGTATTTTCATGATGTGGGAAATTTAAATCTTATATTATTAAACCTTATAAAAAGTAGGCATGATGAGGTTGTTTCATTCTTATCCATTTAGGGATGTCCACAGAAAATGTATCGCGGAAAAACATCGATGTTCGCAAAGCATCGAAAAAAACATTTTAATAGAATTAGAATTTCAAATCTAATTATTCTAGGCTCACACCTTAACTAAAATACATCGATAAATTTCAAATGGCCTCGATGCATCGCTTAAAAACCATACATCATTGAAAAAATCGATGCTTTCGATGCACTGATGTATATCAAACATCTCTATTTCCGTTTGGTGTTTCTTTGTGGTTTCTTTGACAGCGGTTTGATATTTTCCTGTTTATCGGTTTTGTGTAATAATTGCTGTGTTTTTAAAGTGTTGTAATATTTTCTGAAGGCTAATTAACGAGGGGTCAATCACTAGTGGCAGTTGGTGTACAAACAGGTGGCAGTACTGGCATTATTGGCAGTAGGTGGAATTATTGGCAGTAAGCGGCATTCTTCGGCAGTAATAAGCATTATTCGGCAGTAACGAGCATTATTTGGTATTTATCGCGGCATCCATCGGTGGTTTTTACCGTTAAAAAGCATTCATGTTGCCGCCTGTGATTTTAGCAGTCAAATTATTTAAAAAGCTGTACCAGAATTAGATGAACGAAAAGTGGCATTACTGGCAGTAATGGCAGTTTTAGGCATTATCAGCAATAATTGGCATTACAGGCAGTAAATGGCATTATCGGCAGTAAACGGCATAAATAGGCAGTGGGAGTACATACAGGCATTAAGTGGCATTATTGGCAGTAGGTGGCATTATTGGCAGTAAGCGGCATTCCTCGACAGTAATAAGCATTATTCGGCAGTAACGAGCATTATTTGGCAGCAACTAGCAGTATTTGGTATTTATCGCGGCATATATCGGTGGTTTTTACCGTTAAAAAGCATTCATGTTGCCGCCTGTGTTTTTAGCAGTCAAATTATTTAAAAAGCTGTACCAGAATTAGATGAACGATAAGTGGCATCACTAGCAGTAATGGCAGTTTTAGGCATTATCAGCAATAATTGGCATTACAGGCAGTAAATGGCATTATCGGCAGTAAACGGCATTATCGGCAGTAAACTGCATTATTAGGCAGTTTGGCAGTTGGTGTACACGTTTTTACTAGGTGGTTGACCCCTCGCTAATTAAGATGAGTCGCAAGTACCTACCAAATATGCGAAAATTCGGAAAATAATAATTCTGCAGTTACTTTTGTAAATAGAAAGTTGGGTTAGTTGTAGGTTAAGTTTAAAATATAGTAGCAAGGTCACATTCAAAGGTAACTCCGGCGTAATCCCTATTACTTCCCCACCCAGCTCTTCAATTCCTCTCTCCTACAAACGATGTTGTCAACACAGTATGTACCGGGTGGTCAAATAAGCGAGGACGTCGGCTTTATCTCGAAAACCATTAATCGTACAACTTTCGGAAAGATTTTTTTATGAGTAAAGTGGTCAAGAGAAATTGCTGGAAATTACTTTTAAGTTCCTCATTTCGCCGCAAGGGGGCAGAATTAAAAATTGTTTTTTTAAATTCTAAATTTCTCCGAAAATTCCCATATTAAGGTATAACTCTGATTACATCATTGGAAAGCTTAGACAATTCTGCATAGTTTTGGTTTAAGGCTCATTGGCGTACCGACCTTGATAAGAGTGGGAGAAGCTATTGAAAGTGTAAACATTAAAATGGCTGTAACTTCTAAACGACTTATCCGATTTTACTAAATTTAAGCTTGTTTGGAAGGGGGAAAATAATCGTCTTCAATTGCCGTATCCAACAGTACACGATAGTGTTTAATAAAACACACCTTCTTCAAAACGGATTAAGAAAACAATTTATCGATCTTTTTGACACGCAGTTTAGAAAAAATAATTAATGAGAATATTACTTACCGATATTTACGTCTGATGAGATGTGAATTAAATTGTAGGTTAAATGGACCGCCATTTTGTCGTGAAAACCTAAAATAGGTACTTGTTTACGTTAAGTAGAGCTACTTAACTGCGTACATAACAAACTTTTTAGGTTTGCTTGAAACAAACAGGGATTTACAAGGTAAAGGTACTTATCTGGCTGACAAATACATGATCCAATTTGTTCTTTGTGGAAAGGGCTAACTATATCCCTTATTACTGACGACAATAAACGAAATAATCCTTATTATTGCTATTTTTTATTAAAAAACGATAATGGTTAAAACTGCATTTACGTATTTTCCACTACCCCATTTACTCAAAACAAAAAATAAAGCTATAAAATGTATTTAAAGATATATTCGTTTTCAAATAAAAGAAATAGTCCATACTTGAAGTGGAGTGGTAATTTAAATGAAAGAAATGAGACACATTCAGTCTTTCTTTACTAATATATTAAAGCAAAGTGATTAGGTAATAATAAAATCTCAACAAGTTTCGGGTTTGCTCGGGTTGTTTTTTTTTTGGGAGAAGCCCACTTCGTTCGTTCTAGCATAAATTACTGTATAAAGTCGCCACAGTGGATCTTTTCCCGTGCATCATCAATCAACGATCAGGACTCAACGTGGTTAATAACTCTGCATCCTTATTTATTACAGTAACAAGTTTGAATAAAAGCATAAAATAACGTCTTCAAGATTCCGCAATAATATAACGTGCTAGACAAAAATAAAACTATAAACGTCAATTAATTACTTTTTTTATTTATTTAGTTGACTACCGTTGTATTTTAGAACGTCATTGTCGACCTTGTTTTGATCTGCTAATCTAATTCGTATTTTGTAAATTTGTGTGCCTTAAAACTGCTCCTTTTTCTAAAAATAGTTCTTTTTAGAGCTAATTATACCCACCATCTGTTTTGGCGGTAAGTATTTATGGATTTTTATAATAATTTAGTTATTTTAAATATTCTAACCGTGAAAGTTCTTTGAAAAGTTTACGGCAGTGGCTAAATTCCCGTAAATTAAAAGATGTCAAAAATTTGACTTTTGCGATTTTAATAGTCAATAAAACACCAAACTTTTCTAAATTTTAAGCTTTAAAAATAGTATTAAATGTATTAACATTTGTTTGTCAATTTCTTTTAGATAATAGAGAATGCCGGGCAAAACTCAGAATTATAAATAATTTTTCGGGATATTATGTAGGTACGTCAAACGGTAGGCAGGCACGTCCATTTTATGAACTTAGACTTAGTTTTGACTTTTTTCGCCTCGTAATTTTAATTTGATTCATACGATTTTGATGACGTGAAAGTGATGACGCACGGGAAAAGATCCACTGTAGCGACTGTATAAAATGAGGTATTTCGTCTTCGGTTTCTAAAGTTGGTAATATAAACCTTTCGAACCAATATGTTGGACGAAATGTGTTATTGGGGACCTTTATACTTATATTCGTATTTTCAATTTTAAAGATGATCTGCAATATTCGGGTTTCAGAAAAATTACCTGTTTGTAAAATAATATATGTCTTGTTTTTGGTTATCCTTCTAATCTTTTCAGAAATTCCCTTAACATAAGGTACTGTAGGAAATGCTTGCTCCTCTTTCGTTTCTGTATTAGTTTTTACTTCGCGATTTTTAAGTTTTGAGATGGTATTAGTTACAGGTTTCAGGGTAACCATTCTGTTTTAAATCTTTTTTCATATTTGAAATTTAAATATAAAGGTATTCCGGATTGTTACAAACGTTAGATGCTCTGTGATAAAGAGTTTGAATTATGCCCTGTTTTATGGAGTTTGAACGATTCGATCAGTGATTAAGGTATTGCCCCATGTGAGTGGGTTTCCTGTACACTAAAGTTTTTATATTTTTAGCACTTCGTTTGACGAGAACATCGAGAAAAGGTAGAGTGAAATGTTTTTCTGTTTCCATGGTAAATTTAATGGATTGTCTTATACTATTAATATGTTCCAAAAACCGTATCAGTTTTTTGTTGCTGTCTGTCCAGATAATAAAGGTATCAACATATCTAAGCCAAAGTTTAGATTTAATCTTGGAAGTGTTAATAGCATGTAACTCAAACCATTCCATGTATGTACAGGTTAGCCGCCACCGCACCGTTGTGTTAGGTAACAAAATAAAGACAATGGAAGTCCGACAAGGTAATTTCTTTGATATTACTTCATTGTCTACCACCTTCAAACATAACAATCCGATGTTATAAGACAGAAAGTAACTGATTTAGATTTAGTACCAGGATTTTCATTTTACAAGTAAGTGTTTATAGATATGTCATATGATAGAATGTCCTTAATAAACAATGAGTACAAAAGTACGTATATGAATGAAAAGATGTCTGTCGTGTCAAAGTTGATCATCGTCGGCAATTATCATACCTTATAGGTTTATTATCAGGCCTCAAAGTTTCAATTTCATCGGCAAATTTTAACTTCTTTCTCGGCCTTCTTCGATGATTGTCTTTTTTATCAGGTATCGTGGCCACTATTTGCGAGTGAATGAGACTTAATAACCAAGCCATAAACATCGGGACTAGAATTTCCATACAGGAAATACCCTAAAAAAATAATAATACGTTACAAAAGAATATGTTAAAAACCAAAGTTGGCAGGATATATCCATGATAAATATCCTGATATATATCTTGATAAATATCATGATATTTATGCGACGATATTTATCCTGATATATACCAATATTTTTTTTCTAAAATTCTATTCATCAGTATAAAAATATGGCCCCGCTGCCGCTGAGCCGGCAACAGCGTATTATGCTGCTTATGATGCGGTGATTCCCCATCTTTCCGAGACGTTGACCACCTGTCGTTCTTTGCCGCGTGGCCTTTTTATTTAGTTCCGATTTCTGATTGAACGGAGCAATATTTTGCTGTTTGTTTTATGAAATAAAAATTTTACAATGCCAAAAATAAAAATCCAGTTTGGGTTAATTTTGATTTAATCAAAATGTGTTCATATTCATAAACTTGTATTTTTACCTACATTTTACATTCCTATATAGGAGTATACCCAGGAGTATACTTACTAAAAAAACTTGTTGTGATAGCAGCTATCATTGAATAGAATAATTATTGAAATACAAATTTACAGTTTTATAACATGTTTATATTAAATTAAGTGAT
This sequence comes from Polydrusus pterygomalis, assembly GCA_963969555.1. NCBI lineage: Eukaryota > Metazoa > Arthropoda > Insecta > Coleoptera > Curculionidae > Polydrusus > Polydrusus pterygomalis. The sequence goes on from OZ018378.1 coordinate 48,193,086, forward strand.
TTTAAATTTTTTAAATATATCTTTACAGAAAACAGATGAAATAATTTAAAAATAATTAAAAATATAAATAAATATCGAAATTTGGATATACAGTGTGACCAGTAAAGTCCGCATCATATGGGATTTTTTTTTATGAATAACTTTATTCAAAATTTGACTTTGGCATCAAGTTCTGCTTCGATCGAGATGAAAATAAAGCAAAAAAATAGTATTCACGTGATTCGCATTATCTGTCAAATTTTAATATTTTCCAAAAAATAATTCAAAAGTGGGGTTATTTCCGAAAATATCAAAAAAAATTATTGGAAAAAGTTTTTTTAAATGTAGTTTCTGGTCCACATGGTAAGTTTTAGCTGCATATGATAATTTTGATTTTTTACCCATATTTTGTATATTGTACCACTTTTGCAAAATAAGACTCAACGCAACCTACATAAAAATTCTTAGTTTTGACAATGCTTTATTTCAGATACATTTTCTTTAACGAAGCGCCATATTAAATGTGTTTTTCTATAAAATCAAAATTGGGCTATTAAAATTTGGTCGCATGTGATGCAAAATTTATTTGTTTTTGACCCTGCATAAGGTAACTTCATAAAATAAGTATTTTTGAAAACGTAGTTTGTGTCTGAAAGTAATACACATATATTAAGACAAAAAATAGCACAGTGTCATTAGTAGTGTCCATTAAGTGGAAAATAAATTTTAGTGGTGGGTAAAAAATCAGGAGTTATCTTATGCAGCTGAAATTTTGCATGTGGGCTAGAAACTGCATTAAAAAAAAAACGTTTTCCAATAACTTTTTGCGATATTTCCAAAAATAACCCCAATGTTGAATTACTTTCTGGAAAAAATTAAAATTTGACAGATAATGCGAATCACGTGACTACTATTGTTTTGCTTAATTTTCATCTCGATCGAAGCAGACCTTGCAAAAGTCAAATTTCGAATAAAGCTATTAATAAAAAAAATCCCATATGATGCGGACTTTACTGGTCACACTGTATATCGGATAGTGATGTGGGCCGGGTAAATACCCAGCGGGTAGGGTATTTATAAATTGGGTATTTACCCCATGCCCAAATAAATATCCAAAATGAGGGTATTTTCATTTTTTTCTTGTTTGAGAGTTTAAGAGCCAATTTTATTCGATAGTTTCGTATTTGTACATTACTACTACTACCACAGAATACCTACATATTGGTCAGCTGACGCTGGTTGGCTGACCTGGACGCACTACCAACCGCAAATCGCAAGCATAACCTTACTTTTAGTCAGTTTTAGTATTGAAACAACTAAAACATCTAAACAAGAAATATAACAAAATTAAAACTTAAAACATGTTAATTTTTTTTCTACCAGCGTGCGCAAAGTGTTTTTCCGCACGCAAGAATGTATCCAACTATACTTGCGTGCGGAAAAGTATCACTTTGTGCATTTATTAGGAAAATAACTATTATCCATAACATTTTCCAGGTTACTTATTAAAGTAGCTACCTCAAGAACATAAGTTACAAGCAAAATTTTACAATTTTTTTTAACTTACTACGTGACTGTGACTATTATGAGCAGTGATTCTCTAGAAATTCATAAATAAGTACCCGGGTATTTATGAATTTTGGGTATTTACCCCGAGTTATAAATACCCGGGTATTTCACATCACTAATAGCGGATATAATATATCGATATATATCGGATATTTGAATATTTATATAAATATCATATTTGCCAACCATGTTAAAAACCCTATAAATAAACAAGTAGGGGAAGGTGACCTGTGATGGCCCCCCTTATTCTTTTTCGTTATAGCTTTAAAACTAATTGAAATATGAAAACAAGCTTTGGTGAAAAATTATGTTATAATATGTTGTTGTCATTTCTACATAATAAACTTTTTTATTTACTTCCAGTTTGGAGTAAAACATTAAAATATTTAGAAAAATCATAGGGCCATCATGGGCATATGTCATCTAATGATGGCCCCTACTATAAAAATCGTAGAAAGTTAATTTTTATAAAGAAAATTTCTTAGTATTTTTTAATTAAAAGACCGTTAAAACTTAAAAACCTTTTATTAACAAAATATACCTAATATATAACTTTAAAACAATTCAAACGTTAAAAAACATTTTAAATATCAAAACTAAAAAAAATTAAGTAAACGTAAAGTTTTTAATAAAAATTAAATTTAAAAAAATCTAAATTTTAAAAAGGCCTTTGTGGTTGAGAATGTCACAAATAAAAGTCTTTGTTGACTTTTGAACACCAGCACATTCGCAGAGTGACACCAGGCGCCGCCATTCTAGCACTTCAGCCAGAATTAATTAGAACGAGAACGAGAAAAGAGCTCATTGCAGTACAGGCATGTTACATCTGATCCATCATTATCATTCTGTTCTTACACAACTTCCTCATCTTCTTTTGTTTGTCTTACAATTATTCTTCTGGCAGCTTTTGCTGCTTTTCTTCTCTCTTTATCTAATGCTTCTTTTTTGGATTCCTTAATTTCTTTTATGCGTACTGTTAATAACACCAGTCTTTCCACGTTTTTCTTCATCCCACTGCTGACTATTTTTTGACTTATTCTGAAATTAAATTATTCATTATATTTATTACATCTATTCCTATGATGGCCCTAGGGCCATCGTAGGAATACTGGCCTGGGGCCATCATAGGCGAATTGTACTGTGATGCATAAACATTAAAAACTTTCCATATGAAAACAAAACCTTAAAAGTACTACCGAATATGTAACGAACACCGTACTAAAATATCTCCCTCCAAATTGTATCCGTTTATCCCTTTTAGATACGAACGCAATATGCATTTTAAAATAATAATTTTTTACATCAGTTACTTACCGGATCCATTTTTTGTTATACCAGCCACATTAAACGCAGGTTTAACTACAAACTTTGTTTGTACACTAACCGTCGAATATCGTAGACTTTCAGTACACAAAATGGGCAACTAGACATACATGACAGAAAATAAGTTAACAGGGCCAACACAGGCGCAGGGCCGTCACAGATCACTTTCCCCTAATTAAAATTTTAAATTAAGTAACTGCAAAATCTCCTAAAAATTTTATGTCAAAATTAATTCTTGTCATAACGAATATCTCAAGGTCGGTAAATTAATACTTCATGCAGGGTGACTTTTGAAAACTTACAATGGCTATATTTTCTACACCAAAGAAGATATCAAGCAACCAACAATATCATTTCAACAAAAACGCGGGAGAATACAAATGAGGTATTTTTATAGATATTTACCTTCAGATATGTACAGCTTATTTCCTGCGCAAACAAAAGCTAAGTTTTATGAGTGAAAAAATACGTTCGAACGCACGGATCGGCGGTCAGATGCCTTCCCTCCCAGCAGGATTGGGCATGCGCACAGACCTCTGCTTGCCCCTGTCCTTTTTTAGCGACATGCTCAAAATACACTCCAGAACCGGCTCGCCGCCATTTTCGTTGTTGTGTTTTCTCTGTGGATTCCTTGTTGCTTATTGTGGGTGTTTCATATTTACGGATACTCAGATTGGAATATAGAAAATAAAGTATGGAAAACTAGGCCTAGGCTACACAAACAGGGTATAAAAATAAAGAGAAACACACACCAAGACAGATTATCCTGATGCACGTTTTGGTATATTTTATTTGCAGACCTGCAATCTAATTAGGTACGCCTATTTTTCGGGCAATACATTGCTTTAAAAAGTTTAAAGGACACTTTTCTAACATAGTATAAAACAAAGTGCTTAAATCTTTAAAACTACGGAACGGATTTTGAAGCGTTTTTTTTTAATAGATAGATTGATTCAAGAGGAAGGTTTTTATGTATAATTAGCGACCCGCCCCGGCATCGCACGGGTGGAATTTCAGAAAGTGGCATGCTGGGTACTAATATATCGGGTTTGTATTTATACCAGCGGGTTGCAACGCATGCCGGGTACACGCTAGTATTATATAAAAGAAAAAGTAAATATTATATTATCCAAGGGCGAAAGTATTCCGGGTGTCAAGTTCTCGGGCAAAAACTTTTTCAAATTCTTGAACAAGAAATTGTTCTTAAAAATGTTTTACACGTACCAAAGTTTTTGCCATATTGTAAAAATCAATACAAGTTATATACCAACTAGTATTTGACTTGAGGTTAGGTACGCGATAACATCGAGATTTGGCTGGTTTTGTTTATTTTTTATATTCGATTTTATAAGTTTTACAGTTTAACTGACTTGTTCTTTTCTTTTTTGAACTAAAAACACGATGATAAATCATTTTTAAACAAATTTTACAAAAAAACCCTTAAAACAATTTTCTATCTTTAAAATCTGATAGGTTTGCAACTGCTAAAAATGCCAGAAATCACTACCTTTTTCTCAACTTGTACAAAAATTGAAAAGAAATTCCAATTTTTTGGCAAGAATTTAGGGCCAATTTTAGCTGTTTACATACACGTAAAAATAAATTGAAAGTCAACTTTTACAATTTCTTGGGCAAGAACTTAAATTTTAAAGCCCAAACCTGCCTATTTTCCCATTAGTCAAATGATAATGTTGCAGGGCGCATGTCTAATAATGTTTAGCTTTGGTTACATGCGCGAGGTCATAAATTTGCCGCTTTCGTGAGTTTGCTTATCTATGGGTATTTTGCAGACCACCCTTACCCACCCATGAAGCACTACCCTCATCCATTTAGTGGTGGCTCGCGGCTTTTAAAAATGGTGTAGAGCTAGAGCGAGGGGTGAATCACTCCAAAAAAATGTACAGGGTGGCCCATTAATAAGGGACGCCGGCTATATCTCGGAAACCATTAACCGTACAGCTTTCGGAAAAAAAATTTATGAGTAAAGCGGTCATGAGAAAATTCTGGAAATTACTTTCAAGTTCCTCATTTCGCCGCAAGGGGCACAATTGAAAATTAGTTTTTTAAATATTAAATTTCTCCGAAAATTCCCATATTAAGGTATAACTCTGATATATCATTGGAAAGCTTAGACAATTCTGCATCATTTTGGTTTAAGGCTCGTTGGCGTGCCGACCTTGATAAGAGTGGGGGAAGCTATTGAATGTGTAAACATTAAAATCGCCGTAACTTCCAAACGACTTCTCCGATTTTACTAAATTTAAGCTTGTTTGGAAGGGAAAGGTAAGTAGCTTCAATCGTCGTATCCAATGGTACACGATAGTTTTTATTAAAATTGCTAGAGGGCGCAATTTGTAATAATAACAGTTTTTTTGATTCTATCCCGAAAATTCAAATCATACACCTATGACATCATAATCGGGAAGTAGATGGAATTTACAAGAAAAGATGTAAAAACCGCAGTTCGATATCTTTGTTCGTTTCAGAGTTATTGCCAGAAAAATAATTTTTAATACAAATTGCGCCCTCTAGCAATTTCATTAGAAACTATTGTGTACCATTGGATACGACAATTGAAGGTACTTCCAAACAAGCTTTAATTTAGTAAAATCGGATAAGTCGTTTAGAAGTTACAGCGATTTTAATGTTTACACTTTCAATAGCTTCTCCCACTCTTATTAAGTGAAAGTGTAAACATTAAAATCGCTGTAATTTCTAAACAACTTATCCGATTTTACTAACTTTAAGCTTTTTTGGAAGGAAAAGGTAAGTACCTTTAGTTGTCATATCCAATGGTACACAATAGTTTCTAATAAAATTGCTAGAGGGCGCAATTTGAATTAAAAGTTGTTTTGGGAATAATTCTGAAACGAACAACAATATCGAACTGCGGTCTTTACATTTTTTCTTGCAAATTTAATCTACTTTCCGAATATGATGTCATAGGTATACCGTATGATTTGAATTTTCTGGATAAAATCAAAAAAACTGTTATTATTACAAATTGCGCCCTCTAGCAATTTTATTAAATACTATCATGTACTGCTGGATACGACGATTGAAGGTACTTACATTTCTCTTCCAAACAAGCTTAAATTTAGTAAAATCGGATAAGTCGTTTAGAAGTTACAGCGATTTTAATGTTTACACATTCAATAGCTTCCCCCACTCTTATCAAGGTCGGTACGCCAACGAGCCTTAAACCAAAATAATGCAGAATTGTCTAAGCTTTCCAATGATATAATCAGAGTTATACCTTAATATGGGAATTTTCGGAGAAATTTAAAATTTAAAAAACTAATTTTCAATTGTGCCCCCTTGCGGCGAAATGAGGAACTTGAAAGTAATTTCCAGAATTTTCTCATGACCGCTTTACTCGTAAATTTTTTTTTCCGAAAGCTGTACGATTAATGGTTTCCGAGATAAAGCCGGCCTCCCTTATTAATGGGCCACCCTGTACATGTATTGCGGAAATCTTTTGATTTTCTGGTGACTGCGATGATTTCCTAGCTATCTTTAAGAGATTTCGGGACTTCCGCTATGATTTCCAGATTTCTTAAAAATTCCCGAAGATTGCGAGGATTTTCACGATTCTTCGGCTTGCGGGCAGGATTTCCATCCAATTTTGATGCAATAATAACTACAAAGTTTAATAAATTGTTCCAACGTACGCCGTATTTGGTTAAGAAGGAGTAGTTTTTCAGCCAGCAAATCATGAAATTTCATAATTTTTTGTGTTGGTTTTAATAATTTTGTATAGCTGTTTGCCTTTTCTATTTAAAACAGTGATTTTTTTATTCAAAAAAATAGATGGTTAAAAAGATTTAAAAGGGCACCTATGTAGGTACTTATAGGTAGATTTCTTATAATTTGGAAAAAGTCAAGAACCTGTACAGTATAAGTAAGTAATTGAAGCTAAATAAAACTTCCATGTCAATTTCTTACTGAAATAACGTAAAACAAAATATAAATTGTTATAAAGTGATAAATATATACAAATAAATGGACATTAAAACAAAAAATATATAGAACTTGATGAGGATCGCCGGAATTAAATCATTTCCTTACAGATCCTCTGTATGAGAGTGAGAGAGATAGAGCTCACCGTATGCGCATGCGTACTATCTACCTACTTTCTGGCTCGAGCACTCGGCCACAGCCGTCTTTAGACGGCTATGACTCGGCTTAATAATAGTGTTGGCCGAGCGGGCTAAGGCGCAAGTCTTGGTCGACGCGACACAACGAACTCACCAGGCGTGGGTTCAAATCCCGTCGATGGCTGAAAGTTCATAATATTTTTTTTTTAAACCGACCACAAAATTTACACTTTCTGGACAATTTTTCGTCTAGAAAATAACGGTTTTCCGGTCTCTAATGTCACTGTCACCCTGTTTTTTGTTTTTCCAATCGCTCTTTGATAATACAAGATACCTTGATTTTGTTATTATGACAACAACATTTCGATGTATTGTCGACTGACAGTTCGTTGATTTTTAATTTTGTTCTTTATGTCAAACTTGTTTCGCGTAGATTATAAAATATATCGAAGGTGTCGGTCTTAAAAAAAATATTGTACGTCACGCAACCGAAAATTAGTGTTTTCGGTCTTGTAACGTAAATTACTATCTTAGCAATTTTTGGGTCTGTTCCCGTAAATATTAATGACTCGAGAGATTACTACAGTTAACGATAGCAACCATGGAAAAATCATGATAGAGCAGTTGAATTCAATGCTTTGAATCTAGCCATTTAAAAAAAAATTGATCTACTGCTTTAAATCTAGCCATTTCAAAAAGTCATTGTTAAATTAGTGACAGTATTCCATCTCTACTCCGGACCTCTCTATGACTATCTCTACTAAAAAAAAAATTTTTTCTTAATAATAACTCAAACTAAAAAATGAAAAATAAATAAACCTACTTAGTTTAAAAAAACTAAAAAACACGCTTTAATATTTAATCAAACTAAAAAGCGGAAAATAAATAAATATAGGTACTTAGTTTAAAATAATTCTTGAAATTCTTAATATAGGCAGAAAATAATAATAAACGATAAACAGTATTATTGTGAAAAAAGCGTGGAGCGCTTTGTGCTATATTTTTCGTATATCGAGCACCCTACGCTTTTTTTACAATAATACTAATGTTTATCGTTCATTATTATTTTCTGCCTACCTATATTAAGAATTTCAAGAATTATTTTAAACTATATTTATTTATTTTCCGCTATTTAGTTTGATTAATTAATTATTAAAGCGTGTTTTTTTTTTAACTATATTTATTAATAGCGTATAAATACAAACCCGAACAAACCCGATATTAGTACCCGACATGCCACTCTTTGAAATTGCACCCGTGCGAAGCCGGGGCGGGTCGCTAGTTATACAGAAAAACCTTCCCATTGAATCAATCTATCTATTAAAAAAAACCGCTTCAAAATCCGTTGCGTAGTTTTAAAGATTTAACCACATATAGGGACAGGGCAGGATAGAGACTTTGTTTTATACTATGTTAAGATTCTAATGTTCTAAAATCTAACCTCAATTCTTTTCCGAAAGCGGGAAAGGCAAATGCCTAGATTTCCAAGCGATTGCGCGGATTTCGGATGCGAATGCTGGGATTTCGGTTGCGATTTCTGCGACTGCTAGCGATTTCGCTCATGATTTCGAGAAGCCGCCACGATTTCCATGAAATATGTACATGTATTTCCAGAGTGATTCATCCCTCGAGCTAGAGATTAAAAAAAAATATAAATCAGCTCAAATTTTATACAAGGTGAAAGGCCTTAGAAGAAAAAGTAGAAAATTTCAAAGTTAAAAAAAAGATGTTTAAAATATGTGTTTTGTTAGGTAAAAATTAGTATTTCAGCTCTAGATTTTTAAAAGCCGGGGGGGGCACTTGTTTCCACCGGGCGCCCCTGCTACTTAACCAAATAAAACTAAAATACTTTCGACAACTTATTTATTTTACCTAGTGTTTATACATCAACTCTATTCTTCGGTCTTTCATGGAGGCAAACCTATCAATGATATCTTCATAAAAAGGATGTTGCTGCATGAGTTCCAACAAAAGTTCTTTATGGAGTGATATAACGGTTAAACAGGCAAGTCTATCTTGCGAAATGGTATTTCTTCTAAAAGTTTTTAACCTTTTTAAACACGAAAAACTTCTCTCCGGCGATACGCTCGTCGATGGAATTGTAAGAATCAGACAAAACAAGGTATAGGCTTCCGTGAAAATATCTTTATGTTCTTGTAATTTTATGATCAGTTCTTGCAATTTTATATTTTTATAATTTTCTTCACAAAATATCAGAGAAAGCTCATTTTTAAGTCTTTGACGTTTTCTAAATTTTGTGCCATAAAATTCGAATAAATTTTCAAAAACGTCGGAGGGAAAAGACGAACTGTACGCATCAAACTTTGTTGTATCAGCTAAGCATACAAATTTTAATTTTTCATAATCCTGAAATCGTATATCCATTTCCATTAAAATGTGATCTATTATTTGAAGAAACAGTGCTCTATATTGGGTAACAATGGCATCCCTCTTCAGATCAGCATCACACCTATTTGAAGTATTAAATTCAGTCATTGTGCTCGCTTTGTCAAAGACTGAATTAAAAAACTCTTCATTTCTTTTATCAATCAATAATTGACGAGTCTCTTTTATCTGGGCTATACAAAAATTAATATCTAGGGATTTTTCTTGAAGAATATCATATAAAATATCAGTCGCCTCAAATATATCACTGAAAACTATTGTCAAAAACGTAAATTCGAAATCGTTCATATCCCTTAAAAAGCCTCTAGCCAGCTGAACTGAATTGCGATCTGACTCTTCAGAAGTAACTATATTTTCAAAAATGTCTTTTAATTTTTGCCAGTCTCGAACAATTGCACTAAATAATTTAGAATTAGATAACCATTGGGTATCCGTAATTGTAGGCATACGTCTTGCCGATGTAGATGCAAGGGCGTAAGATCGCTTTGCTGAACTGTGGAAAAATGATGGTATCCCAGTAATACTTGCAAAAAAAATTCGAAGTTTTGATATTTTTTTACAACTTTGTTGTAAAACAAGATTAAGCCGATGGGCTAGACCATGCACAAAAATTGCTTGTGGAGCATGCTCTTTAATTTTTTGTTGAAGTTCATTTAAATGTCCAGACATAACACTGGCCCCATCGTAACACTGCGCAACTAACTTGTGTTGGTATTCAAAACGCTTCAAAACTGTAGCTGTCATAGTAAATAAATTATCAGCTGTTTTACCGGCAATTACAGCATAAAATCCTAAAAAACGTTCTACTAATAACCCCTGAGAATTTACGTATCTTATTATTATTGAAGTGTGTGACGTCTGGGTTATATCGGTGGTGTCATCAATTTGGAGGGAAAAGCATCCACTATTTTTTATTTCATTTTTAATATGGTCATTTATATAACTAGAAATACAATCAATTAATTCATTCTGAATCGTTTTTGAATCCCCACTAACAACATCCTTAATTTTTTCGTAATGATTCTTGGTTTCCAAAGGGCTTCTTTCAATTAACAAATTTAATAACTCGTTAAAATTACCTCTGTTTGCTGCGTCAGTCTTCTCATCGTATCCACGAAAAGGCAACTCTTGCTTGCTTAGAAACAAGACCGCATCAATAACTGTACGTAAGCAAATTCTATTCAATCGAACTTTTTCATTAAAATGGAGTTTATACAATCTAGCATTTTCTTCTAAAGCTTGGGAGATCGTATTTTGATTTTGCTCTAAATTTTTAAGCATTAACTGGTATTTTAAGTGTTCTCCAGAATCCGAGTGTGTATGTAACGCTCTAGTAACATTTAAAAAATCTGTAAATCCCTCCCTATTCCAAACAGAATGTTTAGTTGAAAACAGTAAACACGGCCAGCAATATAATTTTTGTAACTCAGTGCTACTACATAGCCAATTAAAGTCTAAAAACCAGGAAGACTTAAAATTAATGTTGTATGATCTGCCACTTTTTTTTAATTCTTTTCTTAAAGTTATGTTCAAAATAGCAGTAGGTCGCCCTTGCAATAAAATGTCCCTCTTATCTTCATCTGTCCGACTTCTAAATGGAGTTTCCAACAAATTGCACACTACGTCACTAACAGGATTCATTTTCAAAAGAAAAATCGCGACACTTAAAATTAACAAGCAACAACAAAAAATATACCAAACTATTCAATTTTCCCATTGAAATATCGAAAAGAACAATCTTTACGCAATGCCGAAACAAACCAAACAAACATGCATATGATGCATACGACTAATCTATTTTTAGATTGCCCTTCAACCGCAGTGTTGCCAAAATGTTCTAAGATAAATCGTAAGAATCGAATACTTAAAATCGTGATTCGTGATATTTTTAAAAACTCTTTAAAAGGGGTCAAAGTAGTTTAATGAAAAGAATGAAAGCTTATAAACAGCAAATATATATTTATTTTCTGTATTTAAAAACCAAACACATTTCTAAAAACTAAAAAAAAACTTGCGTTATTATGTAGTATTAAAAAATGTAGTACAGAGAGTAAGCGATACTAGGTGGTCAGCTAGAGCAGACGCCGTTTCGGCCTTAAGAATAAATTATAAAAATATAAAGGAAGCATTAATAAAAATTAGTATAGGCGAGACAGAGAAACCAATAAGTAATTTAAAGGCCAAAAAGTTAGCAACACAATTTGATCATTATGAAATGGCCCTAATAACCATATTGTGGGACAAACTGTTGCAGCGGATAAATACTGTAAGCAAATCTTTACAAGTCGTACAGTCCAATTTACTCCATGGAGCAAATCTTTACAAATCCCTTTCCGATTTTATAAAACATGTAAGAGATACATTTGAAGAGATTGAGAAATAAGCAAATTTACTAACAGAGGATAGAAACTATAAAAAAGATAGTGATGGAAGAATAAAGAAAAGGAAATTGCAGTTTGGAGAAACAACCAATAACGACACACGTAGGCAATCTTTTATAGTTAACATACATAACGTGATATGGGACGTGCTCATATCAGAGATATCGAGAAGGTCTTCCGTTTAAAGCGAAGTTTTGAATGATTTCCAAGTGTTTTTTAATGAAAAAATGAGTAGCGAAAAAATTATTAAATGTGTCGATAGATTATCGTTAAAATACCGTAACAATATTGACATTAACTATTTTAAAGATGAAGTTCCCCATTTCATCAAATATGCTAAGGAAGAAAACGTATCCAATCCTGTTGATGTGTATAAATTATTAATTGACGGACTGAAGTCTACATTTCCTAATGTGGAAACAATTTTAAGAATATTTTTAACAATGCCTACCTGCAATGCAAGCGGTGAACGTTCATTCAGTGTACTTAAACGAGTTAAGAATTATTTACGTAATTCATTAAGTCAGCTTCATTTGAGTAGCTTGCCACTCATGTTTATAGAAAATGATGTTGTTCAATTGTTAAATTATGATGGCATTATTGATAAATTCGCAAGAATGAAGGCAAGAAAAGTTTCGCTTTAATTATTTAAATGTGAAGCTAACTAAGAATGTGATTTTTGTTAGTATCTAGTATCTGCGAATATATTTTTTCGTACCTTATTCTTATGTGTTCAGTATTTATTTTGTTTCATGTTCATGTTGTTTCGAAAAATAAAAAATTGTATGATTTTCAGCATTGTTCATTTTTTACTACTTGGTAATGTTAATGGGGGCCCCAGATCAGTTTGCGCCTGGGGCCTCACATAGTCATAATCCGCCACTGTGTAGTAGGTAGTTAGTCAGAATTCGAATAGCTAGAATCATCTTATCTATGCAAATATGACTCCAGTAATACCTAGTAGCGAAAGTCGTAACGCAGAAAATCATACGAGGATTTTTATGCAATAAATTTGTGACGTCTGTTAAGAATAAAATAGTAATTTACGTTACAAGACCGGAAAGTAGTGTTTTTCAGGCCGAGACAAGCATTTCCAGGGCGAGCCGTAGGCGAGTCCTGGAAGCTTGGAGAGACCAGTAAAACGAAAATTTTCGGTTGCGTGACGTACAATATTTTTTTAAGACTGACACTTCGATATACTTACATTTAATAGTTTAATTATTTTTTTTATTTTATATTATTTTTAAATGCGTCGTATGACTTCTCGTAATGGGCTTTTGATTTTACTGGCAATATATCGTAAGTCGCTTTCCTTGCTGCTTCCTAAATTTCTTCTGGAATCTCATTTTCCGTGTCGGATAATTCAAAATCTGAATTCATATTTTTAAATTTGCGCACTCGCGAAACAAGTTTAACAGAAACAACAAATTAAAAATCAACAAACTGTCACTCGACAATACATCGAAATGTTGTTATCACTTATAATCTCCCTAGCAGCAGAATTATTACCGATCATTTATTTAAGGTCACGAATGGTTTTGTTGATCGAAAATTATCCCGAGTTGAAGACGAGGGAAATTTTCTATCAACAAAACCATGAGTGAAACCGAAAAAAAAATTATCGGGAATTACTACTGCTGCGTGGGAGATTCGGTAAGAAAATTTCATACATTGGAGTTTCGTTTAATGTTCTCAACTTCTATTGTAAAAATACAATGCGTCATATTAAACTGAACTCATCGGAAATATGTTTTTTAAAGTTATATTTGAATTTAAAACTATAAAGACATTGGATTTCAGATAACAAATTTGTTATTTAATGTTTCTCACATTTTAGTAATAAAAGTGAGTTACTAACTGCTCAATTTCTTTAGCAATCGAACTTGCTGATTCATTACCAAAACGAATCATTTTTTACACAATATTATTGTAACAATAAATATCACGGGTACGACTAAAAAACTGATTGTTACTTGCTGGTTTGTCTCACCTGTCACTTCGAAATGACTTGACATTTGAATTAAAATTAAGTCGTAGTAGCATACCTAAGAAAAATGATCACTTATTAATTTCATTAGGTTAATAGGCAACGTAAACAAAAAGGAGCCTTCTAATTGGTTGAAAATAAATTTATGAAATTTTCATAATAACGAAATCAAGATACTTGTATTATCAAAGAGCGATTGGAAAAACAAAAAACAGGGACCGAAAAAATATTTTCCGGTCTCTAACGTCAATTTTCCGGTCTTGATCGACAAAACGTGATTTTCTGGACGAAAAATTGTCCAGAAAGTGTATATTTTCTGGTCGGTTTTAAAAAAATGATTTTTAGTTATTTTATGTATGACATAAAATAAAACCGTAAGAAACGCGACGGGATTAGTGAGAAATTCCCAAAATCGTGTAATCTCACGACTAATCGTGAGTTTTGGCAACACCGCCTTCAACTCAATCAAAATCCTGCGGACGTGTTCGCGCTGCCGCGAGGCTGACGTCACGTTACCATGGTAACGGTGAAAAGCAGAGCACTTGCGGAAACAGACAGCTGGCTACAAGCTAGGGATGTTCAATATACATCGATGCATTGAAAACATCGATATTTTCAAAACTCGGTAATAAAATAAGGAAAATCTCTTGAGGGTACTTATTTTATTACCGAATTTTAATTGTTTAACTTTGTTTTCGTCCGGGTATATAGAATAATGCTTTTGTCCGATGTATCGTATCGATGTATTTTAATCGATGTATTGGCCTTATTTATTCGTAAAATAATTATTTTGTCGTTGCCTCTCGATCTTACCGATTATATTATGATTATAAATAAACCCTTTATTTTTCTGTGATTATACCTTTAACCTTTGGTTTTAGTTGAGGTGTGATCTTAGAATTAGATAGTAAATAACAAATGTCCTATAATTTTGCCAGTCAAAAAAGTTTTATGTCATTTTTGACAGTGACATTTTTAATCAACATTATTTCAAAAATGTCACGGTATTGTGAAAAAGAACAAGCATTAATTTTAAAATTATTTAATTATTTTCAAAGAATAAGTGATGCCGGAAAGATTCTTTTACCCTTTAACGCAGTTTACGAGGTAAGGAGATATAATAAAGCAGAAATTGTGAAAACATAAATAACAAACATGAAAAATACAGTGTGTCCAAAAAAGTATGCAACATATGGGAAAGTTATTTATTACCGATTTCTCAGAAAATTTTATTCTTGATAAAAGTTGGTGCATGCCTTAAAACTATAAATGCATATTTCATATTTCACCTGCGGCTAATAGTAAGGGAGCAGATGCCATTTTTTCGAAATTGCCTTAAGAGTAAAGTACCTTAATTATTAAAAATACAGCAAAATTTTATATGGAAATGTTTTTGCAAATTAAAAACATAGTCCAAATACGACATTTGAGTTAGGTGTATCAATTTTTAATTTCCCTAAACTCTAATTTCTCCTAAACGGTACGCCTCTGGTCGATTTTTTGTTTACGCAATTTTAATATATTTATCAAATAACTTAAACGTGGGTTTATAATAAAAATGCATTAAGTAGTTGCAAACTTTAAAAACTTTTCAATGAACCGGGTCGGTTTAGATATAAGCGTGTTGCACGCCTACTTAAACACATTTTAGCCAACTTCTGTTCGAAACTAAATTATAATAGAATTTAACAATATTCATAATACTGGAAATAACACACAATAAATAAATAATTACGAGGGGGCAAAATAATACCTATTGTATATGCATTTTTTTAAAGTAGGTTTTTGGACTTCAGCGTACTGGGTGAAAATGACAAATAAATTATTAGTTATTTCCAGTATTATGAATAGGGTTAAATTCTATTATAATTTAGTTTCGAACAGAAGTTGGCTAAAATGTGTTTAAGTAGGCGTGCAACACGCTTATATCTAAACCGACCCGGTTCATTGAAAAGTTTTTAAAAGTTTGCAACTACTTAATTTATTTTTATTATAAACCCACGTTTAAGTTATTTGATAAATATATTAAAAATGCGTAAACAAAAAATCGACCAGAGGTGTACCGTTTAGGGGAAATTAGAGATTAGGAGAAAAAAATTAAAAATTGAGACACCTAACTCAAATTTCGTATTTGGACTATGTTTTTAAATTGCAAAAACATTTCCATATAAAATTTTGCTGTATTTTTAATAATTAAGGTACTTTACTCTTAAGGCAATTTCGAAAAAATGGCATTTGCTCCCTTACTATTAGCCGCAGGTGAAATATGAAATATGCATTTATAGTTTTAAGGCATGCACCATCTTTTATCAGGAATAAAATTAAGAAATCGGTAATAAATAACTTTCCCATAGGTTGCATACTTTTTTGGAATTTTGAATACTTTAGCGGAATTTCAAATTTTTGATGCTACCTCGTATACCATAAGACTTTTACCGGATTTAATGGGTGTTATTTTGGTTTGAGAACATGCAGAACCTATCTAAAATAAAATTAATTTTCTAAACTTAAAGATAAATAACTTTCCCATATGCTGCGCACTTTCTGCCGGTCACTGTATAAGTATATAAAACTGGATATTTGCGATTGTTTGATTGATTAACCGCATTTCATTTTAATGCGGTATTTTTGGTAACTAGACTTTTGTTAGCCAAAAAAGCGAAGCATATGACTGTAAAATCAATAACTATGGCATCCAGAATGGCGAGTCCCTCACTCACACACACACAGATAGACAAGGAAACCGTAAAAGCATTATAGAAAAGTTGAACATGCAACGATAGCAAACAGAACCCATTTATAAATGAGGTAAAAGATCGATCACAGAATATAAAACTGAAATAATTTTGAGGAGGCTCAAAGGATGGCGCTAGGAATTATATTATGTCCACCAAAAGTTATAAAATTGTGATATGGAAGCACAGTCATTTTACAGCAAACCGTGATGTAGGTAATGAGTTATCAACAAAGACTTCTAATGTATATATTAGAAATCTTTGGTTAACAACCATAAACAATTATTGGTTGCACAATTTGTTGTGCATGACTAGATATTGACTATTGAGTTATTATGACCATGATATATCAAGAATTATTGGTGTCCCCTAGGGTTGGTCGAATGAGGATTAAGTATTAACTTAAAGTAAACCAGAAACCAGGTAAAATAACGAATATATGCAACTTGCGTACGTGCAACTTGCGTACAAGGATTATTTCTTCCAACTTGCGTACACGGGTAAGGTCCCGCAAACCAGGTAAAACTGCAAGAGTACATTATTCTAACTTGCGTACATTCACAAAGATTAGAAGCTTATAAACAAACTAAGGACTAAAAAAAATGCTCTGATAACAACGAACAAACCGGTTGCCAATACACCTTTTAGAACCGATTGGAGAGGGCGTATTATTACGGTCCGTTTAAAACACTGTGTATGTACGCAAGTTGGAATAATGTACTCTTGCAGTTTTACCTGGTTCGCGGGACCTACCTACCCATGTACGCAAGTTGGAAGAAATAATCCTTGTACGCAAATTGGACGTACGCAAGTTGGAGGTACCAAAATAACAGATTTTAAAAAATTTCCTGTAATAACTTTCAAAAATTAATATAATGTTGCAATTTGAAATATCAAATTTCGCTTTTGCAATCGGGCTGGGAACAAATTATGAATAAAAATGAAAATTAATTATAATCAAACTTGGGTAGGTGGTATACAGGGTTAGTTGAAATAACCGGAACAGCTACTACCAAGGCGAAATCAATGAATTTTGGTAAAGGTGGATAACTTAAAAAATTGAATTGAAAATTGACAATTGCGACGTTGCCAGATTTTTAGTTTTTTCTGTAACTCAAGGAATGTTTTTTTTTCGAATGTAACACTACTCTTTTTTTTATTGAATTCGATTCCTCCCATCAACATTACCATTTCCTGATAGATATTCGAAAAATAGTGAATATGGAAATATTTCCTAATGTGGAGGTTATTTTAAAGAGGATAGTTTAGATTGGAAAAAATTGTATATTTTTTAAAACGGCTTAGACTAGTGATGTTACAACCTTCCTGAGTGTGACTATTATGTTTGACTAAAACTGCTACTTACCTACGTTAATAATGTACTTACCACTTTTACAGGTTTTGGGGTTTTTTTTGTTGATTGAGAAATCTTATTGCAAAATACAAAATAATTAATCAAACAAAAAAATAAACTCATGACAGTTTTCGGTTTCTTTTAAAATATTTTTAAAACACAATTATTTTCGTTACGTAAGAACACTGAAACTTTATCTTTGGAGGTTAAATTCAAAATATAACATAATTGTTAAATGGTCAAGTATTGTATTTATTCTCTACTGTTGATATTTGTAGTATGTACACTTGTAAATCTGATTAATCCTAACGTATGTAATATTATGTTGCTTCCTTTCAGGCCTTGAAAGACACTGTTTATTGTTGAATTGTTTCTTATGCTCACATTACTTGTAGTTTTTTTGTGTGATGAACTTTTAAGAATTTTGAAAAGGAGAGTGTTTTTGGGATACGTGACGATTCAAAGAAACCTATATATCGATATTAATAAATAGCATTTTATATTCCTAATTTACAACAACCGGTTTTACATCGCTTAACCTCAAAACTACTTTCTTTAAGACGGCGGCCTATGATTGGTCGGTTGAAAAGTCTATAGTCTGACTCTAGCCGGTTCAATGCGCGTTGACTATAGGCATTCCTACTGCAACGTACCAAGTCAATTAATGAGCGTCCTGTTTTTTTACTAACAAAAATTACTGTTCAGCGTGTCCAAAAACCATCTTAACATATGGGAAACTTTTATTTTCATAAAACATTCTGCTTGTTGTGAAAATAACAATCCTATCAGAAACTTTGAGCCAGCATATACGGGGTAGAAAAAACGTAATAAAAAATATAAATGCCGTAGATGGAAAACTATATTTAACTTTAGAAAGTACTTACATAAAGTAGCATAATAAATAGTTCGAAGTAAAAATGTCCTATTATACGAAGTACCACACTAAGATTCAACATGGCCAATACTTTTTTCCATACAAACGCTTGTAAAGTATGTTCAACGATCGCTGACCGTTACGTCACGACTAGCGCTTATCTTTCTAACATTCGTAAACTAGGTGATAGTAAATTTGCGTCAATAATGAATGTCGTATAACTTTACCAGTCAAAAAAGTTTTATTATCATTTTTGACAGCAACCCCATATATAAGAGTAAATTTTTTAAGAGAATTTAAGAATAGCGGCTCTCAATTTCCCTTAAAACCTGTTTTTCTGGATGAAACCTGGATAGTATTGATCAATGATCTGCTAGCTATAGATGAAGCAATAACAAACGAACCTATTGCCAAAATCGTATACCATTCTGAAGTAACTTTTGTCGCAAATTGCGCCCCTCCACTTTGTTTGCCAAACGTACCTCTTAAAAGTAGGTATTAACACTCTTAGAGTACCAATATATAAATTACGGCTATAACAATATTTTAAAAGTAATAATAACAACACTTATTTAATAATTTTACATATTATTCATCCCTAAAGCCATAAATCTACAGGTTTTACCTTCCAGAAGAGAAAAAAATATGACGTTATGTGGTAAATTTAAATCTTTGTCTAAAAACCCATAGACATTTCCCTTAAAAATTATGCAGTTTGGCAAACACAGAAGACGTTGCGTTCCTATTGGTCAGAAGAGAGCCTGCCTTTTTTCATTCATAATTTCTTTGACGTGTGGTCCACAGAGAAATTAAGGGTTTAGTTTGGTCGTGCTTTGTTCGAAAGTTGTTTGAAATTTGTTTCGGTTTATCGGTTTTGTGTATTAATTGCTGTGTTGTTAGTGTTTTGTGATATTTTTTTCAAGACTAATTAATATGGGTCACAGGTTTGAAGTGTGCAAGACTGCGAAATATAATAATAATAATTCTGCAGTTACTATTCATAGGTGAGTACATAAAAAGTTGGGTTATTTGTAGGTTAGGTTTAACTATTCATAGGCGTGGGTAGGTGGGGAAAAATAATTAAAACTTTACATTTTTATTTTATTAAACGTATTATTTATTTAAGGAACATTATGGATAGACTGTATAGGTATAACTTTTGCAAATGGTTTGGCTTATTGAATTCTTTAAACAACTCAGATACACTCTTAGTCTAAAATAAACAAGGAAGCCACTATTTGATCACCTTTAACCATAAACGTCATTTATGACGTTCGTGGGTTCGTGCCTTTAACTCTTCAATTTTGCATGGGATTTCATAATATGTTGTAGGTACCAGACAAAATACTTGTGTAAGTTTTCCATATGCGGCCAAATTTTAGCCGGCCACTATATTATTATTTTTAGCCCATTATTCAAAAGCATGTGGCAACAAATATCGTATTTTGGAAAAATAATGATTTTGTTTCATGGAATAGGACATTAATATAATAATTTACAGTCAGAGTCTCACGAATATTTATTTTCCAAACAGGTTACCTACATGTTTCGCTCATACCTGAGCATCATCAGACCAATGTTAGGCTTATTTTGTTCTGATGCTCAGGTACCTACGAGCGAAACATGTACCTAACCTGTTTGGAAAATAAATATTCGTGTGAGACTATGACTTTGTGAAATTTATTAGTTGTACTCAAATCAGGTCTCTTAAAGAAAACTTTTTTGAATTAGATATTTATGTAGGTATCTAGTACCTAGATAATGTTTGTTTTAATAAGTTGTTAATTCTTGAACCTACTTATTATTTGTTAAAAATACTTTACTTGGATATGTAAGTTAATTCCTGTAATAAACTATAGTTACTTGAGAATAAAGATATACCTACCTAGGTACCTATGATTATTATTATATGCTGGTTTTATTTCTAAATTTTTTAACATTAAGTTAGCCGACATACAAGTTTAGAAATATAACCGTATCAATAAATTGCATTTTAAAGAACAATTTCCATAAAAACCACTTTTGGGTATACGTACCTTATACGTAATAAGTCAGAAACTGTTAAAGTAGAGTTTTCACTGACAGAAAAATTAATCCCTGGCTAAATTGAAGCTTTTAACTTTATGTTAGCCCACATAAAAGTTTAGGAATGTAACTGTATCATAACCAACAAATTCTATAAAAACCGTATTTGGGTCTTCATACCTTACGTAAGTCAAAAACTGTTAAATTGGGGTTTCCATTGAGAGAAAAATTAAATCCCTGGCTAAATTAAAGCTTTTAACTTTACGTTAGCCCACATACAAATTTAAAAATGTAACTGTATCATAACCATCAAATTTCATAAAAACCACTTTTGGGTCTACGTACCTTATGTAAGTCATATATGGGGATTTCCTCGACAGTAAAAATGTAATATCTGACTGAATTCAATTAGTTTATGTTGAACTGTAGGTATTGTATTTTACCTATAGATAGGTATAATCACAGAATATTAGTTGGCTCTGAGTTCTCTGGGTATAATATGAAGAAATAAAACAAAAAAAATTCTGTTGTAAATATGAGTGACAGAATCCTATTTAAAGTTGCGTTTCAGTTAATTTAGTATTTTCAAGGTTTGAATAGGTAATTGTAATATAATATAGTTTTTAAATCTATTTTGACACTTTATCTTTAAACCATACAAAAACTCATATTTATTATTAGGTAAAGTCGATTCAGCCAGTAAACCTGCAAGATGGCCGGCATGTCATATGACAAAAGTCATATTCCAGCTAAATAAAATGGATTTTTGCATTTTCAATTACTTTTGTCATATGACAGGTCGGCCATCTTGCAGGTTTACTGGCTGAATCGACTTTACCTACCTTAAATTATAATATTTATAGAACAAAACTTTCAAAATAAATTATTATTATTATTATTTGGCAATATTAAAGCGGTAAAACCGATGAGACGATTGCATCAATTGTTTTAGAAGGTATCACATGTTAAATTTTCAAGTCCAGTCCTGGAATTCATGCCAACTTATAAAAGTTTAATAGAGCAAAATTGAAAGAGTGTCACTTGACTTTACCTCCATCTTGCGAGAGTATTCAAAATTTTGACTTTACTTTCCATTTGCTGCTTTTAAACAGCTAAGCAAAGTAAATATCTTTGCTTAGCTATGTTAAAGGAACTTTGCGAACAACTTCGTATAGTTCGTAGGCATGATGGGAAATAAAAAGAGGCATCCTGCTTGAGCGCGGCTAGGGGGAAGAAAAAATTATTGTTGTGCTTTTTCGCTATTAAAAAGTACCTAACGTAAAAGGAACTTTGCTTTTCTTTTAAATTTCAATAAAACCGTAAAAACCGTGTTTTAAGTATACATAGTGTAATTATTTTTAGGTCAGCTCAGTTCACCAAATGTTATAATTATAGCTATCCAAAGTTTCTCTTATAATAATTATTACAATAAATAGTTATTAACTTACATTAAATTTTACTGCTCCGCGGACCATTTTTTCTATCATACATTAAACTTTACTGTTCTACAAACCCTTTTTTTCACAAACGTTAAAAAATATTTGATTTCAGATTGGATAATTATATTTTATTGTGAACCCTGACACGAGACGCTGCTGTGACCATATGATAGCGCATAGTAACGAGGTAAAATTCTAATGGCGGCAACGTAATCCCCACTCCCGGCCGGGGGGAAGTACTTCACCTCCTCTCTCCTACAAACGATTTTGGCAGCAGATTTAAATAGCGTTTATGAATGGCGTGCGGCATCTATAGGTAGCAGATCATTGGTATTGATAGTAAAGGGCAAAGTTGGCAATAATACTCTTCGCCTTTTAAACAAATAATACAGTTTAAAAAAACTAAAAAACTTTAATAATTAACCAAACTAAAAAGCGGAAAATAAATATAGTTTAAAATAATTCTTGAAATTATAGGCAGAAAATAATAATGAACAATAAACATTAGTACTATTGTATAAAAAGCGTGGGGTGCTCGATATACGAAAAATATAGCACAAAGCGCCCCACGCTTTTTTTCACTATAATACTAATGTTTATCGTTCATTATTATTTTCTGCCTATATTAAGAATTTCAAGAATTATTTTAAACTATATTTATTTTCCGCTTTTTAGTTTGATTAATTATTAAAGCGTTTTTTTTAGTTTTTTTACACTATATTTATTTTTAAATTTTTAGTTTAAGTTATTGTTAAGAATTTTTTTTTCTTTGAGTAGATTGACCTAGATTAGTAGATTATTGTATTGTCAACGGTTCTTGATAAGTCTACAAAATTTAAATTAAATCTGACCGTTTAAAGTGGGTCAAAATCGGGTTCAAAGAAGTCGGTTACGAACAAACATACAATCATACAAACCCGAACAAACGACAAAAAATTTCAAAATTAAAAAAAAAAATTTGTCAAAATTTTATTGTGACGGGTAGAATTTAATTTTTTTATTTTTCTCTATTCTTAGCGACAGTATCTATACCACCCCACGTTTGTTTCATTACTATCGGTCTCGCTATCGGTTATTGGAATAATTCTGACATAGTGACAGGTGTCAAATTTTGACAAGAGAATTGTTTGCGTATTTATTTCAACTTTCCACCGTCAGTATACATACGACCTTATAGTTTTTTCATTAATATAATTTTTTTAAACGATTTAACATATTGACAGCTGTCAAATTTTGACAGGAAATTTTTTTGCGTGTAGATTATTGTATTGTCAGCGGTTCTTGATAAGTCTACAAAATTTAAATTAAATGTGACCGTTTAAAGTGGGTCAAAATCGGGTTCAAAGAACTCGGTTACAAACATATATACAAGCTAATAAAAGCGTGTTAAAAAAAAAGACAATCGGGAAACTTGTCGTGTACAAAAACCCAATAAAAAATACTTTTTTAGATAATCTGACTGGTCAATAGCCTTGAATAACTTACCTCGGTGGGACTACCGGTGTATCTGGACGAGTACATAAAATAAAGTATTCCATTCGTCATTTGTACTAGGTATAGGAACAAAATAAATGTAAAAAATCCAGGAGATGTTTGACGCACCCACCACCTGGAGTATAGCGGCAAGAATAAAGACCTGAAAGTGGCCATTCGGGCGATCTTGAATAGACCATGTTGGGGTTTTGCTTTCGTAAATGAAGATCCTAAAATAAAATATTTATATGAAAATTTAAGCTAGAGTCAACTTTTTCTAAAAACAAAACGTTTCGACAGTTGACACCCACATGTGACATTAACATTAGCTGATACTGGTTTCTTCCTAAAAGTTCCTAGTTTAGTAGTGGGCCGTAGCATTAAATATCAAACTATATAAGAATGACGGATGTCCGAGAAAAGTTGACAACCCAGTTTTAGACGTTTTGGAGGTGGTTTGGCCGCCATTGTGGAGTTGATCGTAACTCTAACCTTAAATCTGTCGTTATAATGCAGCGCCTCGGCAACAGATGTCTCAAATTCACTGATGCCATGTCGTGGTGTTGCCGCATGTAGTATTTTATAGGAATTTTTAATGATTTAAGCATTTTTAACAGACAATAAAATAGGAGGTTCTCAATTCCGGCCGAATGTATGTTTTTGATAATAATATGTACGCTGATTACTCCGGGGTAATTGGACCGATTTTCACAACGATTTTACCGTTGCACTGGGTGTTAAATGTTAAACAAATAAAAGTAGATAAAAAGCGACAGCAAGTAGAACCAAAATAAGTTTTATTTCGTCGAAAAATAGCAAAATACATAATACACTAATACAAACAAACTGGATGTTTCTTAAGTAAGAAAGTAAAACCTACTTATTTTAACCGTTTTGAAAAGTAGTAATAATTGCAATTAAAAACCAAGTTATACAAACAAACCGCACATCATTCATATTTTACCCAATAACATACGTTGTAGCCTAGGTATGTATTGAATAGTGAGAGTCGTCATTTAATTCTGTTAGAAATAAAAAACATGGCAGACAATATGTTTTCATTTAGATAACGTTGGGACGTCAAAAGATTGAAAATATTATAAGCTACAAAAGCAATTAAAAATGGGGACATTTTTAAGTCTAGACTATACTATAGGTAGGAAAATAAATGTAAGCTACTTAAATCTAGGATAGGTGTAGGTACTTATGTGAAATCAAGTTTTACAATAAGCTATAAAAATAAATTTAAAAAACTCATGCAGCAAGTCAAACAGACAGGCAGCGAGGCGGCAACAATGTTTTAATTTAGCAGTGAAAAGGCTAGTCGCTGTCTTGTTGGTGAACTCATTGTGCCATCTATGAATTTAACGTAGCAGATTTAGGAAATCGGCTCATATGCCCTTCTTATAGTTTGATATTCAATGGCCGTAGTAAGATCACGCGTCATCAGGTTTCAGAAACTAAATTTTTTTGGTGTTTATTATTTAAGTTCAACGGTGAGTAGAATAAACCAGTTTAGGTTAATTAACTCTCCTATTTCCAATAACATACATTTAATTTATTATTATTTGCTAGTATAAATTGAATATTATTAGTTTATCCACTTTAATTACGGTAGGCGGCTTTGTACTACGCCGCGAATGTAAATTTTAATAATATGGCAACACAGCATTGATCGCAAAACATGCGCAGGCGCACCGCTTGATTGGCTCGTAGCTACAATATTTGGACGGCGAAACTCTTGTATATTGTCAGGATTGTTCATACTGTTTTCCATTGGTAAGTTGTCAATGTCGATTGTATTTTTCTGTTTTACCAATGTGGGTAAATTACATGGTAAATTCTTGTTTGGCATAAAAATTATGTCACTTTCGTTATTGTTTTAAACCGAGAAAACTGCTAAAGCATTTGTTAACTACTGTTTCAAAAAGTACACTTTCAGACGACATTTTAAAACTTTAGTTAATCAACGCGCCGGTTGGCTTAACCTCTGTACAGCGCGATGGAACGCAGGCGCAGGTGACTACTATATGAACCTCAATATAAACATGCATCAGCGACATCTTTACTGACTATCGTAGTGACGTGCGGATTCCCTCGTGTCGTCCGCCTGTATATCAGTAAGTCTGTAATGGGGTTAGGAACGTATGATTCCAAACAATGGTAATTTACCTCGAACTAAATCCAAATCGATTAACTCAGTATTTAATTTAGCACTGCGCATCTGCACATGATTTAGTCTAAAGCTACTTTGTTCCCGTTGCTCTATCTTTGTCTCCCATAACTGTTTGTCGTATTTTCCTATCTTCTGCTGATACCTGAAAAAAAATGTAAAAATATTAGTAAAGGTCTGATATCAATTTATTTATCTTTTTTATGCAGATCTCGCAAACACTTAATAAAAGGATATACGGTTTCAGATTTCCCAATAGTAGCCTATAATAGAGAATAGACAGCTTACGATAGCTCACGATAGATAAATAATTGAATCACCACATACTTTAAAAACAACATAACATAAAATTTGTAAGGGATCACAATCCTACTAGCTTAAACCTGTTTAAGTATGTAATAACAATAACCAAGGCAAGGTAATTTACATTTTGCCTAAAAATTCGCGAAAAATAGCGGTTATTTGCCAATTAATTGTTTATATAGATATTAAATTTAAATAGACAAATAAAAAAAATGGTTTGAGTTATAGAGTATCCATCCAATTTATTTTCTTGAACCAAAACACAAAGAGAGTGAGAAAGGCCGTGCCCTCATCATTTTGTCAGCGCTAAAAGTAGAACCTAAGCAAATGTTACTCTAAAAGAAGACAAACTTAAGAAGGGCCAGGGGTCAAAAATTAATATGTACTTTAAAAATATCAGTAGCCGGTCTGCGAGGATTCTTCGTTAATAAGCTATATTTGTTTTTCTTGGCCTTCCCCATCTTTGTCAGGTACTAATAGCACGACGAAAAATAATATAGAAAATAATAACCATTAAAAAAAAATGGAAGTTAATCCAATTTAATTCATTGATAAAATCAATTAAAAAAAAATAGTATAAATAATTTAATTTAGTAAATA
This sequence comes from Polydrusus pterygomalis, assembly GCA_963969555.1. NCBI lineage: Eukaryota > Metazoa > Arthropoda > Insecta > Coleoptera > Curculionidae > Polydrusus > Polydrusus pterygomalis. The sequence continues at coordinate 48,219,804 of OZ018378.1, forward strand.
TCTCTTTAATTGTTTTTTAAAAGTTGCCAATTTTTTTATTTTTCTGATATTTTTTGGAAGATTGTTATATTTTATTATTCCGTTATACAGGGTGTTAATTAATGTGGGGGTGATAGTACTCGTCAAAATAAGAAAAAAATGCACATATATGCATGGTCTAAAACGCGTTATTTTCCTTATACAAGGTGGCAAAGTTTCAATTTTTGTTCTCGTATTTTGCGTTTTCTCTCTTATATTCTGCGATAATTGTTTCAAATTTGGAACATCAACCCTTTTTTTAAATCTCTACAATAAAGTATCAAAATTGTCGGTCGCAGTATACAGGATGTTACATTTTCTTGAATCGGCTACAATTTTATCTTTCAGAACTTTTTTTTTGGCTCCCTGTATGAATTCCGGTATGAAATTTGAACTCTCTGTTCCTTTGTTTAGCGTTCTGGTCTCTTGCACTATTCTCGTATCTGTGACCGTTTTCGAATTATTTGCAAAAATAGCCATCGATGGAAATTAAGTGTCGGCGAAATAACGCAGAGTAAAAAGCTGTGTATCAAAACAATTTATTAGTTAATCAAATAAAAATAAAACAAAATTATAAAAACTGTTGAAAATGGCCGCCTCTTGCTAAAATGCACGAATCAAGTCTTCGCCTCATGGACTGACAGATACTCTATTTTTTTCTTATATTCATTATTGCGTTATTTCGCCTACACTTAATTTTCATCGATGGATATTTTTGCAAATAAATTCAAAACGGTCACAGATACGAGAATAGTGCAAGAGACCAGAACGCTAAACAAAGGAACAGAGAGTTCAAATTTCATACCGGAATTTATACAGGGAGCAAAAAAAAAAAAGTTCTGAAAGATAAAATTGTAGCGATTCAAGAAAATGTAACACCCTGTATACTGCGACCGGCAATTTTTATACTTTATTGTAGATATTTTAAAAAAGGGTTAATGTTCCAAATTTGAAACAATTATCGCAGAATATAAGAGAGAAAACGCAAAATACGAGAAAAAAAATTGAAACTTTGCCACCCTGTATAACGAAAATAAGGCGTTTTGGACCATGCATATATTTGCATTTTTTTCTTATTTTGACGAGTACTATCATCCCCTGAAATATCTGCATGACATTAATTAACACCCTGTATAAAAGAGAATTTTTTTCCGAAATTACTTTTTACTGTTTGATCATTTATACAACGTCTGGTGTTATGATCATGTAATGTCATATTCTCCTGAAGTGTTATGTTTGATTTTTTTTTAAATAATAGAGTGAATGAGAATATAAATTTTTAATTTATAAATGTTTTGAACGTGTAAATACCCTTTCGGTCTGTATAGATTAACAGTGTTGGTTCTAAATGTGGTAATTTGTGTATACATTTAATAACTTTATTTTGCAATTTTTGTAATGTTTTTATGTTTGACAAACAAGCAGATCCCTATGCAGAAGCTAAGTATTGTAATTTTGAATATATTAATGAAAAATATATAAGGAATGAAATATCTAGCTCTGTACAAAACAGATACGAAAGGAGATATCGAGTTGATAATATGCTGGATATGGCATTTCCAATTTAAATTTTCATTTAAAACTAATTTTAAAAATTTTGTCGTTTTAAAATATCGAATATTTTCATTATTAAAAAATGTTAAGGTGTTAATTGATGGAATTTATTTTATTTTTAGTTATAAACATAAAAGATTTTGTAAAATTCAACGTAAGACAAAAAAAAACATAGTTCATTAATGCTTTCTTACTTAATTGAACATTTTTAAATAAATATCTAAATCAGGGCTGTCCAACATGTTCTCGCCTATCCATTGAATGATCCAGTATCGTGGCATCGTTTAAAAAAAATGAACTTGTTTTAAATTTTCAAAATGGCATGTTTGTGACCCCTATGGAGGACTTAGCGGTATACAGAGTTTGCGCAGTTCACATCATTTTGTGGATCATGTAAACACTGAACAGGGCCGGCTTAAAAAGTATTTAATTATTTCTTGGTGCTAAATTTATGAAACCCTGGTTTATTATACAGGGTCTGTCAACAAGATGTTTGTTTAGCGCCTAAACAATAAGAGATTTATAAAAAAGTGTTATATAAAAGTTATAGATGGCTTAAAAAATTGGAACTATACAGGGTGATTCACGGTGGATGGAACGTTAGACGTTTCTGACGAACCAGTAAAGGAATCGTTCTGAAAATTTGGTCGTTTACATAAACGGACACGCTCTACCTATCTAAAATATTTTTAACAATACAGTGTTGCCGCTTCCACACAAAAATAATAGCCACTTCGATATTTTAAAGGGAACACCCTATATATTATTAAATTTTTAAATTCTACATAAAATTATAATTATTTTTTAATAAAAGCAATATTAGTCTATGCTCAATGGTTTCCGAGATATTGTCTCTTGAAAAATGACATTTCTGAACTTTGACAGCTTCTAGCTTTTTAACTGTACGTCTGAGAGCAAAACGGCTTACATGTCCCTATCTTCGATGTTTATTATCTTCCCAAAAGTAACAACTTCCGGTCAAACCGGAAGTATTATATTTCCTACATCCGGTTTAACCGGAAATTGACACTTTTGGAAAGATAATAAAAATCGAAGATAGGGACATGTAAGCCGTTTTGCTCTCAAACGTACAGTTAAAAAGCTAGAAGCTGTCAAAGTTCAAAAATGTCATTTTTCAAGAGACAATATCTCAGAAACCATTAAGCATAGACTAATAATGCTTTTATTAAAAAATAATTATAATTTTATGTAGAATTTAAAAATTTAATAATATATAGGGTGTTCCATTTAAAATATCGAAGTGACTATTATTTTTGTGTGGAAGCGGCAACACTGTATTGTTAAAAATATTTTAGGTTGATAGAGCATGTCCGTTTATGTACGCGACCAAATTTTCAGAACGATTCCTTTACTGGTTCGTCAGAAACGTCTAACGTTCCATCCACCGTGAATCACCCTGTATAAAAAGATCAAAAAATGTTACTTTTTCACTTCCATATATTTAAAATTTCATTTTCCGACAATTAAGCACAATAATATCTACACTCTTAATCTAAAATTAACGAGGGAACCGATATTTCACAACTTTAAATTTTGCATGGAAGCTGGTCATTTGGTTTCAACACCAGCGCCATAAAACACACACACATACACACCCTCTCCCACCCACACACCATAGATATTTACCTTTAGATAAGCAAACAATAATCACGAAAGTGGCAAATTTATGGCCTCGCGCATGTAAACAGAGCTACACACAATTAGACATGCGCACTGCAAAATTATCATTTGACAAATTTGTTCTCAATTTTCGATCAAGTTGGAAAATAAGGTAGTTATTTCTGGCATTTTTAGTAGTTGCAAACCTATCAGATTTTGAGGATAGAAAATTGTTTTTAAGGGTTTATTTCTAAAATTTCTAAAAAAAAAGATTCGTCGCCCTGTTTTTAGTTTAAAAAGAAAGATAATAAATCAATTAAACTATAAAACTTATGAAATGGAATATAAAAAGCAAACAAAACCAGCCAAATAACCAATCTTCGATGTTATCACCTACCTAACCTCAAGTCAAATACTAGTTGGTATATAACTTGTATTGATTTTGACAATTTGACAAAAACTTAGGTACATGTAGGTAAAACATTTTCAAGCACAATGTCTTGTTCAAGAATTTGAAGTTTTTGCCCGAGAACTTGATCCATGAAATACTTTCACCCTTGGATTAATATAAACATACCTACGTATTTAAGTACTTTTTTCTTTGCATGCATCGGGATAATCTGACTTGGTGTATGCTTCTCTTTATTTTCCTACCTTATTTGTGTAGTGTAGGCCTAGTTAGATGTGTTTAAATTGATCATAATAAAATAACGTTAAATATCAAGATACATCACTACTCAGTAGTGATGTATCTTGATATTGACTACTCCATACTTACTAAAAATATGAAATAGGTACCCGATATTTTACCCTATTTGGGCATAACAAAATAATACAACGGCTGTTACTAGTCATTGTTGATATTCCAATTGGAGTCACTAAAAGCACAAACACAATTCATTAAACTACACAGAAACTAGAAATCCGTATATATTAAATAACAACAAGGAATCCACAGAGAAAACTTAAAACACAACAAAAACGGCGCCGAGCCGGTTCTGGAGTGTATTTTGAGCATGTCGATAAAGAAGGACAGACCGATAACAAGAGGTTTGTGCGCATGACCAATTCTGCTGGGAGGGAAGGCATCGGACCGGTAAGCCGTGCGCTCGGACGCATTTTTTCACCCATAAAACGTAATTTTGTTTGCGCAACAGAACAGATAAGCTGTACGTATCTAAAGGTAAATGTCTATGATGACACACACACACACACATATAAATTTTGTATTTGATTTCCTATGTTGCACTGAAGCACCATATAGGTATACGATTTTACATCTTTTGAAAAAATATTCACCCATACTTGAAAAATAAATCGATAAAATGGATGTTTTATGGGATATATGTATGTCTATTATATAATTTATTTTACCTACCTAGAAATTAATAAATCAAAACCTGACGATGGCATTGTAGCTAACACTTAAAATAAAAAAAATTTTAAAATACAACTAGACAACACATAGCCTTTTGTATTACATTACATAATTCCACTAATAACCTTAGAAACTCGTAAAAACTTTAAAATAAACAACATTCACAATAATTATTAATTTTCGATGCTTGTCTTCATTTGTTTACTCATATTTAAATATTAAAAGTGTCATTTTGCATGATATGACAAAATACAATATTTTAAGCGCCTTCTAAAAAAGATGTACGTTTCAGCACTGACACGCCACTTTACACTACTTTAAACAAAATTTAAATAATAAAATTAAGCGTCTATGTTTATTCACCGACTCGCATTAGTATTAATATTATCTAAAGAATAAATCAAACAAGATGATAAAATATTTAAATAGTCTTTTCTACCGAGTTATTATTTCAAGAAGTAAGTATAGTATGTACAGCTATGGAAATGGGTTGTTCGCCCATATCATAGAAGAATAAAAATATTAAGTATTGCAAAGCAGGTAGAAAAACCGTGCGAGCAAAATATTTGCATCAAAGAGGGCCTTGCATCTAAGGACGTAATGCTTAGCCGTAGAGCTTAATACCTGTTTGGTGTCAGTAACTACCTGAATTAACAATCAATCAGTTATTCCGTCATCTTTGACAGTCGTTACAAGTAATTTGATTCATCGCTAATTTTTCCAATTTCTTGAACAATTCACACAATGGGCTTTACGGAACAGCACAAAACATTCATGGTTGAAGCGTATTTTCGAAACGGGGCGGGGTTAGAGTAAATGGTGAGTAGCAATACAATCCGGGTTTGTGCATGGACGATTTTCACGAACATTTTCCTAACGTTGCTTTTATTGCTTGGGATTTTTATCATTGGAAAGAAATGATTTATTAGACCTGACATTTTTTTCGGATGAAGCCTGGTTCCACCTCTCCGGTTTTGTGAATTCTCAGAATACATGTAATTATTCTTCTTTTTCTTTCTGTATATTCTTACTTTGTTAATTTTGTAAACAACAAAAATAAATTTCTATTTGTCTACTTATTTTATTACTCATTAGTTTGGCATATCATGTCATAATGAATTTGACAAAATTTTAACCTAGGTTTGGTTAGATATTATATCGTCCCCATATCATTGTGATCTAAACCAAGCCCTACGTTCTTTAATCCAATCCCTTTTTAATGCAAATAATTTTTGCTCGCACGGTAGATAGATTATGTATCCCCCACTTTATCATATCGTATCATCATCTGGCTCATCGTTCTCCGGGTGTCACGCCTCCCGCTTCGATTCAAAAAATATTAAATAAATATTCATAGGAACGGATTGTTATTTATTTTACAATAGAATATAACTTTCATTTCTTTCAGACGGAAAAAAAATAAACTGATAAACAAACTAAAAATAAAATACGTCCTTAAGTACTTACGTAATTCTTATGGCACCTGTGTCCAACACAGTAGGTACATCTCCCTTTGACAGTGTAAATAGCACTATAATGTAAATTTTAATTAAAGCAGGAGGCCTGACACCAGGAGTACGATCAGCGAGATGCGATGAAGTCGGGGAAACTTAATATTATACTTAATATGTTAACTTATTTAACTTATTACTAGGATATGACCGGACAACGCATTTCCATACTTCAGTAGGTATTAAAAAAGTTGTTGTGTCAAAAGTATAAATAGTATAAAAGCTCTAAAATACGGGGACTTTTGTACAGACCATATTATAGGTATTTTTTATCAAGTTATTCAATACTAACTTATTATAGGTTTATTTTATTACAAACGACATTTTTTTCAAGGATTTATTGGCGATTCAGACCAGTAAAGTGTATAGTTGTGATCTAATTATTTATACTATAACACAAATATTTTGACTACATAATCTATATAAATAAAAATAAATGTTTGTCTGTATGTAACGCATGCGTTCCTATACCATTTATCCGATTACGATGGAAATTTGGTGAGTTGTTGTGTGCAGGCCGAGGAAGGTTTCGGCCTCGGTTTCGGCATAAAAAAAGTGGCGCAACGCATGCCGGGTACTAATAAATAATAATATAAAATGTTTGTTGACGCGATGGTGAACCCGCCTTATGATTATGGGCGTAGCAACGCGCGCAGGGTGTAGCTAGTAAAACATAATAAAAATCAATATTTCAAATTATAAATAATATTTGAAGTTCCTATAAAGAAAACCTAGCATAAAATTCAAAATTTGCAAAACTGGTAATAATACACCATTTTTTAATAATAATTGATAATAATTAATTACTGAAGTTGGAAATCTAGTCCTATCTTCCTGTAAGTTACAAAAAGAGAGGATATTAAACTTACTTAGTCCTGTTCTGTTTCTGTAACCAACCCCTTAACTTAAAATATACCAGACTTTAACAGAGTGCCATTAATGACAGGTGATGACAGATTAATTTGACTTTACCTACTATGGGTGAGATAACAGAAAATGCAAACCTGCAACTTTGCAGATCTGCAAATATGGCGGACTTGCAGACGCAAAATAATTTGCAGAATTTTGACATTTGACATTCCAAAAACTATTTGCAAATCCGCCATTTTTACCGCACACACCCTCTTTACTTACTACTTCTGAGCATTAAACTGTTCTTAACATAAGAACGGATACAAATTGTAAATAACCACCATATCCGTCAACTCCCCAAAATATAGGTTAGTTTCTAATACATTTTATATATTCTGCAATTTGCATGTTTGCAGGACCTTCCTTGGACCTTGTAGTATTATAAACGTTTTCTGGAATTCCATTTCTGTCATTTGCATGCTGCAGACATCAAATGCAGAGCTTCTGTAATGTTTCATGTATGTTTTTAAAATGACAACATTGCATATAACATGCAACATAAATGGTCTGGTCTATACCAGACTTCAACAGGGGGCGTCATAAGCTCAACATTCATTTAATTTTTGTAAATCATACCTACACGTTTTTTTTTTGCCCTTGATTACCTACATATTAGGTATGTTTTGTATTTCTTCTAAGCACATCCACCGAAAACAAGCATTTTACGAAATTTATAACACATACCAAGTACCACAGATCCGAATTAACCGAAAATCTACAAGGGATACTATTTAAAAATCATAGGTTTAGGTTATTTCCTGTTAAACTGGAAGCTCAACTGGAAAGAACAAAAAGTTGTTTATAATAATAATAATACTTATAGGTAGCTAATAATAAATAAAAATGAATAGACCGCATGAAAATTATTAACCTTGTGTGAGTTTGGCTTATTGAATTTTTTTAAAAACTTGGATACACTCTTTAGTTTAAAATAAACAAGGGAGCCAATATTTAAAAAACCTAAATTTTGCAAACTTACCTCGAAACTTACTTAGGTGTCTGGGTTAATTGTTTTTTGTCATAATTGCTTGGAGTTTGCAACGCATAGATAAACAAAAACCAGCATTCTTGTTTTTACACTTGCCCAATATTATGTTTTCATTTATCTTTATTATTTCTGTATAACTTACCAAACAAATATTTCCTCAATACCCATTTATTGTCACTAAACAATGGATATATTCCACCCCTTTCACGCAAAGTATAATACAAACTTATACGAAATCTTCTTGGAAATATAATATCAGCTCTGAAAAGTTAACTTCCAACAAAAACAGGCAATTTGTGGACTCGAAATTTTAATGATTTTAAAAATCCTAAAAATTTCACTTCACTCAGGTTCCAGCTGATTTTGGCAAGTTTCTTCTTCTTCTTCTTCTTCTTCTTCACTTCTTTATGGCGTCGGCTGCGGTAAGCGCCATTCGCCAGCACAATTTGGGTGATCGTAAATTGGTCTGCTTATACAGCATATTACGACCACAAGTTTTCTTCTTATTTATTTATTCACATTTACTGACTGTTTTTTATTTTAACTTAAATTTTTGGGAGTTAGTAAGACAGATAGCACAACAAAGGATTTAAACTCTTCTCTCTCCCGGGCAACAAAGGAGCATTACACACCCAGAAAGTTGCCTCGGATATATAGCACCTAGAATATAGAAATAGGGATATTTACATATATACATTTGTACAATTAATGAATTATTATATTATTTTTATTTTTAGCCCTTATTTAATCTTTTTCCTACAATTTAATTTTGTTATATTGCAAGAATTTATTAATAATTAGAATGGCTTTTTGAGTGATATTGGCTAGGACAATTTGTGGTGTTGGAATATTGCATTTTCTGAACTCTTCATACATGTTTATGTTTGGGATTTCATTTATAGGACATTCGAGGAATATATGGTCCAAACTCTCGATTTGACCACATTCACAATTTGGAGATTCTTTAATTTTTATTTTATGTAAATGTTGTCCTGTTAGGCAGTGTCCCGTTCTCATTCTTATGATCGTTGTAATATGGCAAGTTTCTTGTTTCTTCGTTTCTTCTGCGTTCTCGTTCTTTCTCGGTTGTCTTCTTCACAGAAAAGAAAGAGGGATTCGTAGTTTGACAAGCGGCTAGGTACAGACCACGAACGTAATTATGACGTTTATAGTACAGGCCTTTGAATATAGAACGACGCCGTTCTATATTTAAAGGTACAGACTTGTATAAGATTTCTATGGTACAGACCCTCTAGCTGCGAACATGCGCAATAGGTTAGAACCTATTTATGTCGATGTTAAAGGATGTGCAAATAGTATCTATTCGATACTTTAGTATCTGATACTTTCGGGGATTCGTGATATAATCCTTTTGCCAAGTACCCGCGGCAAGGGGGAAGGAAAAAAATCTTTGCTTTGCAGGGACCCGGACCGCAACCGTTAACTGCAAAGAACCGGACCGGAACAGATATTATTCTTGGACCGGAATTGGAACCGAACACATATTTTACTAGCAAAACAATTTTAGGTGCAAAACCGGAATCTCTAAAAATTATAACGGTTTTTTGGTTTTTTTTCGGTTTTCAGGGTGATACTTGGCCTTGGCCGGATATTGTTTAATTTTAAGTTTATTCCGTGACTTCTGTTCTGTGGAGAACACTAACCTTAACCTAATTTTTTTTGTTATCTGTGACGAGTGTCTTTGACAATAATTTTTACCGTTGGTTTACTTGTTTTTTTGATTTTCTACGAACTTACTTCTTCAAGCCACTTCAAGTACTGAATACAACTATACAATACAACAGGTATTTATTTATTTGCCTTTGATTTTTCGGAACCGAATCGGAATCGAAATTTCCTAGTTTGTATGGAACCGGATTGGAACCCCTAAAAATTGGTAAGAACCGAATCGAAATAATTATTTCGGGACAGGAACTGTAACGGAACCCAAATTATTTATTTCATCTGAAATCGAAACCGGAACGGAACCGTTTATTTCATTTCGGTCCGGGTCCCTTTGCTATATAAAAGCTCAACTTAGCCGTTGGCACAGAACAGAAGGCCGCTGGGCCCGTTATTGGCATACCCGTCTTGACTTAAAGAAGACGCCTGTGCCGTTGGCTTTGCTTTGCTATTGAAACTCACAGAATACGTTTCTTCCGTAATATTTTTTGAAACTCGAAGGAACTCTGCTAGTAGATACCATCCTTTTGCATCTTTTAAACAGCTAATCGGCACGCATTTTCGCCGATCCTAATGGGTTCAGTTATGGGAGTGAATTCTAAGCACTTGATTGGTTAAGGAGGCGATAGAGAATCCGTCTAAAAGGTATATTGGCAACCGGTTTGTTCGTTGTTACCCAGAGCATTTTTTTTAATTCAATTTTTTTAACTAAAATTATTTTATAAAAATTAAATTAAAAAAAAATGCTCTGGGGAACAACGAACAAACCGTTTGCCAATATACCTTTTTGACGGAACGCCTCCTAAACCAATCAAGTTGCTTAGAATTCACTGAACCCATTAGGATCGGCGAAAATGCAAGCGGCACGGGGGATATCTTCGTTTTACTTTGCTGCGCTATTTAAAGGTAATATAAAAGGAACTTGGCTAATGTCTGAAATTTCAACCACAGATAAAAAAGAGTTTGTAACATTGTAATTTCACCTTTTATTTTTCTGTGATTGTAACTTTTACTTTAAAACCTCACTTTTAACATTTTCATTTCAACTTTTTTCCAGTCTAGAAGTTCTGAAAAAGAAATCTTAAGTTTTCCTGTCCAGTTTCAATTTAAGCTAAAATATTTTTTAATTATCTAAAGTGGTATCGTATTTTTCAGGGTAAGTTAGCAGTTAGATTTTATTTATTGACCTGTTTTCTGTAAGTAGGTGGGTAGATAAGTACCTACTATAAATCTAATATGCCCAATGAATGAAGAATAATAGGACATTGAATATGCCTATACATACCTACCCAATACCTATATTCGTTGCATTATAGAATTTTCGACCTTTTTTAAAAGCTCTTACTGCGAAATGCTTATCATAGCTGAAGTTAAACTTAAACCTGAGCAAGAAACTATTTATAGTTTTGTTTTGTTTTATTATTTACCTCGTTATTTACATTACTTTCTGTCAAGTAGTAAGGTAGGTATTTTTTTTAGTGTATTGTAGGCATTGTTCTAAAGAGGTTTCCTTTTAAACTCGAGGGTAAACTAAAATCATGTATTTTTTAAACAATGTTCTAAAAAAATAAATACATAACAACAACCTGGTACCTGGCAACAGTGTACGAATTCGTACACTGTGAATTCCTAAGTTTAAATTGAAATAATTTGGGTTTATAATTGGAGGCATAAAAAGTAAAAAAGTGGTGAAGTCATGATAACATCTAGTTGCGTTGGTCGAGTAAAAAAACTAAATAAAAGAAAGCCATTTTTTCTGGACATCAACAGAGACAATGAAGAGGGGCTGCTTTGTGACAAATGTCTGATTTGGAAACACAGAACCTGTTTATCGATGGCTTTAAAAACTTATCAAAAGATAAGCAAATCCTCAGATGACTGTAACTGCAGCGATTGCCAAAAAAAACCGCAAAAGGCAACCAACCAATATACGTTAAACAATGTGATGGCCAAACTAGAGGATATGGACAAGAAGTAGGTATACCATTCTGTTCCAAAAATATCAAGAACAAGTTGCGATAAATGAAAAGTTAAAAGGTGACTATACCACACACGACTACACTAGAATATGCAGAACAATATACATCAAAATGTTGTTAAAACAAATAAAGTTTTATTTGATCCGATGTATCAAGCATCTAGTACTTATGTATAATAGGTTACCAGAAAGTATTAGAACTGTAAAAACACACCAAATTAAAAAAATTATAAAAAAATATTTGGCATCATCCTGAGATGTACCAGGTGTTCCACCTAAGGAGGTAATCGGCTATATCTCAGAAAGTAATAACACTAGGAGTTTGGGAAAAAATTACCGCTAGGGGGCGTAAGAGAACTTTCAAAATAGAAATGCCGATTTTCTCTTGATTTTTCTTAATAAAAATGTGTTAAAAATATAAGCATTGTATTCTTCATAAAATTATGCAACTTTTTCATTTCATTTCATTTCATTTATTACTTCATGCTAAAATTACAAGCTGCAATGTACATACGTCAACTAAATAAAAATACACAATACTGAGTCATTACAATACAAACAGATATAAAACCTACTTAAAAATCGCATTAAGATGCATAATATAAACTTCCTAAACTATCCTTTATTAAAATATTGAAAATATTCTTCATTAGAATAGAATGCATTACTTATTAAAATTTGTTTTATTTTCTCCTGATACCTAGGCAGTGGTAGATCCCTTATTTCTTTGGGTAGAACATTAAAAAATTTCACTGCCCAGTATCCTCTGGGCCATTCTGACACCTTTTTAGCCGCCAATACGCAGAAACCAAATCACCCCTGTTTCTGGACTTTATGTTAGGAATCGTTTTTTTCTAATTTCAGTAATAAAGTGGTGGGAGAAGGTCAAACCTTTTTTTCTTTTAAACGCTGATATCTCTGCTTTGGATAAAACGATTTTATTCAACTTGGTCTTGAAAAAAATCCCTTTTTTTCCTCTACACGCTAATCTATTAACTATACCATATTGATTCTGATGGTGACCACTAGATGGCGTTTTTCCGTAATTCCTTAATGAATAAGGATTTTCTCAAAAAATCAAATGTTATGATATGACTTCTTCATCATATTTTATTTTAGGCTTATAAAGGCTATTAAATAGTGGAATTAAAAAATCCAGGTCCGTATTTAAAATAAAAAAGTTTATGATGGTCGCTCGAATCCGAAACGTCGGATTAAAAAACTAACCCCATCAGCTTGTAGAGGAGGAAAAGTTACTATAAGAAACTGAAAGCCGCAACGTGATATCTTTTGTCTGTCTTTAGCGGTAATTTTTCGAACTTGAAAATAATTTCCAGCAATTTCTCTTGGCCACTTTTATCGATATATTTTTTTCCCAAAGTCCTAGTGTTATTACTTTCTGAGATATAGCCGATTACCTCCTTAGGTGGAACACCCGGTACTTATGTTGCGTTTGGAATTTGTTATTGCTAATTGGTATAATTTAGTTATGTACTGTTGTTAGTTAGTTTTAAGTATTATTCTTGTTACCAGTGTTTAAAGAATTATTTTGTAATGTTGAAATATATTCATATTAAAAAAAAATGTTTTTAATTTTTAATACATTATTTACCCATATACCTAACATATAATATTAAAGCTGCTTTAAAGAGATTATTATTATTTAAAGGTGACTTTAAAAGTCTCCTAGGTAGCCAGTGTAAAACCTAATGTTAAGATTTATAATCATAAGCAACGAACCCCTTAAAAACCAATTTTCTAAATTTCTAAATTTTTCTATAAACTTATTATAAGTCCAGGGCAAGTAGCAACTGCCCTTAATTAATTTTATAATTAAATTGGGTCACAGATAACCTAATATCGAGCCTAATATTAAATAAATAATAATGTTGGGTTATTTAATCCTAAAACTAGGTTATTGAGATAATTAATTATTTACAGAAATGGGAGGCTGGAAACTCGAAATTGCCAAAATGGCCATGTATGTGACATTCCCAGTGGCTATGTTCCACTATTTCAACCAACCAGCGCTCTTTGAAGAATGGGTTGTCAAAACGAAAAGAGAAATATATCCACCAGAGGATCCTGAAGTACGAAAAGCTTTTGAGGAATCATTTAGAATTTCAAGAGAAAAACATGCCGCATTGGAAGAAACAACTGGATAGGATACCTTTGATAGTGAGTTTAAATTTATGTACATTATATGTATTGTGCATTGTATATCTAATTAATTAGGTACCAATTTAGTTTTATTGTTATAGTAGTTTGTAATATGATTTAAATAAAATACACCTACCTACTTACTTACTTAGTGAATATTATAGTATAAGCTTAAGATTTAAATCACAGGATAATAATATGAACCAGTTTATAAGGATTTGCAATGCATAAAACATAACTTTATTGGCTAATATGCGACCTTGAAATATGCTTAACTTTAGAAACCAACTAAAAATTGTGAAAGTTCATCAATATAGGCATGCGCAAAATCCTCTGACAGATAAAATAACATAACACCAGATTTCAATGTCAATAAAAGTTAATTTTCGCAACGGTTTTCATTAAAATTATTAAGCTAGAAAAATGAATTCAAGTTCAATTGCCTTAGATGCAACTTGATAGAAAATTATCTTCTAAACTAATAAAAATTTCAGCACAACGAAACCTAGTGGACGTTATGTCTACCAAGTGTCAGTTTAAAACTTAAAATTGTTAAAAATTAAAAATCATTATTACATAACTATATGTGTATCTAAAGTTTTAGGTTTAAAACTAAGTTTACATTTATTAACTATGCATTAAAGTTATGAGTGGTGATAAACCCGGCTTAAGTTATGGCTATGTTAGAATAACTTAAAATGTTTTTGTTCAATTTTTTGGCTACTATGCGACACATTTATTGCCAATGTTGATACTGAGTTTGATACAAAAGTTAGAAAAGTTATGAATCATATATTTGGAATATTCCACACTGGTGTAGAGTCTGCAAAACATGGCAACTTCTGCCTCCTGGCAGTAGCAAGACTATAGCAAGTAAAAATAGGAGATGTCAATATGATAATTTTGACACTAGAAATGTTAGGTTATTGTGAAAATACTGAAAATAATAACCAAATCAAAATCAAAAATATCTTTATTTCACATTAACAAAACAAATTTAACGAAATATTAATGTGGCGGTATCCAACATGGTTGCTCATATACAACCACCCAAAACTACAATATTTAAATGTTTATTTAAAATATATGAACAAATTTATAATCAAAGTCCCAAGCTAAGGAAAAGAGAGAAAATGATAGTATAATAGTAAACATCTAATAGCATTTTTTTAAGTACATTCCCTTAAAAACCTGAAGAAACAAGGATATCTTTCTATTCATAATATATATTTTTAATGCTCGGTTGAACGCTGCTGGACTGGATGCAATCTTCACGTCGATGGGAAGGCGGTTGTAAATTAGGGCGGCGTTATAGCTAAAATATCTTTGAAATAAAAGATAAGTGATGCCTTGGAACATTAAAAAGTTCTCTATTCCGGGTTTCGCTATTGTGCACATCAGAGCATTTGCCTTTGGTTAAAAGATCGCTTTAAAAAATTGGGATACCAGACAAATCAATACGAAAAACTAACCTAGCCAAATGTAACTGAAAGCGCTCTTTAATGTTAAGCTAACTACTGTCGTTATAAATGTCATAACGACTTTCTGAACGATAATTTGAAAAATCGCATTTTGTATCGTTGTCGTTACGACAATAATTCTCGTTAGCTTACTTTTCACTGCCAGAGTGCCGGATGTTTGTAAATTCGTAGTACATAAATAATAATGCAAGACACGTTTATATTATAATCAAAATGTACAAATTTTGCTGTTCCGACTATGTTTGTTCTTTTTTATCTTAAAGTAAAAAAAGAAAATATGTAATGGCCAGTTCAGTGTTAAAATAAAAAATACGAATAATGAGCACTAATCTCAACCTCTATTTCTGTACATCAGAACCAAAGTATGTTAAGTCAAAATTTTTGATTTCTCAGTACAGCTTGTTAAAGTTTTTTTTTGTTTTTGTTCCAATGAGTTAGTATATTAAGTCAATTTGTTTCTTAATTCATAGCATAGCCCAAAAAATGTTAAGTCAATTTGAACCAATGAAAATAATCCGTTCCGTGACTTAACATAACGCATCGTTGACAACTTGCAAAGCCAGACTATATTAACATGACTTAACCTAGTTAGCCTTTTTTTGGGTTATGACTTAATATAGTTTTAGAAGTGTTAACTTTTAATCGAGTTGAGATAATGAAAAAATAAAAATATCAATAGAAAGAGGACGTGCCACTGATTGACTTAACATTTAAAAGTAAAAATCGCAAATGTGTGACGTAACATAGTTTGGTTCTGAGGTACAGATTTGTTATGGTTGTTTTAAGTTACCTACAGCCAGTTTTGGGTTTTTATATTTTTATTATTTTGAAATTTTTGATTATAATAAATATGAAATACAAAATAAAGAAAATGAGAAGCAGTAGATACTAGTACGCCATTTACTTAGAGTTGCTGGCAAATAAGACTATAAAAAACCTACGCACTCCGTGAGAAAACTACAAAATTTTACCGTCTTCTCGGGAACCTGGAAGGGATCGCTGGTATTTCGTATAACTGTCGATTTAAAAATATTTTTTGGCTTCTGCAATTAACGAAAAGCAGAAAAAAATAAAAAAGGACGAAGTTATCTTGTTGATGCATACCTTTATTTTAATTATATTACTAGACGATAATATTTGTCGGCGCATTCGTAATGTTTCCAATTTCCATAATTATCGCCGAACAAATCCAGAAAAAGTAAAAAACAAGCACAAAAACAAACACAAAAAAAGTAAAAACAATACCAAAAACGTAAAAGTTATGTTTTAACCACTCTCAATGACTGCTCAGTCAGTGCTCTTGGGTTGTTAATGGGCTACTACATTTTACCGTCTTGTGGTTTGTTAACAACCACCCGTTGAGAGGTCTGCTAGTAAGCTCTATCAACGCGAAAAGTCCGCCACATAGATAATTTCGTAATCTCGTTGCATATCTACTAATAGAAGTCACGAGGAATTTCCTGCTCTAATCGCAACAAGGGTATTCACATAATGGCACCTTTAAGATTTCTCATAGAAGACCTGATGTGAATGTCTTATTTTTATCGCAGCAGGAAAGATTGTAGGAAGTGTCAATTACATTACTGTTTTTGTTATATGTGAACGATTTACCGAAACTGGATTTATCTGGTAGACTGACAATATTTGCGGATGATACAACGATTCTCTAGCAGGACTCTGACGTGACTCAGTTGGAGGAAACTTTATTAATCTCGACCTCTCTCGAAAGATTAAAGAATGGTGTGACTCGAATTTTCTGTCGCTCAATGTTTCTAAAACGAACTTAATTTCTTTTAAGTGTCAAAGTCATAGTGTTGGACCGGAGTCTTATATGGTGGATAATTCATCAATAAGCAAATTTCTAGGGCTTTATATAATTAAAGTTTGAACGTCACATAATAAACCTAAATGCCAGAATATCTAGTGAATGCTACGCTTTAAGGGTTGTATCTCGAGAGTTGGGAGGGTTTATTGCGAGGAATGTGTATTTTGCACTTATAGAGAGCCACCTTCGATACGGGTTGTGTTTCTGGGGATCTTGCTCTCAGCACCTTTTCAGATGGGTATTTATTTTGCAGAAAAAAGCAATAAGGTGCATTTGTCATGTGGGTCGCAGAACGTCCTGTAGACCTTATTTTATAAATTTAAAGATTTTAACCTTGGCTTCTCTTTTTATTCTCGAAACAACATGTCTTATGCACAGAAAGTTTAAATCTGAAACCAAACTCCATCAGCAACGGCCACAAGAAGCAAGCATATCATAGCCCTACCCATTCCTTCTTCTACTTTAACCAAAAACTCTCTCTTATATAACAGCAAGAAATTATTTAGTTATCTGCCCCTTTGTTTACGGAATATTATTTGCGACAAGAAGTTTCGGAGAGAGCTAAAAAAGTTATTAATTGAGAAAGCATTCTATTCAATAACTGAATGTTTCGAGGTACCACTTACTTAAAGTAGGTATCTGTTCTGTTGTATTTGTACGGTGTTTTAAACTGGATTACGTCGACTGTTGTGTGTGTGTTCTGTGGCGCTGGTTGAAACTAAATGGCCAGCTTTCATCTTTATCTGCTATAATTGAAGAATTGTGACTGTTGTTGTGTTCTGATTTAGAAAGTGTTTGTACCAAATTAATTAAAGCTGCCCCTTTGTTTACGGAATATTATTTGCGACAAGAAGTTTCGGAGAGAGCTAAAAAAGTTATTAATTGAGAAAGCATTCTATTCAATAACTGAATGTTTCGAGGTACCACTTACTTAAAGTAGGTATCTGTTCTGTTGTATTTGTACGGTGTTTTAAACTGAATTACGTCGACTGTTGTGTGTGTGTTCTGTGGCGCTGGTTGAAACTAAATGGCCAGCTTTCATCTTTATCTGCTATAATTGAAGAATTGTGACTGTTGTGTTCTGATTTAGAAAGTGTTTGTACCAAATTAATTAAAGCTGCCCCTTCGTTTACGGAATATTATTTGCGACAAGAAGTTTCGGAGAGAGCTAAAAAAGTTATTAATTGAGAAAGCATTCTATTCAATAACTGAATGTTTCGAGGTACCACTTACTTAAAGTAGGTATCTGTTCTGTTGTATTTGTACGGTGTTTTAAACTGGATTACGTCGACTGTTGTGTGTGTGTTCTGTGGCGCTGGTTGAAACTAAATGGCCAGCTTTCATCTTTATCTGCTATAATTGAAGAATTGTGACTGTTGTTGTGTTCTGATTTAGAAAGTGTTTGTACCAAATTAATTAAAGCTGCCCCTTTGTTTACGGAATATTATTTGCGACAAGAAGTTTCGGAGAGAGCTAAAAAAGTTATTAATTGAGAAAGCATTCTATTCAATAACTGAATGTTTCGAGGTACCACTTACTTAAAGTAGGTATCTGTTCTGTTGTATTTGTACGGTGTTTTAAACTGGATTACGTCGACTGTTGTGTGTGTGTTCTGTGGCGCTGGTTGAAACTAAATGGCCAGCTTTCATCTTTATCTGCTATAATTGAAGAATTGTGACTGTTGTTGTGTTCTGATTTAGAAAGTGTTTGTACCAAATTAATTAAAGCTGCCCCTTTGTTTACGGAATATTATTTGCGACAAGAAGTTTCGGAGAGAGCTAAAAAAGTTATTAATTGAGAAAGCATTCTATTCAATAACTGAATGTTTCGAGGTACCACTTACTTAAAGTAGGTATCTGTTCTGTTGTATTTGTACGGTGTTTTAAACTGGATTACGTCGACTGTTGTGTGTGTGTTCTGTGGCGCTGGTTGAAACTAAATGGCCAGCTTTCATCTTTATCTGCTATAATTGAAGAATTGTGACTGTTGTTGTGTTCTGATTTAGAAAGTGTTTGTACCAAATTAATTAAAGACTTTTTAATTAAATTAATTGATTCAGCCGATACTAGGTGAAAATCCATAATTATAGTATTATGAGATACAGTAAAACAAAGTTGAACTTGTAAATTTCCACTATATTAGACAGAAAATGACATGTTTCGCTAACACTGTAGCTTCGTCAGATGACAATGATTTAATAAAGGTGAAAAGTAAAAATTGTGCAATAAAATTAAACTATTTAAGATGTAAATAAAACAGTGGGAGGGTTACAATTGCGGGGAAAT
The DNA here is from genome assembly GCA_963969555.1 of Polydrusus pterygomalis. Lineage (NCBI taxonomy): Eukaryota > Metazoa > Arthropoda > Insecta > Coleoptera > Curculionidae > Polydrusus > Polydrusus pterygomalis. The sequence continues at coordinate 48,239,197 of OZ018378.1, forward strand.
CCAACAGAGGGTTTAAAAATTAAATTAAATTAGGTACAATATGGGTAGGTATTTACAAAATCTTAATTATATGGTTAACAGAATAAATTTAGCAAAGGTGAATTATTTAAATCTAATTGATCATTAAGTAACAGGTCCGTATTTTTAAGTTTATTTATTTCCATAGATTCTAACAAATTCAGTTTTAAGCCTTTGTTTTCTGTATGTAAGATTTTAAAGGAAGGATCGAAATTATGTTGAAAATCAAGTAAATGGTTAGCATAGTTTGAGTCTGTTTTATTTTTTAGAAAACTGTTATAATGTTCCTGTATTCTTTTGTCAAACTGTCTACCTGTTTGGCCAATGTATGTTTTAGGACAATCTTTGCATTTTAATTTATAGACGCCTGATTTTTTGTTTTTATCGCTTTTAGGTTTATTGTTTTTGATGAATTTACTTAAAGAGTTATTAGTTTTGTTACACAAATTTATATCAAGTTTGTTAAGAAAATTGCCAATTACTTTGCTAGGTTGTCCAAAGAAAGTGACAAGCTTAAATTGGTCAGAGTTTTTGCTTCTAGGAAAAACTAAGTCAATAGCCTTTTTGTAAGTTTTCTTTTTTAAGATTTGGTCAATTAAATTTGAATTATATCCGTTATTTTTTAAATTTTCCAAGGCGCCTAATCCTCTAAGCCATTCTAAACAAAATAATTTTTCCGAACATAAGTTTTTTGACAGATTTATTAACTTATCTACAGTAAATTTCTCTGAAACCGAAACTAAATTAGTAGAAAAAGGTTTTAAATATAACATCCAAGAGAATATTTCTCCCAAAACTTTGGAGATATTAGGAGTCGAAACAGAACTAGCACTTAAAGACATTCCTTTTAACATTTCTCTAAAACATAAAGCCTCATCTATAATAAAAAATGAATTTTTAAAACAAACCATGCCAAAACAGGAAATTCAAATAGCCAATAATATTAAAAACAAATCTAATGATGTAATTTTCACGAAAGCGGATAAAGGTAATACCGTAGTAGCAATAAGCAAAAATGATTATATTCAAAAAAACTATTGAATTCCTAAATCCCAACAACTATCAATTTTTAAAACGAGACCCTACTACCAAATTTCAAAAATCTATAAAAAGTATTATTCATAATTGTAAAAGTATATTTTCTGACATAGATTCTTCTAAATTAATTCTTATGAATCCTCAGTCTCCTAAATTATATTCACTAATAAAGCTTCACAAAGACGGATACCCTATCAGACCCGTAGTTTCTTTCTTTTCTGCACCGTCGTATAAAATTTCAAAAAAATTAATAGACATCATTAAAAGTAACACCCAATTTTCAGCCAAATTTGCAATAAAAAATTCTCTTGAGCTAGTAAATAATATTAATAATATTAATTTACCTAACAATGCTAAGCTAATCTCTTTTGATGTTACTAATTTGTTTCCCAGCATACCTATCGATGAAACGATTACTTTGGTCAATCAACTTCTTACCTTAAAAAATGTAAATCTAATCAAAAAACAAGAAATTATCGATTCTCTTACAGTATGCCTTGAACAAAATTATTTTGAGTTCAACGACAAAATATACACCAGCAAAAATTACCCTTAGTCCTTTATTGGCTGAAATATTTATGGATTTTTTAGAAAATAAAATTAGCAATCATCCTCTTTTCAAACAGTTTCTTTATTGGCATAGGTATGTTGATGACGTCTTAACATGTTTTCTTGGTACTGATAGACAGTTAAAAGTCTTTCTGGAATATATTAACAGCCTACACAAAAATATCAAGTTTACAATAGAACAGGAAAGTAACAATTCTATCAATTTTCTTGATTTAAATATTAAGAGAGAAAATGATAGACACGTTTTCTCCGTTTTCCATAAACCATCTCATACTGATACTGTCCTACACAATTCTTCTTGCCACCCTATACAACACAAATTAGCTTCTTTTCACAGTATGATCCATAGACTAGTAACTCTCCCTCTAAATAAAATCAATTTTCAAAAAGAACTAAACATCATTAAACAAATTGCAGTTAATAACGGATATAATTCAAATTTAATTGACCAAATCTTAAAAAAGAAAACTTACAAAAAGGCTATTGACTTAGTTTTTCCTAGAAGCAAAAACTCTGACCAATTTAAACTTATCACTTTCTTTGGACAACCTAGCAAAGTAATTGGCAATTTTCTTAACAAACTTGATATAAATTTGTGTTACAAAACTAATAACTCTTTAAGTAAATTCATCAAAAACAATAAAACTAAAAGCGATAAAAACAAAAAATCAGGCGTCTATAAATTAAAATGCAAAGATTGTCCTAAAACATACATTGGCCAAACAGGTAGACAGTTTGACAAAAGAATACAGGAACATTATAACAGTTTTCTAAAAAATAAAACAGACTTAAACTATGCTAACCATTTACTTGATTTTCAACATAATTTCGATCCTTCCTTTAAAATCTTACATACAGAAAACAAAGGCTTAAAACTGAATTTGTTAGAATCTATGGAAATAAATAAACTTAAAAATACGGACCTGTTACTTAATGATCAATTAGATTTAAATAATTCACCTTTGCTAAATTTATTCTGTTAACCATATAATTAAGATTTTGTAAATACCTACCCATATTGTACCTAATTTAATTTAATTTTTAAACCCTCTGTTGGATTTCCCCGCAATTGTAACCCTCCCACTGTTTTATTTACATCTTAAATAGTTTAATTTTATTGCACCCAATTTGTACTTTTCACCTTTATTAAATCATTGTCATCTGACGAAGCTACAGTGTTAGCGAAACATGTCATTTTCTGTCTAATATAGTGGAAATTTACAAGTTCAACTTTGTTTTACTGTATCTCATAATACTATGACTTTTTAATTATAATTTTACCTTAAATTTTTAACCATACTTTGTCAATGAGAATATGTTTTTGTGATAATAAAGTTGTATTTGATTTTGACATTGGTTTATTGGTTATTATTCTGATTATTCACCCTAACATATTTTAAACATCTTGTGAAAATGCCAAAATGGGCAAGTGGACTGTATATCCAAAAAAAATAGCAATTTATAGAGAAAAATCAAAAAAAAGGAACGATTATTGGCACAGCCGTGGACTTACCAATTGCTTTATTTACGCCGCGGCAGGCTGCCTTTTCTCCAATTTTCTATGCACTCTTTTCAGCAGATTGGCTGGTCACACCAATTTTTATCTGCACTTCACTCCGGTCAATGCGCGAGTGTGCTTCTCTTTCGCGGTACCGTATCGCCCAGTAAGTCGTGCCAATAGGAGCCGCGAAATTTAAAAATATTTAAACGAAACGGAGTGGTTATTGCCACAATCCTTTTTTTCCCAAAAAACATTAAAACGTAATATTTACATTAAATCATTTAATAATTAAAAGAAAAATCATCAAGATTAACCATTTCCGCCCACCAAAAAATATTAATAATTTTTTCTCATCAAAACAAAAATTTAAGCCTATTTTAGCCCCCAAAAAAAAAAAAAATAAATAAAATAAAATATGTAGATATAAAAATTAGTTTATCCCAAAAAAAAAAGACACGAAACGAATACAATATTGGTAAATTAACTGTTTTTACTGAGTTGGTAAAGGACATATTTTTACGACTGGTCTTTGAAGAATACCTTGAGTAGTTTTTACTGTAACAACTCTAGTAACTCCATCAGAACCTGGATGAGTTTCCAAGATTCGACCGACACGCCACTTTATGGGTGGAGTTAATTCATTTTTTAACACCACCAGAACACCAGGTTTAATATCTGGAATAGATTTATGCCACTTATGACGCAAAGTAAGAGTATTTAAATACTCCTGATGCCACCGTTTCCAGAAACATTGTTGGAGGTGTATCAGAAGTTGCCATCGCGATAGTCTATTAATAGTTATATTAGTTGAATCCTCATCAGGAAGTACGGTGAGAGGCTCCAAACTAAGAAAGTGTCCCGGAGTTAAAGCGGTTAAGTCATTAGGATCTGAGCTAATGGGTATTAACGGACGCGAGTTTAATAGTGCTTCTATTTGAACAAACACCGTATTTAGCTCTTCGTAAGTCAATATCTGTTCACCTACAACTCGAATTAAATGACTTTTAACGCTCTTTATACCAGATTCCCATAAACCTCCAAAATGGGGAGCAGCAGGGGGATTAAAACTCCAGACAATCTGTTCTGTTTCTGCAACAGATTTCATAATTTGTTTTAAATATTTACTAGCCCCTAAAAAGTTGCTACCGCAATCACTGTAAAGATGACTACAGCGACCTCGACGAGAAATAAAGCGTCTTAATGCTGCTAAAAATGATTCAGTAGATAAGTCTGAACAAAGCTCTAAATGGACAGCCTTGGTGACACAACAAACAAAGAGGCACAAATAGGCCTTTAAGACTTTGGCTCCTCGTATTTTATTCATCGTAATATTAAAGGGGCCAGCCATGTCTAAGCCTACTTTAGAGAATGCCTTTACTTGACTGACACGAAAATGGGGAAGATTACCCATTTGAGGTGTAAGAGAACGGGGATTTACTCTAAAACATTTGTAACACGAGCCAACAACAGTGCGTATAGCTCTTTTTGGACTTAATATCCAATAATTTTGGAGCAATAAAAAGTGCAACGTTTGCAGACCACAATGCAAATGTTTTAGGTGAGTTTCTTCTATTATTAAGCTTGTCAAACGACTATTTCGGGGTAATAAGATAGGGTGTTTTTGATTAAATGGCAAAGATGAATTAGCCAAACGACCACCAACCCTTATAATTGATTCCTCATCCAAAAAGGGGTTTAATTTTCTTAGGGGTTTCGATACTGGCCGGCTAAATTGAAGATTTAAAATATCCTCAGAGAACGACTGGTTCTGAATATATTTAATTAGTGCCTTTAAACTTTTAGTAAAGTCGACAGGACTTAAAGCCCCAATTATTTTATTTTTTGGGTTTTTACAATTTGAGATAAAACGCATACACAGAGAAATAATTATTTGAATTCTTCGTAGTGAGGAATATCTCTGGAGAAGAAATTCAAACAAATCTGAAAATAAAAAATTAGAAAAAACAAATTGCTTCTCTTCTTCCTTGGTAATTAAAGCTGATTGAATGGAAGGTAAATTAATTTCTTGATCGGAACTTAACCAAGGAGGCCCCGCCCACCAAAGGGAATAGTGCAGTAAGTCCGAGGGCAAAAGGCCTCGGGAAGCACAGTCTGCTGGGTTCTCCTTGGAGGACACATAGTGCCAAAAAGCTGGGGAAATTTTTGACTGGATATGAGTAACCCTGTTGCTCACGAATGTCTTCCATCGATGAGGAGAACTTTTAATCCAGGTCAAACTTACCATGGAGTCGGACCAGGCAAAAACTTTATCAAACTGAAGTTTTCCAGAAAAAGTGTTAATAACCACACTTAATAAGTCTGCCAATAAAACGGCACTGCACAATTCCAACCGAGGAATATAAATGCGCTTTAGAGGCGCAATCTTAGACTTCGCGCATACAAAAAATACCCTGACACTGTTTTCCTGAATAAAACGAAAATAAATGCAACATGCATAACCTCGTTCGCTGCTGTCGCAAAAACCATGCACTTCAGTGCGACAAAAATTATCCACCTTTAAACGCCTAGGAATTTTAAGGTCATTTAAGCAAGGTAATTCATTTTTAAATTGAGTCCACTGGTTAACAACGTTTTCAGAAGGAATCTCATCCCAGCCTAAGCCATCAGCCCATAAATGTTGCAACAAATTTTTACAAAAAAATGATACTGGGGACAAAAAACCTTGGGGGTCGAAGATACGAGCTAATTCTGAGAGAATGGACCTTTTTGTACATGGTCGATCAAAAGTTTTGCAAGAATAACTAAAACAATCGAAGGAAGGTAGCCACTTAAGGCCTAAAATTTTTATAGTGGTATCCTGACAGTCAAAGGATAGGGCATCCTGTTGACAGTCTTCCGGACTAATATTTTGTAACAGAGCACAATGGTTTGAAGCCCATTTTCGAAGTGTGAATCCACCCTGTTTTAAAAGATTAATCGATTCCACTTGTAGATTTAAGGCTTCCTCTACAGAATCGGCCCCTACAAGAACATCATCAACGTAGGTACAATTTCTTAAAACTTCACAGGCCTTAGGGAACCTAGAAGCTTCGTCTTTTGCCAACTGCAATAATGTGCGAATGGCTAAAAATGGCGCGGATGACACGCCATATGTTACTGTGTTAAGCCTAAATTCTTGTATCGGCTCTGATACAGAGAATCTCCAAAAAATTCTTTGATAGTCACGATGAGACTGAGAAACCAAAATTTGCCTATACATTTGTTTTATATCAGCCGTCCATACTACAGAATGTAGTCTAAAATTCAATAGAAGACAAAAAATATCTTGCTGAAGCTTTTCGCCTATAAACAAAGTATCATTAAGAGAATATTCGCCGCCCTCCTTAGCGCTAGCGTCAAAAACAACTCTGAGCTTTGTCGTGCTGCTATCAGGTTTTATTATACAATGATGTGGAATATAATAACCTTTGTCTGAGCAACCAAGAGGTTCAGTCACAGGTTCCATATGTCCACAGTCCAGATAGTCTTTCATAAATTGACAATACTCTTCGTTTAAAGCAGGGTTACGTAATAAACGTCCCTCTAAACTATTAAAACGTCGCAACGCTATATTTCTAGAATTATGAAAAATAGGTTCTGTATTGCGAAAAGGAAGTTTAACGATATAACGTCCAGACTGATTACGACAATGGGAATCAGCATAAATCCTTTCACATAATAAATCATCGGGAGACCTAACTGATTTGCTAGGAACCTCCTCTATATCCCAAAATTTTTTAATAATATTATCTAAATTTGTTTCTAAGGAGGTAAAAAATGTATTGATACCTTTTGACGGATTTTGACATCTAACTTTTCCCATTATGATCCAACCAAAAATTGTATTTATTGCGGTTGGCTCATCATTTTTACCCTTTATTATGCCATTTTTTAATATTGAAGGAAAAACATCAGCTCCCAGAAGCATACCTATAGGTCCAGGGCTATTAAAGTTTTTATCAGCTAGCTTGAGATTTGAAATGTGACCCCAATTTTCCATAGACACATTCTTGCTTGGAAGATGAACTGCAAGTTTTGGCAAAATGATACAGTCAATGACAAACGCCTGAGAAGGTTGATCAACAGGACCTATACGACATGCCATGGTTCCAGACGTTTTGGCTGACATTTCACCTAATCCATAAATGGGAATGGAGCTTCTCGAAAATGGTAAGCCTAAACGTCTTTGCCAATACTCAGTTATAAAACTGGATTGACTTCCGCTATCAATAAGAACACGAATGGTTTGACATTTGCCATGACAATCAGTAACTGCAATATTGGCAGTTGATAAAAGAACTGTATGATGAGTAATTGTATTAGTAAAAACGTTAACAACATCAGTTGACATTGAACCTGAGGTCTCTCCACCCAAATTTGCAGCAGTGGAAGGTTGGGGAGTTTGACCAGAGGAAGATTGAGTACCTTGAACAAGGGCACCAGGAGAAGAATTTTCAAAGTGCAACAAAGTGTGATGTTTACGCTTGCATTTATTGCAACTTAAATTTAATTTACAATTTCTTGACAAGTGTTTACCGCGAAGACAATTTACACATACATTGTGCTGCTTACAAAACGAATACCGATCAGAGGGAGATTTTTTAATAAAATCAGGACATTCTGCCAACAAATGTGGAGAATTGCATAAAAAACATTGTTTAGAAGGTTCAGCATAACCTATAAATGTATTAAGAGGTTTTAAAGAAGATTTAAAGGAAGGTTTGGGTATAGTCGAGGGTATAGTGCCTTTTGAGACCGTGAGTGCGGCCGAGTCCAAAGCCAAACATTGTTTATTTAAAAAACAAACTAGCTCTTTGTACGTAGGCAAATCAGTAGAAATATTGCCTGGGCTATATTGAAGTTCAAATCTTTTTACTGTATGTGCATCTAATTTTTTAATTAACATGTTAAATAAAATAAAATCCCATTCTGCAACATTAAAACCCAAATTTTCCAAAGCCGCTAAATTTTCAGTAAAAATATCCAATAAATTCCTTAACCCCTGAGGATGATCAGTGTTAAGTTTTGCAGCATTATTTATTTCTTGCCAGCAAAATGTGCTTTGCACCCGTTTGTTTTGATAACGAGAGCATAAAGCATCATAAGCAATTTTATAATTATTATTTGTAAGAGGTACGTGTTTAATGACAGACAAAGCCTCATTTAAAAGGGATGAGAGAAGGTACTGAAATTTCTCAATATCTGTTAAATCAGTACACGTATGCACCAATGCATTGAATAACCCAATAAACATTGGCCAGTCTTTAAAATTACCACTAAAGGTAGGCAAAGCTATTTTTGGCAACTTTGCATTACTCTTTTGCATACTTGACGTTGCAGTAGTAGGAAAAGTGCCTACTTGTGCTGCTGGCTGAGAATTTGTGTTATTCACATGCATAGGTCGTACTACCGTGGCATAAATTGTTTTCACAGAATAAAAAACGTCATCAAATTCTTTCCGAATTTCTTCTTCCGCTTCCATATCGCTATCATCCGCGCTAGCCATATTTGAGATTATAGCACTGTGCTGTTTATTAAACTCATCACAAAGAGGTTTTAGATTTTCATATCTAATGGAAAATTTCAAAACATGATTAGGATCATCAGCTGCTAAAGTGGCAGCTTGATATAGCTCATTTAATCGTTTTAATGTGATGGCACGCTGTGCTTTTAATCTCATTAACTCTTTTTCGCGTTTGCTAGGCATTTTGAAACCGCTCAACCAAATATAAAATAAAATTCAATAAATTTTTCACTATTTATAAAAGACCTTATTTAATTAATTATAATACTAATTAATTAATAAAGTTCCTTTTGTTTTATTTTGTCGTACCGTTAAATAAATAACGCTCACTACTAAAACTCCACCTTTCTTAAACCAAAATCAAGACCAGTCATAAAAACAAGGTACGACGCGGGCAGATCGATCAACAATCTGATAAGAACGAAAATGGCAAAAAATCAACAATTTTAATTTACCAATATTTTCATTTTTATAAAATAAATTATTAAGATCCCACTTAATTAACTGTTTAAATTGTCTGCGACAACTCGCGCAACAATAACCACTATAATTATTATGTTAATTAGTTTTAAAAAAATTAATTATCCGGCTCGAAGGACCAAATGAAAATGCCAAAATGGGCAAGTGGACTGTATATCCAAAAAAAATAGCAATTTATAGAGAAAAATCAAAAAAAAGGAACGATTATTGGCACAGCCGTGGACTTACCAATTGCTTTATTTACGCCGCGGCAGGCTGCCTTTTCTCCAATTTTCTATGCACTCTTTTCAGCAGATTGGCTGGTCACACCAATTTTTATCTGCACTTCACTCCGGTCAATGCGCGAGTGTGCTTCTCTTTCGCGGTACCGTATCGCCCAGTAAGTCGTGCCAATAGGAGCCGCGAAATTTAAAAATATTTAAACGAAACGGAGTGGTTATTGCCACAATCCTTTTTTTCCCAAAAAACATTAAAACGTAATATTTACATTAAATCATTTAATAATTAAAAGAAAAATCATCAAGATTAACCATCTTGTAGCATAAGTGCGAATGTCCTAATTTGATCGCTTCAAGGAGGAAGTTGGGATCATCATCTATTCTAGTTTATACTAGACATATAGTCTCAACATACTGCACTGACACAAGGACTAAAGGTATAATAAAATAACAATCAAAAATAATAAATAAGTTTATTTTCGATTGTAAGTTGCTATTAGAAAGAGATCTATTCAGTCTTATTTTTCCTGTAGTAGGCTACAAGTACAGCTAACGCAATAGGAATGGATGCTGAGCCAAGCAAAATTCGTTCTCCATAGGCTTCCGCTATCAATCCAGATAACACTGGGGCAATAAAGGCCATAAAATGGAACAGATTTTCAAATACAGCAAACACTCTTCCACGGTCACCCTCTAAAGTTTTTGTAGTTATCATTTCTATCCAAAATGCATCCATAAACGTTCTGGTAAAACACATAATTCCAATAAAAAAAAGAAACATATATACTGAGCCAGAAATACTCATTCCTAGATATGAAATGGCCAATACTAATCCACCTTGAATTATTTTTGATCGATCGGAAATTTGAGCAAATGTCTTATTTAATTTTAATTTCAGTATGTTTGATACAATTGAAAATACACTGGTCATAAAAAATACATATCCTATGTATCGACCCTTTAAGTTGAACTCGTTAAGTAGAACAAAACCAACATTTGCCAATATTGTGCAAAAACTGAACTCGTAGAGGCCTTTCATAATGAATAATTCTTGATATCGAGGCCATGATATGCTTTTTATATTAAAAACTGCTGATTCTATTTCTTGAAGGGTTTGTTTCACGAACGAAATATTTTTCTTGTCTGTATTACTTCTTTTTGGATCCTGTGTTAAGCCATTCTGTGCCACCACTAAAATATAAAATAAGATGTCTTGACAACTGCTTCACAAATTTCAACTTCTTTGATTATGTATCAATATTATATACCTAGAAAGGCTAAAAGCTTATGGAATCAATAGTTCCTTTTCTCAATATTTCGGCCGACGAGTTGCGATTAGGCACCGTTTTAGTTAATGCTGTATTTAAGACGGACTTAAAGTAGGGATTATAAACACCTACAATGGATAATAAAGCAACGCTAGGTATAAAATCCTATCGTGAGAGATTCTCTCATGTAAAAAATTTAAGTGAATAAAATGCCTTTTTTTTGCATACAAGTTTTTATTTTAAATTAAAAAGTCATCTATAATTGTTGTTATATTCTACAGAACAATAATATTTTTATAAACCTTCACCATGCAGGCTCGATCCCAAGGTACAGGGTCTTCCAACGAGGGGCTCATTTTTGAGCTTCCTTGTATTTAAAGAAAAATCCAAAATAGCCAATCGATGTACTTTTTCCTGCAGAATTCAAAAATGAAGCCAAAAATTTATTTCAACCAGAAACAAAAGAGTTACGATATGGATAAGGTGTTTTTTAAATGGAGCATAGCTTTTTTATACGATTTTTGGAACGAGTGATTTTTTTTGTCCGTTCTGATTAAAATATTTAATATTGTGACAGCTATTTTTATTAAATTTTAATGTTTTATCGAGTATAATTTAACTTTAGCCTGTTTGAAACATACACTAGGTAATAAAGGTATAATCACCTTTGAATCATTTCGGCAATATTATAGTAAATTTGTCAAATTTTTTGACTTTGAAGGATTCAAACGTGATTATACCTTTATTACCTAGTGTATGTTTCAAACAGGTTAAAGTTAAATTATACTGGATAAAACATTAAAATTTAATAAAAATAGCTGTCACAATATTAAATATTTTAATCAAAACGGACAAAAAAAAATCACTCGTTCTAAAAATCGTATAAAAAAAGCTATGTTCCATTTAAAAAACACCTTATCCAAAGCGTAACTTTTGTTTCTGGTTCAAATAAATTTTTGGTTTCATTTTTAAATTCTGCAGGAAAAAGTACATCGATTGGCTATTTTGGATTTTTCTTTAAATACAAGGAAGCTCAAAAATAAGCCCCTGTTCAGTCCTCGTTGGAAGACCCTGTACAGGTTTTGACATGACCAATGCGGTAAATGAGTCGCTAGCAATTTCTGCATCTTTTTTTAACTTTTCTATTTTTTCGAAGAGGGCAGAAGCTAGAAAAACTTTCACTGGCATTTTCAGGTTGTCTAACTGCTTGGTAGTTTGGCTATTTTTCTAATAGAAATCCATTGGCTGTAAGTTAGTAATCTGTCGGTTTGTCGCCTAATAAGTGAAAATCTCACACGAAGCTGGTCCTTCTTATCAGCAGCCCGCACTACACTAATGTAATGTGATGCGCTTATACTAAGTGTGCTCAAAAAGGGAGCGAGAGTAGCCAGTGAAGTAGCCAATATGACAAAACGGTCTGCATTGTTTCAAAATACAAGTCCACGATACTTTAAAATTAGTGTGAGAAAATAAAGTCTAAAAATGCAGTATCAAAAAAGTTATTATGGGGTTTAGCCAAAGATGGGCCCCAAGTTTCAGAATGGTATTTTTTTAGGCAGTTTTTAGTATGTTAGAGTTGCAGCGGTGTTCCAGCTTTGCAACCTTGGGATTTTATATTTTAAAGTTTTCATATAGTGAAACTATCATTATTTTTGTGATTTTGTAAGGTAGGTACCTAGCCGGTAGTTAGATGGGTATTACCCGGTTTAACTGACAGAGTACCCGGTACAACCTTAGTGTGGGAGGTTTTATAATACAATAAACTAAAATTTATATTATATTTCTATTTATATTCAATTGTTAACAAATGTTTTTAAACAAACTGGTCTTTGGTCTATTCAATTTTATTTTTCTGTCGATAAGCTACAAACATAGCTAGTAAAATTGGTATTGATGCCGATCCGATTAACATTCTTTCCCCAAAAGCTTCTGCTACTAATCCAGATAGAACTGGAGCTACAAAACTCATAAAAGGAAACAAGTTTTCAAATGCAGCAAATACTTTCCCGCTATCACTTTCCACGGTTTTTGTAGTAATTATGTCCATTAAAAATGCATCGATTAACGTTTTGGCAAAGCAGAGCATTCCCATAAAAATTAAAAACATGTACACTGAGCCAGAAAGACTCATTCCCAAGAACGAAATGACGAGTACCAGTGCACATTGAATTATTTTCATGCCATTTGGAATTTTTTCAAATGTGTCGTTTAATTTCATTTTCAGTACAGTTGAAAGAATAGAACACATGCTAAACATGACAAAAATATACCCCAAATAGCGGCCTTCTAAGTTGAATTCGTCAGAAAGTACCAAGAAAAAATTTGAAAATAGAAAACTAAAGTCCATGAGGCCTTTTAATATAAATAATTCTCCATATCGATTCCAAGAAATAGTTTTTATATTATTAACGGCGGATTGTAGTTCTCCTACCGCTTTTTTAGTAAGTGAAGTGTTTTTCTTGGTTTTACTATTTGCTTTCGAGTCCTCTGTTAGCCATGTCTGTGCCACTACTAAAATAGAAAAAGAAGTTGTGTTTTTATTTTATTATAACCTTTACGCGATATTCTTTATGTATTTTCCTACTCGCGCGCAGTAAAGTATACTTTACCGCACCCAGTGCTGTAAAAATTCTTTAACGCACTCTTGTAATAATGTTTATATTTTATTATATGTAAAATTTTCTTTTTAATTTACTACATAATGATGCTAACTCCGACTAATCGCGAATAAGTATCACATAGTATACCACAAGCCGGGTAACCCCGCCCACTTAAGCAAATATGAATGTTTTAAAAGATGTAATAACTGTGTCGATATACTGAAAAATATTTTTAATACGTTCGTCTATTGTTTTTATTGTTTACTTAATTTTGTGTAAAAAAAAATTTAAATAAAAAAAAAATATTTTTGGAAAGCTTACAATGGGCGGGGATATCCGCCATAGAGGATTACCCCGCCCACTATGTCGGGTAACGCAGCCCATATAATATAATTTTTTTTCAAACGAATGTATGGGAGTATAAATTAAAATCGATCATTAACCTTATCTGATATTTATTTTAAAATGAATTGACAACAAATTTACATACAAAAATCGCAAATATAGGGCTTAAAACCACTTTGACTAGTAGTGTTTGTGTGCCCATTTATGCCCAAAAATATTTGCATCGCATGCTCCTAATATAAAAATTATATCTACAAGCTCTTCTTGGTTGTAGTCCATTACAAAAAACAATATAATGTACTTATAACAGCTTAAATAATTACTAACAATTTAACAATATTTGAAACTTTTAGATTACTAAAGTCAAAATAGTCTCTTCTTGTCACTTTAATAAACTTATACCAATAAATTGTTTTTCAGAGCCACCTTCGATATTTATTCATTATAATGACTGTTGGAATAGTTGATAAAATGAGTTTTTTGCAAATAAGTCTTGATGCGTTAGAAATTGCGATAAGGTTGTAATTAGGACAAATGTTTAATTTTTAATTCTGCATTGAATGACATAATAAGATACAGGGGTTCCTATTTAAAATAAGAAAAATAAATTGCTTTAAAGGTTGCAAAGTTTGACACTAAACTTTGGACACCCTGTACAATTCGTATTAATCAAACTAGGTTAAACGAGACTGTTAGACTTTATTTAATAAGCACCTTTGTTTAATGTTATTAACGAGGCATTATTTTTATTTTGTACTAATTTTTAAAACCAGTGGTGCAAAACTGATATTTTTTAGTTTTTATATATTTTTCGTCTATAATACCAAATCGATTTCAATAAAACTTTAGGGGTATGTACCGTAGGTAACTATAGGAGGCACCCAAATAAGTAAGAAAATATATGGCATGTAATCTAAAAAAAAGAAATACATCCTTATGACGTCACACTTTTTTGGAACAACCTGTATAAAAAAAATATTTTCCTGAAATGCGCCTCAAGATACAGGTAAGGTCTGCAAAATATCAAAATCCTAACAGTGAGCTATAGAAGACGGCAGGTGAGGTGCAGGACCCTGTATACATAGTAAGCGTAGATCTTTTATAGCATGGCGAATCATTCGAACCTACTGCTAGCAATTAAACTTGGTAGGCCGTTAGTTCTTTAAATAAACGAATGAAACAAGAGCATCCATCACAATATATATTTGACAAGATTTCGTTTTTGTTTATATTCAGTGGCGCACCCAGGGGGGGGGGGGGGGGGCAAGGGGGCCTTGGCCCCGCCAAAACCCCCAATGAAATAAAAATTATGAAAGTGGATAAGTATTTTAAAAAATCAATTTTCTTAGATTTACCTCACGGGACTCGTTTGAGGGGGGCCAGGTGGGGCATTTGCCCCTCCCCCTGGAAGTTGACTTATTGACAAAAGTTTACTTATTGAGGTTTAATATGGTTTGATTGAATTTAAGAATTTATTATTTCGAGTTTTCCTTTATATTTTTGTTATTATTTTGGGGTAGTAAAGACTTATTTTAATAAAAATAAACAGTTTTAATGCCAAAACGACTATGCATGTTTGAGAAACAATTTTAGCTCATTAAGTATTGAGCAAAAAATTGAAATTAAAATTAAGGGAAGACCTAAACTCTCGAAATTAACTTGATACATACCACAAAGTGTAAATTTAGGAACTTTATTGTTATTGATAAGTTTGCTGCAAATAAAAACAGATGAATGAACTTTACTTTTAAACAATGTACCCACTGATGAAAAATAAATTAGCCTTTCTATTTTTTATCTTATTTCATTTTCAATAGAATAAGAAGGTAATCATAAATTTTTAAAATATTTACTATAATAATTATTGACCAAATTTGGGCGTGGCCTTAAAAAACAGGCTTTTAGTACACCCCCAAGTTAACAAGTCACAAGCCGCCAATGCCCCCCCCCCCCCCTCCTAAGAAACCGTTTAACGACTTCCATGACTAGGCTATTGCGATCTTCCCTGCAAGAGTACCTGTTAAAAAAGCTCCAAAGTTCTAGAAAAATGCGTAACTTAAAAGTTTATTAAAAAATTTGCTTCCAGCACTGGTTGGCGGGCCCCCCCTAACATAAAATCCTGGGTGCGCCGCTGTTTATATTAATATTGCGATTTAAAAAGGCTAAATTATTGCATTTAGATAGATGGTCGGCATCTAAAAATGTTCAAAAAAGTATTAATCGATTTTTTATTTGAGAATCTGCAAACCTACTAGCAACATTCTTAACTAAAATATTTTTTTTTAATATAATTTAAAAGAGCCAATAAAATATTATTAATTTAAAATAATAACATGAACGCTATTATTTTAAAATTTTCTTTTTAGCAGAATTCACCGCCTACTATTATCATGGTTTTAAGTCAATTCCAAGGCCTCCTTAATCAAAAATCTACCCATAAAATTCATTTTAAATGGCTAACATTAATTTCTTTGTGAAAAATAAGGTTATTCGGAAATAACTCGAAAACGAATAAAGATATCAAACCGCGGTTTTTGCTAAAATTTAGATAGTTTTATGCTTTTCAAAAATATTATACAAAAAGTATACGGTACCATAATTTATTTTAAAGAAAATTAAGGAAAACTGAAACTTTTATACATAGCGCCCTCTGTAAAACAAAATACGACTTAGCGATGATAAACAAAATTACATGTTTATTAAGAATGAAACTCTCTTTCAAACGATCCCAAATTGATTAACATTGCCTTAAAGATGGGGAAGATACAGTACTTTTAGTAATAACTTATTTACCAGCATCCCCCACCCTTATTATTGGAGATACGAAAAAAATCCTTATGATCAAACTGCCGCAAAAATGGATAAACGTTCCATTCCCGATATTAAAACAGTACCTTAATGTATTTTTAAAATAACTTGAATTTTGTATTTTGTCCAGTCAGTTATGCCCTTTAGCTGCAATCGTACAACAATAATTTCCAGAGTTTTCTTTTTGCCGGTTTACCAATAAAAAAAACGACCTTAGCGGGACACACACAGAAAAATCTATTGCCATGTTGACCATAATAGAGTTAAATTGAACCTAAATTATTCACGAATATGAGCAAAGACAATTTATATTCCGCACAAACCTAATTTATTTCAAAAATTAATGTTTCTTTCACATATATCTTAGCCATAAATTAATTATAGTAATATTATAGTAAGGACCTAGACTGTAAGCTTAACAGAAGACTTATTAATATTTGAAACAACCATAGTAATATAGTTTAACGGTTCAATGATATTGTTAAAAGAAATATATCTGATTCATAAACAAACCCCAGAGTATGCACAAAATATAATCATGATATAGTCAGGTGAACCATAATTTAGTATTGTTAATATTACACAGGCAATAAATTATAGTCAATTCACCTATATTTTGTTATTGTCCTATAGTAAAATTTAATTTGTTTGAAGCTCAAGTATCATCATTTAGAGCCTTAGTTTGGGGCGATAATCACGTGCACCCGTTCTGTTTGAATGCGGCCTTTATTCTTTATTACTTTAGTAAAATTTTACTTGCGACTTGTATTGAAAAATTGAAGATTTGTTTAAAGATCTTCCTAAGGAGGTCCTGCACAAGTTCAAAGGTAAGTGATGCTATATTTATGTTTTATTCTATAGCTGCTTGGAATACCTATTATAAGTATAACCTGCATCTGACCTAGTGTGGAAGTGTGGTACTATTTAAAATTTAGAGCGGAAATGAACTTGTGTTTTGTGTTGCTTAATATCAAGGTTTTTATTACACTGATCGTTTTCCTAAAAATAGAGCAAGTTGAACAAGAGACACCATCCTGCGGGTATACCTATATGGTTAGAAAAGCTGCAGGTTTTTTCTTTAGTTTTTAATGTAATTTTTTTTAGCAATTTAAACTTAAATGTTCAATTTATTAAATAAATTTTACGTACATGAAGATACTTTTTCATTACTTGGGCAATTTTTATTCTTAGCCCTACGGAGGGGAATAATTCTTTAAGATGTTCTTGATTAATTTCAGACAAAATGTCAACAACAATATTTATTTAATCCTAATAATTACATAGGTTAATTGGCAACTTTTTGGTGCATATTTGTTTTGAGAAGCTTTGTCAACTGACATTACGATAAGGAATAGGGAATCAATTCTGGCAAAGCAGGTTAGAGAAACCCCACTTATCCCCTCATGTTTTTATTTTAAAATTGGAAACAAACAATGTTATTTGTTTTTAATTCTAGTAATTTAATGTTCGAAGATATCTACAAAGTTTACAGCATATTTCATGTTTTTCGTTTTCATTCATAAAAATATAATACCTGGGTAGATACATAGGATGTACCTAGGATGTAGTGTAAAAGTACCTAACCTTCATAATAATTATCTACTAATATTAAGCAACACAAAACACAAGTTAATTTCCGCTCTTAATTTTAAGTAGAACCTACCACACTAGGTCAGATGTAGGTTATACTTATAATAGGTATTCCAAGCAGCTATAAAATTAAAAATAAATATAGCATCACTTACCTTTGAATTTGTGCAGGACCTCCTCAGGAAGATCTTTAAACAAATCTTCCATTTTTTACTATAAGTCGCAAGTAAAATGTCACCAAAGTAATAAAGAATAAAGGCCGCATTCAAACAGAACGGGCGCACGTGATAATCGCCCCAAGCCGCCAAAAACAAAATGGTCGAAAAGAAGAATGCCGAAATCACAAGCCGAAATAGCGGACTTCGGATATAAAAATAACAAACAACGCTTCCTTCCTGCCCAGCCACCTGTGGCGACGCCAAACTAGTACACGTTGTACTCGTTGCTTGCGGTGTTGCCAAGTATCAAAATTATAAATACTAGAAAGTAAAAAACCTAATATCACACAACTAGTACATAAGTACCTACTCGTATATTAGTCAAAAATTCGATCTTGTTAAATTGCACTTTTTTTAAATAATTTACATGGCTCTTTTCGGGCAACCTATCTCTATCCAAAATTTTAAATTTGGTGTTTTTTAATTTTAAAATAGATAAGGTATCCGATATTTGCCTTTTTCGAACCAATTAGACCTAAGCAAAAGAAAAACAAACGTGTACTTATATTTTTTAGCATACATATTATACGTTCAATCTACAACAAATTTTGTATATTTGGCAACGGTGACCTAATAAATATATGACCAAGATAATCAAAGATAAAGTGCATTTGCATTGACTAGTGGTATATTCAGATCAACAATAGCTTAGAGTTAAGGTGTAAATATGACTAGGGACATAAAAACCATAGTGATATTTTTTGTCCATCAATTCCTTAGGTATATTTTAAAGAAAACTGTTCTCTAATCAAAGATAAACGGTAACAATTATTTATGGTTTACTCAAATATAAAATCTGGTTTAACGTAGGTTAACTATTATTACATTAACTATATTTTTGCGAAAATAAATTAGGGTTGAATTTATGCAATGATTTTTCTGTGTGCACACAGTATAGGACAACATTGTTTTCCATTCAGTTCACCCGTCCGAAGAGTAAAATAACGATCTGGTTATACGGCGAGGAAATAATACGTTGTGTAATGCTTTCTATACCTTTTTTGAGTAAAGAAAAGAGGGGGAGTTTAACCATAACTTATATGTATACTGGGACAAAAGATAATTAAAATAATTTATGTGCAATTCGATAAAGTAATTTAAAATAATTTTCTTATAATATCACACAGTCTTATTCTTCTGTAGATAAGCAACCCATATAGTTATGGAAACAGGCATTGCTGCGATAAAAAGCAAACTTCTTTGTCCAAGAATCTCTGCAATCAGTCCGCTCAAAACTGGAGCTACAAACATACAGAAGGGAAACAGATTATCGAAGGCAGCGATGACTTTTCCTCTGTCGCTTTCCTGAGTTTTCGTAGCGATTATTTCTGTGTAGGTCGAATCCAAAAAGAATCTCGTTAAACAAGTAATTGCCAAGAATGCCAAGAAATGATACAGAGACGTGGATAATCCCATGCCTATAAAACTAATTAGTTCTATTGTTGCGCCGTAGAATATTTTTCGATGATCCTGCACTTTAGTAAGCCAGTTTTTCAGTTTTAATTTAAGTACAGCTGATACCATTCTACTGATGCTAATCATTAGGAATACATATCCCACTACCCGACCTTTTACTTCAAATTCCTGTAAAAGAATTAGGCCTACGTTCGAAAATATTATGGACATGCTGAAGTCTGAGAATCCTCTCATGTAGAATATATCTTTATATCGAGGCCAGTTTATACTTTTAATATTGACTACAGCTGTTTTTAGTTCTTGGGCGGCTTTGTTGACGAATGACGAAGTGCCTTTAATTTGCGTCTTGGATTTAACGACTACTGGTAGTTTCCTCGTTATAACTGAAACAAAATAATTACATGTTTATTAATGCATGGCTTTTTGTTAAAATAAGTGATATTTTATAGGCAAGCAATAAAGCATATTAGCTAAGTGCATAAATAAAAGTACGCCCAGGATATCGGGAATGCCAAGAAATAATGTGTAAAGAAAATGGACTGAATGTCTCATTTTACTAGGTGTAGTTTACAAGAAACTTTGTTCAATCAACAACGTGAACTATATAGGAATAAAACTAAGGTTTTTTTTTAAAGTTTAAGTTAATACTATATAGCCTCTTTAACATTGTCATTTCTTAAGAAATGGCAGCTTGACGGACCCAAACAGCATATTTTTATATCAACAATTTTGAGCAAATCCTTTCTTAATTTATGTTTTACCACCTCTATTTGTACGAACGCGAACCAAGTAAAACAACACGCATTCGCGACGTACGAACCAACAGCTGAATCGCAACACCGCGTGGCAGGCATGCGGCGATACGTCTACAGCAACTCGAAAATATTTCCATTGGTGGGAGCCTTGGGCGCCTGAATCTTAATAATCAGGAACCTCGCTATTATTGGCCATAATTTTCACTGTAATATACGGCATGGATACAAGTCATACTAATCTAAGTTCACGAGAGCTACGTTACCGATTAACGCATAGTCGCTTTGATAAAGCGCGTTCCAGTTTTAAATATGCTTTGCGAATTGCTATAAATAATAATAATCGCCTTAAGATAATAAGGGATACCATATACAATTATTGTAGGCAAAGTTTAGCAGAGATCATGGGAATTTGCTATTCTTACACGTAACCTTTACCTATATAGTAATACATCAAAAAATCAATATAAAATCTATAGAAATATAAATATCTATTCGTAGTGTGTTTAGCCATAATATAGAAGCACACAAATATATACAGGTCAAAGGTCAAAATAACTCTACTTTGTCATATAAAAAAAAACCCAAAGTGCCCCTTAATGGAGATGCAGTGCTCCAAAGAGGTACGCAGCGACTTACCTTTTCGGCTCTAACTTTTGAACCGACACGTATAATTTATTGAAATTTTAGCATTTTGTGTAGGCCATAGAGACTCATAAAACCGTACTACATCAAAAGTTTTACATCGTCAGGGAAGTCAGGAACGGACTTGCCACCACACTCGTTGGGCCGAAATTTTGACAGGTGTCATTTTACAGAGCTAAAAACTGATTTTTTAAATAGGTACTTTAGTTATTTTTGTTTAAAACTCTACATTTATCTTGATGGAATTAGTGGTTTTAGAGAAAAATAAGGTTTTTGTATATCACGTTTAAGCATTAAATCAAAATTTATTAGATAATCAAGTTTATTAACATAAGCTATTTGAACACAATAACTAATCAAATAACTTTAAAATTAACACTACGCACTAAAATAATTAAATAATTAATGATCACATGCATCTAACTTATCGACAAGCACTCGGTAATTGTGTGGAGGCAAGAAGAATGTATTCTGATAAACTTTTAATTCGGCGTTTACCGCATCGAAAAACTTTTGAAAGGGTTGATCGTAGCTTAAGAGAAACAGGTACAAGTTAAATTATGAAAAGCACCTAAAACTGAACTTTTTGACATTTTGGAAATCACTTAAACGCAAGAATATTAAAAATGTAAAAGCTTTTGCTTCTTATTTACTTACTTTACCAGCAGATTTTCGAAATCGTACCCCTATACATTTTCTTATCCGACGGATGTTTTCTTGTTGTACTCTAAACAACATTGCAGGGTTATGTCGAATTTCATTGCAATGGTATGTTATTCTTTTTACCAGGTCTTTCCTGGTCTCAACTGATTATTGGGAATCACCTCATTGGACCATTCTTTTACGAAAATACATTAACTGGTGCCATGTATTTGCAATTCTTGCAACAAACCTTTAATGGTTTGTTAGAAAATGTTCCCTGTTCCCTTACAAATTAGAAATCAGATGTGGTTTATGCACGACGGTGCACCGACCCATTTTAGCATTTTAGTTCGTCAGCATTTATCAAATACTTTTGGTTATCGATGGATAGGTCGAGGTGGGCCTAATTTATGGCCACCAAGGTCACCCGACATGACTCCATTGAATTTTTTTTGTGGGGAAATTTAAAGAGGCTTGTCGAGCCCAGTTGACACCAGGGAAGACCTGATAGAAAGAATAATTGAATGTAATTTAAAATGTAAATAAGTATTTTACTCAAACTACCTTAAAAAAATGTATAAATAACCACAGGACATTTCCGACCAAATATTTGAGCTCATTACCTTTAATACATTACTAAAAAAAAACAGTTTTTTGAATATCTGACATATTATGCATCATTTTCTCATATTTTGCTTTTGTAGTAGGATATCGTTAAATACATTTTAATAATCTATAGTTTTTCTAGACATAGACTACAGTTTCAACCAAAGGTAGAATTTAAGAGTAACAGTAACTACACTCGGATCTTATGGATAACTAAAATTAGTTTTTTATACAATTCGATGGTATTTAAAATAGTTCTTTAGTATCACTCCGTCTTATTCTTCTGTTGTTAAGCTACCCGAATAGAATTAGAAACAGACATCGCTGCGATGAAAAGCAAACATCTCACTCCTAGGATCTCTGCTATCAGTCCGCTCATTACATGTACTACAAACATACAGAAGGAAAACAGATTATCGAATGTGTCGCTTTTCTAAGTTTTCGTCGCCATTACTTCTGTGTAGGTCGATTCCAACAAGAATCTCATTAAGCAAGTAATTATTTATGTAAAATGCAAGGAAATTAATCAGAGAATTGGATGGATAGGCCCATGACCACCAAAAATAAGTACAGGTGATACCATTCTACTGATACTAATTATTAGAAATACATATCTCACCTCTCGACCTTTTACTTCGAATTGCTGTAAAAGAATGACGGCTACGTTCGAAAATGGGTATGCTTAACTATGAGAATCCTTTCATGTAGGCATTGTAGGCTATGCCTCTGTATCAAGGCCAGTCTATGTATAGTCTGTTTGTAGTCCTTGAGCTGCTTTTTTGAAAAACGATTATCTGTTTTTAATTTGTGTTTGGGGTTAACCGACTAGAGGTAGTCTGTTGCTTATAACTGAAACAAAATAATGAAATTTATAAATTTTAAATAATGGTAACATTTAATAAGCGAGCATGGAAACATACAGTATAGCTAAATCTGGAACATTAAGGAATGATTACATCATTCTGTAGCGCTCTGCCCTTTTTCTATCTTTTATTAAAAATTTGAATTCTCTTTATTGATAAGGCAGGAGCACTGCAGACGAATTTGGGGAACGGGGTCGACCCTAGAGTACTTTTCTATCAGTAAAACAACTATTTAATGTTTATGACATATATATTGTTAATAAAAACGGTGATAAAAATCTAAAATACACTGCTATAAATGTTTTATATGTGTATAAAGTAATCAATACCTTTAAATAAAATATATTTGCTTTGCTATACTATAATTCACAATTTTTGGTAAAAACTTCTGAAATTAGACTTCATAAGCCACCCACTAATGTTTAGCACAGTTAATTCAATAATAAAATTAAGGAAAAACCACTCACTTGTTGCAAAAATCCCTGTCCTTATGAATTCACAAAACTTGTTGACTTTTATTCAGACTTTTTATCAAAATACTTCTTTTTTCTTCCAGGTAATTTCTTTAAACGAAAAGGTGATTAGGTAAGACCGTGATAACTAACACTTGACTCAAGATTTCTTTTTCTTGACTGACTGACTGACTCTTCTGCCCGTTCTAACTTTTGTGACTTTATAGACTGTCGAAAACTATAGACTGTAAATAACTGTTAGACTGTTGAAAAACTATATACTGGACTGATACTTGCAAAGACTGACTGGACCGAGACTGTCAAAAGAGTGTCGAAAAACGGGTGCGCGAAACTATTTATAAGGGAGCTGGTATGTCGCGTGACATTTACTCCTTCCAAAATTGTTTTGGTATTGATGGTGAAAAATTCCACGAAAGTGACGTAAATAGTCACGAGAAAAACAGCCACGAGATTTTGACCGCATTTTTGAAATAGTATTGCTCAATAGTGACAGGTCGCGAGGCACGATTTACGAGCTTTTTAGGAATTTGGTTTCCGGCAAACGTGAGGAAAACACATTCCTCTCGGGCATTTTTTTGGCTTAAAATGTAGTTCTCGGAATGATGACGCCATCCATATTTTGCAACTTGAAATTTTGATCTTTGAATCGGGAAAGGGGTTTAACTTTAGACTTGTCAGTTTATTATAGTCAGTCGAGGGAACCGCTAGTGATTTTGAATTCCCCTTGTGAAATCTTTGAAAGTTTTTGCTGCGTTGCTACTTTGCAAGGTAGATTGCCTTAGTGAATTTAATTTAGTAATTTATTTTAGTTTTCAAAAAAATTCCACAAATTTTTAATTATTAAAAAAATATTTTCTTTTTTCTTACACCCGACTTAAAAGAAATTGATTAAAAAAATTTTAAACAATAATATATTTTTTTTTTTATTTCTAAATTTTTAAAATATTTAAAAAATATATATAATCTGTTGATTTATGTGATGCTTTCTGACACATTACATTACTCCCTATCTCTTTAAGACGAAAAATTTATTAATTAAATTTCTTCGTTGAATGCATATCTACAGTTTGTTTTGCTTTGATAAGTTTGTTATTGTTTAGTTCAAAATCACAGACGGTCGCCCATTATGTATCATGTTAGTTCCAATTTCGTTACATCGATTATGGAGCCAGGAAGTCTGCTCCGGCCGCATTAAGGTTGGAAGAAAAGTTATTTTTAATTTTTAATTAATTTTATAAAAGATTTTATCGTAGTGTTCGACTTCGAGATGAGTGGTTTTACCTTTTACATGACAATTTTTGGTTACTAAAAACTTAGTTACCTATATGTAATATATAAAACCAGCGACTGTCAACACCTTTCTCAGGTGGTTAAGGAAACATTAAAATTTATATCAGTTAAATGAAAGGGACAACATTCCCTTTAAAAATGTAAATTCTTACTTCAACTTACTACTTATTAAAGCAAAAATTTTAAAAAATTCTTACTTCCAGACGATCATTAGCGTTATAATAACACAAACAAAATAAAAACCTCAATAACATAATTTTTATCAGAAAATAAAAGTCACCTAAAATGTAGTCTGACCATGCATGGTAAAAACAAAATTATTCCTTAGGGAATAATCTTAGCAAAGTTTTATTTTCTGGCAAAATTCTTCAAAAATTCTATTCTAAAATAATCAAAATTTCTTCAGTGAAGATTAACCTTAATAAAACCTCTTGTTTGTCAAGAAAAGGTTTTATTTTTTTTTTTCAAGATGTTATTCATAAAATAATCTATCCTAAAATAGACAAACAAATTTTTCTTCATTGAAGACTAACCTTAAAAATTAATAAAATACTCAAAAAAAAAAAATCGACTTATCAGTGAAACATTTGAGTTTGAGCCATTCTAAACACCAAAATTCTTTGAAAAATAACTTTTTAAAAAAAATGTTATGAAAAAGTATGGTTCCTTCAAAATTTATTTTTCATAAAATATTTTTTTTTTCTTTTATAATAAAACCATGATAAAAACATCATCGAAAAATGTATAACGCCCGTTATGTAAAAATGAGAATAAAAATGATAAAAATAATAAAAATATTGCTTTTTAAAAGGATACGTCTTACTGATGCATGGCTTCTGGTGCTTAGTCATTTTCACTGCTGATTCCACTGTCCATTGCCTCTGGTGGATTTTCAGCAGGACGGATCACAAGACGTAATCGGTGTCCTGGGACTCGTTGCGCTCGTAGGGCTCTTCTCAGGATAGGTGCGCCGGGCTGGGCGCCATCCGGTGGGGCGGCAGCGGCATTTTGATGAGGATAGGGCTGAAACTGATGCTGGGGCTGAACCGGAGGTTGGGGCTGAAACTGAAACTGAGGCTGAGGCTGAACTTGAGCTTGAAATTCCCGGGCCATAGGGTAAATGTTATGGCCGGGTAGTCCGGGCTGATGTCTTCTTACTTGTACCAGCATGGGCCAGATGGGTGCTAACGGCTGTAGAGGTGGAGGTTGTCTTACTGGAGTTTGGGTGTGTGTGCTGGTCATTGGCTGATGATGGGTTTGTGTACTGACATCCCTTTGTGAAAATCCATGAGGTAGATTTGTCGGTTCCACCTGGCATACTGGGCACGTACAACCCTGGAGATTTACTGAATTCCATGCGTGCCAAAAATACTCGGGTGTAAAAAGCCTCTCTCGTGGTGGTACACACAAAGCACAATTACAGGGCCGATCACAGGGTAGGTTATTTTGTTGCGCCATTTGCAACCTTAACATACGGTAGCTAGCATGTAGCATCTCCCGCCAGAGAGTTAAGGTAGCTCTCATTGGCCACAATATCGGTTGTCCAGGGAAGTCTTGTTCGTGAAAATTATATAGTTCCCATAAGTGGTAGAGGGCCATCCGGAAAATAAGAGCTCGCGTGGGGAGATCCACTATCATGCCAGCATAGGCCACAAACAATACAAGCCACTTCATTTCAGAATATAGTCTTATTTAATAAAAAAACTAAAATATTTTTTTCTTCAACTTTAAGTTTTCCTTTAAAATTTTTGGTACCGTACTACCAGTCGCAAGATCAGAATAAAACTGTCGTTTTTGGCGTCTCTTTTCTGGTTTTATTAAACGACACAACAATTTTCCTCGTCAGCGATTTTTTTAAATTTTCTTGATGATATCGAGATTTCGATGGGAAGGTAATTAAATTGCCGCAACAAAATCCGCGAATTTCCGAAGCTGGCGTTTATTATTTAGTATCAATAAATTAGACTGGAACATTGACATCGCAACATTTATTAACCATTTAAATCTGTTTGTAATATTGCCGAAACGCTTCGTCGGTGAAAAACTGACCAGTTATTTTATTGGTTCAAAACGGTCTCTCTGCGCCATCTCTTAGCGGCACTTGAATTTATATTAATTTCAGCCTAGATTTCCTCTGGGTACGACCCACAGGTTTTTAACATTTTCACTGTACAGCGCCACCAACCTTAACTGGAGGTTTCTATTATTTGGTTCTTTATTGTATAGGAAGTGGTTTATAGATGGCTCTACTAATTATAAGTTTAGGGATTTATTTCTTGCTTTCTGTGTTGTCACGTTTTTCGTATATACTCCATGTGTGTGGGTTCTGCGTCATCTGCATAGCGTTTTGATCTGGTTCCGATACTTCGCTATTTAGTGCGTGCCTTAGGTTGCTATAAGACCAAGGAAATTTCCGCGACTTTTGAATTGACTGCGTTTGTTCTGGCGGAACTATAGGGATACGAATTTCTGCATCTTTGCGTTCAGGGTTGTCAGTAGGTTCTTCATTTTTCCAATAGGTAATATTTTCATCGTCCTTTTTCTTTGTTATGTCTTTATGATGTTTTTCATGCAAAATAAAATAAGTAATGGTATCGCAGAAAGCGCCAAGTAGATGATAAGAGCAACCCTTAAATTTATGGAGAGCTATGGCATTTATTGATGTTTCGAAAATAAATTTTATAGCTCTAAAAATAAAATATAAACCCAGAAGGCCACTAGTAAACTCTCCTACAATTGAGAAATATCCATACAATGTTTTTATTGTTGAATCAGCTAACTTTTCAAGATCATATTTATCGAATAAAGATAGTGAAGAGTATCCTTGTGAATTAACTTGTTTTCCCGCCATTTTTCGTATTATTATATTATTTAAAGCGGATCTTTCAAAATTAAACATAAGATCATCCTAAGCTTGTTTTAATATGTCTTGGCTATCGTTGTGAGTAACGTGTCCTATAACATTTTCTGCATCATTTCTTGATTCAACCTCTGCTTCGCAAGCTATGGCGAGGGTGACATTCTTCTGTATACGAATTTGCGAATCAGTCACATTTGCAATTCTGACTGGGACTCTATCTGTTTTTTGGCACAAAACTCCGGCAACCAACAATCCTTGTGGAATATCTACACATGGCTCTAAAACTATGTGTTGGGCCTTAACCCTAGATACACCCTTAAGAATAGCTTCACAAACGGCTTCACATCTAGGGGGAATAACCATATCTTCGAGTAAGTGGACAGAAGCTACTTTTCCATAAATTTTTTCTTCTTTTCCACCTTCTTCTCCACTAGATTCATGAAGTCTAGTCTTTTTCTTGCTAGCTACTTTAATTTCTTTTCTTTTCTTCAAAGTTTCTCCACTTGCTTCTACCTGTAGATTATTCAAGCGCCGGCCAAGCACTTGATCATCCCATTCTTTGGTTATTGGCCGTAACAAAGAATCAGTGGTAGAGTTACTTTGTAATTCATTCTTTATTTGAAGGATCAATGTTCTTAATTCCCCTATTTCTTCTTTTAACTCGCATATTTCACTTTTTACACCGTATACTTCTGTTGCCCTTGAGTCTTCTTCTTCTTCTAAGGTGAACTTTGTTTCCCATGCATACATACATCCATTTCCCCAGTCAATTTTTATATTATGGGAATGCAGAAAATCAATACCCAATAAGAAATCAGCTTGAAAACTTATTGCATTTACTATCATAAACTCGTGCCAGACTGTATTATCTATTCCAAAATTTATTGGAAGGGTAACCTTTCCATATGTAGGAATACCATTTCCTTGTATATCTACTAAATTACTTAATTCTTTTTCTATCGTGAACCCCTTGGCAATTTCCGGTTTCACTAGGGATATAACTGCTCCCGAATCTATCAGGGCTTTATAGTCACTATGGTTAACACTTACCCTGACTACATTCCGTGGTCTCGGGGTTCCATTCTGAGAACACGTATATATCCCAACCGGTGGTTTCCTTTCTAGTACCAGCTTGCCCTGGCTACAGCCGAACTCCGGGGTTGCAGAGGGGCTGCCTTGGCGTTTAAAGCTTGTCCTCGTTGATTCCTTCCTTGGTTTGGACAGCTTCTAGCAAAATGACCAATTTGTTGACACTGATAACATCGTCGAGGTCCTGGCTTAAAATTTCTATTTTCCTGGCAGTCTTTCTTCCAGTGACCCGGTTTGTTGCATTGAAAACAGTTATTATTTTTCCTTTCAGGAGGTTTGTCAGGACACGAGGACGAAAAATGTCCCGATTTATTGCAATTAAAACATGTTTTCGGATTGTTATTTTGTTGAGCTCCGCTTACTGCACGGCAGTCTCGATGGTCCCTTGGATGCAACAGATTTTCGATTGCTTCTTCTCGTTCCGCTATTTCTAGTGCGGTCTTCAATGTAGTCGGATTTCCTGAGAGGACGCGTTGTTTTATAGGCATGCAAAGGCCTAGCATAAACTGACTGGTAAGATCCTGGTCTAATTTTGTAGTTATAACCAGATCAGTTGCCTTAACTCCTGTAAGTTTGACGGTTTTGTGTCCCAAAACCTTCAGACGGGTTAAAAATTGTTTGCAAGATTCACCCTGTCGTTGTTTACATTCAATAAACTGTCTAAGGGCTGAACCAGTTACATGTTGTCTTGTAAATTGATTTTGTAATGCATCCTTTAAGTCCTGCCATGTATTTATATTTTTAAGGCTTGGCTCGGCTTCTAAAATTTGTTTGGCTTGTCCTCTAAGTTTGAGTCTTGCAACAGAAATCCTTTGAGTCTCTGACCAGTTTGCTAAAATTGCTGTTTCTTCAATAATTGACAAGAATTCTTCGATACTTGTCTGCCCTTCGTAAATAGGTATTGATTCAATTCCGATAAGTACATTATTTACTGTAGAACTAGTATTTGAGATGGTAGATGATTTTGGTTCCATACTGATTATCTGATAGAAGTACTGTCGTAGAGGGTAAAATTTTTCTCTACAGTTCTAGGATCTTTTGGTTTTCTTCTCTTAATTTTTGTTTAACCCCACACCTGACACCAATGTAGCGCTCTGCCCTTTTTCTATCTTTTATTAAAAATTTGAATTCTCTTTATTGATAAGGCAGGAGCACTGCAGACGAATTTGGGGAACGGGGTCGACCCTAGAGTACTTTTCTATCAGTAAAACAACTATTTAATGTTTATGACATATATATTGTTAATAAAAACGGTGATAAAAATCTAAAATACACTGCTATAAATGTTTTATATGTGTATAAAGTAATCAATACCTTTAAATAAAATATATTTGCTTTGCTATACTATAATTCACAATTTTTGGTAAAAACTTCTGAAATTAGACTTCATAAGCCACCCACTAATGTTTAGCACAGTTAATTCAATAATAAAATTAAGGAAAAACCACTCACTTGTTGCAAAAATCCCTGTCCTTATGAATTCACAAAACTTGTTGACTTTTATTCAGACTTTTTAACAAAATACTTCTTTTTTCTTCCAGGTAATTTCTTTAAACGAAAAGGTGATTAGGTAAGACCGTGATACAGTGGCGCACCCAGGGGGGGGGCCAAGGGGGCCTTGGCCCCCCCCAAAACCTCCGATGAAATTGATTTTAACTTACTATACCCACTAAGCCACTAAAAAAAACGGGGGCCTCGGCCCCCCCCAAAACCCCCGATAAAATTAACTTCAACTTACTATACCCACTAACCCACTACTAAAAAAAACCTAAATTTCCAGGCGCGATACAAAGAACGATATAATTTTTATTATTTTTCTTCAGGATTATAAAATATTTGCAAAGCTGTCCCCACCTTCTAAAAAAAAAAAAAAAAAAAAAAAAAAAAAAAAAAAAAAAAGTTCAATGGCACAGTGATTATCCCCCACATTTTACAGCAGTATTGCATTACTGATGACAAATTTTAATTCATGACTTCTAAAAAAAAAAAAAGAAAAAAAAAGTCACCAGTTCCAACTTCAAAGTTCGTTAAAAAATTTGCTTCCCCGGGCCCCCCCTAACATGAAATCCTGGGTGCGCCGCTGCCGTGATAACTAACACTTGACTCAAGATTTCTTTTTCTTGACTGACTGACTGACTCTTCTGCCCGTTCTAACTTTTGTGACTTTATAGACTGTCGAAAACTATAGACTGTAAATAACTGTTAGACTGTTGAAAAACTATATACTGGACTGATACTTGCAAAGACTGACTGGACCGAGACTGTCAAAAGAGTGTCGAAAAACGGGTGCGCGAAACTATTTATAAGGGAGCTGGTATGTCGCGTGACATTTACTCCTTCCAAAATTGTTTTGGTATTGATGGTGAAAAATTCCACGAAAGTGACGTAAATAGTCACGAGAAAAACAGCCACGAGATTTTGACCGCATTTTTGAAATAGTATTGCTCAATAGTGACAGGTCGCGAGGCACGATTTACGAGCTTTTTAGGAATTTGGTTTCCGGCAAACGTGAGGAAAACACATTCCTCTCGGGCATTTTTTTGGCTTAAAATGTAGTTCTCGGAATGATGACGCCATCCATATTTTGCAACTTGAAATTTTGATCTTTGAATCGGGAAAGGGGTTTAACTTTAGACTTGTCAGTTTATTATAGTCAGTCGAGGGAACCGCTAGTGATTTTGAATTCCCCTTGTGAAATCTTTGAAAGGTTTTGCTGCGTTGCTACTTTGCAAGGTAGATTGCCTTAGTGAATTTAATTTAGTAATTTATTTTAGTTTTCAAAAAAATTCCACAAATTTTTAATTATTAAAAAAATATTTTCTTTTTTCTTACACCCGACTTAAAAGAAATTGATTAAAAAAATTTTAAACAATAATATATTTTTTTTTTTTATTTCTAAATTTTTAAAATATTTAAAAAATATATATAATCTGTTGATTTATGTGATGCTTTCTGACACATTACAATTCCACTCCTTTTTGCAACTTGTCTAAAGAGGACTATGTCTTATTTACCAACGATAGTCCACACTCCATGGTTAATAATGAAACCATAATCTATTTGAAAGAAAGGAACTTGATATTTTCATTGTACAACTGAACACGGAAGGTCTTTATTTTTTCTTTTTATACTATTATCCTCGTTAAAAGCCAAAAGTATTTTGTCACCCGCTATTCCCAAGCGGTTACCCATCCAAATCATAGTCACGCCAGATGTCGTTTGACTTTAAACATCATTGAACTAAAACCATATACGAGGTCTAATGTCTTGTATACTTTATCTTATATGTTAGAAAGTTATGAAATCTTTATGCAAATAAATTTTCATCTTAATTTTCCACGAAATGATACTATAATGTGATATAGAAATCTGAAAGCTCTATCTACACCAGTTTTCCTATTAAATTCCCAGATCTTCTAATATACCACCGTAAATTACCCTTTATGTTTACTGTGGATCCACCAAACGCTTTTGATATACCTATCACTGGGCATACATCTAAAAGTGAAAGTTCTGCATGTTGCAATATAAAACATAGCAAAGCCAAAACAGTGCATGATGCAGTAAGGTAAATGACAAGCACATTGACAACTTTATACGATTATCGTATCAGTATAGTACAAAATAATGACATTATTTTTGACGTATTTAGTAATGAATTTTCCCGATTGAATTTTTTGAATTACCTCCAAAAAATTACCATTACCAATAAATAAATGATAAGCCTGCGGTAATTTATAGGCAATAAACAAGTTCAAAAACTTACCGTAATTAAAGCCTTCGTTTTGTCCGCACTTTGACACACAATTTTTTTTAAAATAAATAGTTTTGTTGAACAATAATAAATTAAATAAAAGCTGGGAGTTCCATAGGGCTCTGTATTAGAGCTGTTTCTGTTATAGTACACGTTAATCACCTGGCAGAACTTTACGTATCTGGCAGGTTATTTACGATGGTTGGGGATGTTACAGTCTTGCTAGAACTACTAAATGCAAAATTCAAAGTTATCTTTTTGGCCAGGTGCAAACGTAATGCCTTATATTATAATCTATCAGTTTGACTTGAACGATTTCGGATATGCCGGCACCTGCCCAGTGTTCTTTGATGCAATCCGCCTGGGTATCTAGTTTAAACGTATACACTTAACAATACGTTTGCCGTTATTACCAATACAACGCTTTGGTGCCAGATTAAACTTTATTTGGTAATTTTAAAACATAGGTATAACGTGGTATGATATATTCAATAAATCTTATAATTTACTTCCCATATAACATTCGAATACCCTCGTTTATCTCTGGATGCTATAATCGTTAATCAATAACATAACGACCGAACGTCAACGAAGTTGGTTTTCTATTAGTTATTAATGATATACTAGTTCGATATGACTATAATAAAACGTGTAGGTACAACGTTAAACCACGAGGCGTTAGCCGAGTAATTTAATTGCACAAGTTTCATTAACAAAGTTCATATCGAACGTGTATCATTCAAAATTTAATCTACGACAGTGCAAATAGATTTTATTCGTCTAAATTTCATTGATATCAGATAACGTTTTCGTAACTTTTAAAATTTTCAGGTGTCCATATTAGTCGATATCATGGTAACCGCTTTTTGATTGTTTCAATTTTGATTTTGACAACGTCATTATTGCCGTCTAATTTTCTATTGTATGCAAAGTGTTGGCCAAAAATAATTTAAATATGGAAGATTCTGAATCCGAAAGGGTCCCTTCGGAGGTTTACAATAAATAAATGCAATCCGTTTTTCTAAGTAATAATAACAAATAAATAGTTTGCACCGACTTTCTTTTTGTTTTTGTATCATAACATTTGGATGTTATTATGAATTCATAATGGCACTGAGTGCTATTATGAAGGTCATAATGACATCTAAATGATAATGCTAAATACCGTCGGAGATTAAATATCTTTATTCCAACCCAGCAAGAGATTTGTTTCTGATCAGTAATTTCCAGCATCGCAATTAAATTTTGAACTTAGCAGTGACTGAAAATGCTTGCTATGTTAAAACACAGCCAATGATAGGTACCCCATTGGTACGGATAATGATAAAGAAATAAAGTATAATAACAATATTAAGTGGGTCACTAGAAAAGTTTTGCAATACGTGAAACCTAAGAAACAGTGGCGGCTCGTGGGGTAGAGCCACAGTGCCATGGCACTACCTGCCCTCCTGTCTAGCGTCCTGCCCTTTACAAATTACCAAAACCTATTAAAATTAATATTCTTGTTTTTAAAGCAATTAGCAAAATAATTTAAAAATGGAACACAGTCGGGTGCAAATTTCCATCTACAAGGAACGATTATGCGTAAAACGGTAACGTAGCTTCCGCGCCAAGCGCGACGAGGCACACGGGAGGTGACGAAACGCCATCACCTCAATAAAAAAAACGTTGGCAAATGACCTTGAATGCAAGCAGGCAAAAATCTCGACGGGTAGCCAGGCTCTCTTCGTTTGACCGTTTGATGTTAGACGTTTCAAACAGCTGATGTTCGCGTCGCGTCCCGATTTGTTTTCGTTCGGGCGGCGGCTGATTTAATGTAGGGTTAACGAACTTTTTATTTTAGAAATACATAAGTAATGAATACTATGAGATTTTTAAAGGAAACTCCATTTTCTACCATTTCCTTAGAACAGAAATTGGAAATTAAGGAATTAGGACGACCGTTACCAGGTTTAAATATAGAAAAACCTCAGGGCGGACAGAAAGTGCGTTTGCGTTAATTTAATAGGAATATTTATGGATAAAATACTTGGGTGTGCGGTTGTGATGAATCTAATAGACTATTTTGTTTTATGTGTGTTTTATTTGGTGGGAGGCAAACTTGGTCCCAAAAACGTACAGATGATTTGGTCCATATCTGGGACAAAATGAAGACACATGAAAAATCGAAGGTACATTTAAATAATACATTTAATTTCAGTATGCTTGGTAAAATTAACATTAAAACTCAATTAAATTCTGCATATCACAATGAAATAATGAAGAAAAACGAACAAATTGATAAAAACAGATACATATTAAACCAAATTATAAACTGCGTTCGGTTTTGTGGTGCATTTGAGTTGGCTTTGAGAGGTCATGACGAAAAAGAGACGTCGGAAAATAGGGGCATATTTCGTGAATTAATAAATTTCAGCTCAGAATTAGACAAAACTCTTAAAGATCATATTGAAAAATCGAAAGTATTTAAAGGAACATCAAAAACCATACAAAATGAACTTCTGGACTGTATGTTATGTGTATCATGATGAAGTCATAAAAGAAATAAAGGACTCTCCGTTTATCGCTGTTATCGCAGATGAAACCACTGACATTGCTTGTGTGTTTCAACTTGTTATCGTGTTTAGGTATATTCAAGATATGATTGTAAATTCATTAATTAAATTAGGTGCTTTTTGCCTATTTTTCCTACTTCAAAAGCAAGAACTATTAACAAAAAAGGGCGTGGCACCCAAAATTTTTTTGCCTGCGGCGCTAAGGGTTTACCTGGCCCTACTTCACTAAAATGGCACGAGCCGCCACTGCTAAGAAACGCAACCAAGTCAAATATATAGCAACAATAAGTTATATCTGCTTATCAGCAGGTTCTAAGTGACAAGACTTTATATGGCCATCAGTTGCTGTTTGCTACATATACATCGAGTAAAGCAAACTAAAAAATAACATCGTGGACGTCAGATAAAATCCACTAAAACATTCTCATTTTTCTATTTACTTATCATTTCTCAGTTTTTTCTTACTTGAAACTGGAAGATTGCCTTATTGTGAAGAAACTTTCGGGACTGCAACATTTCGTTAATAGCATATTTGATATAAAATGGTTGCTGAAAATTCGATAGTTTTTGCGAGGTAGATAACAAATCTTGCTTCGTGGCTCATAACATAGAATTATAAGTGTTCTCACTGAACAAGAGGGTATGGTGATATTAATTTAAAAGGGACAATGTAGTTTGGAAAACGCACAAGGTCAGGTCGCTCTGCTAATGCAGTTATTCCAACCACCAACATAAGAAAAGTAAAAAAACGAATGCACGAAGATCGTAACTAAATTGCAAGTATAAATCATTAATGCATCAAGGACCCAGGGTACACTTTTAATTCTGCATGATCATCTTAACATAGGGGAAAGTTGGGTCTCTCGAGATTTAACCGAGGACCTAGGATGCTGAGTAATCTAGTACACTGGTACGATTCGAAGATGAAGATCCCACCACAACTACCTTGAAAAGAAGCCGTGAAGTGACAACGGGCAACGCCGCATCAGCTGGGAGTTGCGGATCCACAAGCTATTATTATGACGCGCAGCAATGGGCGGGTTCTTTTATTCTTTCTGATATTTTTTGTGTTTTGTTGGCTCTGTTGCCACTATATTGATATTGAAAAATGTACAAAAAAGTAATAACTAGTTTTGGATAACAAGAACAACTTACCTAATTATTAAATAATAGTAATATTGCGTTGAGATGCTGTTTTCGTTTCACTACCAGTAGATTTATTTTAAATCAAAAGTAATATTCTATTATACAAATTATTATCTTCTGCGTTTGAATTACAGGATTGAAGTCTCAAAATTTAGTAAGCTTAAGGCTTTGTTTAAGAAATCTACGCTTGTCTTAATAAAGTCACCTACTATCTGGGTAACTTCGTTACTTTCACAATGTATGAATTGGTATCGAGACAATAAGTTTTCAAGCGGAGACCACCTGCTTACTTTCATTTCAAAGGGTAAAATCCATTTCAAATCATTGTAAGCCAATTCATTACCTTTTAAAAAAACCTTTACCTTCCTATCAATGTCCACTAAAACCTGATTAACAATATTTATACAGTCATTGCATGGTCAAATCTAAACTATAAAAATATATTACACTCTCTTCACCTGCTTTTAAAACACTTTTATAGTTAGAGTTACACCCAGGAATACAGCAGGGTCTTGGCATGTTGATAAATAAACAAACTAAAAGAAAAAATAGTACTTACCTAAGTACCTAGGTATCTAGAGGTATCCTACCTACTTATGAACTATCTCGACTAGTGATATTTTTAAACTAATTCACATATACCTTCAAGTTAAATAAACGCTTCAATATTTAATAAATTAACTGTAGCCACAAAACAATAAAGTTTATCCCAAAGAGCTAACTAGAATACAAAAAACACAACTTTTAAATTTAAACAAATAAAATTCTACCGCCATTTATAGGCCGTAAACAAACCGCCAGGCCGGCCAGGTTGTTTTCACTTTATTAATGCTATTGAAGCAAACCCGCACCAAAAAATTTCACTAGTATTTTGTAGAGGTTCTTAGCAATCATGTCACTTAATTTTTCTATTAGATATCAATCAGTCTTTTTTTTATATATGTATATTTCTATGTTTCTACTCTTATTTATAGTCTTAGTTATTTTATAGCTTTAGGTGTACAAAGGCCGCAACAGCCCCCCGACAACCTGTTGAGAAAGCTGATACAACGGCCTATTAGTCCCTAATTTGTCTAAAGTTGTTATAACTGTTACTTTTTTTATCTGTTTCTTCTTGTTGTATATCAACTTTTGTAATATTGAGAGGACTTATAAACGTCTTATTATTATTATTATTTTTATTATTAATCGAAAACCGGATAAAAATACAAATTAATACGACACCTACATAGCGCGTAAATTACATACTAAACCATGGCTAACCTCAAAAAAGTCACGTGGCACATGGATTTTCAAGCAGTGTTGTCGATGTTTCTGTTTCACAGCTTGTTTCAAGGTGGTTGTGATCCCACACTGAGAGAATTCTCAAGTACCCATTCAAAATTTCATACAGCAATAACATTAGTTACCTAGGCCAATAAAAAATATAGCATTACTATAATAATTAAGTGAAGTTATGATAACTAAACAAATCTTACAGAAACGTTTTAATTACTGTCGCTAATTTATTGGTTATTAGCCAGTTTTCGTTATATTGGCAAATTCAAACGGTTAACCATAACGAATACGAATACGAAGCCGCTATTTGACAGATCGTAAAAATAGTTTTCGTTCAATTCGCTTAATGTTAACGTTAAGTCGAATTCGACAGTAAACATAACAAATATAACATAACCTATCTTTAATGATTTGTGTTCATATTTTCATATACGTTTTGTGGTATCTTTTTTGCTTGGTTTTAATTTCCTAGTACCCAAAATTCTAAAACGTCATGATAGACGAAAGATTGCATTTATTGGACTCATCCAGTGATTCGGATGATGCCCTTCTCTTGGAGGTGCTTGATCGCGAGCACAGCTGTATGGAAATTTCAATTTAGAAAACTATAATAATGCTGAATGCAAACTTTATTTCCGATTTAAAAAAATTATGATTTAGTATGTGTTCTCTAACCCCTCTCAATGATACTTCTTTTCCTGTGGTTTTTACAAAATTGGCTACTACGGAAGCCTATTTACATGCATCGCCATATGATTGTTGGCCAATATTTCCTCTAATAAAATGATATCGTCCTCATCCGTGAAACGATTTCTCGATCTTTTGAGGGAATTTATTGTTGAATCCATGAACAAAAAATACTAACCAAAAACTTTAAAAAACAGACCTCAACAAAAAATAGGATTGCATTTGTCAAAAAAATGGTCATTACGCATGCGTTCCGTTTTCGCTATGGCTTTGTCTTCCGTCCGTTAGCTCCCGCCACTTATCCGTAACGATAACGATAAATGACAGCTCAAATGTCAAAGTTGTCAAATAGCGGCTATCGGAATCGCTTTTAAAAGACAACGAAAACTCTCTATTGTAATAATTCAATACACCTATTATTTTAACCAGGATATTCAGTATAAAACTACTCCTGTATTGTCATAAGGCAGTGTGACATTACCATTATGTAGGCATTTTGATAATCGTAACTCAAAAAACTGCATTAAATGCATTCGGTCAATATCGGTCAGCTATTCGGAAGGTATTCGTATCAATCTTTGTGCATGTTTCATCGAGAGATCATACTATACTTAATTGTGTTGTTGTCTGGGTAAGTAAACGCATTTTTTTTATTGTTGTTTTCCGTTTTTTTTATTTCGCTGCTTTTAGTTTATTTGCTTTAGGTGACGTTTTAGCAGTTTTTTTTTTTAATATAGAATGATGTCAAAATGTGCAGGACGCTGTAGAGGGTCATTTTTAATAAGATAAACAGTTCTACCCATAGACAATTTACCTTTAGATAAACAAACAATAATCACGAATGTGGCAGTTTTATGGCCTCGCGCATGTAAACAAAACTGGGAACTATTAGACATGCGCACTGCAACATTATCGTTTGACGAATGGGAAAATAGACAGGTCCGGGCTTTAAAATTTAAATTCTTGCTCATATGCCACCATAGAGGGTTTATTTTACCCCTATTTGGGCATAATACAATTATACAACGGCTGCAACTAGTACTAGTCATTGTTTATATTACAATCCGAGTCACTAAAAGCACAAACACAATTCGACACTAACTAAACTACACAAAAACCAGAAATCCATAAATATTAAACACCAGTCCCACAATCCACGATAGCCGATCCGATAGCTGAAAACTTTAGAAAACTACAAGGAATCCGCAGAGAAACCTTAAAACACAACAACAAAAATGGCGGCCGAGCCGGTTCTGGAGAGTATTCTTGAGCGTGTCGATTATTGTCGATAAAGTAGGACGGCCGATAACACGAGGTTTGTGCGCATGCACGAAGGTTCCCCGAATGAAGACAGCTGACCGACGAGTCATGCGCTCGGACGTATTTTTTCACCCATAAAACGTAACTTTTGTTTGCGCAGAAGATAAGCTGTACGTATCTAAGGGTAAAAATTGTCTATGGTTCTACCTGCTAAAATTATTTTAAAAACTAGTTTCTTTAAAATTCATAAAATTGTTAGTTCATTTTTCAAATTTTATTGTAAATTGAAACAGATTTTAATAGAAAATTTCTCGAGAAGACTGATATAATGTATAGTACGGGGCCAAATATTGCAAATTCTTATATACAGTTTTAATAGAAACAACAGAGAGAAAAATCCAACCGCCATCAAATTACCATGATGGTAAGTTTAAAATAATTTTTTTTTAATTGTATCAATATTTCAACTATGGTGTATGTGAGGGTGTGTGAGGGAGGGTGAGAGGGTGTGTGTGTGTACCAAGATCTCAGGTATTGCAGGCTATCAATCACTTGAAAATTACATATTATATCTCTGTTTATCAGGAGAGATAAACTGTAGATTGACTTTCTGCAACACCACTTTTAAGTACATTCTTCTATTTGGAAAAATTATTGCAATCTTTCATGCATGCACCATAATTTTTTTAAACAATCAACATTTTTAAACTTACAGATTGCACTGAGGGAAAACTTGCATTACCATCATTAAAATTTTAATAATCACAAACAAGATATCGACATTACATAGGTATGGGACAATGTTGATGCTTGGTTACCATTATTCGAAATTTTTTTAACGATTATGAGTTTTTATCTGACTGAGTTGAAGCATGCTCCGATATTTCTGAAGAAAACAAGGAAGAGCATTTTTACTGACAGACGTGTTCCTTGTTCGTATAAGTAAGTGGATACTTTTTTCAAAAATTTAAATAACTAACTGTGTATTGCAAAAATTTTCCAGTGATTTGTGTAAATTTTTGGACAACTTACAGCTTGCCGATCCAGTTATGATCGCCATAAGTAAAAAGGCCAACAAATATCCATTTTTGACTTCGCTTAAAAATCCACTTGACAATGATCCCACTAAGAAGGCCAAAGAGATAAGGGGGCCGCTTTTATTTAAAAATGACTTTTTCTCTTCGTCCGTTTTAAAAGTATCTGCGACGGTTGATCTAAGTAGGATGGTGACTGGACTTCCCAAGGCTAAAAAAGCATAAAAGAAAAGTCAAGTTTTCGAACTAAAACTAAAGTTATAATTTAGATTTTAAAATATTTTCAGTGGCATAGATTGACAATTATTTTACTTTAATCAGAAAGCGATACTATAAGGAAGACATACCTATACAGTGTGTCCGAAATTCAAGTCTCTATATGGGTATCTCGCTTAATAGATGAGATAGAAAGTTGGTTAAATGGGAAATATTTTAGAGAATTTAATGCCGATCTCAAATCTCTTTTCAAAATTATTAAAAGTTTTGTAGTTTTTCACTTATTAAACCAAAACTAAAAATGGTGCATTTCGTTTTTTTTTTTAATAGGGGCTTAACGGTTCATTTGACATATCCCAAAGTGTTAAATTCTTAAGACACTTTTTAGGGAAGAACATTTCTGTACAAAAAGAAAATGCAGATTGTCTTTTGTTTGTGAGTTACCCACAGTAACTTTGTTATTTCCTATGGGGGCCATCTTGGATTTGTACATAAAATTATTTCTCTTTGAATTACCTTTTAAACGATGTGCCACATGCTACCAAAATTTTGGAGAAATACTCTTAAATTATTAAAAAACCAGTTTTATCGTTAACTTGGCAATAGCGCATGCATCTAACATAGCATGTGGGTACACCCAAGGGTATTAGTTTAATAACAAAAACATTTTCTGCCCCAAATAATCATTGTTTTCTAGCTAATATAGTTATTTTCCTAACAAGTGCGCAAAGTGATACTTTTCCGCACGCAAGTACAGTTGGA
This sequence comes from Polydrusus pterygomalis, assembly GCA_963969555.1. Classification (NCBI taxonomy): domain Eukaryota; kingdom Metazoa; phylum Arthropoda; class Insecta; order Coleoptera; family Curculionidae; genus Polydrusus; species Polydrusus pterygomalis. The sequence goes on from OZ018378.1 coordinate 48,280,703, forward strand.
CGAACGACGCGAAGCGGAGTTCGGATAAGTTCTTGCGTGCGGAAAAGCACTTTGCGCACTTGTTAGGAACAACATTTTTCCTACGAGCTTCATATCAGATAACAACAAAAATAAAAATATGATAATTTATTTAATAATTTTTAATTCGACTTTAAAGAAAGAACTATAATATACTTACAACTAAAAATTACATAACAAAAAAAAATAATAGAAAATTAAAAAGTTACACTTTTCCGCACCCAGTGCGGATAAAAGTCTTATCCGCACTAGTGCGGAAAAGTGTAACTTTGCACACAAAAATGCGTGCGCAAAGTACTACTTTGCGCACGCTCGTAGGAAAAAATAATTAACGCATTTTTAGTCTACGGTCTTAAATAGGTTTGGCAACGCCGCGATAAAAAAAAAATCTTAATCGGAATGAAACGAAAAAGAATTCAATTAGAAAAAATAGGGCTTTCAACTAAAAATCGCCTCTTTTTTTGTTTGCAATTACATTTAGTTAAAATATTAGAAAAAAATAGATCAGAATAAAAACTTTACAAACAAAAAAAATGCAAACCTTTTTTAATTTTGCCAAACCTAAGTTTTATTACATTAAAATTATTTGGTATAATCATATAATAACGGAAGGATTATTGTTACATGCTCTTCCGTGATATTTTTGCATTGTAAAAAGGCCATGATATTTTTACATGGTATGCAATATGAGAAAAAACGTAGTGCCTATTTATTTGTCATTCAAAATTCTATAAAGTGGTTTAAAATGTATAATATTACCTACATCTTATCTTATTTTGAAAATGGCACAAATTTTAAATGAAGAAAAATGTGATATGTTGGCACTTTATTTGCAATCACACCGAAATGCTAAACTAACTTCTGCTAGATATTTGGAATTGTATCCAGAAAGACATCAACCGCATAAAACCTATTACAGGAAATTAATTTAATTAAATTTAAGTTATCCTACTTGGTTTTGGTTAGGTTAGGTCAAGTTCAGAATTTAAGGATCTTGTAAGCAACTGTAGGTATTCTAAAAAAAATAAATGTTTAAGAGGTGCTTTAAATGGTTTAATCACTATCTGCTATGTAAGATGCATGCGCTGTTGCCAAGTTAACGATAAAACAGGTTTTTTAATAATTTAAGAGTATTTCTTCAAAATTTTGGTAGCATGTGGCAGATCGTTTAAAAGGTAATTCAAAGAGAAATAATTTTTTGTACAAATCCAAGATGGCCGCCATAAGAAATAACAAAGTTACTGTGGGTAACTCACAAACAAAAGACAATCTGCATTTTCTTTTTGTACAGAAATGTTCTTCCCTTAAAAGTGTCCTAAGAATGTAACACTTTGGGATATGTCAAATGAACCGTTAAGCCCCTATTTAAAAAAAAACGAAATGCGCCATTTTTAGTTTTTGTTTAATAAGTGAAAAACTACAAAACTTTTAATAATTTTGAAAAGAGATTCGAGATCGGCATTAAATTCTCTAAAATATTCCCCATTTAACCAGCTTTCTATCTCATCTATTAAGCGAGATACCCATATAGAGACTTGAATTTCGGACACACTGTATATTGGTGTATCATTTACACTGTCAAATTGGGGGTGCTGCATGGTATTATATTATGTAACTTTATTATTTTTGATTTTTTAGCATAATTATTAGAGACCGGATTATTAGCATTTGCCTATTAAGCGTATATTTACTGGTTCTTGCATATTTCACCCTAAATTTAGTGATAATATATTTTTTCGCTATATTTAGGTACAAAAAAATTCAGTAGGTAAATTATGTTCAATGACCGCTGACCGTTACGTTACAACTAGTGCTTATCTAACATTCGTGAACTAGGTGAGATAGTAAATTTGCGTCAATAATAAATGTCGTATAATTTTACCAGTCAAAAAAGTTTTATTGTAATTTTTGACATTGACATTTTTAATCAACATTATTTCAAAAGTGTCACGGTTTTGTGAAAAAGAACAATCATTAATTTTAAAATTATTTGATTATTTTCAAAGAGAAAGTGATGCCGAAAGACTTTACCCTTTAACGCAGTTTACAATCTAAGTAGATATAATAAAGCAGGGGAATTGTGAAAACATAAATAATAAACATGAAAAATATATGGCAACGCAATAAACACCTATATTTTTTAAAGAGTTTCTGATGCATTGGGCAGTGGCGGCTCGTGGGTATTTGAAGCGGGGGGTCATTTAGCATTCATTGCAAGGATATATGAACAGCGCCGCAGGCCAATCGCCGAAGGCGAAAATTTTTTTTAAGTGCCACGCCCATAAAAGTAATAACTTAAGGTGGATTATTCTTTCTTTAGTTCCTGCTATGGAGAACTAGAGGGTAGGAGGCCGATCGATAATGGCAGCATTTTCAATTTCTGTGCCGGTTTTTTGGTTAGTTAGCTATTGGCTGATAGATGGCTCTCGCGTCCGAAGTGGGCTGATGTTGTCTTCTTCTTCGTTTTTAATATGGAAAACTAGATCCTCCATAGTTTTTAACTTTTTCTTAAACCATTTATTTTTCTGTGCTTTTACTTTTGACAATTGACGTTTTATTTTTCGAAATAAATAACGTTTGAAGGCAAGACAAGACAAATAACGTTGTATTGTAATTAATTTCCATATTTTTAATGAATAATGGTACAATTTATAAAAGTAGTTTGCTTTGTGTCGGGGTGTAAGACAGGATCTTCTTCAGAGATGAAACGCAGCCAAATAAGTCTCTTTCTAGCTCCAAAGGTAAAACCCTCTAGCTAGAATGTTCCTGTATTTTAAAAACGAAGCATCGTTGGAACTTTATACAGGCCGAGTTTACTAATAAGTATAACAAAGTAAGTGTAAATTCATATAAAAGTCCTTATTTGTTCCTTAAAGAACTAATTTAAATAAAAATAGTTATCGCTTCCATAAGAAACCATTTATTTGATAGCCCACTTCGAACACGAGCGCCATCTTATGGCAACTCGTAAAGCTGAATTACCGATGCTAATTTGGGATCGAATCCAATGCATTGCGATCGGCCTCCTACCTCAAGTCCTCCATAGTTCCTGCAAAGTGTTTATTTAAATTCGGAATACCTACTTACAAAATATTTTTCCACTGATAACATCGCTAATGCAGATAATCGTTCCTGGCTCATATTTTTTACAATCGACATTTTGTGACACAAGGAACAATAAACTATTTAACACAATACTCGTTAAATAATAACAAACCAACAAATTATCAAACCCGACTGGCACCCCTACGTAAATTAAAAATCCAATAAATTTAATGTAAACATGTAAACAATGACAAACTGACAATGAATATTTTGCTATTATACAACCCTCCTTACCTACTTAAGCCAACAAATTTTCCTAGAAAATATACTAAGCTAAGAACTGCTCCGCAACGTAACATCCCTTCCCGCACGTTTCTGCAAAATTGCAACGTTTGTCGGAACCTCATCGAAACTTGATGAGGCTTATAGCCTTTATAGGACTCGTATCTTTGTCTTTCCTTTCAGTAGTAGCATGCGTTTGTTTCTCTCTTGCACGCTTGCGCATTAAATTTCTCTGGGAAAGCAAACACGAGCGGTGGTCAAAAGTGGCCTGGACCCAATATACGAAGAACGTAAAATAAGTACAGTTAATAGACACTTTAAGCATGTCCTAAATTTCAACCGTATCCGCATCGATCTGCGCATGTGCAGAATAGATGCGTTGGACTCAATACGTTACGTTGCCCGCATCGTTACGGGCCTGCCATCGTATCCCTATCCGTAAACGCATTCCAACCAATCGACCGATCGCCCAAATCGTCGTCATCTTCATCATCCTCATCAATAAGGATGGGATGAAGTATTTCATCCATAATTTAAAATATTTAATTTTAAATAATTCAAAATTATTCAAATGAAAAAATCACAATTTTTAAGGTTAGAAATAGAAAATCTGACATGTGACGTTTTACTTTACTGCTGGATGCGTTCGGTTTCGTATACGTTTGGTTGTTGATGCTTAAACAGTTTTTTTTGCGGTCAACGTAACTCAATGCGTTACGGATGCGGATACGGATACGGAAAAAAAATACGGTTTGTTTAAAGTGTCTATTTATAGTGCGTGTCTGTGATCATAAACTCTGGTAAAATACGAGGGATATTTTAGAGGTAATAGTAATGGTTCACGAAACAAACGAGGTTTGACTGATTCGATGGCTTTTAAACCCTATTTAAACTTAATAAATATTAAGTTGCGTGAGAAGAGAATTAGTGAGGGAGGTCATTGACCAAATGACCATAAGGAAGAGCCGACACTGGCATTGGGTGTTTCGTGTTCAACAATCCAACGAATTAATAAGGCAAAGGGGATAGAGAAGGATATAGATTTTAAGAATCGCAATAATGTAGCTATTTTGTCATCCCGTGGTCGACAACTTCACGAAATTCATGAACATACCATAAGAGAGCGTATTTATGGGATGTATAGAGCAGGTGAACACGTTACCATTCGCTCAATACAACTAAACCTGGAAATCATTGATGATGTTAAAATATCCACTGGTTCATTAGCGGACCGTTTAAAAAAATTAAAATTTGAATGGCGTAAATGTACTGTATCACACAGGCGTTTTTTAATAGAGCATCGCCATATAGCCCAAAAACGAGTAGAATTTTTAAGACAATTTAAGAATAACGGTAACTCTCAATTTCCCTTGAAACCTGTTTTTTCTGAATGAAACCTGGACATACATTAAAGGGGCTTTTAGGGCGAAGTTGGCAAGATGATACTCTTTATATAGTTAAAAAAAATTGTCAGAGGCTGTACGGTATATTATTCTTCCTGCTGGTTCAGAAAATGGATTTGTGAATAATGCAAGTTTGATATTCAAGTCTGGCCTGAAATCTGGTGATTATCATGATTCGATGAATAGTGAAAACTTTGAGAAATAGTTTGAAAAAAAATTGTTACCAAACTTGGGAGAACCGTCGCTTATTATCATGGATAACTATCATTCTGGGCTAATTGAAAAAAGTCCAAATACAAGTTGGTCAAAAAGATTTTTTATTGCTTCGTTAGAACAAAGACAAATTCCGGTTTCACCATTTGCAATGAAGAATCAGATCTGGTTAATAGTGAAGCAGCCTATTCCACCCAAACGTTAGAAGTAATCTGGAAAGCGCTATTTATTTTATTTTTTAATTATTATAATTTTAATAGGTTGAAAAAACTAGCATTGCAACATGGACATCGAGTTTTAAGACTTCCTCCATATCATTGCCACTTTAATCTATTGAAATGGTTTGGTCGGAATGTAAGCGCTATTATGATGCAAAAATAAGTTCTATGTATCCTGTAACAAATGACGTAGTTTTGGGTCTGTGCCATAGCCATAGAAGATGTAACAGTGAAAAAATGGAAAAATTATGTAACACACACTTATAAAATCATAAATTATGTGTGAGAACGGTAAAAGCGATGCTTTCGCGTTAATAGCGCTGTAAGTTGTGCTCAAGAGTTCACATTGGGTTGGGATATCGCATCTGGTTGTAGTAGTAATAGTAACATGTTTTATTTAGCAAAAAAAAGCTACAATTAAATATTTTTTAATACATTTTTTTAACAACATTTTTACAGATTTATTTTTAATTTTAAAACGGAATATTCTTTTAACAAAAACAAACAGTATCAGATATTAAGTAGGTATCATTTTGTTTTTAAATAAATGTAATTTTAAAGTTTTAATGATATTTGAGATTTAATAGAATTTTCCAAATTATTATATTCTATCAAACCTTTTTTTATGAAAAATAGACTTATAAGCTAATGTTTTAGATACTCTATCCACAAAAAAAATTGATTAGTTCTTGTTTTATAATAATTATGATGGTCATGATTAAAAGAACAAAAAATTTTTAAACAATCAGGCCATAAATTATTTTTAATTTTATGTATAAAGGTACTAAATAAAACATTTAATTTCTGACATTCAACCAATTTGAATTTTTTAACATAAAACTTATTTTTGTATATTTGTCACAATTTAAAATAATCCGCATTGCCTTATTTTGTAAAATTTGTAATTTGTCAAATATTTACTCACTAGCACAAAATAAAATGGAAGAACAATGAAGAAAATGTGGTAATATAATAAATAGTATTAAAAATACAGTTTTTTTAGAAAACAAACTTAGATTTAGAACTGATTCTTTTAAAATAACCTACTTTTCCGGCAATCTTCGATATGATACTTTCAAAATAATTAAAAAATTTTAAGTTTGAATCAATAATTATCTCTAAATATTTAAAACTGTTTACTTACTAATTCCAATTTTTCGCCATCAATTACAACATTTATATTTTGACAATTTAAATTATTACCCATATACGTTTAGTTTTTGAAATATTTAATTTTAGTTTATTTACTTTTAGCCAATTTAATAATATATTTATCTCAGAATTTAGAGTATTTAGACCATTAAAAATATTTAAAACATTAATGTAAAAAAGGTGTCATCAGCAAACATTTGTAACTTACACATTTTTAAAACTAAAGGCATATCGTTGATGTATAAAATAAATAATATTGGACCTAGTATACTTCCTTGAGGAACTCCTATATTATTTTTTTTTTACTTGAATATGTTTTTGATATTTTTGTTTTATTTATATTATTATTTTATTTTTTTATATTTTTATTTTTGTTCCTAGCCAAACATCCTAAAGATCGCTTTAAGCAATCTGTGTTAGCTGGGACAGATAACTAATTTCGTACAATATTTCCATTTAACATTTTTTGATAAGTATTTTCAAGGATAAAGGAGCAATTTTACTTCCGCGGGCTATTGTAGGTCTTACAGATATGTTAAATGCATTTTAAACTTACCGCCAATCAGTCTGCCCACAAAAACTAGATAAAGCGATGAGGACGACGCGCATAATATTAAACTTCCAATGGAACTTGCCATCATACATTTTGCTAAAAGTCCTTTTCTTCCTACTTGATCACTTAAACTGCCCTAAAAGTACACAAAAATGTATAGCAAAAAATATTCTCCTAAAAAATATTTAGTTGCATGTTATTATTTCAAATAGTTATCTTCTTGTCTTCAAAATCATCAAAATTGGTTTAGAAAAAATGGTATGCACAAAAAACCGGGGAGACAACGAGGGAATATTATTTAAATAAATAAAAAAACAGTGGCAGTGGGTAGAAAGGACAAGGTAGAAAAAAAGGCGAAACGATTCTAGCTGCTGCGGGCAGGCGCACAGTATAATAATGATAATAATAAAAGTGTTTTATTTAGCACTTGGCTAGTAGATTCAAATACAAAAAGATACATATCTATACAGATTACTACTGCTAGTTACATTCTTATACACTTTGCAAATACTTGGAAATATTTTTACTAAAGGTTGCTAGGCTAGTTGCACTCTTTAACGCATCGGGAAGAGCATTATAGAGGCGAACACCCTCATAAAACAACGATTTTTGTAGGCTTGAAGACTTTACAAACTGAATATTGAAATTTTGTCTAGATCGAATATTATATTCAAAAAAATTGGATCTCTTCAAGAAAATCACCTAAATACGCTGGAAGTTGACCACGTTCAATTTTATATATTAGAATAAGGTTCGCCTTCTTAATACCCTCTCCAACAGACAACCAATTCAAAGTTCGCAGCATTGTTTTTATTGGGGTATACTTACTATAGTATACAATTAAGAATTATACTATATATATTTTCTTGAGTGCAAAATATTAATAATAAAGAACAGTAATTAAAATTCGGTTGAATAATAGTATTTATTTACAACCATACATGTAATGTTGACATTACTAAAAGTTTGGAAGTGTCACATTACCTACGTCTACTTCCCTCACCCACTTCCCTCACCCATTTCCCTCACTCATTTCCCTCATTCTTGTCATTCAACCAGCATATTTTTGTTTGGCGTCAAAACAATAAATGTCATATTTTGACATTTTTACTACATTTTTTGAAAAAATCAAATATTATCTAATTTTCAATTAACGGTGTGGTTGTAATTAAAATAGTATACAAACCTCAGAGGAAAGTTTTCATTACTGTCACGAGATTAAAGTTAACCTCGACGCTTCGCGTCTCGGATAACTAACTAATCTCTCGACAGTAATGAAACACTTTCCTCTTCGGTATGTAATATACTATTTATAAACCAATATTTTCGCCCACTGTGACAGACAATTTGAGACGCGACAAAAAATCCAACCTTTTTACCAATTTTTTTACAAAGATAGTCTATGTAAATTAAAAAAGTTAGCTGAGGATCCAAAAAAATGCCTAGATATTTTATTTCTGAGACATTGTTTATTTATTTACAATGTACTCTACAGAATCCTAAGTTCTAAATGGTACATATATTAAGACACATAGTTACATTGTATAAATGCAATGTCTCTTTAGCGCCCCGAGACTCATGCCAAAAATATCACAATCTGCAAAATGTCTGTTGTAATTACTTAATATCCTTTCAACAAAAGCACTACTACCGTAATTTGTCCGATGTGTCCGTTCCAGGAACAATTGGAGTTGTCTGGTTCTTCTTACTGGGACGCGCAATAAGACCATATGCAGTAACCACTCGCAGTTCACATGACCATTGATCACCTTGTATAAAAAAATTAACAGAGCCTTCCTTCTGCGATATTCAAGCGTTTGTTAGACCACATAGAAAGAGCCTAGTTTCATAAGGAACGCCTTGATATGGAAAATGTAATTTAAAAAGCAGATATTTCGCAAATTTATTCTGTACCTTTTTCAGTCTGTTAATATGACATTGATCATGTGGACTCCAAATTACAGAGCAATATTCCATAATACTGCGCACCAAACAGTTGTAGAGGGCTGTCAAAGCCTTGATGTCCGAAATATGTTTTGTGTGTCGCTTTATGAAACCCAGCAGCCTAAAGCTCTTGGAAATGATGTTGTCTATATGCATATTAAATGATAAATCGCTATCAAAAATTACGCCAAGATCATTAAAATGCGACACAGCTTTGAAATTAATGTTGTTAATAGTATAGGTGACACTCTGTGGGTAAACACATTTGAAAAATCTTAAAACTTTGCACTTCTTTACGTTTAGTTTTAAATAGTTTTTAATGCACCAGTCAACAAAACTGTCAAGGTCACTCTGCATATGGTTGTCTCCTGGTGAAACAATGGAAAAAAACTTAAGATCATCCGCATATATGAGGTAGTAAGATCTTTTAAAACATTGCAAAACATCATTTATGAAAAGGATAAAGAGAATGGGACCTATGTGCGAACCTTGCGGAACACCTGACGTTACCAGCACTTCCTCAGAGAATGATCCGCATACAGTGACACGTTGCTTACGAGAAGAAAGATAAGATTCTATCCACTTGAGATATGTTCCGCAGACCCCAATATTGGAGAGCTTTCTTATAAGCAGCTGGTGACAAACACTATCGAAGGCTTTAGACAAGTCGGTGTAGACAACATCTACCTGCTTTCCTGCTTCCACCGATGAAACCAAAAAATCGTGGTATATATGGCTAAGTTGGTTGATGTTGAGCGTCCTTTATAAAACCCATGCTGTTCAGCTATAATGTGGTGTTTGTATGTGTTAAAAAGTTCGTCGCTTAAGATTGCCTCAAATATTTTTGGTATAGAGAGTAAAGAAATTCCCCGATAATTTTCTATGTCACTTTTGTCGCCAGATTTGAAAATCGGAATTAAATTTGAGAATTTCCAGATTTCGGGAAAACTTCCACTGTCAAAAGACTTTTGAAACAAAGTGCACACTGGTAAAGCCAGGGACAAACTGCAGCTCGTTAATAAAATTGGGTGAACTCCGTCAGGACCGCTCCTTTTGGATGTATCTAGGTTTTTCAATTTATCCAAAATTTCTTCCTGTGTAAATTTATGAGACGATAGCTGGTTAAAAAATTTAACTAAATTCAGATTGCTCTGGTCTACGTTGTCGTGTACAGAGTAACAGGATTGAAACTGCTTGGCAAATGCATCCGCTATTATATTTGGGTCAGTCAATTCCTGGGCTTGGTATTTCAAGACGCTTGGTAACCTAGAATCTTTCCTAAGGGTATTGATGAAACTCCAAAAATGCTTAACGTTGTCCGGAATAAGATGTTCAGTTTGTGAGACAAACAGTAAAAAACACATATCGGTTCTGCACTTGACTTCGCGACGGGTATCAGAATAGGCCATATAATCTATATCCCGATGGGATATTTGAAATTTTCTGTATAATTTTTTTTTTGCAATCAGTTTGCGCAAAGGTCTGTCAAATCATTTAGGATACTTGTGGTCTATTATCGTCTTCTTTGGTACATATAGGTCTATGCCGTGAAAAAGTTTTTCATAAAAGACTGCAACCATCCCATCAATATCAGATTCTGTGGACAAAAATAACCAATCCACTTCATATAGGTACTGGTTTAGTTTGTTATAGTCTGCCTGAAAGTATTGATAAACTGTTACTTCAGTTTTATCTTTAAGAGGTGCAATATTTTGAATATCGAAATGAGCTTCAAGGGCAGGGTGATACAAGTCAGTGGCGATTAGAGTAGAGAGTGTTAATTACACCGTCATTAATTTTAACTGTTAACCCTAAGTCTAAATATTTTTTACAATTTGTTTTGGAACCTATGACCATATACACTTTGTTTTTAAAGCATTTAGCTTTAATTTATTTTGACAAAGCCAGTTATATAAAATTTCAAGTTCCGCATTCAAAATATTAGCTATTTCTCTAAAATTGTCACCTGCCACACATATAAAAGTGTCATCTGCAAATAAGTTAATAAATTATGACCTTTTTAAAATTGTATAAATATCATTAACGTAAATAACAAACAAAAGCGGACCTAAAACACTTCCTTGAGGTACACCCCATCTACTTTCTCTGTTATGTGAAAGTATGTTATCTACTTTTGTTTTTTGATACCTATTAACCAAGTAATTACTTATCCAGTCCAAGGCACGACCACTATATAATACCATATAACAGTAATTTTTTTATGAGAATTTCACCATCAATGCATGGTTTCAAATGCACGTTGTAAGTCTACCTACAAAAACACTAAGCACCACTTTACCCTCATTTATAAAGTTCCTCCACTTTGCGCATACATATTGTAGTGCCGATTCGCAGGAATGTTGACTTCTAAATCCGGATTGTCCGACAAACAATAACTGGTTAGTTTCAAAATAATTTCTTAATTGTTGGCAAACTATAGTCTCGATTATTTTGTCCACAACAGGAAGTAGATTAGTAGGCCTGAATTCGGCGGGAATCTTTGGTTTAGACACTTTGGGTATAGAAATAATAACACTAGTTTTTAAGTATGCATTCCGCTGTTTCTGCATCATCGCGTATATTTAATAAACCAACATCTGGAAGCCTCTTCCTGTTCAAAAGAAACACTAAAAACAGCTCAAACTTCACACTCCAGTAAGCACGTAGACGGAATCATCGAGATCGAGCAACATTGCACATAGTATTTAAAACAGTAAGTTTACACTTGAAAACGGTTAGAGATACTAACTAATCGAAACGTTGTGTTAAATAACAAAATAAAGACAATGGAAGTCCGACAAGGTATTCTTTTGATAATACTATATGTATTGTCTACTATACCTTCAAACGAGAAAGAGATAAAATTGACTGTATAAAATGTGTCTTATGACGAAATTCCAATGGAGTGGTAAAAAGAGCTCTGACTCAAATAATACATCTGTGTGTTTTTCTTCTGGTGCGTTCCCGATGATTTAAAGATTGCTCTTGTTATAAGCCAAAGTTTATAAATAAAGGATGTAAGAATGAAAGAAAAAAATATAGACCGATTTCACTGTTCAAAATGTTCGCGAACATTATGGAGCATGGCGGGAGTTATTTGTCGGCACTCGTACACTATTCGTTGTCGCAAGTCTTCCAAAGAATTAGGTTGGGTTACATACATTTTAGACTTTAAATGTCCCTACAAAAAGAAAGTCCAGTGGCGTCAAATCAGGAGATGTTGCAGGCCATTCAATAGGACCTCTTCCAATCCATTTTCCTGGAAAATGTTCATCCAGAAACTGTCTAACAGGGAACGCATAATACGGGGGTGCTCCGTCTTGCTGAAAGTAAATTTTTTCTGGCCGATAACGGTAATTTTCTTCTATGGCATATTCGTTAAACCAGGGTTAATAGTGGTTTCAAAACAGGTTCAGGTAAATTTCACCTGTTAAATTTTCAGGTATGAAATACGGCCCAATAATACGGTCCCCAAAAATTCCAGCCCACACATTTAATTTTTTCTTCTCTTTTTAACCCGATTTCTCAGGAACTATTCACTCGATTTAAACGAGCAAGGTCGCGTTTGTAAGGCAATTCAATTCCCTTTCCACTTAACCCCCCTTCCATTTAAGATTTTAAGGGTGGAAGCCACCCCGTCGTAGGGATTCCAGCAGGGGGGTGAAAATAGCAAAAAAATATGTCCCCCTCTGAGAACTAATGTTCCCGTGTTCGATCAAATTTTGATTTATTTATTAACAAGAAAATAAACCTGGGTGGAAAGTTTTCGGTGCGCCACCCTGTATGTATGATTTGAAGTGGCCAAATTTGTTTTTAAAAATTTAACTTTATTTACTACAAGGAAACGTCCATACTTATACTAAATGAGAACCGTTCCTGACCAAGTTATTTAAATTCTATTAGGGAACATCTGACAAAATATTTTTCATATTCTCTAAGCGATTTTTTTTTACTGAATGTAGTTTTACCTAAGCTTGTCCTAGAAATGGTAAGTTTTCTTCGGAAAATTTTTCTGTCTAGTTCCTCTTGACTAGGTACCTATAAAATCGTTTTAATTGCCTGTTTGGGTTCACAGTTTTATTCGTCTTCTGACTAAAAGAGTAAACAGTGAAATTTGCAAATGGTCTGCTTTCGTTCTTTTTAGTAATATATACATTAAAAGAATATTTTATCGTGTTTTTTTTTATTTAGGTTTTTTTTTCTTTTACTACTTTAGTTATAAAGTATTATATATTTTGATTATTGTGTTATGACCCCTTTTATGCCATTCTGGCATCCTAATGATCTGTCTATCTATCAAATATTTTGAAAATAATCCCAAAATAGCAATAAACATTTTCTATAGCATTTCCCGTCATGCTGCGCTGGATCAAAACAGTAGCAATGTTTTGAATTGTTATTTTTGACAATAAAAATGTTTTTTTAAATAATATATCAGAGATTATCTTAAGTCGAAATGTCTCGGGGTTTCGTGTAATTTTAGTATACTTACAGCTATTGGATTCCATAGTAAAGTAATTAGGGCACTACTTGAGTTTATTAAACCTAAAGTGAATGGGGTTCCTCCCAACGATCTAACGTATGCACTAAATACAGGAAGAACTACAGCCAAGTTCAGAGTATCCTGAAAAATAAATAATAAACTTTTTAATAAATTAGAAACATGGTCATCTATCTATAGGTGGGTAAACTCTTAATCTAAAGTTTATATTGTTCTTTTCTGATGCACCTTGCAATGAAAACCCGTAAAAATCGATCTGTGGAGATAGAAAGTTTTTTGTTTAAATTGAAAAACTTATTGTATCAGATATGACGAACATGGATATTGGAGTACCCCAGTGTTCCGTGCTAGAACCACTTTTTTTTTAATTTAAATTAATGAAATGCCTAGCTATACCTATGTATACGCAACGCAGGCACGTAGCTAGAGGGGGGCCCGGAATCCCCTTACAAAAACAAAATGAATTTTATGCGAAATATGCATAGCTCTGATTTCGACAATATAGCCAACATATTAAACATTTCCTACACTATTAAATTTTCTTTGTGGCAGTTTTTTCTCACTTGAAAACCAAGCACCATGATTCAAAAAAGGGCGTGACACCCAAAAAAAAATTCGCAAGAAATCCTGGCTACGTGCCTGACAACCAACGATTATATACAAGAAGGATAGCTTACTTCGCCCGATTTCTCTGCCGAAGGTCAAATATGCAGTGACGTCACATCAGTACACTTTCAGACGTGCCCCGTTTAAAATGTACGGTAATACATAGCAATTTTATTTCAATAATTTTTTTAAAGCATTTCTAGTTAAACGTAAAAATTGTATAGAAAGTAGGGTATTCTCCTTGTAATGAGCTATATTACAGTATTTTTTATTTTTCAAAAATCGCAAAATTACGCGAGTTACTTAGCGCGCAATAATTTAATAATTTTTTTGGGACATTTCCGGTCGTCTAACGCAAATTTGTATATAAAAGAAAATGTTTCACTTGTCAAGAAATATATTACAGTATTTTTTATTTTTAACAAATCGCAATATCAACGAATATAGACTTTGCGCAGGTTTTTTTGGTTCCGAGTGTTATATTTGAATATGATAAAATTTTAGTAGAACTTTAGTAGAATCACTTAAAAAAGTATACTTACAAACTATATTATTTACAATTCAATAATAAAATAAAATATTTATTAACGGGCAAGCCATTTACGACTATATACCTTAACTAGGCACAATACAATAATAGTATAAAAAATAAAATCTGCCCAGGCATCGCAATCTATAACAACAAAATAGTATTTTAGATATATTTTTTGAGTATTTTATTGAGAAAACTTACCAAAACTGTTAAAAAACTGATTCGAATGCAAAAATGTCCAAATACTGATAAAAACCAAGTCCGGGTAAACACCAAAAAAATACGCAAAATTAGGCTTAAATTATAAAATTTTGATTGTTCGATGTTCTTAAGTGTTTATTATAACTAAAAAACAGTTAAAAATTTAAAAATAGCCACAGAAAACTAACAAAAAATACAATTAATCACAACAAAAACACATAGGCTTTCACCGATAAAAACAAATTCGGTACTGTCGTGTCGTCACAACCGTTCAGTCCACCGTCCGTTAAAAATCCAACATTGCTCTTATGGCAATAAGCTATCCTTCTTGTTTACAGTTCTTGCCTGACAACGGCTTTATCATCATGTTTACAGCGGCATCTGTGGTCGTCACGGCACTGATGAATCCTGACGTACTCTATAATTTGGTGTTGCGTATCATTATAGTGACTTAGATAATTGGCGTAAAAAGGGCAATCTAATATTGAATCTACGAAAGACTGTATACCTAAATTTTAGTTGTAGAACCAGCAAATCATTAATCACATATAGTGGATACCGTGCTTGCTGCGGAAAGTTGCGAATTCGTAGGTCTGCATATAGGCCACTGGGAATCTCATGTCGTAAAAGTACGGTACTGGTTATTTTGCCATATTTCAGCTACTAGATATTAATAATTATTATTACATAGAGAAACGCGCTGATAAATGTCTATTATTCGTTAGTCTATTGTCATCTTATAATTATTCTAATATATTATTCTCTGCGAAACTCAGTTGAGTCCACATTCGACGGCGATCTGACAATATCTGGCTATCTGCGTGAACACAAATTTTACAGGGAGAGCAATAAACCGTTTTAAAGCAATAGCTGCTATCTACCAACAAATTGATAAATGGTGTTGTAGAGACCATGCAATAACTGCTATCTACGAAATCTTATTATTATTATTTATTAATAACTTAAGCTTTCATTTTATTAAAAACAGCGGCGCACCCAGGATTTTATGTTAGGGGGGGCCCGCCAACCAGTGCTGGAAGCAAATTTTTTAATAAACTTTTAAGTTACGCATTTTTCTAGAACTTTAAAGCTTTTTTAACAGGTACTCTTGCAGGGAAGATCGCAATAGCCTAGTCATGGGAGTCGTTAAACGGTTTCTTAGGGGGGGGAGCATTGGCGGCTTGTGACTTGTTAACTTGGGGGTGTAGTAAAAGCCTGCTGTAGGCGAAATGCGCCGCAGGCGAAATTTTTTTAAGACCACGCCCAAATTTGGTCAATAATAATTATTATAGTAAATATTTTAAAAATTTATGATTACCTTCTTATTCTATTGAAAATGAAATAAGATAAAAAATAAAAAGGCTAATTTATTTTTCATTAGTGGGTAAGTACATTGTTTAAAAGTAAAGTTCATTCATCTGTTTTTATTTGCAGCAAACTTATCAATAACAATAAAGTCCCTAGATTTACACTTTGTGGTATGTATCAAGTTAATTTCGAGAGTTTAGGTCTTCCCTTAATTTTAATTTCAATTTTTTGCTCAATACTTAATGAGCTAAAATTGTTTCTCAAACATTCATAGTCGTTTTGGCATTAAAACTGTTTATTTTTATTAAAATAAGTCTTTACTACCCCAAAATAATAACAAAAATATAAAGGAAAACTCGAAATAATAAATTCATACATTCAATCAAACGATATTAAACCTCAATAAGTCAACTTTTGTCAATAAGTCAACTTCCAGGGGGAGGGGGGGGGGGGCAAATGCCCCACCTGGCCCCCTCAAACGAGGCCCGTGAGGTAAATCTAAGAAAATTGACTTTTTAAAATACCTATCCACTTTCATAATTTTTCATATCATTGGGGGTTTTGGGGGGGGGCAAGGCCCCCTTGGCCCCCCCCTGGGTGACTGATTAAAAATACTTACATTATGAATCCAGTAATGTATTCCACAATACAAAAAAACACCTATTGGGATTACAATGACACATAGCAGGTATTGCAGCGCAAACATTGCATTTTTATACAGATAGCAGGCTCTGTTCTATTGTGCTCAACTAAAATACGAAGCTAACTGAATAAAAATATAGTATTTGATGAAAATGTCAGTTAGCAGGTATTGTCAGATCACCGTCGTTATATAGGTATGTATAACCAGTATCAGTGGCGTAGCTAGACTTGACGGCGCCGGTTGGCAAGAGTTAACGTGGCACCTTAGGCGTAGAGAAAAATCTCCATTCTGTTCAAGTAATTTTTTTTTGGTCCATTTCTCGTCTTGTAAACGCCATCCGGGTACATCAGGTATTATATTGTAATTTGACACTGATTTTTGTATTATTTATAGTCGCATAATAATAAAATTCAGAGTTAAGTCAAGTCATATAATATTTTTATTTAAAGAAAGTACAAAAATCAGGATTTAAATTCTAACAAAAAAGTCATAACCTCTCTTAACTTAGGTGCTAATATTCACTAATAAATAACATTTCCTGTAACTTATTATTAACTTATATACAGGGGCGTAGCTATCGCCGTATCAAGGTCTTTTGGCCAATTTAATGTCTTTTGGCCTACAAGGCCCGTAACTTCAAATAAATTTTTTAATTATATTACTTCTGACAATGTTATCGAAATTACCTTTGTGTGTAGTGTAATTTTGTTTTATTAACATTTCTAGCGTTTGGTCTTCATCGACGGAACGAGAATCATTTTCGTTTGTCAGTTGCTTGAAAACTTCACATGCTTTTAAATTTTTTTCATCGTTTACCACACCGAGAAAATTAGTTTACTAGATTTCTTTGCTGAGAAGAAATGAGTAAGAATGGCAAATTATTTAGTTAAAGTACCAAAAAAACGTGCAACTTTAGCCTATTAGGGTTTTTGTAACAACTAAAATCATTTTGCTATAGAAATCTATTAAGGTTTAGTATTATTTTATTTAATTTAACTAAATAGCATATTGATAACTAAAAAAGGTTCTTGCTAAATAGTTTCTACTATCGATCTATTAGATACAACTCGAAATAATATTTAGTCTTACTGGTCACCAAATTTTCTAGTGGATTTAGCAATATCTCCATTAAATTCTACTCAGACGAAGTAGTATGTTTTACTAGGTACATTACCAGGCAAGGTAATCGTTCGTGAAGAAACCACTATTTACACGTTAGCTCCGACATGGCAGCATTAACATTTAGCTTTACACAGATTATGGATACCTGAATTTGTTCTTTTGTGTTTGTGTCTTGATTATTTTATAATATTTAGCATTTGGGTAAGTTGAAAGTTAACAGCAAGTACCTACAGTAGATATACGGCACCCTGCATTCTATTTGGTGATATTTCATAACCAATTATTCCTTTATTTCAGTATCAAAATGGAATTTAATCCAAACGATAGAGCCGACGCCATATTGCTATTTTGGAGCTTGGAGCATATTATACAGATTAATAAATATGTAAAAATTTTGGCAAACAACTATTTTCATAGTCCCACGAACGCTTGATGTCATCCAGAAATTAAAACGATATTAATAATAGGTAAGTGTCAATTAATTTTTAAATGTGATTACGTGATTACGAGGGTGTTTTTTTGGTTTAGTAGCTTTTATAAATTTTATACAAATGTGGAAATAATTTTTTTTAATCAATGAAAGTAAATGGAACAAAAATCCTGTAGAAGTTATTGTCAGTGATTATCTATATAATATTATTTGGTCTCTAACCTATCTATAGTGTTTTATATTTATTTAGTTATTTGTTTTTGCAGAACCTTAATCTATACAAAACGTATTATAATATACGACTCTAAAGTTTCAAGGCAAATTCTGCTCTCACGTTATCAAAGAGAAAACTGAAAAAAATATCTGAAAATGTATTTTTCGCCTGTCACTGTGTCTAATTACAGAAAATCTATTGTCTGTCAATTTAAAAAATCTTGTCGGTTAAGAGGTTGCACAAAAAAATACTATATAACATATAACAAATTTTTTTTTAAAATATAAAAAATTCTAAGTTTTTATAACCCCAGATTTTTTAAATTTTGCATAGGACGTCGAATGCACGGGACTTTGGCTTTATTTTAATTACCTCTAACAAAAACTACTAATAAACTTTTACTAGGTATACATTAATCAAACTGAATTTTTTTTAGACCTTTGATGCCCTAGAATTCTAGAAGGAAGAATAGCAACAAAAACTATTTGATTTCAATGTGACATTGCAATTATTGTCTGGAAACTCCTTAGTCCAGTTGATTGGACGTTCGACTAGTATTCAAGGGGTTTAAATCTAAGCGGATGCATAAAACTTTTTAAATTTTGAAAACTGTGTCTTCACGTTACTAACAATTTTTCAGTTATATTTTTTAGCTGAAGTTCTAAAACCAAAAAATATTTAAGCAAATGGTAGGTACATACCTACCATAAATTACTTCTTTAATCTATATGTATCTACTAGATTTGTGATTGATCTTGTTAGTATTTAAGTTTGTTATTACTAAATAAATTCTATTGGAATAAAAATACAAATTTACACCTATTTTTATTTTACCCGTTAAAACACAAAAAATTAAATGGTAAGGGTAACAAAAAAAAAGGATCTTTAAATCGCATTTTTAGCAAGATAAACGTTTAAGGTTAGCTATTAGAAATAGTAGTTTTTGCAAATTTTGGGGGAGGGTTTAAGTTTCTTGGCGATCCATGGAAATGGAATAAAGGCAGGTGGTGTGGCACGCAAAAAAATCTTTCTCATCTCATCATCATCACCAGTGGTGCAAAACTGATATTTTTTAGTTTTTAGTTTTTTTTTCGCCCATAATACTGAATCGACTTTAATAAAATTTTAGGGGTAAGTAGGTATTAGGAGGCACCCAAATAAGTAAGAAAATATATGGCATGTAATCTAAAAAAAATACATCCTTATGACGTCACACTGTTTTGGAACACCCTCTATAAAAAAAAAATATTTTCCTGAAATGCGCCTCAATAAGATACAGGTAAGGTCTGCAAAATATGAAAATTTTAACTTAATTAATAAGTGAGCTATAGAGGACGGGGGGTGCGAGGTGTAGGACCCTGTATAAGCAGCTGACTCCTAATCCCCATTATATTTGCAGCTGACTTTTTTTTTTGTCATCATATAAACATTTGCTGTACAAATTTTCAAGCGACTTGAAATCATTTTTAGATTTTTTTTTACATAATTAACATTTTCTCACGACTAGGTCCACCGCTACGTGAGCAGCTGACGCTGAGATTGTTAAATGACTACCCAATAAGAATTACTTGTGATGAGAATTAGATGACCTGAAATATATGATTGTGGCATTTGAAACGCTGCCTCCCGGGCTACTGGTAATATCTTCTTATACAACTGAACTCTTAGAGGTGCCTTTAGACCAAGGGCGTCCATAGAGCGTTTTTCAGGGGGGGGGGCAAAAACTTAAACAATATTTTTTTATATATGACTAATTATTTAACATATAGGTACCTTATGCCTAACGGAACCTACAGAATTCGTAAAAAATAAACACAAAATTACAATTTATAAGTTTTCATCATAAAATAAAAATGTTAAAATCCTAGACGTCTTGCCAAACTCGTTGATTACTTTTTCTATTAAATTTTCTTTATTTTTTTGTAAATAATCATAATCAGTTTAGTGATTTGTTGGTCTCTACTAACTAACCACTGTACTATTCAATAGTTACAGGCGCGGATCCAGAACTTTGCCTGGGGGGGGGGGGGGGGTCATCATGATATAAATGAAGTTAAAAAGCGCCGCAGGCGAAAAAAATTTGCGACCACGCCCAAAATTTGACAGGGAATGCGCTATAGACGAGAAAATTTTCGATGATAATTTTTACATTAAAAAGGATAATATATGCATGTAAATTAATGTTAAAGTGAATTCAAAAAAAGAAAAAATATAACTAATTTATGGTATAGTAATGTTGTCATGAATCTTGTGAAAAAGCTGCAGAGGTAGTCAAAACAGTAAATTCATTTATTTATTTTCTGTTTTGGGGGGTCATGACCCCCCCCCCCCCTGGATCCGCGCTTGAATATTTATACCGAGGGGTAATTCACTGGCGAAAATGGTGTACAACTTCTAGAAAATACAAAAGAAAATACAGAAAATAAGAGGAAAATGCAGAAAATACAAAGAAAATACGAGAAAAATACAGGCAACATAAGGAAAATATGGAAAATACGCGCGCCAATCAATTTGGCAATGACGTAAAGTCGTTAACGCTGCCGGGTTTTCGACGGTTTTAATGATGGGAATAACCAACTTAAGATTCTGGAACAACGCTGCTTTGACTTCTAAAAAAAATGTAGTAAAGCCAATTTTTTTTGGCGAAAATGGTGTAGAAGTTCTAGAAAATACGAGAAAATACAAGGAAAATACAGAAAATACGAGAAAAATTAAGAAAATACATGGAAAATACGAGAAAAATTAAGAAAATACATGGAAAATACAGAAAATACGAGAAAAATTAAGATAATACAAGGAAAATACGAGAAAAATTAAGAAAATTAAGGAAAATACGAAGAAAATTCGGCAATATGGAAAATGGTGTACAAATTTTTCTCAGTGAATTACCCCTCGATTTATACTGAATTATGAAATAAAATAGTAATGTGGACGCCTAGGGGGGGGGGGGGGGGGCAAGTGCCCGTTTTGCCCCCCCCCTATGGACGCCCTTGCTTTAGACTTTGGATACTTTTTTTACATTTGAAATTAATTTATTTACCAAAGGACATTCAGTTCTGACGGTTTCCATTAAAAAAAAGTATGTTTGATTATGCCCTTTTACTATTTGGGATAGCCTGTATAACTCAAAATAATTTTAAATTGTAGAGCTAATGCCTCCCAATAACTCCGTTTTTGAAAAATATTTAAAACAAGTAGTTTAGATGATAAGGAAATAATCATTACATGCATGACAAACACAAAGCCATGTGCATGGTTATTTCGCGATTGAAGTAAAGTCGCATGCACTAATTTGAAAAAATTCTGTGACAACGTAGAGCAAATTTGGATTTAATTCACTTGACCTAAGAAGCACCATTTATTAAAAGCGCCTTTAACACGCGCTGTGCACAACTGCAATCTATAACTTCTTATTTATCAACAATCCTACTTTATTTAACAATAATATAGGACTAGATATAATACGTACTTACCAATAAAAACAACACATATAAGACTTTCATTTTTGAAATGAAACCAAAATCACGTGAATTTATTTTTTATAGTTTGTTATTCTACCTTATTTAACTATAAAAAGTGCGCATAAGAATGTACAGCTGAACAACTTGTATGTGTCATTGCTAAGTAAGATTCCTTAATAAGTATTATTTTTTAATAATAAGTGTACTTTTTGTATCTTATCATGGAGCGGCGATAACGCAACCATGTACTTGAAACGTTCAACTAAATAATACTATCTCATTTTCAATGTTCTATTGTTAATTGCGAACGGCATGCGGTAATAGTAACTTTAAACGATCATTTGTCTAAAACCAATATTTAGAAATTCATCAGAACCTCATCATGAGGTGGGTGGTCGTAATTGGCCTTGATAAAACAATGTATAGAGTGCGACAAACAATGATCTGCTAGCTAGCGACAAACCATCACGCCGTATTTAAATTCACATTCATTAAACTCATTTGCATTCAAATAGTAATAATAAACTTTAAAAAACGCGCGCCAAACGCAATTTAATTAAGAATGGGCGGAAAGGCGGAGGACGGAAATAACGGAACGCGGAATGTCATGGTTGAATAAAAGCGCGAAAGATAAACAAAATAAATATAAAGTCTGTTCAATGACCGCTGACCGTTACGTGATATTCTCCATATTTGCGATACGTCGTAAATTAATTCAGTCAACTTGAAGAAATAGTCCATACTTTAAGTGGAGTGTATGTAGGGAAAGAAATAAGACACTTTAAGTCTGCTTCCTCCCCTGGTATATTAAAATATTATACAAAATTTTAATATACCAGTGGAGGAAGACTTAAACAAGTGTCTTATTTCTTTCCCTTTAATTCAGTCAGTTTGACTTACCTACCGGTGCCGGGTGCCGGTGGTAAAAGTTAAGAGTTTTCTTAGACTTGACCAAGGCTTGACCTACATAAAGACGGATACATCGCACCCCCGCTAAAAAAGAGTCACAACTCAAAAATCGCTATTATTGAGATAAATACGCAGCAAGCATTGAAATTACTTAAAGTTTCTTGTAGAAAAGCGTTCCAATTTTATTTCAACCATTAACCGCGAGATGGCGGAAATGACGCTTTTGTTTTGTTAAGGTTAGCGCCGCATGCTTTTAGTTACAGTGTCACTTTTGACTTTGCAACATCGTGCACTTCCTATTCGAACGAGTTTCATCCTAAAAAGAATCACATTTTGCATTGTGACAGTTTTTGGGTGAATTATTAGTTAGATCTAATAATTATAATAGAAAATACCGTTCTTTTTTGTGTTGTGGCTGTTTTTTCGAAGTTTTTAACTATAAAACTAATTTTGTGTGGTGCAGAATACTGTTACATTTTGAGTTTTGCCAATTTCTTTCAACAAGTAAGAACTATTTTTTGCATTATATTGATCTGTTTTTCAAATGTGACTGTTTTTTAGAACCGATACACATGATTTTAAAATTTACCAATGTTTTTTTTTTTAATTATGACACCTTTTTAGAGTTATTGTCTGATATTTTTGTGGTAGTGACTCTTTGTTATTTCTAAATTTTGTTTATTTTCTATGCAGTAACCAACCCTTCACTGTCCGAATATGCAAAGTTGCAACATTGATGTGTGACGACATAGGCATGACCGGCTTCAAGTCGTTGAAGATTACTCAAGTAAAAGTTCTTAAGTTAACTCGAGAAAATCCCATAACCCTTTATTATAAAACATCCTATAAAGACGAAGAGTTTAAGCAAGTAGATTTATGCCGCAAAAAAATACCATTCCAAACACTTTACAACGGGCCTACAAAAGTCTACTTACCATAAAGGAGAATAAGAAAAAAGATCTTCTGATTTATTAGAGAATAATCACATTCCTAGTTATTATTCAGCATTTTATAACTCTTTGTAATAATAAAGATTTTTTTTTTACTTTATTTATGTGTGTTTTTTTATATTCTACCTTCCTAATTTCTAAGAATAATAATATTTTTTTCTAAAAAAGTGTCACAATATCAATATTTTTTTAAATTTTATTAAAATCTAGAGAAATGGGACTTTCTGGCAAAACTACTGCACTAATAACATTAAGCTATTATATCCATGTTACCAATAAATTATCCTGGTAATTTATATTTTGTCACGGTAACAGAAAAAATGAATGTTTCCAGTAAGAAAAAACTTTAACATTAATTTTCTCAAAACAATGTTTTTTGAGTTGTGACTCTTTTTTAGCGGGGATGCGACATGTGAAAAAGTAAAATACAAGCGCGCGCGGCGCGTTTTTTCAAATTTTGAATTATTATTTTTATACTGTCAGAAATAAGTAGTTTATTTAGGGAAAAAGGTATCATTGGATGAAACATTTTGTTTTTAAAAATCAGCATGAAATTTTTAATTAATTTAAATTTACTGAAAAATAAATAAAACTCATTTATTTTATTGAATCATACAGTGATGGGCTGAAATATGGAACAAATTCATTTAAAAATCAGGTATTTATTTTTTGAAAAAACGCTCGGACACGTCGATTATAATTCTTTCTTCCGGATTTTTTGCCTCAAAAAGAAATTATACCGGGTGTATCAAAAAGTAGATGTAGCAAAAGTTTTTTGTCTTTTAAATAGAACCCCCCTATTTTTACTTATTACCCTAATTCTACGTCAAATTCTGCGCATAAGTCATGTAGCATACTCTATCCTTATCTCTAACGGTTTTAGAGAAAAATTACATCATAAAAAAAAAATTTAAAAAAAGGTTAAAAAATTAGTTTATTAAGTGTTGAAAATGCAAACCATTAACTTCTTAACAATATGTTAATCTACTTAAAAACGCTTCTAAAACATTATTTACAGTATTTTCATTAATTTGCCTAATTTCATATCTAATTTTAAATTTTAAGTCTTCCAAATTTTGTGGTTTATCCTTATACACTTTTGATTTCAAAAAACCTCAAAGAAAGAAATCCATGGGTGTAAGATCGGGAGATCTTGCAGGCCATTCTATGGGTCCTCTTCTACCTATCCATCGTTCGGGAAATACAGTATTCAAATACTCTCGTACTTGTCGAGCCAAATGAGGCGGAGCACCATCCTGCTGAAACCAAATAGACGCTTCTGGTAGATGAGGCTGATTCGGATTTGGAAAATCCGCTGCTAGTGTGGGAATTAATTCATTTTGAAGTAATTGTAAATACCGGTCTCCTGTAAGATTTCCATCAAAGAAAAAAGGTCCAATAATTTTATCATTTAATATCCCTGCCGAAACATTTACTTTTTGTGGGTATTGCGTGTGCTGTTCTCTCATCCAACGGGGATTATTTGTACTCCAATACCGAAAATTTTGTCTGTTTACTGAACCATTCAAACAAAACGTGGCTTCATCGCTAAAAAGTATGTTGCGATGGAAAAATAGATTTAAGTTGCAAATTTCCATCATAGTTTTACAAAACTGTAGTCGGCGGTCGGGATCATCTTCGTTTAGCTCGTGCAGCAACCTAATTTTGTACGGATGGTACTTTTCTTGTTTCAATACCCGCAACACAGATCGTCGGCTAACATCATTATTAAGGGCTACTTCAGTGGATGCACTATGAGGATTATCTTCAACCTCTAACAAAATGTTCAATTGTGAGTTTTCACTAATTTTTGGACGACCTGGCCGTAGACGATCCTTTACATTCCCTGTTTCCCTGAATTTCTTCTCAATTTTACTTACTGTAGATCTTGTAATCGGCCGTTCTGGATACTTAGCGTTAAACAAGTTACAAACCTCTTCTTGACTTCTTGTTTTGTCTCCACATCCAATTAAAATTAAAATTTCGATTCTTTGTGTTTCATTTAAATGCACCATGATCACCGTTTTTCAAAATTATACCTAAACTAATTTTTGATTGACACATGACTTGCTATCGTAGTAACAATTCATTTAACTTTACCTGTTTACCTTTAGGTACATGTACCTTTTTTTAAAGAATTTTTTTTTATGATGTAATTTTTCTCTAAAACCGTTAGAGATAAGGATAGAGTATGCTACATGAATTATGCGCAGAATTTGACGTAGAATTAGGGTAATAAGTAAAAATAGGGGGGTTCTATTTAAAAACAAAAAAAATTTGCTACATCTACTTTTTGACACACCCGGTATAATTTTTTTTTGAGGCAAAAAATCCGGAAGAAAGAATTATAATCGACGTGTCCGAGCGTTTTCTCAAAAAATGAATACCTGATTTTTAAATGAATTTGTTCCATATTTTAGCCCATCACTGTATATTTGTTTGTCTATTGCATGTCTATGTGCTTCAGTCTCTAAAATTTGTTTCAAATATTTTATAAAATCATAAAGACAACACAACAAAATACAATTTTATAATAGGTATAAGGTCAATCGGGGCAATGGGGGACGATAATTTAATTTTCAGATATTCAATCACATATTAAAAATATGGTATAAATTATGTTTACGAAATTTTTGGACCTCAATAAATAAGGTCTTAGCT
The DNA here is from genome assembly GCA_963969555.1 of Polydrusus pterygomalis. Classification (NCBI taxonomy): domain Eukaryota; kingdom Metazoa; phylum Arthropoda; class Insecta; order Coleoptera; family Curculionidae; genus Polydrusus; species Polydrusus pterygomalis. The sequence goes on from OZ018378.1 coordinate 48,307,069, forward strand.
TCGTAGAACTTATTTAATAAACATGAAGGTATGAACAGAAAAAAAATTGTGCGTGTTTTTTTTATTTTATGTACGTTGTCCCCGATTGCCCCGGATATTAGGGGGTAAATGAAGACACCAAGTTTTTTCACATTAAACATATACTTATATTTAAATGGGAAAAGGGAGACAAAGCTTCAAGACAATTAAAAACATTGAATAGAAGTTTTATTGAAATTATTGATTATTTCCTTGCTTAACTGGTTTTAATAAACGGAAACAAAACTCTTTAAATTTTTAAAAAGCTTCAGATGAAGAAACATAACAAAGAGCTAAAAGTATTATTAAAAATTTTTCGACTTTTTCCATTTTTTTTCGATATCTGCAATTAACGGATTTACTGTCATTTTGTTTTCCCCCTCTATAAATACTTCCATTAGAAATGAATGTATGTCCACACATTTAACTTTTTGATTTTTTGGCCACCGAAAGTAGCCTCTCCAAAAATATCATTTTGGCTTGGTCGTTGATGGGAAGAAGTTCTGTTACTTGACCGACGTACCACGTCTTTATGCTATTTATTACGAGATACTTAATGGGGACGCGTCCCCAATTGCCCCCAAATTTTGTCCGCAATTCCCCCTTAATAACCTATTATCGGGGTAATGGGGGACATGCAAAATAAGCAACTTTCGATTTACCAGCAACATATCCAATCGTAAATATATCTCTTTTATACCATGTTTTTAAGGGCGTACAAAAAAAATAATGATATTTAACGAATTATTAAAATGCTCGTACTTACCAGAATATCCGACGAAACCGACATACAGAATATTTTATAGGTTATGTTTTGGGTTCGCGTAGGTCGGAATATATGATATGTGGAAGGCGTTTACCGAATGGCGTTCGACGGCCCACATGTACAGACTAGAAGTACAGTGACAATTTCGACCGACAACTTTTGATAAAAGTTATATGGCCAATGTCCCCATTTGCCCCTGTCCACATTTACCCTGATTGACCTTAATTAAAATAAATCATCTCCGCAATCAGATTCGTCCAAGTTAATAATAAGCGGAAGAGTATCTGAATAGGCATCGATAAATCTTTCCCATTCCCACACATGATTAATAATTTTATTAGTGTGCGTTACATAATTTTTCCATTTTTTCACTGTTACATTTTCTATGGCATAATTCTTAAACTCAAAACTACGTCATTTTTGTTACAGAATCAATAGAACCTATTTTTGCATCATTCCAAACAAACTCACCAAACCATTTCATCATTTCAATATCGATGGTTGAAAGTCAAAAGGTCATAAGCGACAGTTTAATAACTTCACAGTAGAACTAAGTATTTAAAGTTTTTTTTTAACTTTAAATTATTTATATTTTTATTTTCAGGCGCATTTTTTTAATTTCAAAATTGCTACAATAAAATCTAAGGCGTTTTTTTTGTAAAAACTATAAATACACAACAACATATAGCCTTATATAACAAAATTGCTTTCGCTTAATCAATTTAGTGACCAAATTACATATTTGGGTAAAAGGTCTTAACAAACCATACATTAAATGTTAGCATTTTGGTAAAACGTTTTAACCTCGTTAGATTTCGAGGCCGACGTCGGCCTCGGTTAGATTTATATAAATGATTTAGTAAAACGTTTTAACCACCTTATTACTTTTAGATACAAATAATTAGGTTAAACGTTTTAAATCACCTTACTTTTAAATACAAATGATTAGTTTTAGTTAAAACGTTTTAACCATTAGTAAATATAGGCTAATAGGTTTAAATGTTTTAAGATTCTCGTAAAAGAGCTCAAGCGACAATATTTGCTTGTTTTCTTTTGTAGCAAAACAGGATAACGACCAATATTAAAATAAACTGAATAGCAAATTGGTTTAAATAAGATTTAATTGTTTTCCCAAATAATCTAAACGACAGTTGTTTCAAATTATCCTTTATTTTGGCGCTTATTGGTAGGAAAAAGTGGCTTGCAATTTATTATTTTACGGTTGACTCAAGCGACAAAAATATCATAGTAGGAAAAGCATAAACTTCGCTTATTCAACGCGGAAAAACAAAAAAACTTTAGTGACGTTTAAATATAAATTTCACGAAATGTGTCGCTTAAGACCTTTTGCCTTTCAAGCATCGATATGGATTAAAGTGGCAATGATATATAGAGTATAGAGGAAGTCTTAAAACTCGATGCCCATGTTGTAAATGCTATCCAAATTCCAACCTATTAAAATAAATAGCGCTTTTCAGATTAGGTACTTGTAACGTTTGGGTGAGATATATGCTGCTTCACTATTTATCCAGATCTGATCCACTGATCCAGATCCTTCATTGCAAACTAACGCAAATCACACAACACCAATAAAGTTGCAAATGAACCTGTGAATCGAACACGCCTCTTAAAATATCGATAGCAAAACATCGGTAACAAAACATCGATGTTTAAAAACATCGCCCATCACTACAAACTAGTAGAAACAGCTGATTTGTGAATTTGTGATTATTAACCTCAAAAATGGGTGTTTGAGTTTAAAACAGCATTCAAAACAAATCCCTAATAAGTTATTTTATGAGTCATCATACGGCATACAGCGACAGCCAGACATATAATTAGTTGTGAAAATCGAATCTTTATCGTACCTTTTGCAAATTACACGAATAAAAGGTATTTTACAAGACAAAAATGGCTAAAAGCAACGTTTCCAGTATCTTAGAGAGCATTGAGCCCCAGGAGCGACTCAAACAGCTAATTAACTACAGTAATTTAATAGAAGTCGATCCCCACGTACCTCCTACTAGGTAAATAAATAGATTATAATAAAAACTTTTTGGCTTCATTTTGCCCACTTTTTAAGAGCAAAATGACAAAACCATATTTTCTGTGCTTTACAGTAAACTGCAAGTACTGCCTTATTGGTTAAATAATATTATAATATACTAACTAACTAAAGGATCAATTTAATATTTAGTTTACTATACACACTATATTTTAGGTATTATCGTTCGGGTTTGGAAATGGTTCGTATGGCCAATGTATATTACAGCGAGGGAAACTTTGAAAATGCTTATTGCTTGTACCTAAAATTTATGACCTTGTTTCTGGAAAAAATTAGAAAACATCCTGACTTTAATACTGTGCCTTCCCAAATGAAAGCCGCCAATCAAGCAAAGCTTCGAGAGGTGTTGCCAAAAGCAGAAAAGCTGAAAGAGAAGTTATTGGAAATATATAAGCAAGATTATGAGAACTATTGTGTTCAATTGGTAAGTTTGTTATTTATGTTTTTATTTTAATAATTTTTTAAACAAGTCCAAGTAGATAGGTATACAATTTACGTACTAGACTATCCAGGTAACTACAAAAAATGTTTAAACTGACAGTACCTAAATTTAGGCATTGATTCATTTTGGAATCTGCGTCAGCTGATTCTTAGTAGGTATCAATTTATTATTACAAGTAAACCAGAATTTTTTATTTTTATTCAATGCATGCAAAAGTTTTTAATTTCTACAATATTTCTGCCTTAGTAAGAACCCCAAAAGTAATTTTATGTAGGTTTAGGTTACTATTTCAATAATTAAATGAATAATTATCAGACTAAATTTATAAAATTTTAATTTGATGCCCATAATTTAAGGGCAAAACCTGTAACCATTAAAGTTTATATAATAAACATAAGGAAATTTGACTAAGCTGTGACTTTGTGCTGTTTGTCTTTTTAGTTAATAAAATCAGGTCTCTTTGAGAAATGCTTTGAACTATTTAATACAGATAGGTAACAAAAAGCTAACATAATTAGGTATCACATTTACCTAAGTATCTACTCTTGATTTTGTTTTTTGTAAATAAGTACATTAGTTTATTAACACCAATAAATAGTTTATTCTCCTCTATAAGGTTTTACATGATTCTTAAAGATCCTTTAAAAAAAATTACAATTGATATGATTGCATTACTTGCGTCAAAAATTATTAAAGATTAATTAAATTTAGAAAAAACTTGCACAAGAAGAGGAGGAAAGAAAGAAGAGAGCTGGACAACCAAAAAAAGAAGGACAGAAGCCGAAAGTTCCCCCTGCAGAATTTGTCACAGCTACAATTCCTACGCCCATCGATAGTGTTAGTTATCCAGATCCTAACTTGGCTAGATCAGTGCCTGTTCCTGTACCTTCAGCGCCAGAGCTTCCACCTCCTTATGAAAGGTACCTAACCCTTACAAAAAAATACTACGTCACAATTTACACAATGCATATATAGCACAGAGAGTAGGTATAGGGATCAGGCTTCTTAGAGCAAATTTTTGGATCCTAAAAACCCAAGTAAAAACCGATTCGTTATAGTTTGAAATGTTATTAAAAATCAGTAATGGTTGGAAAAGATTACTCCTTGGTTTATCCATGCATGGTAACATTAATATTAACTATAACCATACTTATTACTGGTAAAACGATAAATGGTTATTCACTTGATCACGAGTATAGAATATATCCTTACAAGGAATAGGTAAATTGCTAATCTCAAACGTTCCAATTTTCAAAACGTTCTTCCGAGCTTTGTAATATTCACTCAAAAAGCCGTGTTGAACAACTATCGCACCTAAACCAACCTTCTTTTATTAGATGACTGCAAAAACATAGATTACCCTTTAGTTTTAGTGACAGCTCTATTTCCCAACCATCGATTCCATCTTTCGATAGAAGTAAAAAGCCTTCGGACCAGTCTATTTCAGATAAATATGATGCAGGTGGTCTTAGAGTGGTTGTGGTACCTTCCAAAGTCATGACGCTTTTCCAGAACATGGCCCAAAAAAATACAGTAGCGAATGTCGAGACCTGTGGGATATTGGCTGGAAAACTGGTAAAATTTTTGTAAAAATGTATTTCATTATTCTTAAAATTTAAATTTTATAAAAATATTTAACTAAGTGGGTATAAGATGTATTGATATATTTAGCAACTGAATGTTCGGAACGCATTTTTTTAATTGTTTTTTTTTAGGAAAGAAATCAACTAATAATAACCCATATGATAGTGCCAAAGCAAAATGGAACTTCAGATTCGTGTATAACAACAAATGAAGAAGAGATATTTGATTATCAAGACCAGCATAGTTTAATAACTATTGGATGGATCCATGTAAGTTGTTCTGTTTCTTTACCGCAAATTAGTTCATTCCCATTTAAACGAACTCTTCAGCTACACATTTCTATGTTTTGTAACAGTCAAAGTTCGCATATTATACACTTAGAATTTTTACTATTTAGAAAATTAATCTACAGCACTAAAATATGAAACAATTTTATTTGTAGACCCATCCTACGCAAACTGCATTTTTATCCAGCGTTGATCTACATACTCACTGTCCTTATCAGCTTCTGATGCCTGAAGCGATTGCAATCGTTTGTTCACCAAAATATAAAGAGTAAGTATTTTTTTATTTACTTTATTAACTTAATTAACCTTACTTGAAAAGTAATAGTTTTATCTGCTTTTGTTTTATTTATTATTTTCCTCTCAAAGGAAAGTATTATAATCGCGAAAAATAAAATACTGATGTATGCGCCGTGTATTACCCAATGTGCGTCCTGACATACAGAAGGTTCTCCAGAATAAATAAGCATGGTAGAGTCAAAATTTGATTGCTTATAAAAAAAAGTCCTGTCTACAGTCATTCCAGTACGACTTTCCTGAAATGATTCTTCTCTATAGGCCAAAAACCCCGGACGCAGCACTGACATATACCCCATACAAGTACTAAATACACAATGTGTGCTTGACATATGGAGAAGTATGCCTACCGTAGGACAACCTGAGAAACGCACTGTGATAGGTTGCGCAATACAAAGATGATGGTTGTTGTTTGTCTTTTACAGAGCATATCAATATGGGCGTCCCATTGGATAGTTTGAATGTGCCCCAAGAAATTTAACATCTTTAGTATCAAAGTCTGCAGGAATTTGTCTCATAGAAAATATCATATTTCGGGTTTTTACATTGTTCAAGAAAAGTTGGTTACAGTACACCGTTCATTCGTGTTTGCACGCGCCTCTTCAGACGCTTCTCTCACCTCATTACAATCGTAATGTGCACAGAAAAAGGTGGTGTCATCTGCAAAGATAGTATAGTGCTTACCAGGGTCTATGTTAGGAAGGTTGTTAATATATATCAAGAATAGAAGATGTCCTAGAACAGACCCCTGAGGAACCACCACAGTTAACTCTTTCCTTGCAGATGTCACATAGATAGACAAATCATTTTAATCATAAACGTTCGACAGCTTAAATTAGTTTTCTTCTTTCTTTATTAAAGTGTTCAATATGTTCTTTCCCAATATTCTTGGGATTTAGAGGGGGGATACTGGGGGTTGATAATGAGACGAAAATTGTCACGTTCACATTAATATTTTAAAATATAAATGAACAGTCATGTGCTTACTCTTTAAAATATTTTAAAGGATAGAAGGGGTTAAACTCCATTCATCCCCCCCAAAGCTACAGCCTTAAATGATACAGTATCAGGTCAGCTGATCAGCACATTGACAAAGTTTTAAAATTATATACCCAAATTGTTTTTGTTAATTAAGAGCAAACACTAGGAACACATTCGCCATTTAATTTTCTTATAAATATTTCGTTTTCTTCAAAAAGTGATCAAATTCCTGTGTTTGGGTAGCAGTTACCTACAAAAAAAAATTTATTGGAAAATTAAAACAAAACGAAATACATATTGTCAAACTTGCGAATATTTATTTTCCTGCTTTTATTAACTTACCTACAAATTCAACTTTTTTAACGCAAAACATTAGGTAATTGTGTTCCTAAGAGGGGTATTTAACCGATTTTTGGATAAAACGAAGAAGTAACGAAATATTGATTAAAAAACGAAATTGTGAATGCGTCACTAGTGTTTGCTCTTAAATTTTTCAATTTTTAATAGATAATTATAACTATATTTCTGGATTTCGGGAGAGGGGGGGGGGTCAGAACCCCTTCCCCTTGGCTATAGCCCTGGATAAACGATAGGTAGAAGACTAAAACTATGTAACTTTTAGATATTCTTAGGGTTTGTTCGAACTGTTTAAAACATTATTTTATTATTTTTATTGATTATTATTGGGCCATAAGGAAAGGAGGGGGGTGCCAAAGCGCCTGTAAACCATCCCCCCCCCCCATAAATCGACCACTGGCTGCAATTCTTAAAATTACTTATGAAGGTACTTTTTTATTTCAGAACTGGATTTTTCATTCTCACGCCTAATTATGGCCTACAGTATATTGCAAATTGTAGGAAGTCCGGGTTTCATCCACATCCTTCTGAACCATCCTTATTTAAGGTAAGTTATTAAACTTCATTCACTGCATTTGTTACACTAGGTTTTTTTTTTTGGTTTGGCCAGGCATGGGTACTGGTCATAGACATATGCCTTTAAATCCGTACAGCTTATCCACTGCTCAAATAAAAGTTTAGTTTTACGGGTGAAAAAATACGTTTGTACGCACTCACCGGTCATATCCCCTAGCTCTCAACAGGGATGGGCATGCGCACAACACCCTCGTTATTAGGCTTTCCTTTCTTATCGACATCCAAAAATACACTCTAGAACCGGCTTGGCGCCATTTTTGTTGTTACATATCGCGCAAAAACGCGATATGTTATATGGCGCTTCGGCACGGACAGCTTGAACCCCTGATTGACTCTCCCGAAAATTTTGCTCTATATAGGCGCGTCGGTGAGAATAATGTATGTATGTTGTCGTCGTCGGCGTCGTCTCTTTCGACATTTTCACATTTGCGATTTTTTTTCTCGGAAACGGCTAGAGTGGGACGATTGAAACTTCTTCAGTTTAGAGAGGAATAGTGGGGGTACGTTGTGTGAAAATTTCGAATATACAGGGTGTGCCGGAAAAAAGTTATTAAACCCCAGTTTCGATAAATGTCGGATTCTCGTTGAAACACGTTACAGGTCGCAAATATTATTTTTTTCGATTTAAACTTTTTCGACGCGTAGACGACCATGGGCTACAGAAGCCTATTGTTTGTGAGCGCGATCGAAAGTTTAGAAATAATTTTTTTTATTTTTTAAAATTCGAAAGTTGGCCGTAACAGGTACCTATTGGATCGCTAATAAGTCGAACTGGGTGCATCCGATCGACATTCGGTTTGGATAATCGTTTAGGCCATCTCGAATACTACCTTTTTCCAATATATCGTTCTATACCTAACTGGAATGGAAATTGCCGAAAATGGTAAGAAATTGGAAATCATAATGTTAAGCCTGATTTTTTCGCCGTTTTTATTTTTTTTCGTACGGAAAACCACTTTTGATCGAAACGTTGCATACTTTAGCAGATAGAGCTCGTCAAATTGTATTTGAGAGATATTTTTTCGTTTATTTATCTTTAATGCGGAAAAAACGGCAAGCTTATGAATGAAAATTTCATAAATATTCTATCACGTCTCACTGGAACGCTTAAATACATCTGCAAGTGTCTATATATAACTTTTTCAATTTTTTCTTGGTCCACCATATCGACCGATAAACAAGCTTTAGTTTGCATAGTAAACGCGCTTTGGGAAAACATATTTTGTGGCTCAAAAAAATTAATTTATGATTTTTTTATAGGTTTCTTCACCAGACGTTTTACTATATCGACTGTAACTTATTCAATTTTTAACAAAAACGTTTTATTTTTCTCTAAAAACACGCGTTGATTTCTTCTTAATAACTCTACATATCCAAACTTATCAAAATATATTCCCAAATTTGAGAAAAGTCGCTTTTTTGGGTGCGGAAACAGGCAAAATTTACAAATTCTAACACCATTCTCTTTTAACGAGAGTGCCTTGATTTTGATATGTAATTTAATTCTAAAAATCCGGCTGTCAAAAATGGCGAAAAATGGGTGTTTTGAGCTTGACTTGCTAGACTCATAAGAACATTTCCTGATTTTAAATTGGATGGAATATCTACCTTGAACCTTCTTCTAATTTTATTGACCAATATTTTTGCCCAAAATGTTTTAGAAATAGTTGTAATCTCGATTTTAAAGATGGCGTTCCGACATTGATAATCCGTCGCCACGTGGTAGGAGGTTGTTCGACATTTCGATATTCGCGAATTTTTTCTTCGGAAACTGTTAGAGCAAAACGATTCAAACTTTCTGGACGTAGAGAGGAATAGTCGGGGCATGTTCTGGGAACAATTTCCAATACACAGGGTGTACCGGAAAAAGTTATTAAAGTCAAAGTTGAAAAATATGTTTTTTTCGTTGTAGCGCAATACAGGTGGCAAAAATCATTTTAATCGATTTAAACTTTTTCGAGGTGTAGACGACATTGGGCTATAAAACACTGTTGTTTGCGAACGCGATCGAAAGTTGGGAAGTCATTTTTTTGATTTTTTTAAAATCAATGTGGGGTCATATTGGATCGTTAATAAATCGATTGGGTGCCTCCGACATACTTTTGGTTTGGATAATCGTTTAGGTCATCTCAAATACTACTTTTTTCAAATATATTGTTCTATACCCAAACAGCATAAAAATGGTAGCAAATTATAAAAAATAAGAATTACTATTTAAGTATATATAATTTGACAGCTGTCGTATAGAACTTTGTTATTTTGGTACTGAAAATTTTTTAAATTTAGTTTTTACAGCTATAACCCTCGCTACGAAAGGGATAAAAAAAAACTGACACTTACCTGTCAAAATTTGACAGCTATCGTATAAAATGACACTTACCTGTCAAAATTTGACAGCTATCGTATAAAACATTGTTATTTAGGTACCTGAAATTTTTTTAAATTTCGAATTCTTACAGCTATAACCCTCGCTACAAAAAAGCTAAAAAGTATTAACACTTACCTGCCAAAATTTGACAGCTATCGTATACAGTGTCCGCAAGAAAGTTCGCATCAAATGGGATTTTTTTTTATTATTAGGTATAGGTAAAAATTGAAAAAGCAGTTAGTTTTTGCTTACCTAAAAACCAAAAATGACGTATACTGAAGCAGCTGCACGACTTGCGTTACCTGTCAAATTTGACATTTTTAATAAAATAGGTTCAAAAATGCCATTATTTATCAAAATATCGAAAAACTTTATTTGAGAAAGTTGTTTATTTAGGCATTTTTAGTCTATACAAAATTTTGACAGTCTAATACAATTTTTATTTTTTGCCAGGTTTTTGAAAATTTTGATCAACCCTCGTAGATTAACTTTTATACATCGATGTAAAACCATTTGCCTTTACTTCATTTGTAATCTTAATGCAATTTTGTGTAAAATTTTTGTTTCCTATTATTTATTTTGCTTCAAAAACTGAAATTGTTATTGATCAGTATGTAATGTTTGATGCAAAGTTTATCTAATTACATCAGTTTTGCCAAAACCGACGTTTCTCATTTCTCTTAAGTTAGTAAACAGATGTACAAAAAGAAAATATTGGAAGCTTTCGTTGAAATTTTACTTAATTAATATTAAATTAAATTAATTACATTAAACTATATTTTTGTTGAATAAAATGTTTCGAGCGATTAATATATATTCTTTTTAATCCAATATTAATTAAGTAAAATTTCAACGAAAGCTTCCAATATTTTCTTTTTGTACATCTGTTTACTAACTTAAGAAAAATAGGAAACGTCGGTTTTGGCAAAACTGATGTAATTAGATAAACTTTGCATCAAACATTACATACTAATCAATAACAATTTCAGTTTTTGAAGCAAAACAAATAATAGGAAACAAAAATTTTACACAAAATTGCATTAAGATTACAAGTGAAGTAAAGGCAAATGGTTTTACATCCATGTATAAAAGTTAATATACGAGGGTTGATCAAAATTTTCAAGAACCTGGCAAAAAATAAAAATTGTATTAGACAGTCAAAATTTTGGGCAGAGACTAAAAATGCCTAAATAAACAACTTTTTCGAATAAAGTTTTTCGATATTTGGGCATTTTTGAACCTATTTTATTAAAAATGTTAAATTTGACAGGTAACACAAGTCGTGCAGCTGCTTCAGTATACGTCATTTTTGGTTTTTAGGTAAGCAAAAACTGCCTTTTCAATTTTTACCTATACCTAATAATAAAAAAAAATCCGATTTGATGCGGACTTTCTTGCGGACACTTTAGAACTTTGTTATTTAGGTACCTACCTACCTACTGAAAAACTTTTTAATTTAAGATTTTTACAGCTATAACCCTCGCTACGAAAGGGATAAAAAAAACTGACACTTACCTGTCAAAATTTGACAGCTATCGTATAAAACATTGTTATTTAGGTACCTGAATTTTTTTTAAATTTCGAATTCTTACAGCTATTACTCTCGCTACGAAAAAGCTAAAAAAAATGACACTTACCTGTCAAAGTGACAGCTGTCGTATAATTAAACGAACGAACTAGAACAGTGCCATGCCCGAAGGGCTCGGCACAATAATATTTCTACAAATTTATTACATATTTGATAGCTTCCATGTGAGAATAATTTTTTGCTTATGTTTTAATCGATTAAATACTTACATATTTTTATAGAGCAAATATGGAAAGTATATCCCACATTGCACAAAGGTGTGCGAGTTTAAGGAGCACCTATAAATATCAATATCATTTATCTCCGTAACGAAAAGTCTTAGCGAATCGAGCGAGGCGGCATTGGAAACGGGACGTCAAGCACTATACGGCGCCGTCGAACAAACCCGAAAACTACCTATCTATACGAGAAAACGGAAATTTTTGCACCATTGTCTAGTTTTGGTCAGTTGTTATAATGACAATTTGGCGATATGTTTCCCCTTCACGTTCCGCAGGAAGGTGAGGCAAAAAAAGCAATAGTAAATAGAAAAAAAGAAACAAAAAGTATTTTTTTATTGTAAATTTTTTTTAATTTTTTTTTAGTACTAATATTAGATGCACTCTTGGCTGACGATTAGCGATATGTACCCAGTCTAGTTACACTTTCTCTGTGGATTTCTTGTATTCTTTGCTATTTGGTACTTTCCTTTTGCTTCATTTAAACAGCGTAGCAAAGTAGAAATCGTTGCTACGTTGTTAAAGAAACGCTTCGCGAACTAATCGTATGAGATATTTAGATAATTGATAGATACTTAAAAGCGGCAAGGGAGGAGGAAAATATCTTTGCTGAGCTGAGTTAAATTTTTAAAATTCAAATTCAAAAATTGCTATATTTCAAATAAAGTTTTTACAATAAGTATTACAAAAACCTGAAATGAAATGGCGTCCCCATTGATACTGGTATATTACATGTTAAGATAATCACTTAGGCAATACGGTTCTAAGTTTACTAACAATTCTTTGGTTTTTCTCTTAAATAGCTTAATATTTTGAATATTTTTTACACTGTGTGGCAACTTATTAAATATTTTTATACACATATATGCCGGACTTTTTTCTGTCATTATAAGTCTAGGAATGGGGTAGTTAATAGTGTTCTAGAATTGTATGCTAGATTTGTGTTATTTGTCATAAAAATATCTCTGTTCTTAAATAAATACATTAAACACTCATGTAAGTACAATCCATATAGAGTTAGTATACCCTTCGACGCAAACACACCTCTACAGCTTTGTCTAAATTTCATTTTAAATATTAATCGTACAACCCTTTTCTGAATCTCGAATACTGCTTCTGCAGCTGAACTGATTTTCCAAAAAATAATCCCGTATCTAATTAATGACTAAAAATTCGCATAGTATATTACTTTAAGGACATTTTCCTCCAAGTAATTGGTTGTAATTCTAATGGCAAAACATATTCTGTTCAGTTTTTTCAATAATTGATCAATATATGGAGACCACTTCAAGAACTCGTCGATAATAACGCCTAGAAATTTTGTATGTGTTACCGGTTTCACCTCTTGATCATTAATAGACATTTTAGATGGCTTTACTTTTGTCGTTCTGTCAGTACTAAAGGTGACAATGCTAGTTTTATCACTATTCACCGCCAATCGATTTGAGTCAAACCAGTTTTTTGCTTTTAAATAAAGATTATTGCTATCCTCGACCAGCTCTTGAATGTCTCTTTTACCTATTAATAGGTTTGTATCATCTACAAAACATGTTAAAGCATTGTCTGGATTATCAATTATATAATTAAGATCATTAATATATATTAAGAACAAAATTGAACCTATAATAGTTCCTTGTGGTATACCTACTTCATTTTCTATTGACCTAGATTTAAAAGTTTTACCTTCTTTATGTATTAGTACCTTTTGATGGCGATCTGAGAGATAAGATCTAATCCACTTCAAGGCACTTCCTCGCACTCCGTAGCAATGAAGTTTCTCGAGAAGACACTCCCGATTTATACAATCATACGCCTTGGACAAGTCTATAAATAGACCAGTGGCAAGTTTGTCGTCCTCTAGAAACCGAAGTATAGTTTGTGTAAATTGAAAAATTGCTGTTTGAGTGGACCTACCTCTCAGATATCCATGTTGGGCAGGATTAAATAAATTACACTCCTCAAAAAAATTTAACAGCCTATCACACATTGCCATTTCAAAAATTGTCGAGAAACTAGGTAGCAAGATTATTGGTCTGTAATTTTCTAACAACTCTGGATCGCCACTTTTATAAATAGGTTTAATTATTGATAGTTTGAGTTGTTGTGGAAAAATGCCAAATTTAAGGGAATTATTCAATATATAACATAATACAGTTTTAACTTTATTTATGCTTAGTTTTATAATGCTTGTAGGAATTTCATCTTCTCCACGACTTAATTTATTTTTTAGTTTTTTTGATATTTCCAGTAATTCCTCAATTGAAAAGGGTTTGATAATAAGAGAACTAATATTATCTGTGATATTACAATGAAATTTATTGTGTTTTATGTTTTTCATTAAATTAGGTACTACCTCAATAAGAAAGTTATTATAGTTTACTGCTATCTCCTGTGGTTCCCCTTTAATTTGACAAGGGCCGCTCAACTTAGTGATTGGCTTTGCTTTAAAACCAACTAAAAGAAACTAGGTTAGTGTTGAGTGTGGGTGCTTATTATTTTGGATTTCTAGTTTTTGGCAAATTGTTAAATGTTACCAAATAATATTTGACTTGAGGTTAGGTACGCGATAACATCGAAGATTGCTGTTTTGTTTGTTTTTTATTTTCGATTTGATGAAGTGAGTTTAACTGACTTGTTTTTCGAACTAAAAACACGATGGCGAATCATTTTTAAACAAATTTTAGAAACAAAACATTAGAGACTATGTAGAAGATGATATAGCGTCCGCGAAAATAATTAAAAGATAATATTGTGGCATATCGGACAAGTGTATAACTATTTTTTATATTGTAATACACAGGCCACAGGGATCCAAGTTTATTGGATACCCTGGGGCGGGTAGACCACGACGGCCCTTTCGTCCTTTGGTAGAACTCTACGGGCAGCTATAACCCAAGCAATTCCAAGAACGACGGTAAAATGTACTAAAACCCTCTTTACAAAATCAAAGCGGCCATCAATACACCGTAGCGCCATCCCAGCAGAATTAACTCCAATATAAAAGGCAGTCACACTGGTAATAATCGAGGGGTAGACAACTAAACAAACCACGAAGTGCATCACAATCCAGTATAGGGAACGCTATTTACGTTTTCACCAAAAATATCTGCCAAACAGATCAACGCTGGCACCCATTACAATGCGCGCAATCCGTTTAAGTTTTGGGCCATAAAAATGTTTAGAAGGTGATATTATAGTGTCCGCGAAAATAATTAAAAGAGAATATTGTGGCAGATCGGACACAAGTGTCCTGACTTGTTGAATGTTACATTTAAGGCCAAGACAGCCTTGGACAATTACGAAATAAAACAAAATAATAACCTCGTAGTTCCATGCGGCTGATCAAACAGGACGCTCTAAAAAATTAATTTTTCGCTTACAAAAATCATCGATTTTTAGTCTATTTTGTAGCTTATTAGTTACTTTCGAACAAACACGTTTTTATTTTAAGTTTTACCTACAACATTTGATATTCAAAGCCTACTTCTTTTCTTGTGATCCTTTTTTTTTAACCACTGGCATTTTTTCAGAATGCTGACCATGTAATAGTTGAAAATAGTGCACCGTTGGATGTTCTTGACTTACGTAAATAGGCAGAAATATTAGTAAGTAGTAGATGGTTAAGAAAAAATATAATATTAAGAGATATATTCTTGCAAGCTTGTTTTTAAACATCTTTTTGTATTGTGGTGTACTGATATTCCCGAATAATTTAAGTTATAGGTTTGGCAGACGTTCCTTTCGGTCAGAATGTGCGTGTGTTAATAGTTATTTATGTATCAAGGGTACTAAGTAGATGATTATGCCCAGTGGCGACTGGTTAATGAAGGGCTCTGGGGCGCCGCCCTCCCTGCAATTATTTCAAACAGATTCCAAAAATACTTTACTTAAAAAACCAATAACGCAATGTATGTAAGCAATCAATTAAAATAATTCAAACCAAACGTAGCCCTATTCTAACGGGCAGGCTATACTCATAGACAAGCGAGTTGTGCGCTCTCAAGGTTGTACTAAGCGCGGGCGGCAGCGGGCGCCTTTTCGATGGGTTGTCATGACGACGGAGGCCTGACGTCACCTACACATCGCACAACGAGCGGCCACGGAGAGCTCCAATTTTCCGCGCCCACTGTTCGCGAATCGCGATGTGACCTGTCGTCTGTCGATGCCGCTGACTCGCTGGCGTTTTGTTTATTTGTTTTGAGTTATTTATTAGTTGTTATAAAATTTCGTCTAATATGAAGGTCAGTGATTTACAGAAGGTTGTGTTTAGTTCTCTGAGCTTAAGTGAAAAACTTGATTTAAAAAATGCAGGGCGGCCACTACCAATATTGAACATTGTACAAGTGCAATCAAAATGTAAAAGTAAGGCACAGTTTACGCGTAAGTTTGACAAAGAAATATATATATGTCATGGATGTTGGCACGTTAAAGAACCCTACCCTCGACAAAGAGGGATTCGGCAAAATTACCAGATAGTGTGTGACAAATTCCCTGGCGTGGGTGATTGGCCTCGTTGCGGAAAAAGGCCGACGTAAAATAAATAAATAAAAAAAAAAAAAAAAGAAATATATAATAAAATCTTCTGGATATGCGGTTGTGAGGACAAAAATTATTTTTTTTTGTTTCGTGTGTCTTTTTTCTTGGCGGGGATGATAATTGGACTAAAAATGGGGTGCAGGACCTAAAACATCTTTCAGAGAAAATAAAAAACATGAAAATAGTGCAAAACATCGTTATAATGTGGTAAGTTTTAAGATGTTAGGACAAACTAATATTTTAACTTGTTTAAGTAGTGCTTATGCTGATGAAATTAAAATTCACAACGAGAAAGTTAGAAAAAACAGACACGTACTTTCGAAAATAATAGACATTTTAATTTTTTTTTATTTAAAGCTAGCGCCCCGCCCCCCTGACTCACTAGTCACGAGCCGCCACTGATTATGCCCTGAGGGCGACAGTCTTACAAAGCCGAGGTCCTCTGGCCCGAGGGTTCGTAAGTCGCCCGAGGGTATATATCTATTAGTACCCGTGGTGCATACAAAATTTTATGTCATACCAGTTCGTTTTGAATAATAAATATTTTTTTTTAATTTAATTTGATTTACCAATTTTTTATTTTTACCTGCAACATTATTAAAATGTTTAATGTGTCAAAGTCAAAAATCAAAAATGGAACAAGATGCACACTTAATGCAACACTTAATGCCCGAGCGGGCCATAATGTGTACTTTATGCCCGCACGGGCATAAAGTAGTCCATTATGTAGATGGTATAGTCGGCTTCCACTTAACTAGGCGCGTTATGAACTTATCATAGAGCAACTTATATAGTGTTGTCTTGCTCAAACCAAGGTTAAAACGGCATTATAAAGATATCCGTAATATAAACGCGATAAACCTATTGGCTATTTATGAATCTGAGAGAGAAGCACATCTAATTTTCAGTAATTATCAAAATGTTTCGAAGAACACTACCGTATTATATAATGTCGTGAATAAGCTCCCTAGTTTTGACAAATGTGTCATTATTAAAAATATTGTGACATAAAATGTCGAGTACAAATCGGTTTGCAGGTTTTCTGCATCCCCGGCAAAAGAAATGGTTCTCAATTTAATAGATTATTTTAAAAATGAAGAAGAAAAGGCTACTGAAACCGAGTTATTAAATCCCAAGTCTATTAAAGAGAAAGTATCGGAAGCACTAAAACGAAGTTTAAGATCAATACAGAGGATTGTTCATGAAAGTAGTAGAAATATACCAATGAAGAAAACGCAACGACGATCAAGGAAAACGAAGATTGAAACTTAAACATCACAAGTCGATATAACGCTTTCAGCTCTAAAAGATGCTTTGAAGGAACGAGGTGTTTTGGAAATAGGTCTCAGGTCACTGTCAGCGCTCATTAAAAGCTTGGGATTTCGTTATAGAAAGGACTGCAACAGAAGATATTTGTGCGAACTACCAAGAATTGCAAGCGAACGAGTAAAGTTTCTGAAAAAACATGTTGAAAATTATGAATTAAAGTTTAGAAAAGCAGTTATATAATATACCTAATTAAAATACATTTTTATATGTTCACTACTACCTAGCTTACTGCGTCGAGTATATAGTATTATATATTTTTTTTGGACTTGTGACTTGTCTATAAAAGACTAAACATAGATATTGTATGTATTGGCACCAATAAGTTATTTGTACCTATTCGCAATAATATATATAGATCAGTTTAGTTAAAATAAATGTACACAAAATTTTTCAAAATTATATACAATGTAAAATGCAGACAAATTCTGATGTTCTAGTTTTTATTTATTAAACAATCACCCCTATTTACGGACCAACATTTGATTCCCAAGGGTGGTCGCTAGTCAGAGGTTTTACTGTAGGTATATTGTTATTTCCGTATTTATTATCCATCAATTTAGTTATTAAATTTTTGAAATATAAAACTATTTTGTCAACCGTGTGCAACAACACGAACGCACCCCTGGGAAATTAATTTTGGAACGAGACCCGTCACTGTTATTATGTCAATTTTTATTATGACTGATAGTTTCAAATTAATTGTTAACCTATTAACATTCAATTTTATAGAAAATCAGCTGTCCATGTGCCGCCATATTGGTTTTTATATTTTGAAACATTTTTGAACCGCTGATTCAACTGATTTGATTCAGGAGGTTACGTACGCCTAGTTAAGTGGAAGCCGACTATATCTAAGGTATAAAAACACAATAATGGTATGACATAAAATATATAATATTAACAATCATCATGTAGGTACTTAACAAACACGGAAGAACATCGACGATTCCATTCACACTTAGCAAGGCGAGAACTCGCGCTCCAGCCATAAAATACGCAGGAAATCTGACAACCACACATTGTAGTTTACTCGTATTTCACTTTGGCTTGGAAATAATTATTTACTCAGTCCACAAATTTTTGCGGATCAGTCCGGAACTGATCCCAAAGTAGTAAGAATCTACTCAGTGAATCAGTTCCAGTTTCGAGCCCGGAGACTGGTATTGGAACTATTAGTATCACCGAACCGAGTACACCGAGCTTGCGCATCGGTACGCAGTCGCTGACCACTCGAGTCCGCCTGCTGTTGCCTTAGATCAGTTGAATCAGATATTTGTTAAGATTGGCCGGACTCGTACCCGTACCTGTTCAAAATTTTGATCAGGATCGGTTTTACAAGTCCAGGCCCAGGGATCAGTGCCATCGGATCAGTTCTAGTATAGAGCAGCCATCGTTATTACTTACTATTTCGCATGGAACTTCACACCCAAAGGCCGGTTTGCTAGACCTCTACACTCTGTGATTGTGAGTTCTATAGATTAAGAATTAATTGTATTTGTTGGAAAAAACTGCTCTACTGGCTTGTTAAGGGGATTGGTAAAATTTTTCTATATGTACATATTTATATAGGATTTATTCCTGTTGTGTCTTCATATCTTCGTAACAGTTGTTATAGGGTGATTATTATTATTATTATTATTATACGCGCGACCAAAACCGTTTGGTGAACTGCGCTAGGTATATATTAGCCACTGCCACCAGTTTTGGTCGCGTGGTATATAATTATGGTAGGATATGAGTACATTATAATATGCAAAACTCGGTTTTTGCAGGATAAGTTGTTTTAAGAGAAACGTGAAAAACCGCCGATAAGTTTATTTAAAAAAAAAAATTGGAAAAATTCGATACGTACGTTACTTAATAGCTGAAACCCATATTAATTAAGATCTGGATACAATTTACAACTTATCTGTAGCTCATAACTTACCTTTAAATCAAAGTAAAACTCAATTAATTTTATTTGGTAAAAACTCTCATCTACTTTCTGATCGCCTCAATATAAGAATTAATAATGATAAAATCACTACCTCTGTATCATATAAAAATTTAAGTGTCCGTTTTGATCCTAAGCTTAGGTTTAATCGGCACATTTCTTACTTCAAAAAAGTTATTGTAAATTAATAAGAACTCTGTATTTGTTTAAAGATTTTCTTCCAACACAGATTAAATTGAGGTTGTGTGACTCGACTATCTTATCATTGCTGTCATATTGTAATATAGTGTACTCGCCGGCCTTGCTTCAGGAGGACAAAGAGAGCCTTCAGCGCCTTCAGAATGGTTGTTTGAGATACTCCTACGGGTTGATGAAGTATGATCATGTTTCTCAGAGCTTCATAGACTCCGGTTGGTTGAAATTAGATCAAATATTTCACTTGCATTTATGTACTTTGGTTTTTAAAATAATTAAATTTCAGCAACCAAGTTATCTCTTTGACAAACTTGCGAGGGGTTCTGATGTACATGATCGATTAACCCGGCATAGTGGGCTTTATTCTGTTCCCAGACACAGAACGGCATTGTTTCGAAGGTCTTTTAGTTACCAACAAATATCAGAAGTTGCTCATCTGTTGAAACGTTCAAGAGATTAAAAGATTATCTCAGATTGCGTATTTGATAATTCTAATTGTTTTTTACTCATCTCATCATACTCTTTGAGTTATTCGTTGCTAGAGCATTAATGGTCGCACATTTGCTACTAATTTGTTTTTTAGGTTCCAGTTATGTTATTTATTTATTATTTACTTAACTCATTTTTATTTCATTTTTGGTACAATTTGCTTTTTGTTATTTTTTATTTTTATAATGTTATACTAGTTTTGTTGTTTATTTTTTTTAATTAATTTGTTCATAAGATGGTTAGATGAGTAGCCATGCTAGATCTCGCCACCTCTGTGAAATTTTACATTGTTAATTACTGGCTGCATTATATAAATAAAGGCAATTTATTATTATTATTATTATAGTTATTTTTATCCAAAAAAGTAAAAAAAAACCTTTAGAATTAACTAATTTAGTAAATAATTCAAATCAAATTATTCAAAAACAAAGTTTTGCATCTTTCTCGTTCAAGGAACAAGTTTTGCAACTAAGAAATGCAAAATACTAGCGAATAAAAATAATTGCTTCATTACTTACAATGTTTAATAAAAACACGTTAACAAAGTTTAACTTTCTAAACTCTAAAAAATTACGTTTCGGGCGTTGTGTCCTCTAAATCCTCAGTATCACTTAAGGGGCTACTCGGCTCGCCTGGAGAATCGACAATTTTGTAGAACTCTAGTTCTGGAATTTCTCTCCAGTCAGGGCCATAGTGCTTCTCCAAAAGACTAGCAATTGAAGATTTGTCTCCCCTCAAAGAGTTTCCCGTTATAACTTTTGTAGGGTTTAGTCCTGAAAGTTGTTTCCCTCTTTTTACTATACCATCAGAACAAAAATCTGACCTACAGGGCAGCAGGTATAATCAACAGGCTATTGTCACGTGATGAGTATAATATATGATTGGTCAACGGCAAATACCGAGTTTTGCATCTGACAGACATCTGACAAAACCTGAGTTTTGCATCTACGTTATGTTTTTGAATGTATTTTATTCTATAAAAGACCGACTTTTGCATTTCGTTTTTTTGAGTATGCTATCTATAAACAATGCATTAATGTATACGACATACAAAAAAATGTAATATTTTACAAATTGTCAAAAACCGAGTTTTGTATAATATAATGTACTCATATTATTTACTGAATGATGATTCACTTTTGTACAAATTATTTTTTCTTAGTATTGATTGTTTCTGAATCGGTTCTCTACTGAAACTTTTTGCACAAAGATGTTTTGTCAATTTTTAGAGCTTGTTCTAATTGTAATGTGCTATACAGAATGGAAACTGTAACTGGAATAGATACTGCATGAAAACTACCAATTTTAACCCTTTTTACGAGGTCTATTTGCCAAGTATTCGATCTTGTGCTGCTTTTTACCCCCTTAGTTGGTGTGGAACTTCACAAAATTTACGATATATCAGAAATAGTAAAAATCACCATCATTATTATAACAAAAATTTACTTCCATAAACCACGTATCTAAAAAACAAAAACTCTTACCCACTTCACTAGTAAAATCTTAACTATTTTAAATAAATTAAATTTGAAAATCAGTTTAGACGTGATGCCTCAATTAACTGGAACTAACTCCGCCCACTACCTGCGATGATATTATATTACCCTAAGTGGAAAAAGAACAGAAAGCACTGATGTCTCTTTCGCGAGGAATGCAGGTTAAGCTCGATTTGTATAGGTACTGTATAACTAAGAAATTTGCAGGAAATGTGAGTTAGCGGGCAATTCTGGTATTAGCTGCAGGCCTTGGTCTAGCTTTTTATACCATTCAAGTCAGTGGTCGCCAACATTTTCATTGTATTGAGCTACTTTGTTTATTTTGGAATAAAGCGTGAGCTACCTAGTCGTAAGCAACGTAAACCAACCTAAATGAAATAATGCATAGTTACATTATTTATGAAATTTTCGATTTTTACACATTTGTATATCAAACTATGTTGTGAGCTACCAGAATTGCCTTCGCGAATCGATGGGTTGGCGATCACTGATTTAAATCATAAGAATTTCTATTTGTGAGATTCTATTTGGTTTGGATAAAGTTACCCTAGTACACCACAGATGTTTTGATTTTCTCAGGAAAAAAGTGGGAGTTGGTTTTTATTTGAGTAGTAACAGTTTTCACTACTAACTAAAATTTAATTCCGTTTAAAAATTAGATGTGCTAGTATTTATATTTATATTTACAAGATTTGTGTATTTGTAAGCGCCTATTTCTGACTTTGGTCAGGTAACTGTGATGTTAAGCTTAGTTTGCCTAGTTTTTGTATTAAATAAAACAAGTACATATTTATCTTCTAAAGTGTTTTCCTTTATTTACTTTGTTGTACCTATTGAATTTTATCCAAAAATATAAATAGGTATTATTATCACAGTTTTACTATACTTGACTTTTTAAACTTTCAATGGCTATATTTTCTACACTCAAGAATATATCAAAAATACCATTGCTACTAGAAAAACGCTGCTACTAAAAATGATTTATTTTGCGGACCTCCCTCATCCACTTTAAAATCTTATGCATAAATTTCACCATTACAAAATGAAAACTTGGCGACGATAATCTGGACAGGAGAATTCTGGTAGGTGAAACCATGACAGAGAGAATTACTGCAACACCCGAATTTATTAAAAACGTTTGCTTCGGTGATGAGTCTTCTTTTTTTCTAAATGGTCATCTGACACAGAACTGCCGCTACTGAATTGACGTTAATCCAAATCCACATATGTTTACAAAGGAGCATACTCAATTATCCCAAAAATTCAATGTTTGGGCGGGAATATTATGTCCTTTTTTATTGTATTATCCAAACCAGTGTATTGGTAGAAGAGGTACAATTGAGTGGCCTCCAAGATCACCTGATCTGACCCGTATGGATTTCTTTTTATGGGGTTACATTAAATCACTAGTTTACAAAACCCAGCCGGCTTATCTGGAAGAATTGCGTCTGAGGATAATTGATGCGAAGTATTCCAATAAACATTTTTTGGAGGAATTTAAAAACGACTTTATTTTTGTTTAAATCAAAATGGAATTTTGAGCAATTAATAAAATAGTTTATATATATAATAGCATTTGCGTTATTGCAAAAAAATAAAGGGTTTTAGCACTACGATGGTGTTTTAGTTTAGGCTTGCAAAGGGATCATCAATTTGTTTATTTTTTTATTTTTCCTATCAAATTTTGTAAAAGTCAGTTTTAATAAAGTTTCTACTTGAATTTCAATAAGTTTGGTATCTCTGAAAAGCTAATCAGCTTTCACAAGTTGGATAGTGTCATCTAAGATTTTTAAGCAGATGAGGATAGTGCTTTAGGAGTGGGTAAGGGTGGTCCACAAAATAACTCATTTTTATTCTCCCGCGTTTTTGTAGAATGCTATTTTTGGTTTTTTGATATCTTCTTAAGTGTCGAAAATATAGTCACATATAAAATTCACTTGTATGTCTTACATAATAATATGTTCGGTGTTTTAGACAGTCTTAAAGATTTTTATTATTGTGATATAAAAATGGCACTTACTTAATATTTTACTAAATATATGCTTTCGTCTTTTGCTAACTTCACTTGCCTAAAGATGCGAGGACAAAAAAGGCTAAAGCCGGTTCTGTAGAATATTTACATCAACGAAATTTCCGAACTGCCCAAACTCGATGGGCCCTGATCGGATACCCATAGTAAGGACATAATGAAATATAATATTTGCATTATATTGTATATACAGGGTGCTACAAAATCGTCGAGTCCGTGGGAATCTCGAGAACGGTAAGAGATAACATGGATAAATTAAGGCAAAGTTACGCATTTAGTGGTTTAATAATTTAGTAAAAGAAAATCGCAAATATTCGGAGATATCGGATATCCTAGCAATTTTCTTTTGTTTAGAATTAACCGTATTTTAGACTTGCGCTGACTTGTCTGAATGGTTTATTAGCATAATGACTTGGAAAAGACAGCGTTAATTTTATTTACAATTGAAACGTCGAACTCAACGTGTGATAAACTAAAAGTTATGACGTATTGGTAAACCACAGAAATACATTTGACATGCACTAAACTTACCAATGGAAAACGCTACGAACAACCCTGATAACATACAAGAGCTTCGCCGCCCAAATATTGGAGAACAACCAATCAAGCGGTGCGCCTGCGCATAGTTCGCGTTCAATGCTGCGTTGTCATGTTATAGTTTACGTTCGCGGCGTAGTACAAAGCCGCCAAAGTACCATGGGTTTTTAAATACAAATAGCTGGATTAGTTCTCAGCGAGTGCAAGGTTTGGCAACCTATTGTACAGGGTTATCCAACCAAGACTAGACAAGGCGATTTTTTGACTTTTCCTGTACTTTTATAAAAAAAAACTGAAATAGCCATCTTAAGTCATTTTCTCCCGCGAATTCGAATATCTTCAGCAAAAAACAATTGAACATCAAACAAAAGTACTAGGGGTCACTTTGATATTTTTTTAAATGGGATGCCGTATTTTTAATGAGCTTATCCGATTTTTCATATAAATTTTCATCTAAAATGTTGAATTTTTAATTCAAAAACGCCTTTTTTCTTCAGTTTTAAATTCGGAAAATGTTCGTCTACCGTACGATTAATACCTGATAGATGGATACCCGTTTCACCTGTTCACCCTTTAACCTGCTTTAAAGCGTCCGTCAGTTAGACAAAATAATCAAGTGTCAAATTTCTATATATTTTTCACGTTCTTTGTGTTTGTCGAGCATTCTCTCCACTTTTGTAATATAATTTTATTACACTTAGCCGTTCTTCTAAAGAATATTTCATTATTTGTAATTAATTCGTGAAAAATATATAGAAATTTGACACTTGATTATTTTGTCTAACTGACGGACGCTTTAAAGCAGGTTAAAGGGTGAACAGGTGAAACGGGTATCCATCTATCAGGTATTAATCGTACGGTAGACGAACATTTTCCGAATTTAAAACTGAAGAAAAAAGGCGTTTTTGAATTAAAAATCCAACATTTTAGATCAAAATTTATATGAGAAATAGGATAAGCTCATTAAAAATACGGCATTCCATTTAAAAAAATATCAAAGTGACCCCTAGTACTTTTGTTTGATGTTCAATTGTTTTTTGCTGAAGATATTCGAATTCGCGGGAGAAAATGACTTAAGATGGCTATTTCAGTTTTTTTTATAAAAGTACAGGAAAAGTCAAAAAATCGCCTTGTCTAGTCTTGGTTGGATAACCCTGTACATAAATTAAAATGGATAAACTAATACCTCATATTATATTTATTATAGCAAATGATGATAAATTAAATGTTTGTTATTGAAAATAGGAGAGTTTAATAAACTTAAACTGGTTTATTCTACTTCATCGTTCAACTTGAATAATAACACCAAGAAAATTTAGTCTCTAAAACTGGCGCGTGAGCTTGCTACGGTCCACTACTGAACTGGGAACTTTTAGGAAGAAACCAGCATCAGCTGTTAATGTCACATGTGGGTGTCGACTGTCGAAACGCTATGTTTTTAGAAAAAGTTGACTCTATTATCTGTTTTAAAGTGTTCGCCTTAAACTTAAAATTTCTGTTTCATTTTTACGCTACTGCTATATGTAGGTGTACCTTTTTTTTACTCAGGAGCAATGTCACTTTTTCTGTTTTAAGATATTTCAAGGTCTAGAGTCAAAAACTTAGGCGCTAAAGTAAATGTTATTTATAATTATAAAATAAATAAGAATGTCAATAAAAACCTAGAATTACTTCTCATTTTTCGTTTTTTTTTTCGGATATCTCCGAAATATTTATAATTTTCTTTCATCAAAATACGCAAATTTGTCTTTAATTTAACCATCACCGTAACTCTTACCGTTTTCGAGGTCCCCATATGTACAGGGTGTCCCAAATTCGAGCCTCATCATGGGGATCTCGGAAACTATAAGAGATACAGCATCGGTTAAATTGTGGCAAAGTTGCGCAATTTCGTACTGAGCAATATCGCAAAAAAATATCTGAGTTATCTTTTTTAGTTTTTGAAATTTTTGCAAAAAACTAAAATTTTGAGTTTTTGTTTTTTTAAATTGTTCGACTTATTTTATCCGCTACAGAAAAACAAGCACAACATTGTTAAGGCAACTTTTTACGCTACATATTGTTACGTTTTTAGAATTTCGTTACAACGTTTCGTTTTTGTGGAACTATTAACAACTTTAATTTTTTAAATACGGACCTGCATTTTTTATTTTATTTTTTGATAGCCCTTTAAGCCCCGAATTCAACCATGTACCACACTTAATTATATTTAGACGTTTTGATGTCATTATTACATCTTCAGGAATGTGATCATTATTTTTAAATACGGCCCTGGTGTATATTTGACTCTTGGTTTATTAAAACCACCATACTGGGCTAAATTAGTATCAAGCGTAGCAAAATAACTATTATGAGGCTGCAAGCGTTCAGGATAGTCCTGAAATAACGGTCACAAGAAATTTTGTGAATTCCTATTGGAAGAATAATAATAAACTCGTAACATGTCGCGCTTTTCTAAAGCAGAAAACATAATTTTGCTGAAATATTCAGTATAAATGGTGACTGCAGTTGTCAAGATAATTAAGGTGGAAGTATCAACATGCTTGCCAACCTATAACCTATTTCGCGTTTATTTATTTAATTTTTCTAGCTTTTACACAAAATTTAAATAAAATCATTATCGTCTTCATATTTTATAGGTAATAATTGACATTAAATAAATATCAAGGAATTTCATTAAATATTTTAGGAGAATTTTATAGCGAAAAATGTCCGGTAAGTTTTTTTTAAACATTATTATGTCATTCTTCTTTCACTATACAATTCTCCCAATATTAGCAATGAAATAAATTGATATTTTTGTAATATGTCAGCTATTACCTAAATATTGTACCGACGATATTGATTTTATTTAAATGTTGGTTAATCAAATAATAAACTAAAAAAAGCAACGCGAAATAGGTTTATAGGTTGGCAATAGATGAAATGACGTTGAGAATTCCACCTTAAGCCAAACAATCAAGTAAAAGTTCTTGTCATAGCAACCTTTGTTTTGTTTGGTTTTATTTTTACTTTGTTACAATTTATATAAAAACTTAAATATAGTAAATTATTTGTATAAAATTCCGGATCCATTTACATGTTGTATGTGGTAAAAAGATTAAGTAACTAACACCAGGGCCGTATTTAAAAATAATTATCACATTCCTGAAGATGTAATAATGACATCAAAACGTCTAAATATAATTAAGTGTGGTACATGGTTGAATTCAGGGCTTAATGGGCTATCAAAAAATTTAATAAAAAATGCAGGTCCGTATTTAAAAAATTAAAGTTGATAATAGTTCCATAAAAACGAAACGTTGTAACGAAATTCTAAAAACGTCACAATATGGAGCGTAAAAAGTTGCCTTAACAATGTTGCGCTTGTTTTTCTGTGGCGGATAAAATAAGTCAAGCAGTTTAAAAAAACAAAAACTCAAAATTTTAGTTTTTTGCAAAAATTTCAAAAACTAAAAAAGATAGCTCAGATATTTTTTTGCGATATTGCTCAGTACGAAATTGCGCAACTTTGCCACAATTTAACCGATGCTGTATCTCTTATAGTTTCCGAGATCCCCATGATGAGGCTCGAATTTGGGACACCCTGTACAGGGTTTTTCCGTATATTTTGGAGCACCACTGGAGCTTTTATTTAAAGACCTAAAAAAAACTTTAAATTACCAAAGTTGCATGATTTCTCCTGAACTGCCAGAATTTGTTATCGGACAAAACAAATGAACATCGTAAATTTGTTTAATAATGCTAATGTCAATTTTTTTAAATGGAACACCCTGTATATTAATTTTTTTTTTAACTCCTCACTCTTTTCTGATTCCAAATATGTATATATGTTATATGTTTGTTTCATAAATTATTATCATTATTTATATTAATTATTGTTACTGAATAAGCATGTTTTCCTCATACCAATATAGATACCGATATAGATTTTTCCTACGAGCGTGCGCAAAGTAGTACTTTGCGCACGCATTTTTGTGTGCAAAGTTACACTTTTCCGCACTAGTGCGGATAAGACTTTTATCCGCACTGGGTGCGGAAAAGTAAAACTATTCAAAAATCTCCTTGGTAGGGAATATTTATATTTATTTTAGTAGCTGTAAACTATTTTATGGCAATGTGAGAAGCCGTTGCAAGAGTATTCTCTTTTATCTTTTAATCGTAATTCCCGATATTTGTATTTCAGCTTAAAACGAAAAATTTAGTTTCCTATTATTTTTTTTATTGTTATGTAATTTTTTAATTTTCTATTATTTTTTTTTGTTATGTAATTTTTAGTTGTAAGTATATTATAGTTCTTTCTTTAAAGTCGAATTAAAAATTATTAAATAAATTATCATATTTTTATTTTTGTTGTTATCTGATATGAAGCTCGTAGGAAAAATGTTGTTCCTAACAAGTGCGCAAAGTGCTTTTCCGCACGCAAGAACTTATCCGAACTCCGCTTCGCGTCGTTCGTCCAACTGTACTTGCGTGCGGAAAAGTATCACTTTGCGCACTTGTTAGGAAAATAACTATTCTAATCCGCAATATTTTGAAATGAAATTTTGCCTAAACGACTAAAGTAAACATATAACATATATACATATTTGGAATCAGAAAAGAGTGAGGAGTTAAAAAAAAAATTAATATACAGGGTGTTCCATTTAAAAAAATCGACATTGGCATTATTAAACAAATTTATGATGTTCATTTGTTTTGTCCGATAACAAATTCTGGCAGTTCAAGAGAAATCATGCAACTTTGGTAATTTAAAGTTTTTTCTAGGTCTTCAAATAAAAGCTCCAGTGGTGCTCCAAAATATACGGAAAAACCCTGTACTTACATAAATTTGTAGCACCCTGTATATGTGGGTACATTTTGCAGCGCTTTTAACAAGGTACCTTTTTTTTGGTTTTTTAGCATCTTCGAACTATTCCCAACGTTGTTTACATTAAATGTGTCCTGGGAATGGGAAGCAAACGACAAAAATCTATCACAACTTTTGCTACCTCACTGTTCATAAACTATACTGGGTTTCATAGAATTACTGCTACGTATTATTGCTACAATTCTTTTTTAAAACTAAGTGAAGAATGGCACTTCCCGAATATGGTTATAACTGATTTTTTTTTGTTAACTTAAACCTAATAGGATCCAATTTCTAACGGCTTTATTAAGTTGAATGACTATCGCTATAAGTAATAAACTCTTTGGCCTGGGCTTCTTTTATTACGAATTTTAAATCTGAAACAATAAAAAAAATATTTTAGAGATACCTACTAGTACAAAATTTAATAAACTAAGGCGTTTGCTTAAGGGTATATCATCGCTTTTTCTCGCGACATACATACATACATATACATATACGTATAACACATACGTACTTCCCTCCAAAATACAGATATTCAATACCTTGTTCCCTTATATAACCATGTGATTTTGGAGGGTACAACGTTGTGCGTTAAATTTCATTTTAAACGACTCTACAACCTTCCTCCTAAATACCAGACAAAACTTAACCTATATAAGTAACGATTAAAGAAAAATTGCTGGGAGGGTACTTTATATACACTAAGTGACATAGAAACCCGAACACCCGTTAAAAATTATTTAACTTCAATAATATTTCACATAAACATCCGGAGGGTCATAGTAAGAAAATGATTAAAATTTCAATCCATCTTTAAAGACAGACTAAGTTTGTTCGGGTTTGTTCTAAAAATTTAATCATACCTTCTTTTGTGATGATAAACTTGTATACAAAGTATTATTAAAATTAAATCATTTTTACTGGGTGTTCGGGTTTCTATGTCACTTAGTATATTTATATGGCAAATGCGCTGTTTAGTTCGACGTTCCTTCGGCGGCGCTGCAATTGTATTTGTATATTAGAAGCTTCGTTTTATGTTCCCTCCGCGATGTTTTAAAAGATTGTAATTTAAATAGACGATCTCGTTCCCTCCGATACCTGGCAACACAGCTTTATTTTAATTGTGTAGTGTTCTGCAGACAGGTTAGAAATTGCGTTGTCTAACATTTCTGTTTACTGGTATTGTCAGAAGATAATCAAGAAATTATTGTTATTTGTAACTATGCGAGCTGTCAATAAAATGTTATTTGACAGGATCTGCAGCACTCTTTATTTTGTACTAATGAATTGTTTTGATTTAACAGTAGTCCTTCGATTTTCGATGTAATGTTAATAAACCGGTCAAAATTAAGATTGTGTTTGATGCTGCTACTAAATTTTTCGTATAAAGTTTGAACGATAATCAGAATCAGAGTTTATTCATGTGTAAACAAAGTCTTACAATCGTCAACATTACAATAAAGAGACCAAAAATAGGAAATCGGTAGTAGTGACAATATTGTCTCAATAAATAAAATTTAAATATCACTTAAGCAGATCCTGCCCAACAAGTTTATCATTTAAAATCACAATTATTATAAAAACACTAATCAAGATAGAATACAATAATACAAAATTCATTAAGATAAAACACATTAAGATAAGACAAATTAATATACTATAAGACAGATTAAAATACAACAGATTAGAGAGAGAATTCCTGCTCATCCACAACAGAGCCCAGAAAATCACTTACGTTATAAAAACATTTCCTCAATAAATAGCCCCTTATCAACGCTGTTTGTAAACTGTTTTATTGGCAGCTCCGTAACTCTGACAGGCAATTTATTGTAGAACGCCGGTGCATAGTGCAACGTCGTATCCTGATATCCCTACGGGATATTGTATTGTGTTCATGCGCTGACTCAATCATCTGATACCCAGGTTCTGGTATACCGGGTGTCCACGGAAGGTGGCTCGCCCCTCTAACTTTTTTGTTTTTCAAGATAATGAAATAAATGTAAGGCGTATATTATTGGGACAAATCCTTAAACACCAGAAACCAATTTAAGAATATAAGTGCAGCGTGTAATTTAGTCTGGACCCCGATAATAAAATAAAGTATCGGATTTCGAAGGGAGAGAACTAAAAGAAACGATGAATAGAAAATAGTTAGTTAAGCTTGACTTTTAACACGTTATAGAAGTACTTGTCCATATATTTTGTATGAGAATAAGTTTTATTAAATATAATAATTAATAAATAGTTGTTATTTATTAATCTCTTCCTACAATTTGTCAGAAGTGGGATACGCGCGGGAGTGAGAAATAAAACAATTATATTTTGTTTCTATTCATATTTTTACAAAAACTTTAATTATAACTAGAGTTTAAACTAGCGTCGTTTGAAAATAAAATACTGTTACTTAGTGCCCGGTGTGTGCAACGTTAATTTACTGTGCCCAGTGATTCTAGTGACTAACAACATGTCCAACAGAGAAATTGCTCTAACTGATTTGGAATCCGGGACTCCCCAAGCCCATTCATTTGAAGATAGGTCGAATGTCCGCTCAACTACCCCTCCCTTGACCGTTCAACAGCAAATCATTTTATTACAAGAGGAGGTAAAGGTATTAAAGCAGAGTCAGAAGGTCAGTATTATATCTAGTAACTTTTCGTGGGAAAGCATTCCAGACTTTAATCCTGCATTAAATAATATTACAATAAATAAGTGGCTTCGACTTGCGGAAGAAAAAGCTTACTTTTTAAAATGGGATGATGTCACTACGACTCGATTTGCTATATCAAAACTCTTAGGTCGTGCACGCGAGTGGTATTTAAGGGGTGAAGTGGCTCACAAAAATTGGGCACAACTAAAAACCGCTCTACGTTGTACGTTTGACGTAGACATGCAAAGTACGGGTTTGTTATTTAAAGGCGCCGCTCTATACACATCCAATAACAATAATACTTTAGTTCAATACTTCGCAGAAAAGTTGAGCAAATTGCAACGCCTCAACTGGGAAATACCTGAGCAGGAAAAAGTGAACATTATTGCGCACGGGATTCAAAGCAAGGACATTAGACAAATGGCGCTCGCAAATAATTATAAATCCGTCGAAGATTTATTAACCTATCTAAGGGGTTGTGATATCAATATGCCTGGTTCCGGGCGCGTGGACAACAAACCAGAAAATTTTAAAATGCCTTGTTATCATTGCAACGAACCGGGACATCGCAGTTTTAACTGTCCTAACAAACGTTCAATGGAACTAAACATTTCTCGTCGCACAAACAAAATACTTTGTAATTTTTGTAAAATAAACGGACATTCTGAGAAAGACTGTCGCAAAAAGAAACGCGAACTTAATTATACGAAAAACGCCTGAAAATTAGCGGAACAACGCATACTTTTCGTGTCAAAACATTTTGTAAACCTTTATTTTAAAGAGGTCGTTATCAATAATACCAAAATAACCAGGCTAATAGACACCGGCAGCAGAGTACATATTTTTTTATTATACCGTGCTGGCAGTGAATGTTCCCTTATTAAAATATCGGTCGCCCGAAAACTTAACTTGAAGATCATAGACAGCCACCCTCGATTTTTAAAGTGTTTTTCAGGTCAAATTTATAAGAGACGACAGATAACTTTGTGACCGTGTCAGTGACCGGAATTATTGTCGTACCAAATAGCATGTGACCAGCTGATATATTAATTGGCAATAAATTTTTGTCTCATCCCCATGTAACATTTCACAAAAATGGCAGCGAAATAAAAATTAATACATGTACAGACTTTTCTCCTATAAATAGTACTAAGGTGTCGAGACTTTTATCTAAAACTGATATATCTTGTAACTTGCACAGCCATGCAATACTTGAACTTTTAAATAAATATCGCAAATGTGTTGCCCTTAATCTTAGTGAAATAGGTAAAACTGATTGTGTTGAAATGAACATTGAATTAACGAGCTTAAACCCTGTATGTTACAATCCATATAGGTCACCAAAAGATTTTAAATTTTTGCGCATGAGTTTTAATTTGTGCAATGCACTTTTATTTTTCAACGGATGGTTAGTAAAATTGTGAACGAACTAAAAGACGGCACCGCATTTCCCTATTTAGACGATATTCTTATCCCATCCAAAACGTACGAAGAAAACCATGGCTATAGTTGTCTCGTTACATTTTCGAATATAAATACTGGGAAAACAATTCACAATTTATACAGATCGTGCAGCAGTACGTACAACTGCAAAAAAAAAAAATATTTAATACCTAGGATAGCTCGTTGGTGGCCCGAAATTCAAGACTACTTTTGTCATAGAATACCGCGCTGGCGCATCAATGAACCATGTTGACTACCTTAGTAGACACCCGATCCCCGACCAACAGTTAATTTCAAATATAATAAATTTAACCGAATCAGAATGGATCGCAGCGGTACAACGTCAAGATAACAAAATTAAAAATATCATTGAAATTCTTCAATCTGTCAAAAATCGATCAAATAAAAATTACTTTGTACACTATAAAGAATAATATTTTATACCGAAAAATAGATAATTCATCAAAGTGGGTGGTACCAACGTCCTGTAGATGGCTGATTTGTCGCCTTAATCACGATGATGCCGGACATTTCGGTTTTGAGAAAACGCTGCAAAGAATTCGACGAAACTACTGGTTCAAAAAAAAATGGCCAATTTTGTAAAGAAATACGTGGCATCATGTTTAAATTGTTTATATATGAAAGGTGTCGCAGGACGCAAATCAGGTTTTCTTCACCCAATTCCAAAATCAACAATTCCGTTTCAAACAATGCACATTGATCATTTAGGACCATTTGTACAGTCAAAAAAAAACACATCCACATTTTTGTAATAGTTGACGCATTCAGTAAATTTGTATTTATCGAACCAGTCAAAAGCACAAGTGCCAAATACGTCATTAAAACCCTTGAGAACTTAATATTCCTATTTAGGCCACCCGACCGAATTATCTCAGACAGAGGATCAGCTTTTACCTCGAAGAAAATGACAGATTTTTGTCAAAAGTATAACATCAAACACGTTAAAAATGCGGTCGCTACGCCCCGTGCAAACGGACAATGTGAAAGGTATAATTTAACAATTTTAAACTCGCTGCGATGTTATTCTGTAAATGATGAAAACGAGAAAAATTGGGACTCACATTTAAAACTTATACAGTTTAGCATAAATTCCACAGTTAATAAAACAACTGAAAAATCAGCCTATGAAATATTGATGGGAATAAATCCAAAACCCATCGCCGATGCGAAAATCCTTTCAGTAATAAGTGACAACCTAGCGACAGAAAATTTACAGACCCTTAGAGCACAGGTGGCTCAAAATATTTACGACAAGCAACAAACGGCAAAAATTATTTACGATCAAAAACGCAAGGCACCCCACAAATTTAAGGTCAATGATTTAGTTATGGTGCGTAAAACCGATCTCGGGTCAGGTAGCGGTCCCAAAAAGTTAATGCCGAAATTTAAAGAGCCCTTTAAGGTTACAAAAGTATTAGACAATGATAGATATATTGTGAAAGATTTTCGTAGTCCCAGACCATCTGTATCTGTTATAGCTATAGATAGTCTGAAGCCCTGGATCACGTTAAGCGACCAGGAGTATCAGCCTTTGTAAGTATTATTTGACAGCTCCAATTATAAATATGTCCCCGATCATTTTTCGGAAGCACAGAATTGTCTGTATGGCCACTAAAAATATTCCACCTTTTCGAAAAAAAAAACACACTGTTATAAATATTATATATTCATATCTTAAAACACACACATAAGCGTTTGGTAGTTGGGTACTACAAGATTACACCATAAAACAGCATTAAATAGTACTATTCCCGAGGGTTACCACACTTTCGTAAGCGCAGAGCTCGTAGTTCTGTAAGCCTGCACATAGCAGATGTTCACACCTGAAAATGGCTCCATTTCAGAAGCTCGGTCCCATTGAGCAAGTTATATGTTATATTTTATGACCGAAAGCCTGCAATATGCAGATGCCTAGGAATGAATTAAAGAAATCTCTCTCTTTTGTTTATTTCTAGAAGCCCAATCTTACTTGTCGCCCATGGGATTGGAAGCCCGTACAATAATATGTAAGTATTCATATTATTCTGGGATAATCCTGAATAACGGGTTAATTGTCGGAGCCAATGCGAGCCAGTTAGAACCACTTAGCAAAATTTTGACAAACTATTATTAAATGTAAAAAGGGAGGGGGGGGGGGGGGGGATTGGGGTTTCATGGGTCTAATATTTGTAGGTTTTGACTGGATTGGTTGACTCTGGGAACTATCCTGCACACATTCAGAAGCTTAGTCAATGAGAACTGACGCTCATTCAGTTCGAAAAAAATCAAAGCGACGTAGAAGATCTGACTAAATGCCCAAACTGGCTGTAGTTTGGAAGCCTATCAGTCAACATACTGATTGATAGATGCCTACTTAGTTGATTACAGTAGATGAGAACTTTGTTGTTGATGCTTTAAGGTGACGTAGAAGATCTGACTAAATGCCCAAACTAGCTGTAGTCTGGAAGCCTATCAGTCAACCCACTGATTGATAGATGCCTACTGATGCCGATAAAGTTTGCGTTGAAATAATTTCTCAAGCGGCTTTATTTGCCCACTTCGTACTATCCGATGTATAATTAAGTACCGCGCTAATTTTGGCCAACGCATGGTAGCAGGCATATTGCCAGGCGTTGATGACAGTATGCCTGTTGATTACAGTATAGATAAGAGCTAAATGCCCAAACTGGCTGTAGTTTGGAAGCCTATTAGTCAATACACTAATTGATGGATGCCTACTAAGTTGATTACACTGGATGAGAGTTTGTTGCTGATGCTTAATATATGAATCAAAACATACCAAGACTTGCTGATGCTTAATATATGAATCAAAACATACCACACAAACATAAATGCTATTACTCTTCATTTAATTGACTTTGTATATTTTCCACAGACGACCACATCAAAATAATGACAGTGACGAGCTAGCGGACGATTCATCCACGGATTAAGAAATTGCAAGTCATAAAGTTGTTTATCCACGCAGTCCAATGATGTTTGGGTTCGAGGACGAACCTATGTCAGGATGGTCGAACTGTAAGGCGTATATTATTGGGACAAATCCTTAAACACCAGAAACCAATTTAAGAATATAAGTGCAGCGTGTAATTTAGTCTGGACCCCGATAATAAAATAAAGTATCGGATTTCGAAGGGAGAGAACTAAAAGAAACGATGAATAGAAAATAGTTAGTTAAGCTTGACTTTTAACACGTTATAGAAGTACTTGTCCATATATTTTGTATGAGAATAAGTTTTATTAAATATAATAATTAATAAATAGTTGTTATTTATTAATCTCTTCCTACATAAAATTCGGGGGATTTGTATAGGTACGACATAAAACTGCATTTTTTGACAAGTGACTCAACATTATGGAACTTCCGGTTTAACCGGAAGTGACATAAACTTTCGATTTTTAAATGGGACACCTGGTATATTTTTACTTTTTTTGACTCCATATGACATTCTAAATACAACGATGTGTCACGTGTCACTTTTTGTCACCAAGAAAATATTTTTTTCCAAATTTATTGTCTAATCTAGAGGGCTATGAATACCTTAAAATCACTTATTTTAGTTCTTTAATCTTGGGAAAAATACCATTTTACTATTTTTGGTCCAATGCTATGTGCTATGTAAAATTTACTCTTTAAAGTTGTATAACTAATTTTTTTAAATGGCAACATGGTGGCTCGTGGGGTTAAGAAAAAAGATGATTTTATTAGTATTATTATGATACCATACACTATTAGGTTTTAGAAAAGCTGCCATTAAAAAACTTTAAAAAGTTAATTTTCCTAAAATGAATCATCGTTTGGGAATAAATTTGGATTTAAGCATCAAGTAGCCTATGACCAGCAAAACTGATAAAACAAAATCATGCCTTGAAGAAAATTGAAATGTCAACAGCTTCTGCCAAAGTAAATTAGTTTGTTGTTTAAAAAACATGGAAAATAATAGTTTTACAAGGAGTGAAAAAGTTGATAAGTTATTATTGTCAGGCTCATTTCGCATTTTCGGAACCAGTTTTGGGTACCTAATAGTGCCGGGTTGGATGACGCCGATTAAAATATCTTTGTGCGTAAAGTCGTGCAGCATCGGTTGAATTATTTCTACATTCTCCAAACACTAATAACATCAACTTTTTCACTCTTGTAAAACTATTATTTTCCATGTTTTTTAAACAACAAACTAATTTACTTTGGCAGAAGCTGTTGGCATTTCAATTTTCTTCAAGGCATGATTTTGTTTTATCAGTTTTGCTGGTCACAGGCTACTTGATGCATTTAAATCTAAATTTATTCTCAAAAGATGCTTCATTTTAGGAAAGTTCTAAGTTAACTTTTTAAAGTTTTTTAATGGCAGCTTTTCTAAAACCTAATAGTGTATGGTATCAAAATAATCGTAATAAAATCCTCTTTTTTCTTAACCCGACGAGCCATCATGTTGCCATTTAAAAAAAATGAGTTCTACAACTTTAAAGAGTAAATTTTACATAGCACATAGCATTGGACCAAAAATAGTAAAATTGTATTTTTCCCAAGATTAAAGAACTGAGATAAGGGATTTTAAGGTATTCATAGCCCTCTAGATCAGTGGTCTCCAAACCACGGCCCGTCAGTGTCATCAACCCGGCCCGCGACAGCTAATGACCAGTGTCCGCAATCCGGCCCGCGACCGCTAATAAGTTAGAAAAAAAAACACAAAATGAAAATAACTCTGTTTTATTTACTTGCTATGACAAGTAAATGATTTACCGCGCCGCTCGCTTCTACTCTAACTACTGTCATTTAGAAGTGGTGGAAGGTGGAATACACTATAACTTTCGCGAACCAACGAGGTGCGACGCGATTTGAGCGCTATCTGTTAGCGATGGATAGAGGGTCACTACCTATTTTCGCGTGTAACCAACAGATGTCGTGTAGTATCGCGGTCGTAACAATACAGTACAATACTATTATAGTGATTGATTGAACTAGCGAACTTAGCAAGCGTATATTTATAGTGGTATACCACTCGGTGACTGAATGGTCTTGCACGAATAGGACAATCTTAACATAGTATAAAACAAAGTCGCTGTCTGTCCGTCCCCTACCAGCTATATATGCTTAAATCTTTAAAACTACGCAACGGATTTTGAAGCGGTTTTTTTAAATAGATAGAGTGATTCAAGGCGAAGGTTTTTATGTATAATAGCGACCCGCCCTGGCTTCGCACGGGTGCAATTTCAGAAAGTAGCATGCCGGGTACTAATATATCGGGTTTGTATTTATACCAGCGGGTTGCAACGCATGCCGGATACACGCTAGTATACTTATAAAGTTAGAAAATATAACAAATAGGTTCGCAAGACAAAAACGACAAGTAAACTTTATTGTATTCGTATGTTTTGAAATTTAATATTTCCCCTTCTAGTTTTTTTTCTTTCGTTTTTTGGAAACTCACAATTTCATTTATTTTATTAATAGGGAAATATTAAAAAAAGTTTTTGGTCCGTTAGTTCCATTTTTAATTTATTTTTCCTGCTTGAATAAAAAAAGTTTTTTGGGTGACATACCAAAAAAAATTTGCACGAAGCGCTATCTACTTAAAACGCAAGCACTATCAATGAAAAAAGGGCGTGGCACCCAAAAAATTTTCGCCGCATTCTGGAATTGGCCCTTGGAACTTACTGGAGTAATCAATATGGCCCTAAGGCTGAAAAGTTTGGAGACCCCTGCTCTAGATAAAACAATAAATTTGGAAAAAAAATATTTTCTTGGTGACAAAAAGTGACAAGTGACACATCGTTGTATTTAGAATGTCATATGGAGTCAAAAAAAGTAAAAATATACCAGGTGTCACTTCCGGTTAAACCGGAAGTTCCATAATGTTGAGTCACCTGTCAAAAAATGCAGTTTTATGTCGTATACAAATCCGCCGAATTTTATTTTATTATCTTGAAAAACAAAAAAGATAGATAAATGTACTATGATGGTAGTGTAAGGATTTCAAATTTTTTAAAGAAAGGTCTGGTTTCAGCTTCAAGGTCCAGATGTTGTGCCCTTTCTTATTTCTATTTTGTGGCGTTTTAAACAAGAAAGAATAGCATTCAGTGGCGAAATTAAAAAACTGTTCAAAGTAGTAATTAGGTAGATGTGAAAAATTTCTTTGGCGCGGAGCGATTCTTAGTGCAATATGTTCCTCTTCTAAAGCACAATTTAACTGTGTAGTGGATGGCGAAATAAAGGCACTTGGAAGATTTTATACTTCTTGTATTTTTTATAATGTTTTACAAGATGGCAAATTAGCACAACTTACTTCTAAATCTTAACAACGAAAAATTATAATGAATGAATGAATAATATCTTACTAACTTCTCTAGTGGTTTTATATAGTTAAAAATAATGAGGATTTAATTACGTTAAATATAGATTGCAATTATCTTCTAATAGAAAGTCCAGTATGACAATTTATTTACTTAAGAACAAAGAAATATTCATGTGATTCAATAATAGTGTTTACAATCATTTATCTTAATGACTAAAGGGACAATTTAGGAAAGTTACAAATAAAATATTGTTTTGCAGAAAAATATAATATTATATGTATGCTAAAAAAAATATATGTATAAATTATACACATTGCAAATAGGCACATTACACCTCCCTCCTTAAAATAAAAGTTTGAATAATATGAAAACTTTTTATTTAGTATTAATTAGAAGGTATCTTTTAATTTTGCTATTCTAGCACTACGTCTTATTGGAGTATCTTCATTTTGAATT
The DNA here is from genome assembly GCA_963969555.1 of Polydrusus pterygomalis. Lineage (NCBI taxonomy): Eukaryota > Metazoa > Arthropoda > Insecta > Coleoptera > Curculionidae > Polydrusus > Polydrusus pterygomalis. Next base: position 48,346,870 of record OZ018378.1, read on the forward strand.
TCACATTGTGTAGTATTTGGTAGTTGAATCTCTTCACAATGTTTTGATACTTTTCTTTTACAAATGTTAAAGGTAAGGCAGTTTGTAATTTGTGCACACTTGCTAGATGTGTCAATATGACTATGACTACATTTATTTCGTATAAACCTAAAGATCTTATATCCTATATATAATAAAAATAATTTAACAAGAGAAAGAAATATAAAGGTAAAATAAGAATTATTAGATATTTTACTAACAAAAGATTCATTTGACAATTCCTCTGATAACTCTTCTAAGTGTTTTAACTTATCACTAGCGAAATTTAGTGAGTCAGTATCAAGGTTTTTAAGAATGGGAGTTAATTGCAAATTTTCCTTGGTATTATTACTTGGTTTTTTATAGCAATCGTCATCGAATTCAAAATTGGGTATTATGGGTACGAAACTACTTTCTGAAATAATAGGTTCAGAAGAAAGCATTACTGAACTAGTATAAACTTTGCAATTTGCGGTAAGGGTTAAAATACCTGTGTTATTTAGAATTAAATTTGTTACTTTTTTAGATTCACAACTTAAGGTAATATCTGTGGCTTTTGGAAGAACATATATCCATGAATTAGGTGTTATTAACTTATGCCACATTTCTGTACTTGTGTGTAAAGTACGTGTATCACAATTTTCTGGAATTGTTGACATAACTGATAACAATTCTGTTTCGCAAATTGGTCTATAGTTTGTAAAATACAAAGGTTCATTATTATCACATATAATATTAGATTGATCTATATTTTTACAATTTTCGAGTGAATTTAACGTAGTATATACATTTCTATTTTCCGAAAGGACTAAAAATTTGATACTTGGCAATATAAACAGATATGATTGAAATTTCTGTCGGTAAACAGGTAAAGGTATTAGATTGTAAAGGTAATATTGATTTTGACTAACAAGAGGAAGTCTTAAAATAAAAATAATTCTTTCTTCAGAAAAATAGTATTGAATTTTAGTAAGTTCAAGCAAAAAGTGACTGTTTTGAATATTAAGAGGTAATGGATAAGTTGCAGATGTTGGTAAATAAGGTAAGGTTTTTATTAGTTCATTAATTAATTGTTGAGGTGATATTACGAAAGGGTGAACAGAATTTGATTTTGCAAAGAGAATAGCGTTGATTATAGTTGATATTTCGTTTTGTAGTTCATTCGTAAATAACATGAGAAAAGCAAAATGTTCTTCGATTGTTTGTTTCATTTCTAAGTTGAATATTTTATTATTTAAATCTTTTGAATAATTACTTAATTTTTCAAAATTTTCATTAAATATTTTTCTATTTTGATCTAAATTTGTTATAGTATTATCAAAGTTACTAATTGTACTTCTTACGACTTGAATTTGTTGTGATAGTAAATTAACTACATGTTTTTCATTATCTTGTACGCTGTTTAAGGCTTGATTAAAATAATTTCCGTCGTTTTCATCGAGAGTACCAAATATAGTTTTGAAAGTTGAACCAATGATGTTAAACCAACCTCGTTTTTGTCTATGACGTCCCATTAATTCTTTTAAGGCTTGTTCTTTTTGAAACAGTTCAGGAATATTTGTTTTTAATAAATTTAAAGGAGTGGTACATAAAAATAGTTCTTTGTATATAATTTCATTTTGACAAAGTTGAGAGGTTTTTTGGTAAGATGTTTCTACAAAATTAAGTTTTTCATTAAGAGGTTTTAAATCTAAGTAGCTTACTAAATTCCAGTGTCTTTCTGTTATTTTTATGTTTTTAATCTGTTCATAATATATTCCGGCAGGTTGATAAATAGGGGTGTTGACATATTGTCCAGAACAGTGATGAATATTCCATAAAGTTAGACATCTGAAACAAAGGCTTGTTTCAATTTATTTACATGTACTTTAGATTTTTTATTTTTTATTTGAAGGGTACAATTTACGGGGGAATTAACTTCGATAATTTTATAAGGTCCTTCATAATGAGGTGTTAACTTTTTAGATTTACCTGGTTTAGTTTTTTCATTTAATAAAAATACGAGATCTCCTACTTGAAATTCAACGTTGTTTACTTTTCTATCATAATATTTTTTATTTGTGATTTTGCTTTCGATTGCATTATTTTTTGCGATTTCATGAGATTTTTGCATACGCATTTTAAGTATATCTAGATAATCGTCGTAAGTATATTTAAATTCTGGTTCTTTTGTTATTGAACTAGGAATATTTGGTTTTGTACCAAAGATTAATTCGTGAGGTGAGAATTTGGTTGATGTGTGAGGTGTTGTATTGTATGAAAACATAGCGTGATCGATCCAATCATCCCAATTAGTTTGGTCTTGATTTATATAGTGTTTCAAATAGTCGGCTAAAGTAGCATGACTTCTTTCTAGTGCACCATTACTCTGGGGGTGATATGTAGTACAATTAACTTGTTTAATTTTAAAATATTTAGCTACTTGATTTAATAGTTTTGATGTGAAATCTTTGCCTTGATCTGTAACAATACATTTAGGAATACCGAATTTACAAATAAAATTATTTGCAAAATTTTTTGCAATTGTAATTGCTTCATGATTAGGTATAGCATAAGCTTGTGAAAATTTTGTTAAGTCGTCTTGGAGAGTTAAGATATATTTATTTCCTTTTTCTGTTAAAGGTAAAGGGCCAACAATGTCTAAAAATATTTTTTCTAAAGGGTTAGAACTTGTCGTAGTGATTTCCATGGGTTTTACTGTTTTATTTCGAACTAATTTATTTTTTTGACAAGATTCACAGGATTTAATGAAGTTTTTTATATCTGATTTCATATTAGACCAATGGTATGTTTGTTTGATACGATTATATGTGCGATGAAAACCCGAATGACCAGAGGTGGGGTTAGTATGATTTTCGTGTAGTATGATAGGTATGTCTGAATCTTTAGGAGTTTTAAGTATATCATGACATATTTTTACTGTAATGTTAGTGTTTTTAAAAATGTATCTAAGCATTGCTCTTATTTTATTCCAATTTAGTTTACTATAGGAAAATTGTATTCTAGGCATGAATATAATTTGTTGGTTTGTTTCTAGTAACTTGTTTTTTAATTTTATTAAAATATTAAACAAATCTTCGTATGAAATTGATTCCCAATAATGTTTATTTATAAATCCATAAAATATTGAAAAGTTATCTTGTTTTATCGTAATAAGATCTAGTTGATTTGGATTTAACTTTTTTAATTTTTCTATGTGATTAAATTTTTTATTTATTTCCTCTTGAGAAGGTTCAGTAATCTGTAAATCGCATGAATAAAATATGCATGTATTATTTTGGCAATCAGAAATTTTGTTGCTTATCTCTTCTATATTATTGTTGGTAATTACAGTGGTTAAAAGCTTCTCATTGAAATCCTTAAAGGTGTTAATGGGTTTACTTTGTGTGTGGTTTACGTTAGATAATGAGGTGTTAGGTAAAATTTCAGTGTTATCAATCGTATTTGGTAGTAATTTATGATCTATGGTAAGAGGAGGTCTACTTAGGCAATCAGCGTTTTGGTTAGTTTTACCTGGTTTATATTCGATTTTATAATCATATTCTTCAAGAATTAATCTCCACCTTACGAGACGTGATCCTGGATCCTTTACATTAAATAACCATGTAAGAGGTTTATGATCTGTTAAGATAATGAATTGACGTCCATATAGATAAGGTCTAAAGTGTTTCACACTCCATACAATACTTAAGAGTTCACGTTCGGTAGTACTATAATTTGATTCTGCGTGATTAAGTGTACGACTAGCATAAGCAATAGGTAAATCATTAGGAGGTTTATTTTGCGATAATACAGAACCAATTGCATAATTACTAGCATCAGTTGTTAAATAAAAAGTTTGTGTGAAATCAGGGTATTGAAGTAAAGGTTCGGTACATAGCGTATTCTTTAGTTTTTCAAATGCATTTTGTTGATCGCTTGTCCAAAGAAATATGGCATCCTTTTTTAAAAGTTTTGTTAAAGGCAGCGTAATTTTACTAAAATTTTCTATGAAACGTCGGTAGTATCCTGCGAGTCCGAGAAATGATTTTATATCTTTAGGATTCTGAGGAGTTGGGAATTCTAAAACGGCTTTTACTTTATTAGGATCAGGTTTTACACCTTTATTAGTAATTAAATGACCCAGATACATGACTTCTTTTCTTAAAAATTCACACTTGTCTGGTTGAATTTTTAAATTAAAAGAGGACAATCTTTGAAAAACTTCTATCAGTCGGTTATTATGATTTTCTAAAGTATCTGCATGTATGACGATGTCATCAAGATAAACAAAACATTTAATATTTTGCAATCCTGCCAAGACCGAGTTCATTAACCTTTGGAAGGTTGCAGGAGAATTTTTTAGACCAAAAGGCATACGATTAAATTGATAATGCCCAGATGGTGTGGAAAAAGCTGTTTTTTCCGCATCTGTAGGAGACATTTTAATTTGGTGGAATCCTGACGTCAGATCAATAGTAGAAAAGTATTTAGAGTGACCTAATTGATCTAAGATGTCGGATATATTAGGTAAGGGAAAAGAGTCGCCAACTGTGACGTCATTGAGCTTGCGATAATCTATCACAATTCTCCATTTCTTTTTACCGGACGCGTCTTGTTTTTTTGGGACAATCCAAACAGGAGAATTCCATGGGGAAATTGAGTGAGAAATAATATTTTCATCCAACATTTTTGAAATTTGCCTATCTACCTCTTCTTTATGAATTTGGGGATAGCGATAAGATTTTGTATTTATTGGAGAGCAAGGAGTAGTATGAATTTCATGCATAATGGCATCCGTAGTTGTGAGCTTGTCACCTTCTAAATGAAATATATTATTATATTCGTGGCAAATACTAATAAGGCTAGATTTTTCTTCTTGATTTAAGTGATCAGTACGTAATAGATTGGTGATTTTTGAAAGCCTACTAGAGTCAGAATCAACACTGTTATTATTTTTTGAAATTTGCATAATATTTTTATTATCAGAGAAAGATATGTCGTCAAGATATATTTCGATATTTTTTATTTTTACTTCCTTTTCAGTTGTGTTTAAGATAGATGTAATAGCGTGTTTTGTTTTATCTATTCTAACTATACTTGGGCAGAGATAAACGCCGTCTAAGATAGGTACATCAGGACATATACCTTCATTAATATTAGAGTTAATGACCTTTATTTTAATAATAGTTTCGCATCTAGGTTTTAATATATATTCATTGGAATTATTTTCAGATTGATTTGCGTTTTTTATTTCGTCAATTTCGTGATTTTGAATTTGGTTGTTAGATATAAGATTTTCTGAATGATGTAAAAAAGTTTCGTCCGAAAAAATTTTAAGTTTATTTTCTTGATAGTCTAATAGAGCATTGTATTTTAAGAGAAAATCATTTCCTATAATACCGTCAAATTGAATTGGAAAATTATCTTTTACTACATGAAATAGGTGATTATAGATATTGTTTCCTATTTTTAAATTTAGATAAGTATAATATAGTGTTTTATTAGGTTCAATGATATTATCGTCTATGCCTTTTAAGGTAATTGGATTATCGAAAAATTTTTGATTAGTTTCATGAACTTGGTTTAATTTAATTAAAGAAATATCGGCTCCTGTGTCAATTAAAAAGTTAGAATGATTTTGTGAAAGATTGCATGAGTATAGAGAGACAAATGTAGTTAAGCTAGGATTAATTACTGCGATTCGGCCTCTACCTTGTGAACGCCCCTCGTAATGGCCGTGGATTGACGAGGGCCTTGAGAGTTTAAAGATAAATTTTGCAAGTTAGGTAATTCAGAATTTCCTTGTGAACCCTTATCTCTAGTATTATTTGAAAAATTACTTTGATTAGGAGGACGACTATTTTGATTTTGAATTTGATTATTTTGATTTTGTTTCATTTTGTTATTAAATTCGCGTTTTCTACACTCTTCGATTAAATGACCCGATTTTTTACAGTAACGACAAAATTTAGTATTTTGAGAGAAATGCCTGATGTTTGGTTGATTACGAGAAAAGTGATAAGAATTTCTTTGGAATCTGCAATTAATAGTTGTATGACCTGGCTTATTACAGTTAAAACAGAGTTTTGCTGAGGAATTGTTTACAGCTTGATATTTATGCATTTCTAATTTTGATTTTAATTCTTGTTCTTCGTTTAATGCTATAGATATTGCTTTTTCCAGTGTATTTGGGGTTTGAGATTTTACTAAGATATTAAGATCTTTGTTTAATCCTGTAATAAAAACATTTAATGCTTCATTTTTTAATAAATTAACACATGCTTCGCGCGCCACTGGAGGTAATTCAGTATCTAAGGCATTTATCAACTGAATGTAGCAATTTTCTATTTTATTTGCATAAGATATCACATTTTCACCAGGATTTTGTTTACATGAAGTTAGTTCTAATTGTCTCTGACCAATTGTCCTTTTTTCTGAATAAATTTCTAATAAATATGTTTTTAGGTCTTGCCAATTCTTAAAATCGCGATTTCTAATCATTGCTTTTGCGTTATCGGTAATTTTAGAAACAATTATTGCAAATAAAATATCTTTACATTCAGTTTTTACTAGCTTTATAGCGCTGTCGCAATTATCAATAAAATCGTGTAACTTTGATTTAGTGCCGTCAAACCTAATTAACATTTTTTCCGCAAGTTCGATGGATAGTGACATTTTGTTATAATTTAAATTTAAAACTTCGTCGAAATATTCGTTGCTTAAATCAGGGTAAAAAATCATAGAATGTTAAATACAAGACTTACAGTATAAAAAATATTTGGTTTCCGGCGTGCATCACCTTGTCCACTTGTAGCTTGTAGGTAAGGCTTTGTCCCGTTGCTGTAGTCCTGTAGGATTATGGCCTGGATTACAGGTTCCTGTTGCTGGCTGCAGCGGTGTATCGAAATACTGGGACTGGGAGCTGAACCTCGGATTTTTCTTTGATCAGGGGATCCTTCACTTCTGACACCAAAATTTTTGTAGTGGATGGCGAAATAAAGGCACTTGGAAGATTTTATACTTCTTGTATTTTTTATAATGTTTTACAAGATGGCAAATTAGCACAACTTACTTCTAAATCTTAACAACGAAAAATTATAATGAATGAATGAATAATATCTTACTAACTTCTCTAGTGGTTTTATATAGTTAAAAATAATGAGGATTTAATTACGTTAAATATAGATTGCAATTATCTTCTAATAGAAAGTCCAGTATGACAATTTATTTACTTAAGAACAAAGAAATATTCATGTGATTCAATAATAGTGTTTACAATCATTTATCTTAATGACTAAAGGGACAATTTAGGAAAGTTACAAATAAAATATTGTTTTGCAGAAAAATATAATATTATATGTATGCTAAAAAAAATATATGTATAAATTATACACATTGCAAATAGGCACATTACAACTGGTTTACTAACTTCACTATCATTCATAAAATGAAGAGAGCAGTAACTAAAGAAATTTGTAATTTTCTCGATGAAATTGTTTCTATGTATTTTGGAGTTCCCCGAACTATCATAGATGATAACGGTAGCCAATTTAAATCCCAAGAATTTTCTAACCTCTTAAAGTCCTATAAAGTCGAAAACATCTAGTATAATGCAAGGTATCATCCCCGAACGAACAACGTAGAACATGCCAATAGAGTCATAGGTACCGCCTTCATTAAGGAAAACAATCATCGCGGGGGTGGGATCAATACATCCACAATATATGTAATGCTATCAACACCACTACTCATCTATCCACGTCTTTTTTACCTGCCTTTTTGACGGTTGGACGCAACTTACCCACTAGTGATGACTATTACGGCCATATGGATAATAAAAATCTTGCCCCATATCATTTTGACGATAGGAACAACCTGGCTAAAGAACTTTCAAAATTACCTGAAATTTATGAACAAGTTGCTAGAAGTATAAACCACTCCTATGAAAGGAATAAAAAATAATATTACTTAAGAAAAAGACACCTCGAATTTAAAGAGGGTGACATTGTTTACAAAAGAAATTTTATCTTATCTGATGCTGGCAATTATTTTTTAAAAAAGTTAGCAAAGAAATTTCTTAAGTGTAAAATCCTTTAAAAAATCTTCCCCTTAATTTATGAATTATTGGATGAGAACGATAGAAATATCGGCCGTTACCATATTATTAAAGATTTAAAACCCTCTAATGATCTCTCTCTCGACTCTGATTCTGAGTGAGCTATTATTCTTTGAAGGATGGGTAGGTAGGTATACACTTTTTTTTTAAAGACCAAAGATCATTCATTAATTCTAGCACTCTTAACATTCATTTCACAATCAACCCAACAAGACACATGCACACTTCTCCAATCTAGTGTTACTAAAATTAAAACTAAATCTAAATAACCTAATAATCTAAATTAAGTATATCTAATATTAAATCAAGTTATATCTAAAATTTAACTTATCAATCTTAAGTTAAGATTTCTGTCCTTAGAGTTGAGATATTTGTGACAGGCTTCATAAACGTCATTCCAGTTTGATTTCAATTTTAAACCTGTTTCTGAATCAACTGAGAAGATTGCAGTTGCTTTGGAGCAGATTTCTAATTTTTGTCCTTCCTCAAATAACTGGGATTTAAAGGAAGCCATTAAGTAATCTTTGGTGTGTAACCAACAATATCTGAAGCTTTTGGTTCTCAATTTCTTGTTTAAAATAGGAGTCTCCAAACACTTGTAAGTTAGAACAATCACGCAAATCTTATTGGCGTCTTCCCTTGATAATTTGTCTGTGTCGCTGGGCAATACACTAACAAAGATGTTCGTAGTAAATAAAGGATGAAATTCTGCAACTTCAACAATATCCTTAAAATCTAGCATAGACAAGGGCCTGTGCAAATTGTCAGGCTTAATACTTATTAAGAACATGACAGCATATTCTGGAAAAGCTGCTGCAACTCTGGCCAGATTAACTTTGGTTGTTTTAGTTTGCTGCCCTTTCAGGCTAGACACTAACTTGTACTTTGTTTGCAGAGTGTGAAGTTGTTTCTGAATAGCCCTATCTGATTTAGCTTTGATGTTGCTTATGTTAGTACCACGAAGAAAATAAAATTGTATCATCCGAACAACATCACTACGATCAAATCCAGAATTAGTTGAAATTATTCTCCTGGTTTCTTTGGGATCGAAACCTACATATTGTTTTGAATCAACGGTGGATAGCAGAGACTTGGTCACCGACTCAACCTCCTTTAAATAGTTTAAATCTATCGTTTTATTCGCCATTATGAAACTTGTTTCCGGTGTCAAGTGCAAACTCTCTAAACTTACGGGTCTATTTTCGCTCAGATTACTTAAAATGAAGTCAGGTAAGGTCCTCAAATTCCTCAACAGATTATAAAATCTAAAAACACACTATTCTCAATTATTAAGCAAGTCAATAGATTAAAATGCTAGCAAACTTTCATAACATTTTTGGATTTTTTTAAAAACTTACCTCAAATGGAACACATTAAACCTTAAAAAATGTTGGATGTTGGATGAAGCAATTTTTCCATAACAGTATTTTTTAAATATTTACGTTTCCACACCATAGATATTTACCAAAATGTCAATGTCTGTGTGACTAGTGTGACAATTAACAGTGAAACACGATGACACGAACCATTTTACGACGAGTAATTTACACAGAAAAAAAATGGACTTTAGTTGCACCAGTGTTGCCGATGGTTTCACTTAAAATTACTGGCAGAATGAGAGCAAAACGCTGAAAATTATTGGCAAAGGGACAAATTGCGCCGCAGGCGAAAAATTTTCGCGACCACGCCCAAAATCAAAAATTCACGCTGAAAAAAAATTCCTGGGAGGGGTAATTACCGCCCCTGAACCTATAGCATCTGTATCTTTTTTTTTGTTTTTCCAAATACTAAATTCTGATTTTAATTTTAAAAGTATTAAGTCCTTATTTTGGGTATTTTGAAGCCTATGAAAAGTTATAGAGGTCTAAAAAATCCTGGGGGGGGACTATTAACAAATACTGGCATAAAGCCATTACTGGCAGGCGTATTTTTTTACTGGCAAAAGCAAGTAATTACTGGCAAATCGGCAACCCTGAGTCGCACAGACTTGTTTTGATTTCATTGGTTAGCAGTTGACAAGGAAAAGCATTGTTGCCAATTCAAGTAGGTTTCTTGCGTAGTGTGCTATGCTGCATCCTGCATCTTGATCTTATTCATATCAATTTATGTCAGTTCATGTTCATGTGGTGTTATTTTCATGGTTTGATCAAGTTGTAAGGCTATTAATATGGAAATAGAAAATATAATGGACTTAATGTGAATTTTAAATTTAAGCAATGAACTATTATTACAGTATTTACAAGACGCAGGGACTTATTTCACTTATTTGTCGGGAGTTACGTAGTCCGGTTGGCCGTTGTCGACGGCAATGTGTTTTAAGAAAGCTCGAAGCAGCCCCCCTCGGATTAATTTGCTTTAAAAAGGCTGTAGGAAACAATCGAATGTTTTAAAGGGAACATTTTTTGAAAATTGTAAAATCCCCATTCCTATGGTACTATTTTTAATGTTGGAATGGGTGTGCAAGGTGCATGCAGAATGCGCTACGAAGTCCAGTGGATGCAACTGCAAACTTGTAATACAATATTACGGGTTGTTAGGAGGTAATGGACACGTTGTCCAAATAGATAAGTCAGTACTGACGGAGAGGAACTACAATGTGGGTCGAGTTGTACGCGAATGGTGGTATACTGGACTGGTCATTTATGATGTCACAGGAAAGAGGGGGGTTTGTTGTGTTTGTACCCAATCGTTCAGCAGATACATTGGACGAAATGATAATCGCGGTCATGTATTGCCATCAGGAACAGAAATTTGGACAGATTGTTGGCGGGGATATTCAGGACTTGGTATACGTTGGGCGGTGTCTTCCTACATGCACAAAACAGTTAACCATTCGAGAAACTTTGTGGATCCGGAAACTGGGGTCTGTACTAACCATATTGAACGCCACTAGTCTTGCATGAGGCAGTTCTTCAGAAGGTTAGGAGTAATGCAATACCCCTTCATTTTTGAATATGTTGACCAATTTATGTGGTGGCAAATGTTTGAAAATGCTCCAAGAATAAGATTACAAAATCTAACTATACAAATAGCCGAACGATATCCTGTGCGTTAAGAGTTGTTCATTTTTCGATTTCTTACTTTTTTTATTTTCCTACCTGTACGTATTAATTATTTTTTTTTATTTGTGAATGTTCGCACAATGTGGATTGACATTAGCAAAACATTAAAAAAAAAAGCCATGTTTGACAACACTGTAAGTATTCTTTTATGTTATCCTATATTTATATTCTTTAGATTAATAATTATAAGCATAAAATATAGGTACTGGTAATAAATCCTAAAAAACTTAACAGTCCAGTAGATAACTGACTGATGATACGGCAGAAAGGTAAAAATATTTTTTTACTTTGTCCGACGTCAGATAATTTTTAAGAACATCCGGGTGAAAGTTGGGAACATAATATTTCCACCAATAATCGTCGTGCCTTTGGATAACGGATGCATAAGAATTCGATGTCTATAGGTTTACTTAGTTTATGGTAAAACGTATGAAAATGTGACCTTAAAAAGTGCGGTTTTTGAATTAGGAGGTTTTGCAGTATCGACCCCCAGTATATACAGGGTGGTCCTTAAGTACATCAAGAAAATCTAGGATATGATTCCTGGCATCAATTTAAGTTGAAAAGTTCATATGGACTTATGCCCTAAAATGCTTACCCTCTAAGATACAGGGTGTTAAAATATTTTTAAAAAATAATTGTTTTTTTAAAATTTCGAAACTCCTTGAAGATACGGTATTGAAAATTGATGTCGATTGATTTCGTATTAAACTGCACTTTTCGGTTAAAAAAGGGTTTGCCTACTTCCACCAGTGGCGTGCATAAAGATACCATCAATATTTTTTTTGTGAAAATATGTGATACGCCACTGTTTTTTTTAAACTCTGATGCATTTTTATGCATTACTGATATAAGCGGACCAAAAGTTGTCTCTACTATGTTTTTGAAAAAAATGGTAGTTTTAAAGGAAAATGGAAAATATTTTAACACCCTGTATCTTAGAGGGTAAGCATTTTAGGGCATAAGTCCATATGAACTTTTCAACTTAAATTGATGCCAGGAATCATATCCTAGATTTTCTTGATGTACTTAAGGACCGCCCTGTATATAGGTCCACTATACATCATATTCTTGCTCAGTTCCTTGTAATTGTTATTTATCTCTTACTGTCAATAGGGTACTTACTGAAAAATGTCTTAAATCATTTGGACCGTCAAATTCTTCTTCATTAACTAACATTGTTCGACTTCCATATCTGTTTCTAAAAAAATAACGTGTAAATATCCTCAAAGTTTGAATTAAGTTGTAAAGTTTTATGTTCTTACAATGGTAGTTTAAGAATACCTTAAAATAAATAACGTGTAAATATCCTCAAAGTTTGAATTAAGTTGTAAAGTTTTATATTCTTACAATGGTAGTTTAACCCTTAACCGCCGTCGTGCGGTCATCGTGACCGCTGATTGGTGTTTATTTGAATCTCCACGTTTACAGCGTCCTGATATCTTCAATCCACATCTTTGTCAGTACTTCGGTAGAGTGCTGCAAGCGAGAGTTGACTAGTTTTTTTTTATTACCAATTGAAATTTATGAGCGGTCACTGTGACCGCACGACGGCGTTAGTGTTACTTTTCGGGTTCGCATAAACTTTGAGTTACGGCAATGGCTGATCAACCTGGACCATCCAAAAAGTTTAAATTAGTTGTACAAGTGAGTGTATCGGATCCTAAATTTGAGGAAACATGTTTGAACTGGTACGACGAGGAAAATAATCATTTTTCTGACCAAGACGATGCTAATGAGGAAACCAATGAATTTAGTGAGCATGAAATAGACTAAATTTGAAATGGATGAATCCAATCCAATATTTTAGATTAGAAAAATGCAAGACATGTTATACATGTCCTTCCAGAATCAAAAGAAAGACCTTCCATCTATGCTCTTTGTGCCATAAAGCTATATTATGCTTAGAGTGCAGTGCAAAAGTGTGCATAAATTGCAAACAAAATCTGTAACTTTTGAAGTGTGTGACATTTGTTATTACGTTAATTTTTTTTAAATTTTATGTTTTTGTTATAATTACGCAACTATAACCTTTAGAAAATTAGTATTAGATTGTTGATATTTTTTTTGATATCCAGCAATAAAAAATTATTTCGTATTTTTTAGCATAAATGCTCCCTAATGTCAACTTTTTTTTGTGGGGTTAATAAAATTGTCAATTTCATTACTGTTATTGTTTTCCTGTCTTGTAAATATAACAGTAAGTCATCTGTTGCATAAAAATAATAAAAATCCAAAACGTGTGTGCATTAATCCAGAAAATAGGAAGCGGTCACTGTGACCGCACGACGGTGATAGTGTGATGCACCTCGGTGAAGCTTAAATGGACGATTTCGCAACACAGTAGAAAGAGAAAGAAGAGAGAGAGAGGGGTGTTAGTGTGCCCGCCGGCCATCAGGGCAAATTAGCGCTGTTGTCGCCAGCTGGCCGTGTAACCGGGTTCTGTCGCATATTTTTGACGCATAGAAGAGAAGGACAGTTATATTCTAACCTACTATAACGCTTCCCAAACTGCGCCAGGTGCTAATTGGAACAAACCAGCCAGCCCGCCATGACCATCCATCCATGTCACAACTGTCAATTTTTCTTGTCCACGTTTTTTTCTGAGGAAATTAGTTAATTTTTTATTATCATTTTAATATACAATTCTATTTGTTTCTATTCTAGAAAACTTCGCCGATGTATGTAATCTTTCAGTTATTATTCCAGCCTACTATGCAGGTAATTATTTTTTATTGTTAATCAAATTGATTTTATACTTCCTTACCTATTTTTTATATAGGAATATAGGAAATGTAAGTTTACAATAAATAAATTAACATGAAATGTTTCACATACATAATAGGTGTTGGTTAACAAGCCAATCTTAACAAAATATCACTGGACAACCTGCAGATAACTGCAACACATTGTGTCCGAGGTAAATCTAACAATCTATCAGTTACGAACAGATAAGTTTAGTCTCTTGAAATGATAATTTTAACATTTTTGTTTTACTGAGTGGATTAAAAATTATAACATAATGGCACAAAGATAATGGTTTGAGCTAACTCGATAAGTAGATACTTGGCCATCGGCCATATTTTACAGAGAAATTTAATGTCTACCCGATACTGTTTCTTTTGTTTCAGAGAACGCTGTAAGAATCACCTGATAGTTTATGGATCTTTTAGTACGTGTCTCAATGCATCCTAGTGCTTGTGTTTATACAGTAATTGTGATAATATTATATGAATTGAGACAATTCCAGATGAGTGAGACCTGTGAGACGTAACCTAAGGACATTAGTTTATTCTAAACAGTTATTTTTTGTTATGGTTGTCAATGCAGTTTTTATTTATAAATAACCGTAGAAAACATTATTTACGATAAAGTGCTTCCATCTTTATTTTCTAAATCTTGGTTAATATAAAAATGTGCATTATTTATTTCATAAAATAAAAACTTTTGTGCGTCTTTTTATTGATTTAATTTGTGATTTAATAATATTTATATTGAATCACAAATTAAATCAATAAAAACTCGTTCAAAAGTTAATAATTAAATTGAAAAGTCATAAAACCGCTGTTCAAATTTCCCGCCATTGCGCCTCTGATGGCCGGCGGGCACACTAACACCCCTCTCTCTCTCTTCTTTCTCCCTCTACTGTGTTGCGATTTTTTAACAAGGAGTTAACATTTCTAACCCTATAAATTTTGTTTGGTGTGATGTATATTTGACGTCGGTGGTTAAGGGTTAAGAATACCTTGAGAGACCTGCCAAAGACAACTTATCCTATACATACATACAGGGTTACTTGAAATAACCGGAACGGCTAATTTTCTTTAAAACTACCAAGGCTAAATCAATAGATTTTGGTACAGGTGGATAACTTAAAAGATTTTTCGTTTTTTCTGTAACTTAATTTTTTTTTCAAATGTAACACTACTCTTTTTTTATTGAATTCGATTCCTCCTAGCTCCCAGACGATATTTAAAACGATCTGGGTAGGTCGTTTAAATTCATGTACCTATACCAATGCTTTAATTGTACCGATACGGTCGTTCCGAGCCCGTTACCGCTGTACTTACTCTAAATATCGTCTCCAAACTAGTAAAGCAGCATAACAGAGCACTGACGCAGCTACTAGCGAAGACACTAATATGGCTGCCAAATATCGTTGATCGGTATCAACCCATTCCTTATCTAAAATTAATTAAAAATATAAGTACATATTATACCTATATACGGAAGGTGGCTCGCCCCTCTCACTTTTTTGTTTTTCAAGATAATGAAATAAAATTCGGGGGATTTGTATACCACATAAAACTGCATTTTTTGACAGGAGACTCAACATTATGGAAGTTCCGGTTTAATGGGAAGTGACATAAACTTTCGATTTTTAAATGGGACACCTGGTATATTTTTACTTTTTTGACTCCATATGACATTCTAAATACAACGATGTGTCACTTGTCACTTTTTGTCACCAAGAAAATATTGTTTTTTCCAAATTTATTGTTTTATCTAGAGGGCTATGAATACCTTAAAATCACTTATTTCAGTTCTCTAATCTTGGGAAAAATACAATTATACTATTTTTGGTCCAATGCTATGTGCTATGTAAAATTTAATCTTTAAAGTTGTATAACTCATTTTTTTTAAATGGCAACATGGTGGCTCGTCGGGTTAAGAAAAAAGAGGATTTTATTACGATTATTTTGATACCATACACTATTAGGTTTTAGAAAAGCTGCCATTAAAAAACTTTAAAAAGTTAACTTAAAACTTTCCTAAAATGAAGCATCTTTTGAGAATAAATTTAGATTTAAATGCATCAAGTAGCCTGTGACCAGCAAAACTGATAAAACAAAATCATGCCTTAAAGAAAATTGAAATGCCAACAGCTTCTGCCAAAGTAAATTAATTTGTTGTTTAAAAAACATGGAAAATAATAGTTTTACAAGGAGTGAAAAAGTTGATATGTTATTATTGTCAGGCTCATTCCGCATTTTCGGAACCAGTTTTGGGTATACCTAATAGTGCCGGGTTGGATGACGCCGATAAAAATATCTTTGTGCGTTAAGTCGTGCAGCATCGGTTGAATTATTTCTACATTCTCCAAACATTAATAACATATCAACTTTTTCACTCCTTGTAAAACGATTATTTTCCATGTTTTTTAAACAACAAACTAATTTACTTTTGCGGAAGCTGTCGGCATGTCAATTTTCATCAAGGCATGATTTTGTTTTATCAGTTTTGCTGGTCACAGGCTACTTGATGCATTTAAATCTAAATTTATTCTCAAAAGATGCTTCGTTTTAGGAAAGTTCTAAGTTAACTTTTAAAAGTTTTTTAATGGCAGCTTTTCTAAAACCTAATAGTTTATGGTATCAAAATAATCGTAATAAAATCCTCTTTTTTCTTAACCCGACGAGCCACCATGTTGACATTTAAAAAAAAATGAGTTATACAACTTTATAGATTAAATTTTACATAGCACATAGCATTGGACCAAAAATAGTAAAATTGTATTTTTCCCAAGATTAGAGAACTGAAATAAGTGAGTTTAAGGTATTCATAGCCCTCTAGATAAAACAATAAATTTGGAAAAAAAATATTTTCTTGGTGACAAAAAGTGACAAGTGACACATCGTTGTATTTAGAGCGTCATATGGAGTCAAAAAAAGTAAAAATATACCAGGTGTCCCATTTAAAAATCGAAAGTTTATGTCACTTCCGGTTAAACCGGAACTTCCATAATGTTGAGTCTCCTGTCAAAAAATGCAGTTTTATGTCGTATACAAATCTCCCGAAT
Source organism: Polydrusus pterygomalis (assembly GCA_963969555.1). Classification (NCBI taxonomy): domain Eukaryota; kingdom Metazoa; phylum Arthropoda; class Insecta; order Coleoptera; family Curculionidae; genus Polydrusus; species Polydrusus pterygomalis. The sequence goes on from OZ018378.1 coordinate 48,363,848, forward strand.
TTTATTTCATTATCTTGAAAAACAAAAAAGTTAGAGGGGCGAGCCACCTTCCGTGGACACCCGGTATGTTGTCAATAATCTTAAGTCTTTGAAAGAAGACATGACATTTGAAGTATAACTTATAACTAGTATTTTAATTAAATAATAGAACTAACGATTATGATTCCTTAAAATATCCTCCTGAATTTTGCCTTTTTCGTATGATTCTGTTTCGTCATTAATTTTGTCCGGCATCTGCGCTGGTTCTGGAGGTTCGAATGGGTTCTGATGGTTAACTAGAAATGTAAATTATTAAATGGAAAATCTCTTAAGTGGACAAATTTATAGCTGCTCTCTACAAGGGTCATTGTTAAGATATTTTTAAATTAGTCCGGGAAGAAAAGTAATTTCTATATCTTCTCTATACCCACCGTTCTGGCCAACTCAACCCTACAATGGCATTATATGGGAGTATGAGAGCATGAATAATATGTTTAGATGCCCGCAATAAGGATCAATCAGTGTTGACGTCGTGACAAACGCATGACGAGTCAATCCCTCGGTTAAAGAGAGGAGATTATTGCATTTAAAAATGAACAATTATTTTAAATTGTTTGTTTTTATTAGCCTACGGTGAGAAATAAAACTCTGGTATACACCCCGACTTTTTAAATCTATTAAAAATATTTAAGATAGTTTAATTTGGATGCTGGCATTGGTCGGGAAAGCTTACTTCCTTCGCAGTCCCAGTCTTCGCATACAATACTAATTTGAAATTGTTGTTTTTGTGAATAAACCATTTCAAAACACCAGCAGATATTTCACCGTACGCTTACCTGAAAATGTCAGTCCAAACATAATATTATGTGCTGCTATGAAAGGGAAATGCAGCAAGAGAGGAACAGAAGTTGGCACTTGGCAACGTTGAATCCTGATCGATCTCTTATTTTTAACTCGTACCAAGTTCATTTTGTATTCATTTCTTTACATTATTATTGCCTTTTGTACTGGAGTTAATTCCGCTGGGATGGCGCTACGGTGTGTTGCTGACCGCTTTACTTTTGTAAAAGGCTTTTAATACATCTTACCGCTGTTGTTGGGATTGCTTGGGTTATGGCTGCCCGTAAAGTCCTAACAAGGACGAAACGGCCGCATTGTGCTTGAATCTCTGTGTATTCCAATATAAAAAAAAACAGTCACACAGTTTGTCCGATATGCCACAATTATTCACTTTTAATTAATTAGTAAAGTTAATAAGTAATGTTACTAGTATTCTCTTTAATAATAATATTATATTTTTCGTTCTATACAGACTGTCCGCGGATAGGGTTTACAATAGCATGGATGAAAAATTTCATTTTTCGGGAAAAATTAATTCTTGATAAAAAGTTTTACTTGTAAAAAAATGCAATTCACGAAGATAAAATCTTGATTTTTTATACAGGGTTCGCAAAAACTTCAAAAACATGATTTTTCTCCAAGAGTAAACTACCTTTATTTTTAATTTTCGCCCAAAATGCCAACTAGAAAACTTATTTAGAATGTTTGTAATTTAAATCCGAGATTTGCAATAAATCTTCGATTTTTTAGTTTTTTTTAATTTTTAGAGGTAAAATTTTTTTTTTGTATAGCAGCATTAGCGGTCGAAATACATACATTATCAATGACAGAAGGGTGTCAAAAAGTTTTAAAATCTGATTTTTGGTGTTACCAGAAATACCTATGTATTTTTAATTTCACATTTTTCTTAATGAAAGGGTAGGATTGTCAGCAACAGACTGCAATACGATTAGGGAAGCTGCGTCATTTGATTCTGATCATAGTTTTTTTTTTTTTTTAATGGGAAACTGAACCAGTTCGCTGAAATTTTCTTAATAATTTATGAAGTCCCATTTTTGAGACGTAAAGGTCAGGGTATCTTTGATTAAATTTCTCTATCACAAAGTTGTAAGAACTTTCGCCCGTACCGTAACATTGAACTAAATAAATCCTTTGTCCTAAGGTCAACATTTTCAAAACACACACGTAAAGCAAAGTAATAAAAAGGTAAAAAAAATCCTTGTTTTTACAAAAGATGGTAGGAATGCATTTAAAATTTTAAAATAAGATACACTTCACCCATTATGAAAATAGAGTGTAATAAAATTTTATATTAATATGTATTTTTATTGAGCAGCAAAATTTCCATTTACCTCTAAAAATTAAAAAAACTAAAAAATCGACGATTTACTTTAAATCTCAGATTTCAATTACAAACGTTATTCTAAATAAGTTTTCTAATTGGCATTTTGGTCAAAAATGAAAAATAAAGGTAGTTTATTCTTGGAGAAAAATCATGTTTTTGAAGTTTTTGTGAACCCTGTTTAAAAAATCAAAATTTTCTCTTCGTGAATTGCATTTTTTTTACAAGCAAAACTTTTTATCAAGAATGACTTTTTCCCGAAAAATGAATTTTTTTATACACTTGTGCTATTGTAACCCTATCCGCAGGCAGTCTGTAGATTAGAAGACGGTTTATAGGGTAGTGTCGCTGGTTGCGCTAGATCTCGCCGTCTATATGAGATTATGTTTATAATTTTTTTAACATGAAATAAAGACATTTATTATTATTATTATTATTATAATAAAGAAGAAGATATGATTCGTCATACGTTTCAGCGTTGAAGTACGAGGGGGGCAAGATTTAGAGGCCCTTGTTGCAAGTTTATACAAGGCGAAGAGCAGTTAGTGCTGGTGCAGTGCTACGATAAATAATGCAATATGTAAATGTTTCTTCTTGTCAGAAAAATAAATGAGCCTAGTATTTCGACGGACTTAAACAGGTTTGCTAACTACCGTGCAATAATGCCAAAACATGGTAAACATTTCCAACCTATTTAAATTACTATTCAACCCAGTTAAACAAATTTAATAAATTTTAATTTACCTGCTTCATGTATGGTATAATTTAAAAGATCTTTTACTTCTGTGTCTACGCCGGCAGTTTGATTTGTAATGATATCATTATTAGTAGCATTTTTGGTGTCCTCAGTTGCACTTTTGTTGTTTGGCGAGATCAAACCTTGTAATTTGGCTGAATCCAGTGTTATTATTTTGGTTCCATTTATTGATGTACCATTAGGAAATATTTTAGGGGCTTGTATATCAGTGGTCGATATGTCTAAAAAAAATAAAGATATTTACCGACTATAGGTAGGTACCTACCTATACTTATATGTATACAGGGTGGAGCTTTTAACTGGAACAAATTCAGTATTAGGAATTTACTGAAAAAATACAGAACTACGGCTGTTTATTTTTAGTTTGTCATACTTTTTTCGTGTATTCATGAAATTTACCCCTCTTTTTGGGGTAGAAAAGGCCCCCAACTTTTTTTTTTCAAATGTAAAGGTATGTATTATGTTCGTTGGAAAGCGCTTACAAAAGGGAATACGACCCACTATTTACTTTTGCATTTCGGTAATGTAGACGCAATTTATTTTCTTGTAAAAATTGTTGGAAATGATACCCATTTTTTTCTTGACAAACCCCTAATTCAGTATAATTCATTCTTGACATTATGTACCATATCCGGGGTTATTTGGCGAATCTCGTGTTGCCTAAGTTTCTTTAAATTTACTGGTATTATTTCGTAAACTTTGGTTTTTAGGTAATCTCAAAGAAAATAACCTACAGGATTAAGAAGAAGGGGCACCATTGACCCTAATGAATAAAAATGTAGCAATTGTTTTTTCTTATAAAATCGAAGTAATTTCTTGAAAGTCAATGAATAAAAACTAAAGTAATTGCTTTTGCGTCCAGCAATTCCTTAAAAGTGTAGGAATCGCTTCTAGTCAATGCTTTTTCTTAAAAAATAGAAGCAATTGCTATCGTTTGCTTAAAATGTGATGAATAAATTAAGGAATTGCTTTTTCTAGTGTAGCGATTGATGCTTTCAACTTTTTAAGGTAGGTCGATCCCTGCATCATTTGCTTGATAGCAGTCAACTTTAGTTCTCCGCGGCATACACGTGCGTTGCTCTTAAGAGCAGTAACCCCTTTTACCACAATGAAAATTGCCGGACGTTTTGCTGGTCAAACGAAAATAAAAAATAAAAATGGTATTTAGAAAATAAATTCTACTTTAAATACCCCATCCAGAAAAGTAAATGACGATCGAAAATATTCCCAAAATTTTTTTTAGAAATTTTTTTTATTTTTAGTAATTTTGTAATATCTTAAACAATTCTTTATTGGTCAAAAGCAAAATGACTTTCCCGGGTGTAGAATGTTGTACCAAACAATTTTTCTTAAAGCCATTTTTCAATATCGGCCTTACTTTTACCGTAGTCAGGTTAGCAACGGCTTTTGGCAACGGAAATGCGACGCATCGAAGCAGACTCCAAGCGGCGATCGGACCGACCGCGTCTATTGCATGGCCTAAACAATCTGCACCGCGAATAAAATAATGTTCTAGAAACTACTTATGTTTAATAGTAATATGCTTAAGAAAACGAAGATTTTTATTATAAAAAATGGAAAAAATTGTGAAAATTATTTATTTGTTTATTTAAACTTAATTATTCGGGTTCGGGTTTGGTAGCTTTTTTAGCTAAAAAGCGGTCGGAATAAGATTACCCACGAGTGACAACTAAAGAAAAGTAATTAATAAATCTATTTTTGCTTATATTCATAATATTTATTATATATATATGATATGATATGAAAAAGGCAGACGGAAACTTTCCCAAAAATACACAAAAAATGTATTTATTCTTTAATAATTTCCCATTTGTAGCTGAAAAACCAACGTTGCTGGGAGTTTTATTGTTCTAAAATGTAGGTACTACCTTACCAAGTATGGTTCCAATTCGATATTGAAAAGGCCGGCGTAAATTTTTCTGCAAAATTACGACAAAGTTGAAAAATTATAACAAAACAATAGGTTTAAAACAAGAATATGTTTATTAGCAAAAAAGCGATCTGCCGAAGACCTCCCAGTGGTCACAATCGAAGAAGAGCTATGGTACAATCTAGTTTTGCTTGTATAAGCGATAAGCCGACGGAAACTATTCCACAAACCAGGACCGAACTTTTAAAACATAAAACAACTAATTTAATCTTTAATAATATCCCATTTGCCGCTGAAAAACCACCGTTGCTGGGGGTTTTATTGTTCTAAAATGTGGGTACTACCTTACCAAGTATGGTTCCAATTCGATATTAAAAAGGCCGGCGTAAATTTTTCTGCAAAATTACGACAAAGTAAAATTGAATTAATCTTTAATAATTTCGAATTTGTAGCTGAAAAACCACCGTTGCTGAGGGTTTTATTGTTCTAAAATGTAGGTATTACCTTACCAAGTATGGTTCCAATTCGATATTAAAAAGGCCGACGTAAATTTTTCTGCAAAATTACGACAAAGTAAAATTAAATTAATCTTTAATAATTTCCAATTTGTAGCTGAAAAATCACCGTTGCTGGGGGTTTTATTGTTCTAAAATGTAGGTACTACCTTACCAAGTATGGTTCCAAGTCGATATTGAAAAGGCCGGCGTAAATTTTTCTGCAAAATTACAACAAAGTTGAAAAATCATAACAAAACAATAAGTTTAAGACAAGAATATGTTTTTTAGCGAAAAAGCGATCTGCCGAAGACCTTTCAGTGGTCACAATCGAAAAAAAGTTATGGTACAATCTAGTTTTGCTTGTTTAAGCGATAAGCCGACGGAAACTATTCCACAAACCAGGACCGAACTTTTAAAACATAAAACAACTAATTTAATCTTTAATAATATCCCATTTGCCGCTGAAAAACCACCGTTGCTGGGGGTTTTAGTGTTCTAAAATGTAGGTACTACCTTAAAAAGTATGGTTCCAATTCGATATTAAAAAGGCCGGCGTAAATTTTTCTGCAAAATTACGTCAAAGTAAAATTGAATTAATCTTTAATAATTTCCAATTTGGAGCTGAAAAACCACCGTTGCTGGGGGTTTTATTGTTCTAAAATGTAGGTACTACCTTACCAAGTATGGTTCCAATTCGATATTAAAAAGGCCGACGTAAATTTTTCTGCAAAATTACGACAAAGTAAAATTAAATTAATCTTTAATAATTTCCAATTTGTAGCTGAAAAACCACCGTTGCTGGGGGTTTTATTGTTCTAAAATGTAGGTACTACCTTACCCAGAATGGTTCCAATTCGATATTAAAAAGGCCGACGTAAATTTTTCTGCAAAATTACAACAAAGTTAAAAAATCATAACAAAACAATAAGTTTAAGACAAGAATATGTTTTTTAGCGAAAAAGCGATCTGCCGAAGACCTTTCAGTGGTCACAATCGAAAAAAAGTTATGGTACAATCTAGTTTTGCTTGTTTAAGCGATAAGCCGACGGAAACTATTTCACAAACCAGGACCGAACTTTTAAAACATAAAACAACTAATTTAATCTTTATTAATATCCCATTTGCCGCTGAAAACCCACCGTTGCTGGGGGTTTTAATGTTCTAAAATGTGGGTACCACCTTACCAAGTAGGGTTCCAATTCGATATTAAAAAGGCCGGCGTAAATTTTTCTGCAAAATTACGACAAAGTAAAATTGAATTAATATTTAATAATTTCCAATTTGTAGCTGAAAAACCACCGTTGCTGGGGGTTTTATTGTTCTAAAATGTAGGTACTACCTTAAAAAGTATGGTTCCAATTCGATATTAAAAAGGCCGGCGTAAATTTTTCTGCAAAATTACGACAAAGTAAAATTGAATTAATCTTTAATAATTTCGAATTTGTAGCTGAAAAACCACCGTTGCTTGGGGTTTTATTGTTCTAAAATGTAGGTACTATCTTACCAAGTATGGTTCCAATTCGATATTAAAAAGGCCGACGTAAATTTTTCTGCAAAATTACGACAAAGTAAAATTAAATTAATCTTTAATAATTTCCAATTTGTAGCTGAAAAATCACCGTTGCTGGGGGTTTTATTGTTCTAAAATGTAGGTACTACCTTACCAAGTATGGTTCCAAGTCGATATTGAAAAGGCCGGCGTAAATTTTTCTGTAAAATTACGACAAAGTTGAAAAATCATAACAAAACAATAAGTTTAAGACCAGAATATGTTTTTTAGCGAAAAAGCGATCTGCCGAAGACCTCTCAGTGGTCACAATCAAAGAAAAGTTATGGTACAATCTAGTTTTGCTTGTATAAGCGATAAGCCGAAGGAAACTATTCCACAAACCAGGACCGAACTTTCAAAACATAAAACAACTAATTTAATCTTTATTAATATCCCATTTGCCGCTGAAAAACCACCGTTGCTGGGGGTTTTATTGTACTAAAATGTAGGTACTACCTTACCCAGAATGGTTCCAATTCGATATTAAAAAGGCCGACGTAAATTTTTCTGCAAAATTACGACAAAGTAAAATTGAATTAATATTTAATAATTTCCAATTTGTAGCTGAAAAACCACCGTTGCTGGGGGTTTTATTGTTCTGAAATGTAGGTACTACCTTACCAAGTATGGTTCCAATTCGATATTAAAAAGGCCGGCGTAAATTTTTCTGCAAAATTACGACAAAGTAAAATTGAATTAATATTTAATAATTTCCAATTTGTAGCTGAAAAACCACCGTTGCTGGGGGTTTTATTGTTTTAAAATGTAGGTACTACCTTAAAAAGTATGGTTCCAATTCAATATTAAAAAGGCCGGCGTAAATTTTTCTGCAAAATTACGACGAAGTAAAATTAATTTAATCTTTAATAATTTCTTATTTGTAGCTGAAAAATCACCGTTGCTGGGGGTTTTATTGTACTAAAATGTAGGTACTACCTTACCAAGTATAGTTCCAATTCGATATTAAAAAGGCCGGTGTAAATTTTTCTGCAAAATTACGACAAAGTAAAATTGAATTAATCTTTAATAATTTCCAATTTGTAGCTGAAAAACCACCGTTGCTGGGGGTTTTATTGTTCTAAAATGTAGGTATTACCTTACCAAGTATGGTTCCAATTCGATATTAAAAAGGCCGACGTAAATTTTTCTACAAAATTACGACAAAATAAAATTAATTTAATTTTTAATAATTTCCCATTTGTAGCTGAAAAACCACCGTTGCTGAGGGTTTTATTGTTCTAAAATGTAGGTATTACCTTACCAAGTATGGTTCCAATTCGATATTAAAAAGGCCGGTGTAAATTTTTCTGCAAAATTACGACAAAGTTGAAAAATCATAACAAAACAATAAGTTTAAGACCAGAATATGTTTTTTAGCGAAAAAGCGATCTGCCGAAGACCTCTCAGTGGTCACAATCAAAGAAAAGTTATGGTACAATCTAGTTTTGCTTGTATAAGCGATAAGCCGAAGGAAACTATTCCACAAACCAGGACCGAACTTTCAAAACATAAAACAACTAATTTAATCTTTATTAATATCCCATTTGCCGCTGAAAAACCACCGTTGCTGGGGGTTTTATTGTACTAAAATGTAGGTACTACCTTACCCAGAATGGTTCCAATTCGATATTAAAAAGGCCGACGTAAATTTTTCTGCAAAATTACGACAAAGTAAAATTGAATTAATATTTAATAATTTCCAATTTGTAGCTGAAAAACCACCGTTGCTGGGGGTTTTATTGTTCTGAAATGTAGGTACTACCTTACCAAGTATGGTTCCAATTCGATATTAAAAAGGCCGGCGTAAATTTTTCTGCAAAATTACGACAAAGTAAAATTGAATTAATATTTAATAATTTCCAATTTGTAGCTGAAAAACCACCGTTGCTGGGGGTTTTATTGTTTTAAAATGTAGGTACTACCTTAAAAAGTATGGTTCCAATTCAATATTAAAAAGGCCGGCGTAAATTTTTCTGCAAAATTACGACGAAGTAAAATTAATTTAATCTTTAATAATTTCTTATTTGTAGCTGAAAAATCACCGTTGCTGGGGGTTTTATTGTACTAAAATGTAGGTACTACCTTACCAAGTATAGTTCCAATTCGATATTAAAAAGGCCGGTGTAAATTTTTCTGCAAAATTACGACAAAGTAAAATTGAATTAATCTTTAATAATTTCCAATTTGTAGCTGAAAAACCACCGTTGCTGGGGGTTTTATTGTTCTAAAATGTAGGTATTACCTTACCAAGTATGGTTCCAATTCGATATTAAAAAGGCCGACGTAAATTTTTCTACAAAATTACGACAAAGTAAAATTAATTTAATTTTTAATAATTTCCCATTTGTAGCTGAAAAACCACCGTTGCTGAGGGTTTTATTGTTCTAAAATGTAGGTATTACCTTACCAAGTATGGTTCCAATTCGATATTAAAAAGGCCGGTGTAAATTTTTCTGCAAAATTACGACAAAGTAAAATTGAATTAATCTTTAATAATTTCCAATTTGTAGCTAAAAAACCACCGTTGCTGGGGGTTTTATTGTTCTAAAATGTAGGTACTACCTTAAAAAGTATGGTTCCAATTCGATATTAAAAAGGCCGACGTAAATTTTTCTACAAAATTACGACAAAGTAAAATTAATTTAATTTTTAATAATTTCCCATTTGTAGCTGAAAAACCACCGTTGCTGAGGGTTTTATTGTTCTAAAATGTAGGTATTACCTTACCAAGTATGGTTCCAATTCGATATTAAAAAGGCCGACGTAAATTTTTCTACAAAATTACGACAAAGTAAAATTAATTTAATTTTTAATAATTTCCCATTTGTAGCTGAAAAACCACCGTTGCTGAGGGTTTTATTGTTCTAAAATGTAGGTATTACCTTACCAAGTATGGTTCCAATTCGATATTAAAAAGGCCGACGTAAATTTTTCTGCAAAATTACGACAAAGTAAAATTAAATTAATCTTTAATAATTTCCAATTTGTAGCTGAAAAATCACCGTTGCTGGGGGTTTTATTGTTCTAAAATGTAGGTACTACCTTACCAAGTATGGTTCCAAGTCGATATTGAAAAGGCCGGCGTAAATTTTTCTGCAAAATTACAACAAAGTTGAAAAATCATAACAAAACAATAAGTTTAAGACAAGAATATGTTTTTTAGCGAAAAAGCGATCTGCCGAAGACCTTTCAGTGGTCACAATCGAAAAAAAGTTATGGTACAATCTAGTTTTGCTTGTTTAAGCGATAAGCCGACGGAAACTATTCCACAAACCAGGACCGAACTTTTAAAACATAAAACAACTAATTTAATCTTTAATAATATCCCATTTGCCGCTGAAAAACCACCGTTGCTGGGGGTTTTAGTGTTCTAAAATGTAGGTACTACCTTAAAAAGTATGGTTCCAATTCGATATTAAAAAGGCCGGCGTAAATTTTTCTGCAAAATTACGACAAAGTAAAATTGAATTAATATTTAATAATTTCCAATTTGTAGCTGAAAAACCACCGTTGCTTGGGGTTTTATTGTTCTAAAATGTAGGTACTACCTTAAAAAGTATGGTTCCAATTCGATATTAAAAAGGCCGGCGTAAATTTTTCTGCAAAATTACGACAAAGTAAAATTAAATTAATCTTTAATAATTTCCAATTTGTAGCTGAAAAATCACCGTTGCTGGGGGTTTTATTGTTCTAAAATGTAGGTACTACCTTACCAAGTATGGTTCCAATTCGATATTAAAAAGGCCGGTGTAAATTTTTCTGCAAAATTACGACAAAGTAAAATTGAATTAATCTTTAATAATTTCCAATTTGTAGCTGAAAAACCACCGTTGCTGGGGGTTTTATTGTTCTAAAATGTAGGTACTACCTTAAAAAGTATGGTTCCAATTCGATATTAAAAAGGCCGGCGTAAATTTTTCTGCAAAATTGCGACAAAGTAAGATTAATTTAATCTTTAATAATTTCCCATTTGTGGCTGAAAAACCACCGTTGCTGGGGGTTTTATTGTTCTAAAATGTAGGTACTACCGTACCAAGTATGGTTCCAATTCCAATGGTATTAAAACTTGTTCGGGACAATAAACAATATCCATAATAAATAACAAAAACTCCGCAGTTGAATGAGTCCGTTTACCGTGGAATAAGTCTTCTGATATATAATTTAGGGGTTTTTTGGAATGAGAAAATTTTTTATTGTAATTTTTAATAAATTTTTCAAAGATTATTCATTTAGTGTCGATCTGTTTAATACGCGTTTGCTTATTACGCGATTGTGCAGAATTTAAGTAATAAAACTGGCACGTAGTAAAATTGACGTGAACCAATGTCCAGTGATCGTCTGTTTGATTTACCGGAATAATAAATTCGTTAACATTCTCGAGACTTTTAAAACCAGCTTTGACCGTTTTAGTTGGGAAAATCGATGTACCTTCGACCCATGCCCATACAGTTATATCTGACAAATTTATTTGTTTCATTTTTTCAAGAATTAGATCTATAACAAAATTATCAAGCCAATAGATATTATAATTATTTTTACCGGAAACCGCAGCCAGTACATTTAACGACCTGAATCTCCCGGAAGCTAGACAATTTATTGGACGCATAAATCTACTGTTCGGAAAAATGGCTACCGAGAAATCTGGGGAAAATTTTTTATAGTACTTATTTAATGTTACTAATTAATCCATTGCCAAGAAAGTTAAATTTTGTAAACGATTTCAAATGATCAAAATTTTTATCTCCTAAACATTCTTTACTAGCTGCTGCTTTATAGTAAGAACTGAGTTTCCTAGTTTTTTTGGACCACTGTTCGGGAACGAGCCGAACCGGGGTTAATAAAATTTAATTTACATAATTTAAACACTTCACCTATTTCATTATGGACATGCAAAAACTCCCTATTCTCTCCTGGAGTAAATTGTAAACAAATATTTTTCCTGTCTTAACGTGCAGTTTCTAAGAAAAACAACATGTTTCGCGCCAAAAACTAAAAATAAGAATTATTTACCAAACAAACATGGCTTCCCTTTGTCTGGAAACACCGTCAAGCTGCCCGACACATTCCAAAACGTCGCGGCTTCTTTGTAAATGTTGATTTATTGCTTTAAACCACTTAGCGGGCTTCTAACAGTCTTCTTCCATCTCTTCTTAGTTGAAAAGAGAGATCCCCTGCGCTTCTAACGTGTATCGAACGATCCTCGCATCGGTGCACTTGCCTCCGAGAATCATCAATAGACGATGAAAACTGCGTGGATCGCTACACGACTTGTTACGCTCCTTTACTGGTTAAAATCCCAGATTATCCGCACATATTGTTTCATCCTTCGATACGTGAATTTTATCAATCGATAGTCCTAACTGCGTCTACTCTAGTGATGGGAATAACCCACTTATTTTATTAACCGACTACCATTCAAGTAATTTTAAAAACCGGATGAAAACCGTTTTTTTTTTTCACTCGAATATTAATATGAGTGGCGGTAGGTCGACAGTTCCGTAATTTAAAAAAAAACCGTTTCTCTTTCAATAACGGATGCGTAATCAGTTATAATTCAAGTGATGAACCGCCAATTATTAGTATTCGAATGAAAAATCGGTCGTTGTTAAGTACACAGTGACACAAAAGGCGCGGCAAAAAAAACAACTACATTTTAGAACAATAAAACCCACAGCCATGGAGGTTTTTCAGCCACAAATGGGAAATTATTAAAGATTAAGTTAATTTTATTTTGTCATCATTTTGCAGAAAAATTTACGCCGGCCTTTTTAATATCGAATTGGAACCATACTTTTTAAGGTAGTACCTACATTTTAGAACAATAAAACCCCAAGCAACGGTGGTTTTTCAGCTACAAATTGGAAATTATTAAATATTAATTCAATTTTACTTTGTCGTAATTTTGCAGAAAAATTTACGTCGGCCTTTTTAATATCGAATTGGAACCATACTTGGTAAGATAGTACCTACATTTTAGAACAATAAAACCCCAAGCAACGGTGGTTTTTCAGCTACAAATTCGAAATTATTAAGGATTAATTCAATTTTACTTTGTCGTAATTTTGCAGAAAAATTTACGCCGGCCTTTTTAATATCGAATTGGAACCATACTTTTTAAGGTAGTACCTACATTTTAGAACAATAAAACCCCCAGCAACGGTGGTTTTTCAGCTACAAATTGGAAATTATTAAATATTAATTCAATTTTACTTTGTCGTAATTTTGCAGAAAAATTTACGCCGGCCTTTTTAATATCGAATTGGAACCCTACTTGGTAAGGTAGTACCCACATTTTAGAACATTAAAACCCCCAGCAACGGTGGGTTTTCAGCGGCAAATGGGATATTAATAAAGATTAAATTAGTTGTTTTATGTTTTAAAAGTTCGGTCCTGGTTTGTGAAATAGTTTCCGTCGGCTTATCGCTTAAACAAGCAAAACTAGATTGTACCATAACTTTTTTTCGATTGTGACCACTGAAAGGTCTTCGGCAGATCGCTTTTTCGCTAAAAAACATATTCTTGTCTTAAACTTATTGTTTTGTTATGATTTTTCAACTTTGTTGTAATTTTGCAGAAAAATTTACGTCGGCCTTTTTAATATCGAATTGGAACCATTCTGGGTAAGGTAGTACCTACATTTTAGAACAATAAAACCCCCAGCAACGGTGGTTTTTCAGCTACAAATTGGAAATTATTAAAGATTAATTTAATTTTACTTTGTCGTAATTTTGCAGAAAAATTTACGTCGGCCTTTTTAATATCGAATTGGAACCATACTTGGTAAGGTAGTACCTACATTTTAGAACAATAAAACCCCCAGCAACGGTGGTTTTTCAGCTCCAAATTGGAAATTATTAAAGATTAATTCAATTTTACTTTGACGTAATTTTGCAGAAAAATTTACGCCGGCCTTTTCAATATCGAATTGGGACCATACTTGGTAAGGTAGTACCTACATTTTAGAACAATAAAACTCCCAGCAACGGTGGTTTTTCAGCGGCAAATGGGATATTAATAAAGATTAAATTAGTTGTTTTATGTTTTAAAAGTTTTGTCCTGGTTTGTGGAATAGTTTCTTTCGGCTTATCGCCTATACAAGCAAAACTAGATTGTACCATAACTTTTCTTCGATTGAGACCACTGAGAGGTCTTCGGCAGATCGCTTTTTCGCTAAAAAACATATTCTTGTCTTAAACTTATTGTTTTGTTATGATTTTTCAACTTTGTCGTAATTTTGCAGAAAAATTTACGCCGGCCTTTTTAATATCGACTTGGAACCATACTTGGTAAGGTAGTACCTACATTTTAGAACAATAAACCCCCCAGCAACGGTGATTTTTCAGCTACAAATTGGAAATTGTTAAAGATTAATTTAATTTTACTTTGTCGTAATTTTGCAGAAAAATTTACGTCGGCCTTTTTAATATCGAATTGGAACCATACTTGGTAAGGTAGTACCTACATTTTAGAACAATAAAACCCCCAGCAACGGTGGTTTTTCAGCTACAAATGGGAAATTATTAAAGAATAAATTAATTTTACTTTGTCGTAATTTTGCAGAAAAATTTACGTCGGCCTTTTTAATATCGAATTGGAACCATTCTGGGTAAGGTAGTACCTACATTTTAGTACAATAAAACCCCCAGCAACGGTGGTTTTTCAGCTACAAATTGGAAATTATTAAAGATTAATTCAATTTTACTTTGTCGTAATTTTGCAGAAAAATTTACACCGGCCTTTTTAATATCGACTTGGAACCATACTTGGTAAGGTAGTACCTACATTTTAGAACAATAAAACCCCCAGCAACGGTGATTTTTCAGCTACAAATTGGAAATTATTAAAGATTAATTCAATTTTACTTTGTCGTAATTTTGCAGAAAAATTTACACCGGCCTTTTTAATATCGACTTGGAACCATACTTGGTAAGGTAGTACCTACATTTTAGAACAATAAAACCCCCAGCAACGGTGATTTTTCAGCTACAAATTGGAAATTATTAAAGATTAATTTAATTTTACTTTGTCGTAATTTTGCAGAAAAATTTACGTCGGCCTTTTTAATATCGAATTGGAACCATACTTGGTAAGATAGTACCTACATTTTAGAACAATAAAACCCCAAGCAACGGTGGTTTTTCAGCTACAAATTCGAAATTATTAAAGATTAATTCAATTTTACTTTGTCGTAATTTTGCAGAAAAATTTACGCCGGCCTTTTTAATATCGAATTGGAACCATACTTTTTAAGGTAGTACCTACATTTTAGAACAATAAAACCCCCAGCAACGGTGGTTTTTCAGCTACAAATTGGAAATTATTAAAGATTAATTCAATTTTACTTTGTCGTAATTTTGCAGAAAAATTTACACCGGCCTTTTTAATATCGAATTGGAACCATACTTGGTAAGGTAATACCTACATTTTAGAACAATAAAACCCTCAGCAACGGTGGTTTTTCAGCTACAAATGGGAAATTATTAAAAATTAAATTAATTTTACTTTGTCGAAATTTTGTAGAAAAATTTACGTCGGCCTTTTTAATATCGAATTGGAACCATACTTGGTAAGGTAATACCTACATTTTAGAACAATAAAACCCCCAGCAACGGTGGTTTTTCAGCTACAAATTGGAAATTATTAAAGATTAATTCAATTTTACTTTGTCGTAATTTTGCAGAAAAATTTACACCGGCCTTTTTAATATCGAATTGGAACTATACTTGGTAAGGTAGTACCTACATTTTAGTACAATAAAACCCCCAGCAACGGTGATTTTTCAGCTACAAATAAGAAATTATTAAAGATTAAATTAATTTTACTTCGTCGTAATTTTGCAGAAAAATTTACGCCGGCCTTTTTAATATTGAATTGGAACCATACTTTTTAAGGTAGTACCTACATTTTAAAACAATAAAACCCCCAGCAACGGTGGTTTTTCAGCTACAAATTGGAAATTATTAAATATTAATTCAATTTTACTTTGTCGTAATTTTGCAGAAAAATTTACGCCGGCCTTTTTAATATCGAATTGGAACCATACTTGGTAAGGTAGTACCTACATTTCAGAACAATAAAACCCCCAGCAACGGTGGTTTTTCAGCTACAAATTGGAAATTATTAAATATTAATTCAATTTTACTTTGTCGTAATTTTGCAGAAAAATTTACGTCGGCCTTTTTAATATCGAATTGGAACCATTCTGGGTAAGGTAGTACCTACATTTTAGTACAATAAAACCCCCAGCAACGGTGGTTTTTCAGCGGCAAATGGGATATTAATAAAGATTAAATTAGTTGTTTTATGTTTTGAAAGTTCGGTCCTGGTTTGTGGAATAGTTTCCTTCGGCTTATCGCTTATACAAGCAAAACTAGATTGTACCATAACTTTTCTTTGATTGTGACCACTGAGAGGTCTTCGGCAGATCGCTTTTTCGCTAAAAAACATATTCTGGTCTTAAACTTATTGTTTTGTTATGATTTTTCAACTTTGTCGTAATTTTACAGAAAAATTTACGCCGGCCTTTTCAATATCGACTTGGAACCATACTTGGTAAGGTAGTACCTACATTTTAGAACAATAAAACCCCCAGCAACGGTGATTTTTCAGCTACAAATTGGAAATTATTAAAGATTAATTTAATTTTACTTTGTCGTAATTTTGCAGAAAAATTTACGTCGGCCTTTTTAATATCGAATTGGAACCATACTTGGTAAGATAGTACCTACATTTTAGAACAATAAAACCCCAAGCAACGGTGGTTTTTCAGCTACAAATTCGAAATTATTAAGGATTAATTCAATTTTACTTTGTCGTAATTTTGCAGAAAAATTTACGCCGGCCTTTTTAATATCGAATTGGAACCATACTTTTTAAGGTAGTACCTACATTTTAGAACAATAAAACCCCCAGCAACGGTGGTTTTTCAGCTACAAATTGGAAATTATTAAATATTAATTCAATTTTACTTTGTCGTAATTTTGCAGAAAAATTTACGCCGGCCTTTTTAATATCGAATTGGAACCCTACTTGGTAAGGTAGTACCCACATTTTAGAACATTAAAACCCCCAGCAACGGTGGGTTTTCAGCGGCAAATGGGATATTAATAAAGATTAAATTAGTTGTTTTATGTTTTAAAAGTTCGGTCCTGGTTTGTGAAATAGTTTCCGTCGGCTTATCGCTTAAACAATCAAAACTAGATTGTACCATAACTTTTTTTCGATTGTGACCACTGAAAGGTCTTCGGCAGATCGCTTTTTCGCTAAAAAACATATTCTTGTCTTAAACTTATTGTTTTGTTATGATTTTTCAACTTTGTTGTAATTTTGCAGAAAAATTTACGTCGGCCTTTTTAATATCGAATTGGAACCATTCTGGGTAAGGTAGTACCTACATTTTAGAACAATAAAACCCCCAGCAACGGTGGTTTTTCAGCTACAAATTGGAAATTATTAAAGATTAATTTAATTTTACTTTGTCGTAATTTTGCAGAAAAATTTACGTCGGCCTTTTTAATATCGAATTGGAACCATACTTGGTAAGGTAGTACCTACATTTTAGAACAATAAAACCCCCAGCAACGGTGGTTTTTCAGCTCCAAATTGGAAATTATTAAAGATTAATTCAATTTTACTTTGACGTAATTTTGCAGAAAAATTTACGCCGGCCTTTTCAATATCGAATTGGGACCATACTTGGTAAGGTAGTACCTACATTTTAGAACAATAAAACTCCCAGCAACGGTGGTTTTTCAGCGGCAAATGGGATATTAATAAAGATTAAATTAGTTGTTTTATGTTTTAAAAGTTTTGTCCTGGTTTGTGGAATAGTTTCTTTCGGCTTATCGCCTATACAAGCAAAACTAGATTGTACCATAACTTTTCTTCGATTGAGACCACTGAGAGGTCTTCGGCAGATCGCTTTTTCGCTAAAAAACATATTCTTGTCTTAAACTTATTGTTTTGTTATGATTTTTCAACTTTGTCGTAATTTTGCAGAAAAATTTACGCCGGCCTTTTTAATATCGACTTGGAACCATACTTGGTAAGGTAGTACCTACATTTTAGAACAATAAACCCCCCAGCAACGGTGATTTTTCAGCTACAAATTGGAAATTGTTAAAGATTAATTTAATTTTACTTTGTCGTAATTTTGCAGAAAAATTTACGTCGGCCTTTTTAATATCGAATTGGAACCATACTTGGTAAGGTAGTACCTACATTTTAGAACAATAAAACCCCCAGCAACGGTGGTTTTTCAGCTACAAATGGGAAATTATTAAAGAATAAATTAATTTTACTTTGTCGTAATTTTGCAGAAAAATTTACGTCGGCCTTTTTAATATCGAATTGGAACCATTCTGGGTAAGGTAGTACCTACATTTTAGTACAATAAAACCCCCAGCAACGGTGGTTTTTCAGCTACAAATGGGAAATTATTAAAGAATAAATTAATTTTACTTTGTCGTAATTTTGCAGAAAAATTTACGTCGGCCTTTTTAATATCAAATTGGAACCATACTGGGTAAGGTAGTACCCACATTTTAGAACAATAAAACCCCCAGCGACGGTGGTTTTTCAGCGGCAAATGGGATATTAATAAAGATTAAATTAGTTGTTTTATGTTTTAAAAGTTCGGCCCTGGTTTGTGGAATAGTTTCCGTCGTCTTATCGCTTAAACAAGCAAAACTAGATTGTACCATAACTTTTCTTCGATTGTGACCACTGAGAGGTCTTCGGCAGATCGCTTTCTCGCTAAAAAACATATTCTTGTTTTAAACTTATTGTTTTGTTATGATTTCTCAACTTTGTCGTAATTTTGCAGAAAAAATTACGCCGGCCTTTTCAATATCGACATGGAACCATACTTGGTAAGGTAGTACCTACATTTTAGAACAATAAAACCCCCAGCAACGGTGATTTTTCAGCTACAAATTGGAAATTATTAAAGATTAATTTAATTTTACTTTGTCGTAATTTTGCAGAAAAATTTACGTCGGCCTTTTTAATATCGAATTGGAACCATTCTGGGTAAGGTAGTACCTACATTTTAGTACAATAAAACCCCCAGCAACGGTGGTTTTTCAGCTACAAATGGGAAATTATTAAAGATTAAATTAATTTTACTTTGTCGTAATTTTGCAGAAAAATTTACGCCGGCCTTTTTAATATTGAATTGAAACCATACTTGGTAAGGTAGTACCTACATTTTAGAACAAAAAAACCCCCAGCAACGGTGGTTTTTCAGCTACAAATTGGAAATTATTAAAGATTAATTCAATTTTACTTTGTCGTAATTTTGCAGAAAAATTTACGCCGGCCTTTTTAATATCGAATTGGAACCATACTTGGTAAGGTAGTACCCACATTTTAGAACAATAAAACCCCCAGCAACGGTGGTTTTTCAGCGGCAAATGGGATATTATTAAAGATTAAATTAGTTGTTTTATGTTTTAAAAGTTCGGTCCTGGTTTGTGGAATAGTTTCCGTCGGCTTATCGCTTATACAAGCAAAACTAGATTGTACCATAGCTCTTCTTCGATTGTGACCACTGGGAGGTCTTCGGCAGATCGCTTTTTCGCTAAAAAACATATTCTTGTTTTAAACCTATTGTTTTGTTATAATTTTTCAACTTTGTCGTAATTTTGCAGAAAAATTTACGCCGGCCTTTTCAATATCGAATTGGAACCATACTTGGTAAGGTAGTACCTACATTTTAGAACAATAAAACTCCCAGCAACGTTGGTTTTTCAGCTACAAATGGGAAATTATTAAAGAATAAATACATTTTTTGTGTATTTTTGGGAAAGTTTCCGTCTGCCTTTTTCATATCATATCATATATATATAATAAATATTATGAATATAAGCAAAAATAGATTTATTAATTACTTTTCTTTAGTTGTCACTCGTGGGTAATCTTATTCCGACCGCTTTTTAGCTAAAAAAGCTACCAAACCCGAACCCGAATAATTAAGTTTAAATAAACAAATAAATAATTTTCACAATTTTTTCCATTTTTTATAATAAAAATCTTCGTTTTCTTAAGCATATTACTATTAAACATAAGTAGTTTCTAGAACATTATTTTATTCGCGGTGCAGATTGTTTAGGCCATGCAATAGACGCGGTCGGTCCGATCGCCGCTTGGAGTCTGCTTCGATGCGTCGCATTTCCGTTGCCAAAAGCCGTTGCTAACCTGACTACGGTCTTACTTTTTTCTCAAAAACGTTGGGCGCGTAAATCCACTTTACACGCTTAAATTCACTTTACGCGCCCAACGTTTTTGAGAAAAAAGTAAGGCCGATATTGAAAAATGGCTTTAAGAAAAATTGTTTGGTACAACATTCTACACCCGGGAAAGTCATTTTGCTTTTGACCAATAAAGAATTGTTTAAGATATTACAAAATTACTAAAAATAAAAAAAATTTCTAAAAAAAATTTTGGGGATATTTTCGATCGTCATTTACTTTTCTGGATGGGGTATTTAAAGTAGAATTTATTTTCTAAATACCAATTTTTATTTTTTCTTTTCGTTTGACCAGCAAAACGTTCGGCAATTTTCATTGTGGTAAAAGGGGTTACTTCCTCTTAATTTGTGTCTTCAATTAGGCTGAATATA
Source organism: Polydrusus pterygomalis (assembly GCA_963969555.1). Taxonomy (NCBI): domain Eukaryota; kingdom Metazoa; phylum Arthropoda; class Insecta; order Coleoptera; family Curculionidae; genus Polydrusus; species Polydrusus pterygomalis. The sequence goes on from OZ018378.1 coordinate 48,384,324, forward strand.
TGAACGTCTGTAAAAGAAAAATCTACAGTGTACCTACGTAAAAATTGCAAATATGATCATTTTAGAAAGTTATATCGATTTGACTGCGAAAATGTTGAGTGGTTGGCAAATTATTTTTTAACTGATAGGTACTGGTAAAAGGCGAGGGGGTGCATGCACTGTCGCCTTTAAATAAGATTAAAGTCTTTCTGCGGAAATTTTCGGATCCGGGCTTTCAAAATTCTGTAGGTGAAGAACTCGGTGTTCACCAAACTACTGTCTGTAAGACATGCACTTCTGTAATGGATGCAGTTTTGGAGAAGGCCAATATTTTTATTAAATTTCCTACAAGTGCTGAAGCTGTTGTGGAAGCTAAACGGTTGTGGTCAGAGAGATTTATTTATGTTCCTTCAATTTGTGAACGAATATCAATTGCTTGTCTTTAAATTCTTTATCACTACTATCGCTTTCCTCATTTTCAGTGAAATCTGCCCTATCACAAATATAAGTTTCCTATTTTCCACAAAAACGTAACAGATTACTATTGTACTAAATAAATAGACCAACGTTGTTGTATTTACGTCAACTCTTTTGCAAATTAGGCACCAAACTGAACATGAAATCTATAATCTGAACAAGTGGATAAGCCACGCCTGAACGTGTTGAATAAGCATTTGCTACAGAGGTGTAAGAAAAACAGCAATTGCTTCAAAATTTTATTCATATCCAGATCTAGCAATTGCTTTTACTTATAGCATTTGCTAATCAAGCAATTGATTTTACTAAAAGTAATTGCTTCAAGTAATTGCTTAATTTTTATTCATTAGGCTCATTGAATGGCCGCCACGATCGCCGGACCAGCACTCGACGCCGAAAGCTTTCTGTCCATGGACCTGTGTCCCAGGCGCGTATTTGAGGGGGGGGGGGGTAATGAGGGTAGTTACCCCCCCCCCCCCATCCCAAAAAATAAACACTCACACATCAGTAAAAAGAGGCGTAACACCCAAAAAAATTTTGCCTGCGGCGCTGTTTTTTCCTTACCCCCCCCCCCCCCCAAAACTGACAGCTGATTACGCGCCTGCGAGTATGTCCAGTGTGAGAAGAATATTGAACGATATTTTTAAAATAGTTTTAAGTAAATTGGACTGCAAAAAGTTTAATAAAATAAACTTACTTTGTACTGTGTTTTGAATTACAATTGACCTTTTCTGAACTGCAATTGACCCTTTCTGAATTACATCTATTATTGTCTGGATTACAAATACGTTTTTTTTTCTTGCATGTAATGCAAATATCACATGTAGATATTTTAGAAAACCTCTATTGTAACTTGTATTAATCAAATGCATTTCAAAACTGGTCATATGTTTATATTAGACAATTATTGTAAGTATTTTAAAAAGTATCAGGTGTAATTTAATAAAATCTAAATGTCATCTGATGCTTTCTAAATTATAATTGAATCTGAATATGTGCCGTTTTAAGAAATTTATCGGATTAAACTGAATTACAACAAGGTGCTAATTAAGGCAGTAAATACAAAAATTTTAGAAAATATTTAAATTTTCCATCTATTTTCGTATGCCCGAATGCGATGAGATATGAGATCATATAGCAGCCGATGTTGTCCCGAAAAGCAAATAATAAAAAATATATTTTAAAACTTACTAGCTACAACTAAAACTTACTAGCTACAACTCCTGGATTTATCAGATTAGTTGAGTTTGAAATAGTATCAGCTCTGAGAAAAGGTGAACCGCTAGTATTAGGAAAAACTTTTAAATCCGGCAGCGTCTTGTAAAACTCTCGTTGAGTCAAATCGGTTAGTTCGACAGTTTCCTTATTATTGACTGCGTCAAGTATTGCTTTTTTATGAGCTGCTAATGCATCGAGCTTTTGTTCTAAATCTTCCGAGGGATCACGTTGTTCTGAAGCAGTGCCAGTGAAAGAGTTCTCGAAAGGCTGATTGGATATTACAGAATTGTTGAGGATTTCCGTTTCAGAATTTTTGAGTTGAGACGGTGTGTCCGCAATAGCATTGTTATCTTCTAACACCCGTTGGTAAATGTGGTGTCGATCTGAAAAAGATAGGTTATATATAAGTATCAAAACTTGTATTTACTTATTCCATTCACTGGCGACTAATGACGAAGAAGCTGTGACGGAACCATACAATTTTCATAGAATAGACTATTGTTTAAATTTTAAAGCAATCAAAGATTCCAGCGTTCATAAATTGACGGTTAGCTGTATGGTCCGCGTATAGTCTGATTATACCGTGCGAGCAAAAATTATTTGCATCAAAGAGGGCTTGGATTAAAAAACGTACCTAGGGCTTGGTTTAGATCACAATGATATGGGGACGATATACTTATCTAACCAAATCTAGGTTAAAATTTTGTCAAATTTATATTATGACATTATATGCCAAACTAATGAGTAATAAAATAAGTAGAAGTAGACAAATACAAATTTATTTTGTTGTTACAAAATTAACAAAGTTAGAATATTCAGAAAGAAAAATAATTACATAAATTGCTGAAATTGGCCACCGCCATGCTCCAAGCATAAATTCACACGTCTCTTAATATTTTCGAAAGTGTTGACCAGCATCTCTGGAGAATGTTACCACATTCTTGAATAATCCTTTCTTGTAATTGTTCTAAATTTGCAACTATGGTGTTTTAAAAATAGTGTTCTTTAAATGGGGAAAAACGAAGTAATCCATCACCGTTAAACGAGGTGATCTAGGTGGGAATTCAATGTCTGATCAAAAACTGGTCAATCTGGCATCGAAAAAATTGCGTAAGTAGTTAATAGTTTCGGCGGCTATATGGGCGGTTGCACCGTCCTGTTGAAAATATCCAAAACGTACTTCATTGTCAAGTAATTGCTCCACAAATGGATTCAAAATATTGTCTCTATACCGCTGTGCTGTAACTGTGTCATGGAAAAAAATAGGACCAACAATTCTTCTTCGGGAAACAGCTAACCAGACACCAATTTTTTGAGGGTGCAATGTGGACTGAGAATTCCCATAACCGGAGAGGTGGCACCAGGCTTCATCCGAAAAAAAGTCAGGTCTAATAAATAATTTATTTCCAATAAATTTTTGGTAAACCATTGAGAGTAATTCCTGCGTCTTTCAAAATCTGCGACTTGTATTTCTTGGAATACTTGCACTTTATAAGGAAATAAATTTAGCTGCTTCTTAAGAATAGTCCTGCATGTTCCGTAAGATCTTCCCACTTCTTGGGACAGGCGTCTTATACAATTTGTTGGCGTATTTTGCATTATTTCACGAACGTTTGCAACAAGTTCTTCTGTTCTTACAGATGGTCCTTTTTTGTGTTGTATAGAACCTGTTTCCCTAAACACAGCCACGGTTCTTTTCAAGCAATAAAAACTAGGATTGTATTGCCACTGACCATTTACTCTAACCCCGTTTCGAAAATACGCTTCAACCATGAATGTTTTGTGCTGTTCCGTAAAGGCCATTGTGTGAATTGTTCAAGAAATTGGAAAAATCAGCGATGAATTAAATTACTTGTAACGACTGTCAAAGATGACGGAATTACTGATTGATTGTTAATTCAGGTAGTTACTGACACCCAAAAGGTATTAAGCTCTACGGCTAAGTATTACGTCCTTGGATGCAAGGCCCTCTTTGATGCAAATAATTTTTGTTCGCACGGTATATAAACGCGTTTGGTTATATTGGTTAAGGCTTGCCAGATTTAACAATTTTTTGCTATTTTGATGATTTTGCCCAATGAACGCCAACTATTGGCAATACTGATTGTGGATCCTCCTTACAGGAAGCGCCATGTTATATTATCTTTCCGAAACTATTTTCTCAACACGTTTACCCGCTTTCTTTTATCGTTTAACAATAATTAGAAAAAATAACAGGTTAGTTCTAAAAGGTTGAATTTCGAATTATTAGAAACGGACTAGAGCTTGTTAGCCCGGCATTAGTTTTTAAAACAGTTTGTCAAAACATCTGCTAACATTTACTACGTTTACACGAATGCTTAATGCGGATTCACTAAATATGCGATTCAGTGAAAACACGCTTTTAATTGTGTTATCCGAGTCCTGAAAGGAATTTTTACCAATGATCTGGTACCTGAACAGATGGTAAAGATGAAACATTACCAAATGAACCTATTGACAAAATCGTATTCCATTCTGAAGTAAATCAAGATCCGAATTCCGCCCCTCCGCATTGTTTGACAAACTGACGCTGTTAAAGGTATTAATATTATGTGGGAAATTTAAATCTTGGTCTAAAACCCCACAAAAATTATATGCAGTATGGTATAGTGGATTTCACCTTAGTTTTTAATGCTTTGACGTCTCTCTTGTCAAACATATTAGCCAACATGTGATTTTAAAATCCCAAATTCTATAAACGGCTTTCAGGCACGGGCATTGGCTAGATTAACAAGAGATGGATATATAACTGACCGTATAGTTACATGTACATGACGAAGATGCACACTACACAGTTCAATACGTTGCCCTTTAATGAGCTCAAACTCGTCAAAAGCACAGCATCGCTCGTATATGCCGTTAGTATGTGCATCTTTGTCTTACGCATTTGCTCTCGCATATCTCTTTTCGTACTTCATTAATTCGATTGTCTCGTCGCGTTCTTTAAATATCACAGAGCCGCATTGGGACACACCGCGCACCGCGTGCATTGTGCTGTTGATTCTTGATCGTTCGTGTTATTGTTTTTGGTATTTTTCAGACAGCATTTTGCTTATATTTTGTGCGTATTAGACTTTTTGGTTTTAAACTGCCGGACTGTGTGTATCTGTGACGTGTTTATTTTTATGCAAAAGTAAGTAAATAATTATTAATGTCTCGGACGGTGACGACGACATCGACAGCTTGTCAGATGAAGACCAAAAATAATAGGAAACTTGCAACAAAATTAAATTTGAAAACCACAGTGAACCATTATGCTAAAATAAGTTTTACATACAGTTGTATTGAAGAGTGCTTAAGGTATCTGTTCTGCAAACGCATGGACAAAAATATTTTTCGTAGTATCTACTTCTTTATTCATTAAAAAAAATATTCGATAACATTACAAACTTTTGTTGTTTTATTATAAACCAACGAAAAGTTAGACCTATTGTAAACTTCAAACTCTTTAGAACCTAGTCTAAAGAAAAAAATATCTACCCGTAAATAAGAAAATAAAAAAGTAAACAATAAGCTATTAAATATAATATATAGATTTTTTCAACTTAACACTGCATGGTCTAAAATCAAATTAAAAAACAAAATAGTTCTTTAATAAAAAACGTAGTTAATTATTGATGATACTAGATTCACGACTGCCCCTTGCATATTTTTTATTGTACTAAATTAAGTGTGTGTTTTTACCAAAATAACAGCACTTTATTATATTATGAATAAAAATGAAATGAAATTGTTTTTCTGATATTCTATCCTATTTCCATTCCCCTTCAGTGTTTTTTTTTAAATATCTTAAAAATTGCTTGGGTAATTCTCGTTTCCATCCATAATTACAACTACAAATAAATTGACCCATGTTCACACATAATTTTTAAGTCCGGCCCTGGCCAATCCTTAAGTTCTGTAAAAAGAAATGTTATAAATGACATGTGTGAGCGGCGGCCATTAAAAACTAAGGTGAAATTCACTATATAGTGCTCACTCCTTTGACAAATCCATGAACTTATCCGAGCGGCTCGATAATGTTCTGACCAAGTGTGGGTGAAACACTAACTATTTGCGGGGTTCGGAAGATTCCTGTGCTTAGTTGCAGTATCAACAACACTAGAATTTTATGTGAAGTTACACATTATTCACTTCAATTACCAACCCTGTAATTGCTCATTGATGTAAAATCCTTTTTAGAGCAATTTATTTTAAGACAACTCTTATTTATTAAAGTTTTTTTCTTTTATAACCACAGAAATTAAACACACAATTTTAATTCACATACACAATTCTATTTGGAACTTCTTCAAAGTTTACATTTATCTTTCAACAACCTTTTTTATTAACACATAAATTTAATTTGGGATACACAGTGGAGCCACCCAGTATTAGGTACACACCTTTACATATACAGGAGGCAATAATTTCACTAATTTAATTATTTTCCTGACAAAAAAACACTACTTATATTTCTGTTATCAACCCTTATATTCCTGTCATCAACACTTACTTCTTCTTGTAAACTATACCGTAACTTTTTTTTAAAACTCCCAATTACCGAATTTATTTACTTTTACTTAACTTTTTGCGACAGGTTCGAATTCACGTAAACGTGTATAATGCTGGACAATGACTGCCTCATCTAGGTCCGTGTCCGTCTTTTATACCCAATTTTCCCCGTTAATTTCCAAACCCTGCTTGCTATCTGCCAGTTTTATTACCCTATAAATCTTTGTGACATTCCCAGAAACAGGTGTACAAAAAATAAATTTATGACTGTATAAGGTTTATATTCCCTTATATGTAACCATATAAGGCAACGAAAAACAAAAGAACGTGAATCCAAGCGATTAACGAGCGCTTGACCTTTCAAAACTCATAAATCATGCCAGGGGATGACGATCTCTCCCTCGCAGGGTAGCTGCAGGTATTCACGGAAATCTAGAAATAACCGGTTAAATGGGGTCACCGGCCACTTACGTGTCATAGGGGAAACAATTTGTTACCGTCTATTTTTAGATTAGGATGACTCTTTCCCGGAAAACGCAGGTGCGGATGTGGAGTGGGGCAACATCTTCCTAGAAAGTTAACCCGTAGGTTGCGTTTAGTTTCTGTTGTTTCGCGCTTGTAACCAGTTGACAATAAGGAATAATTTAAAAAATTTTAAATGTTTTTGAAATTATTTGAATAGGTACCAATTGTTGTAGCTATCACAAATCTAATTATTCTAAGCTCACACCTTAACTGAAACCAAATGTAAAAGGTATAGATAGGGTGAGATTACAGAAGCTCTGCATCTGACGTCTGCAGCTGCAAGTAGCAGTTTGCAAATTACAAAATTGGAATTCCAGAAAACGTTTATCATATACTTTGCGTCTTACAACTTTGCAGAAGGTTGGAAGGTCCTGCAAACTTGCACAATGTATAAAATTTGTTAAAAACTAACCTACATTTTGGGGATTTGACGGACGATGGTATTGGTGCATGGTTATTTACAATTTGTATCCGATTTTTGTATATAAAAAAAGGGAATGTTAAGAGAAGTTCATCAATTCACTATTGCCGTGGATTTTGGCATATTTTACGTACCTATTTGGCAGTCGTACCAGAAGTAGAAAAACAGATTAAGTATGTTAAAAATGGCGGATTTGCAAATTGTTTTGGGAATGTCAAATTTCTGCAAGATATTTTGCGTCTGCAAGTCCGCCATATTTGCAGATCGGCAAAGTTGCAGGTTGTATTTTCTGTAATCTCACCCAGGGACGGTTCTATGGGGGGACCTGGGGGGCCCAGGACCCCAACATTTCTGAAAAAAACTTTAAAATATCTCGAGGAAAATACAATCAAGCGAAGGTTACCAAAAATTGTGGCTGCGCCAATGTGGTGCCCCCTCAATATTTTGGGTCCAGAACCGCCCCTGATCTCACCGATAATCAAGTTCGATAGGCAACGGCAAAATAATTGTTTTACGACTAAAATTAAGACCTAATTACATCGATTAAAATACATCGATGCATCGACAAATTTTAAATGGCCTCGATGCATCGCTTAAAAACGATACATATATCGAATTGAAAATATCGATGTTTTCAATGCATCGATGTTTATCGAACATTCCTATTTCCGTTTGGTGTTTCTTTGACAGCAGTTTGAAATTTCCTCAGTTTATCAATTCTGCAGTTACATGGGTGAGTAAATAGAAAGTTGGGTTATTTGTAGGTTAGGTTTCTCTTTCATAGTAGCAGGGTCACATTCAAAGGTATAGTAGTATAACTCCGGCGTAATCCCCACTACCTGCCCCACCCAGCTCTTCACCTCCTGTCTCCTACAAGCGATGTTGTCAACACATATTTTAATAGCATTTATGAATTACATGGGCCATCTACAGGTACCAGATAATTGGTTTTATATGTATTTTTTGTGCTCTTTAATAATTACTGCGTTTGTTCTTATAGATAATTTTCTACAAGAATAGAACGAAAGGAATTTGGTACTAAACCCTAAGAGAAAAATATAGAAATTAAAGAAAAAAATGATGAGTGAAGGAGGGAGGCAGTTTTAACTTTTGCCTCGCTTCGAAAAAATTCAAGATGCGGGGCTGTAAACAACTGACTATATTGTCTTTACGTTTTCCGACGTGTTATTCAAACAAATCTAAACAGTAGACAAGTAATTAAAATCTATTAAGAACACTCTTTTAACCTTTGATTTACCAACCTATTAAAGTAATATTATGTATGTTTTAACACTTGGTTGTGTAGAGGTAAATATTGCCGGGCAGCGCATTCCTTTTAAGGTCTCTTACCCAACGTTAGACGGTCCAAGTAATTTCCATAACATTCTGTTATGCTTATATTTACAATTATTATTTGTAAAGTTATTTTTCTACAAGCATGCGCGATTTGCCGTTTATTCGCACGCATTTTAGTTTGCAAAGATCCCCTTTGCAGACATTTTCCAGCAATACTAGCGATTGCATGATACCTAGCTACACCGGGTGTTTCTCAAAAGACGTTCACCCCTATAACTTTTTATATTTGTAGATATTAAAATGAAATTTTGAGGTTATGGATAAGAAATGAGTCTGCATTTATTAGCATACCTAATTTTCAATTATATAGCACTTCTGGTTTGACCGGAAGTGACCTTTACTTTGATATTTAAAATGGGACATCTTGTTTTATTTTGTTGGGATTCAGCATAACATTATGAGTGAAATGACACCTCACTTGTCATTTTTTGACGTGTTATAACATTTTTATGTTTATTTTTTATTTTCAATTTAGATGAGTGCTACAAATTAATTAAATCTGTTAATTTATAGTCAAGTATATGAAAACTAAAATTATGTCATAATAATTGACTTTCTAAGTTTCACAAGCGTTTAAAAAATGAAATTTTGTTTAATCAATTTTTCCAAATGGAACAATGTTGGTTCACTAGGATATTTAAAACGAGCATTTTTTCCAACCATTTGATACCATATATATGTCGTGTGGGTAACAACGAACAAACCAGTTGCAAATATACCTTTTAGCGTGCAGCATGATATGACTAGGCTTTTCATGAAATGACGGATTTCACTATCAGCCTACGACATATACACTCCAATGCTATTTTAAAATTGACACTGAAAAATTTGCCTTAAATCCCAATAGCAAATTTAAAAGCGTTGAGCATTATTGCCGCCCTCTCTTTTCTAAAGAAATATAAAAGCGGCTTTGAAAAACAATGGAACGGTTTTGAATAGCAATATGGCTTTAATTTAAAGTTGTAGTGTCATTAGTTTATAAAACACACAATACATACAATATACAATCTTGCGGCTTCAGAAGAATTTTGCTGGTCACTCCAAAAATTATTAGCATATCAATGTGTTCATTTCTAGTAAAACTAACCATTTTATCTGATTTACCTACAATGTATAAGTTTAATAAACGAATGACATTTTGATATTACAATTTTAATTAAAAAATATTGGTTTTCATTTTCAAAACCATTCCATTGTTTTTCAAAGCCGCCTTTATATTTGTTTAGAAAAGACAAGGCGGCAATAATGCATAACGCTTTTAAATTTGCGATTGGGGCAAATTTTTTCGTGTCAAATTTAAAATAGCATAGGAGTGTATGGTATCAAATTGTTGGGAAAAAAATGCTAGTTTTAAATATCCTAGTGAACTACCATCGTTCCATTTGGAAATATGGAGTAAACATCAAGAAAACAAAATTTCATTTTTTAAAAGCTTGTGAAACTTTGTCAATTATTATGACATAATTTTAATTTTCATATACTGGGTATTTGACCATAAATTAACAGATTTAATGAATTTGTAGCACTCAAGATTGAAAATAAAAAATAACATGACAAAAGTGAGGTGCCATTTTACTCAGAATGTAGTGTTGAACCCAAATAAGTAAAAATATACAAGATGTCCCATTTAAAATATCAAAGTCAAGGTCACTTCCGGTCAAACCGGAAGTGCTAACAAATTGAAAAGTATGCCAATAAATGCAGACCCATCTCTTATGCAAAATCTGAAAATTTCATTTTAATATCTATAAATACAGAAAAGTTATAGGGGTGAACGTCTTTTGAGAAACACCCGGTATATTAGCCAAGAGCAAGATATAGATCTCATCCGCTTGGTCATTACAAGCCGACAAGACGCAACCTACTATAACTCTGGCAACAGTGTTTTACGTCTGGCAACAGTGATTCAGGGAAATCCCCTAGAAGCGCGAACGTATACTTTATATACAGATGTGTGAATTGTAAATGGTGTGGTGGTGGTGAGACTTTTATTTCTATTGATTAACGCCGTTTGACATTTGCCGAAAATAAGCAGAATAGGTAATTTTTAATTTCTTTTTATTGCCATTTCTAGCGATTTTTTTGCCATTCTCAGAAAATTCTCTAACTTGAGAATATTCTACAAAAAATTATTACCGAGAATTTTACATCACTAATTCTGACCTACTATAACGCTACCTAAACTGACCCAGGTGCTAATTGGAATAAACCAGCCAGCCCGCCATGTCAAAAATGTCAATTTTTGTTGTCCACGTTTTTTTCTCAGGAAATTAAATTAATTTTTTATTATCATTTTGATATTTAACACGTTAAACGCCACGGCGGTCCCTAGGGCCCGCTCATAGTATATCCTACCACGCCACCGCGGGCCGTAGGGACCGCCAAGTACTAAAATGATTTTTCGTGCCTTGTACGCCAGCGGACCTCGATCAAACCTAGTTAAACATTATAGCCGGACCGCTGTGGCGTACAGGGAACGTGTATTCACTCGAACTTTTTAATTCGAGATAAAATAAAAATTCTGTGGTATAATTAGAGAAATACATGTTTATGTCTTAATTAACTTGGCCTGGGAGGCCATTTCTATAAATTTACCATGGCGTTTAACGTGTTAATACAATTATATTATGAAAAGAAAAAAAACACAAACTTTTCCTCCACAAAATTTAATAGAATCAAAAATTCTTAGTTTAAAGATCTCTACATGTTTCGAACGTAGAAACGTTCATCATCAGGAGACAGAAAATTTTATTTTATGCTGATGGTGTTAGCAAAAGGGAAAATTAGAACCTTAATGGAGCTTTTATGGACTTAAAAAATTGAAGTGCAGAAGAAACATGATATGAAGAAAATTGTAAAGGGGGTCTAAACCAACCAAATAAAATGGGGAAGCAGAAAAAACCTTAAGAAGGTGTCGAAGATTATTTACTCCACTTTAAGTATGGACTGTTTCTTTAAACAATTCTATTAGTTTCAACTCTAGAAAACTTTGCCGATGTGTGTAATTTTTCAATTATTATTCCAGCCTACCAGGTGATTATTTTTTATTGTTTATCAAATTGATTTTCCGCTTGTAGCAATTTTTTGTATTGGAAATGTAAGTTTACAATAAATAAATTAACATGAAATGTTTCACATATTTATTATTAGTTAAAAGTCAATATTAACAAATTATCGTTGGGCAGCCGGCAGACAACTGCAACCGATTTGTGCCCGAGGTAATACCTAACAATCTACCAGTTACGAACTGATAGTTTAGGTCTTGAAATGATAATTTTTTTTTATTGAACATCGAGCAACACGATAGCACTAGGATAATTGTTGAGCTAACTCGATGAGTATAGGTACATACTTGGCCACTTTTACATAAAAACTTAATGTCAACCCAATACTGTTTCTGTTTCTTTTTTGAGACAATACCAATGATGAGTGAGACCTTTGAGACGTAACCTAAGGATATTAATAATAATAATAATACATTTATTGTTTACTCTAATGTAAATTACATAAAGGATTAGTATTTTGTTAAGAGAGTAGAACAATAGGCCTTAGTGGGGCAGACATCCAGTCCAAGGATCTGGATACTGTTCAAGCCTTAAATTTATGTAGTACATATAATATTTTGGTGCTGTAAAAATATATTACTGATTTTATGAGAGGAAAAAGGAGGGGGAGCAGGAGGTAGGGGAGCAGGAAAATAATGTGACTCATAATCCACATGGACTGGTGACGTTCATTGTGGAAACTACTGCGTACGGAGATAATGGTTTTTTACTTATCTTTTAAACGCTGGGTTGGATAAACCAAAGTTAATATTATTCAGTGAATTGAGTAAATAAGCAATATTAAAAGAAAACGATCTTTCAAATATCTTTTTTCGGTGTGGTGGTACAGTTAGTAAACAACGTCTGCGTAGATTCCTATTATGAGCATCAGCTCTAATATATATTTTTTCATACAAGTAAGGTGGTGTTTTACGCGTTATAATCTTAAAGCTAAAAAGTGACATATGCAATCTATATATACCTGTTAAACATGTTAAGCCATTTAGATGCAACAAGAAACGGTGTTATATGGTTTCTTCGTCTTATGCCATGTTTAAATCTGAGACATGAGTTTTGAACTTTCTGAATCCGGTATCGATCTGTCGCATCAAGACAAGGATAATATACGCCAATGCAGTGGTTAAATTGAGACAGAACGAGAGCATCGCATAGGAGCTTTCTGACCCCCTTAGAAAGGTAATGTCTTTTACTAAAAATCAATTTTAAAGTTCCGTAGGCAGCTCTTAGTTTCGATGTAACATGTTCCTTAAAACGAAGTTTACAATCAAGTATTAGACCCAGGCTTTTGCAGGTGTCGGAATAAGGTAGAGTGTCATTGTTAAGTTTAATTTCAACATTATTTTTAACAAAGTCGATCTGGGCTTGGTTACCGAAAATTATTACGGTTGACTTGTTGGGATTAAGTTTAAGCAAATGATCCGAAGCTACTTCATAAAATCGTTGTAAGTCAGAGTTTATACAGTTTTGTGCCTCTGCTGCTTGTTGCTCTAAAAAGGAGAAATATAGCTGAGTGTCATCCGCATAAAAGTGAGAATTAGAATATTTAAGATATTTATAGAAACAGGATGTATATATCATATATAAGAGCGGGCCCAAAACGCTTCCCTGTGGCACGCCAACATTTACATTCATATTAATTTGTTCTGAACAGTTATTTTTTGTTATGGTGGTCCATGCAGTTTTTATTTACAAATAAACATAAAAAAAAGTATTTACGATAAAGTGTTTCCTTATTTATTTTCCAAATCTCGGTTAATAGAATTAAGTGTGATTTTATTCCATAAAACAAAAACTTTTGTGCGTCTTTTATTGATTTAATTTGTGATTCAATAATATTTATATTGAATCACAAATTAACTCAATAAAAACTCGTTCAAAAGTTAATAATAAAATTCAAAAGTTCTAAAACCGCCGTTCAAATTTTCCGCCATTGCGCCACTGGTGGCCAGCAGGCACACTAACACCCCTTTCTCTCGCTCTCTCTTCTTTCTCTCTCCACTTTGTTGCGATTCTTTAACATGGAGTTAACATTTCTAACCCTATAAATTTTCTTTGCTTTCCACCCCTAAGTGTACCTGTTCTACGTGTGCAAAAAATTACCACTTTTCATAGGAAAACTAATCAAATAATTTTTTTCCTAGTAAGAAAATTAACGTGGAAAATAACCGGTTTCCACCTATATCATTTGACTTGTTTGTGGGCAATAATATTAGGTTATTAACGTTATGCGATACGTGTAAAGACCATGATTATAATAATGGACGTCAACAAAGCCTGATGGGTTTAAAAAAATTAAAATAAAATTAGTCCAACGTAACAATAACAATCTTAATGATTTTTAACATTCTAGTATCTCTGCAACCAATAATTTTGGATTTTGTACTAGGTGCGGCAAGTACGTTGTTTTACAGGTGAAGCAAATTTTAATGGCAGTAAGGGCACAGGGTCAATCATGTATAAAAAATGGCTTGATTGCTGAGGTAACCGGAACCTTGCAATTATAAAAAAAAAATTAGTATCTAATTTTGGAAGGGCTGTGCAGGGAGGAAGGAGGCATTGACGAATAGTGTGCCGGTATTTTTTCTTAAATAAATGAAGAAACTTTAAAAAAAGCAGTTTTTTGAAACTACTAAAACTGCCACAATTTACCTTAAAATTCTTGAAAGTAAACATGTCGATTTTCAGAACTGAAGTAAAAACATAGGACCCCCTAACAGTTCTGAAAAAAACTTGAAAATATCTCGGGAGAAATACAATCAATTTGGCAACAATGATAACCTCGCTTTACTATACACGCTGCGCACGCATTAATCATCCCAGTGCTGACCTTATGTTAATTGTTTTGGCGAGGAAGTAGATAATTTTGCATTTTAATTATCTGCCTGCAGTGATCTGATTTAAATTTTGGTTTTTGATTATTTTGTTATTGTTCTTATTATATAAGTAAATATTAAAAGTGATTGTTCTGCAGATGTTCGATTTTAAAGTTTTTATTTTAAAAAAGGTGAAACAAAGGTGAAACAAAATATCGTATAAAAATATGTTTTTTGTTTTTGTGAATAAGATTTTAATTAATGTATTATTTGTTAAAGTTGTTAATAATTTTTTGTGTCTAAACCAGTTGTCTCTGGTACATATTTTATACATAGAATAATAATAAAGCAATTATAAAAACGATTTTTTTTTATTTTGCCCCTAGTCCAGGTTTCAGGCACCCTCGCATTGAAGCAAAAATCTTCGCGAAACATGTTAGGTAATCATATCCAAAACCTATGTCCCTACAATGCGGCTGAGGAAAACTGAAATAATACAAATATTTTTTCGTGAAACCTATAATACTCAATAAATATATTTATCGCTGATCGAATTGCAAACTACTTATGATTTCATGCCAATGATAAAAAAAAATTCCGGCTGCTTTATTATTTACATAATTTGATACAATTTGGGCGTGATCATAAAAAAATTTGGGCTGCGGCGTTATTTGCTTGCGAAGGCTACCAAAAATTGTGACTGCGCCAATGTGATGCCCCCCCAATATTTTGGGTCTAGAACCGCCCCTGACCGCTGGCGCAATTTACTTTATACGTTTTCTTAATATATATTTTTTAAGATATTATTTACAATATTTACTACTAATATACAAAATACCGGGGGTTTTTCCATTTTTAGGTCTTCAGCGCCGTACTCTAACGAATCCCATTTAAATGTACAAGCTTTATGGCTCCAGGTCTGTGCCACCGAATTTAAACCGATGACTACAATCATGGCCTAAATTCGTGCCATGAAACATAAGGAGAAAAATTCTTATGGCACAGATGCTGTGCCATGTGGCAGTTAACGTGCTAGTCTATCTAGATGTCATCTCTCCTAAGAATTCTAGAGAATATGTGTTGTTTGTTTTAACAGAAAAGGTTCCGTAATTGCACAAAACACGAATGTAAACAAAACTATGACCGGCTGACTAACATCTGCCTTGCTCTACCCTCCAGAATATGTCTGTCTTTCTTCTTCGTATGCCAAAAGCTAGAGCATAAAATTAAAAACTAATCAACACAGCACTGCAGTGCGCATGAGAATCGTCAATAGTTAGGCAAATCGAATTGACGATAGAAAATGGCGTCGTTAATCCCACCGTAACGTAACAAGTAAAATGCAGTTTAGTGCATAGTTTTCCCAAGGAATCATTGTTTACCTACGAATACATTCCGCAAAAACTTAAAATATATGCTAAAATTGCATTTTTGCTGTGATTTTTTTTAAATTACATCTATCAGCTTCACTTCATTATTATTTTATATAATTCCCTTAGGGGAGCGAAGCCCAATACCGTACAGAGTCCAATACCGTACATGCCGTTTTTGACAGCAAAAAAAAACAGGTGTATTTAAGTCTGTCTTTGATTATTACGTTGCTAGGTGGTCGAGCAGTTGCTTCAACGCGCCAAAACACCAGTGGACCGAAATCGACGTCCGGTCCAGTGAGTGCACGTATAAACTTTCCGCTGTAATGTTTTAATCATTTTACTTTTAACTTGGATCTTGGTTTATTTAAAAGATTGCTGTATAACCTTAAAAAATACGCATGTATTGCCTTTCAAAATATGTTTCAAATATTTTTTTTTCTGTGTTTGTTGTTGTTAGTCCGGTTCGGGCAATGCCGTACAGTGTACGGTATAGATTTATATGTAAATAAAAAAACTCATTATTTCAGATGAGTACTAAAAAGAAATGTACGTGGTCTCCATGCAAGGAAAAACTAATCCTGTTTCATTCTATAGCATATATAGCGTTAAAATATGTTCTGTTAATTGTTAAAGTTTTTAAAAACCTGTACGGACTTACACGACCATTATACGGTAATACCCGACGCTTTCGTGTAATACCATACTTTACCATATTTTTTTAACACACTAGGTAATATATATTTTTGAAAAACGTTTAGAAGTTTCACTTTATTAGGTATTAACCATATACTAAACAAGACTTCCATAAAGCCTTAAATCGAGTTTCTAAGGTAGGTAATTTGCACAAAAATCTAATTCTTGTTTAACTGTAGGTACGGCAATTGCCTCCGCTCCCCTACCTTTATGAAGTAAATAATTTGCTTAAAATACCCGTTTATGTTTTCCCTCTGCCTTTCGTGGCCTCTATTAGATCCAAAAAAGGTTGGGGGTGTACATTTTCTTTAAGTTCTAAACATTTTTCAAATGTTAATGCATTGTCGCTTGTTTTAAACTGTAATATTTCTTGGACTATTGATGTTATTGTTCTTTAATACTCACAAGTACAAGTCAAAAACACAAACATAAACGAACTACATGAAGGGTTAACGCATATTTGGTAATTAGTTTTTCTTTGTCTATAACACAAAGTTTTGCTTGCAATAATAATAATTCACGCAGCGGTTCGACTGTGTTTCCATAAATGCCTAATGGACCGCCTTCGACCGAGCAAGAAACAACCCGAGTCGAAGTCGACGGCTGGCAACAGTGCTGCCACGTCTACCGATTTATCGGTAGATCTACCGATTTTTGAATAGATCTACCGATCTACCGATTCTAGTGTGAAATCTCCCGATTTATCGAAGTTTTTAAAAATACTCATATATATTTAAATTATTATACGATTTATCCTCTGAGCCATGAGCTCATAGTAAATACTCAATTGCGCGTCCCTAGTTTGTTTAAGAACATCTCTAAAAACAATCCTATATATTTAGCGACATCTAGGGGTGCCCACCCAAATCATATAATAAATAACGTCAATACAATTTCTGTAATAATTCCCCGATGCATCTCGGGTATTCCCATTTTCTGTGTTTCTGTAAAACACGTTTGAACGCTTGGACTGGGCGCTATTCCCGGATTCCGCTATTAGGTATTAAACGTGCGTTGAAGGTTAAGGAGTAAAAGTATATTTTCCGATTCCGATATTAGTTTTCATTTAAATTTATAGCGCAATCCGCTAGCTACCGATTTTAGACCGCAATCTACCGATTTATTTTTTGACATCTACCGATATTGGTTAGCAAGAGCGTGGCAGCACTGGCTGGCAAGCTAAATAGATTTGTCTCTTTTTAACTTCCGAAAGCGTGTATGCTTGTTTCCTTCTTAGTTTCCAATTTCATTATATGTAACCTTCTATTTGATATAAACCCACTAGGTCAACTTAAAATACGGTCGAGCGCTTCGATCTATGTTGGGGAGTTTTCGCACGACACTTACACTTTGTAACTTTTACATTTTTTGAATTTTAATAATTTTTATTTGTTTTAACCAATAATTAATTAGGCGTCGCCTGTTGAACTGCTTCTTATTTAGTTTTATTTTCAGCTAAATAAAATGAGAATAATATTTGAAAAAATCAAAGCCTTTTACTGACACTATTTTAAATTTTTTCCCAATAATGTATAATTTGGGCCGAAACGTAAGCAAATATGGTGAAGTTGAAGTTGAATTTTGGGTTAAGTACTATAAGAAATCCAGGTCCGTATTTAAAAAAAATATGTTTACGATAATAACTCCATTATAACAAATGACATGTAAGAAACTGATACCCCACTTTGTGTAAATGTTATATATCATAAAAATATAAATTATAAAAACAAACAAAAGTTACAAATATTACAAAATAATTGTATAAGATTTTCAACTAGCCTTCAAAAATACGACCATGTTACTCCAACCTATAGCGACAATGTAATATTATAAAACTTGAATTTAGACGTGAAATTTATTTAAATTGTTTTATCCTTAAAATAATTTCTATTAAAAACCAGATTAATTATATTCAAAATATTCAATTTAGAATAATTGTCCACAACATGAACACTAGAAATGATGATAATTTGAAAAACCAATACATCATAAAGAAAAATATAAACCTTCTTTTAAACATAATAGTTCAATAATATACAGACTGTCCGCGGATAGGGTTTACAATAGCACAAATGGACGAAAAATTTCATTTTTCGAGAAGTCATTTTTGATAAAAAGTTTAGCTTGTAAAGAAAATTCAATTCACGAAGGGAAAAACGCAAAAACGTCAAAAACATGATTTTTCTCCAAGAGTAAACTACCTTTATTTTTCATTTTTGACCAAAATGCCAATTAGAAAACTTATTTAGAATAACGTTTGTAATTTATATCCCAGATTTAAAATAAATCTTCGATTTTTTTAGTTTTTTTAATTTTTAGAGGTAAATGGAAATTTTGCTGCTCAATAAAAATATTAATATAAAATTTTATTAGACTCTATTTTTATAATGGGTGGTGTGTATCGTATTTTAAAATTTTAAATGCATTCCTACCATCTTTTGTAAAAACAAGGAATTTTTTACCTTTTTATTACTTTGCTTTACGTATGGGGCAAAAAGAATAAGGAGACGAAGCCAAAAGTTTGGATTTTTGTCTTTGGTTCGGAAACAAAATAGTAAGTGAAAACAGAAATTTTCATAAATTTATCATGTTCTCCGATGAATCGACATTTTCAACAAACGGGAAAGTGTCTTCTGCGCATATTAGAAACTGCATGGAGCGAAAATAATCCCTGTTTTAGAATTCCTGTATAAGAAGACAATATATTACAAAAAAGTAAATGTCTGGTGTGACGGGTGTGCGATTTCTTATTATGGCATTATTGGCCCATACTTTTTCGAAAACACGTGTAACCGTAGGAGTTACCTTGAAATGTTGGAACCATTCCTTTCTGACAACCTAGAAGAATTGCCTCTCCAATTTAGGAACGAAATGTACTTTCAACAAGATGGATGCCCTGCGCATTTCGCAATTAAAGTGAGGGAATGGCTTAATAATACATTTGGCCACAGATGAATTGGTCGGAATGGTCCGGTTCTGTGGCCCCCAAGAACTCCCGATTTAACTATTTCAGATGCCTATCTTGGGGGCACCTCAAACAATTAGTGTACTCTCGTCCAATTGAGAACGACGTACAGCTTCTAAAACAGCGAATTGTTGAAGCTTGACCACATTCGTTTACAACTGGAAAAATGTGTTGAATATGGAGGGGGAGTGTTTGAAAAGCAAATTATGAAATTATTATTTGTTGTTATTTTAAGATTTTTTTGTTTTATTTCCGGGGTCATTTCATTTGTGAAATTAAAAATACATATTTCTGGTAACACCAAAAATCAGTTTTTGAAACTTTTTGATACCCCTCTGTCATTGATAATGTATGTATTTCGACCGCTAGCATTAGAGCATTAGCTATCCAAAAAAAAATTCTTTTACCTACCTCTAAAAATTAAAAAACTAAAAAAATCGAAGATTTATTTCTCGGATTTAAATTACAAACGTTATTCTAAATAAGTTTTCTAATTGGCATTTTGGTCAAAAATAAAAAATAAAGGTAGTTTACTCTTGGAGAAAAATCATGTTTTTGAAGTTTTTGTGAACCCTGTATAAAAAATCAAAATTTTCTCTTCGTGAATTGCATTTTTTTTACAAGGTAAACTTTTTATCAAGAATGACTTTCTCCCGAAAAATTAAATTTTTCATCTATTTGTGCTATTGTAAACTCTATTCGCGGACAGTCTGTATAACAATATACATATCATGAATCAAAAACAATTCGGCAACGCGGTTACTGGACCTTAAAAATCTTTTTCCTACGAGCGTGCGCAAAGTAGTACTTTGCGCACGCATTTTTGTGTGCAAAGTTACACTTTTCCGCACTGGGTGCGGAAAAGTGTAACTTTTTAATTTTCTATTATTTTTTTTTGTTATGTAATTTTTAGTTGTAAGTATATTATAGTTCTTTCTTTAAAGTCGAATTAAAAATTATTAAATAAATTATCATATTTTTATTTTTGTTGTTATCTGATATGAAGCTCGTAGGAAAAATGTTGTTCCTAACAAGTGCGCAAAGTGCTTTTCCGCACGCAAGAACTTATCCGAACTCCGCTTCGCGTCGTTCGTCCAACTGTACTTGCGTGCGGAAAAGTATCACTTTGCGCACTTGTTAGGAAAATAACTATAAATATGGCACATTTCCTCCAATTTAAGCAACTTCGTAAAAATTGCCGTTTAGAATATGCCAATAGTAAGCCACCTAAATAGTTGCCACCTTGTATAATACAATTTATATAAAATAAAACCAATTTTTATTTTTAAATCTATTTTTTTTTTAAACTTACTTATTATTGTCGTCTGAAGTTAGGGGGACAATCAAAAGACACCTTTCCGTAAAAATCAAGGTCCTCATAACAAAAGTGATTCGATTTTCGGACACATACCTACCTACCGAATGTCAAAAAATAGTGAAAGACTAAAACTATAACCCTCGTCTATAACCGATAAGTATTTGTTTTTCAAAAATTTCACAAATTACAACAACAATGTTTATTTTGCAACTGGTATAGAAAGTAGTAATTTGACTGTCCTATTTTTATTTGTTTAAATTATTTCTATAACTTTTATAAATTCTAGACAGCCTTGGAGTTTTTAGCGAATAATTCTAAAGCTGGGCAACTAAAAGACGCACCAGTGGCAGCGTTATATGGGTATTTCTATTATAACTTTAAAAAACCATGTCCCGTGAACATTTTTTACCCTAAAGTTTATTATTTGATTTATGTTTAATTTTTAACATAAAATACACACTGGTTGGTAATTAGAACCATATTAAAATCATAGTTTTTTACAAAGGCTACAGTTTAAATTAAATAGCAAAAGGCAAATTGTCACTTCTGTCCCTTGTCCCCACTGATAAAACTTGTCATACTAACGTATTTTGCCAGCTAAAAATGTATGTGTATTAACGTTCACATATAAAAAAAATAATTTTAGGAGTGTTTTCTTCGCAAAATTGCCCTATAATTTATAAATTTATATATTATAGGTTCATATTTCTTAAACAACAAGTTGTCCCCAGCGTTTTCCGTCCCCTCTGTCTCTTGGCATTTGTCAAGTTGTAGCTTATCCGCAGATGGCGCTTCTTTCAGGAAGGTAGATTAAAACCACTCAGTAAACCGTCATTGCTTAGTGTGATATGTTATTGTTGAGCAATAGTTTTTGTTTTTCCTTAAATAAAAGTGCAAAATCTTAAAAAGGTAAGTAAATCTATTATTCAGTCTTCACTGTCCCTTGGCAAAAATGTATTTACTTCAGTAATTTGTTGCTTTTTATTGTTTTTACGAAGCATGTATGCAAAAGCAAGAAACCTAAAATGTAAGCAACTCTAAAACATGACCAAACTTTTTTTTATTAATGAGAAAAAATGAAAAAAATGTCTATTCTGTCCCCGTCCCTTCTGTCCCCTTTTGCCTCAATTGTATAAAGGGGACAGAAGTGACTTGGACAGACAGAGGTGACAAAAAAATTAATTTGCATCACCAAATTTAAACTGAGCTATAGGTAAACTGATTATTTTATATAATGTATGTATTAAGATGGTCAACAAACAAAATTATAACATGTCAGCTTAGTATTGAAATGAGTTAACAGGATCAACAATAAAATCGTATTTCAAGTTAGTATTAAAATATGTTTCAACTGCATTTTTTTGTTTTAGAATATGGACTCTACGGGGAAAAGAAAAACTATCATTGATGTTAATGGTTTAAAAGAAAAAAAGCTAAGAATGTAGAAAAGAAGCAGAGAGAAAGACAAAGATACCATGAGAAGAAAAAGCAAAGACAGCAAAGGGAAGAGAATTCTCCATCTTATGTGCCTAGAGAATTGCATAGCTAAATCATTAAAAAGGGAATTACCAGTAGAGGCAGCAGGATCAAAAAGCTTTGGTAAAAGGGAAAGCCAGATTGCAGATCCAAAAAATATAACAACAATTATTGATTCTACCGATAATGCGAAGCGAAGAAATCTAAATATCAAGCTATAAAAGAGAGGACTAAAATTTAAAAAACTCACTATTTCTACTGAAGAAAATCGTCGAAAAGAACGCGAGAAAAAAAGAAAACAAGGAAAGAGAACTTTATTATGAAAAAAAAAAGACTGAAAAAAATTCAAGTTATAACAGAAATGTCTTTTCGTGAGCAGAAAGAACAAAGAAAAAAAATGGTTCAAAAGTTCAAAACAATTAAGGTTCAAACCTCTGTTTTACCTACATATTATGTCAAGTATTAACAACAGGACAAAAATTTGAACGGACATTCTTAAGAAAAAACGCAACAAGAGATTATCAAGGATACATGTATGGTTTTCCAGATGTTGCTGATATTTTTGAATTTAATTACGAGAACATCCTAGGAAAACTCACAGAGCCGGAGAAGTATGGACGTGGATTACTTAAGTTTAACATAAATGCTGATTTGCTCTAATGTTTTATTATCTTTTAGTTTATTTATTATTAATTGTTAAATGACTATGTTTCTTTCATTATTGTGTTCACGTTTAATAAAATAATGAATAAATATTTCATAGATTATTTTTGTCTCTTCTGTCCCTTTGTTGGTCACTTCTTTCCCCATTGTTTATTTGCTTCAAAACAATTTTATCTTTACTTTTTGGATGTAAAATTAAATTCGCCACCATTTACTGATAAAACTGTATCCATAATATTAACTGTCATAAGATTGTACTTATCTTGTTGTTTAAATGAAAACAAAAAATCTCTCCCAAAATTAAAAATATTAATAAAACTGACCAATTTCTACGATTATTTTTACTATTTTAATAAAATTTACTAAAATTATAATAAAATTTCTATATGATAATAATTTTTAACAAAAAATATATATAGATGTATGTGTTCCAGTAGATTGATATTCAAGAAATCTAAACATTGTGTAAGGGGACAGAGGTGACATTTTTAGCGACTTTAAGAATTTTGTCCTTGCCTTGCCTATAAAAATGCTTAAGAAACCCAACTTCCATCATTGTTTTCAATAATTGGAAGGTAACATTAAATGTTTAACGACGTAACAAAGTGATTATTTGAAAGAAAAATATTTTCTTGTTTTTTTGGTGTAATTTAAAGTTAAAATAGAAATACCCATATATACATAATTAAAGTCCGGATATCAGGTAAAGTCAAATTAATGTAAGAACTCGCCGCATCACCTGTCATTAATGGCACCCTGTTAAAGTATGGTATATTTTACGTTAAGCGGTTGGCTACATAAACAGAACTGGACGAAGTTATTTTACCTTCACCTTCGCCATTTGTTAAATTTTATAAGGGAGTCCTAATATTTTGTAAAGATATAGCGTAGATACTACCTTTATTAATTATAAAATAAAATATTGACAGACCCGTACCTACCAAAATAAGTATGTGAAAACATTATAAAATTAAAGGAAAAGAACACATTTATTTCTTTTAGTGTTTGTTTATAAAAAGCAAAAATAGAGATTTCGGTATTTATTATTCAAGGAAAAAGTAATACATTTTTGCTTTGTGGTGCAAGTCTAATTAAAACACCGTTTTATAACGTTGTATCTTTGTTTTTATTTTGTTGTATTTAAATATGGTGAATGCGATGGTAAAAGAACTCAGCCCAGTCCTGTCTCTGTCGCCAACATATTAACGTAAAATAGACCAGACCTTAACAGGGTGCCATAAATGACAGGTGACTTAGCCACGATGCGGCGTGTTCTTAGAGAAATTTGACTTTATAAATAAATAGTTTAGTGTACCTCCTTAATAGGTAGGTAGATGGGGCCATGGCACCGTACGTCCCAGCTGATTCTGCACCACGATCGAGCGCGACGACGTCCGAGGATGCATGTGTACTGCCACTGCTGTCACTCGCGCGATGCCCAGCTTTAATAATTACCATGTTTTAATTTATGACCGATAAGTTTTTTTGATTTTTTCGCCTTGCCCTTGGCACAAAACAACATTTTGAGCAAAATCTTTGCAAAACTTTGTAGAACATTATTCATAAATTATGCTTCCTATGCAGCTGCTAGTCAGGGTTATTTGCAGTATTTTTACACAATATTTAATAAATCGATCGGTGGAATTTTTCCATAATTTAGTTATAAAGTAGGTAGATTGCCTCTGGATGGCCAATCAACACAGGTTAATATGATACTTTTAGTAGAAGTTTTCTCTGGTCGAATCTAAATCAGGATATTAATAACTAACTCTGTGTTAGATGAAATACAACCATATTGTATAATGATTTTTCGAGTGGTTATACAGTGATGGGCTAAAATATGGAACAAATTCATTTAAAAATCAGGTATTCATTTTTTGAAAAAACGCTCGGACACGTCGATTATAATTCTTTCTTCCGGATTTTTTGCCTCAAAAAGAAATTATACCGGGTGTGTCAAAAAGTAGATGTAGCAAAATTTTTTTGTTTTTTAAATAGAACCCCCCTATTTTTACTTATTACCCTAATTCTACGTCAAATTCTGCGCATAATTCATGTAGCATACTCTATATCTCTAACGGTTTTAGAGAAAAATTACATCATAAAAAAAATTTTTTTTAAAAAAAGGTTAAAAAATTAGTTTATTAAGTGTTGAAAATGCAAACCATTAACTTCTTGACAATATGCTAATCTACTTTAAAACCCTTCTAAAACATTATTTACAGTATTTTCATTAATTTGCCTAATTTCATATCTATTTTTAAATTTTAAGTCTTCCAAATTTTGTGGTTTATCCTTATACCTTTTGATTTCAAATAACCCCAAAGAAAGAAATCCATGGGTGTAAGATCGGGAGATCTTGCAGGCCATTCTATGGGTCCTCTTCTAACCTATCCATCGTTCGGGAAATACAGTATTCAAATACTCTCGTACTTGTCGTTGTCGAGCAAAATGAGGCGGAGCAACATCCTGCTGAAACCAAATAGACGCTTCTGGTAGATGAGGCTGAATCGGATTTGGAAAATCCGCTGCTAGTGTGGGAATTATTTCATTTTGAAGAAATTGTAAATACCGATCTCCTGTAAGATTTCCATCGAAGAAAAAAGGTCCAATAATTCTATCATTTAATATCCCTGCCCAAACATTTACTTTTTGTGGGTATTGCGTGTGCTGTTTTCTCATCCAACGGGGATTATTTGTACTCCAATACCGAAAATTTTGTCTGTTTACCGAACCATTCAAACAAAACGTGGCTTCATCGCTAAAAAGTATGTTGCGATGGAAAAATA
The DNA here is from genome assembly GCA_963969555.1 of Polydrusus pterygomalis. NCBI lineage: Eukaryota > Metazoa > Arthropoda > Insecta > Coleoptera > Curculionidae > Polydrusus > Polydrusus pterygomalis. The sequence goes on from OZ018378.1 coordinate 48,409,970, forward strand.
GATTTAAGTTGCAAATTTCCATCATAGTTTCACAAAACTGTGGTCGGCGGTCGGGATCATCTTCGTTTAGCTCGTGCAGCAACCTAATTTTGTACGGATGGTACTTTTCTTGTTTCAATACCCGCAACACAGATCGTCGGCTAACATCATTATTAAGGGCTACTTCAGTGGATGCACTATGAGGATTATCTTCAACCTCTAACAAAATGTTCAATTGTGAGTTTTCACTAATTTTTGAACGACCTGGCCGTAGACGATCCTTTACATTCCCTGTTTCCCTGAATTTCTTCTCAATTTTACTTACTGTAGATCTTGTAATCGGCCGTTCTGGATACTTAGCGTTAAACAAGTTACAAACTTCTTCTTGACTTCTTGTTTTGTCTCCACATCCAATTAAAATTAAAATTTCGATTCTTTGTGTTTTATTTAAATGCACCATGATCACCGCTTTTCAAAATTATACCTAAACTAATTTTTGATTGACACATGACTTGCTATCGTAGTAACAATTCATTTAAATTTACCTGTTTACCTTTAAGTAGGTACATGTACCTTTTTTTAAAGAATTTTTTTTATAATGTAATTTTTCTCTAAAACCGTTAGAGATAAGGATAGAGTATGCTACATGAATTATGCGCAGAATTTGACGTAGAATTAGGGTAATAAGTAAAAATAGGGGGGTTCTATTTAAAAAACAAAAAAATTTTGCTACATCTACTTTTTGACACACCCGGTATAATTTCTTTTTGAGGCAAAAATCCGGAAGAAAGAATAATTATAATCGACGTGTCCGAGCGTTTTTTTTTTAAAATGAATACCTGATTTTTAAATGAATTTGTTTCATATTTTAGCCCATCACTGTATAGAAAAAATATTTTTACGCATAATATTTAAAAACTAAATCTTGGCTAACGGTCGGCAGTTTTTTGTAAAATATGGATGGCGTTTTTGACGTGTACGAAAACAGGTCAATAAGAATTTGGCTATTTATTTCAATGATTAATGCAGTAAATTTTCCATATTATGCCAATTTTTACGTGGTCTTAATCATCAAGGGCGTAGCCAGAAATTTTTGCAGGGGGGGGGGGGGGGGGGCGCAACTAGAAAATAAGTGGAGAAGAAAAAAATAGCGAAAGGTGCCACGCCCTTTTTTCAATGATGGTGCGTGGTTTTTAAGTAGGAAAAATTAAAAACAAAATTTATTAAAAAAAAACTAATTTTTAATACTTAGTTCAACTATTGTTCCTAGCTTAAGTAACTTAAACATGCTCACATAAATAGTACATGCATATATCTGCCTGTAAATTATAATAATAACTCTACTCTGAATGAAAAATAGAAGTAAAATCAAAACTCTTATTCTTTTAAAGTCATGAAAGTCGAATTTTTTATACGTTTTACGTTTCTTAAAAATTTCTTGCTACGATGAGAAGAATTTACAGGGGGCTGGCATGCCCCCCCCTCCTACCCCCCCCCCCCTCCCTACGCCCTTGGTCTTAACTGATTTCGTATAGAGTTTACCTAAATCAAAATAGAGCTATTTAAAGGACAAACACTAACGAAATATTTAACAAAATATAAAAATAGCCTATGTATTTAATTAAAAAAAAGCCGTTTAAAACAAAAACCTTTTGAAATAAAATAAAATTTTAAATTCAATTTATATTCTTAAAATGTATTTTTTTTGCATTTATCAGTTGTTTATTTGCTACTAGGGGAAGGTCGCCTATGATGGAACCTTTTTCTTACCACCTAATATATTTTTTAGTTTAAAGGTTTTAACCCCTTTAATCATGTTAAAATATTTGTTACTACTTAAATATTCATTATAAAACTTTAAAAATATACAAAAACTATTTTTTTGGTAAAAAAAATAGAAAAGAAAAAATCACCAAGTATGCCATCATAGGCAACTACATTGCCTATGATGGCATACTTCAGTAAAATGCAAAAATCTGAAGGACGCATACATAAAAGGAATATTTTTGTAACAGTTTGCACATTTTTATTGTTAAAAAATTCAAGCACATAAAACTGTTTAAAAAAACTTAAAATAATATATTACATTCTAATGAACATGTTTAAAATTTTTAAAAAAGATAATGAAAACATAATCAGGAAAGTGCAATCTAAAGACTTATTAAAAAACTTTAAAAGCATATAAGTAGTGACATAATAATATCTAAAAGAAAAGTAAAAGTAGCGACGTTTTGAATATGACGCCTGATGGCATACCTTTAAAACGCGTTAAAAACCACAACTAAGATTTAAAATAATCATAGCAAAGTAACATCTATATCCTAAAGTTATCGGAAAAAAATCGTGCATTCTAATTTAATGTACCTAACATAATAAATTTTTGGTTTAAAAGCTAGCTAATATTACTCCGGCACTTATAAGAATTTCTGTTCTATTAAATCCACTTTCTATTTTGGTACATATATTGGATGTGCTTTTCTAAATATTTTCGAAACCCGGTTTCAACGCTTTAAAAATTGATTATATCTACCTAGGTACCGAAAATTTAACAAAAAGGTCGGAAACTGACAACGAAGCCCGAGTGTTCATAATACGCGTGTCAAATAATATGCCTTATCTACAACCATCCATCGCATTTTATATATTTACATTTTCACTATTATTAAAATCCATTAATACTTATTAAACATGCAAAAAATACCTAGGTATATTATTGACATACTTCTCGCATCCATAATATAGTGACGGCAATAAGGCGCGACTTGAACGACATTAGATAGTCCGGGTTGTCTGCGAGTGATTTTGGTCAGATATTTCGGCGTAGCTTATTTTTAGTTATAATAAGATTCATTTTGTTGTAATACAGCCGAAACACAACAAGAGGTATGTGGGACTATACGGTTGTCCGATATATCGCTCGCTTCATTTTAATTATATAGGTAAATCAGAATCCACTGGGATTTTAGTTATTAAAATATTGTAGTCCTAGTAGGTGTATTAGATATTAGATACCTTATGTATAGCATAAAGGATTACCATTAAAGGCACTTATTTAGGACTATTAACTAGTTGTCGATAAAAATGTTTAAATACCGAGGACATAAAATATAAAAACATAGATACATAACGAATACAGTGTCACCAGTAAAGTCCGCATCATATGGGATTTTTTTTTATTAATAGCTTTATTCCAAATTTTACTTTGGCATCAAGTTCTGCTTCGATCGAGATGAAAATTAAGCAAAAAAATAGTAGTCACGTGATTCGCATTATCTGTCAAATTTTAATTTTTTCCATAAAATAATTCAAAAGTGGGGTTATTTCTGAAAATATCGAAAAAAGTGATTAAAAAAAGTTTTTTTTAAATGCAGTTTCTATCCCACTTGCAAAATTTTAGCTGCATAAGATAATTTTGATTTTTTACCCATATTTTCTAAATTGCACCACTTTTGCAAAATAAGACTCAACGCAACCTACATAAAACTTCTTAGTTTTGACAATGCTTTATTTCAAATACATTTTCTTTAAAGTAGCGCCATATTAAATGTGTGTTTTTCTACAAAATCAAAATTGGGCTAGTAAAATTTGGTCGCATGTGATGCAAAGTTTATTTGTTTTTGACCCTGGTATAAGGCAACTTCATAAAATAAGTATTTTTGAAAACGTAGTTTGTGTCTGAAAGTAATACACCTTAGTATTAAGACAAAAAAGAACACAGTGTTATCAGTAAATAAGTGTTCATTAAGTGGAAAATAAATTTTAGTTTAACTTAACGTAAAGTTTATCTATTTTCAACGATTTAATTAAAAACCCCTTTATTTTATTTTATATTTTTTTACTTTCAGACACAAACTACGTTTTCAAAAATACTTATTTTATGAAGTTACCTTATACAGATTCAAAAACAAATAAACTTTGCCTCACATATGCCACTTGTTAATATGTCACCCTGTATTTTTCACGTATACCTACAACAATGAAGTTTTATTAAAATAAATGACAGGTAGCAAAAGCCAAGACGATTATATTATACTTAAAGAAGTATAGCTACTATATATTCTGTGACTTTACACTTTGTGAAGATTTTATTTATCCTAAAGCATCATTATTCTGCCGTTTAAGTTAGTTAAAACTCATAAAGCCATATGTCCCCAGACAATATAATATGGTTTTTAAATGGGGTAAAATAATTTCTTTCGTGGTTATAAGTAGGTATACCTACCGTGAGGCCCAATTCAAAAGAAAATAGAACTCTAGAAGAGTGGGTAATATACAGATTTCACCACATGAATCTTAAAGTGATTTCGTCAACTACGTAAGTGAAATTTTATCTGTCTATAATAGGAACAATGTGCCGAAAAAAATATTCAGATTAAACGCTGACTAAAAAGTTACATATTTTTTTTTTATCTAAAAACGTCTATTATAAACTTCTCGCTTTACGCATTAGGTATATATGGTTTTAACTCTCCTGCTAAGACCCTACTAGACTTACCTTCGCATTTACTCACTAAAACAACACAAAAAACACCGAAAACTACCCCAAAAATTTTCATCGTCGCACTTTTTCCAGGTTCAGTAACCAGGTCTCTACCAAGTTTATTATAACTGAGGGAAAATCTAGGTGATATAAAGTGATAAAATACTTTTATTTGATTAGAACCTGAGATAAGGCTCGATTATTTTGTTCATATTGTTCTTATTTGTTGACACTGTACTCTCTGTACTTTAATTATTTTTCACATCGTGGTGAATTGATGATTAAATAAGCGAACTACGCGACGCGACGCGTCGTTTGAGAATGGTAAACATCTCAAGTAGTGATGGTTTTAATTTTACCAAGGTAGAACCATGGTATTCCCATATAATATAAGGTATAGTCAATGGGTATATGGCATGACACCTAGCCGAAACTATATTAAGTATGGGTGATGTAGAATGTAGATACTGGATACCTACACGAGATTTCTGGCTTTATGTGTTCAAATTTGGCATTCCAAGTATTCAGAATTTTGACATTTCCTGAGGAGGATAGTATAATAATACAAAGGCGCAGTAGACTTTTAACGGTTTGATTATAGGAGTAGTGAAAGTATACCAGTTGCACAAGCGCGGATCCAGGGGGTCATGGGGTTCATGACACTCCCCCCCCCCCCGCAAAACAGAAAAAAATTAATGGATTTACTGTTTTGACTACCTCTGCAGCTTTTTCACAAGATTTATAACAACATTACCATTATAATAGTTATATTTTTTCTGTTGATTGAATTTAAAATGTAAATGTAAAATATAAAATACCTGAATTACTTCCCCATATAATTGATAATTGTAATTCTGATTTATTCCCCAATATTAAGATTCTTCTTCAAATACTTGCTACACTACCTGTAAGTGCAGCAACAGCAGAAAGGTCCTTCTCGACTCTACGTCGCGTTAAAACGTGGCAGAGTAAGCATGGTAGAGGAACGCCTCACTGGCTTGGCTTATTTGTTGAACATTCATAAAAATATAATCATCGACGTTGATGAAGTTATAACCAGATTTGGAAATAACAAACAAAGAAAATTAGAATTCGTGATTTAAGAAGCGCAATGGCATGTTATGTATATTTTTATTTTATTTTATCAAGTGTAGACTTTTTTTGTTCTTAATATTGGGGAATAAATGGGGTTTTAAAAGTAAACACACGACTATTTATATAATATGTATATTATATTTTGTATTGTCGATAACGAACGTGGCAATTTTTCAAAATATTGGGATAAAACATATTATAGGAAAGAAAAAAGATACTAATATTAGCTGTATATTTTTTCTTTTTTTGAATTCACTTTAACATTAATTTACATGCATATATATTATAATATTATCCTTTTTAATTTAAAGTTAGTAGAGGGAGAAGGGGCATTCAACGCCAGATTCCTGAGGTCCCTTTTGCGCATGCCCAGGCAGGGCGCAGGCGCGTGTCATATGTCAAACGTCAATTACCAGATGACGTACGTCATCTGTCAACTGTCAGACGTCAAATTGGCGGGCGTTGGCTACATTGGGCCTTAGCTACTTGGGCGTTAGTTAATTTGGGCAATAATATTCTATATATGGAATGTGTTCAGGATGATGTCATATTACGAATAGGAAAAGATGGCGGATGCCATCTGTCAATTAAGACAGCTCAAGGTCACCTGTCACTTGTCAAATATTAAAATTGAAATCTAACACGTGGAATAGGCGCGGAGCGATCTAGCAAGACGTTTAAAAGAAACCCGAAGTCGATCGGCTGACTGGTTCGAGAGATATAGTTTTTTGCGATTAGCGCCCTTATGTCTAAAGATGAAAAGGCGAAATTTGACAAACAGATATAAGACGAGAGCACCTATCGAGCAGTGAAAGAATTTTTCAAAAATCTCTATTAATAACAAAGCTATACGAATACAACCATTAGGGCCTTAGCATAATCAATACAAAATTCGTACTATGTAACTATCATTGGTAATGTTTATCATTATTAATATAATTCCAAGACGAGATATCCGCATAATATCAGTAAAATCATCAAAGCTACCAAAAGGACACATCGGAAAAATTATAATTTTTTCTATATTTACATTACTAAGGTGTACCTATGTAATCCCAAACTCAGAATATATCCAAGTCTTCAAATTATTGGAAAAACGGACAAAGCTGCCAAAAGGGCATCTCGGATTTTTATAATTTTATCTAATATCTACATTATTAGGCCATACCTATACAACCCCGCAATAAAAAAAAAATTAACGCCTTTTTGGCAACATGCGCAGTATAGCAAGTTATTTCAAAAAAAAATCCCGAGACCGCAGGTCGAGGTGTACTAAAGACATATATTCGCCTACGGCTCGTTAAGGTTGCTAGGAATAATATAGCATGTGGTTCGTATTTAGGGTGAATAGCAAGTTATTTCAAAAAAATCCCGAGACCGCAGGTAGAGGTGTACTAAAGACATATATTCGCCTACGGCTCGCTAAGATTGTTAGAAATAATGTAATATGTGAATCGTATTTAGGGCGATGTAACAAGTCATTTAGAAAAAATCCCGAGATCCTCAGGTCGAGGGGGGCACTAGAGATATATGCTTGCCTACGGCTCGCTAAGGTTGTTAGAAATAATGTATCATGTGAATCGTATTTAAGGTGACGAAACAAGTTATTTAGAAAAAATGCCGAGACCGCAGGTCGAGGTGTACTAAAGACATATATTCGCCTACGGCTCGCTAAGGTTGTTAGGGATAATGCAGTATATGGTTCGTATTTAGGTTGATGTAACAAGTTATTTAGAAAAAATCCCGAGACCGCAGGTCGAGGTGTACTAAAGACATATATTCGCCTACGGCTCGCTAAGGTTGTTAGGGATAATGCAGTATGTGGTTTGTATTAAGGTTGATGTAACAAGTCATTAGGAAAAAATCCCGAGACCGCAGGTTGAGGTGTATTAAAAATATATGCTCACCTACGGCTCGCTATGATTGTTGGGGAAAGCGCAACATGTGGCTCGTATTAAGGTTGACGTAACAAGTTATTATGAAAAATCCCAAGACCTGCAGCTCGAGAGGCACTAGGGATATATCCTTGCCTGCGACTCGTTAAAGTTGTTAAGGATAATATATAACATGTGGTTCGTATTTAGAATGACGCAAAAAATCATAAGAAAAAACCCGAAATCGATCGGTCAACTGGTTCAGGAGATATAATTTTTTGAGATTAGCGTCTTTATGTCTAAAGATGAAGAGGCGAAATTTGGTAGACGGGTATAAGATGGGTATACCTATCGAATAATAAAGGAATATTTCAAAAATCTCAAGTAATAACAAAACTATACGTATTAAACCATTAAGGTCTTAACAAAATTCTTACTATGCAAAGTCCATTGGGAATGTTATTAAATATATCTAACCTTCCTGTATACTACATGATTATGATCCTCGGCACGAGGCAAGGTCAGTCTGTCTGGAATTAATAATGTTTAGATACGCATAATAACCAGCCAAAAACCTCTATGAACTGTTCATGATCGAGTAAAAAAAACATCTAATAAGTCGCTAAAGTATTCCAAAAATAGCCTTTGAGCTCATAAAACGACTATTTAACAACTCTTATATAAAATAACCAGCTAAACCCTCTCTGATAGGATAAAAAACATCTAATTAACTACCAAAGTACCCAAAAAATGATCGTAGAACCCATAAAACGTCTATGTAACAGCTCCTATTCCATAATAAGTAGCCAAAAAACAGCTTTGAACTAGTCTTAATCGGATAAATACATCTAATAAACTATCAAAGTACATACATAATAATACAAACCATAATAAGTAGTCAAAAACCTCTATAAACTGTTCATAATCGAGTAAAAAACATCTAATAATCCACTAAAGTATCCAAAAAATAGCCTTCGAACCCATAAAAAGTCTATTTAACAGCTCCTACACAAAATAATCAGCTAAAACCTCTCTGATAGAGTAAAAATATCTAAAAATCCATTAAAGTACCTAAAAATTACCTTCAAACCTATAAAAATCCCTATTTAACAGTTTCCTATACATAATAAACAACCAATCAACTCTCAGATAGGGTAAAAGCCACTAAAGTACTAAAAAAATTAGATAATACATTCTTAGTCATAGCTATTTCTATTATTATTCATATATCTAAAAATGAAGCATCTGATTAATATCCAATATCATTACCAGATAGTAGCAGCAATATCAATAGGTAGTACCTAGTTAGCAACTTATCTATGTAAGTAAAACGCAAGAGCGGCTTATGCGAATATCTGATCAGGATCAATATGTATAATGAAAAGCTATGAACGACTAGGAACAACAAATAGGACATTATTCAACCACTAACCAACCACTAAACAGCCTTTAAATCCATAAAAACGTCTATTTAGCTACTCTTAAACCAGGCAGAAAAAACATCTAATAAACATCCAAGAACCTAATAGGTAGCTGAAGCAGCAAAAGTTCGTTTTCACACCTCGCCTACGGCTCATCGGGCATATCATCGGACTATAGTAGAATATAACACCTTAAGTCGCTAGAAAAAACCAAGGGTGATCATTCGAGCGAGTAATGTTAAAGATATGAAACCATAAATCCCAAAACGGGATATTCGAGACATATCAGATAAACGTTTCAGTAAAATTAAGAGGAGGATGGGGGTTATCATAAACGCAGAATATATAAAGTTTAATATAGTGAACTAAACCAAATTCATAAAGATTAAGTGTTAAGGAATGACTAAGTGGAAATTAAGTGGGCGAATATAAAAGAAATAACCTACTACTTGGGAACATGTAGTTCTAAGTGATCATGAAAATAAATCTAAAAATCTGTCATATATAGTTGTTTATTTATTAATATGTATATCAACAGCAAAAAGACTTGGTTATATACTCTCTCTTGAGGAGTAGACTTATTAAAGATCATCACAACGAATAATATAACCATAAACGACAGGTTCTAGATTAAAAATTATCCATTATTCTGACGTTCATTAGCAGCTAATGTAGAACGCTGTAATATAGTAGATCATAAGGATTCGAATGTGAACGGATAATTACGTTAAAAGGTGCAGAATAAAAGATTCGACTTGCAAAAATCTAACGAGGAAGTATGGGTAAGTTATATGTTGAATACTAAAATTTAGCTGCCAAAATCAAAAACACACAAAATTATTATATATTATAATACATTATTGCAGTGTCTGTCAAATGACTTAAAATTCAATTAGAACAAACTACGATTGTATAGAGATAATAGAAAAAGAGGTAGATAGACGTTGTATACTATTACGATCATGATGATTAAAAATCAATAACTTACATCCGAACTAGCTACATGCAGTCACCTATGATAGCCCTCCTTGCATGAAAATACTAAAATTATCCGCTTCAACAGCAAAAAAAAATACCTTAAGATCTGAAAAAATTAATAGCTAAAGGACTACGTACAGAGATACATGAAGTAGAGTCCAAGAAAAGCAACTAAATACAACAAAAATTAGTGTTACCTAATTGGCAAATAAGCAAGAAATAATAGATATTTAATTTAAATAGACTTAAATCAGTATGCCTGAAGTAGAAAAAATTAGAGGCAGGACCTTATTAAGGCTTCCAGCTGCAAACTGGAAATATTTGGTAAAAAAATTATACAATATTATATAAACACTACTAATTTTGTTCTCCTGTTTTTACACAGAATTAAAAATGTAGTTGTAATAGATTATTTAATAAAAACTATGTTAAAAGTTGATATTTGCCTACGACTTGTTACACTATTAGATAATACTTGTTGATGGGCTAAGATGTAAAGTATCATCATGTGGTTTGGGAGATATAGTCCTGCTATTAGATTCTTATGCAGAAAGGTGGTAAGCTAATATTGGACAAATGGGTAGATAATGAAAGACCTCCAGTAAAAAAATAATCTCAAACTATAAATGAGTTAGAGACTTAAAATCATAGGTATTGCGTTTAAATCATGGTATATACGAACAGGATTCCTATGGTTAGAGATCGCTTATAACCTAAAAACTATACCAAAAGTTCGATTCCGCTACTAAACGAGAGAAAAATAGATAAAAGTTCGGGGATATATCATAGATCTATAGTAGAATGCTTTATAATACGCCTTAAGTCGTTAGAAAAAACCCGAGATCCTTAGAACAGGTTAAAGATATAAAGCTCTAAAAACCCTAAAACAAGATATTTAACTCATGCTAGATAGATGTTTCAGTAAAATTAAGAGGAGAGCAAGGGTCATCATAGACGCAGAATATATAAAGTTTAATATAGCGAACTAACCCAAACTCACTAAGATTGTGTGCTAAGGAATGATAAAAAAATAATAACCTACTAGAGAACATATAGTTCTAGGTGGTCGTATACAAAACATAGAGGTTGGACTCGCAACACCTCATGAAAATAAATCTAAAATCGGTTATACATGGGTGCCTATATAACACTATGTTTATCAATAGCAAAAATACTTAGTTCTATACTAAATTAGGGGTTATAATTCTTAAAAGCAATTTTGTCGGTTCTGAAATTGTGTGCATTGTTGAGGAGTAGACTTATTAAAGATCCTATATACACCAAGAGTATATAAACTAAACTAATAAAGGTAGCAAAGGGACAAGTGCTAGACACGCGAATAAATAATATAAAAACAGTCGGGCATAGGCTCTAGGTTAAAAATTATCCATTAATCTGATCTCGGAACCATTAGCGCTCCTTAACAACCAATGTAGAACGCGGTAATACAGCGATTCGGAAGGATTCGAGTGTGATTGGGTGTAATTACATCAAAAGGTGCAGGACGAAAGATTCGACTTGCTAAAATCTGACACAAAAGTTGAGTACTAAAATTTAACTGCTAAGATCAAAAACACACACGCTATATAAAATTATTATAGTGTCTGTCAAATGACTAAAAAATGTAATTAGAACAAGCTACGATTGTATAGAGCGGACAGAAAAGAGGTAGATAGACTTTGTTCACTATTACGATTATAAAGTGGAGAAATCAATAACTAACATATGAATCAGTTACATACAATCACCTATGATTGTCTCTTGTACGAAAAAGGAAATTATCTGCTTCAACAGTAAAAAAAAAACCTTAAGATCTGAAAAATTAATAGCTAAAGGACTCGATGAAGACACAGAACAACTAAACAAAACAACAGAAATGAGGTCTACCTAATTGGCAAATAAGCAAGAAATAATAGACCTTCAATTTAAATAGACTTAAATCGAAAAAACATTACAGCGAACAAATACCTGTTTGGGTAGGTCCTTATCCACCAAAAATACCCCCGCTATGCTGAAAAATAAGAATAAATAAGAAAAACCTAGAAATTTAGGGTAATATCTGCTTCAACAGCTAAAAATACCTTAAGATCCGAAAAAATTAATAGCTAAAGGATTACGTACAGAGATACATGAAGTAGAGTCCAAGAAAAGCAACTAAATACAACAAAAATGAGTGTTACCTAATTGGCAAATAAGCAAGAAATAATAGGCCTTCAATTTAAAATAGACTTAAATTGAAAGATATTGCAAATAACAAATAGCTGTTGGTAGGTTCTTAACCATCAAAAATACCCCTCAGCCATGCCTAAAAAAATAAGAACAGGAAGGAAAAAATACATAGAAATTAAGGGTAATATAAGGACCCTGTACATTCAAAAAAGCATATATTATGTATGATCAACCTATAATATTAGGTATACCAAAGGATAACACTATACCTAACAGGACCCAAATTGAAGTTAAACAATAGGGCCATAATAATATAAAGTATTTAAATTACCGAATGATCATCTAAATATAATTTAAATAGCCTTAAATCTAAAAAATATTACAGCTAACAAATAGCTGTTGGATAGGTCCTAATCCACCAAAAAATACCCCGCGATACTGAAAAATAAGAATAAATAAGAAAAACCTAGAAATTTAGGGTAATATATTGCTTTAAAGACCAGTAAACTCCTATAAGAGTATTTATATAACACGAATGCTAGACAAACCTAACCTAACTTCTTGGGTACGGTTATTTTGTATAAAGACCAACACCAACACCAAAAAAGGGGTCATGTACATTCAAAAAAGTATATATTATTTACGAACAACCACTAATATTAGGTATACCTAAGGGTAATACTATATAACCACTTACAGGAATCAAAATAAAGTTCAAAAATTAAGGGAATATAAAGTATTTAAATAACCGAATGATTATCCGAATAAAATTCTCGTTTCAGTTATATTAGTTACATGAGATGGGATTAATTGTATAAATATGTGGACTTCCGAGTGATCATACTCATCTAATCGATCTTACAACATATGAAAAATAAAGCAATTAATTAGATAAATGACTTCTTAACGGAGCTTCAATATTAGTGGATAGATATCATCTAACCTATAAAAATAATTGTAAAAGAGTTGTAAAAATTATTTATCAAGCCATAAATTTTAAAACAGACGAGAGAGGTGGGAAGGGGGAAGGGATATAGTAAACGGTTACAGGTTAAAAAGCTCCAAACAACTAGTAAAAAATATTTAAAAACATTAAACCATAAATGTATTAGATTGTACAAAACCATTAAAGTCTTAATGGCAGGGATAGTAAATATTTTTGCAATAGCTAGATGTTGAAATAAATACCTATGAAAACGATTAAAGCTATTAAAATAATACAGGCAATATCAACGAGAGGTACAAAAAAATATAGTTTTAAACGGGAAATTCGATTATATACATATATAAACTAATGTGTTAAGTATCAAAAACTAACTAAACTGTTTATATAATACAATATTGTTAATATGAATATGTTTAAGATCTTCAAAACGAGGATAGGATGTAAAATTATACCAAAAATACGGATAAATAGAGCAAATAATGCAAAAAAAATAATAAACTAGGAATCTAACTGAACATAAAAAAGGTTGCAAAAAAAAAAATATATAGCAATTTTATTAAGTATTAAAAATATACCCTAATAATATTTGTTTATACAGCTAAGTAGAAAACTATAGAAACATTAAGGAAAAAGGAGTGATGCCTATAGGTATAAAATTTAACAACTATTGGTATTGGTATTAATAGCGGCTTGTGAAAAATTAGACAATAAGCTATAGTACTTGTAGCCACAATCAATCGATAACTATTAATAGAGTGGCAGTTTGAGAAATTTTTATAGGATTTAGGCTAGGCTCACTATAATAAGACTCGGGGCTTCTACCTATAGTAAATATATCAGCAAGCTTAATTACTCAGTGAAACCTGAATCTATAGAGGATTATTCGGGTTTTCGGGGTTACTCAGGTTTATTAGGATTCTAAGAATTTATTTTGCTTGACGTAATATTTAAAAAAATTATTAAAGCCACGACGGCCAAAGGCTCACGAAATTTGTAGCAAATTTCGGGAGCCTTTGGCCGTCGTGGCTTTAATAATTTTTTTAAATATTACGTCAAGCAAAATAAATTCTTAGAATCCTAATAAACCTGAGTAACCCCGAAAACCCGAATAATCCTCTATAGATTCAGGTTTCACTGAGTAATTAAGCTTGCTGATATATTTACTATAGGTAGAAGCCCCGAGTCTTATTATAGTGAGCCTAGCCTAAATCCTATAAAAATTTCTCAAACTGCCACTCTATTAATAGTTATCGATTGATTGTGGCTACAAGTACTATAGCTTATTGTCTAATTTTTCACAAGCCGCTATTAATACCAATACCAATAGTTGTTAAATTTTATACCTATAGGCATCACTCCTTTTTCCTTAATGTTTCTATAGTTTTCTACTTAGCTGTATAAACAAATATTATTAGGGTATATTTTTAATACTTAATAAAATTGCTATATATTTTTTTTTTTGCAACCTTTTTTATGTTCAGTTAGATTCCTAGTTTATTATTTTTTTTGCATTATTTGCTCTATTTATCCGTATTTTTGGTATAATTTTACATCCTATCCTCGTTTTGAAGATCTTAAACATATTCATATTAACAATATTGTATTATATAAACAGTTTAGTTAGTTTTTGATACTTAACACATTAGTTTATATATGTATATAATCGAATTTCCCGTTTAAAACTATATTTTTTTGTACCTCTCGTTGATATTGCCTGTATTATTTTAATAGCTTTAATCGTTTTCATAGGTATTTATTTCAACATCTAGCTATTGCAAAAATATTTACTATCCCTGCCATTAAGACTTTAATGGTTTTGTACAATCTAATACATTTATGGTTTAATGTTTTTAAATATTTTTTACTAGTTGTTTGGAGCTTTTTAACCTGTAACCGTTTACTATATCCCTTCCCCCTTCCCACCTCTCTCGTCTGTTTTAAAATTTATGGCTTGATAAATAATTTTTACAACTCTTTTACAATTATTTTTATAGGTTAGATGATATCTATCCACTAATATTGAAGCTCCGTTAAGAAGTCATTTATCTAATTAATTGCTTTATTTTTCATATGTTGTAAGATCGATTAGATGAGTATGATCACTCGGAAGTCCACATATTTATACAATTAATCCCATCTCATGTAACTAATATAACTGAAACGAGAATTTTATTCGGATAATCATTCGGTTATTTAAATACTTTATATTCCCTTAATTTTTGAACTTTATTTTGATTCCTGTAAGTGGTTATATAGTATTACCCTTAGGTATACCTAATATTAGTGGTTGTTCGTACATAATATATACTTTTTTGAATGTACATGACCCCTTTTTTGGTGTTGGTGTTGGTCTTTATACAAAATAACCGTACCCAAGAAGTTAGGTTAGGTTTGTCTAGCATTCGTGTTATATAAATACTCTTATAGGAGTTTACTGGTCTTTAAAGCAATATATTACCCTAAATTTCTAGGTTTTTCTTATTTATTCTTATTTTTCAGTATCGCGGGGTATTTTTTGGTGGATTAGGACCTATCCAACAGCTATTTGTTAGCTGTAATATTTTTTAGATTTAAGGCTATTTAAATTATATTTAGATGATCATTCGGTAATTTAAATACTTTATATTATTATGGCCCTATTGTTTAACTTCAATTTGGGTCCTGTTAGGTATAGTGTTATCCTTTGGTATACCTAATATTATAGGTTGATCATACATAATATATGCTTTTTTGAATGTACAGGGTCCTTATATTACCCTTAATTTCTATGTATTTTTTCCTTC
The DNA here is from genome assembly GCA_963969555.1 of Polydrusus pterygomalis. Lineage (NCBI taxonomy): Eukaryota > Metazoa > Arthropoda > Insecta > Coleoptera > Curculionidae > Polydrusus > Polydrusus pterygomalis. The sequence continues at coordinate 48,425,695 of OZ018378.1, forward strand.
CTGTTCTTATTTTTTTAGGCATGGCTGAGGGGTATTTTTGATGGTTAAGAACCTACCAACAGCTATTTGTTATTTGCAATATCTTTCAATTTAAGTCTATTTTAAATTGAAGGCCTATTATTTCTTGCTTATTTGCCAATTAGGTAACACTCATTTTTGTTGTATTTAGTTGCTTTTCTTGGACTCTACTTCATGTATCTCTGTACGTAATCCTTTAGCTATTAATTTTTTCGGATCTTAAGGTATTTTTAGCTGTTGAAGCAGATATTACCCTAAATTTCTAGGTTTTTCTTATTTATTCTTATTTTTCAGCATAGCGGGGGTATTTTTGGTGGATAAGGACCTACCCAAACAGGTATTTGTTCGCTGTAATGTTTTTTCGATTTAAGTCTATTTAAATTGAAGGTCTATTATTTCTTGCTTATTTGCCAATTAGGTAGACCTCATTTCTGTTGTTTTGTTTAGTTGTTCTGTGTCTTCATCGAGTCCTTTAGCTATTAATTTTTCAGATCTTAAGGTTTTTTTTTTACTGTTGAAGCAGATAATTTCCTTTTTCGTACAAGAGACAATCATAGGTGATTGTATGTAACTGATTCATATGTTAGTTATTGATTTCTCCACTTTATAATCGTAATAGTGAACAAAGTCTATCTACCTCTTTTCTGTCCGCTCTATACAATCGTAGCTTGTTCTAATTACATTTTTTAGTCATTTGACAGACACTATAATAATTTTATATAGCGTGTGTGTTTTTGATCTTAGCAGTTAAATTTTAGTACTCAACTTTTGTGTCAGATTTTAGCAAGTCGAATCTTTCGTCCTGCACCTTTTGATGTAATTACACCCAATCACACTCGAATCCTTCCGAATCGCTGTATTACCGCGTTCTACATTGGTTGTTAAGGAGCGCTAATGGTTCCGAGATCAGATTAATGGATAATTTTTAACCTAGAGCCTATGCCCGACTGTTTTTATATTATTTATTCGCGTGTCTAGCACTTGTCCCTTTGCTACCTTTATTAGTTTAGTTTATATACTCTTGGTGTATATAGGATCTTTAATAAGTCTACTCCTCAACAATGCACACAATTTCAGAACCGACAAAATTGCTTTTAAGAATTATAACCCCTAATTTAGTATAGAACTAAGTATTTTTGCTATTGATAAACATAGTGTTATATAGGCACCCATGTATAACCGATTTTAGATTTATTTTCATGAGGTGTTGCGAGTCCAACCTCTATGTTTTGTATACGACCACCTAGAACTATATGTTCTCTAGTAGGTTATTATTTTTTTATCATTCCTTAGCACACAATCTTAGTGAGTTTGGGTTAGTTCGCTATATTAAACTTTATATATTCTGCGTCTATGATGACCCTTGCTCTCCTCTTAATTTTACTGAAACATCTATCTAGCATGAGTTAAATATCTTGTTTTAGGGTTTTTAGAGCTTTATATCTTTAACCTGTTCTAAGGATCTCGGGTTTTTTCTAACGACTTAAGGCGTATTATAAAGCATTCTACTATAGATCTATGATATATCCCCGAACTTTTATCTATTTTTCTCTCGTTTAGTAGCGGAATCGAACTTTTGGTATAGTTTTTAGGTTATAAGCGATCTCTAACCATAGGAATCCTGTTCGTATATACCATGATTTAAACGCAATACCTATGATTTTAAGTCTCTAACTCATTTATAGTTTGAGATTATTTTTTTACTGGAGGTCTTTCATTATCTACCCATTTGTCCAATATTAGCTTACCACCTTTCTGCATAAGAATCTAATAGCAGGACTATATCTCCCAAACCACATGATGATACTTTACATCTTAGCCCATCAACAAGTATTATCTAATAGTGTAACAAGTCGTAGGCAAATATCAACTTTTAACATAGTTTTTATTAAATAATCTATTACAACTACATTTTTAATTCTGTGTAAAAACAGGAGAACAAAATTAGTAGTGTTTATATAATATTGTATAATTTTTTTACCAAATATTTCCAGTTTGCAGCTGGAAGCCTTAATAAGGTCCTGCCTCTAATTTTTTCTACTTCAGGCATACTGATTTAAGTCTATTTAAATTAAATATCTATTATTTCTTGCTTATTTGCCAATTAGGTAACACTAATTTTTGTTGTATTTAGTTGCTTTTCTTGGACTCTACTTCATGTATCTCTGTACGTAGTCCTTTAGCTATTAATTTTTTCAGATCTTAAGGTATTTTTTTTTGCTGTTGAAGCGGATAATTTTAGTATTTTCATGCAAGGAGGGCTATCATAGGTGACTGCATGTAGCTAGTTCGGATGTAAGTTATTGATTTTTAATCATCATGATCGTAATAGTATACAACGTCTATCTACCTCTTTTTCTATTATCTCTATACAATCGTAGTTTGTTCTAATTGAATTTTAAGTCATTTGACAGACACTGCAATAATGTATTATAATATATAATAATTTTGTGTGTTTTTGATTTTGGCAGCTAAATTTTAGTATTCAACATATAACTTACCCATACTTCCTCGTTAGATTTTTGCAAGTCGAATCTTTTATTCTGCACCTTTTAACGTAATTATCCGTTCACATTCGAATCCTTATGATCTACTATATTACAGCGTTCTACATTAGCTGCTAATGAACGTCAGAATAATGGATAATTTTTAATCTAGAACCTGTCGTTTATGGTTATATTATTCGTTGTGATGATCTTTAATAAGTCTACTCCTCAAGAGAGAGTATATAACCAAGTCTTTTTGCTGTTGATATACATATTAATAAATAAACAACTATATATGACAGATTTTTAGATTTATTTTCATGATCACTTAGAACTACATGTTCCCAAGTAGTAGGTTATTTCTTTTATATTCGCCCACTTAATTTCCACTTAGTCATTCCTTAACACTTAATCTTTATGAATTTGGTTTAGTTCACTATATTAAACTTTATATATTCTGCGTTTATGATAACCCCCATCCTCCTCTTAATTTTACTGAAACGTTTATCTGATATGTCTCGAATATCCCGTTTTGGGATTTATGGTTTCATATCTTTAACATTACTCGCTCGAATGATCACCCTTGGTTTTTTCTAGCGACTTAAGGTGTTATATTCTACTATAGTCCGATGATATGCCCGATGAGCCGTAGGCGAGGTGTGAAAACGAACTTTTGCTGCTTCAGCTACCTATTAGGTTCTTGGATGTTTATTAGATGTTTTTTCTGCCTGGTTTAAGAGTAGCTAAATAGACGTTTTTATGGATTTAAAGGCTGTTTAGTGGTTGGTTAGTGGTTGAATAATGTCCTATTTGTTGTTCCTAGTCGTTCATAGCTTTTCATTATACATATTGATCCTGATCAGATATTCGCATAAGCCGCTCTTGCGTTTTACTTACATAGATAAGTTGCTAACTAGGTACTACCTATTGATATTGCTGCTACTATCTGGTAATGATATTGGATATTAATCAGATGCTTCATTTTTAGATATATGAATAATAATAGAAATAGCTATGACTAAGAATGTATTATCTAATTTTTTTAGTACTTTAGTGGCTTTTACCCTATCTGAGAGTTGATTGGTTGTTTATTATGTATAGGAAACTGTTAAATAGGGATTTTTATAGGTTTGAAGGTAATTTTTAGGTACTTTAATGGATTTTTAGATATTTTTACTCTATCAGAGAGGTTTTAGCTGATTATTTTGTGTAGGAGCTGTTAAATAGACTTTTTATGGGTTCGAAGGCTATTTTTTGGATACTTTAGTGGATTATTAGATGTTTTTTACTCGATTATGAACAGTTTATAGAGGTTTTTGACTACTTATTATGGTTTGTATTATTATGTATGTACTTTGATAGTTTATTAGATGTATTTATCCGATTAAGACTAGTTCAAAGCTGTTTTTTGGCTACTTATTATGGAATAGGAGCTGTTACATAGACGTTTTATGGGTTCTACGATCATTTTTTGGGTACTTTGGTAGTTAATTAGATGTTTTTTATCCTATCAGAGAGGGTTTAGCTGGTTATTTTATATAAGAGTTGTTAAATAGTCGTTTTATGAGCTCAAAGGCTATTTTTGGAATACTTTAGCGACTTATTAGATGTTTTTTTTACTCGATCATGAACAGTTCATAGAGGTTTTTGGCTGGTTATTATGCGTATCTAAACATTATTAATTCCAGACAGACTGACCTTGCCTCGTGCCGAGGATCATAATCATGTAGTATACAGGAAGGTTAGATATATTTAATAACATTCCCAATGGACTTTGCATAGTAAGAATTTTGTTAAGACCTTAATGGTTTAATACGTATAGTTTTGTTATTACTTGAGATTTTTGAAATATTCCTTTATTATTCGATAGGTATACCCATCTTATACCCGTCTACCAAATTTCGCCTCTTCATCTTTAGACATAAAGACGCTAATCTCAAAAAATTATATCTCCTGAACCAGTTGACCGATCGATTTCGGGTTTTTTCTTATGATTTTTTGCGTCATTCTAAATACGAACCACATGTTATATATTATCCTTAACAACTTTAACGAGTCGCAGGCAAGGATATATCCCTAGTGCCTCTCGAGCTGCAGGTCTTGGGATTTTTCATAATAACTTGTTACGTCAACCTTAATACGAGCCACATGTTGCGCTTTCCCCAACAATCATAGCGAGCCGTAGGTGAGCATATATTTTTAATACACCTCAACCTGCGGTCTCGGGATTTTTTCCTAATGACTTGTTACATCAACCTTAATACAAACCACATACTGCATTATCCCTAACAACCTTAGCGAGCCGTAGGCGAATATATGTCTTTAGTACACCTCGACCTGCGGTCTCGGGATTTTTCTAAATAACTTGTTACATCAACCTAAATACGAACCATATACTGCATTATCCCTAACAACCTTAGCGAGCCGTAGGCGAATATATGTCTTTAGTACACCTCGACCTGCGGTCTCGGCATTTTTTCTAAATAACTTGTTTCGTCACCTTAAATACGATTCACATGATACATTATTTCTAACAACCTTAGCGAGCCGTAGGCAAGCATATATCTCTAGTGCCCCCCTCGACCTGAGGATCTCGGGATTTTTTCTAAATGACTTGTTACATCGCCCTAAATACGATTCACATATTACATTATTTCTAACAATCTTAGCGAGCCGTAGGCGAATATATGTCTTTAGTACACCTCTACCTGCGGTCTCGGGATTTTTTTGAAATAACTTGCTATTCACCCTAAATACGAACCACATGCTATATTATTCCTAGCAACCTTAACGAGCCGTAGGCGAATATATGTCTTTAGTACACCTCGACCTGCGGTCTCGGGATTTTTTTTTGAAATAACTTGCTATACTGCGCATGTTGCCAAAAAGGCGTTAATTTTTTTTTTATTGCGGGGTTGTATAGGTATGGCCTAATAATGTAGATATTAGATAAAATTATAAAAATCCGAGATGCCCTTTTGGCAGCTTTGTCCGTTTTTCCAATAATTTGAAGACTTGGATATATTCTGAGTTTGGGATTACATAGGTACACCTTAGTAATGTAAATATAGAAAAAATTATAATTTTTCCGATGTGTCCTTTTGGTAGCTTTGATGATTTTACTGATATTATGCGGATATCTCGTCTTGGAATTATATTAATAATGATAAACATTACCAATGATAGTTACATAGTACGAATTTTGTATTGATTATGCTAAGGCCCTAATGGTTGTATTCGTATAGCTTTGTTATTAATAGAGATTTTTGAAAAATTCTTTCACTGCTCGATAGGTGCTCTCGTCTTATATCTGTTTGTCAAATTTCGCCTTTTCATCTTTAGACATAAGGGCGCTAATCGCAAAAAACTATATCTCTCGAACCAGTCAGCCGATCGACTTCGGGTTTCTTTTAAACGTCTTGCTAGATCGCTCCGCGCCTATTCCACGTGTTAGATTTCAATTTTAATATTTGACAAGTGACAGGTGACCTTGAGCTGTCTTAATTGACAGATGGCATCCGCCATCTTTTCCTATTCGTAATATGACGTCATCCTGAACACATTCCATATATAGAATATTATTGCCCAAATTAACTAACGCCCAAGTAGCTAAGGCCCAATGTAGCCAACGCCCGCCAATTTGACGTCTGACAGTTGACAGATGACGTACGTCATCTGGTAATTGACGTTTGACATATGACACGCGCCTGCGCCCTGCCTGGGCATGCGCAAAAGGGACCTCAGGAATCTGGCGTTGAATGCCCCTTCTCCCTCTACTAAAGTTTATCATTGGAAATTTTCTCGCCTATAGCGCATTCTCTGTCAAACTTTGGGCGTGGTCGCAAAATTTTTTTGTCTGCGGCGCTTTTTAACTTCGTTTATAATATGACGATGACCCCCCCCCCCCCCCCCCCCATGCAAAGCAAAGTACTGTCCCGAAGATAACCGATGTTAAAAACCTATTTTTAGTAACTAAGTTTTTCAACTAGTGCGAAAAGTAAATTATTAGGTATACTGCGAAAATAACAATTAAAATAATGAGCAGGTTGCGTTTATTAAATTTCAAATAAATGATATCGACGTTTCTGTTTTTTTGATAGCATTGTCCTCAACATATAGCGTAGTGAGAAGTCAGAGGGAAGACGATTTTAATATTATTGTGGACGTTTGCTGGAAATATGCTAGTAATCTATGACCGACAGAATGGGCCTTATCACTAAATCGAATTCGAACTACTTATTTTTACATACTTTATAGTGTTCAAAATCGTTTAGTGTCATCGTTATCGTTTTTAAAACTTGAAACAATGATAAACTTTCCAAAATAATTTATTTCATCTAGAGCTACTTATATTTTATTTAAAGGCCTATATCCTATAGTATATAGATCCCAAATCCGCCTGCAGGTATCAACCCCTTTATGCCCCAATAACCATTGCTACTTTCGCCTGCGGCTCGTGGCAAAAATCATTCTTGTAAGAAACTTTTTGGTTATTCGATGGCGTTATCGTTTGTTGGAATATATTAACACTTCGTTATTAATAAAGGTTGCCTCTGCACTATACAGCTATATATACGTTTAATAACTACAGATATTTTAATTATTACTTGAACTTGACCATTTAATATGATTAAGAAAAACGCTCGTTGAATTATATTAAGAGTTCACGGGAAGAACCTGTTTGGGATTTAATTTTTTCATTTGCAATAATAATTGTCATTTTATGTATGCGTACAAGTACATGGTACACATTATTTATGTTTACGAAATGATTTTAATGTTTTACTCTAGATCTATACAGGGTTGGGCAAATGTTCCGGAACGGCTTAATTACAGGCGAACGAAAAGTGATATCGGATCCGGGTTTTGGGCAATCTATAGGACTAAAATTTTACTATTTGACTATTATACATATGTCAGTAATGTCACCAACTGTCAAGTGTTGACGTTATTTTTTTTTTAAATGGAACACCCTGTATATTTTTACATTTTTAAATTCCACATAAAATTATAATTATTTTTCATTAAATGCACTATTAGTCTATACTTCATAGTTTCCGAGATATTGACTCTCGAAAAGTGACATTTTTGAACTTTGACAGCTTATAACTTTCTAACAGTACGTCTTAGAGCAAAACGGCTTACATGTCCCTATCTTCAATTTTTATTATCTTCCCAAAAAAATCAACTTCCAGTTAAACCGGAACAACTATATTTCCTGCTTTCGCGTTACATCCGGTTTAACAGGAAGTAAATTTTTTTGGGAAGATAATAAAAATTGAAGATAGGGACATGTAAGCTTATAAGCTGTCAAAGTTCAAAAATGTCACTTTTCGAGAGTCAATATCTTGGAAACTATGAAGTATAAACTAATAGTGCATTTAATAAAAAATAATTATAATTTTATGTGGAATTTAAAAATGTAAAAATATACAGGGTGTTCCATTAAAAAAAAATAACGTCAACACTTGACAGTTGGTGACATTACTGACATGGTATAATAGTCAAATAGTAAAATTTTAGTCCTATAGATTGCTCAAATCCCGGATCCGATATCACTTTTCGTTCGCCTGTAATTAAGCCGTTCCGGAACATTTGCCCAACACTGTATAGCCTTCGTTATAGTCCTGAGTCATGCGATATATTCTGTGGTCATCATGCTTAAAAACCATGGGAAGAGTTTTTCTCTGAATTTTTAACAAATTTATAGAAAAATTGCTTGAATCAGTGAATCAGTGGAGTGATTCAGATTATTTTTTGTTTCGCTAAATTATTATTAGGGTTTTATATGCACTCCACCCAGGCTCGTTCCTGGGGTGTTTGGCGCCTACGTGCAGGTTTCTTTGGTGCGCCATAGTTAAAAAAAAATGGTCCTATTTTTAAAAATATATTTCGGGAAAACTGGTAATGTTTTGAAATGTAAGAAAACTGATAAAAATAATTAGAAAAATATTTATTAAATTACCAAAACAAACAAAATCACAAAAAATATTTGAATATTTGGTAAAGGTATATTCACAAGAAAATTAAAGGAGAAATTAACGTAAATAAAATAAACAACAAAAACATAAAACAATATTATACCTAGTACTTATATTGTAGCTGTATCTAACAGCAATATTTTAATGATGAAAAATAAACGCTTCAAAAATGAAAAAATACTATTTTTGTAATAAACAAAACAAAAAAGGAACGATATACCTAAAACAAACCAAAAAAAGAAACGATATACCTAAAATAATACACGTCTGGCTTTCACGGATGCAAGCTCGTTGATCATCTGATTATGATCAAGAGCCTCAGAAATCTCATTTTCGATCGAAATAATGGCCAAATCTGATAGCCGTTCTTGACTCATAGATGTCCTTAAATAATTATTTATTAGTTTTAACTTAGAAAAACTTTCACCTGAAGCTACTGAAATGGGTAATGTAAGGTATATCCGTAAGACTATAAATAAATTTGGAAAATGAGACTGTAGATTTTTTTTAGTTATTATATAATTTAAAATGTCTATGGGAAAGGATGAATTAGTAGTATTTTAAGGATTAGGAATTTTATATGTTAAAATTTCATTATGTAAATCTAAGCCGTCAATGTCCTTAGATATTACTCTATCAATCTCAACTTGCAATACGGTATCTAAATTTACACATGATTCTTTAATTAAGTCAGATTCTAAATTTTCAAAATTACATTAGAACCCAAATAAATTTTGAAATTTGTTTATACCCTCAAACCGCGTTTGTAAAGACTGAATGGTTGTATCTAAAATTAGAAAATAAAAATCGATTCTAAATTTTTGCTTTGGATCTGCTACCAGCGGCGCACCCAGGATTTTATGTTAGGGGGGGGCCCGCCAACCAGTGCTGGAAGCAAATTTTTTAATAAACTTTTAAGTTACGCATTTTTCTAGAATTTTGGAGCTTTTTTAACAGGTACTCTTGCAGGGAAGATCGCAATAGCCTAGTCATGGGAGTCGTTAAACTGTTTCTTAGGGGGGGGGGGGGGGCATTGGCGGCTTGTGACTTGTTAACTTGGGGGTGTACTAAAAGCTTGCTGTAGGCGAAATGCGCCGCAGGCGAAATTTTTTTAAGACCACGCCTAAATTTGGTCAATAATTATTATAGTAAATATTTTAAAAATTTATGATTACCTTCTTATTCTATTGAAAATGAAATAAGATAAAAAATAAAAAGGCTAATTTATTTTTCATTAGTGGGTACATTGTTTAAAAGTAAAGTTCATTCATCTGTTTTTATTTGCAGCAAACTTACAATAACAATAAAGTCCCTAGATTTACACTTTGTGGTATGTATCAAGTTAATTTCGATAGTTTAGGTCTTCCCTTAATTTTAATTTCAATTTTTTGCTTAATGAGCTAAAATTGTTTCTTAAACATTCAGAGTCGTTTTGGCATTACTGTTTATTTTTATTAAAATAAGTCTTTATTACCCCAAAATAATAACAAAAATATGGAGGAAAACTCGAAATAATAAATTCATACATTCAATCAAACCATATTAAACCTCAATAAGTCAACTTTTGTCAATAAGTCAACTTCCAGGGGGAGGGGTGGGGCAAATGCCCCACCTGGCCCCCCTCAAACGAGGCCCGTGAAGTAAACCTAAGAAAATTGACTTTTTAAAATACTTATCCACTTTCATAATCTTTCATTTCATTGGGGGTTTTGGGGGGGGGCCAAGGCCCCCTTGCCCCCCCCCCTGGTTGCGCCACTGTCTGCTACAGATTCATCCTTACCTTCATATCAAAATTGTTGCTTAAATTTTCGATGCCGTACTATTGGGAATACCTGCTCTACATCGTTTTTTGCTGCTTCTTCTTTAGCTTTATTGATGAGCAAATCAAAATTTTTGTCTGACCGTTTTTCGTTAAAATAAAGATTAAGATTTTCAATTTCTTTATGGCTGTCATTTAAGTTTCTATTCGGATCTTGTAGTATTTTACTTACTATATAAATTTTTTCTAAAATATCATGCCAGATTAAAATCGAACAAATAAATTTAAAAGGCAAACGTTTGGTAAAATTTTTAGACATATTAAAATGATAAAATATATGAATTTTTTTTTAATTTGTAATAAAGGATACTGAATGACCCTGCCTCCACCAGATTTCCGGGTTCTAAACCGTCTCAAAAGGCAAAATAATCGGAGGCTGGCATATATGCAATGCCAACAATATAGGAAACTTTGGCATTTATAAGTAGAAATACGTTCTTAACCCCAAATATTTATCAGAAAGTTAGTTTTGCATATATTAACTCAACAAAATACAAGTTGCATGTATTCCCATCGCAAATGTGCGTTGACTTATTATCATCACATCTGATCCCTTACGACAGATAACAGGAAATTGTAGAGCAAGTAACACTCAACGTTTCACTCTAGATGTTGATAAAACAATTCGCGTTACTTTAATGAACTTTGATGTAGAACTTGAGACTAATGTCTAGTTCACAAAATACCTACCCGTAAGATGCCAATTATACCAAACATTTTTAATTTTATTACATGATGTAAACTGCGCAAACTCTGTATCCCGCTTAGTGCTTTAGTCCTCCTTCCTCCACTGGTCACAAGAAGTACTTTCCATTGTTTCTTTAAAACAGCAAAGTAAAAGAATCTTTGCTTAGCTAAGTTGCTAAAAAGGAACACTTGGCGAACAACATCGTATATAGTTCGCATGGGAAATAAAGAGGTACCGTAAAATGGGGTGAATAGGATCAGCGGGGTTTTCAATTTCAAATTTCAAAAATCTGTAATAATTGTAATTTTAAAGTGTGGGTCATTTCAATGTACAGATTTTAAGTAACGGTTGTTAAAAGAAATTGTTATGACATTGAACTTAAAATAACTTGGCCACATCGCAGGCTGAATACCAGTGGCGCAGCGGTTTTAACCCCTAAAACCCCCCCCCAGACGCCCAGACTAAGATGGTTTTTTACTGTTTAGACCAGGGCTGAAGCCTTTGAAAATGGTAAAAAGTGAAAAAAAATAATAGTAGGATGAAACCCATTGTAAAAGGAAGAGAATATAACAAAAATGAAAGAAAAAATAATTTACGGGCGATCCGAGGTCGGGAAGTGGAAAGGGGTGAGTTTTTAAGGGTAGAAAACGATTTATCTCGATTTCCGGCAAAACTACAAGTCCTATGGAAAAACGTTAAATAACAAAGTTGTAGGTAATAAAAAGTTCTACAACTTTTGTATTTACACTTTTTTCACATAAACTCAAAATTTATGTGAAAAATTCAAATAACCAAGTTTTTGGTTTTTTATTTTTATCTTTTACAAGAAAAATTTTTTTACGAAATTTGGTGAAAACTTACCTTTTTATGTCCCAAACACACTGTAATTTTTTTGATTTAAAATATTTATTTTTTCACCTTATTTTGACTTAATATCGAAAAAGCACCCTAATTTTCAATCGAAAATTCTCACGTCAAAATATCTGCTTTTTTAAAAAAGTCGGTGGGCTTTTTGTTCGTTGAAATCTCTACTTTCTGATGGTGTAAAAAAAAATACATTACTATGGTAAATGTGATGAAACCCCCTTTAAATCCTACCTTTAATTATATTTAGAACAACTATTTTCGCATATTTTTTGCGATCTTTATGTTTTATAGATTTGTAATTTTTTTGTTTATCAATGTAACATGGAATCTTACGTTTTTCGAGTAATTAAATTATACATTTTAATAAATAGCTCAAAATTGTACATAATAATTAAAAAAAAAAAATTCGGATTAGAGTTTTTTTCGTATATCTTTGCATTTTTTGAGAACATTTACCATAGTAATGTTTTTTTTTTTTACACCATCAGAAAGCAGAGATTTCAACGAACAAAAAGCCCACCGACTTTTTCGATATTAAGTCAAAATAAGGTGAAAAAATAAATATTTGAAATCAAAAAAATTACAGTGTGTTTGGGACATAAAAAGGTAAATTTTCAACAAATTTATTTTTCTTGTAAAAGATAAAAATAAAAAACCAAAAACTTGTTTATTTGAATTTTTCACATAAATTTTGAGGTTATGTAAAAAAAGCGTAAATACAAAAGTTGTAGATCTTTTTATTGCCTACAACTTTGCCATTTGACGTTTTTCCATAGGACGTGTAGTTTTGCCGGAAATCGAGATAAATCGTTTTCTACCCTTAAAAACTCACCCCCTTCCACTTCCCGACCTCGGATCGCCCGTAAATTATTTTTCCTTTCATTTTTGTTATATTCTCTTCCTTTTACAATGGGTTTCATCCTACTATTATTTTTTTGGTTTCAAAAATTATCGACCCTGGTTTAATTTTGGTTTTTAAAATTTTGAAATCCTGTTCTTTTTTTTGAAAACCCCCCCTAATACAAAATTCTGGCTGCGCCACTGCTGAATACCATGACCTAAAACGTCAAATTTAGCGGTTAAACTGTTGTCATAAACTGTTGCTTTTGTCTTACAAACTTCATATCTCTACAACTTTGCAGCACTTATAAAATTTAGGTAATATTATTTTTAGTACTCTTTTATATTACTTAACATAAATTTGTGTGCCAAATTCTATACACCCCGCGGTTGTTTAAAATACAGTCAATAAATCAATCAATGATCCTATTGACACCGCCTGCGGGGTGAATAGGATTTGTGCACAAAATATATATATATATATGTAACAGGGTACACCCTGTATAAAAACTTATACCACCATTTAAAAGTACCAACCTTAACTAATGTTTTAAGCTATTGAGAAATTTATTCAGGCAGATAGTTTTCAAGTTACAAGCTTTCAAAGTGGAAAATTGATCCTATTCACCCCATTTTACGGTACTTACCTAGGTAATACTTAACCGCGGCAAGGGGGAAGGAAAAAATCTTTGCTGTGCTAAATAATTATACAGTCTGTCCCAAATTAGAGATATGACGATATTGATATAATTTCTAATGGCAACCTTAGTTTTTTATTTACTATTTTTAACGTGCATATTAAGTTATATATGTTAGTACCAAACCCCTAATTTCTGTTCCTTATCAAATGTTGATGAGTTGAAAGCAAGAATAAGAAATAGAGGTATGAGTGTAGGTTAATTTCTGCCGAAGTAATTAGAAATGTTCAAACAAGTTTTACCTGCGTTTAGGATATTGCCAAATGAATGGACAACATTTTGAGCATTTATTGACGAAAAAATAATAAAGATGGATAGGAGGTTTTTTTATTTTTCAATTATATTAAGTTTGTTTAATATCTTATAAATTACAAGGAATAAAAATTTGATACATATTTGGTATTTAAGTACCCTTAATGTGTACCGTTATCGCCTCTAGTTTCCGAGAAATGGACAAAAATGTCTTAATTTAACATGACACGCCACTAAGCGCAAACTGTCCGAAAAATTGGCAAACATTATTTAATAAGGTGGTTACTGTAGGTCAGAGAACCCTGTACGATTCTTGTACCTAAATATTTAATTTTTTTCTTTGAAAAATATCTCCACGCCACTGCTCATTCGGCTGTACACCTTGTACCTGGAAAACAGAGCCGCGTTAGTAGTAGTAGTATAACATGTTTTATTTAGCAAAAAAAGCTACAAGCTACAATTAAATATTTTTTAATGCATTTTTTGTAACAATATTTTAATGTCATTTGAAGAAAAAGTATTTTATTTTAAAAATAAACGTTTACTTTCGGAAATTACTCTGATTAATATGTACGGCTTTACTGACGGTTGACGATAAAGATATATACATACGATACCTACTAAATAAAAAATTAAATTTCTGACATTCAACAAATTTAAATTTTTAACATAAAATTTATTTTTGTATATTTGTCACAATTTAAAATAATCCACATTGCCTTATTTTGTAAAATTTGTAATTTGTCAAATATTTTTTTACTATGTAGCACAATATAAAATGGAAATAAAGAAAATACGTGGAAATTATTAAATATTATATATTATAATATACAGTTTTTTTTAAAAAACAAACTTAAATTAGAACTGATTCTTTTAAAATAACCTACTTTTCCGGCAATCTTCGATATGATACTTTCAAAATAATTACGTTACGGACCAAAATTTTGTATTCATGCCTACGCTATGCTTATGCTTGAAATAAACTAAACTAATTTTTAAAAAAAATACCTACTCTGGCTAACGTTTTCTCAAGAATAATTTTAAATGCCCGCCAGAAAGATGGCGCGCTGCTCTACAGTCCCAGTTGTTGGGGGCCATTCAATTCCTCTTATGTATAATTATTTCTAATATTTCTATCTTTCTATGGTTCCAAAAAGAGTTCCAATAGAAAATAGAATACAAAATATTTTGTGCTAATAATTTGCTTGATCATCGTTAAGACCCCGAATAAACTCTTTTTCTGTGGTTAAGACTATGCTGACCTCTCTTTTTCCTTATCTTAGCTTTCCCAAGATTAATGTTCCACATTTTACGCCGCAATTAGGTACCTATCATATAACCATAGCCGTCTTTACTTCCACACAAGTAAAGACGGCTATGCGAATGAATGAAGGAATGAAAGATGGCGCCACCAGGCGTAAAATAAAAATAAACACAAAATCCAATATAAAATAATAAGCCTCATGCCTCATTTTATCGAAAAGTTTTTGATATTCAATGTAGGGTAGTCCTATGGCCTCTAGTTCTCCATAGGTAGGCCTTAATCTTTTTTCCAAGAAATACCTTTTCCTTTATGGCTTGAAGCACCAGAGGTTACCTTTTCCTTTTACCTATAAGCAAAACAACAGAGAGGTCGGAGGTCGCCTATATGCACCTTATTTCCTTGAACGCGAACGAACAAAAATTTCAAAGTAATATAGGAAAACCTTTTTTTTCTATGAAAAACTGAAAAATCTGAAAATAGGTACTATCATAGGCATAGAGTAGATATTTAAAAAAAATAAAAAGTTAAAAGAAAAAAGTTTTCACAAAAGTTTGGGATTAGGTACTACTACAAGTACTACAACTCAAACCCATCTCAAATAGGTATTCTCAATTCTCAAACCATGAAACTCACTACTGTTTTAGTAATTAGTATGATGATATAACCTTATTTTTATATCATGGTTTTAGTAAAAAATGAAGTAATTTTTTGGTTTATTATATAAGTACTTTTAATACTTTGCAATTTTATCAATTTTAACTTAGTTTATAATCACTGATTATCAGACATCACTGGCAATGACAGTACTGACTGACATCAGTGACATCACACCATATAAGCATTTCGGTTGGCTTGGCATTAATTTGTAATTATGTAATTTGTGATTTCACAAAACTTAAATTTACTTAAATCAGTTCTTATCTTATTTTCGCAGTAAAGATTTTAGATGATCAGTTCCAAGGTAAAAGGGAAAAGTGGACCACGATAAAACAAATAATATTCAATATAAGTAGTTGGTAGTGCGTTTTTTACTGGCCCAAAAAAACACGCGAGAAATCAGAAATCAGCTGTGCAGTTGGGTGCTTCCTCGTCAGTTAAAAAATCCAGTTTTTATTCTGCTTCCATACATTTTTACCGTTTAGTTTAGTTAATTATAAATTGTTCTAAAAAATGCAACCAATTGCGCATTTAGTTAAAGTTTCTATTCCAGATTATTTAAGTAATCTTCCAATTCCTGATACTTTTGGAGGATGGTTTAGGTTAGGATGTAAGTACAAAGTACCTATACTAACTTTGTTTTTTTGTAGAAAAATGGCTAAAAATATCTAAATATGTACCTAGGCAGGTATCTGGTGCATGAACAGGCTAATTTTTACTATAAATTAGGCAACAAAAATCTTACTAACCTTGGTTTATTTATATGTAACCATTTTCTAACAAAATTCAGTAAAGGTATGGGAACATAAAATTAAGAGATTCGAACAAACGCCTATTATTTTCTGTTTTTTGCCATAGTATAGGTAAACACAATTATTAGGGATACAACATACAATAAGAAATGTAGGTATGTAGAAACAGGTAATCGTTGCGAAGTCTACACAAATACAAAATTCTTATGTACTCCATTTTTTATGTGTTAAATCAACACATAAGGTAATGTAGAATGATAAATAATTGTCTTTAAGGTTGGCTTTGCATAACTGTCACTAAATAAGGCTTACTTTAAGGATGTTTTTTTTCTTTGAGGACGTATTGTAAATCTTGCGTTAAGATGTTAATGCCATGGCCCTGCTAGGATGTTAAAGAGGAGACAACTGATATCAAAATCGGTGTCAATTTGACATTGATCAATGAACCCTGGGCGTCTTTCATTTCCCCAACAACCTCTCTCATTGCCTGAGAATTAAGTATTTGTCTTCATGTACATCGTAGATGCTCATGATTAAACATAACTGGGGTAAATGTCACACGGTTTGCAGTTGATTTGATCAAATTACCTAATAAGAGAAAGTGCCCCACATTTTTTTACTTTAGGATTTATATTTAAATGTGTAGGTAACTTCTGTTCAAATGCTATACCTATTACTTTTTTTAGTCAAAGACTTGTTGTCCCTGATCCCCCCAACTGCTCTAGCTGCTGGTGTTACCTACACTGCATACAAGGCGTTTTGTCCCAAAGCTAGACAAGGACTGTCAGGAAGAACCAATAAGCATGTCCAGTTAAACAACCCAAAAGTAGTTGACACTGTTGATGTTGAGGATATTTCTGAGAAGGCTGCATTTTGCCGGTGCTGGAAAAGTAAAAATGTAAGAATTTATTAAGTAAACCTTATTCTTATAAGTAGGTATGTAGAACTTAGGTTGGTTCGAGGGTTGGTTTGATGACTATAAACAGGAAAGTCGACCAAATGACAATAAGCAATTATAAATATTATTTTTCTACTGACGTTTTATAATAACCTCTTTTCGATTGTCATTATGGTTTTTTAATAACCTTCTTTTAAGCGCAGCGTGCTTAAAAATTTTTTAAGCATGTTACCAGGAGCAACGTGCTTAAAAGTAACGCAGGTAATTATTTACAATTAAAACGTAACCACAGACTAGGTATAATTTAATATTTTTTGGCAAGTGTCAATGAAACATAGGTAATAAAATGTTAGTAAAATTAAGTTTTTTATTATAAAACCTCAGTAGAAAAAATATTGTATACCTACAATTCGTTACGAAACAATGTCTTTTAGTCACTTTGACGTGTTGTCCAACGAGGCAAAGCCGAGTTGGACAATTTCACATCGCGTGCCTAAAAGACACTCATTTCGCAACTTATTGTATAAATAGCTATTAACTTTTTATAATTACTATCAATTTAAAAATATGTTCAGTGATATAAATTAATGCAGCACAGAGTGCAGCACCAAGCCCTGTTTTCTTTACTTGGCCGAGTATTTATATTTGTATTTTTTAACACATTACTATTAGAAGTTTGCCAATCAAATATGGGTATGCTATTGGACTACTGGTCAGCCTGGGTGGAATGGGCCTTTTCACTATAAGCAAATTTATCATATTCAGCATTAACATCCTGAATTAGAACCTATTTGTAATAATTCCTAGAGTGTCACAAACATTTTCTAGAAACAATTAAAAAGACACCACGAAAGCAGAAAGTTTGAAAACATGAGATCAAAACTTTATTACGTCATCCCATTATCCGCGCAATTCTTTTATTTGTCAGCGTTGACAGACTGTATTGCTATCTTTGTTTTGATAAATTAAATAGACAAGAACAGTTGAAAAATAAAAAACAATCAGCCCGATATTCAGATAGGCGCGGCGTTCGACCTTCGGCTGAATCACTGGGACCCATCGGTCGAAGCAGATGTGACGTCAGTGAGTTTATTCCCGTATTTTTATTAAAGAGCATAATATCTTGTTTATTTATTTTCTCAGTTTAAAATTTATTTATTTTATTCTTACTTATTTTCTTATTTATAGAGTTCGACCGATATGATTTTTTTGGCCGATACCGATATATATCGGTCTATCGGCCAATACAATCAAACACCAACGAATTATTTACGTTTAACTGTGACAACGTAGTACTCCAATTTTTTAAACAATATTTTTAGAGAACAAATGTTTTCAGAGGCTGGACTTGTAATTTCTGCAAAAAGAAATAAATTGAAACTAGATACAGCTGATTCTTTGATATTTTTACATCATAATTTACAATTATTAAGTAACTTAACTAAACACTATTTTTTCTACTGTGAAAAGTGTTCAATAAAGTTTTTTTTTGTTTTTTTGTCAATTATTTAAGGACTTTATTGTGTATTTATATTATTTAATTAATTTTTTTTAGCGGCAGAATATATCGGCAAAAGGGCCGATATACGTTCCGTATATCGGCCGATACCGATAATCGGTATAACGGCCGATATGACCGATATATTTGTATCGGTATCGGTCGATGTTTACTTATTTATTTAAAATTTTAAAAACTGAAACCATAGAATTTTTTTTCTCTATGCAATAGGCTAAAAATCAAAAATTAGTGAAAAAGCCCATTCTCAACGTCATTCAATTGATTGCCAACCTATTTCACCTTGTTTTCCTTAGTTTATTATTTTATTAACTAACATTTAAATAAAATATCAATTTATTCCATTGCTAGTTTTGGGAGAATTGTATATGGAAAGAACAATGACAATATTGTTAAAAAAAAATCTTTATCGATATTTTTCGCTATACAATTCTCCAAAAATAATTTATGAAATTCCTTGTATTCATTTTGAATTTCGTTTTTTGAGTCATGGAATAGGAATACAAATTTATTTTAAAACATTTTAGTTTTCGTTTTCATTTCACTATATTAAAAAATATAAATAAAGCCACGTTTGGGGGGAGGGGGGCGCCAATTTCGATTCAGCTTTGACGCAATATAGCCTTGATTCGCCTCTGGATCAGCCCCTGTACCTGAAAATAATTTTTACCGTTTTTATACTTAATTTTGGAACAATATGCATATAAATGGGCGTTTTTTCTTTCTAATTTTGACCAGGATTCCTATAAATGATAGTTAATATGGTTGTCAGATACAGGGGCTGCGACCACAATCAGGACATTGTAAAAGGCAAAATTTTAACAAATAAAAACTAAGAAACATTAAAATTTTCTTTTAAATTAACTAATAGACTAACACCTTGGTTTTTGACCATTGAACACAATGACATTTTCAATCAATTTGTGTTTATATTGATTATTTTTTCCTAAAATGGTAAAAAACATATTTTTTAAATTGTTGTATTGAATTTTGTATACCAGCATAAAATTATAATCTAATCACCTTTTAAAATAACTTCTCGATATCTCGTCATCTAATACCAATTTTCATGACAAGTATTATGTATTTTTAAATTTTCCCGCCAAACGAGTAGTCACGTGAGAAATGTCAAAATGAAGTTTTAGGTTACCTATTATGCAGTGATAAAAAAGGCATAATAAGTTTTTTTTATTAATTTTTGCCATATGTGACCACACTGTATGCTGGTCACTCTATATTTTATTACTCGATTTTTCTTAGGTTAAGGTTCGTCTAGTGTCTAGTCAATTGAAATAATAAAATTTTACGTTTTGCCGTTTGTCTAATTAATTATTAGTCATCAACACCAACCAAGGTATTAATTGTCCAGGTGAATACCAAATAGATGGCATTACGAATCACTCTATCTTTAACCCTGTAGTTGTCATAACTTTTACAAATTTTAACAAAATTCATCGGAAGTAAAGATCGCATCATATGCGGCAATAGATATAATATGTATAAATTCAAATTAATTTTATTTTACTAAGGATCATACATTATTATGATTTGAGGTTGGTCATATAAAACTATAAAATTAACTAACTTAGGAGGCAGTTTACCCTATATTTACTACTAACATTAAATGTACGAGAAAAATCTAGAGGGTCAAAACCTTTTA
Source organism: Polydrusus pterygomalis (assembly GCA_963969555.1). Lineage (NCBI taxonomy): Eukaryota > Metazoa > Arthropoda > Insecta > Coleoptera > Curculionidae > Polydrusus > Polydrusus pterygomalis. The sequence continues at coordinate 48,446,091 of OZ018378.1, forward strand.
CGCAAATTTGACATCGTTTAGGCGTTCAAAAAGTATTTTAGTATATATAAGAAAGTCCTTTAGCTTTTTTTCAAATATACCTCTTGTTATGGATTGTTCGATTTCTTCTGGTAGTTTATTAAAAATTTTGATGCAGGCATAGTGGGGAATTTTTTTATATCGTGTTGAAGTATGGTCTAGGGACTATAAGGCCATAAGTTGTGATTGTTACTGTTTTCTTGGAATTCGTTCTTGTTCTTGTATATGTCGTAGGCTGATAGTGAAATCCGTCATTTCATGAAAAGCCTAGTCAGTAGTCATATCATGAAGCGTGGCTAAAAGGTATATTGCAACTGACTGACTGTGAGGATTTGTGTTTTTTGTATATTTCTCTGTATGTTTGTGTTGGTTTAATCCAAAGATGAGCCTTATTAGACGTTTTTGTGCTGGAAATACTCGGTTTATGTTTACTGCCTGTCCACACAGTAAAATATTATAGCTGAGATGAGGATAGGCTAATGCGTAGTAAGATGTTATTTGAGTAGGGACAGGCACTATGTATCTTAACTTTATTATAGCGTAATAAGCTTGTGCCAATTTTGAGCATGCATGATCTAGTTGAGGTTCCCACGATAGTTTGGAATCAAGATATTATGTTCCCAGAAACTTCCGCCTGGTTTAATTTCATTTTGGGAGAAGTTTTGTAGAAATTAATGTGAATCGTTTTGTCCTCGTTTAGTATAAGTTTATTCGAAAAACTTCTTGTATTTTTCTGTGTGCTTCAAAGTCATCTAGTGCCGATATGGCAACCGTGGTATCGTCGGCAAATCCAGGTAGTGATAGATCGTTTACATATAATATGAATATGAGATGTGATAGGACAGATCCTTGGGCAGCCCCGATGTTTAGTTCATAATTCTAATTCTGAGGAGTTATGATTTCCGATTTTGACTAACAGCCTTCTTTCGGTTAGAAATGGCATTATTAAGGACAGTGCGTTTCCCCTTATTCCAAAAGCATAGAGTTTCTGATCGACAAACTTTAGGCTGAAAGTATCAACAAAGGCCCGTGATAAATCAAAGAACATTTCGACAACCACCTTGTTTGATTTGAGTTCTTGATGTATAAACTGAATAAGTTTGCATGCAGCTGTCTCGGTGGATTTACCCCCTCGTTGAAAACCATGTTGATCGTCCCGTATCACTTTAAATCGGCAAAGAAAAATCATTAGTCTGTCGTACAGTAATATTATAGCCAAGATGAGGATAGGCTAATGCGTAGTAAGATGTTATTTATGTAGGGACAGGCACTATGTATCTTAACTTTAGTATAGCGTAGTTTGGAATCAAGATATGTTCCCAGAAATTTGGAAGAGGAAAAAATGTTTTATTTTTATTTTAGTGGCCATACTGTGATGGTGCCCATGCCAAACACAATGAAGCAACTGGTGACAACCTTGGTCCGGTCGTTGTTAAGAAAACCAAGTAAAGAACTGTGATTTTGATCAAGTTTGTAGTAAATGAAATATATATAATAATTGGTGGGTGATCTTTATTTCTGTATTTAAATTTTTTATTTTCTTTAGTTGCGGTACAAACAAATAAAACTATTGTGTAGAAATTATGATAATATACTGTTATTTCGAATTAAAATAACTGTTAAAATAAAAATAGTTGTTTTTTTATTTAAGAGGAAATGCAAGATGTTTGCGGATTATTCCCACTAAAAGGGGATCCCGACACGAAGTCACGGCCATCTATTAATTTTTTTGTCTTACCCAGTATAGAGACCAGATTGAAGAGATCAAATTATTGTTAAAAGTTCTTTTTAATGTTTACTTTAGGAATATTGGTCGTTAAACTTTAAATTTCCCGTTATTTCTATTTCTAATTGTTCTTAAACCATTCAAAAAAATTAGGCCAAAATTCGTTCATTTTTGGAGCGATTAGGTTTAAACCAAAGTTAATGTCTGCAACATCAAAAAAAACGAATCCATTAATTTTTATAATTAGGAAGACCAGGCACTTTTAAATTAATTTAAGACGACCCTGAATATAATTTTTTAAGCTCCGGGACCCGACTGATGGGATATGGGCCTTTTTATTTTATTAGGCCATTTCACCTAGACAAATAAAAAAAAATTAAGTTTTCTGTATGATCACAAAATAATAATATAAGTGATCAAAATACTCCATAGGATCCTGCTGAAACGTTGGGTTCAAATAATAAGACAGGTTTTTTGTGTTTTCGTTGATTGTATTATTTATTGTATATTATTTGTCCAATCCGCAACATCAAGATTTATATATATATATAGATATATAAACCGGCATTGCCAATCCCGAAACGTTATACTTCACAGATGATACGAAGCCCGCGAAAGTTTTACGCAGCCCGAATCGGGCTTCCTAAAAATTATTGCGTATATAAGCGTATCAGGGGTAGGTGATACCATCTGTTGTTATTTCGAAAAAACTAGGTGGGCTTCGTAAGTCGGTAAAATATCTAAATATATACACCTTTAGTTCGGTTGATGGCCGCCAGAGGGCCTGTATATGCACTTGCATATATTTCACGTATGATAAGAAGCCCGACATATTTTGCAGAGCTTAGGAAGCCCTTAAATTTGGCAATGTCGCAAATTCAATTGTTATTTGAATGATATATTACTCTATATCTAGGTAACGAGGGAAGATGGATCAACCAAAGGTAAATTACAGATATGCCCGAAATAAACAGTACTGAAACTAAGTTGGCGGTGTTTTTATGCGTGCGCTGTCACACTCAAGTTAGCTAGTATAGACCTGTCAAGTAAACCTCAAACAAGTAATTAGTAGGGCCTAATTGTTAAAAATGGTGTTAAGTACAGAGGAGAAAGTGTTTCTGGTAGAGCATTATTTTCGCTCATACGGAATGGGCCGACATAATGGTGCAAGTTTGCTATACGTGTCTGATCAATTCACACAACGGTTTAATAAACGTTCTCCAAGTAATGCTGTAATTTTGAAGGTTATTGAAAAGTTCAGAAATACGGGTAGTGTATTGTGCCAACGAAAAGGAAACTCGGGGCGTCCCAGGACAGTTAACAACAACAATAACCATGAACGTGTTTTTGAGCAAATCTTACAAAATCCGAAAGCCAGCCAGGCAAGGACAGCGTTACAACTTGATTTAAAAAGAACTTCCTTTCAAAGAATCCTGAAGGAGCTGGGTGCATTTTCATATGTTTAGGTACATCAACAACTACATCCTCGGGATTATCGCAGTAGAGTGGAATATTGCGCCAGAATTCTCGCGTTACAGTATGAAAATCCTGAATTTTTGAAAAATGTTTGGTTTTCAGACGAAGCACACTTTCACTTGTCAGGCTATGTGAATCGTCGCACAAATCGATTTCTGGGCTTTGCCATACCCGATGAGGTTCAAGAGGTTCCTTTACATAGTTCAAAAGTGAGTGTCTGGTGTGCTGTGTCCGGACACGGAATCATTGGTCCGTACTTCATCGAAGAGAATGGTAGGCAAGTCACACTTAATCAACAGAGGTACAGACACATTTTAACACGATTTATCCCTGATCTACGTCAATTCTGTCGTGCACGTAACTTGGCATTTCGAAACCAATTTTTTCAGCAGGACGGGGCAACTTGCCATACTGCTGCAGCAATTCGTCAATTTCTTCAAGAACATTTTCCAAGCAAATTCATTTCACGATTTACTGACTTCCCTTATCCTTCACATTCTCCAGACCTCACACCTCCAGACGCATACATTTGGGGCATGGCTAAAAATGCCGTTTTCAAACAGGCACCACAAACCATCGATGAATTAAAGGATGCCGTTAGAGTCTTCTTCGCAGCTCTGAGACAACCCTTATTCAATAACATGACCAGAAACTTAGAACATCGTTATGAAGTCTGTCTTGAACGAGGAGGTGCACATTTAGAACATATAATAAAGTGTCAATAAAATGTATTTTTTAAATATATAATACGATTACAAGTTCAGTACTGTTTATTTCGGGCAATACTGTATTTAGAACCCCGAAGATATGTCCACTGTTTCCTGGTGACGTATGTACATTTAGATACGAGTATAGTATTATGGGATACAGTAAAGCAAAGTTGAACTTGTAAATTTCCACTATATTAACTAGAAAAATTACATGTTTCGGTAACACTGTAGCTTCGTCAGATGACAATGATTTATTCATTGATGCTGATATTCCTCAACATCTTTCCTCATTTAAAAGTTTGACCAAACCCATTGAACTGCAAAAACCTTGTAACCTGGGCTTAAACAATGGCTTTGTCAATACATCGGCTACCTAAAGCGTAGTTGATATCTTCTTAATATCAATAAGCCCTTCTGAGACCAGCTCTCACAAAAAAAGTGTCTTGTGCGTATATGCTTTGTTTGACGATGGAACTCTGGATTCTGCGGTAATTTTATAGCAGCTTCATTATCAACCATAAGATTAGGCACTTCTTTTAATTTAAGAATTTCTCAATAAAGACGCCTTAACCATACTTTCTCTGGTGTAGCTTCACTAGCAGCTACAATTTCTGCCTCAGTATATATGGCTACAGAAGTTTGCCTTTGACTTCACCGTGATACTTCACCAGAGGCATACATACAAATCACTCCAGTAGTGGACCGTCCTGACGATAAGTCACCAGTCACCACCATGATCAGCATCACTAAATGCTTCCAAGTTCCCTCCAGTTCCAGCGACATATTTTAATCCATAATCTAGTGTCCCTCTTAAATATCTAAATATAGGTACGTTTAACTTTAAGCCAATCTTCTTTGCTAGGATTTTTAAGTGTTCTTGAGGCAACACCAACTGCATAGGCTATGTCAGGTCTGGTTCCTGTCATTAAATATAATATAGCTCCAACAGCCTCTCTATAGGGAAAATTTTCAGTTGCTGTACCTTTTTCCTCTATTTCTTCTCTTTCTACCTTCCCTAACTGACTATTTTCCTTAATCATTGGGGTGGAAGCTGGATTACAGTTGCTCATACCAAACTCTTTAATATTTTCTTTATATATTCTATTTAGCTTAGGCGAACTGACCCATCATTTTCTTTATCTATTTCTACACCCAAAAAATAGTCGGCTGGTTTAACTGTTCTTTGAATTATTTTTTCAACTTCTCTAAGAACTCTTGCTTCATTTATTCATTATTTGAAACCACCAACAAATCATCTAAATAGAGTGCCATAAAAAGTAAGCTCGTGTCTTGCTTTTTGATAAACAAACACGAATCTGCTTCACTTCTTTTAAATCCAAGTGATATAATAAAGGTAGCAATTCTTTTGTTCCAACATCTAGGTGCTTGCTTTAGATCGTAAATACTTCGCTTTAAATGACACACTTTATTAATGCCGTCGTCAAAACCTTCCGGTTGCTTCATGAAAACTTCTTCTTCTAGTTCCCCATACAAGAAAGCAGTTGAAACATCAAACTGACTAATTGACATTTTTTTATCAGCTGCAATACATACTCAATAATGCCCTTATTGTCCCAGTCTTCGCTACTGGACTGAAAGTATGATTATAGTCTTCGCCTTCTTTCTGTGAAAATCCTCTAACTATCAGTCTCGCCTTATATTTTTCTATGAAACCATCTCTTTTCGTTTTCACTTTGTACACCCATTTGCACGAAATTGCTTTCTTTCCTTCTGGCAACTTTTCTAGAACCCAAGTTTTATTTGCTTTAAGTGATTGTATCTCATTTTTCATTGCTTCTATCCATTTATTGTTCTTATCACTTCTTATTGCTTGTTGGTAACTTAGTGGTTCTTGGAATTCTCTCATCTTGGTTGCTGCACTCATAATAAATTCTTCATAATATCTAATAGACTTTTTAATTTCTTCTCTGTCTCGTAAATTATCTGCCCCACGCATGCATTATCCTGCACAAATAAGATTATTGTTAGGTTGTATTTTTTTCTATAACATACATCGTTTGTAAAACGACTATTGAAAATAGTCTAGGAACCGAAATATCTTGTAGATTTTTATTTTTGTAGGGTAGATTGTATGTGTTTTCAAGTTGTTGTTAAATTATTATTTTTTATTTTTATGTTTGAAATAAATATTTTCTTCGTTACAATTATTACAAATCTGATGATAAAATATGTGTTATTAATTGAAATAATTCACCCCCTAAAAAAAATAGGTTTTACGGCTTGGGGATATACTATGCCAACCCTGCTTCCTTCCACTACATAATATTGCAATCAGGCCTACATTTAAAAAATCGTGAAAATATAATTTTTCTAAAAGCCAATTTACATTAACATGCAGTGGCAGCCATTGCAAGTAAAAATTGCCTGAACGCATGTGCTTTGGTGACTTTCGATCAGCTGATGCAATTTTAGTTCCAAACCACATGCCTTTAGGAAATTTTTAATTGCAATCGTAAATTGGCTTTAACACTGATAAGGCTAACTTTCATTGACAACAATAACACAATAAGATTATTTTATGTTCTTCGCGAGAAATTAAGAAAGGTAAATACTAGGCAATAGAAAAGGCAGTTGTTTATTTAGGTACTCTTAAAATTAAAAAAAAAAAAGCATAATTCTCAAAATGTGATTTTTTTACGATGGCAACATTCTTTTCTAATATACGAATCGAATATTTGGCGAAGAAAGTAAGACCTAAAAGCAAATGAAAAATGGCCCCAACAGACATTAAAACATTTCATTCCGAACTTTTTAAAAAACAATCTGCCACTTTTGAAATATAAAGAAAAAATGCCCGCTAAAAATTATTTATCATTATTGTTGTAAAACGTTATTAATAATAATGTAAAGTAATAAATTTATAACTCATCAAAATATCTGTGACGGCAACACCGCCGGGCTTCTTAACAACTGCAAGTCGTCCTGTAGTTTACACACTAATTGATTGATTTGTATGTAATCTCCAAATATTAAAATTAAATACCGAAACCCCTTGCCTCTTAACCCGGGCTTCGCATTGCCCGTGATTTCTAGCGGGCTTCGTATCAGACGTAGGCCATATATATATATATAGATATATAAACCGGCATTACCAATCCCGAAACGTTATACTTCACAGATGATACGAAGCCCGCGAAAGTTTTACGCAGCCCGAATCGGGCTTCCTAAAAATTATTGCGTATATAAGCGTATCAGGGGTAGGTGATTCCATCTGTTGTTATTTCGAAAAAACTAGGTGGGCTTCGTAAGTCGGTAAAATATCTAAATATATACACCTTTAGTTCGGTTGATGGCCGCCAGAGGGCCTGTATATGCACTTGCATATATTTCACGTATGATAAGAAGCCCGACATATTTTGCAGAGCTTAGGAAGCCCTTAAATTTGGCAATGTCGCAAATTCAATTGTTATTTGAATGATATATTACTCTATATCTAGGTAACGAGGGAAGATGGATCAACCAAAGGTAAATTACAGATATGCCCGAAATAAACAGTACTGAAACTAAGTTGGCGGTGTTTTTATGCGTGCGCTGTCACACTTAAGTTAGCTAGTATAGACCTGTCAAGTAAACCTCAAACAAGTAATTAGTAGGGCCTAATTGTTAAAAATGGTGTTAAGTACAGAGGAGAAAGTGTTTCTGGTAGAGCATTATTTTCGCTCATACGGAATGGGCCGACATAATGGTGCAAGTTTGCTATACGTGTCTGATCAATTCACACAACGGTTTAATAAACGTTCTCCAAGTAATGCTGTAATTTTGAAGGTTATTGAAAAGTTCAGAAATACGGGTAGTGTATTGTGCCAACGAAAAGGAAACTCGGGGCGTCCCAGGACAGTTAACAACAACAATAACCATGAACGTGTTTTTGAGCAAATCTTACAAAATCCGAAAGCCAGCCAGGCAAGGACAGCGTTACAACTTGATTTAAAAAGAACTTCCTTTCAAAGAATCCTGAAGGAGCTGGGTGCATTTTCGTATGTGATTCAGGTACATCAACAACTACATCCTCGGGATTATCGCAGTAGAGTGGAATATTGCGCCAGAATTCTCGCGTTACAGTATGAAAATCCTGAATTTTTGAAAAATGTTTGGTTTTCAGACGAAGCACACTTTCACTTGTCAGGCTATGTGAATCGTCGCACAAATCGATTTCTGGGCTTTGCCAGACCCGATGAGGTTCAAGAGGTTCCTTTACATAGTGCAAAAGTGAGTGTCTGGTGTGCTGTGTCCGGACACGGAATCATTGGTCCGTACTTCATCGAAGAGAATGGTAGGCAAGTCACACTTAATCAACAGAGGTACAGACACATTTTAACACGATTTATCCCTGATCTACGTCAATTCTGTCGTGCACGTAACTTGGCATTTCGAAACCATTTTTTTCAGCAGGACGGGGCAACTTGCCATACTGCTGCCGCAATTCGTCAATTTCTTCAAGAACATTTTCCAAGCAAATTCATTTCACGATTTACTGACTTCCCTTATCCTTCACATTCTCCAGACCTCACACCTCCAGACGCATACATTTGGGGCATGGCTAAAAATGCCGTTTTCAAACAGGCACCACAAACCATCGATGAATTAAAGGATGCCGTTAGAGTCTTCTTCGCAGCTCTGAGACAACCCTTATTCAATAACATGACCAGAAACTTAGAACATCGTTATGAAGTCTGTCTTGAACGAGGAGGTGCACATTTAGAACATATAATAAAGTGTCAATAATATGTATTTTTTAAATATATAATACGATTACAAGTTCAGTACTGTTTATTTCGGGCAATACTGTATTTAGAACCCCGAAGATATGTCCACTGTTTCCTGGTGACGTATGTACATTTAGATACGAGTATAGTATTATGGGATACAGTAAAACAAAGTTGAACTTGTAAATTTCCACTATATTAACTAAAAAAATTACATGTTTCGGTAACACTGTAGCTTCGTCAGATGACAATGATTTATTCATTGATGCTGATATTCCTCAACGCCTTTCCTCATTTAAAAGTTTGACCAAACCCATTGAACTGCAAAAACCTTGTAACCTGGGCTTAAACAATGGCTTTGTCAATACATCGGCTACCTAAAGCGTAGTTGATATCTTCTTAATATCAATAAGCCCTTCTGAGACCAGCTCTCACAAAAAAAGTGTCTTGTGCGTATATGCTTTGTTTGACGATGGAACTTTGGATTCTGCGGTAATTTTATAGCAGCTTCATTATCAACCATAAGATTAGGCACTTCTTTTAATTTAAGAATTTCTCAATAAAGACGCCTTAACCATACTTTCTCTGGTGTAGCTTCACTAGCAGCTACAATTTCTGCCTCAGTATATATGGCTACAGAAGTTTGCCTTTGACTTAACCGTGATACTTCACCAGAGGCATACATACAAATCACTCCAGTAGTGGACCGTCCTGACGATAAGTCACCAGTCACCACCATGATCAGCATCACTAAATGCTTCCAAGTTCCCTCCAGTTCCAGCGACATATTTTAATCCATAATCTAGTGTCCCTCTTAAATATCTAAATATAGGTACGTTTAACTTTAAGCCAATCTTTTTTGCTTTTTTGGATTTTTAAGTGTTCTTGAGGCAACACCAACTGCATAGGCTATGTCAGGTCTGGTTCCTGTCATTAAATAAAATATAGCTCCAACAGCCTCTCTATAGGGAAAATTTTCAGTTGCTGTACCTTTTTCCTCTATTTCTTCTCTTTCTACCTTCCCTAACTGACTATTTTCCTTAATCATTGGGGTGGAAGCTGGATTACAGTTGCTCATACCAAACTCTTTAATATTTTCTTTATATATTCTATTTAGCTTAGGCGAACTGACCCATCATTTTCTTTATCTATTTCTACACCCAAAAAATAGTCGGCTGGTTTAACTGTTCTTTGAATTATTTTTTCAACTTCTCTAAGAACTCTTGCTTCATTTCTTCATTATTTGAAACCACCAACAAATCATCTAAATAGAGTGCCATAAAAAGTAAGCTCGTGTCTTGCTTTTTGATAAACAAACACGAATCTGCTTCACTTCTTTTAAATCCAAGTGATATAATAAAGGTAGCAATTCTTTTGTTCCAACATCTAGGTGCTTGCTTTAGATCGTAAATACTTCGCTTTAAATGACACACTTTATTAATGCCGTCGTCAAAACCTTCCGGTTGCTTCATGAAAACTTCTTCTTCTAGTTCCCCATACAAGAAAGCAGTTGAAACATCAAACTGAGTAATTGACATTTTTTTATCAGCTGCAATACATACTCAATAATGACCTTATTGTCCCAGTCTTCGCTACTGGACTGAAAGTATAATTATAGTCTTCGCCTTATTTCTGTGAAAATCCTCTAACTATCAGTCTCGCCTTATATTTTTCTATGGAACCATCTCTTTTCGTTTTCACTTTGTACACCCATTTGCACGAAATTGCTTTCTTTCCTTCTGGCAACTTTTCTAGAACCCAAGTTTTATTTGCTTTAAGTGATTGTATCTCATTTTTCATTGCTTCTATCCATTTATTGTTCTTATCACTTCTTATTGCTTGTTGGTAACTTAGTGGTTCTTGGAATTCTCTCATCTTGGTTGCTGCACTCATAATAAATTCTTCATAATATCTAATAGACTCTGTCTCGTAAATTATCTGCCCCACGCATGCATTATCCTGCACAAATAAGATTATTTTTAGGTTGTATTTTTTTCTATAACATACATCGTTTGTAAAACGACTATTGAAAATAGTCTAGGAACCGAAATATCTTGTAGATTTTTATTTTTGTAGGGTAGATTGTATGTGTTTTCAAGTTGTTGTTAAATTAATATTTTTTATTTTTATGTTTGAAATAAATATTTTTTTCGTTACAATTATTACAAATCTGATGATATGTGTTATTAATTGAAATAATTCACCCCCTAAAAAAATAGGTTTTACGGCTTGGGGATATACTATGCCAACCCTGCTTCCTTCCACTACATAATATTGCAATCAGGCCTACATTTAAAAAATCGTGAAAATATAATTTTTCTAAAAGCCAATTTACATTAACATGCAGTGGCAGCCATTGCAAGTAAAAATTGCCTGAACGCATGTGCTTTGGTGACTTTCGATCAGCTGATGCAATTTTAGTTCCAAACCGCATGCCTTTAGGAAATTTTTAATTGCAATCGTAAATTGGCTTTAACACTGATAAGGCTAACTTTCATTGACAACAATAACACAATAAGATTATTTTATGTTCTTCGCGAGAAATTAAGAAAGGTAAATACTAGGCAATAGAAAAGGCAGTTGTTTATTTAGGTACTCTTAAAATTTAAAAAAAAAGCATAATTCTCTAAATGTGATTTTTTTACGATGGCAACATTCTTTTCTAATATACGAATCGAATATTTGGCGAAGAAAGTAAGACCTAAAAGCAAATGAAAAATGGCCCCAACAGACATTAAAACATTTCATTCCGAACTTTTTAAAAAACAATCTGCCACTTTTGAAATATAAAGAAAAAATGCCCGCTAAAAATTATTTATCATTATTATTGTAAAACGTTATTAATAATAATGTAAAGTAATAAATTTATATCTCATCAAAATATCTGTGACGGCAACACCGCCGGGCTTCTTAACAACTGCAAGTCGTCCTGTAGTTTACACACTAATTGATTGATTTGTATGTAATCTCCAAATATTAAAATTAAATACCGAAACCCCTTGCCTCTTAACCCGGGCTTCGCATTGCCCGTGATTTCTAGCGGGCTTCGTATCAGACGTAGGCCATATATATATATATATATATATATAAAGAAAAAAGGTTGTTAATCTCGTCCGTATCATTCATAAGTGAAAACAAAAATATCTCGGCTTAGCGGACCTAAAGAGTGTGTAAAAACCTGTTTTTTGCATTGACGTACACAGGGTTCCAAAAACAATGGATTCCCTGGGGCCGAGAGTAGTCTACTACGTCGGATTAAGAAAGCCACAGATATATTTCAAAAATTAGCCTGTATGGAGTACCCATAAACTCCGCCGTAGTGGTAATTAGGGGTTGTTCCAGGTAATTGTACAGGGTGTCCCAAATTCGAGCCTCATCATGGGAATCTCGGAAACTATAAGAGATACAGCATCGGTCAAATTGTGGCAAAGTTGCGCAATTTCTTACTGAGCAATATTGCAAAAGAATATCTGAGCTATCTTTTTTAGTTTTTGAAATTTTTGCAAAAAACTAAAATTTTGAGTTTTTGTTTTTTTAAATTGCTCGACCTATTTTATCCGCTACAGAAAAACAAGCACAACATTGTTAAGGCAACTTTTTACGCTCCATATTGTGGCATTTTTAGAATTTCGTTACAACGTTTCGTTTTTGTGGAACTATTATCAACTTTATTTTTTTAAATACGGACCTGCATTTTTTATTTTATTTTTTGATAGCCCTTTAAGCCCTGAATTCAACCCTATACCACAATTAATTATATTTAGACGTTTTGATGTCATTATTACATCTTCAGGAATGTGATAATTGTTTTTAAATACGGCCCTGTTGTTAGTTACTTAATCTTTTTACTACATACAACATGTAAATGGATCCAGAATTTTATACAAATAATTTACTATATTTATGTTTTTATATAAATTGTAACAAAGTAAAAACAAAACCAAACAACACAAAGGTGGCTATGACAAGAACTTTTACTTGATTGTTTGGCTTAATTATCTTGACAACTGCAGTCACCATTTATACTGAATATTATAAATAATAATATCGTTACAACGTTTCGTTTTTGTGGAACTATTATCAAATTTAATTTTTTAAATACGGACCTGCATTTTTTATTTTATTTTTTGATAGCCCTTTAAGCCCTGAATTCAACCATGTACCACACTTAATTATATTTAGACGTTTTGATGTCATTATTACATCTTCAGGAATGTGATAATTATTTTTAAATACGGCCCTGGTGTTAGTTGTTAGATTGAAATATCGTTTAGCGGGATTTTGGTGGGTTACAGAATCTAAAATATTTTGTTGCTCTTCCGGCTCCATTCGTGTACCATATTTGACTCTTGGTTTATTTAAACTACCATACTGGGCTAAATTAGTATCAAGCGTAGCAAAATAACTGTAATGAGGCTGCAAGCGTTCAGGATAGTCCTGTAAATAACGGTCACAAGAAATTTGTGAATTCCTATTGAAAGAATAATAAACTAGTAACATGTCGCGCTTTTCTAAAGCAGAAAACATAATTTTGCTGAAATATTCAGTATAAATGGTGACTGCAGTTGTCAAGATAATTAAGCCAAACAATCAAGTAAAAGTTCTTGTCATAGCCACCTTTGTTTTGTTTGGTTTTATTTTTACTTTGTTACAATAATTTATATAAAAACATAAATATAGTAAATTATTTGTATAAAATTCTGGATCCATTTACATGTTGTATGTGGTAAAAAGATTAAGTAACTAACAACAGGGCCGAATTTAAAAATAATTATCACATTCCTGAAGATGTAATAATGACATCAACACGTCTAAATATAATTAAGTGTGGTACATGGTTGAATTCAGGGCTTAAAGGGCTATCAAAAAATAAAATAAAAAATGCAGGTCCGTATTTAAAAAATTAAAGTTGATAATAGTTCCACAAAAACGAAACGTTGTAACGAAATTCTAAAAATGTCACAATATTGAGCGTAAAAAGTTGCCTTAACAATGTTGTGCTTGTTTTTCTGTAGCGGATAAAATAAGTCGAGCAATTTAAAAAAACAAAAACTCAAAATTTTAGTTTTTTGCAAAAATTTCAAAAACTAAAAAAGATAGCCGAGATATTTTTTTGCGATATTGCTCAGTACGAAATTGTGCAACTTTGCCACAATTTGACCGATGCTGTATCTCTTATAGTTTCCGAGATCCCCATGATGAGGCTCGAATTTGGGACACCCTGTACAAATCGATCAAGTTTCTTGATGTAGGTAAAATAATTAGATTTTATATATTTATTTATATTAGTATTAGGTAGTTATATTCCCAAACAGGTAAAATAGCCTAATTCATAAAGTTCGTCACATACAGAGAATTATTAGTTTATTCGTTTTAGTGGAGTAGGAAGGTATATTTTTGAAAAAGTGAAAATAATGGAAGTGATCACCGGTCAACGTGGAAATAAGTTAATAGTAGAAGATGAATACAAGTTTCATAGAGCCGAAGAGACTTTTCGTTTGGAGTAAAATGGAAATGCGTCCAAAAAAAGTGCAATTCTAAAATTTATGTTGACGATGAACTTACAACCATATTCAAAAAGGATGGGTCTCATAACCACCCGCCGCCTAAACATCTAAGTAGGCAACATATATCCAACAGCATTAAAAGAAAAGCTGTGGAAAACATAAGCGAGAGGCCACTCAAACTAATTACAAGGGAAATAACGTCAAATAACATTGATGAATTGACAACAAGAGATTTTACATACATAAGAAATAATATGTATATTGCTCGAAAATCTGTCTTCCCTGCTCTGCCAAAATCTGTTGAAAAAATCCAAGAATATTTGAAAAATTCTAATATAACAACGATAAAAAACGAACCATTTTTAATGGAGAATGACGAAGTTAACAAGATTGTGATATTCTCATGTGCAACTAATCTCCAGTTTTTAAGTAACTCAGAAAAAATCTTTGTTGATGGAACTTTTGATTACTGCCCAAAACTGTTTCAGTTTTTCACTATACACGGCTTACAAATCTCTCACTATATTCCATTGGTGTTTTGTTTATTGCCTGATAAAAAGTTGACAACGTATATGCAAGCATTCAAAGCAATTGCCGCAAGGTGTCAGAGTTTAAACTTAATTTTCCAACCCAAGGAAATCGTTGCCGACTTTGAAAACGCCATCCATGATGCAGCAAGGAACGTTTTTCCAAATGTCCGGATTACAGGATGCCGATTCCATTTGTGCCAAAGTTTCTGGAGAAGAATTCAAAAGTTGGGATTAGTGAATGACTATAAAAATAAATCATCTAAAAGTTGGTGAATGGCTACGGTGGACCTTTGGTTTAACAATGCTCGAACCAAGTGATGTTAGTGACTGTTTTGTGTTTAGTCTTATGTCTGTGATTCCTACTAACCAAAAACTAATTAAGTTTGCTGACTATTTGACGGACAATTATATTGATGAGTATAGTTTATTTCCTCCATCTATCTGGGCAAGTGCTACAGAAACTGAACGCACTACAAATGCTTGTGAGTCCTTTCATAGTAAATTCAACTCATAGTTTTATAATGCCCATCCAAACATTTTTCTTTTTATTGATGTTTTAAAAAATATTCAGATAGATACATACGTAAAAATGAATAGTGTTAAAATACCCCACGAAATAAAAAATAAATTATATTTAAGGAAGAAATTATTTTTTAAAGACAAAATAACCTTGTACAAATCCAAAACGATAACGAAATTTGAGTTTGTGAAATTAGTTTCATATTATTTAAAGAAATAATGTTTAAATTATAAGCTTTAGGATATTAAGATAGTTTAATATTAAGTGTACAGTTTTAGACAGGGTTTAATAAAAAATTGAAATGAAGTTTTATGGTTTTATTTACTATATTACGCATAATTATGATGCGGCGGAGTTTATGCATGAGATTCTTGAAGTTGCCGGCGGAGTTTATGTATAGTAAATATGACTGGTCAATTAGTCCGGCGGAGTTTAGGAACAGCCGTTATTTTAGCCCTACATTTTTTTGACCTCACTGTAGATGTTGTCCCTGTTTTTTTTTCGTACCAGATTCGCTATACATTTTCTCTTCATCGGTCTTAAGTAAACTTTTTTCTTTATTTCTTACAAAGCCTTGTACCGAGACAAATATTCTTTCCTCTTCCATAACTCTATAAAACAGTATAAAACATTTTTTATAGAACTATATGTCTGCCATATGTCCACAGCTGCAGCAAATTGTCCGGTCCACAACACCACAATTTTGTTGCAGACAGGACGTTGCGTACTGGACAAATCAATCCAAAATTCGTCATATACAGTGTGTGTATAAAGTCTGGAAACGGCTTAATAACATCACAATTTACTGGCCGATTTAAACCAAATTTGGTACAGTTGTGTAAGAGGATCTAACGCACCGAATGACGATATTGGCGTTGTTGCCAGCTTTTTAGTTTGTCTGGAATTCGAACGAATTTTATATTTTTAAATATAACACCCAGTATATTTTTACATTTTTAAATTCCACATAAAATTATAATTATTTTTTATTAAATGCATTATTAGTCTATACTTCATAGTTTCCGAGATATTGACTCTCGAAAAGTGACATTTTTGAACAACTATATTTCCTGCTTTCTAGTTACATCCGGTTTAACCGGAAGTTGATTTTTTGGGAAGATAATAAAAATTGAAGATAGGGACATGTAAGCCGTTTTGTTCTAAGACGTACTGTTAGAAAGTTATAAGCTGTCAAAGTTCAAAAATGTCACTTTTCGAGAGTCAATATCTCGGAAACTATGAAAAATAATTATAATTTTATGTGGAATTTAAAAATGTAAAAATATACTGGGTGTTATATTTAAAAATATAAAATTCGTTCGAATTCCAGACAAACTAAAAAGCTGGCAATAACGCCAATATCGTCATTCGGTGCGTTAGATCCTCTTACACAACTGTACCAAATTTGGTTTAAATCGGCCAGTAAATTGTGATGTTATTAAGCCGTTTCCAGACTTTATACACACACTGTCGTAGCAACATTTTTATACGCCAATATATTTAAGGTCATGTATTGCCGGCCCCACATGGAAAAAGTTTTTAAGAGTTTAAGGATAGTCGAGGGTATTTCTTTTCTTCTAAATTGTGTTGCAGACGAGACGACAAATTTTGGGACAATGATTGATTAGTATAAACAATACATTTATTTTTAAAAGTATGGCTTTTATGGAACTTACCAGCGATGTTTACCGTTGCACAAACGCAAAATATGTTATCCATGGGCGCGCAAAGTCCAGTATATAACAAGTTTGGTCAAATAAAAGTACCGGTTTTTGACGTTGCGGAAGGGGACGTGTTCTGACCGGACAACACTTAATACAGTGTTAAAACGATTTTGTGGCTTAAAGTGCGATACAGGAAAGTGTAGACTTAAAATTAGAGCTGTAAAAAACAATACACTTTTCTTTGTAGGAGAAATTAAGAAAAGTTCTTTATAAAATAGGATAAATCTGAAAATGGATTTATGGACAGTTGCAGACGTGGACAAATCACTACTTTAGGCAGTTACTGCTATGACAATATGCTTATTTTTACATAAACTTGTAAAGATTATTTAATATATTCATGTATATTATCGCATAAAAGTCACCAAAATTTTGAAAATTAACCCAATTACTTGCAATAGGGAACTTTCCAATTTTTTTTTTTTTCAATAATATGATTTAGTTAGGCCTGAAAAAAGTATTCCCCAATTATTACTCCTTAAAAATCAGTAATAACTTGGTAAACATTCTTTAAAGTTTCGCGCGTGTCAAAAGCATTTCAAACGACCTTTTAAGCGCGCCAAGCTCGATGACGTCAGGGGGTATGACGGATGACCATCCGTCATCCTGACACTCCTGACAGGTGCCGAGCGACCCAATTTGCATTTGGATTGCCCCGTGTCTTCGTGTCATTGTATTGTTGTTTTAAGCTATCACCTGCATTTAAACAAGTCGTGTCGCTTGACGCGTGGATGTCAAATATGACAAATCATCAAATTTTTTGAAAACCTATAACCTATTTCGTGGATGCCACACACAAATCTGACAAATGATACCCTTTGACGTCACGACTAGTAGCAGCGCGTTTTTACCCGCTTGGAATAATTTGAATTTTGGGGCATTTTAAAATCTTTCTAGCTGTCTTTTGGGACGAAATATGTTGTTTTTTTTGCTGCCATATGTTTTATGACAATATGTACTTATGATTTATAGAATTTTTGCCCCATTTAAAATTTTTGTCAAGTTTCCTATTGCCGTAGGACGTTCAATTTACTGAAATGGCCAAATAAAAAAAAACGCCCATATAGGGATATATTTCTGGCGGCCAGTTATTGGAACGACTGCGGACTGACCACTTATTGCGATCGCATCGGCGTCAATCCAAACAAAATATAATATGCACAGACAGAACGCATCTCGATCCCTTGTCTATATGACACTGACTGTGGGCAGCGTAGTGCTATGAAATGTAGCAGTTGTGCACGGGCCGTTATTGGTAAACCCTCGAAGAAACTATCAACTGAAATGATATACTCTTGACGCGTAAAACAAATGACTGGCTTATGAACAGGCCATTGTCACTTAAGAAAACACTTATAGCTGCAACGAATGGGAATCCACAATGGACCCATTGAATGCAGACTTTGCGGCTAAGAGGACGAAACCGCCATTCATATCGTATACATCTGCAAAGTATTTTACAAAAGATTTACATGACTTCCCAAGTCAACAAATACAGTACAAAGGAAAAGTGGAAGCATAAATCAGATTATATAGGTACCTGCGGGTATACTTTTGAATGGTGGATGAAAATCGCACAAAAATTATTTAAACAAGAAGATAGGAATGAATAAACATCCATCATGAGAGCGTACATATATTGAGAGCTCTTTGTAGGACATGGTGGGGAGCTGATCCAATAGGTTTTCTGGCTGATATATCTACAGAGCAGATCATACATCGAATTATGGCAGTGCAAAAATAGACAGATTCCAGTTCCAAGCATTGTGCCATTACCATATATTATTATCCAACTAAATTAAATAACAAACAAGATTTCATTCAACGACCTATGTAAAATGAAAACGAATAAATATACTTTGTTATTTGTTCGCACTATATTTAAAAAAAGTTTTGGCGTTAAAATATAGTTACAAATAACAAAGTAAGTATATATTTCGTTTTCATTTTACATAGTTAAAATGTATTGACACAAAGCAACGGACAAGTCAATTAATTCTTTAAAATTTCATTCCTTGAAAAAGTACTAACAGTGGCAACATTGCTTTATTCGCGATCCGTCATTGTTTTTTTATATTCTATTTTCTTCTATGTAGGTAGGTATGTTAGTTTAAGTATTATTTAACAAATTAAATTATTGTTTTCTTCATTCTAGGACTTCTAGAGGGATAGGGGAATTACCCCGTTACGTTACTTATATATGTCGTAGGCTGATAGTGAAATCCGTCATTTCATGAAAAGCCTAGTCACTTCATGAAGCGTCGGCAGATTGTGTAAAAACATGAAATTACACGATCTGCCGCGTCACTTCATGAAGAGACCTTGACGTTTCGGCGTATTATGTATAACACAATCTGCCTAATTTTAAATATCGTCACTTCATGAAATGCCACAAAAACAAGGCATATTGTGTAATTCCGTCTAAAAGGTATATTGGCAACTGGTTTGTTCGGGTTTGTCAGAGAATTTTTTTTATTTTTATAAAATAATATTAGTTGAAAAAATTTAATTAAAAAAAAAATGCTCTGGGGAACAACGAACAAACCAGTTGCCAGTAGGTATACCTTTTAGACGGAATTACACAATCTGCCGACTGACATGACATCGTTAGGTACTACATGAAGTGAAGATATTTAAAATTAGGCAGATTGTGGTATACATAATACGCCGAAACATCAAGGTCTCTTCATGAAGTGACGCGGCAGATCGTGTAATTTCATGTTTTTACACAATCTGCCGACGCTTCATGAAGTGACTAGGCTTTTCATGAAATGACGGATTTCACTATCAGCCTACCTACGACATATGTATATTACCAACCCTTATTGGGGCCGCCCTTAAAGTGGTAATTATTATCAATGAATTTTTTTCCGAATTAAAAGAATATAGATTGGATCATCGTTTTCGTAAGTGTTGGCGAACAAAACCTTTATTTTCTGTGAGTGTTGTAGGAGTTGGACCTTGTAAATTGATCAATTGACGTATAAATGACAGCAACAACCACATGCGTTATTCGCTCTATTATTGGGCAAATCAAATCAACAAGAAATTATCGGATCCGACCCTGCTCACTCATTTCGCCAAGTTTTCCGTGACTCCACACCCCTTCGCCGATTGCCGATTGACTAATCGCCCGGTTGGTGCTGCCTCCTAGCGTCAAACGCCCCGCGTCATTCAGTCGTGGACGAGGTTATGTATAGTGCGAGTGCTGTGCAGAAAGTGTAAAAAATACCAAAATCAATGGTATCCGATAATGGCTGAAGAGTTGCTAGTAGTGTTAAATCGGAGTGAAAATTCCAGTTTAGGATTTTCCTTATTGCAGAAACCAGGACTGCCCCCGATAATCTACAACATTTTGGACGATTCCCCGGCCGCAGAAAGTGGAGAGGTAAGTAAAACAGTTGAATTTGTTTTCATGAGTCAAGTCGGCATTTACTTACTTACATCGGTTCTTGACAGATTCGTAACGTAAACAGAACATTGAAAAATCCAAGTCTTTCTGTTGTAATTTTACCTTCGGCAAATTTAAATGAATAAAACAAAATAAGGTGACCTAGCCTTGGGTCAAACAATTGAATTAAACGGGTTATTTTTGAGTTATTTTGTTTTCATTCCTGGAAACACGTCCAATATGTTATTTTAATGTGCATAAAAGTTGTATCTATTTGTTTCTTTTACCAAGTGAAGGACTTTGGTCTAATTACCAAAATATATGACAGAGATAAGCTCAATAATAGGTATCTACTTCCCCAAGTCAAAAGCCCCTTTTAAAGCCCGTTTATTACCATGATACTAATTTTTCCATATACATTATAAGCCATATAAGTATGTCGTTCTATTTTGAAATAGCATCGTTGAAATATCGCCGGTCTGTGCCAGTTGTCCAAGATAATTTAAAAAAAAATTGAATGGCATTGGAATGCAGTTTTGTTTTAGCCTTCTTTTAATCATCACATCCACGTTCTTGGCCGACCAGTATTATAACGGGTTGCATAGTGCTTATAAAAGGAATAAATGTGCAGAAATTTAGAATAGAATAAGACCTTGCTGAACTGACTTGTTTATATTTAGCTTTTAAGTAATATTAAACAAGAAACATACTGCTTATGTAAATAAGAACCTAATTAGCAAAGTTGCAGTTTGTGACATTAAATTTTGTATTATTCTACCTAAAAATCTTGGGGTAGGTTTTTTTTAGTTTATAGATCCTAGTTTATCAAGGCAAGGTAATAAAAGTTTTTTTGAGTTTATAGTTGGTATTTAGGTACATAGGGTAAGTCATAGTGTGGAAGTACAGTGGCAAAGGTTGGTTGATACAGGTGATGACTGGACATTTTTTTTAAAGGAACACCATGCCAAAATTGATGAATTTTTAAGACTATCAACACTAGGTTATTATTTCATTCGGCAACTTAGTATTAGTACCCACCTAAGACCCAAATGATAACACTAACTGCAAGATAACTTCAAAAAAAGCTTGTGTACATTATGAGCAGTAACTACCATGCAGTTTTAGTAATTTTTTAATATTCTCCATACCTACCAACCTGATTAATAACAAAAGTATTTATTTATTTGTGTTTTGGATCGTTGGGTGTAATTTTCCGTAGATTCTTGTGAATATTAGGATCAATAAGATAACCTCACTAACTTTTTCCACTTCTGTATCCATTATTTTAATGGAGGTTTTAATTTACAAAAATAACAGAATCACATTTTTACAATAAAATCAACATAACCTGTTATTTAATCAGCTGATATCATCGAATTGAGAATGTAGGCTGATATATATATAATGTTGATCTGTTGGTAATAATATCTGTTGTCAAAATATTATATTTGCATAAAAATAATAAAATTGCTTCATGTTATGTAAACAGAAACAGACATACAATCGAGCATACAATGCAATTAATTGCCTCCTTATAATGAGCATGCATTAGTTTGCACCTAACGTAAACATGCTTTATTTATTTATTTATTTATTTAGGTCTTTAGCATACAAACAGAATAAATTCCAAAAATAGTATCCTGATATTGCTAGAGCAATATCTAGATAAAATTACGAATATAATACAATTAAACATCACTTAAGTCTAACCTAATCTAAACTAAATCTATTAGTTGAGGATTCTAACAGCAGAATTAAATTACTAATAAGATACTTATTACAAAATACTAAATCTAAAAACCTATTATTTTCGTTGTAAACGTCGTTAAATTGCATTAAGGATATCATTTCTGGAACAATTATTGCTCTCATAGTTATGTGGCTGTTAGTACTAACAGGACCTTAATAATAATTTAGGGCTTCGTATTTGGAATTTTAAATGATTAGAAACCTTTTTGTAATAATTGTTCTGTTACAGTTCTGTCATGGTTTTCGGATTATCCCTCAACTTATTCTTTACCCGAACCTTTACCTGTACTTAAGGTGGAATTATAAACGTCATTCAATTTATTGCCAACCTATAACCTATTTCGCCTTGTTTTTCTTAGTTTATTATTTTATTGACTAAGATTTAAATAAAATCAATATCGTTTGCACGTTATTTAGGTAATATCTGATATATTACAAAAATATCAATTTACTTCATTGCTTATTTTGGGAGAATTGTATAGTGAAAGAACAATGACATACCTAATATTGTTAAAAAAAATCTTAACCGATATTTTTCGATATACCTACAATTCCCCTTAAATAACTTATGAAATTCCTTGATATTTATTTAACATGTTAATTATTACCTACCTATAGAATATGAAGACGATATTGATTTTATTTAAATTTTGTGTAAAGGTTAGAAAAAATAAATAAATCTACGCGAAATAGATTATATGTTGGCAAGCATGTTGATACTTCCACCTTCCACCTTAATAACAAATCTGCATTTGACACTGCTGTATTTTTTTAAACTAATTTTCGACTATTTATTAAAAACCCCAAGAAAGATCCGCTTCAAAGTTCTTTCAGTTTGATATTTTTTAAAACTTGTCTGAAAGTACGTAGGTACTTTAAAAATTCCATGAGCATGAATATAAAAACGTTATGTTGTTAAATAAGTACTTACGTTGAAGGAGTTATAGATCTGCTAAATTTCCAAAAGTAAACATTCCATCTGTGTATAAACTAAGGCCAAGGAATAATGTATACACTGTAAGTGGGTAGGTATATACATATAAGTATGTGTGTGATTTTAATTTTAATCTAAATAAAATCACGTTTTATAAACATTTTTAAAAAATTTATGCTCTTGCAAATATAAATTTAATTTTCCTTGGTAAAAAAATCTGACTAAATAAAATATAGAATATGGTATGAACAAACACTTGGTCTAAATATCCATAAGTAAAATCAATACAAAAAAAAACACGAAAATATAGTAAAAAATTCAACTTTGACTAGACATTGGAAATTTTGTAGGTACGTAGGTAAGCCTAAAATTATACTAGAAACAACTTTTTCTAATAACGTTTTTAAAAATTTCATAAAGAACTAGTAATTTTTGACAGGTACAGAATGGCAGATGCTGATAGCTGAATAAAAGCATGTTTAATGACCGCTGACCGTTACGTCATATTCTCCATATTTGCGGTACGTCGTAAATTAATTTAGTCAGTTTGACTTACCGGTGGTAAAGGTTATGATTTTTCTTAGGCTTGATCTGCATGAAAAGAAGGATGCATGCGAACAAGTAAAATACAAGCGCGTTTTTTTAAATTTTTAATTATTATTTTTATACTGTTAATGAAGCCAGAAATAAGTAGTTTTTTTTAGGGTAAAAGGTATTATGGGATGAAACATTTTGTTTTTGAAAATCAGTATGAAATTTTTAATTAATTTAAATTTACGGAAAAATAAATAAAACTCATAAAATTTAAAATTGAATCATATATTTTTTGTCTAGTACTTTAGGTACCTACATACATCTCTAGTGCATCTCAATCTATAAATTTTGTTTCAAATATTTTCGTCTTATTTACAAAATCCTAAAAAAGAAAATATATGAAATAAATGAAATTTAGAACCCCCTCTATCCTCGCCTCTATCTCAAAAAATATTTGAAAAAAAAAATGTTATACCTACCTACTTACCTTTAGGTACTTACCTACCCCTTCATAGAATTCTTAGGACCAATATTTTTTTTTAATTCATATTTAGTCAAAGACACTTACCTACCTTTACGGCCGGTTTTCAGTTTTAACCATGGGGGAGGACTTATCAGGACGTCTATTCTCGAATTAGGCGAATGATCATTTCAAGAGAAGTGATTACTTTTTCTCTTAAAAATGTTTAAACTGTATTCTTGAAACTTAAAATGACTATTCATTTCACGATGTGATCATATGATGTGAATTGTCCCTTCTCGCGAGAGAGCATTCACTTCTCTTAAATTGGAGAATAGACGTCCTGGAGCAAAGACTCCCTCATTGCACGTATAGAACTATCAAAATCTACCGATTTTGTATTCCGTCAAATTGCACCAATATTAAAACAAAAAATTACCAACAACCAAATTTTAAATTTAAAAAAATCATTAATGTCGACATAATATGAGGACTTTGATGCAAATGCGTAAAAAAATCATAAAATCAGCTGTTGCAACCATGCATGATTCCAAAATGCATAGGTGCGGATCGGTCTTTGGATTAGCAAACAATAATCACGAAAGTGGCAAATTTATCGTCTTGCGCATGTAAGCAAAACCCCACAGGAATAGGCATGCGCACTGCAAAATTATCAATTATTTTAACGAATGGGAAAATAGACAGGTCCGGGCTTTACTTGTTTGTGTGACCTAGGCCCAGTTAGATGTGTTTAAATTGATCAAAATAAAATTACATATCAAGAACTATCACTACTTTGTAGGTACTTACTGAAAATAAGAAAAACCCGGTATTTTAACCCCATTTTGGGCATAATAAAATTCGAGATAAAATCATACAATGGTCTTTACTAGTCATTGTATCTGAGTCACTAAAGACACAAACATAATTGACTAAACTACACAATAACTAGAAATCCATAAATTTTAAACACCCCCAATCCACAATAGCAAAGAAAACAACAAGAAATCCACAGAGAAAACGTAAGACACAACAACACAAATGGCGCCGAGCCGGTTCTGGAGTGTTTTTGATGATGTCGCTGGAAAACCTAATAACAATTTCTCACTCATAAAACTTAACTTTTGTTTGCGCACGAGATAAACCGTCCAGATCTATAGGTAACTAAATGTCTATATGTATCCGGTTAAGTGAGGTGGCAAATGAAAGAGCTGAATATTTTTTATTTAATTTTAGGTCGGTAAAAAGTTATGATCACCGTAAGGAGATACAGAATTTCTTTGAAAAAATGTGATTTTCTGCTACATAAGTAGTATAAGTACCTAAGTATATCATCGTTTTCTTGACAATACTATTCCTTGCACTGTTCTACTGGATACAGGACGAACAACAAAAATAAAATAAATTAATTAGGGAAGTGCCTAAGAGCGGTTTTGATTAAATATCATCCTACTCCTGCTATTGCTATGCATGAACTTCTCCCCCATTGATAGATTATAGGCTAGCAAATTATTGTTAATTAAAAGTTTGTTTTTGGATTGAACCCCTTATTAGAGTCCGCTCGTTGTTTTATTAAATAATGTATTCTGACAATCCAGCAAGAATATTTCCCAGAGTCATCCCATTTCTAACGCAAGAATAGGGAAACTAGGTCGAAACTTAATAGTCCAAGTGGCGCGGCGATTGCCTGCACAAATTTTGGCGTTGGCTATATCAGTCAGATTAAATATTTGTAAGTAGGTAGGTATATATAGACAAAATCCTGCTTGTATTCTGTGTATCGACACAGGTTAACATCTAGGAAAACATACATTAGCCGCTTACGAATAGCACAAATCTTGACTTAACTTCAACTAACTAACAGACTGGCAAGTACGATTTGTTACAACTAAAGTCAGAATCATACTTCCCCCCTCGCCCTTGCCAAGACAATTGGTCTTAGATGTAGTCTTGACTGACCTAGGTGGAGCAATATTTCAAGTTTGACAGGTTATGATTCATAAAAAGACCACAAAATACGTCTCGGTTATGCAGATCGCTTGTAGTGTTGCCGCCGAGATTAGAGATTCTCGTCTCGCCTGGCCGTCTCTCGACGAGACGAGAGAGATACTTTCTCTCGAATAAAGATCCGAGACGGGACGAGAGAAGTACCCTCTCTCGTCGAGAAATTCTCGTCTCTCTCGAGCAAAAAACGTTACTTTTTT
The DNA here is from genome assembly GCA_963969555.1 of Polydrusus pterygomalis. Lineage (NCBI taxonomy): Eukaryota > Metazoa > Arthropoda > Insecta > Coleoptera > Curculionidae > Polydrusus > Polydrusus pterygomalis. The sequence continues at coordinate 48,472,301 of OZ018378.1, forward strand.
GAGCTTATTTAAATCTTCTTGAATTCCTCTTTGCAAAAATATACATAATGTCTATATTTGGACCAGCGGTTTTCGAGTTATTTAACTGCAAATAGTTTTATCTAGTTAGCCGTGCCTGGCCATGTAGAATAACATATTATTATGACGTTTTATCGCTGGATAAAACTATTTGCAGTTAAATAACTTGAAAACCAAACCAAATATGGACATTATATATTTTTGATAAGAGAAATTTAAGAAGATTTTACAAATCTCATAATAGACAGGGTGTCCCAAAAAAAGATTCTACATAAATTTATAATTACTTTTATTAAATGCATTATTAGTCTATAGTTAATAGTTTCCAAGATATTGACTTTTGAAAAATTATATTTTTGAGTGCCGACAGCCTAGAGCTCTAACAGTACATCTTAGACCAAAACGGCGCATATGTCTATATCTTCCATTTTCACTATCTTCCCAAATCAATCAAACTTCCGGCTAAACCGGATGTAACACGAAAGCAGAAAATATAGTTTTTCCGATTTAACAGGAAGGTGATTTTTTTCGGAAGATAATAAAAATGGAAGATAGGGACATGCATGTGAGCCGTTTTGCTCTAAGACGTACTGTTAGATCTGTCGAAACCCAAAAATTACATTTTTTAAAAGTCAATATCTTGGAAATGGAAATTTCTTACCGTGCTAGTGTTTTGGAGAACCCTGTATAGACAAAAAATAATTTTATAAGAGGCACCTCTTAACCCTTAATAAGCTTCGTCAAAAGGTTTCCGCTATCTTAGTGGTACAGGAGATATTGGAACAGCTGTATCAGAGACTGAATGATGGAGACGTCGCCGCAGCGGTGTTCTGTGATCTGTCAAAAGCTTTTGATTGTGTGAATCACGAGGTGCTGCTGGGCAAACTTGAAGTCTATGGCTTCAGGGGTACTGCTCTAGCTTGGTTTAGATCTTACCTTTCAGACAGATACCAAACAGTTTACTTCAAGAATAAGGAATCAGGAAGAATAAGGATTTCATCAGGCGTGCCGCAGGGTTCTGTTCTGGGTCCGTTACTGTTTTTATTATATGTTAACGATTTACCGAGACTGGATATATCTGGTAGACTGACAATATTTGCGGATGATACAACGATTCTCTGGCGGGACTCTGACGTGACTCAATTGGAGGAAACTATTAATCTCGACATTATAAAGATTAAAGAATGGTGTGACTCGAATTTTCTGTCGCTCAATGTTTCTAAAACGAACTTGCTTTCTTTTAGGTGTCACATTCATAGTGTTGGACCGGAGTCTTATAGGGTGGATAATTCGTCAATAAACAAATTTCTGGGGCTTTATATCGACGATAAATTAAAGTTTGAACGTCACATAATTAACCTAAATGCCAGAATATCTAGTGGATGCTTTAAGGGTTGTATCTCGAGAGTTGGGAGAGTTTATTGCGAGGAATGTGTATTTTGCACTGATAGAGAGCCACCTTTTCAGATCGGTATTTGTTTTGCAGAAAAGAGCAATAAGGTGCATTTGTCATGTGGGTCGCAGAACATCCTGTAGACCTCATTTTATAAATTTAAAGATTTTAACCTTAGCTTCTCTTTTTATTCTCGATACAGCGTGTCTTATGCACAAAAAGTTTAAAGTTGAAATTCAAACTCCCTCAGCAACTGCCACAAGAAGCAAGCATACCATAGCTCTACCCATTCCTTCTTCTGCCTTAACAAAGAATTCTCTCTTATATAACTGCAAGAAATTATTTAATCATCTGCCCCATCGTATACGGAATATTATCTGCGGCAAGAAATTTCGGAGAGAGCTAAAAACGTTGTTAATTGAGAAAGCCTTCTATTCGATGACTGAATATTTTGAGGTATCATTAATTTAAAGTAAGTAGGTGTATATTCTGTTGTATTTGTACGGTGTTGTTAATTTGATTACGTCGACTGTTGTGTGTGTTGTGTGGCGCTGGTTGAAACTAAACGGCCAGCTTCCAGCTGCTATATTGAGGAATTTTAAGTGTAGTTGTGTTCTGACTTTTAAAATGTTGTACCAAATTAATTTAAGACTTTTTATTTAATTTTACGTTAAATTTAAACAATGCTTTGTCAATGAGAGTATATTCTTGTGATAATAAAGCTGTATTTGACTTTGACTATTGAGATATTGACCTTTGTCGCACTAATGGGCCACCCTGTAGTAAATACCAAGCAAAGTTTTAACGCATTTAGGTTAGGTTCTGTCATATTTGACATATATTGCACACAATTTATGTCAAATATGATAGAATCTAACCTAAACGCGTTAAAATTTTGCTTGGTTTTTACTATATTTGGTTTAAATCACGAGAGAAGCGAGACGAGACGAGAGAACGTCGTGTCTCGTCTCGCCCCCTCTCGACGAGTCGAGAGACCCATTTTATCTCGTCCGACGAGACGAGACGAGACGAGAGAAGGCCTTCTCTTATCTCGTCTCGTCTCGCGGCAGCACTAATCGCTTGGATAAATCGGTATTTACCACATACATAATTTCTATACAGGGTTGCCCAGAAGTCCGGAATAAAAATGATATAAGTACCCTTAACCTGTAACTTTTGGGGAAACGGTCGAACACGTCAATTCAGTTTTATATAATGCTTACATTTTGACGTTATTCGTTTGTTTTTTTATAGACATTTGTCAAAGATATGACGACATCGTCTTTTTTTTTATTGGAAACATACAACTCGTGATACATTATTTGAAAGCTAATATCTCGTACTTACAGTATGCTTATAAATTTTGGCGCGATTCTGTCGAGCTATTTCAAAATGGCCACTGTTAAAAGTTTTTAAAAAGTCTCTATTTAAATAAGCGGAAATCTTGGCGGAAATGACAAATCATTGATTTTTTTACCTTTCCAGTGTTGAAATCTTCATTGTTTCACGTTCTGACATTTTGTGAACTTGTAAAATTAATTTAGGTATTTCCGAAGTATTATTTTAAAATTTTCTAAACAAAAATGGTTTTGTCGGAAAGGCAGCGTATCGAAATCTTGATATTGTTAGAATGTCGAGATAAAATAAGAAGTCAAAGTGAAGTGTGCACTTTATTTAATGCTTAATATCCGGATAATCAAATTTCACAGGGCACTGTTAGTAAAATATTCCACAAGTTTGATGAACATGGCACAGTAAAGGACTTGCCTAGAAATGGACGGCCACGTGTTTTCGGCGACAGTGGCGCAGCGAGGTGGGGGTTTTAGGGGTTAAACCCCCCCCCCCCCCCCGACTAATATGGTTTTTTACGGTTTAGACCAGGGCTGTAGCCCTTGAAAATAGTAAAAAGTGAAAAAAAATAATAGTAGGATGAAACCCATTGGAAAAGGAAGAGAATATAACAAAAATGAAAGGAAAAATAATTTACGGGCGATCCGAGGTCGGGATGTGGAAAGGGGTGAGTTTTTAAGGGTAGAAAACGATTTATCTCGATTTCCGGCAAAACTACAAGTCTCATGGAAAAACGTTAAATGGCAAAGTTGTAGGTAATAAAAAGATCTACAACTTTTGTATGTACACTTTTTTCACATAAACTTTGAAAAATTCAAATAACCAAGTTTTTGGTTTGTTATTTTTACCTTTTACAAGAAAAATTTTTTTTTACGAAATTTGGTGAAAACTTACCTTTTTATGTCCCAAACACACTGTAATTTTTTTGATTTAAAATATTTATTTTTTCACCGTATTTTGACTTAATATCGAAAAAGCACCCTAATTTTCAATCGAAAATTCTCACATCAAAATATCTGCTTTTTTAAAAAAGTCGGTGGGCCTTTTGTTCATTAAAATCTCTACTTTCTGATGGTGTAAAAAAATATACATTACTATGGTAAATGTGATGAAATCTCCTTTAAATCCTACCTTTAATTATATTTAGAACAACTATTTTCGTATATTTTTTGCGATCTTAATGTTTTATGGATTTGTAATTTTTTTGTTTATCAATGTAACATGAAATCTTACGTTTTTCGAGTAATTAAAGTATAAATTTTAATAAAAATAGCTCAAAATTGTACATAATAATTTTTTTTTAAATTCGGATTCGAGTTTTTTCGTTTCTTTGCATTTTTTGAGAACATTTACCATAGTAATGTATATTTTTTTACACCATCAGAAAGCAAAGATTTCAACGAACAAAAAGCCCACCGACTTTTTTAAAAAAGCAGATATTTTGACGTGAGAATTTTCGATTGAAAATGAGGGTGCTTTTTCGATATTAAAAAAATAAATATTTTAAATCAAAAAAATTACAGTTTGTTTGGGACATAAAAAGGTAAATTTTTAACAAATTTATTTTTCTTGTAAAAGATAAAAATAAAAAACCAAAAACTTGGTTATTTGAATTTTTCACATAAATTTTGAGGTTATGTGAAAAAAGTGTAAATACAAAAGTTGTAAACCTTTTTATTACCTACAACTTTGCCATTTAACGTTTTTCCTTAGGACTTGTATTTTTGCCGGAAATCGAGATAAATCGTTTTCTACCCTTAAAAACTCTCCCCCTTCCACTTCCCGACCTCGAACGTCAATTATTTTTTCTTTCATTTTTGTTATATTCTCTTCCTTTTCCAATGGGTTTAATCCTACTATTATTTTTTTTTGTTTCAAAAATTATCGACCCTGGTTTAATTTTAGTTTTTAAAATTTTGAAATCCTGTTCTTTTTTTTGAAAACCCCCCTAATACAAAATTCTGGCTGTGCCACTGTTTGGCGACGATGAAATCTGCAGGATAATCCGCATGTTTCAACAGATTCATTGGCTCGATACATCTAGAGGTAACTATTGGAAGATTTTGAAAGCAGAAAAATACCACCCTTATAAAGTATATTTTGTCCAAGAGCTTTTAAAATATTACTATGACAGGCATTTGCAATTTTGCGAAGAAATGATGAGACGGTGTGACGAGAATAATAGGTTTCCACAGAACATACTATTTTCGAATGAAGCTACTTTCTATTTAAACGGGGTGATTAGCAAGACATAATTATTGTTTCTGGAGTCAAAAAAATCCACGATGGATATTTGAAGCGCATACTCAGCGGCCCCAGAAAGTAATTGTATGGAAAGGTATCATTAATAACCGAATTCTGGGGCCATTCTTTTTTTAAGGAAACCTCACAGCTGAACGGTACTTGCATTTCTTAACCTTTGAGTTGATGCCTGCTCTAGCTGTAATTTTTCCCAACGGAGTAGATCCAGCTATACCTAATGAAACAATTTGGTTTTAGCAGGATGGTGCTCCCCCGTATTTTGGTGTCAATGTGAGAAGATATTTAGATGAGATATTTCCAAAATAGGCCAAATAATATTGAAGATTTGAAATACAAAATTAGTATACATAACATAGGTACCGGCTGAAGGCATTCGGAATTCCGTCGACGGATTTTACCGAGGGGGAAACCACCTTAGAATTCTGGTGTACAAGCTGATAGAATTTTTATAATTTTTTAGAATTTATTAGCATTTCTTAGAATTACCAGAATTTTTAAGCATTTTTAGAATTTTTTAGTACCTATTTCTTATTATTTTTTAGCATTTTTTAGCATTTTTGACATTTTTTAGAATTAAATTAGAATTTATTTAGAATTTTTATCTATTATTACGCATGTGTAAGCTATAGGAATTTCCCCCTCTATTTTATACGTCGGCACAGCGAACGTGCCATAACGCGCCGAGACGGTAATTTGTCATCCAACTTGAAAAGTTAAGAAAAAGAGAACTGTTATAATAGGTACTTTTCGGTCCGGTAAAGAAAATTGTGAAACTGAAAAAATAGCTTTTAACTTTTTACATGAAATTGAAAAAAAAACGAGGATGAAGCTGTTTTTACATTACTAAATAAAAAATTAAAATTCAATACATTAAAAAAACAAGATTCATATGTCAATATTGTATCATTAATGATAGAAGTGTTTTGGACTTCCCTTGTTTATATTTTTTCTTATCACTACCTACGTTTCAACTAGTACACATCTCCAGCAGTCTTAAGGGGTGAATACTATAAACAAGTCGAGAAGGTGCGAGCGTATTTATAGTACCTAGGGGGGGGGGGGGGGGGGTTTGTTAATGACGCATGATTAAATGCAGTGATGTGTCATCCGCTCACGTCACCATGCTTACATCACTACCCAAACCAAGTCCACGTCTACTCAACAAAGATAAAAATATGCACTAATTATTAAGTTACAGTATCAAATCCGGAATATCTTTGGTAAAAGAGATATTCCTACACATAAAAGTTATGCAAGAGAAACATTGGTAACATTTATTTACTGTTAAAGCTATCATATTTTTGCTTCAATTTAAAATCTGGACCAGAAAAGTTGATGATTTGTATAATTCCATTATTTTTCGGGATAAAACACTTGGGCTCTATCTCTTTCTAGGTATTCATTATAAATAAATCCATTTCATTCGCGTCAGAATTTGATATTGGAACAAACCCAATAAGCTTTTCAGTTCTATATAATATAGGGGCCAATCGATGTTTATTTTTTTTTATTATTAAGGTTTATAATTTTAAAAAAAAAATATGTACATATTTATAAAATAAAATATTTTAGTTTTTTTTTTCATATATAATATCACAAGAGATAAAATTTTGTCGGCAAAATTTTCGAAAGGTATGAAAGTTTGTTGCTTGGCAATTTCGCGAATGACATTTTTGACAAAATCACGAGCCGTCAGGCGAGTGATTTTGTCGAAAATGTCATGAGCGAAATTGCTTAAAAGCAACAAACTTAAATAAATCCTTGAGAACAATTTTGCTTACACAATTTTTTCTCGAGTGGTATTCGACATGACTATTTAACTAGAAAAAAGACAAAATTTTGCCGCGGCAAAAATCACATGTGAATTTTGTCCAGGTAGGTGCAGGTAGTAATTTTGCCAGTAGAAGACCGGCCGTTGCTATGACATTTTGCCAGTGTAAAACACTCTAGTTAAATAGTCAATAAAAATGTTTTTTTTTTTTCAGAAAAAATAACACAATTTTTATCAAAACAAGAAAATACTATAACTGATCGCATTTTTTATCTACTAAATTTTGTCTAAGAGTAAGCTTACCAAATAATGTAGTACGACTCCTTAAAAAGTCATCACTTATTTTTGATTACTCCATGAGGAAAAATGAAGGGTAAATCAGATCGGATAAATATATTTTCGACAAATTATAAACGTAAAAACGATACAGTCGATAAAAATGCAGATAAAAAATTAAAGTGTTATAAAATTCCTAAGAATTATTTAGAATTTTTTGGAATTCTCTAGAATTTTTGGAATTTTCTAGAATTTTTTGGAATTTTTTAGAATTTTTAGGATTTCTTAAAACAATTACATGAAAAATAGCATTTTTTAGAATTTTAGAATTTTTGGTGTACAAAATTGGATAGGTGGTTTCCCCCTCGGATTTTACCATTGTCTGGGAGCATCCCAAGTAGAGGGTGGAGGACATTTCCAGCATTTGCCATGTTAAACCACCTTTTTGTTGTGTTTTGTTTACTTCGTTACATTTTAATTTTTTTTACAACATAAATAACAAATAGGACCTAAACCATAACTATTGTTATGTTATTTGTTATGTCACAAAATGTCAGAACGTGAAACAATAAAGATTTCTTACCTTGAAAGGTAAAAAAAAACATCAATGATTTATCATTTCCGCTTATTTAAATAGAGATTTTTTAAAAACTTTTAACAGTCGCCATTTTGAAATAGCTTGATAGAATCGCGCCAAAATTTATGAGCATACTGTACGAGATACATATTAGCTATGATGTTGACGTATCACAAGCTGTATATTTCCATTTGAAAAAAAAGATCGATGTCGTCATATCTTCGACAAATGTCTATAAAAAAAAAACGAACGACGTCAAAATATGAGCATATTATTAAAACTAAATTGACGTGTCCGAGCGTTTTCCCCGAAAGTTACAGGTTAAGGGTATATTAATTTTATTCCGGACTTCTGAGCAACCCTGTATATAACCAGTATAATAATACTAATGGCAAGTTACAAGATTGTGACCACTACATGGAGGACTAAAGCTGGATACAAAGGTTGCGCAGTTCACATCATTTTGTGGATCATGTAAACACTGAGCAGGGCCGGCTTAAAATGTATTTAACTATTTTTTGGTGCTAACTTTTTGAAACACTAATTGATTACATAGGATAGCGAAGGTAGTTTTTTACCAGAGTTACAAATTAAAAGGCCCTATTATAGTGTTTAAAAATCGCACGAACAACACCAGATAAAATGAAAATAATGAGCATTGAATATCAAACTATAAGAAGGCCATATGAGCCGATTTCCTAAATCTGCTACGTCAAATTCATAGATGGCACAATGAGTTCACCAACAAGAAAGCGACTAACATTTTCACTGCTAAATTAAGACATTGTTGCCGCCTGTCTGTTTGACTTGCTGCATGAGTTTTTTAAATTTATTTTTATAGCTTATCGTAAAACTTGATTTCACATAAGTAAGTACCTACACTTATCCACGTCTTGACCTAAAAATGTACCTATTTTTAATTGCTTTGTAGCATATAATATTTTCAAGGTTTTGACGTCCCAACGTTAACGTTAACATGAAAACATATTGACCGCCATGTATTCTATTTCTAACAGAACTAAATGACGACTCTCACTATTCAATACCTACCTAGGCTACAACGTATATGTTGGGTAACATATGAATGGTGTGCGGTTTGTTTGTATAACTTGGTTTTTATTTGCAATTATTACTACTTTTCAAAATGGTTAAAATAAGTGGGTTTTACTTTCTTACTTAAGAAGCATTCAGTTTGTTTGTATTAGTGTATTACGTATTTTGCTATTTTTCGAGGAAATAGAACCTATTTTAGTTATACTTGCTGTCGCTTTTTATCTACTTTTATTTGTTTAACATTTAACACCCAGTGCAACGGTAAAATCATTGTGAAAATCGGTCCAATAATTACCCCGGAGTAATCAGCGTACATATTATTATCAAAAACATACATTCGGCTGGAATTGAGAACCTCCTATTTTATTGTCTGTTAAAAATGCTTGAATTCTTAAAAATTCCAATAAAATACGATATGCGGCAACACCACGACATCACATCAGTGAATTTGAGACATCTGTTGCCGAGGCGCTGCATTATAACGACAGACAGGCGACAGATTTAAGGTTAGAATTACGATCAGCTCCACAATGGCGGCCAAACCAGCTCCAATACGTCAAAAAATGGGTTGTCAACTTTTCTCGGACATCCGTCATTCTTATATAGTTTGATATTCAATGTAATAAGCAAGATCTGATTGACATTTGTTGTTTATACTACAAATTGCGCATGCTCACTATCCCGGTAACGACTCGCATAGTGGCCTTACTTTTCAATAGCCTGGTTACATTGCATTGGCAATATACTGGTTACATATAAGTATGTGGTATTTACCACGCACAGTAGCTTATTATAGCTTTATCATTTGACATGGTTAGTAAAAAATATTGTGGGAAAGAAAACACAAATTTAATCAAGTTCAACAAATTTAAATCGTCTTTACACAAATAACCAAAAAGGTGAAATTACCTGATTCACCAAGCCTGCCAATTGTCAACCGTAAATACCCAGCTCCCTAGCACGATTACATACTGGCGATTTAACCGGTGACGTAGTTTTACGTCAAACGATGACGTCACAGTTAATACCAATCCTCGCTTGGACGAATCGGTATTTACCGTGCGAGCTAAAATTATTTGCATCAAAGAGGGCCTTGCATCTAAGGACGTAATGCTTAGCCGTAGAGCTTAATACCTGTTGGGTGTCAGTAACTACCTGAATTAACATTCAATCAGTTATTCCGCCATCTTTGACAGTCGTTACAAGTAATTTGATTCATCGCTAATTTTTCCAATTTCTGGAACAATTCACACAATGGGCTTTACGGAACAGCACAAAACATTCATGGTTGAAGCGTATTTTCCAAACAGGGTTAGAGTAAATGGTGAGTACAGTACAGTACAATCCAGGTTTGTTCATGGACGATTTTCACGAACATTTTCCTAACGTTGCTTTTATTGCTGGGGATTTTTATCATTGCCTGAAAAGAACCGTGGCTGTGTTTAGGGAAACGGGTTCTATACAACACAAAAAAGGAGCAGGAAGGCCATCTGTAAGAACAGAAGAACTTGTTGAAAACGTTCGTGAAATAATACAAAATACGAAAACAAATTGTATAAGACGCCTGTCGCAAGAAGTGGGAAGATCTTATGGAACATGCAGGACTATTCTTAAGAAGCAGCTAAACTTATTTCCTTATAAAGTGTTCCAAGAAATACAAGCCGCAGATTTTGAAAGACGCAGGAATTACTCGAAAATATGAAGAGACGTGTGAATTTATGCTTGGAGCATGGCGGTGGCCAATTTCAGCAATTTATATAACTATTTTTCTTTTTCTTAATGTATATTCTTACCTTGTTAATTTTGTAAACAACAAAAATAAATTGGTATTTGTCTACTTATTTTATTACTCATTAGTTTGGCATATCATGTCATAATATGAATTTGACAAAATTTTAACCTACATTTGGTTAGATATATCGTCCCCATATCATTGTGATCTAAACCAAGCCCTATACGTTTTTTAATCCAAGCCTCGATCCAAGCCCTCTTTGATGCAAATAATTTTTGCTCGCACGGTACTTTTGGTTTCAAACCACCTTCGCTTATATCCATCATTATGACGTACCTTCAAACTTTAAAGGTAATAGGGCGTTCTCTTTCTAACCTAAGAGGTTGTTCTTGTTCATTTTTGAAAGAAAATCTTAAGCAATTGCTCCCTCCGCTCCTGCTTTGTATGCCAATGTATAATTTTTATTAGACTATCTATCTATACTTAATCACGTTTTTCCTAAAAAAAAGGTCAAAAATATTGATGAAAAAAATGTTTATTAAAATTTTTTTAACATTTATTCTCGTTATGTCTCCATAAAAATCATCTGTAAACCGGGGGCTTTAACGTAATTTCTGTTTTCAGTTTATTCGGCAAATAGGCTTTATTGCCGCATTTTTTAACGGCCGGCACATGACGGTGCATGCAAAATAGCGTTTTGTGATCTATACTTTGTTTGTGCTGGCTAATGAGAAAAAACGGACCATCACTTTGTAAAAAAATATGTCGTGATACTTTTTCTGATAAAGGTTATTTAATTCTGTAAAAATTACACTTTAGGACCCCACAATTTGTCCAGCTAGCGGCTAGCGGCTCGTCAAACCGTTCGACGAACATTTTTCTCGAACAAAAAACACGCAGTGTTTCAGCATAAATAGCAGTGACGTAGTAGCATACAAGTTCCAGGTTTAAATTAGGTGGCATAATTATCGCTAATATAGGCACCCGAGGGCGCGTCGAATTAATTGAATTTTTCGTTAATTTTAAATTTTCTTAGTATCTTTCTTGGTACATATCACATTCCTACGGACTGAGATTAGGAAACACAAGGCTTAAGTTGTCAAAATATTTTATCTTTTGTTTTTAAATTAAATATCAATTCACAACAACGGAAGATTTGTTTTTCTAAATCTTTATTAATCAAATATCACATTTTTTTAACAATGGCATTAACTAAGTAATTCAAACAAACAATAAAAATATACAAATTAAATTTCAATTACTGTTTTTGATTCTCTCAATTCTAAATAAGCATTTTTAAGAGGCAATCTTAATTTGTTTCATTTAAAAAAATTACTTCAATAGCAGAAAATATTTTTTTTATGACCGACCAGAAAATATATACATTCTGGACAATTTTTCGTCCAGAAAATAACGTTTTGTCGATCAAGACCGGAAAATGGACGTGATGGACCGGCCAAAGATAATACAATCTACCGTGATTTCGTTACTATGATAACAACATTCCGATGTATTGTCGAGTGACAGTTCGTTGATTTTTAATTTGTTGTTTATGTCAAACTTGTTTCGCGAGTGCGCAAATTTAAAAATATGAATTCAAACTTTGAATTATCCGACACGGAAAATGAGATTCCAGAAGAAATTTTGGAAGCAGCAAGGAAAGCGATTTACGATATATTGCCAGTAAAATCAAAAGCCCGTTACGAGAAGTCATACTTTGTTATATAAAATAAAATAAATAATTAAATATAATCTTAAAAAAAATATTGTACCTACGTCACGCAACCGAAAATTAGTGTTTTGCATGCATGTCTCTTCAAGCTTCCAGGACTCGCCTACGGCTCGCCCTGGAAATGATTGTCTAGACCTGGGAAAAAAACTACTTTCCGGTCTTGTAATGTAAATTACTATTATTCAAATTCTTATTCTTCCTTAAAAGCTTATATTATTATCTTGTTTATTATTAAAATATTCTTAAATTCATTGGGCGTTTTCACACTAGCCGACACGACACCGGCACGATCACGACACGGTAGCGACACCGACACGATAAATCGGCAAGTATTTTCACATTTGCCGACAGCCATCTCTGTCGTGTCGTAGTGTTGTGCCGGTATTCGCAGACATGGCTCCTGTAAATAAATTGTATTTGCTACATTTATTGCATTTAAGACTCAAAAAGCGAAGACCGTAAAGAAAATTTTTGATACATCCAATAGTAAAGGTGCGCTACTTACACGGCACCTATTACACTCTTTTGGAGACATTGACTAAGGATTCTGACAAATTTTTCGACTACTTTCGAATGAGTCATGAAACATTTAACTATGTGCTGAACAAGTTAATTGACGAACAGCGATGGGCGGATCGGATCTGAGCCGGATCGGTGAGTCGGATCTTAAGAAAGATTTATACTGATCCGACTCTCAAAATAAAATAGACGGATCACGGATCTGACGGATCTATTTGATTTGATTGTCGACCGCTAGGTTCACGTTCGGCGTAGGGGTAGAATTCACTGCTACGGCGCGCGGCGCTACGAGCTGCGATGCGATGGAGAGTGGCTCGTGGCTCTCGGATCCGTTAAAAGATTTTTTAAAGTCGTTCCGATCTGACATGCGCGTCGCAGCGTTGGAAAAGAAAACGAAGCGTGGCGATTTATTACTGTTGTGTTTATTGTATTGTGGGTTGCGTCACTTATTTCTTGATGATTTCATAGAGTCTGGAATGTAAGTTTTTTCTATGAAACCACCATATTAAAGAATCTTCGTATCTTTTAATAAGCGGTTCATTTAAATGTTTGTCCATTTCTGTAATCACTGGGGGTTCTTATTTTTTGAATAATGTTAAATGGCGCTACCGCGTAAGATCGTTTAAAATAATGTTCAATGACACGGATCGTGACTCAGAATAACCGAGCCGAGAACCGATAAGATTTTCTTTATGATTTTTGGGACAAGACCCGGGATCCGGCTCATTGAGTCGGATCTTTGTGCTGATTGGGATTTGGTGACCCGAATCCCAAAATAGATCCGTCTTGCCCACCACTATTGACGAAATCAAAAAACCAGAACAGAAACAACTAGGAAAAGGAAAAACCGCCAACGACACGAGTGGAGCGCTTGCTGCTCGCCGACCTGTCGGCGCCTGTAACGACACGATAGCGATATATCGGCAAGTGTGAAAGCATTCCCTTTACTTACATGAGATTACGCGTCTAACGCGTCCACCGGTGTCGTTGTCGTGTCGGTATCGTGTCGGCTAGTGTGAAAACGCCCATTCAGACTTGTTTTTATACTCTAGGTTGTAAAAAATCACTGCCGACACGAACCATTTGATTTTATCAGTCACTTTTATTTGGTATCTTATCTGTTAATAGTTTATATATCTGATGGTGTCGCATCCCCCCAAATTTACTTTAAATTTTTCAACTACACCTACTATTTTCTATCCACTTCCAACTTTCCTTTACTTTAACACAATTCTTAATTCTATACATTAATGTATCTTCATCCACATTACACATCTTACAAAGCGAATTGTCGGTTCGCACCGTTCACATTATCTTTGGCATTTATTTCAAAAATACTATTTATAGTGGAATTATAGGAAAATTGTTTGTCTTTTATATGTACGATTTAAACTGCGTTTTAATTAACAGAGCTTTTGATTTTATTCCGACACTTTGTAAACCCGTGCTAAATATAGTTCTCGTCTACTTACCCTACCGTACTAGCACTGATAGACAGTTTTCGTTGTCTTTTAAAAGCGATTCCGATAGCCGCTATTTCACAACTTTGACATTTGAGCTGTCATTTATTGTTATCGTTACGGATAAGTGGCGGGAGCTAACGGACGGAAGACAAAGCCATAGCGAAAACGGAACGCATGCGTAATGACCATTTTTTTGATTCTAAATTGAAATTTCCATACAACTGTGCTCGATTAGCTCGATACTGAATGTCCTGGCGATCAAGCACCTCCAAGAGACGGGCATCATCCAAATCCGAATCACAGGATGAGTCCAATAAAAGCAACCTTTCGTCTATCATGATGTTTTAGAATTTTGGGTACTAGGAAATTAAACCCAAGCAAAAAAGATAGCACAAAACATATATAAAAATATGAACACAAACCATTAAAGATAGGTTATGTTTTCTGTCGAATTCGACTTAACGTTAACGTTAAGCGAATTGAACGAAAACTATTTTTACGATCTGTCAAATAGCGGCTTCGTATTCGTATTCGTTATGGTTAACCGTTTGAATTTGCCAATACAACGAAAACTGTCTATTATCAGGCGAGGCGCTGGCCGAGCTCGATAACACGGCGTGTGCCATCATAATCGTTTATGATCCGAATTACATACAAAAATTTTATCTTCTGGCGTAAATTACTTTAAAAAATGTAAAATTAATTTCTATTACCTACCTATAGAACCCCTTCGGTAGTAATTAAGTATTTCCAACTGATGTTCACTTAAAAAAATGATCGAATGATCGAAAAATTGATGTCATTTTGACACACCAGAAAATAAACACTTATTCGCTATTTCATATAGGTAATTCCTTTGTTGGAACTGACTTTCAAAACGTTAATTGACTATTCATGACAATATTAAGCACAGTTAAGGTTAAATTCTCAACGTCATTCAATCTATTGCCAACCTATAACCTATTTCGCGTTGATTTTTTGAGTTTATTATTTTAATAACTAACATTTAAAGAAAATCAATATCGTCGGTACATTATTTAGGTAGTATCTGATATATTACAAAAATATCAATTTATTTCATTGCTAATTTTGGGAGAATTGTATAGTGAAAGAACAATGAGTGACAATGACATAATAATGTTAAGAAAAATCTTACTCGATATTTTTGCTATACAATTCTCCTAAAATAAGTTATGAAATTCCTTGATATTTATTAAATATGTCAATTATTACCTTTGAATATCAAGTCGATACTGATTTTCTTTAAATTTTTTATAAAAGCTAGAAAACATAAATAAATCTACGCGAAATAGGTTATAGGTTGGCAAGCATGTTGATACTCCCACCTTAAAACTTTAGATTGATTTTTTATGAGATAAAATATAATAAATAAGTACATATTTTTCATTCGCTTTGTAATATTATAACGTTTAAGTTTGATATATTTGAGATTATTTACACTATCTTATTCCTACAACATTTTTTTTCCTTTTTTTTTGGGTTTGCAAAATAATTGTTTCTACTTATCCACTACTATAGAGTGGCATCACTTTTGACGCATCTTTCATTATAAATAAGTGGTCAGGAAAACTGTACGGTCTTACTAAAACATATAAAAGGAGTTGATCAACTTACTTAATGGTTGACCAAGGCAAAAAGGGGGTAATACTATATTTCCACTGGCGTGGTTCGTGTGAAATAAAACAAAGATTTGAAGTTGAACTTTGGTTAGGCAAGTTTAATTTTAATGAGATTTAAATACAAATGGAATTTACAAGCATTTTTGTTATATAATGTGATGCGTAAAATCAAATTATGAATGCTGTAAAGAGTTTAAATGATCTACCAAATGAAAATATTGAAAATGGGTCTGCTACCAAAAACTAAATACATGCGCATACTGCCTGAAGCACAGCTTCCACAAACCCGCTGTGCAGAATTACCTTGTTGTGGCAGTTATAAAGGTGTTTTAAGGCTTCTAACCCTACACAACGAATAGAGCTTAAAACTGGGCTACAGAACAGTATCAAATTATAGTAAGTAAAAACAAATATAAATTGGAAAATCACTGTAAAATAGCAAATGTTCAAGATGTTTAATCATGATTTCACTGATATGTTATTTAAAGGTAGGTACTACGGTTGACTAACAGGTTGAAAGTCTTTTATTTAAGTAGTCAATGTCGAAGGGAATGCGATTCTGCATTTGAGTATAATTTATTACAGCCCGGATAGCGGCGCTGTATAGGAGAATGAGGATAAAAGTTATTGTAACAAATTTCATCAGGGCTTGCAGCCAAATTCGCTATTAGCATTTAATGTTACTGAGTTTGTGCACGATTGTGGACAATTAAGTGAATATTAGTCAATATATTGGTGACTTTACATGGTAACAATACATTTTTTACCTTCAACTGCTTGCAATTGTTTCATTTCCAAAACCAAAACAGGTAGCGTTTCAGGTTGCACTCGATTTGGTTGATTCACTGCGCAGTCACAGTCGTTTTTTGTGTTAGAAATAGGTAATCACTTTATGTAAAATCACGTCTATTTGATGACGAAGGGATAATTATTCACAAAAAATTACTATTGATTTCCGTAGACCGGCATTTGGTAATGTATTGGAAGAATTTGCTGAATTACGGCACTGTAGAAATATAGGTAATCGAACACACGAATTTTTACCAATATCGCGGCAGAGATTGAGGACAGGGTATCCATATTACACAAAAAATAATGAAGAGAAGTGCTGAGCAGGGCAGCTAAATTTGTAGAGTTTACCGAACCTTAATCGATAAGAATGTTTTTCAGGAATGAAAAACCACATTTTTAGTACAAGTCGCGTTAATTTAAATTGCCGAGAGACAGCACTGTTTGCTTAAGAAGAGCTATGACCTAAGTGACGAGATAGATTTTTTCTATGACGCGTAAAAGGCAATAGTTTCACCCTTTGCCCGACAGAGGGACTATTAGCCAATCGATGGCTCAGAACCGTGTTTTACAAAACATGGAACCTTTAAGTTACGCCTTCCATGGGGACGCGCCGATGAGGCTTTAGCCAATGAAGAGAGTTTAAGAAAGTCATGTGCCAGCAAGTGCTGCTTTCGTGGCAACTTTTAGAAGCATCTTAAGAGGTCATTTATGGTAGGGATGGCGGGAACGGAAAACCGTTAAATTTGAGTTAATGGATTTCGAGCGTTGAATTTGCATTTCAAAGAGGCCGAAGAGCTTAGGAATGCGTTCGGCATTTGGCGGCGATACCAGACAAAGGGAAATCGCGCTTGTGGCTGTAGCTACAGTGGCTGTACCGACATACAGCGGCTGTGCCGATTTGGCGCAGGATATTTGTAATTCTGAGAAAGCTGTAGGTTAGAAGCGGAACGATATTTACATTTTAGCTAAGCTGAGGAGCAAAATAGCCGTTAGAAATTAGCAAGGGATTTAAGCAATAAGCAATATTGTACGGATGCCGAGACATTGGAATGTCGGCGGGCCTTTGATCTCGTTGAGAGACAAAGGGAAACCATTTTTATTTTATAAATAATTCTAATTTACATATTTGGCGGGAAACATGTTGTTTCTTAGAAACGGCGTGTTAAGACGTGAAAAGATTTGTTTGGAATCAACACGAGTAGAGAGAATGGGGAGTTTTTGCATAGCAATAATAAATATAAAAAATGGGTTTAATTTGTAAATTAAGTTTAATTTACCCCAGGGAGGGCTTGTTCCCGAACATACTGCCCGGCGTTGAAGCGTCGTAGCTTCAAAACCACACAAAGAGAACGGGGAAAAGAAAGAAAATAAAATGAGGGAATTTAAGCTTTGTCCATTATTCGATGTTCTATCGAATCTCGAGAGCCCTTTGGAGTCGGCTATCCAGTGAAAGAACTCGGCGACGAAAACCACTCTTTGAACTAAGAAATATAATACAAAGAGCAGAAGGGTTGATGCGCTATCAACGGAAGACAAGACACCTGTTATTTATACACCGCGGTGCAAGCAGTGTGGGGCGCAGAGCCATAGTGGCAGTTAAGAGAAGAGAAAGAAACAAAAATAAACAAAATAGGAAGGACAAGATGTCGCCGGTCTTTATGCACTAGCACCCGACTCCATCGGTAATGGACAAAGCTTAGCGATAGATCTGTTGTAGACTCCATCGGCGGTTTTGACAGTTACCATTCTGACCTTCCCATCAGGTCCAGGGATAGTGTTGATGACTCTTGCTAGAGGCCATCGTAGGGGATGAGACGTATTATTTTCCTTTAGAAGGACGATATCATTAATTTTAAGATTTTCCAAAGGTCGTAGCCATTTGGGTCTGTGTTGCAACTGATTTAAGTATTCAATTGACCAACGTTTCCAGAATAATTGTTGAATTTGAGAGCACTTATTCCAAAAGGAAAGTCTATTTTCAGGGAGATCTGAAATATCTTTTTCAGGATATGCCATGAGGCTAGTTCCAATTAAAAAATGTCCTGGAGTTAAACTCTGTAAGTCCGTGGGATCATTTGAGAGAGCGCATAATGGGCGCGAATTAAGGATTGATTCTATTTGTATCAACACTGTGTTTAATTCTTCGTAAGTTAAATGAGAATTTCCTACTAATCGAAGTATGTGAAATTTTGCACTTTTAATGGCGGCTTCCCAGATACCACCCCAATGAGGAGATTTAGGAGGAATGAATTTCCATTCAGTTTCATTTTGAGAAAGAAATTCAGCAATAGATTTAGAGACTTGAGGATTTTTTAACAACTGATATAATTCGTATAATTGATTTTTTGCACCTTGAAAGTTTGTGCCATTGTCGGAGTAGATCACGGAGGGGTTTCCTCGTCGAGCTACGAAGCGTTTAAGACATGCTATAAATGCTTCGGTTGAAAGATTAGACACCAGTTCAATGTGGACTGCCTTTGTAGTCATACACACGAAAAGAGAAATATAACATTTGATGATTGGAGCTTTTCGAAGACGTGAAGACTTAATAAAAAAGGGTCCACCAAAATCAACTCCAACCTTTTGAAAGGGTCGACATACTTGGACACGATCTTTAGGAAGATCTGCCATTATTTGCTGAGCAGGTTCAGCGCGAAAACGATAACATGTAATACATTTGCGAATTAGTTTTTTAATTTCCTTTAAACCATTTAGTGGCCAAAATCTTAAACGAAAATTTGACAATACAGTTTGAGCACCTGCATGTCCCAATCTTTTATGTTCATGAGATAACATCATTGTTACAATGTCATTGTGAGCTGGAAGTAATATAGGGTGTTTATGTTCAAACGGAATTTCTGCATTTTCCAAACGACCGCCTACTCGGAGGAGGCCATTGATTTCGCAAACAAAGGGTTTGAACTGTAAAAGATTTTTGTTAGATAAAAAGTTGCCAGCCTTTAACTCGGCAATTTCTTTAGGGAAGTTTTGATCCTGAATGATCTTGACAATGAGAGCAAGGGCATTAGTTAATTCATGTTTGGACAAGGTTCCAGTGAATTTTATTGAGTCGGGCTTCGCATTGTTTGCGAATCGAAGACAACATGCAACTACTCGTTGTAGTTTGGGGAATGTTGAAAACTTTGAAAAAATAAGTGTCCAAAAATCCGAAGTGGGAGTTGCGGAATGTAACGAAATTGGCAATAATTTTCTTTCTTCAGCAAGGATTGTTGTGTTAAGTCTTTGAGGAGGGTTGCAGACATTCATGCTGCTTTCAAGGTTGAGTAAGTCAAAATCATCTGAGTTTGACAATAATTTTGGTCCATTAAACCAAAGAGGGCAATTAAGTAACTGCTGTGGTAAACAACCACGGGAAGGTAAATCAGCTGGATTATTTTTTGAGTCTATGTGTCTCCAAATATACTTAGACGTTAAGTCTTGGATTTGTGACACTCGATTAGACACAAACACTGACCAGCGGGATGCATGGGATTGTATCCAACAGAGGGCGATCATGGAGTCAGTCCATAAATGCGTGGAGTCAATGAAATGATTTTTACTATAAATGTTTCGTACATTAAATAGTAATTTTGCAAGGAGAAGCATTGCACATAGTTCCAATCTAGGAAGAGACATAGTTTTAAGTGGAGCAACACGAGATTTTGAGGTAATCAAATTTGACGAAACAGTACCATCATCGTATAATGTTCGAAAATATGCACATGCGGCATAAGCAGACATACTCGCATCAGCGAAACCATGTAATTGGATTTTAAGTATTTTTTTACAAAGGAATAATTTTCGAGGTATTTTTATTTGGGAAAGATTTACAATATTTTGCGTAAAAGCATTCCATAGTGACAACACATGAGAATCTGTTATTTCAGTATCCCAATCAATTTTTAGGAGCCATAATTTTTGCATGATTAGTTTTCCAAGGACGATTACGCATGAAACTAAACCAAGGGGGTCATACATTTGGGCAATTGCAGATAGAATTGCACGCTTTGTCAATTTGATCAAGGTTAGGGTAGTAGGAGGAGAAAAAGTGAAGATATCCGAGGACGGGTTCCATTTAAGACCCAAGATAGAACTTGAAGAATCGTTAAATGTTAAGTCGTATTCGAGGGGTTGATTAATAGAGAGATTTTCAACAAATTTTGGAACATTTGAGAACCACTTGTGTAGTGTAAAACCATGTGCTTGTAACATAGAATTAAGTTCAGAATGGATTTCAGTTAACTTTTGTTCAGATTCACAACCATAAATAATATCGTCAACATACGTATGGTTTAAGATTGCATCCGAAGCTAAAGGAAAAGTTTGACTATTTTTAGTCGCAATATCATTTAAAACACGAGTTGCTAAATAAGGAGCACAGTTAGTGCCATAAGTAACTGTGGATAATTCTATGCATTTAAGGTCGTCATTTGAGGTAGGTCTCCAAAGTATGTTAAGTAAATATCGTTGATTTGGATTAATATAAATTTGGCGGTACATCTTCTCGATGTCCGCAGTGAGAACAAAATTGAAGGATCGAAATCGACTTAAGATATCATAAAGGTCAGGCTGCACCTGATATCCCTTTAATGTGACGTCATTTAAAGAAATATTGTTGCTTGTTTTACAGCTACCATCAAAGACTACTCGAATTTTTGATGTTAAACTGTTTTCACGGAATACTGCGTGATGAGGAATAAAGTATTTATTTATAGTTTTATTGTTGTCATCTACCTTTTCAAGAGTAAGAGGAACATATTTCGCGTGACCTAAATCAACGTAGTCGTCAATAAATTTAGAGTAATCGTTTTTTAGAGAAGGGTTGTTGTTTAATTTTTGTTCAAGGTTAAGAAATCTTTTTCGTGCTATGTAGAATGAATTTCCTAATTCTTGGGATTCATCAATAGCCTTTAACGGAAGATCAACTTGATATCTACCATCTGGCAAAATCTTGGTAGTGTTGAGGAAGCTGGTTTCAGCCATTTCCTCAGAGGGAGAGAGAATTGTTTGTTGAGGAAGTTCCTCGATAGTCCAAAATTTTTCAATGAGATTGCTTAAGGTTTCAAACCTTTCAGCAGTTTGAAGGAATAACGATACCCTCGAAGTGTCATTACGTTGTGACGATAAATAGGAAGAGTTGTAGTATACTGCGTTATGTGTAGAAAAGAAGGTCTGGGGAATTTTTCCCGCTATTATCCAGCCTAGTGAGGTTTCTTGGAGGACAGGGAGATTTTTGCCAAGTTGGATGATTCCCTGTAGTAATAAGTCATAATAAAGATCAGCGCCGATTAAAATGTCAATTTCTTGACTGATGCCAAAATCAGGGTCAGCCAAAGTTACATTGCTCGGAATGCGTAGTCGAGAAACATTAATGTCAACTTGAGGTAATTTACATGAAATATTTTGAAGTATAGCACAAGATAACTTAAAGGTTTTATTATGATATGCTTTAGAATGTACAGTCAAATCAACCATTTTATTGGAAGTAGAATTTGTTTGGGATATTCCAGTAATGCTCAATTTTTTATCATAAGTTTGAAGTTGAAGTTTATCAATTGTTTTTTGCGTAATGAATGAAGTTTGAGAACCGCTGTCTAACAAACATCTTACAGAAGTGCGAACGCCATTTGCGTTGTAGATATCAACAGAGGCAGTGGCTAACAACACATGAGAGGTTTGTGTCGCTATTGCTGATAAAGCCTGAGAGACACCAGGTTCTTGGCTAGAACCATTGGCGGAAGGGAGCTGGCTACCTTGCCGATTATTGTTTAAGGAAGAATTAGTTATCGTTGATGGAGGAGTATTTCTCTGTGATTGACGAGAAGAATACTGAGAAGAATTGTGACCTTGTGTATTTTGAGGAGATGCGCTTGCGCGAGTGTTGGAAGAACCAACAGTCTGATTGTTACGTGAGTTTATTTGTTGATTTCGTTGGGGAGCGATGTATTGTGAATTTTGAGCAGTAGTAGTCTGATACGATGGAGGAGCAACATTTTGGTATGTGTTATTTATTGAAGAATGTGAATTTACAAAGTGTAACAAGGTGTGATGTCTTTGAGAACAAATAAAACATGATCTTGAAGAAGTGCATTGCATTGTATTATGATTTAGACCTAAACAATTGAAGCAATATTGTTTCGATTTAATGAATTTGTGTCGTTCAGATACTTGTAATCCTTTAAATTTGGGGCACATATAAATTTTATGCATTTCATTGCAGAACAAGCATTTTTCGACATTAACGTGTGAAGAATTAATATGTAGAGACAAATTGTTGTTACTCTTTTTTGGTGCATGGCCTTCTAGGCTTGCGAGATTTTCTAAGACCGTGCAGCGTTGGTCTAAGAAGTCAAAAAATTTATTTAATTCAGGGAGTTTATTAATTCCTTTGTCTACTTCAAAGGCCTTTTTTGACATAAAGTCTAATTTCCTTTCAAGTAGATGTACAATGAGTAAGTTCCAAAGTTCCTCAAAGGACAAGTTTAGATTTTTTAAAGATTCAACGTTGCGCTTACTATCTGTTACAAATTCTCGTAAGCTTTGTGAACTACCTTTTGTAATTGAGGGGATGTCCAATAAATTTATTAAATGATTGTTAATAATTGAAGTTTTATTTTCATACCTATTTTTTAGTATGTCGATGGCAGAATGATAATTTTGATTAGTGACAGCTAGAGTGTCAATCAATTTCAGGGGTTCATCCTTTAATAAAGATTTCAAATACATAAATTTCTGTACATTAGACAGGGAAGGATTATCATTGATTAATGCTGTAAACAGCTGATAGAATGGAGTCCATTGTGAAATGTCACCTTTGAAAATATTTATGTGAATTTCGGGTAACCGAACTTGCGGTACCATTTGCGGAATCAAGGGTTGAGCTATAGTAGCTAGGGGAGGGATTGACATTGCTTCTTGAAGCTTTATCAGAGAGACAAGTTTGCTCTTAAGCTGAGCATGAAGATCAAAATATTTATTTTCAACAAGACAACGATCTGTGTCATCAGGATCGATTTCCTCAATCGCTTCTTGGATTTCGGAATACTTTGAAAACGCCTTGCTTAAAGTTTCTAAACGAATTTCGTACTGAAGATAGTTTTTTTCAGTATCAGAATTTGCATCATACCAATTAGATACGCGAGTGATCAAACCTTTATGACCACCACGTTTTTTACATAATTCTTCTTTAGCCGTCATTATGTAGCCGTTAACTTTACACTAAGAAGAATATTACGATAAGTGAGAAACAAAATTGCACAATTTTTAGTGCAATATACAAATTCAAGAAAGAAAAAGAGAAATATTTCTTTGTTACAGAGTAGTGCGAGATATCGTTCAAAGAGAGATGAATTTTTTGAGTACAAAAAATTTCATAAGTTCGTTAGTTATTTTTCTTTGTGTAATCTTTATTTGTTACAAGAAGCGCAAATAAATTGCTATTTTTAAGTAAGAAATGTCAAAGAGTGGAGGATGAATGTACCTTTCATACAAATTCAACCTAGTAAATAAAAGAAAAATTTCAAAAAATTTATCAATTATTTTTCTCAGTGTAGAAAACTTTATGTTTTTTCAAAAAAGCGAGAGCACCTTTGTGCTAGAGAGAAATTTTATTTTTAAATAAAAACTGTCAAAAAGAGTAAAGGATGAATGTACCTTTCATACAAATTCAACCTAGTAACCAAAAAAAATTTCAAAAAATTTATCAAGAGAGAATTTTTATTTTTAAATAAAAACTGTCAAAAAGAAGTAGAGGATGAATGTACCTTTCATACAAATTCAACCTAGTAAACAAAAGAAAAATTTCAAAAAATTTATCAATTATTTTTATCAGTGTAGAAAACTTTATGTTTTTACAAAAAAAACGAGAGCACCTTTGTGCTAGAGAGAATTTTTATTTTTAAATAAAAACTGTCAAAAAGAGTAGAGGATGAATGTACCTTTCATACAAATTCAACCTAGTAAACAAAAGAAAATTTCAAAAAATTTATCAATTATTTTTATCAGTGTAGAAAACTTTATGTTTTTACAAGAAAGCGAGAGCACCTTTGTGCTAGAGAGAATTTTTATTTTTAAATAAAAACTGTCAAAAAGAGTAGAGGATGAATGTACCTTTCATACAAATTCAACCTAGTAAACAAAAGAAAAATTTCAAAAAATTTATCAATTATTTTTATCAGTGTAGAAAACTTTATGTTTTTACAAAAAAGCGAGAGCACCTTTGTGCTAGAGAGAATTTTTATTTTTAAATAAAAACTGTCAAAAAGAGTAAGATTGAATGTACCTAGAGTACAAATTCAAAAAAAATGTAAGTAATTTTCCTCGTGTAACACGCTCGATGCTACAGCAAAGGAAAGAGAGCACTTCTAGTGCGAGATAAATTTTTATTTTTAAATAAAAATGTCACGAAAGTATGATTGAATGTACCTAGAGTACAAATTCAAAGAAAATGTAAGTATTTTTCCTCGTGTAACACGCTCGATGCTACAGCAAAGGGAAGAGAGCACTTCTAGTGCGAGAAAATTTTTTATTTTTAAATAAAAATGTCACGAAAGTATGATTGAATGTACCTAGAGTACAAATTCTAAGTTATAAGCAAAAGAAAATTTTTGACAATTATTAATTATTTTTTGCAGTGTAGTGAGAATTTTTTCACAACGAAGTGCGAAGTACCATTTTTATTTTAAAAATAAATAATGATTTGAGAAACTGTAGATATTTTGCAGTGTAACAATTTTTTGTTACCAAGAGACACGTTAAAATGTCTATAAGTTCTATAACAATTGGATTCCCGAATAAAGTTTCGCAATAAAAATTTTTTTACAAATTCTTTAAGAATTTCCGTATTGGTTTTTCCGTGTAATGTGACTCCGCATGTGAAAACAACCACGATGAGGGCAACGATGAAAAAATGAAAGTTGCTTTGTTAAATGAGTTTCAACAGGTTTGTCAATAACTAACTTATTTACACTGTGGAAATAAATAAACGGTATTCACTATGAAATATCAAAATACAATAAACAGTCAGGCAAAACAAAACAGACCACCAATTATTTTATCGATCATTTAGGCAATTTTTGTGCGTCTTGGCACTAAAGATGGTTTTGATTTTTTATGCGAATAGAGCTTGTTAATAAAGAAGTTTTAGGCTGATTTTTGTGCGTATTGGCACTAATAGAAAACACTGACTTCAGTGTTTCTCAATAAAAAAATAATTTTTTCACAAATTAATTTTTTGAAAAACTTCAATTTTGCCTTTACCAAATTTCAAATTTCAAATATTCGGCTCGCGAAGGACCATTTTATATGGTCAGGAAAACTGTACGGTCTTACTAAAACATATAAAAGGAGTTGATCAACTTACTTAATGGTTGACCAAGGCAAAAAGGGGGTAATACTATATTTCCACTGGCGTGGTTCGTGTGAAATAAAACAAAGATTTGAAGTTGAACTTTGGTTAGGCAAGTTTAATTTTAATGAGATTTAAATACAAATGGAATTTACAAGCATTTTTGTTATATAATGTGATGCGTAAAATCAAATTATGAATGCTGTAAAGAGTTTAAATGATCTACCAAATGAAAATATTGAAAATGGGTCTGCTACCAAAAACTAAATACATGCGCATACTGCCTGAAGCACAGCTTCCACAAACCCGCTGTGCAGAATTACCTTGTTGTGGCAGTTATAAAGGTGTTTTAAGGCTTCTAACCCTACACAACGAATAGAGCTTAAAACTGGGCTACAGAACAGTATCAAATTATAGTAAGTAAAAACAAATATAAATTGGAAAATCACTGTAAAATAGCAAATGTTCAAGATGTTTAATCATGATTTCACTGATATGTTATTTAAAGGTAGGTACTACGGTTGACTAACAGGTTGAAAGTCTTTTATTTAAGTAGTCAATGTCGAAGGGAATGCGATTCTGCATTTGAGTATAATTTATTACAGCCCGGATAGCGGCGCTGTATAGGAGAATGAGGATAAAAGTTATTGTAACAAATTTCATCAGGGCTTGCAGCCAAATTCGCTATTAGCATTTAATGTTACTGAGTTTGTGCACGATTGTGGACAATTAAGTGAATATTAGTCAATATATTGGTGACTTTACATGGTAACAATACATTTTTTACCTTCAACTGCTTGCAATTGTTTCATTTCCAAAACCAAAACAGGTAGCGTTTCAGGTTGCACTCGATTTGGTTGATTCACTGCGCAGTCACAGTCGTTTTTTGTGTTAGAAATAGGTAATCACTTTATGTAAAATCACGTCTATTTGATGACGAAGGGATAATTATTCACAAAAAATTACTATTGATTTCCGTAGACCGGCATTTGGTAATGTATTGGAAGAATTTGCTGAATTACGGCACTGTAGAAATATAGGTAATCGAACACACGAATTTTTACCAATATCGCGGCAGAGATTGAGGACAGGGTATCCATATTACACAAAAAATAATGAAGAGAAGTGCTGAGCAGGGCAGCTAAATTTGTAGAGTTTACCGAACCTTAATCGATAAGAATGTTTTTCAGGAATGAAAAACCACATTTTTAGTACAAGTCGCGTTAATTTAAATTGCCGAGAGACAGCACTGTTTGCTTAAGAAGAGCTATGACCTAAGTGACGAGATAGATTTTTTCTATGACGCGTAAAAGGCAATAGTTTCACCCTTTGCCCGACAGAGGGACTATTAGCCAATCGATGGCTCAGAACCGTGTTTTACAAAACATGGAACCTTTAAGTTACGCCTTCCATGGGGACGCGCCGATGAGGCTTTAGCCAATGAAGAGAGTTTAAGAAAGTCATGTGCCAGCAAGTGCTGCTTTCGTGGCAACTTTTAGAAGCATCTTAAGAGGTCATTTATGGTAGGGATGGCGGGAACGGAAAACCGTTAAATTTGAGTTAATGGATTTCGAGCGTTGAATTTGCATTTCAAAGAGGCCGAAGAGCTTAGGAATGCGTTCGGCATTTGGCGGCGATACCAGACAAAGGGAAATCGCGCTTGTGGCTGTAGCTACAGTGGCTGTACCGACATACAGCGGCTGTGCCGATTTGGCGCAGGATATTTGTAATTCTGAGAAAGCTGTAGGTTAGAAGCGGAACGATATTTACATTTTAGCTAAGCTGAGGAGCAAAATAGCCGTTAGAAATTAGCAAGGGATTTAAGCAATAAGCAATATTGTACGGATGCCGAGACATTGGAATGTCGGCGGGCCTTTGATCTCGTTGAGAGACAAAGGGAAACCATTTTTATTTTATAAATAATTCTAATTTACATATTTGGCGGGAAACATGTTGTTTCTTAGAAACGGCGTGTTAAGACGTGAAAAGATTTGTTTGGAATCAACACGAGTAGAGAGAATGGGGAGTTTTTGCATAGCAATAATAAATATAAAAAATGGGTTTAATTTGTAAATTAAGTTTAATTTACCCCAGGGAGGGCTTGTTCCCGAACAATAAGGATTAAAGTCAAATGCTAGGGAAGAAATGGAGAGAGAATTAGTGTTCCGTTTATCTTTTAATTACTCGATGTACGTTTTCCTGTGATGTTTACATTTTCAACTATGTTTACCGCTGTCGACAGTTGCTCTGAAGCACTCTTGTGCTGAAGATGTGGACCACTGTCCTCGAAACGTTTACACGTATACTCATTAAAATTATATAAATTGCTATTACGGAATTTTATTTTCAACCAACTGGAAGGCTCCTTTTTGTTTACGTTGCTTATAGCAACGGGAGATTATCGCGATAATTTTGTTAGTTCCTATTAACTTAATGAAATAAGTGATAATTTTTCTGTCAAAAATGAAGTGCTTTATATCTATACTATTGGCAAAAGTCACTCAGAATAAAATCAAAATACATTTTGTTGCTAACTTTAGTAATAAAAATGAGTTACTAACGGCTAAAATGAACTTCATTTCTAAAACTCTAATTAGTTACAATTGACTAAAGCCGCCGGAAATATGTTTTTGTAGCATTTTAGCAAAAAAATACAATAAGAAAAAACTCCAATTTATGAAATTTTCTTACCGAATCTCCCACGCAGCAGAATTAATTCCCGATAATTCTGCTGCTAAGAAGATTTAACGAATTGGCACTCACAGGTAAGTAAATTGCATAACCCTTAAAATTGAAAAATCGAATATAAATAGGACATTCTCTAATATAATCAGTTTTTTTCTGTCAAAATAGAAACTTAAGGTGGAATTATCAACGTCATTACATCTATTGCCAACCTATAACCTATTTCGCGTTGCTTTTTTAAATGTATTATTTGATTAACTAACATTTAAATAAAATCAATATCGTCGGTACAATATTTAGGTAATATCTGACATATTACAAAAATATCAATTTATTTCATTGCTAATTTTGGGAGAATTGTATAGTGAAAGAAAAATGACATAATAATGTTAAAAAAAAATCTTACCCGATATTTTTCGCTATACAATTCTCCTAAAATATTTAATCTACGACAGTGATATTATGACGTATTTAGCATTATCATTTAGATGTCATTATGACCTTCATAATAGCACTCAGTGCCATTATGAATTCATAATAACATCCAAATGTTAAGATACAAAAACAAAAAGAAAGTCGGTGCAAACTATTTATTTATTATTACTTAGAAAAATGGATTGCATTTATTTATTGTAAACATCCGAAGGGACACTTTCGGATTCAGAATCTCCCATGTTTAAATTATTTTTGGCCAACACTTTGCATACAATAGAAAATTATGCGGCAATAATGACGTTGTCAAAATCGAAATTGAAACAATCAAAAATGCGGTTACCATGATAGCGACTAATATGGACACCTGAAAATTTTAAAAATTACGAAAACGTTATCGGATATCAATGAAATATAGACGAATAAGATCTATTTGCACTGTCGTAGATTAAATTTTGAATGATACACGTTCGATATGAACTTTGTTAATGAAACGTGTGCAATTAAACCACTCGGCTAACGCCTCGTGGTTTAACGATCGAACTAGTATCATTAATAACTATAATGAAATTCCTTGATATTTATTTAATATGTCAATTATTACCTATAAAATATGAAGACGATAATGATTTTATTTAAATTTTGTGTAAAAGCTAAAAAAATTAAATAAATACGCGAAGTAGGTTATAGGTTGGCAAGTATGTTGATACTCCCACCTTAAGGTCGCAAAAATAATCTATTGCGTACAAATTTTAAGTCGAATACGTTAAAAAAAATTGAACTGATGACCGATTCCGCCTAATTTTGACAGCATTCAATTTCAATCAAGGCGAAAATAAAAATATTTTTTAATGGTTTTTTGTAAAGTATTACCCTAAAATGTATATCATTCCATAAACCAATTTAAATTACCCGTACATAATGAGAAACAAAAAGTGCGTAGGTAAGTAATGTCCTACATTCAATACGATAACTAGCGTAAAGAGTAGACCAAAACGGATCAATATCATGGCCTACATTTTAGGCCATTGTCTTATTATATTTAAGAAATAATTCAATTAGGGCGGCTCCTTGCTGCTACGCTTTAATGTTTCAGTGCAGTGGCGTCGCTTGAGGGAAGAGGAAATTATAATAATAATAATAAATGCCTATTCTTATTGTAAACATAAGTTACAAAAGGCAAAGTTGAGGCAGAACCTCCTAGCTTAACCTAAAAATAAAACCACTATTAATTAATACCAATATAATTCTGTTTTATACTCCAGCGGCCTGCTAGATGAAAAATATTGAAACTGAAATGTGCAGTTTTGTAACAATTACTACGCTTAAGAGATAACTGGACGAAGACCCAAAATAACATTATCTTAATAATTAACATACTATATTACATATAAATGTCTATCGAAGCTTTAATTAGTTGCCTAAACTTATAACCTGTTAACAATTTTACTTCTGGTTTAACTTTATTATACAATTTTGCAATATTGAATGAAAAGATCTTTGAAAATAATTTGTTCTGTAAGTTGGTGGGGTAATAATAAGTTAATGACGTAAATCAAGGTTATGTATATCAGTTCGAAACTTAATTTTATCATAAAGATAGTCTGGACATTTTTCACATATGATTTTATTATATAAAGTAAGCGCATGCAACACCCGTCTTTCATCCATCTTGAACCATTTAAGTTCCCTTATTTTGGCAGAAACACCCCGATCATACTTTCTAATGTCACCTATTAGTCTTACACAACAATTTTGTATTAACTGAATACGACGAACATCCTCATCCAGAAGACAAGGACCATAAACAACATCCGCATAGTTAAAATTTGACAAGACTAGGGATTCACATAACATTGCCCTAAGCGAAGCATTAAGTAGATTTTTCTGACCATATATCAGTTTCAGATTGCCAAGATCTTTATCCATCAATAGACCCAAATTCTTGGCAACGTCAGACAGTTCCAACTGAACATCATTAAGACAAACACCAGCACGATTCATATATGTCTCTCTACTATGACTTTTTCCAAACAATAAAACTTTGAGACTTGCTGGGATTCAGACTCAAACAATGAGAATGAGAAACCAAGAGGACACCCAAGTCGGCATTTATTTTCCGGTTCGCTTCATCAATACTATCAGGTGTATATGAAATATAGATTTGCGTGTCATCCGCATAGAAATGAACTGAACAATGTTTTAGGTAGTGTTGGGAAAAATCGACTTATTTTAATAATCGTCTACCGAGTATTCGAGTGATTTAAAAAACCGAATGATAATCGATTTTTTTTTCACTCAAATGATAATATTAATTATTAATTAATATTGGCGGTTCATCGTTCATGTTGATATACAGCATTTGTATTGGGAATAACTGACTCGGTGTTGTTAATCGATTGATTTTTTGCGGATTATTAAATGTGGCGGAGATATTTGTGGATTTTTTGGCATGGTTCCCAGTTCCCAGATCTTACAATTTAACTACTTGACCTTGAGATGTCACGATATTCCGATATTGCATAACTCATGCATGATATTTATGAATACTAAATACTCACCACTAAACATTAAGTTTTCAGTAGACGCCGACGATTTAAATCTAAATAAAAAAATCCTATTATCCTACGCAGGCAACCCGTAATGCAGTATTTAAATCTAAATAATAAATCATATTATCTTACACAGGAAGGTAACCCGTAATCGAGCGTAATGCAGTATTTAATTTGAATTATATCGCCAATAATAACCGAAACCACTCGGTGTAGCCGCTGGCTAGGAGATGGCTCTGGCCGCAGTGAGTGATTGACAGGCGGGCAGCAACTTTGGAGACGTGTTGGAAAATAAAAACCATATGTTCGTCACTCATTTCGTCACTCGAATTATTTCCGAAGATAATCGAATGATTCAAGTGATTGAAAAAAACGAATTATAGGTTATTTTTCACTCGAGTGATCCCATCACTAGTTTTAGGTGTCTATAAAATTGCGACGTATAGAGAGAAAACAACAAGGGACAAGTATCGAGCTCTGAGGTACTCCACACGAGAGACTTCTTGGCTCAGAAAGAGATATACCAAAAATGACGTATACTGAAGCAGCTGAAAGAGAAAATATTAGAAAGCTTTCGTTGAAATTTTACTTCATTAATACTGGATCAAAAATAATAAATATTAATCGCTCGAAACATATTATTCAACAAAAATATAGTTTAATATATGTAATTAATTTAATTTAATATTAATTAAGTAAAATTTCAACGAAACCTTCCTAATATTTACTTTTTGTACATCTGTTTACTAACTTAAGAAAAATGAGAAACGTCGGTTTTGGCAAAACTGATGTAATTAGATAAACTTCGCATCAAACATTACATACTGATCAATAACAATTTCAGTTTTTGAAGCAAAATTAATAATTGGAAACAAAAATTTTACACAAAATTGCATTAAGATTACAAATGAAGTAAAGGCAAATGGTTTTACATCGATGTATAAAAGTTAATCTACGAGGGTTGATCAAAATTTTCAAGAATCTGGCAAAAAATTAAAATTGTATTAGACCGTCAAAATTTCGTACAGAAGCTAAAAATGCCTAAATAAACAACTTTCTAGAATAAAGTTTTTCGATATTTTGATAAATAATGGCATTTTTGAACCTATTTTATTAAAAATGTCAAATTTGACAGGTAACGCAAGTCGTGCAGCTGCTTCTGTATACGTCATTTTTGGTTTTTAGGTAAGCAAAAACTAACTGCTTTTTCAATTTTTACCTAAACCTAATAATAAAAAAAAATCCCATTTGATGCGGACACTGTATAGTTTTTAATCTATTTTGGCACTCTCTTTAAACCATATAAAAACTCATGTTTATTATTACCTACCTTAAATTATAATATATATTTATAAAACAAAACTTTCAAAATAAAT
Organism: Polydrusus pterygomalis; assembly: GCA_963969555.1. Taxonomy (NCBI): domain Eukaryota; kingdom Metazoa; phylum Arthropoda; class Insecta; order Coleoptera; family Curculionidae; genus Polydrusus; species Polydrusus pterygomalis. The sequence continues at coordinate 48,505,270 of OZ018378.1, forward strand.
TATTATTATTATTTGGCAATATTAAAGCGGTAGAACCGATGAGACTATTGCATCAATTGTTTTAGAAGGTGTCACAAGTATTATTTTTAAGTCCGGTCCTGGAATTCATGCCAACTTATAAAAATTTAATAGACCAGAATTGTCAGTCACGTGACTTGGAATCCATCTTGCGAGAGGATTTAAAATTTTTACTATACTAAAGTCCGTGAAACGAAAGCATTGATTGGTGCAGATTCATTTACAATTTCACTGTTCTGATGATTTTATTTAATGGGTCCAGCGGAAAAACATGATACGCGACAATTTTTTCATTTTAGGTTTTTTTACATAAATATTGTGTCCCCAGAAACGTACAACTTGTACAGGGAAACATCCCGATAATGACCGGGAAAAAACATGATAAGCGCCAGGGATCCAGGGGAAAAACTTGGCAAGTCCATTTAAATCGCGTCATTATGTTGTTTTGAATCAACTGGGTAACCAAATTTCGCAGGAGGTACTTTTGGTTGAGAGCAGATTCCTACTAAACTCTAAAATGGGTAGGTACAAAACAGTACAAGTAATGTTGAGGTCGAACGGTTAAAGCCCAATAACCATTTTTCAACAACCCAGTAGATACCCCAAAAACCATTTTTCAACAATTTTGACAATATGACTTCTACAGACGATTCTTATCTTTATGCTGTCTAACAGACATATCAATGATTTTACAAAAAAATTTATATAAATGATTTAAAAAATCCTCAACACCTTCTCTTTAGAAGGCCTTTTTCTTCTTCCTCATTTAGTTTGGTTGTGTCTTTACTAACTTTCTTCACATGCTCAGCATGTTTTAACTCTCCTCAACTTTTTTATATACGTCACTTCTACATTTCAATTTTTCAATGCCATAAAAGCTCCATTAAGGTTTTATACCATTTTCTCTTCTGCTAATACCATCAGCACTATATAAATGTTTTCTGTCTCCTGAAGATGAACGTTTCTACGTTCGAAACATGTAGATACCCCTAAATAATTTTTATATTCTATTAAATTTTGTGGAGGAAGACTTTTAGTGTTTTCTTTCTTTCCTATATTTTCAACTCCACTTTAAGCATGGACTACTTCTTTAAAATAAATTGAAATTGTTTTATTACTTTGAAGTAATTGAATTATTGTAATTCAATTACTTTTTGGAAATTGTAACTGTTATTGGTTTTTCGATTACTAGGGTAAAATATTTGTAATTGGTAGTGGGTTTTTATAATCCAAGGTAATTCAATTATCCAAAGATTACTTTTTGAGTAACTGATCTAATTGCAACAAATTCAATTCCTTACCTACATATTTACTTTTGTTTTATCCCATCAAATAAATCATATTAATTATTGTTGTTAGTAGTGGAATGGTCATGTTCAATCTTCAATTTTTTTGGAATTTATACAAGGTATCTTAAAATTAGGAGTTCAAAGTTTAACTGTTCTTAGAGTAGAAAATACAAATTTTCTAGCCCTATATATAATAAAGTAGCTTATTCTACTAAAAAAAAACAATAAATACTTTAATAACTATAAAAAAATTAATTCAGTTGTAGAAGGTGATTTAATGTCCGCGAAAATAATTACAAGATCCGATAAGCCACAATATTTTCTTTTAATGTAATTCAGTTATTTTCATACTCAATTACTTAAATAACCAGAAAGCATCCAATTTATACAAATTCAGAGTAATTCAACTACTTTTAGGGTAGTTCAATAACCAGAAAATAATTAAACTGAAGCCAGTCATTTGAATGCGGTAATTGTTCAAGGAATCAACAACCCTGTATGAATATGCTAAATAATAGCAGTGTGCTGCTGGGTTTTTCAAATAACTTGCCTTGGATAACTAACCGAAGTTTAACCTATAAATCCGGAGCTGACCTGACCCTAACAGAGTCAAATAACCCATTTTAAGTTTCATTCCCATTCCTAACAAAGTAGATAACATTGTAGTGCGATCTACTTTGTCTTCGATGCCCAACTACAATAATATTATTCGAGGCAATATTGACTGAAATAAAAATACCATTATTCTATTTATTGGACGTCTCGCATTCGGGACAGATTTCTTTGCAGTGACGTAATAATTGTTATGTGGAGTAAAAATGTAATTATTAGCTGTTTATGTAAATCAATAACTGCTGGGTGAGCACAGCTACAGAGCAATCCGAATTGTCTAACCGGTATTCGTATTATAAATAACCATCGAGCAGAGCTGTCGCAATTACTCTTAGAAAGTAATCCAATTACAAATACCCATTACTCTCCGAAAAAACATCAATAATTACAATTACTTAAAGTATAATAAGACTGCAATAATTAGCAATAACTCACTTAAAGTAGGAATTAACTACTTTAAGTGAGTTATTGCTAATTATTGCAGTCTTATTATACTTTAAGTAATTGTAATTATTGATGTTTTTTCGGAGAGTAATGGGTATTTGTAATTGGATTACTTTCTAAGAGTAATTGCGACAGCTCTGCTCGATGGTTATTTATAATACGAATACCGGTTAGACAATTCGGATTGCTCTGTAGCTGTGCTCACCCAGCAGTTATTGATTTACATAAACAGCTAATAATTACATTTTTACTCCACATAACAATTATTACGTCACTGCAAAGAAATCTGTCCCGAATGCGAGACGTCCAATAAATAGAATAATGGTATTTTTATTTCAGTCAATATTGCCTCGAATAATATTATTGTAGTTGGGCATCGAAGACAAAGTAGATCGCACTACAATGTTATCTACTTTGTTAGGAATGGGAATGAAACTTAAAATGGGTTATTTGACTCTGTTAGGGTCAGGTCAGCTCCGGATTTATAGGTTAAACTTCGGTTAGTTATCCAAGGCAAGTTATTTGAAAAACCTAGCAGCACACTGCTATTATTTAGCATATTCATACAGGGTTGGGTAACGACGCGTAGGAAATTAATTTTCTACATACGTGTAGAAAATAGCGTAGAAAATGTAGGAAATTATGTAGAAAATGTAGAAAAAAGAAGAATACCATAGAGTTCTTTTAAAAGGTTGATCTTAGCTGGTGAAACACATTGTTCTTTTCGCGACTCATTTCTTAGTTATTTGAAGAACTTAAAAGCAATGCGAACAATAATTATTGCTGAAGCCACAGTATTTAAAGCAGACATAACAAAACTGGTATTTGACGAAAATCTAAAAAAGCAAGTATTAAACTGTTCAATCCAGTTTGCAAAATTATTAATTCATTACAAAGTACTCAGGCTTCCATTGCAGATGCAGCCGAAGAATGGATGAACTTGCAATTGCCAAAAGGGTTTGAAGAGTAGATCCCCTATGTAAAAAATGCCAAAAGAACGCTTTAATATATTTTCCCTGGCCGCTAATTCCTTGCGTCCTGTTTATCGTGGCAAAATGTTAAGCGAAGATCAAATAAGAGATGTTGATGATTTCTTAATAGAAAATTTAGATGCCATGGGACTAGACAGTCTTCAAGATTTTAAGCGTATTTTCAATATATTTCAAAAACTCTGCGATAAAAAGATTTCAAACGTACAAACTTTTTGGGAATAAGCTGAAAAGCATTGTCCTACCTTGTTCCACCGGGCAATTAAGCTAAACACAATTCCTGCGTCATCAGCTCTGCTAGAAAGCCAATTTTCAAATTGGTCATTTGTTCATTCACCTATCCACAACCGACTTACTTCAGAAAATTCAAAGATTTTGACTTACATCTATTATAAGTGGATTTCACCTTAGTTTTTAATGGCCGCCGCTGACACATGTCATTTATAACATGTCTTTTTACAGAACTTAAGGATTGGCCAGGGCCGGACTTAAAAATTATGTGTGAACATGGGTCAATTTTATTCGTCAATACTTCTCTGAACAGCCCTTCCAAAATAAGATACTAATTTTTTTAATACAAGGTTCCGGAAGTTATCCAAGCCATTTATAGGTATTTTATACATAATGGACCTTGAGAACTGTGCCCTTAAACTTAACAAAATACTAATAAGATAAATGCCCGAGCCATTTTTTAGCCTATCAAAAAAGTAAAGTAAATAATATTTATGAAATAAACATGAACAATGTTTAACTATAACTTATAATGACGTTCATATTAATAAGGTATTACAGTGGTCTGTTTAATTATGTTTAGGACTGGGTATAAACAATATTTCTAATCCTAATTGATTTTTTTTTATGCTATTAGTCGGCTAGATAAAATAGAGCACGCGAAAATACGCCAATCGCGGTCGGATCTGGGGATCTGACCAAGGCACAAAGCCCCTTATGCACCACTAAGAGAGGGAGATATATTTATTGTGGTTTATCTCTCTCATAATAACTTATTTTATGCAATTAACAGCCTGGCGAATTAGAATTTTTCCGGGGAGTTTTTGCATCGTTAGCAATTAGGCCTTTTTAGGAGTCAACGTTTTTTTATAAAATAATTCGGTATAGGGAGACAAAAGTAGAATTATGAGTGTAAATGTGAATAAATAGCTTGGTGTACATACATGCAGGTAGGTCCATGGGCAATGTAGGTACTGGTACATGACATTTGACATCTCGCAGTGGTTCCAACTGAACATTTACAAAAACACCTTGATAATAACTCTATGCTAACATATTCCCGTTCATAGCAACCGTATACGGACGTTTTTACTACAAGTGACGCAGAATTTTTGATATTCTTTTTTTAAAGTTATAGGGTGAGATTACAGAAAATGCATATCTACAACTTTGCAGATCTGCAAATATTGCGGACTTGCAGACGCAACAAAATATTTGCAGAAATTTGACATTCCAAAAACTATCTGCAAATCCGTTATTTTTACTGAAGTTAAACCGTTTTACTTCTTCTGGTTTATTGATATCGACTGCCAAATACGTGAAATATGTTTAATGAACTTAACTCTTACCGTTCCCTTATTTTTTTGTATAAAAAACGGCTACAAAATGTAAGTAACAACCAATACCATCATCCATCAAATCCCCAAAATATAGGTTAGTTTTTAACAAATTTAATACATTCTGCTCTGCTAGTCTGCAGGACCTTCCAACCTTCTGCAAATTTGCAGACGATAAACTTTTTCTGGAATTTCAATTTTGTTATTTACATCTGTAAACTGCTACTTGCAGCTGCAGACGTCAGATGCAGAGCTTCTGTAATCTCACCCATAGTGTTTTATCAATTGCGTTTTTCGATTCATTTTTAATATTTTTTCGAAATAGAACTATTTAATGCTATTTATTATTAGTTACATTGCAATGGTTCGCAAGTGCGTGGTGTGTAAAATGGCCGTTTACTCAAGCTCACCTTAAATTAAAATGGAATGCACCGGGTCAATACTTGTAAAACTTAGCTAGGGTTTCAAGAAGTTTGACAACGGCGTCAATCTGGTAATTTTTTTTAGTAACTTTTGCACCGAATCTTTTCTCCCCTAATTGTTTTGTCGTTTCATTTTCATTCGTCATCCAAAATCAACCTACATAAAAAACGGTTTTTGGTCAAAACTCTTAAAATAATCAGCCCTGTTGTACAATTTTCTTAGGCGAACCAAAAATAATCAAATTAATTTCATCGACTTCATCGTCATCAGCAATGAGTTCTAATAAATCCATTTTTCCTGTTTAGGTTGACTTGGACTTGACTGACGTTTAGGTTATATTATTTTTTTCAATGGTTTAAAGTTAGATTTCCAAGATAAGCCGAATATTTCTGGGGCTTAGCTTTGTTCGACTGGAAGTCAAGCTTAGGCAAAAAGTCAACGCGTGCAAACCAAATTCTGGAGATAAGGTGAATCTTAGATTAAGTAGCAGCTAATCCAAGCGATGCATGGCCGTTTGCACCACCTTGCTTAAAGTTAAAGATTAGCTAGGGCGAACCTTATATTTAAGCTCACCTTAAATTAAAATGGAATGCACCGGCACCGGGTCAATACCCGCAAAACTTAGCTAGGGTTTCAAGAAGTTTGACAACGGCGTCAATCTGGTAATTTTTTTAGTAACTTTTGCACCAAATCTTTTCTCCCCTAATTGTTTTGTCGTTTCATTTTCATTCGTCATCCAAAATCAACCTACATAAAAAACGGTTTTTGGTCAAAACTCTTAAAATAATCAGCCCTGTTGTACAATTTTCTTAGGCAAACCAAAAATAATCAAATTAATTTCATCGACTTCATCGTCATCAGCAATGAGTTCTAATAAATCCATTTTTCCTGTTTAGGTTGACTTGGACTTGACTGACGTTTAGGTTATATTATTTTTTTCAATGGTTTAAGATTAGATTTCCAAGATAAGCCGAATAATTCTGGGGCTTAGCTTTGTTCGATTGGAAGCCTCCTTGAAAGTGCGCAACTCGCTTGTCTATGTGGAAGCCAAGCTTTCGGCAAAAAGTCAACGCGTGCAAACACTGCAAACCAAATTCTGGAGATTAGGTGAACCTTAGATTAAGTAGCATCTAATCCAAGCGACGCAAAAGGCCATAAGAGACCCGACTATTCTAAACCCGGATTAATATTTTGGCGGTAAGTGAGGTTATTCAGGTTATGTTTTTTTAGCTTAAAAGCAAAAAGCAATGGTGTATGTCTATATTTTAAGTAAATTTTGCAAAAAATAACATTTTTGAACCTGCACTGTATGGTTAAGAGTAAGTTTTTACAGCTTACAGCATTGTCATTTTTCAAGCCATCTCCTACCTTATCTAAAACTTTGGAAGTATGTACCGTGCGAGCAAAAATTATTTGAGGACCTTGCATCTAAGGACGTAATGCTTAGCCGTAGAGCTTAATACTTGTTGGGTGTCAGTAGCTACCTGAATTAACAATCAATCAGTTATTCCGTCATCTTTGACAGTCGTTACAAGTAATTTGATTCATCATCATTACTTTGTTAATTTTGTAAACAACAAAAATAAATTTGTATTTGTCTACTTATTTTATTACTCATTAGTTTGGTATATCATGTCATAATATGAATTTGACAAAATTTTAACCTAGATTTGGTTAGATATATCGTCCCCATATCATTGTGATCTAAACCAAGCTCTACGTTTTTTAATCCAAGCCCGATTTGATGCAAATAATTTTTGCTCGCACGGTATGATTGTACAATTTATCCAAACTCAGTTTGAGGACAAGAGGAAGGGACGAAGAGACGAATATAAAATATACGTAATTTGGAACTTGTGGACGGGCTGGCCAATGGACAATGGAGTTCTGGTAAAAAAATTAAAGCATTTTCTGAGCAGTGTCGTGCCGTGTCAGGTTTATTTTTCTGATTTTAGTTTTGTGTATAGAATTTTTGAGTTACCTTATATTTATTATTTTAATATAATATTATTATATATACAGTGGGTTTATAAAGTGTAGTATGTACAAACACCTGATGTAAAACAAACTTATAAGTGTGTATACGCATTTTAATTATTTGTTTGGGACGCCTATGGTTAGGAAATTCCTACTGTTTAATGTCATTAAATTGACCTAAGAAACACTATAAACAAAGGGTTTTTAATGAATGGAATGTTTTGTCTCCTTATATTATGTCTGTGGTTATTGCTTGGTAAAAATACGATCGTATAGGTAACTGCGGTTATTGTAGTGTTCTTTGGCATAGATATTGAATAAAAATGCTTGATCCCCCCCCCCCCCCCAAAAAAAAGGAGGCAGGCTGAATGTTGTGTGCTGGCCTTTTTGAAGTCGAGGGACCTATTGCATTTACCTACTCTAATTCTGTTTATGGATACCGTGGAGGATATAATAGAGATATTTATGCGTTTTTAATAAGTGTTGCATTTAAATAAACCTTATGATGTGCGGCCTTTACATTGTACAACATAAATTTCATAGGAAAATATAAATCCATCTTTACGACTTGGGGGGAACAAAATAAAGTCTGCGTGCTCCTGGAAGATCGAAATTTTATGGGCAGCAAAGCTCCTTTCAGATCTCTGAAGACTGCGAAAACTTTTAAATAAGTATAAAGGTCGGGATATTATCACCTGATATTTCGAGAATGTTGGTTTATTTATGATTGCCCAAGGAAACCTTGCGGAAACAGTATGGATGCAGGGTGAATGTCTAAATTACGTTTTAAAGTTTACAAACTCTGGGAGTAAAATACAATAAAACGCTCATTAAAATAGAAAAAAAACTGTGGAGCATACGAGGGAGATTCAATTTTTCAAAAGTTGCTCAACAGTAAAGTACTCTTACTTTTTCTTTTTCGTTAAAATTTTCATTTAATTAAAGCCTTGGATACTGTCAGTCAGAAAATTCTTATTAACAAATTAGAAAAACTTGGATTTCGTGGTCAAATATTATTAAGTTTATTTAAAAACTATTTATATAACAGTACATCAGGTTAAAATTGGTGAAAATATTACTTCACAAAAAATATTTATGGAGTACCACAAGGTACAGTCCTAGGACCAATACTTTTTAATATTTTTCTAAATGATATTTTCAATTTAAACTGTCAAGGAAAACTACATAGTTTTGCTGATGATACGGTAATTTTTTATGAAGGTCTAAATTGGAATATTTTAAAAAAGTATCGAAAAAGATTTTATAAAAATAAGTAACTGGTTAATAAAAACTTATTAACTATAAATTATAACAAAACAACATACATTCCATTTACTTTATAAAAAAATAAACTTCCAAATATTGGTCCAATAATATGCAATAATAATATTAATATAAAGGAAGGTGAAAATATTAAATATCTATGAATAATTTTTAATAAACATTTAAAATGGGATTCACATAGTGACCACATTAGAAAAAAACTAAGAAATCTTATAACAAAATTTAAACACCTTAAACAATTATTTTTAAATATAAAAGAATTATTAGAAATATTTTATTATCCTTTAGTACAAATCCATTTAAATTATGGAATACTAGGATGGGGAAGCATAAATAAGAATTATCTTAATAATATTGAAACTATTCAAAACTACATTTTGAAAATTATTTACGAAAAAGACCACCTATTCATCTGATTTACTATTTAAAGATAGCAAAAAAATATATATTAAACAAATATATTCTTATAACAATGTTAATATATATTTTTAAACATAAAAATAAAATAAATTATATTAATCACACACTGTGTGGCTCAAAGAATATATTTTGTTTTAAATGTGTGCAAGGTACCGCAGGTGGCGCCCTCTAATTTTTACAATAAAAATGATAACCCCCTAGCCGAATATCGTGATAATAACAAACAAATAAAGACAATGGAAGTCCAAAACTCTTTCATCGATCAAGAAACATCATTGTCTCCAACCTTCAAACAGTCATCGTGATAATAGGTACACCAATTATTAAAAACATTATTTATGAAAAACTAAAATCAAATTGAAATTTTGACACTCTGTATCTCCGTAATCGTCTTTTGGACTGAGGTAAGTTAGGTTAGATCGTCATATTTAAGCCTCAGGAATTGGACTTGAGTTGGCACGACGACGAATAATTTTTAAACAAAACCTTAAAAACAATTTTCTATCCTTAAAATCTGATAGGTTTGCTACTATGTACTAAAAATGCCAGAAGCCAGAAATCACTACCTTTTTTCCCAACTTGATCAAAAATTGAGAAGAAACTCCAATTTTTTGGCAAGATTTTAAATTTTAAAGCCCGGACCTGTCTATTTTCCCATTCGTCAAACGATAATGTTGCAGTGCGCATGTCTAATAGTGTCTAGCTTTGTTTACATGCGCGAGGCCGTAAATCTGCCACTTTCGTGATAATTGTTTGCTTATCTAAAGGTAAATTGTCTAGGTGCAGTGGCGCAGCCAGAAATTTTGTTCGGGGGGCTTAACTTCTTGCGCCGAAGGCGGTCTTGTGTGAAAATTTTTTTGGGTGCCACGCCCTTTTTTGGGTACAATACGTATGATTGACGAGAGCGACAGCCCCCTAAAACTTCTGCAATAATACGCCGCTGGCCCTAACTAAATATTTATGAAAAAAAATTAGAGATTTCATTTTAATTAGTAAAAATGAATTTAAAATAAGTAACGCATATATTAATCATACTTATACTAAAACAAAACAAAAACCTTATACAATAAGTTGTAAGTAATCACTAATAATACTAATATTAAAGTAAAATTCTTCGTTTTGTTTTTGCCATTTCGTCCAGAATTTCTTCCACGGTAATATCAATATCGTGGTTCGCATAAAGAACTGCTAAGCCATTTAAGCTGTCGGATTCGCAAACTACTTAACAACCAACGTATCAACGATAATTAGGTAAATACAAAAGCACCAAACCTCACAAACCTCAATAAATAAAATTCACAATAATTCGGTGTACAAAAGGGTAGCGGGTAGAAACATCGCTTTCAAATTAACGGACAGCTCGAGCTAGTCGTGAGTGTCACGTGCCAATATGGCGTTCGGGATACATTGTTGCCAGACGTAGTATAATTTCCCTATTGATAACATGATTGATGTAAATTATGTGGCTAAATATAAAATATTAGTAAAAGGCGTTACGTAAAAAATTGGTTTGCAATTAAACAAATAGGCTAAGTTTCTAAGCTCGGGGGGGGGGAGGCCCGGAACCCCCCCCTATTTGCGCCACTGTCTATATGTCAAACAATGGCTCGCATGCCATTGATGGATAGACATGTTAGACACTTTTATGAATGAAATGCGCACTTGATCGTCGTGATTTATGCCTACGATGTTGAAAAGTCAACTTTGTTTAGCAGTAATAGGCAAAGTAGGGCTGCACCGAGTACCGAGTAGTTCGGTGCTCGGCCAGAATTTTCACCAAGTAATGAGTACGCTGTGCTCGGTCTTATATTCATTACTCGGCCCAGTATAGTAGAATATTAGAAGCAATCCTTTTCGGCATGTCAAAAACAGTAAGAAATGAGCCATATAATTCATAGTTTTAATTTTCAATAACATACTTATGCAAAGTACAGTGGCATTAATAAATTGAATACTTATAAGAAGAGGAAGATTATGATGTAAATATATAAGTCTCTCTCCATTTTCCGGTTTCAACGCATTTCTTTTTGTTTCGAAGACGTTTCCCGCCTCTGAAAATAACCTTTCACTGTGTTACTTTTAACTTGATTTCTATGATGTTATATTAGATATTAAATAATATCTATATTATCTATAACATATAATATGATATATATATATATATATATATATACAGGGTGGCCGATTACTGCGACCAAGGTCAATATCTCCTGCTCCTGTACCATTAAAGATAGTGGAAAACTTTTGACAAAGCTTATTAAGGGTTAAGAGATGCTTCTTTTAAAATTAATTCCGTCTATACTATACAGGGTGCTCCAAAAAAGCGGAACGGTAAAAATTTTCCATTTTTTAAATAGAACACCCTGTGTTTTTTTAAACTTTTAGATTCTACATAAAATTATAATTATTTTTTATTAAATGCATTATTAGTCCATACTTAATAGTTTCCTTTTGAAAAATATCATTACTCGGCAGCCGAGTACTAGGTAGGTACTCGATCAATACCTTCAGCCGAGTACTCGATACTCGGTCAACTTAAAAAACAGGGCTCGGTGCAGCCCTAGGTAAAAGGCCGAAAGAAGTTTAATTTCTTTTGATGTTTTTAAAAGGCAACTGCAATTACGAGAAGTTGACTGCTTTTATAATAAAAAAATTGCAATGGCCTAATAACAAAGCAACCAAAACTACAAACTTTTGTCCCTTGTGAAATGTAAATGTATGATTAAGTTGGCCGCGATTCCGCACAAACTTCGCGTTTAAATCATTCTGCCTCAAGCAAGGACGTCAAGAGCAGAAACCCAGAAACACTTTAAAATTTGAATGCCAAAAATTTATCCAACCGTTCACTGCTACTCGGGCTCGGCGTTGCTCCGATTTAGTAAACAAAAATATTTATGTATCCATTTGCATCAATTTCATAAACACCCAAAAGCCAATTTTTTAATATTTTTCTAAAATATCGTGCATAGCTAACAATGCACACGACATATACAGGGTTGGGCAAATGTTCGATCAACTACTTCAAGAAATAAAAAGAAAATATGGTAATTTGCCAACCATTAAGTAGAAAACAGTAGCAAAAGCACTGGTAATCAATTTAAGGATTGTACAGAAAATGGTCCATGAAAGAAAGCATAATATAATACCGAAGAATACTAAAAAATGTAAACCAAGTTTATAATTATAGACTAAAAACTTAACAACTGTCATAATTAATCGCTTAGAAATTCTGAAAAGTCGTCATCTGCGCTACTTTGATATCTAATAGTTGTTCTCGATCGATTAATTTTTCTGTATGTTTCTCCGATTTCTTCCAGTACTCCTGCGTAATATGATCCAACAATTTTTGCCAAACTATCTCTACTTGCAAGGATTTAAGACCATCACCTATATGTTTTTCATAAAAAGATTTTGCCCCAGTCCATATTAATTCTATCGCATTATACTGGCAATGATATGGCGGCAGTCGTAAAACCTCATGGCCATATTCACGCACTATTTCATCTACAGCGTATATTTTGGGTGATTTGAGAGACTTTGCCATGCATTGATAGGAATTCCGATTTTAACATATTTGGTAAAGGATTTTGGTTGTGTTTTTCAAGCCACTCATAAATATCACTTTTTCGCCAAGATGAACTAGGTTGTTTATTTAAAATTCTTGAATGATATGATGGCGGCTCATCTAAATTTGGGATTAATTGAGCTTTTAGCCATTGTTCAAAAATTTCGCAATTTATATTGTCATGATAGTAAGAATTTCTTGATGTGGAAGAAAAAATTAAGCTTGCACCTGGAACATATTATCCTTTTACAGAACTGGCATGTAAAACAATGTAGGTACCGCTTTCCCGTGCCACATCCCTTTTTTCTTTTCACGCTTTTCACAGAATCATCTTGCCAAGATTTTGAACCACTTTCATTTAAAAATGTCCATGTTTCGTCTAAAAATACTACTTTTCTAAATTTTGATTTGTAATTTTCCGTATATCTTTTTACAAACTGAACACGACTATCTGTGGCTGCTCACATAAAAAAATCTCCGGTTACAGTCTTTTTTATAGCGAAAACCCAACTTTTTTATTAATTTTAAAATGATTCAAGTCCGATTTTCAAAACACCTCGAACGTTTAAATTTTCTTTTAAAACTGGAAGAGTTACATATACAGTTACTGTATAAATGGTAAATCACGTTCCGAACTCCTATTTTAATATTTTCGCTTAAATCTTCGCTTTATTCGTTTACATTTTTTAGTATTCTTCGGTATTATATTATGCTTTCTTTCATGCACAATTTTCTGCACTGTCCTTAAACTAATTCCCAGTGCTTTTGCTACGGTTTCCTGCATATTGTTGGCTAATTTTCCCCTTTTCTTTCATTCTCGAAATAGTTTAACAAATTAAGTACCATTTTTTTGCTTGGGGATGCAAAAAACCAGAAAATTGTTTTTTACCGTCCATATCATATTGTCACATTAAATTAATTGTCAAAGTCACAAAACTGACATCTTTAAATCAGGACGATGATGGCAGGTACAAACTTTTGTGAATCGCTGAAAATTAAATAAAATTTACATTACATTACATTATCCTTTTCTTTCATGTCAAAATTGCATAAGTCTGTCATATTTGTCTTACGGATTTTATTTGGATAGTATGATTAAACGCAACAAAAGAAAAGAAAAATTGAAAGTATGTCTTTGTTAAATCGTAAGACCCGCACGATAAGACCGGATCTGACTTTAGTCAAATTATCTATAGTTTCCTAATGATTTCAAATTATTGTGCTTAGGGAAATCACAATGAAAACGCTGTACGGACCTTTTCACTACGAGTGACGCAGAATTCTTGATATTCATTATTAACGTTACAGTATTGCTGAACTGTGTTTGTGATCATTTTTCGATTAATTTTTAGTATTTATCCGAAATAGAGCTATGTAGTGCTATTTATTATTATTTACAATGGTTCGCCAGTGCGTGGTGTGTAAGAGACCCGACTATTTTAACCCTGAATTAATCTGGATTAATATTTCGGCGGTAAGTGAGGTTATTCACGTTATGTTTTTCAGCTTAACAGCAATGGTATAGTATAGATAGTTCTGTATTTTAAGTAAATGTTTCAAAATATATGGATTGTTTTTGATCCTAAAAAAATCACATGCCAATGCACGTAAGGATAACAGCAAGTTTTTACAGTTTACAGCGTTGCCATTTTTTCAAGATGGTTTGTCTCCTTATATTACATGTCTGTGGTCTCTACCATTATAAAAAATTTTTTAGTTTTATTTAATTTTCTAATTGACAAACTTAACGAAGTAACACTTTTAAATATATGATACATATTGGAAAATAAAGCTATCAGCATAATTTGCTACGTCAACGATGCTGCCATAATAGCAGAAACTGACGACGACCTGCAGATACGGCTCTTTAAGTTTTACCAAATTGCTCGAAAAAAATGGATCCACTGCTTTAAATCTAGCCATTTCAAAAAGTCATTGTTAAATTAGTGACAGTATTCCATCTTCCATCTCTACTCCGGACCTCTCTATGACTATCTCTACTTAAAAAACAAAATTTCTTAACAATAACTCGAACTAAAAAATGAAAAATAAATATAGTTTAAAAAAAACTAAAAAACACGCTTTAATAATTAATCAAACTAAAAAGCGGAAAATAAATATATAGTTTAAAATAATTCTTGAAATTCTTAATATAGGCAGAAAATAATAATGAACGATAAACATTAGTATTATTGTGAAAAAGCGTATGGCGCTTTGTGTTACTTATATTTTTCGTATATCGAGCACCCCACTCTTTTTTCACAATAATACTAATGTTTATCGTTCATTATTATTTTCTGCCTATATTAAGAATCTCAAGAATTATTTTAAACTGTATTATTTTCCGCTTTTTAGTTTGATTAATTATTAAAGCGTGTTTTTTAGTTTTTTTACACTATATTTATTAACTAAATTCATCTCTAGTTACCGCCTCTTTTCTATTTAATATTCATGCACTATCATGGCGCTGGATCTCAAATACTATAGTTTTGTTTAGCAGTAAAAAAAAATAATAATTTTCCGATAATCCAAATAAATGCAAGTTCTTTACAAAAGTTTAAAGCTTTTTTTTTTATTTTTAAACTTTTAACAATAATGCCAGTCTCGAATGTTTCTAGAGTGTTGTATAGATGGTTATTTCAGGAGTGACGGGTTCCAAAGGGATCACCCTTCGTTCGAAGTGATTGATTAGGGAAATTACCTTTAGCAAATAGAGCGGAATTGCTGACATGACGTTATTGAAGCCCTATAACTGATCTCGAGCTGTTCGTTCGCTCAAGTGGTGTAGTATCTGAATACTAGGGATAGTGCAGGGAAGATTCAATCTAGTGTGAAATTTGTTTTTGAAGCGTTGTACACATAAGAATTTAATATCGAATACCTAGTTAATTAAAGTTTTTTATTTGAAATATTTAATTGTAATTTTAGGTATTAGGTTAGTATCAGTGGCGGTTGCTCTATAAATAAGGCCGCGTGGCCGCGCGCCCCTCCTAGGAATTTTAACATAACACAAATTAAATGTTTATTTAAATATTTATTATTACTATTCATTTTAATACTAATATTTCTAAATTTTAAAAAACCATAGCAACTCACCAATTCTGAACTCATCTCTAATTGCCCGTTTTCGTTGACCAACGATAAGCAAGCCTCCACGTGATAATTGAATTCCGTCGTTAAAACGCTGCGACGGACGGTGAATCTCGCCTGGCGTATATAAATTTCGCCGAACAATTCCGAACGTCACCCGGTTATATCCGATTTATTTAGGGACTCTACGGCCGCGGTATTTTAGCGTCTGCATTGTTTTATACATTTCGGACTTTGTTGTGGCGTAAGCGCGCGTCGAGTTCGAACTAATAAAAATGAATTTCGTCAATAATATAATGTGAACGACGGGCCGAAAACCGATCTTTTACGCGTCGGTTTTCAAAAGGCATTTATAAATGTATGTATTAATTTACCTTAAAATTTTTTTATAAATAGATACTTTTTCGTGCAATTTGCTTATATATGTCATTTGGTATTGGATTTCTATTGCGCCCCTCCAAACACAAACCCCACGACACGCCACTGGTTAGTATGAAAAGGAAAGAAAAACACAAAGTCTTCCTCCACAAAATTTAATAGAATAAAATTCTTAGTTTAATGGTCTCTACATGTTTCGAACGTAGAAACGTCCATCCTCAGGAGACAGAAGATTTTTTTATTTTATGCTGATGGTGTTAGAAAATTGAAAATTAGAAACTTAATGGAGCGTTTATGGACTTAAAAATTGAAGTGACATGATTATGAAGAAAATTGATAAAGGTTAAACCATACTGAGTATTTGAAAACGTTATTAAAGGGGGTGTAAACCAACCAAATAAAATGGGGAAGAAGAAAAACCTTTCTAAGAAGGTGTCGAAGATTATTTAAAATTAAAAAAAAAACTTATCGAACATAATATGTCTGTAAGACATTATGAGGGTAAAATTGTAGTATCACAATAATATTATTACGTAGTAAAAAGTATTTTTGGGGTACTGAGGATTAAACCTCGGTAACCACTTGCGGGTGCAAGTGTACAGGGTCTTTGATTATATTTACGTGGCTTCTGGAGTCTTTGTTTTTGAAGATAGAAAAAAATATTTGATATAAAAATTGTAGTTTGTCTTTTATGTTATCTTTTGAAATTATCATTAAAAAAATATCGCTTTTGTAAAATGGGAAAATATAGACAATTTAAATTTTTTTATATATTATGCGTTACAATGAAATATCTTTTTTTTCTGATTTCAAATATATATATATTGATGCTATTTGGGTGAACCATTTTTGAGATATTTTAGCTTAAACCTCGGCTTAAACTATAAATAAATTGCAAATAAATTTCATATTTTGTATCAAGAAAGCCATGGAAACAATAAAATTGTTATGTTTTATAAATTTATAACTTAGGTATTTTCTACATATCCTCCTTGATTTTGGATACATTTTAACAAGTTTCCCTTCATTTTTGAATTAACAGAAGCGGAAATAGATATTTATAAAGTTAATCTTTATAATTATTCTTAATAGTTAAAATGATAAACTTCAAAAATATCGAGACGTCAAATTTATCAAACATACAACACAACAATTTTATTGTTTCCATGGCTTTCTTGATACAAAATATGAAATTTATTTGCAATTTATTTATAGTTTAAGCTAAAATATCTCAAAAATGGTTCACCCAAATAGCATCAATAGAATATATTTGAAATCAGAAAAGAAAGATCTTTCATTGTGACGCATAATATACAGGGTGTTCCATTTAAAAAAATTGAAATTGCCTATATTTTCCCATTTTTCAAAAGCGATATTTTTGTAATGATAGTTTCAAAAGATAACATAAAAGACAAACTACAATTTTTATATAAAACATTTTTTCTATCTTCAAAAACAAAGACTCCAGAAGCCACGTAAATATAATCAAAGACGCTGTACATAACTTGTTAATCTGATTATTCCTAACATAATATGTAATATTATGTTGCTTCCTTTCATGCCTTGAAAGACACTTACATTCACAACACTTGTAGTTTTTTTGTGTAATGAACTTTTGTGAATGTTGAGCAGGAGAGTGTTTTTGGCATACGTGGCGTTTTAAAGAAACCTATATACCCGATATTAATAAATAGCATTTTATGTTCCTAATTTACAACAACCGGCTTTACATCGCTTAACCTTAAAATTACTTTCTTTAAGACGGCGGCCTATGATTGGTCGGTTGAAAAGTCCATAGTCAGACTCTAGAGACGCTTGTGACGTGGTCTCGATACAACGACTAACATTAATTTGGATTTTATGACAATACCTATGTTGATAAAAATTAGACTATGAAATAGATCTATCCGAATTGTACTTGGTTTGAGGCAGTTTTATATGAAATTGTTTAAATCATTTTTTTATTGGTATATGTATAGAATTAATTTAAATTGTCTACTAACAGACGCACACGTTACACCTGTTTTTTGTACTGAATTTGATAGGAAAATCGGAAATGAAAAATGTAAATTTAAAAATGTTTAAAGAAAAAAAGGACCAGCTGGTGCAAGCGCGGATGCAGAACTTTATTTATTATAACATCGTTTCTAGTTTATTTATTGTTTCAGCTTTATTTGATTAAAATATCTATATAAGGTCAGGTGAAATTACAAACAAATTCCTTGACATATTTTAGATAAATTTATTTCAGACAATTTCAATAAAGTTTATTAACAATAACTGTTGTTACTTAAATAAATTAGATTATCAGATAAAAGGACATACACGTTTGTCATACAGAATATATTATTATGGTCATATTTATATTGAATCTGTTGTTGGAACATATGTTTAAAACACTGCTTTACAAAATCATTTTTTGATCTTTTCTCATTTTAAAAGATTGGTAACCACCTCGGTAACCACTGGCCCTTAAATGTTGGAAATATAGTTATAATTTAGGGGTCAAAACCAGAGACATTTACCTTTAGACACCGTACAGCTTATCTCGTGCCAGTGGCGCACCCAGGGGGGGGGGGGGGGGGCAAGGGGGCCTTGGCCCCCCCAAAACCCCCAATGAAATGAAAAATTATGAAAGTGGAAAAGTCAATTTTCTTAGATTTACCTCACGGGCCTCGTTTGAGGGGGGCCAGGTGGGGCATTTGATAAGTTTGCTGCAAATAAAAACAGATGAATGAACTTTACTTTTAAACAATGTACCCACTAATGAAAAATAAATTAGCCTTTTTATTTTTTATCCTATTTCATTTTCAATAGAATAAGAAGGTAATCATAAATTTTTAAAATATTTACTATAATAATTATTGACCAAATTTGGGCGTGGTCTTAAAAAACTTTCGTCTGCGGCGCATTTCGCCTACAGCAGGCTTTTAGTACACCCCCAAGTTAACAAGTCACAAGCCGCCAATGCCCCCCCCCCCCCCTAAGAAACCGTTTTACGACTCCCATGACTAGGCTATTGCGATCTTCCCTGCAAGAGTACCTGTTAAAAAAGCTCCAAAGTTCTAGAAAAATGCGTAACTTAAAAGTTTATTAAAAAATTTGCTTCCAGCACTGGTTGGCGGGCCCCCCCTAACATAAAATCCTGGGTGCGCCGCTGTCTCGTGCAAAAGTTAACTTTTATGGGTGAAAAAATATGTCCGAGCGCACGGCTCGCCGGTCAGATGCCTTTCCTCCCAGCAGCATTGGGCATGCGCACAAACCTCTTGTTATCGGCCTGTCCTTCGTTAGCGACATGCTCAAAATACACTCCAGAACTGGCTCGGGCGCCATTTTTGTTGTATAGTTTCCTCTGTGGATTCCTTGTTGTTTATTGTGGGTGTTTAAGATTTACGGATTTCCAGTTTTTGTGTAGTTTAGTAAATTGTGTTTGTGCTTTTAGTGACTCGGATACTCGTATTGGAATATAAACAATGACTAATAACAGCCGTATGATTTTACTATGCCCAAATAGGGGTAAAATATCAAGGATTCGGATCGAGTAGTCAACACAAGGATTTTTATACAATAAATAAGTAATAATTAAAAAAGTTTTATTTAAGTATTAATAAATTTTTACTTGTGAAGATTAAAAAAAGCCTTTGAAAATAAATTTAATGAAATTTTAGGCGAGACACAAAGAAATATTTTCTTTTTAATGTTTAATTATAAACCACATAGAGAATATTTGAGCATAGATACTTTGGTATGCTGCATGGCAGTAATAATAGGTAAAAGTACTTTAATTGTTAAAAAAGACGTATTTTTTGTTGACAGGCCGGGATATAAATAGAAGTATAATTTATTTGTTTCCTGCTTTTATGAATGAGCCCTAGGTATAATATGTTATTTTACACTTAAATGTTTTAAATTCCATAGAAAATGAGTGAAACATATGCATGAGGTCTAAAGTATTAATGTCTTGCTTAAACGCACATAATTCTACCTAACTACCATGGCAACCATTAGAAGTTATTTCACAGATAAAAATGTTAACAATAATTATTTTTATTCATTCTTTTCCTGATTACTACACCACTGAATGGGCCAATAATAACCTTACCAGTGAAAAGATAACTCCACATTAAAAGAATCTAATTTTCCGCAAATCTGACACTGACTCACCATTTTGCTAAGTACTTATAACAATGAAATAAAAATCCTCCACAAAACGTCTCAAAACACGGACAAATACGAGTATACCGACGACTAACCACGACATCGCAAAAACAAATACTACGATTACTACAGCTGTTTTTGTTGCTAGTCATGAATGGCCGACGCGTAAAAAGGAAAGCGAGGTTGCCGCGATCATTCTAGATTTTGTCATCATGGAAATAAAATAAGTAGGTACTAAATACAAAGACCTTAAATAATCATATTTATTTAATTTAATCCAACAAAACAATGTTTTACCCATAGTATCTTATGAACGATTGTAATTTATCTGAATTGTACTTTTAAAACGTGTATTTTATTAATTTTATGAATCGAATATGTGACTTAACAGTAAGTTTGATAACAGCGCTTCTTTTGATGCACGTGTTAAATATAGTGAACCATACGTGGACCATATAGCTGACCAGGCAAATTGTGAACGCTGGAATCTTTGATTTCTTGAAAACTTACACAATGTAGTCTATTCTATAAGAAATCTATGGTTGCAAATAAAAACCACCAAACCATCCATCGGGAGAATCGGCCTTAGTGCTTCTATTTATTTTTACATTTACTTTTTTGTGTGGTCTATTAGGTCATAATAAAAATTACATTTCAGGGACTAACGTATGTCCTAAAAGTTTTGGCACACCTTTTGTGGAAAGAGTGAGGGGTGAAGCTTTGAATAGTCAGAGCTATATTGATAATTGCCTGTCCAAATTACTTCAGTTTGTCCACGAACATCATGCTAATGACGATATCATGTTTTGGCCAGACCTAGCATCAAGAGATGCCCAAAACTGGCTTTGACAACACCAAATACCTTTTGTTCCCAAAAACGATAATCCTCCAAACTTGCCGCAGGCTCGCCCAATAAAGGATTTTTGGGCTTTACTGTCTAGGAAGGTTTATCATGTAGGCTGGGAAGCCCAAGATGAAGAACAATTATTAAGACGGCGAATTCACGAAAAACTAAGAGAAATTGATCTGAATTCCGTCCAGGGCCTCATGAGAGACATTCGAAGAAATTTAAATTTGCGTCTGGTAGAGCAGAATGGGCCACTCCACATAATTCGATAGTTAGTTTAGTTAAGTATTGAGTTGTAATTTATGATAACTAGTTAGTGTTCAAATAAATTTATTCATTAAAAAAAAAATCCGATAAATATTATTTTGTGTCAAAACTTTTAGGACATACGTTATCACTACTTTATACTTACTGGAAATATAAAATACCCGACATACGGTGTTACTATACTTTCTCTGCAAGAAAAGTATGCAAAATATATGCCAAACTGCACCTCTCATTTTAATGTTGTACAATTTTTTAACACTCTTTTAATAGCTTCTCCCGAGGCTTCACCTGTATGTTTGTATGTATGTATGTTTGTGTGCTTGTAACCGACTTCTTTGAACCCGATTTTGACTCACTTTAAACGGTCAGATTTAATTTAAATTTTGTAGACTTATCAAGAACCGCTGACAATACAATAATCTACTAATCTACTCAAAAAAAAAATTTTTCCTAACAATATCTAAAACTAAAAAAATAAAAAATAAGTAGTTTAAAAAAACTAAAAAACACGCTTTAATGGGTAATCGAACAAAAAAGAGGAAAATAAAATAAATATAGTTGAAAATAATTCTTGAAATTCTTACTATAGGCAGAAAATAATGATGAACGATAAACATTAGTATTATTGTGAAAAAAGCGTGGGGTGCTCGATATACGAAAAATATAGCACAAAGCGCCCCACGCTTTTTTCACAATAATACTAATGTTTATCGTTCATTATTATTTTCTGTCTATATTAAGAATTTCAAGAATTATTTTAAACTATATTTCTTATAAATACGACCTGGGTGGAAAGAAGCCTTTCGTGTGCAAACCTGAAAAACGCTCGAACAAACGACACAATATGTGCAGTTAGTGATGGGCAAATACCCGGTAAATATATTTTGGGTAAATACCCGGGTTAATACCTGGGTAAATACCTGGGTATTTACCCAGATAGTTACCCGGACCCTTAATGGATATATAAATAGATTTAAGGTTTTTTTATATATTTTATTGGAAATGTAAATTAGTAAAATCCTTTAAGTCGTATTTAAAATCAAATAAAACAACAAATCACTAAAAAATAATAAAAACATAACATTAACATTACTAGGAAGCTATGAGTTAAACAAAATAAAAGAAAAACAGTGAAATTTTTTTAACATGTAAAAACATAATCTCGATTTTCTAGACTACGACTAGCAGAGATAATACTTATAGGATAGGAGTAGAACGAATAAATATATAAAAAATATTAAAATGAAAATTAAAAGTATAATAATATAATAATCTGCATAAATTATGTTGTTTCTTAATTTTAAGGAAAAACCCCAATCTTCCCACGGGTAAATATCTTTCGGGTAAATACCCGGTATTTACCAAGTGTTTATGAATTTACCCATCGGGTAAATACCCACGGCCCATCACTATGAGCAGTGCATGTGAATCTTTTAATATTCTTTCTTTGTCTAAGAAAGGGAAATTTTATTTCTAAAAATATTTTTTGTAGTGTTTACTCGTTTTATTAAATTAACATTTACTTATAGGCTTCAACCATGATTTAAATAACCGACTTTGACCGATGCGATTGTGAAAATAAATAGAAAAAAGTTTTAAGTCACTGGCGAGCTTAAAAAAATAAATATTGAACTAACAATAAATTTGAGGAAGAAATAAATAATTACTTTCCTTTTTTAACGGCTGGATTGTCTACGATTGTTTAGGATTTATGAGTTAATCCATAATTCAATAAAATTATGAATTTTTGACTTTAATTAAAAAAGTTTATTGAACTCTTGCACACACACAAAATGTATTTTTACCAAGAAAAATTATTTAACGGCTACTCTTATTTGACTAAAACAATGTGTACTTTGATTTAATATTTAACAACCTGGCTTTTATTTGTCCTAAAGTGTTTTAGCGGGCTTGGTATCATGTAACACATTTATGATATAACTGTTTTGCTGTTATCATGAGATTAATATCGAAAACTCCCTATTAAGGGTACCTAATTTTTTATACACCGTGTATATTTCATACCACGCTATATATACCGTGCGAGCAAACATTATTTGCATCAAAGAGGACTTGGATTTAAAAACGTAAGGCTTGGTTTAGATCACAATGATATGGGGACGATATATCGAACCAAATCTAGGTTAAAATTTTTTCAAATTCATATTATGACATGTATGCCAAACTAATGAGTAATAAAATAAGTAAACAAATACAAATTTATTTTTGTTGTTCACAAAATTAACAAAGTAAGAATATACAGAAAGAAAAAGAAAAATAATTACATAAATTGATGAAATTGGCCACCGCCATGCTTCAAGCAGTAATTCTCTTTATATTTTAGAAAGTGTTGACCAGCATCGGTGGAGAAATGTTACCACATTCTTGGATAATCTTTTCTTTTAATTGTTCTAAATTTGTATTTACACAATTCATACTTGCACTTTATAAGGAAATAAATTTAGCTGCTTCTTAAGAATAGTCGTGCATGTTCCATAAGAACTTCCCACTTCTTGGGACAGGCGTCTTATACAATTTGTTGGCGTATTTTACATTATTTCACGAACGTTTGCAACAAGTTGTTCCGTTCTTGCAGATGGTCTTCCTGCTCCTTTTTTGTGTTGTATAGAACCTGTTTCCCTAAACACGGCCACGATTCTTTTCAGGCAGTGATAAAAATTCTCAGCAATAAAAGCAACGTTAGGAAAATGTTCGTGAAAATCGTCCATGCACAACCCGGATTGTATTGCCACTCACCATTTACTCTAACCCGGTTTCGAAAATATGCTTCAACCATGAATGTTTTGTGGTGTTCCGTAAAGCCCATTGTGTGAATTGTTCAAGAAATTGGAAAAATTAGCGATGAATCAAATTACTTGTAACGACTGTCAAAGATGACAGAATAACTGTTTGATTCAGGTAGTTACTAACACCCAACAGGTATTAACCTCTACGGTTAAGCATTACGTCCTTAGATGCAAGGCCCTCTTAGATGCAAATAATTTTTGCTCGCACGGTATATGGTTGTTAAAAAACCGGAATTTTGTTTTTATATATAATAACTAGTGTCCGACCGAAACAAGATTTTCATCCGAAACCAAATCTTCGACGTCGGTCTCAGTTTCGGCCGAAACCGAAACTTATTTATACATGTTAAAAAATCTATTGTACCTATACTGAAATCTAATGTATTTTTTACACATACATATACAGACAGCGAACTCGTGTTAAATGAAGTAAAAAACAATAATTGGAATAGTATGTAACAAAGATAATATCTATTAACATGTTAAAGACTTACTCTTCTAAGTAAAGTTTGTCAAAAATCAACACTTAGATAAGTAATGACTACTTAATTAAGTATTTTAATTTTGTTCACAATATTCAAAACTGCCTACAAACCCACCCAAAGTTAGCCGAACGGTGCGCGACAATTCACGAACACTGAGTTTCGGCGCACCCGAAGTTTCCGCCGATTTTTGGACAGAACCGAAACTGTCACCGAAACTTGATTTTTTTGGCCGAAACCGAAACTGAATCTTCAGTCGGTCTCTAATAATAACTTTTTTATTTATGGACCGATTCTATTGATTTTTATCTTGTTTAAGAGAGAATGGATCAAGACAGACCGTCAATCTAATATTTTTGACGTTTATTGAAAAAATAAAATGGCGGATACACCTCAACTTAGTTAAGCTTTAAAACTTGCTGTCACTTTTTTGAATAGGACTGTAGTGTATATCTTTACGTGCAAGATTTTGAAATCTTCAACATTTTTGAACAGAATGAAAGGTCGTACTTTTATACATACAAAAATGTTAAAAAATAGCTGACGTATGACAAAATAAGGACATGTATGTGTTAACAAATTTGGATTTGCCCAGAAATGAGCTACTTTCTCATCTAGAAATTAACCTAACAGTTGGCGATTTATCTAATCTCAACGCTTTGAAACTGGTTGAAAAAATTTACATTGTATTATCGCTATTGACAAAAAAGAAGTCCACTGGAAGTTCTCAAATTTATCACTAGTCTCAAAATTGGACCAAGACACTTTGCATTACCGTTGCTACCGGTGAAAGAAGTTTCTGGAAATAAAAAATAATAAATTGTTGCTTGAGAACGATGCAAACACAAGGTCAACTGCATGGGCTATCAATATTGGCAATTGAGCACGAATTGTGCAGTGAGTTAAAGTTAAAAGAACTTGTTCGAGATTTTGCGGAAATTATATAGTTCGCTTTGCAAAAAGCCGTTTTTTAATCCTCAGTACCCCAAAAACTCTTTTTAGAACGTAATCTTATTGGGATTCCTTCAATTTTATCCTCATAATGTCATACATACATATGTTTAGAAAGTACATAATAAGTATCATGTCTTTTCTACACTTCAATTTTTTAAGTCTATAAAAGCTCCATTAAGGTTCTAATTTTCTCTTTTGCTAACACCATCAGCATAAAAATAAATTTTTCTGTCTCCTGATGACACCGGCGTATCCAGCTCATGCGTCTGGGGGGGGTAATCGATCGGCTAGGATCAGGCACGTAGTCAGGATTTCTATCGGGATCGCGCAGAAGGCGCAAAAAAAAAGCGCCGCAGGCGAAAATTTTTTGGGTGCCACGCCCTTTTTTGAATCATGGTACTTGGTTTTCAAGTGGGAAAAATAAAAAACACAACACAAAATCCTCAAGAAAATCTCAAAAACAAATCTGGTAATAATTGAGGTGAAGAAAATGTAATAGTGTAGGAAATGTTTAATGTATTGCCTATGTTGCCGAAATCAAAGCTCGAGTTTCGGAGGGCGTTCAGGCCCCCTGTACCCTCCCCCTAGCTACGTGCCTGGTTAGGATACTAGATAATAGCAGCTTTAAGGAGTAAGGACAAAAATTAAACAACGCTTAAGTAATCTTGGGGGGGGTAATTACCCCCATTACCCCCCCCCCCCTTGTATACGCCGGTGCCTGATGATGAACGTTTCTACGTTCGAAACATGTAGAGACCCTTGAATCATTTTTTATTCTATTAAATTTTGTGGAGAAAGACTTTTAGTTTTTTCTTTCTTTCCCAATTCTTCTAAACATTTTTATGTGTAAGATTCTAAAGATACCATTATTGGAACAATTATTGTTGTCATGGTAGTTAGGTATAGTTATGTGGGTTTAACCCTTGAGCGCCCAGCCTACTAAAAGCAACGTAAATGCCCAACCGGGGTCCCCAAGGGACCCCATAGTAAATAAACATATGGATATGCATTAAAGTGTATTTTAATTATCAAACACAAGCTTAAGGTTATAGTGTTCAAAATATTTATTAAATATTTAAAAATTAACTTACAACACCTTCTGAAGAATATTAACAAAAGCAAAACAAATACTAATATGTAGGTATTATACTATTATCTCTGAGGGACCCCACCTACCTAATAGCGTTATAACCTGGCACTGTCGCGACGTCGGCGGCTCAAACCAAACTAACACGTGCTAACACTATTTTCAAGCACATACCTAAAGGCGCAGTTGCCAGATTTTTTTTATTCCAGAAATACTAAGGAAAATGCTGTACTGGGGTCCCGCAAGGACCCCGCTTAGGCATTCAAGGGTTAAGCAAGCCATTAATAATTTGGACCTTATGCATATGTTTCACTCATTTTCTATGGAATTTAAAACATTCAAGTGTAAAATAACATATACCTAGGGATCCCTCATCAAAGCAGGAAGCAAAGAAATGTTACTTCTATTTATATCCTGGCATGTCAACAAAAAAATATCTCTATCAACAATTAAAGTACTTTTACCTATTATTGCAATGCGGCATACCAGAGTATGTACAAATATCCTATACGTGGTTATACAATGAATAAATATAAAAATAAAATATTTCTTATTGTCTCTCGCCTAAAATTTCATTCATTAATAATAATATTCTACATTCAAAGCCTAGACTTTTTTAATCTTAAGAAAAAAATTAATAATACTTTATTGAAAACTTTTTTATTTAGTATTTATATTTATTGTATTAAAAATCCTTGCCACACCGTACGCCGCTAGTGTTGACTAATCGCTCCAAATCCTTGAGCCATTACAAGTCCGCACGGAGTCGGAAATTTAATGCTATCACTCTCTTCTGTCTTTGTTTCACACGTACTAATGTTTGATGCAAACAAACAGGCTATTCAGGAATGGTTTAGTGACTAAACTTTTTTGGTGACGGAACCCTTTTGGGAAGCAAAATACTTGATGGAACCCTACAATAAAACAATAGTTTTTAAAAGTGTATTCTTTATTAATAAGCATAATAAAAGTACAATGTAACAGTTACTAATTATTACTTACTTTACCACATGGCAAGTACAATAATAGAAGATATTAAAAAAGAAAAAATCTAACTAATGGGAGGTATGAAACTGTTTTTTATTTTTCATCAATTGGTTGATATCAGGTTTGATAGAAGACAGTTGAAGTCTCATATCAGGTTCGGCGTCCAGTCTATTGCGATATTTTGTTTTCGTGGCTGCATAGGTTGAGAATCCTGTTTCGCACAAATATGTTGTTGGGAACGGGAGAAGAATATTCAGAGCCATTTTGCCAAGCATTGGATATTCATCACGGATTCTGCACCAAAAATCGTTGAGAGGCGTCGTTTTGAACAGTGACTCCATACTTGTGTCTGATGACATTTCTAAAAGAGATTCATATATCTCGTTTGACATACTTTCGGGCTTTTCCAAGTTGGGTAAAAAAGGATTATGAATCCATGAATTCAGTTTCATTTTTGTATTCTGTTCTTCGGGAAAATACTTTTCAAAAGATGCGCGCATCGAACTGAGATATTGGACCAATTCTTCAAACACATCATCTTGAAACATTTCTGAGTCGTTATCGCTAACAAACTCACTGAGTGACGTAAAGCTTTCTATTTCTTTCTTACCAACGCAAATAATCCAAAAATCTAATTTTCTTTTGAAGGCAGTTATTTTGTTATAGGCCTGAAACACTGTTGTCTGTTTACCTTGCAATGATAAATTCAATTCGTTCAGTTTTTGAAAGATATCCGCCATAAAAGACAATCGGGACAACCAAGTTTTATCATACAAACGGTCCAAATTAAAAGAAGTATCTGCTGAAAGAAACATTTGTAACTCGGCTCTAAGTTCAAATAGCCTTGTTAAAGTTTTACCCCCGAGACAGCCATCGCACTTCTGTATGGAGCAGCAGTGTTTTATGTTTGCTGCCATAATCTTCACACAATAATGAGAACAATCGGGATTGTAGTGGTCGTGATTTGATAAAATTAATTATTTTTACCGCTTCATCCATAACTAATTTTAGATTTGACGGCATTTGCTTCATCGCAAGTGCTTGTCTATGCAGAATACAATGGCTGGAACTACAATTAGGCGCTTTATTTTTTATTCGTGACACTGCTCCTGCTGTTTTACCTGTCATCGCCTTGGCCCCATCTGTACAAATGTCAATGCAATTGTTCCAACTGAGATTATTTTCTTCAAAAAATATATTTATTTTATTAAAAATTTCTTCCCTGGTAGTGTTTGTGAGCAGCGGTAAACACATAAGCATGTCTTCTTCAAAAGAACTTTTATATGGATATCTCACGATAACCAGCAAGATAGCCAAACCAGCGACATCAGTTGACTCGTCCATTTGCAAGGCGAATCGTGTTTTTTGTAGACGTGTAACTAGTTCTTGTTTGACGTAGCTTGCCAGATCATGGATTCGCCGTGAAACAGTATCGTTTGATAGCGGCACAGTAGAAAGATGCTTTGCAGATTTTTCATCGAGCATACATTTTGTTATGTCAAATACACATGGCTTTATTAAATTCTCAGCGATAGTGTGCGCTTCACCTGCTTGTGCAATGCGATAGCTAACTAAATATGATGCCTCCGTGGCCTTTTCGTTGATAGTTTTTGTTACATGCATCATATTTTTTTGACTTTCCAATAACTGATCTCTTTTACGAACAAAAAATTCTTTATTCTTGTCTTTAGACTCGGGGTGTACAGTTTGTAAATGTCGGCGCAATTTGGCAGGTGCCATGGAACTATTAGGAAGCAGTTACCTACATAGCATGCAGAGAGGTGAGCCGTTGGAATCAACAAATCCGAAACTGATATATGATTCATCATACTTCCTTTTTTTCGTCTTTGAAACCGTCGAGCTTGACGTCGTGGCATCATCGTCTGGATCGGTGATTGCTATATTCTCCGCGCGTACTGCTTTTGAACATTCAGCGTCATTAGAAGATGTTGTTGCAACACGTTTAACACCTTTAAGCCAACGTTTCATTCTTCTTTATTTATAATGTTACACGTTAGGATGGTGTGGTCTAAATAATGCACAATCGTTACTGCGTATAAGAGACTAAGTTTAGTACAATGAAGAAATGTATAAAACTGAGACAACAGAATACAGCAGGCAGTAGAACAATGAACCAGGGTTGGTTGAATTCGTCCAAGTGGACATAATTGGACGATTTTGTCCAATTATGTCCGTCCGGACAAAATCAATTGTTCTGGACAAAATGGACAAAATTGTACAAAATCAAATTAAACACATATAAAATTAAAAAAATTTGTGTGCTTAAGACCACACGACAGAAGTGAAAACTTCAACAAGGTGAAATTAATAATATCAAATACAATTTTTCAATTTTGTTTCTTTTAGGTTAGGTTCGTAAGCAATCATAAAAATAACATAAACTTGGAATACGGGATAATTTTACTGCATACGAAAAAAGATATTTCCTAAAATTGAACAATCCTTGAATTTTTACATCTTCACCAGAAGTCAGAAATCATAATAAATTAGGTCCACGGAATAAGCAATTACGGTAAACCTTACTTCACCCTACGTAAATATATAATTTAAAAAATGCCAGAACATACCTGAGACGCAGACGAGTGTCTATACAACGCACACTGTTTGCGGCATGCTCTTTCATATAACGTTCATTTGGTTCAGGGTCAGTTCGGATTGAATATAGCAGTTGAATTCGAGCGTAGCACAGCCGAGTCTGACGCCTGACGGCGACGGCTCAGTTTAATTCAGTGCCCACAAAAAGATGTTTTCACTTCAATAAAGTTTTTTTTTGAAGTGAAAACTTCTTTAGGCGCGTTTAGCACTTTCTGTGGGCACTGAATTAAACTGAGCCGTCGCCGTCAGGGGTCAGACTCGGCTGTGCTACGCTCGAATTCAACTGCTATACATTTTTATATTAGGATTAGGGTGTCAAACAAAATTTAAACAACAATAACGGGATACCGTCGGATCATCGTGCCGTCGGATGACGGACGCATGAAAATTTACCTTAAGGCCCCATAATGAAATAACAAATAGCCATTTTCTGGAATTTTTAATTTGGTAGTTATTGTTTATATAATACACAATACAAACGTGTATTTTGGGTTGCCTAAATCAACAAATTTAATAAAATGTAATGAAATTTGATTTTGTCCAATATTGTCCGATTTTGTCCGTTTTTGTCCAATTTTGTCCATGTCCTGGACGAAATCAAAAAAAGTGGACAAAATCACAACCCTGCAATGAACACTAGTTTCTCGCTAGCGAGCTTGTAAGTAGGTAGGTAGGAACTTATCGCTCCGAACGCTAATCGTCAACTGACTGACGAGGCGCGACGCGCGATCGCCTCTTTTATACTTAGTCCTAGACTCGATCTCGAATATTCTTGAAAATACTCGAGTCGGCGCCTTTGATAAACAAAAAGAGATATAAAAATTGCGTTGTAAACAATTCAGAGGCGGCTTTTATCAAAGGGACTGCGCGCTCACAAGTATACAAGTATACAGGTTGATACCAAACTTATGAGATATTGTACCAGCTATTGTAACACATGTTTATACAAATAAAAAATAAATAAATAAATATACCTACGCGCGGCCGCGGAGTCAAAACGTTCGACCAGAGAGAGGTGTTTTGATTTTTTTTCTAAATTCTTGAGGAACCCCTACAGAGGTATCGCGGAACCCTAAGGGTTCCGCGGAACACACTTAGAGTATAGCTGAGTTTAGTCTATTCTACAGTGTGACCAGTAAAGTCCGCATCCTATGGGTTTTTTTTTAATTAATAACTTTATTCGAAATTTGACTTTGGCATCAAGTTCTGCTTCGATCGAGATGAAAATTAAGCAAAAAAATAGTAGTCACGTGATTTGCATTATGTGTCAAATTTTAATTTTTTCCAAAAAATAATTCAAAAGTAGGGTTATTTCTAAAGGTATCGAAAAAAGTTATCAGAAAAAGTTTTTTTAAATGCAACACACCATGCAAAATTTCAGCTGCATAGGATAATTTTGATTTTTTACCCATATTTTGTAAACCACTGCACCACACCACTTTTGCAAAATAAGACTCAACGCAACCTACATAAAACTTCTTAGTTTTGACAATACTTTATTTCAGATACATTTTCTTTAAAGTAGCGCCATATTAAATGTGTGTTTTTCTACAAAATCAAAATTGGGCTAGGTATTAAAATTTGGTCGCATGTGATGCAAATAGCCCGGGAGCTAGTAACAGATTTGTGCGACCAATTTCATCTCGACCGATAATTTGTGGAATGATTCAGGCAGTTGTGTCATGAAGCCTCGTGCACGTTAGCAGCGGCACCAGCGGTGGGTGGGCCAACGGCAGCCGCAAAATCACGTTAAAAAAAAAAATGTATTTCATCTTGGTTGAAAATTCGTGAGTCAATAGTTATTATAATACTGTAGTGAAAAAAAAACGTCAGCTGGCTGTAACGCGGTGGATTAAACGTCAGCTGCTCATACGAACATGAAAAAAAAAGTATTTTTGGTGATTTCATCCCGATTGAAAATTTGTCAGATGATAGTTTACATAATTCTTTGAATAAAAAAAATCGTCAGCTGTGTATATGTCGGTGGAAAAACCGTCAGCTGACGCAGTGAAATGTGTGGCGCGATATGTAGCTGTGAGTTCCGCTCGTCTATTAAAACACATCAGCTGACGAATTTCCCCCCGGCATACAGTCAGCTGATTTATTTGTTTACTTCAGCTACTATGTCGACTATTATCTGACAATATTTCAATCGGGATGAAATAACTTAACAAAAGTTATTTGATATACCTCTCATTGCACGCGCAGAAATAACATATATTTTAGAATTGTACGGTTTTATCACTTATTAAACCAAATTATATTTTCTATATTTCAAGCAATGTATGTATATACAGGGTGATTCACGTTGAGTGGCCTATTAGAAGATCTCGGAAACGAGTAAAGTTATATTTTTAAAGATTCGGTAGCAGGTATGATTGGCTTTGAACTTTAAAATATTATATTTTGACGTTTGTATTACTTCCGGTTATACCGGAAGTTATGGCCAACTTTGGTATTTTAAATAGAATACCCTGTATGTTTTAGCATTTTTGGATACCTTATTGAAACCTAAGTAATTTTTATTAACAATAATCTATACCTATCTCTAACCGTTTTTGAGATATGAATTATAAAATGCATTTTTTATGTATTAACCTTACCGAGAAGAAAGTTCAGTAATTTTGAAATTAAAAAAGTTAAACATTTAAAATTTTTTAGGGTTTTAACTAAAACATAGATCTTTAGACTACATTACTTAAGCTTCATGTTTTGCATACAGGGTTTTTTTAAAAGTGTGCCAATGTGGCCATTTAGATAAATGTGCATAAGTCATTTTTTTTTTATTTTAGTAACGTGTAGAGAATCAAATTTCCTATCTAAACGTCTAATATGTCAGTATCAATATTTTTAGTCGTTTTGGAATTATGAGCAATTTAAAAAAATATCTTAAAATATGTGGTTGTGTTAGGTTCATAAAACATTATTTTTGTAAAGAAGGCTTTGACTCCGATTTTTGTTTGACTTTGAGCTTTGTTACCAATTAGTAAAGTAGGCTTTGACTGAAATTGTTTTAAAGTTGACACTCGCCTTAATTATTTACAAAAATAATGTCTTACGAACTTAACATAAACACATATTTTAAGATATTTTTTTTTAAATTGCTCATAATTCCAAAACGACTAAAAATATTGATACTGGCATATTAAATATTTAGATGGGAAATTTGATTCTCTACAGTCTACACCTTACTAAAATAAAAAATTCGGCGTTTCATTTGCAAAAATTGACTTATGCACGTTTATCTAAATGGCCACATTGGCACATTTTTAAAAACCCCCTGTATGCAAAACAGCAAAACATGAAACTTAAGTAATGTAGTCTAAAGATCTATGTTTTAGTTAAAACCCTAAAAAATTTTAAATGTTTTGCTTTATTCATTTCAAAATTACTAAACTTACTTCTCGGTAAGGTTTTTACATAAAAAATGCATTTTATAATTCATATCTCAAAAACGGTTAGAGATAGGTATAGATCATTGTTAATACAAATTACTTAGGTTTCAATAAGGTATCCAAAAATGCTAAAACATACAGGGTATTCCAGTTAAAATACCAAAGTTGACCATAACTTCCGGTATAACCGGAAGTAATACAAACGTCAAAATATAATATTTTAAAAGTTCAAAGCCAATCATACCTGCTACCGAATCTTTAAAAATATAACTTTACTCGTTTCCGAGATCTTCTAATAGGCCACTCAACGTGAATCACCCTGTATATACATACATTGCTTGAAATATAGAAAATATAATTTGGTTTAATAAGTGATAAAACCGTACAATTCTAAAATATATGTTATTTCTGCGCGTGCAATGAGAGTTATGTCAAATAACTTTTGTTAAGTTATTTCATCCCGATTGAAATATTGTCAGATAATAGTCGACATAGTAGCTGAAGTAAACAAATAAATCAGCTGACTGTATGCCGGGGGGAAATTCGTCAGCTGATGTGTTTTAATAGACGAGCGGAACTCACAGCTACATATTGCGCCACACATTTCACTGCGTCAGCTGACGGTTTTTCCACCGACATATACACAGCTGACGATTTTTTTTTATTCAAAGAATTATGTAAACTATCATTTGACAAATTTTCAATCGGGATGAAATCACCAAAAATACTTTTTTTTTATGTTCGTATGAGCAGCTGACGTATAATCCACCGCGTTACAGCCAGCTGACGTTTTTTTTCACTTCAGTATTATAATAATTATTGACTCACGAACTTTCAACCGGGATGAAATAATTTTTTTTTAACGTGATTTTGCCGCTGCCGTTGGCCCACCTACCGCTGATGCCGCAGCTGACGTGCACGAGGCTTCATGACACAACTGCCTGAATCATTCCACAAATTATCGGTCGTGATGAAATGATCGACCTTAATCTGCTACTGGCTCCCGGACTAAAAGTTTACTTGTTTTGGACCCTGTATAAGGTAACTTCATAAAATAAGTATTTTTAAAAATGTAGTTTGTTCGGGTTTGTTCGTATTCTGAAAGTAATACACCTTAATATTAAAACAAAAAAAGAACACAGTGTCATCAGTAAAGTGTTCATTAAGTGGAAAATAAATTTTAGTGGTTCGTAAAAAATCAAAATTATCTTATGTAGCTGAAATTTTGCATATGGGCTAGAAACTTCATTTAAAAAACTTTTTCTAATAACATTTTTCGATATTTTCAGAAATAACCCCACTTTTGAATTATTTTTTGAAAAAAATTAAAATTTGACAGAAAATGTGAATCACGTGACTACTATTTTTTTGCTTAATTTTCATCTCGATCGAAGCAGAAGTTGATGCCAAAGTCAAATTTCGAATAAATATTAATAAAAAAAAATCCCATATTATAATGCGGACTTTACTAATGGTCACAATGTATAAGAAGTGGCCACCCCTGACTGGTGATAGGCTATCAATGCAATTCGTGAAAAAACTGTTTATTATTAAATTATTATTTAAGATCTATTGATAAACTAAGCGGAAAATCACGCATTTTGCCCAATATAAATAAGTGCGTGCGTTAAAGTAAATAAACCAGAGTTTTATAACAGTAACATGCCACGCGATGTTTAGTGGTACATTTAACACTGTTTTATAATTATCTTATGTCGTTTAGCTTAACACCTTGAGTAAATTATATGTTTTTCTATGTAAGTTAATAGCATGCAATAGTCGCGTTATGTTACACAAAATAAGGTTGTATTTATTACATTCCCGATTGTTGATAAAAGTAATTTTACGACATTCTTACACGTTATACTTTATAAAGATTGAGGTTTATTTGCTATGGAAAGAAAATCTTATTAGCAATATCACAAGCTATTATTTCGAAAAAGTATTAAAAAAACCTATTTCAAAAAGGGTCCTAATAATAATAGTTCTACCAGATTCACAACACAGTTTCATATCTAACAGCTCAACAATAATTACTAACCTTTTAAGCTGCGTTAATAAATGGACCAAAGCTCTCGATGAAATGCAACCTACCGGTGTAATATACCTGGATTTCGAGAAAGCATTTGATAAAGTACCACATTCATTGTTGCTCTACAAGCTTAAACATTTTGGTATAAGAGGCAAGCTTCTTAGTCTAATCAATGACTTTCTCACCAACCGCTTCTATCAAGTACGCGTCCATGGTATACTATCCAATAAACATCCAGTTATAAGTGGGGTCCCTCAAGAATCTGTTTTAGGACCATTACTGTTTCTGGTTTACATTAGCGATTTGTCGTGGAATATTGAGACAATCATCATTTTTTTTGGTGACAATACCAAGTTAATCTGTAATCCATTGTTGCAAAAGCAATGCTTAGACAGAGATCTGAGGCGTATTGAGTCATGGACAAGCCAGTGGTGCATGAAGCTTAATGTATCAAAATGTATAGTGTTGCATATTGGCCCAAATAACCCTTGTGAAACATATTTGCTAAATAATCTTCAACTTATTAGTGTTACAGAACAAACAGATCTGGGGTTACTAATTTCTTCTAATTTAAAATGGGAAGCACATAATATTATTAAAATGGTAAAGAAAACCAATAGTTTTATTTTCATGTTGCAAAAGACTTTCAAAGATTACTCTCTACAGATTGTAAAGAAATTGTTACATCCTTCCTATATTAGACGAAAAACTGAATATGGATACAATATTTGGAACCCCTACTACATCAAAGATATTGAAATTTTGGAAAGGGTTCAAAGGCGGGTTACCAGAATTCCATTTGAATTGAGAGGATTACCTTATCCCGAAAGATTTAAAAGATTTGGGCTAACTACTCTGAAGCAAGGAAGAACTAGGGGTGATATAATAGAAACTTGTTTCATTTAAATCAGAATCAACAGCTTCAAGGACACTCAAAAAAACTAAGCAAAGAAAAATCCGCGACATTTCCAAGAAAGAACTTTCACATCAAATTGGGTAGTGTACAGGGTCATCCAACCAGGACTGAACACGAACAGGGGTCTATTTTTTGAGTTTCCCTATATTTTTATTTAAACCAATATAGCCATTTAGTTTATGCTTTGCCGTAGAATCTAAAATTACCATTTAAAAAGCGATCTGACTTAAAACAAAGGAACTGTGGCGTAAAGTTGTTGTTTTTTCAAGGGAACACCCTGTATATAATTTATTTTTATGAAACGCCCTTCTTTCCTGATTCCATAAATATATAGTTTGTCCATATTAGCTCAAACCGTTTTTAAGATATGAGCAATCAAACATTTAAAAAGCTGTATTCATTTATATATAATTTATTTTTATGAAACGCCCTTCTTTCCTGATTCCATAAATATATAGTTTGTCCATATTAGCTCAAACCGTTTTTAAGATATGAGCAATCAAACATTTAAAAAGCTGTATTCATTTGAGCTTTTAATACGTCTAGAATGCATTGGAAAAGAAAATCCCCGTAATGGCGATGCATTAAAATAACATCCTAGGAGGTATTGGAAAATAAAGTTTTGATATGTCTAGAAGGCCCTGAAAAACAAAACCATGTATAACCAATAATAATTATTATGTAAATATCTAGATTTTTATAACATATTATATATAATAACCATAAATAAATATTACAATAATAATTTATAACTGCAGTTTATAAAATTAGTAATAATTAATAATTTAAATGTTCAATGTGGCCCCCATTATTTTCAAAGCAGGCTCGGTAGCCCCTTTTCAGTCGGTCGAAACTTGCTATTAAAATATGATTTTCAACATTAATTCCGATTAATTCTATTAATTTCATTGGTATTTTTACTCTTTAATTCCTCAATATTTTGGCTTCAATGGCGGTAAACAACATTTTTTAAATGTCCCCATAGAAATGTGTTTATGATTGTCATATCAAAACTTTATTTTCCAATACCTCCTATGATGTTATTTTAATGCATCGCCATTACGGGGATTTTCTTTTCCAAGGCATTCTAGACGTATTAAGCTCAAATTAATACAGCTTTTTAAATGTTTGATTGCTCATATCTTAAAAACGGTTTGAGCTAATATGGACAAACTATATATTTATGAAATCAGGAAAGAAGGGCGTTTCATAAAAATAAATAATATACAGGGTGTTCCATTGAAAAACAACAACTTTACGCCACAGTTCCTTTGTTATAAGTCAGATCGCTTTTTAAATGGTAATTTTAGATTCTACGGCAAAGCATAAACTAAATGGCTATATTGGTTTAAATAAAAATACAGCGAAACTCAAAAAATAGGCCCCTGTTCAGTCCTGGTTGGATGACCCTGTACATATGGAACTCGCTTGAAGAAAGTACAGTCTGCGCAAATAGTGTAAACTCCTTTAAAAACCAAGTTGATCGTAATTTTGTGCAGTTAACTCAAAACTTTGAGCATTACGGCAGAGTTCGGAGGATATATATCAAGCGATATATATCGTGATATATATCATGATATATATCATGATATTTATAGTTTGATATATATCACAATATATTCAATAATTATTTTTTTTTTAATTTCGATTATTCAGAATATATCAATCGACAAATCAAACAAAAAAAAAGTATTTATGTTTTTAAATAATATTAAGAGTGGGTCCGCTTTGAAAATATGTTCAGCTTTATTTTTCTATTGGATATCTTATAATTATTAACCTTTATGATTTATCTGTTTAGTCATTACTCATTAGTTTAGGTCATGTTTTTTAAAGTCAGTTTACTTAATAAGTAATAGTATCCTACAAAAATATTTAGTTTTCAATATGTTTTTGATCGAAATAGTAGTCCTTTCATTAAAAAGAAATATCTTAAAATGATTTATATGTAGGATATATATTATATATATATCCGATATATATCGGATATATATCCTTTGATATGATACTTTCGAAAATATCATGATATTTTCGAACCCTGTTACGGTGCTAGATGACATTCGTTTTTAAATATTGAATGATATTTGTGATTCCAAAATACTTACCTACCCATGTTTAAATAACTTTCGCGTAAGAATTTAGCAAGTAATTTAAACTAGCCGACGGACTTTTAGAAATTTTAAATCACGATGAACAATTTAAAAAAAAATCAAATAGGCTAAAACATAGCTTCATCGGACTTTCCGCTTGCTATTAAAATAATAATAATAATAATATATAATAATAAGAATGAAATAATATTTTTAAAATATTACACAATATAACGCGTGGGCAGAATGACGCTTTTTTAACGAGTTATCTCTCTAACTCCGGCGTACTTAAAAGAGTCAGGTCCCTGAGCGGACTCACCGACAACGCAAAGATTTTATTTCTATGACATAATAAAATGAGTCCATTCCTTTACACATTTAATTTCTACTTTAAAAAAATAGCATGGCCTCATATACTTCGCTGATCCCGCAAAGTGGCGTAAGCGTCAACATTTCAAAATGTGCGTTCAGTGCACCAAAAGATTCCCAGTCGGTTCTATGATGTGGCATAGAGGTGTATATCCATTTCTTTCAGTTCTTGATACAGTCAGATGTTTAGTGGGCGTAAGCGTCATCAATTAAAAAATATAATCTATAGGCGTAAATTCATAATATGAACTTACGCCTGTCCGCTAGATCTCTTGTTAGCAGTAATGTGTGATACGCCCCCACCGTTAAAAATAAAATAAGCTATGAAAGCTAACTTAGAGCTTCGCAATAGATATACTGTGGATGGAGAGCAAAGTACCCTTTGATAAAGTGAAAAAAGGCAATAAAAGGAAGATGATAAGAGAATAGCGAGAAAAGCTTATTATATGTAAGTACCGTGCGAGCAAAAATTATTTGCATCGAAAAGGGCTTGGATTAAAAAACGTGGGGCTTGGTTTAGATTAGGGCTCGGAATTTTAAAAATATAAGTATTCGAATAGTCGTTTGGTATGTTATTCGAATAGTCGAATATAGTCGAAGAATTCGAATAGTCGAATAATTCGAATAGTCAAATTTTCGAATTTCGAATAGCCGAATATTTGAATAGTCGAATATTTAGATAGTCGAATATTTAAATAGTCGAATATTCGAATAGTCGTCTATTTAAATATCGAAATACAGTCGTTTAATCACGGTAGAAGTGGTTTAACTGCTTGCTGACTATATAATTTTATTTTTCTTTTTTACGTTAAAATTTACAGTTTCACATAAAACGCGAATAGTCGAACATATAAATATCCGAACAAAGTCAAATAGTTAAATATTCGAATGGTCGAATATTCAAATAGTCGAATAGATACTTGAATAGTCGAATATTCGAATAGTCAAATATTCGAATTTCGAATAGTCAAATATTCGAATATTTGAATAGTCGAATATTTAAATAGTCGAATAGTCAAATATTCGAATTTCGGATAGTCGAATATTTGAATAGTCGAATATTCGAATAGTCGAATAGTCGAATAGTCAAATATTCGAATTTCGAATAGTCGAATATTTGAATAGTCGAATTTTTAACTAACAAAAAATTCGAATTTAGAATAGTCGAATATTCGAATACAATTCCGAGCCCTAGTTTACATCACAATGATATGGGGACGATATATCTAACCAAATGTAGGTTAAAATTTTGTCAAATTCATATTATGACCATGATATGCCAAACTAATGAGTAAGAAAAAAAGTAGACAAATACAAATTTATTTTTGTTGTTTACAAAATTAACAAAGTAAGAATATACAGAAAGAAAAAGAAAAATAATTACATAAATTGCTAAAATTGGCCACCGCGCCATGCTCCAAACATAAATTCACACATCTCTTCATATTTTCGAAAGTGTTGACCAGCATCTCTGGAGAAATGTTACCACATTCTTGGATAATCCTTTCTTGTAATTGTTCTAAATTTGCAACTGGTGTTTAAGAAATAGTGTTCTATAACTGAGGAAAAACAAAGTAATCCATAACCGTTAAACAAGGTGATCTGGGTGGGAATTCAATGTCTGATCGAAAACTGATCAATCTGTCGATGTCGTCGAAAAAATTGCGTAAGTAGTTAATAGTTTCGGCGGCTGTATGGGCGGTTGCACCGTCCTGTTAAAAATATCCAAAACGTAGTTCGTCGTCAAGTAATTGCTCCACAAATGGATTCAAAATATTGTCTCTATACCGCTGTGCTGTAACTGTGTCATGGAAAAAAATAGGACCAACAATCTTCTTCGGGAGACAGCTAACCAGACATCAATTTTTTGAGGTTGCAATGTGGACTCTACAAAAAAATGGGGTCCTGCATGTTCCATAAGATCTTCCCACTTCTTGGGACAGGCGTCTTATACAATTTGTTGGCGTATTTTGCATTATTTCACGAACGTTTGCAACAAGTTCTTCTGTTCTTACAGATGGTCTTCCTGCTCCTTTTTTGTGTTGTATAGAACCTGTTTTCCTAAACACAGCCACGGTTCTGTTCAGGCAATGATAAAAATCTCCAGCGATAAAAGCAACGCTAGGAAAAATTTTGTGAAAATCGTCCATGCACAAACCCGGATTGTATTGCCACTCACCATTTACTCTAACATTGTTTCGAAAATACGCTTCAACCATGAATGTTTCGTGCTGTTCCGTAAAGTCCATTGTGTGAATTGTTCAAGAAATTGGAAAAATTAGCGATGAATCAAATTACCTACTTGTAACGACTGTCAAAGGTGACGGAATAACTGATTGATTGTTAATTCAGGTAGTTACCGACACCCAACAGGTATTAACCTCTACGGCTAAGCATTACGTCCTTAGATGCAAGGCCCTCTTTGATGCAAATAATTTTTGCTCGCACGGTAGCACCTCTGGGAAAAGGGCATTATTTTTTGGTCAGCTACTACAAATAGAATTAAAGGACTCCGTTCTCATTGCAAGTAAGTATACCTAATCAGCGCTATTACTACTACTCTAAAATTTGTTATTTGACCAAAATTCGGTTAATGCATATTCCTTTCAACCTCAAGTGATCTCCGGACCCGGATTTGTGCCCTTATCTTTAATTTACCTCCGGTTTATCTTTAATTTAAAGTGTCACGGTCCGACATCGATCCCTGCTTGTATTTGTAGCCAAACATTTAACGACTAGCAGGTTGAAAAGTTTATGTTATTTTAAGATAAGGGTCGCAAATTTAGTTGAGGCGTGGCGAGGGTGGAAAGCGAAGACATGAAGCCTTAAATATATCAAACTTATTTAAGATAGTTTTGGATGTTGGGACAGGTTGGTCGGGATACAAAAATGCAAAACGCCTACAGCCTTTGCATTCTCAGCCTTCGCATACCATAAAATATTTTTTATTTTTGCCAATAAACCATTTCAAAACACCAGCAGATATTTCACCGTTCACTTACCTGAAAAATTCAGTCCGAACGTATGGGCTGTGATGGAGGGGGAATGCGGGGAGAGAGGAATGTTAATTGTGTTCGGACAGAAGTTGGCACTTGGTAACGTTGAATTTGAATCGATTTCTTTTTAACTTACGCCAAGTCCATTTTGTATTTATTTCTTTACATTAGAAGCCCTTCAAGTAAGTTTAGGCTTGCCAATGCAAATGACACAAAATACTGAATGGCTATAAAAGAATTGAACAGTTTAAATTTTATTTTAGCAATTATTAAAGACTTTGTTCTTAATATAGTATATTTTTAACGAATTAGCGCTATATTATGCTATAAAACGAATGCCAAGCAAACAATAAAATGTAAGTAACTTTGCCTGTTAAAAAGTTATGTTAAAGTTATTGGCTTTTTCACTAAATTTTGATTTTTAACCTATCGTATACAGTGTGACCAGTAAAGTCCGCATCATATGGGATTTTTTTTATTAATAACTTTATTCGAAATTTGACTTTGGCATCAAGTTCTGCTGCGATCGAGATGAAAATTAAGCCAAAAATACTAGCCACGTGATTCGCATTATCTGTCAAATTTTAATTTTTTCCAAAAAATAATTCAAAAGTGGGGTCATTTCTGAAAGTATCGAAAAAAGTTATTAGAAAAA
The DNA here is from genome assembly GCA_963969555.1 of Polydrusus pterygomalis. Classification (NCBI taxonomy): domain Eukaryota; kingdom Metazoa; phylum Arthropoda; class Insecta; order Coleoptera; family Curculionidae; genus Polydrusus; species Polydrusus pterygomalis. Next base: position 48,547,985 of record OZ018378.1, read on the forward strand.
CTTTTAAATTAAATTAAATGCAGTTTCTAGCCCGCACATGAAAATTTTTTGCTGCATAAGATAATTTTGATTTTTTACCCATATTTTGTAAATTGCACAACTTTTGCAAAATAGTACTCAACATAAAACTTCTTAGTTTTGACAATGCTTTATTTCAGATACTTTTTCTTTGAAGTAGCGCCATATTAAATGTATGTTTTTCTACAAAATCAAAATATTCAAAATTGGGCTATTAAAATTTATTCGCATGTGATGCAAAGTTTATTTGTTTTTGACCCTGTATAAGGTAACTTTATAAAATAAGTATTTTTAAAAACGTAGTTTGTGTGTGAAAGTAATACACCTTAATATTAAGACAAAAAAGAACACAGTGTCATCAGTAAAGTGTTCATTAAGTGGAAAATAAATTTTAGTGGTGTTAGTGGCAACTATTATTGAATAGATTGAAATACAAATTTACAGGTTTATAACATGTTTATATTATACAGTATGTCTCTGTAAGTTTGCATCATATGGAAAACTTTTTTATTATTCATTTTACGAAAAAAAGTTATTCTTCATAAAAAGCTCTGCATGGTCTAAAACCTAAAATGCAACCATCAAATATCGAAATTTTCCAGTCATATACGAGGTTTGTCAAAAAATGTGAATTTTTCCCAAGAATGTAAATTTTTCCCAAGAATAAAGTACCTTTATTTTTGACATTATCAAAAATTGTTATTAAAAAAAGTTGATCAGAACTAAAAACCACGTCTAAATATGCAATAACACGCATTAAATTAATTAAATAATTAAAAAATTAAATAATTAATAATAAATTAATAAAATAATTTTTCAACATAAATGCGTATAATTGCATATTTAGACGTGGTTTTTAGTTCTGAACAACTTTTTTGTATAACAATTTTTCATAATGTCAAAAATAAAGGTACTTTACTCTTGGGAAAAATTTACATTCTTGGGAAAAATTCACATTTTTTGACAAACCTCGTATATGACCGGAAAATTTTGATATTTGATGGTTGCATTTTAGGTTTTAGACCATGCAGAGCTTTTTATAAAGAATAACTTTTTTTCGTAAAATGAATAATAAAAAAGTTTTCCATATGATGCAAACTTACGGAGACATACTGTATTAAGTGATTTTGAATTTTTAAAATGTATCTTTACAGAAAACAGATGAAGTAATTTAGAAATATAAATAAATACCCAAATTTGGATATATATCGGATACATATCGATATATAATATTGGATATTTGGATATTTATATAAATATCATGAATCATGATATTTGCCAACTGTTAAATAAAGACAAATCAAATACCTACCCTTAAAGATAAAAACACCCTTGACGAGCTGTATACGTATTAAAAGTTTCTAACGTTATCTAAACACTCTACAATCCAAAATTTAGGTTTATAATTTTTTTTTCTGTTGCAACAATGTAAAAATTCCGTCATTAGCGGTGAGAACATTTGCAAAAGGGAAAACGAAAAATATGTTTAGAAACATTTCGCAGGATAGATCAAAGGATCAACTTATGTTTGTGTACCTAAGTCGATTAATTACCACTTTATTATGGTCTAATATCTGAATCAGTCCATTTTATCGTTCTTCGAAAATAAAAGTAATGGACGACATTGCCCCAGTAATATAATTTCATTTAATTGACCGCGCTAATGGAATAATCAAGGATGATTACCCCATAAATAAAATGGGTTACGATATAAGAAGTATTATAAATGCTGTTTTTTTTTTTTAATTATTTGTCAGTAAGTAATACAAATAAACTGATCGAAAAAAGTTTTTTTTTTTTTTTATTTATTTATTTTACGTCGGCCTTTTTCCGCAACGAGGCCAATCACCGACGCCAGGGAATTTGTCACACACTATCTGGTAATTTTGCCTAATCCCTCTTTGTCGAGGGTAGGGTTCTTTAACGTGCCAACATCCATGACACGGGGCCCACAGTTTAACGTCTCTTCCGAAAGACGGCGCCACCTCTTAAACCAAATTCCAAATTTAACATCGACGTTGCCGGCATCGGGAATGGAACCCGGGCCTACGATCTGTGAGGCTGCTGCGCTGACCACCAGACCACAACGTCGACATCGAAAAAAGTTAAGGATATTGTGTTTTCGCTGTGAAGAAAATTTTCTAGAAAAAATGTGGTATAGGTATTAATACCTATGTCGTTTGCCTTTAAAAAAAAGTTATTTGTAAACATATAAAATTGTACCCAAACAGATAAAAAGCATTATCACCCAAAATGTGGATTTTATTTTTGTAAAGTTTAGTTTTGTTTGTGTGTTGCAAAGCGCAGTTTGCGATATTGTTGTTATTCTGTCATCGACAATATGAATAGACGTCATTTAACGGTAGAGGAAGCAAACCAAGCCATTGGGTTGCTTCTTGGAGGTGCGCGACAGATCGATGTGGCTGATCGGTATAATGTCCCTCAAAGTATAATTTCCCGACTTAATAACCGATTTAATGAGACTGGATCTGTCATGGACAGGCATAGTGAGAGTAGACCAAGATCGACAAATGCTAGGGAAGATCGACTATTAGTGAGAGGAGCTAGGATGGATCCTACAAGAAACTACACGCTGCTCAGCCAGGACCTTTTCGCTGCAAGCAGAATTCGTATTACCCCTCGGACGGTGTTAAATCGATTAAATGCAGCAGGTTTAAATTGCTATAGGCCTATAAGACGCCCTCCATTGACCGCAGTCCATAGAGCTCTACGTTTGTTTTGGTCTAATGAAAGAGCAAACTGGAATGATGAGTGGCGTACTGTGATGTTCAGCGATGAAAGCCGCGTTTGTCTTCGAACTGACAGGCGTACAGTTCGTGTCTGGAGACCAAGAAATTCAAGAGTTAATGACCGATATGTTCAAGAAGTGCATCGATTTGGAGGTGGAGGTGTAATGGTATGGGGTGGAATTTTCTACGGAGGTCGAACGGAGTTGTATCTTTGTGGAGGTACCATGAGAGGTGAAATTTATGCCCACGACATCATTGAAAACATAGTGGATAATTATCGTTGGAATTTTGAGCCCAATTTCAGATTTATCGATGATAACGCTCGCCTGCCAGAGCCAGAATAGTACAAGAAGGGCTAACATTCAATGAAATTAATTATTTGCCATTGCCCCCACTCTATCAAGATTTAAACTGCATAGAACATGTTTGAGACATGCTCAAAAGGGCACTAATTTCCGATCAACGTCCTGTTCAGGACGTAAGGTCACTGAGGCAGGTTCTTCCACATTTATGGGATACCTTAGATCAAAATGACTTGGATCATTTAATTTTAAGTGAGTTGAAGCAGTAATAGCCATTAGAGGTGGAATTACACGCTATTAATAATTTTTTCCTTTTTGACAATTATCTGTTTTGTTACATTATTAGAAAAAAGTTGCCTGTAAATTGTAATTAAAACATTTTTTCAGTTAAACAAATGTATTTCATTTCTGGAAGAGATGGAAGTAAATGTACGTTATACAATTTTTTTCGAAAACTATTTTTTTCTCAGAGAATTCACAATATCCTTAACTTTTTTCGATCAGTTTATATCGACTTAAAAAAAAGTATTTTGTCTTCTCGTGGTTTATCGAGGGTCTTCCTTATCAGTGGCGTGGTAGAAGGGTCGGACGGAGCGGAAGCTTGAAAGGTAAGAGGGCTTTTTTTATGGGGGGGCGATTTTCACGAACATTTTCCTAACGGTGCTTTTATTGCTGGGGATTTTTATCATTGCCTGAAAAGAACCGTGACTGTGTTTAGGGAATCAGGTTCTATACAACACAAAAAATGAGCAGAAAGACCATCTGTAAGAACAGAAGAACTTGTTGCAAACGTTCGTGAAATAATGCAAAATACGAAAAAAAAAAACACTAAAACACTATTTTTAAAACACCAGTTGCAAATTTAGAACAATTACAAGAAAGGATTATCCAAGAATGTGGTAACATTTCTCCAGAGATGCTAGTCAACACTTTCGAATATATGAAGAGACGTGTGAATTTATGCTTGGAGCATGGCGGTGGCCAATTTCAGCAATTTATGTAATTATTTTTCTTTTTCTTTCTGTATATTCTTACTTTGTTAATTTTGTAAACAACAAAAATAAATTTGTATTTGTCTACTTATTTTATTACCTACTCATTAGTTTGGCATATCATGTCACAATATGAATTGGACAACATTTTAACCTAGATTCGGTTAGATATATCGTCCCCATATCATTGTGATCTAAACCAAGCCCTACGTTTTTTAATCCAAGCCCTCTTTAATGCAAATAATTTTTGCTCGCACGGTATTTCATATCAGTAAAAAGAAACGCTGAAAAGCAATAAATCTGAAAAGACTTAATATTTCCGAAACAGTTGAAGATATGTATAGGATATTGTACATGAAATAGGTCTAAAATTTTCTAAAGAATCCAAAAATTGAATAATATACCTACTACAGGGGTGTTACATTTAAAATAAAAAAGTTGGTATTTGCCACTGTATGACACCCTGTATAAAAAGTTTTTATTGAAAAAAATGCGCAACTAGAAATACCAATCGACGTGTCCGAGCGTTTTTTCGGACACGCCCCCATGTATTTATTATCGAATTTATTCTATTTGGCTGATACAATAATATATGTATGATAATCCAAAATAACACATTTCTCCGAAATTTCGATAACCGCCGATGCATTCAAATTCTTTGCAGAACGTGCGGCCTTATTATCTTATTAAAAGTTTATTACCAACTTTTACACCGATTTTACGACTGGTAGCAAAGTTCTCGAATAAATTATTCATAAAAGTCATTTTGTGTGTCTTTTCATTTGATAATTATGTTCTTAATAACTTTTCACTTTTTATGTTCACTGATGTGGATACTTTTTAGTTTAGTCATTATTATGTCCAGGATGTTTCAACCACAGACATAAAATACAGGGTGTTTCATGAGGAAATAGCAATATTTTAGGTACGTATTCGGGGAATCAAAAGAAACTTAAAAGTTTCTACAAACATGGGTCCTATTTCCGGCCGGCCGTTACTGAAATACAGGGATAAAAAATATTCAAATTACAATTTTTATTAAATTATTTATAACAAATAGGCTAGGTTTTATAGTTTTCAAAAATGCCACTCTTTATTTCTAAATACGAGGTCTGTTCAAAAAGTACCCGGAATTTTCGTTTTTTTCAAAAAAATATTTATTTATTCGTCTACATCAATGTGGTCCCCTTCAAAGTAGTCCCCCCCCAGATATAATACACTTATGCCAGCGTTTTTTTCCAATCTTCGAAGCACTCTTGATATTCACTTTTTGGTATGTCGTTGAGCACTCTCAGCGATTCGGCCTTTATTTCTTCAATCGAGGAAAAACGCCGTCCTTTCATGGGTCTCTTCAACTTTGGGAACAGGAAAAAGTCACACGGAGCCATATCTGGTGAATATGGAGGTTGGGGCATGACTACGGTATTGTTTTTGGCCAAAAAATTACGAACAAGCAACGACGAGTGAGCAGGTGCGTTATCGGGGTGCAAAAGCCATGAATTGTTTTTCCATAAATCGGGGCGTTTTTTTCGGATTGCTTTACGCAAACGTCGCATGACTTCAAGGTAATACTCCTTATTAACCGTACGACCTTGTGGTAAGAACTCTTGATGCACTATGCCATTATAATCGAAGAAAGCAGTAAGCAAAACCTTGACATTTAATCGAATTTGACGTGCTTTTTTCGCTTTTGGTGACGTTGAATGCTTCCAGGTGGACGATTGTGCTTTGGTTTCGACATCATAACCGTACACCCATGTTTCATCACCAGTTATGACCCTTTCAAGCAAACTTGGATCGTCGTTGACGTCATTTAACAGCTCCTGAGCGATGTTCATGCGATTGTTTTTTTGGTCAAAATTCAGCAGTTTTGGAATGAATTTTGCTGCCACTCGTTTCATGCCCAAAACATTTGAAAAAATGTTATGACATGAGCCAATTGTAATTGATATGCCAACTTCATCAGCAACTTCTCTAATTGTGATTCGGCGATCATTCATAACCATTTTTTCCACTTTTTTCACATTTTCATCGATTGTTGACGTGCTGGGTCGACCGGAGGGTTCGTCATCTTCAACGTCTTCGCGGCCATCTTGGAAACGCTTATACCACTCGTAAATACTTGTTTTTTTCATAGCAGACTCACCATAGGCTTTTTGTAACAGTTCACACACTTTGTTACACTTTATTTAATTTTTTACGCAAAATTTAATACACATTCTTTGACTCTTCAATTCTTCCATTGTTTAAACAAGCAAAAATCGCCGAGCTGATAAAAACACGTCGAAGCTTAGCGACTACCACAGACAAAGTAAACAGTGAATATAGCTGAAAATGTTATCATACTTTAGGGGCATGTATACCAACACAATAAAAAAAATGTTGACAATCGGACTCTCCAGACCCGCGAAATTTAAAAATTCCGGGTACTTTTTGAACAGACCTCGTACAGTAATGCAGAGTAATATCATCATATTATCATCAGATTGGTCCAAGTTAATATTCTTATTATTATTCAAACCTTTTCTCAAAGTTTTCACTATTTATCGAATCATGATAATCACCAGATTTCAGGCCAGACTTACATATCAAACTTGCATTATTCACAAATCCTTTTTCTAATCCAGCATACAATATACATACACTCTCTAACGATTTTTTTTAACTGTATGAAAAGTATCATCTTGCCAAGTTCGTCTAAAAGCCCCTTTACTGTACCAATATCCAGTTTTTATCAGGGTTGGCATTATTAAAAAATTACTTTTTTTTAAGTGCTGAAAAAAACTCTTAACAACGATATTAAACAAATTTTTGGAAATTTTAATTTACTGCCGAATGCTGTATGGTTTGGGTTGGTATCCCCTATTTATTTCATTATTATTTTTCATTACTGAAGCGTTCGTCGACGCGACTGTGCATTGTGTGTGATTTTTTTTTATTACAACGTTAATCCGTAATAAAATTTAAATTTAAAATGCCAAAATAAAAATATAATATTTACTTAAATATCTAGTTCCTTGATTTTACTTGGCTACCTACTATAGTATGGTTTTACCTGTTTCAGCTGAAAAAAATTATTTGATATACATCAGATATATATCGGATATATATCCGATATTTGATATTTATATAAATATCATGATATTTGCCAACCCTGGTTGTCATCCAGAAAAACAGGTTTTAAGGGAAATTGAGAGACGCCGTTATTCTTAAATTCTTTTGAGCTATATGGGGTTACTCTATGAAAAAACACCTGTTTGATACAGTACATTTACGCCATTTTTTTTTAAACAGTCCGTTAATGAACCAGTGGATATTTCAACATAATCAATGATTTTGAGGTTTAGTTATATTGTTATGGAAATGGTAACGTGTTCACTTGCTCTATACATCTCATAAATACGCTCTCTTATGGTATGTTCATGAATTTGGTGAAGTTGTTACATTATTGCGATTCTTAAAATCTACATCCTTCTCTATCCCCTTTGCCTTAATTCGTTGGATTGTTGAACACGAAACTCCCAACTCATCAGAAACTCTCTAAAACATATAGGTATTTATAAAAACATTGTCATATATTTTTCATGTTTATTATTTATGTTTTTGCAATTCCTGCTTCATTATATCTACTTACCTTGTAAACTGCGTTAAAGTGTAAAAGTATTTTTTATAATAATTTAATTTTCCTTGTTAGAATTACTGCATTTTTCTTATCGATTTTGCTTACCAAGAAAAAAAGATCAATTTTGCAATTATTATAGTTGATGAGCATTTAATTAAGGACAACAATTTACTACACAAGCGAAGCCGCGGTTAACTGCTTGTTTATAATATTTTTTTTTTGTTGCAGGTAATTACCAGGCGACAAAATGGTTATTTGGTGACGAAGAAATCCTAACAAAATAAAATGGTAACGTATACAAACAGCGTTATAATAAAGAAACGCATCAGTCTTTTATATAAAATACCTTCCGCTTAATCTGGAATTTCTCGAATCCGTCAAATTTCTTTTTTTGAACTGCAGAACAGTTGGTGGAGGACATTTTCAACATTTTATAAAAAAAGTTTATTTTCATACTTTGTCGTTTTATCTATTTTCTTTTAAAAATTAATATTTAAAAGATGATATAGGGTCCGCAAAAATAATTAAAAGAGAATATTGTGGCATATCGGACAAGTGTGTAACAATTTTTTATATTGGAATACCCAGAGATCCAAGTTTAATGGATACCCTGGGGCGGGTAGACCACAACGGCCTATTCGTCCTTGTTAGGACTCTACGGGCAGCCATAACCCAAGCCATTCCAAGAACGACGGTAAAATGTACTAAAATCCTCTTTGCAAAATCAAAGCGGCCATCAATACACCGTAGCGCCATCCCAGCGGAATTAACTCCAATATAAAAGGCAGTCACACTGGTAATAATCAAAAAAGGTATAGAACTAAATAAACCACGAAGTGCATCACAATCCAGTATAGGGAACGCTATTTGCGTTTTCACCGAAAACATCTGCCATTTTGCATACCAGAAGACGGATCAACGCTGGCACCCACTAGAATGCGCGCAATCCGTTTAAGTTTTGAGCCCTAAAATGTTTAGAAGATGATATAGTGTGCGCGAAAATAATTAAAAGAAAATATTGTGGCATATGGGACAAGTGTGTAACTATTTTTTATATTGGAATACACAGGGATTCCTGTTACCGTCGTTCTTGGAATTGCTTGGGTTATGGCTGCCCGCAGAGTCCTAACAAGGACAAAACGGCCGTCGTGATCTACCCGCCCCAGGGTATCCATTAAACTTGGATCTCTGTGTATTCCAATATAAAAAATAGTTACACAGTTGTCCGATATGCTACAATATTATCTTTTAATTAATATTTAAGTTTAACGCCGAGTACTCCTAGTACTTAGTAGTCTAAACTAAGCACATAATAAGCTGAATTAATCACCCCTTTTTATTGTAGGTATACAATTTTTTCTTTAATGTGATTAATAATTAATAGTGTTTACAAAATTTTTAGGTCAGAAAATGAAAGTCTAAAATTTGAAACCATCTAGATCGTTCGGTAAATATCAACGCGTCTGAATCCTTCGTGGTCACACGATTTAAACATTCCCTTGCTCTATAGTCTGGCGTGGTAAAAAAACTCCACAAATATATTATATTGTTATAATTTTTCTCCACGACCATTACTGAATGCAATAATTCCAAAATCATTTTTGATAATAGAATGTAAAAGTTCTCGCTCTTGAGTTGGAATATTTATTCTGAAACACTTACTTCTTATGCGTTTTGCGTGTATTTTCATTCCATAACAAGATATGGAATGAATATTCTGTAATTGATATAAACGACATAGGTTGCCATGAATTTCGAAACTGTCAGTGTCAGATAAAAATGGCCGCGTTGTAATAATTATTTTCAGACAAATTTTAGTGCAAGTCAAAAAAATGAGTGAAAAATCTGATGAATCAGATATGGAATTGGATGGTCGTGGAGAAAATATAGTCTGCTACTCGGTTAGAATGAAAATTCGATACTCGTGGTTTCTCACGCTCGCTACGCTCGCGTTCGGAATCTTCCACTCGAATCGGATTTTCATTCCAACCTCGTTACAGAATCTACTATTCTTTTAACTTTAGAATTGTTACGACCAAAAGATAATAATTATTTGCGAAATTTTTGTTTTTACCTTTAAAAATGTTGATATAGAAATACATTTTGTTATTTTCAATAATTTACTGTTTTCCTAATTTAATATTAATATATACAATATAAAACTGTTGATTTATTTAAGCTTATTGGATGCTTGCATAAGAATACGAGAAAACCAATTCCCGAATTCCCATACCCTAAATTTAAAAATCATCTTGACTACGCCAATAAAGTAGATTATATTATTGATGTAGTAAAGTGTATACGATCTTAGTTGAGACAGACAAAAATCTAAAAAAAATTTGATGACAGACTTGTCAAGTCCACGTCGACTATCTTCGAACATATGTATAGGGAGCGATCAATACAAATGTTGTTATATTTGTATTGTAGTTTCAGTGTGTGATGCAGTAAATTGATCGTACCCCCAATATTTACGTTGTCTTAACTGACTTCGTATGAAGTATAATGGAATCTAATATCCACCATATAAAGAAATAATAATTAGTTGTATAAACAGTTGCATTGAACCCGGGCCGCTTGATGAACACACACCTAAGCTCTTATTTTTCCTTTAGTATCTAATTTGAAGTTTATACCTATTTTTCCCCATAATAATTTGTGATTCAATATCGAATATTAATAAGAATGGGGACTTTCTTTCGTGTTATTCCACACTTTCCACTTTGTATTCGACAGCTGATCATCAAGATTAATAATCTATAAAGGAGAAATGATATTTATTTGTTACTCCTTCTCTCGAATATGCGCACTGTTTGGGGTTTTTGGTCACCTTCTGCACAACGAATTTACTTTTTCTTGGAGTTTATATGTTAATGTTGTTGTAATTTAGCCGTTGTCCCTCTCTATTTTGCCATAGATAGGTATCATATCATAGACTTCTCATAGAATAGACTTTGTTTACGTTTTAAAAAATTAAAGATTCCAGCGTTCACAATTTGTCTGGTTAGCTGTATGATCCACGTATGGTCCACTATACTTAACAAGTGCATCAGAAGAAGCGCTGTTGTCACGTATTTGACTCGTAGAATTAATAAAATACGCGTTTAACAAGTATAAATCAGATAAATTACAAACAAAGTTAATAAGATACTATGGGTAGAACAAGTTTAGCAGTTGTTTAGTTTGGCCAACATAAAAAGTATTGTTGCACTGCTTACATGGAATGCCATATACTACGTTAGATTCATAGTCCAATGGTAGTCGATCCTTCAGTTCGGTGAATAGATTATTTACTGTTTTAGTATTATAGAAGGCTTTATTACACTCGTTAGTTTAAAAATGCACAGATCTTGCATCTTACGCAAGTATCATAGGCGTATTGAAAATACCTACCACATACAGTGGCGAGAAGGAAACCATTATGTCACAGCATAGATTACTCCTATCTGTGAGTATGTAACGTGCCGCTATCACGCGTTATTATGACGGCATGGATGCTCCGATTTAGTTTGAAATAATAATAAAATTATTATACTTAGAAATGTGTAAATTATACTTAGAAATGTGTAAATTTGACTGTTTTGTTAAAATAAAAAATATAGGATAATCTGTATATTAGTACATATTGAAGGGAGCTCAAAACCACCTTTTCAAAAATAGCGACAAAATTATTTCTTTAGCTATACACACCCATTTACCTGCTGGTCCTTGTACTCTTTGTTCATGAAATGTCTAAATCTTAAGTCGGCTATGAAATGTTTTGGATTGGTATATCCATTCTCCCCCGACTTTCTGTGTAATACGCCAAGACCGCCGCGCTATTTCGCTTTGTTTCAGCGACATTCACTGTTTATTTTTTCCAATTTTATCGAAATTGGAACAATCAAAAATGCGGTTACCATGATATCGACTAATATGGACACCTGAAAATTTTAAAAATACGAAAACGTTATCTGATATCAATGAAATTTAGACGAATAAAATCTATTTGCACTGTCGTAGATTAAATTTTGAATGATACACGTTCGATATGAACTTTGATAATGAAACTTACAATTAAACCACTCGGCTGACGCCTGGTAGTTTAACGTTGCACACGTTTCATTATAGTGTTCATCGAACTAGTATCATTAATAACTATAATGTAAGAATATAGAACAATAATTGAGATAATCTACTTTTTATTATGTCCAAATAAAGGTATATTCAAAATTCAAACACACAGTATAATATTTAAATAGTAATAATATTTGGTTTAAATAAACATCCTGATAAAGCCGATGCCGCTTGTGTGCAGCTGTGGCTTTTGGGAGATCCCGTAACATGAAAGTAGGTACTGGCCGATTCAATACTAACTACTGTAACTGTTCTCTCTCCGGGCCATATCTTAATATCAACAAATATAATAATAAATGCCGAAACCCAAAACAATATTAACACTTAGCAGATGATGTCATCGATCCTGTGCTGCTCTGATGTTTGTTTAGACTTCACCGCCGTGTTATTTATGTGCATGTCGCATGTCGCGTTTATTTTTCATGAATAGACCCGTATATACGCACCCAGTAGTATTTTTAATACTAAAACGGGTTTTAAGGTTATTAGAAAGTTGTGGAATAAAAGGAAATTTGAAGAATCGACCGCTTTTAGACACTTTGTTTTCAACTTTATCCCTCAATCTGTTTTTGTGTCTAGCTATTACGTCATTAACAAATGTAAGAGGTATTTACACCTGTGAAGTTCTTCGTGAATTTATTCATAAAGTCACTTCAAGGCTAACTTTAATAATGTAAATGGCCAACTTAGACGTCAAATAAATTCGTGAATTTCTTCGTGAAGTTATTCACGAAAATTTAACATGCAAAATAATCAGCTGATGCACAGTGTAAATGCTTCCGACTTCACGAAGAAATTCACGAAGAACTTCACAGGTGTAATGACAGCTTTAGAACTGTAATCTAGGAAGATAATCACTAAATGTTAAGCGGCCACTATTGGCATGTTCTTATTCCCGCTATACCCTTTCTAATTTAACTTATTATTATAGTTATTAATATTACTATTTACTTTTAAACAAGTTAATTAATTTGCATTAATGTCTTAAATATTTTTTATGGTCTCTAAATACTCTAAATTCTGAGCTAAATATATTATTAAATTGGCTAAAAGTAAATAAATTAAATTTTTCAAAAACTAAATGAATGGTTATGGGTAATAATTTAAATTGTCAAAATATAAATGTTGTGATTGATGGTGAAAAATTGGAATTAGTAAACAGTTTTAAATATTTAGGGATAATTATTAATTCAAAATTAACCTTTTTTTAATTAAGTATTTTGAAAATGTCATATCGAAGATTGCCGGAAAAATAGGTTATTTTAAAAGAATCAGTTCTAATTTAAGTTTGTTTAAAAAAAACTGTATTTAATACAGTATATTACCGCATTTTCTTTCTTGTTCTTCTATTTTATATCGTGGCAATAAGGAAATATTTGATAAATTACAAATTTTACAAAATAAGGCAATGCGATAATTTTAAATTGTGACAAATATGTATACAAAAAAAATTGTGTTAAAAAATTTAGATTGGTTGAATGTCAGAAATTTAATTTTTTATTTAGTATGTTTCTTTATACATAAAATTAAAGATAATTTATTGCCTGATTGTTTAAAAAAGTTTTCTGCTTTTAATTATGACCATCATAATTGTAAGACAAGAACTAATCAAAATTTTTATGTGGATAGAGGGTCTAAAACATTAGCCTATAAGTATATTTTTCATAAGGGTTTGATAGAATATAATAATTTGGAAAATTCTATTAAATCTCAAATATCATTAAAACTATTTAAAAAAACTTTAAAATTACGTTTAATTAAAAAGCAAACTGATACGTACTATGTGATACAATTTGCAAATTGTTTAACTTTTCTGCCTGTTTTTGTTAAAAGAAGGTTGCGTTTTAAAATTTAAAAATAAATCTATAAAAATTTGTCAAAAAAATGTATTAAAAAATATTTAATTTTAGCTTTTTGCTAAATCAAACATGTTACTACTACTGCACCAGGGGCGGCTCGTGGTATTTGAAAGTGGTGAGGCACAGTTGAAAAAAAAATTTTTAGCAAGGTTAGATTTTAAAGTTTAGACAAGTTTTTTAAATCGCTATAACCACATTTTGACCAAACTTTGTCGCTATTATTTGTTGCAAACAGAATACACGGCCAGCAAAATAATTTGTTTAACGTTACACTACCAGTAAGCCAGTCGTACTTTTGGTACCAAGTGTTTTGAAAGCTCCGATTTGATTTCCCCACCCCACCGATAGTAACAAGACGTTTACTCAAATCTGGAACAGGTCGCTTTACTTCTTTTACTATGTACAATTTATCTTCATATGAATTACTTGAAAAATTCTGCTCATTTACTAAAAAATTAACAAGATCACAAGTAGGATTGCGAATGTTTACATTTACCTGGGGAAGTTGTGACGCTGTGCTAGGTCCCGCTGAATCCATTTTTCGCTAGTAAGCACAAAACTAATAAGTAATAAAACTAATGTAATATTAATATTTTAGAAAAATCACTGCCCACTGTTGGAAAAAAAGCACAACAAAAATCAGTACGGAAAACCACAAAAGTATTTACCGAAAACTATAATAAAATATAATGCACTATGCACTCTCTCTAAACTTTCAACGGACAACGACAACCTGTTAATCTAATACCTAATAGAATTTCTTCAAATACCGTGTCCCGGCGTTCATCTTTATAGATTAGATTAGTACCCTCGCGTTCGCATTAAATTTACGTAGAGAGTTGAGGCTGGCCACAGAAGAATGTTTCTTTGCGCTATTTAAAGCTAGATTCGACTGGACTATTACGGTATCATACAAGACATTAGATATTTTCACTAATACGCTAGACAAGGAAGCGGGAGGCCGGGCCTCCATCGGCGTAACTACGTCGTTTCCGTGGGGGGGGGGGGGGGGCAAAGTCACATCAAAGAATGGCCGCCGGAGGCGAAAATTTGTGCCACGCCCCTTTTTTGGGCCTTTTAACGATATCCGATATCGATATTTTGTCATTTCTTTTGCATTTGAAAATGAAAAAAAGCAATGCCATGCATTATATTTTGTTGGGCAATGTCATATAGGTAAAAATAGCTATAAATAACTTTTATAAATATTTTTTTATATTTTAAATCAAAAAACAATTAAAACAATAGTTTTTAATTTTATACAAACGTTAACTAATTGGTATTGGTATAGTTGCAATAAATATTTAAATTATTTATCAAAAGCCCAACCGCACAACCATAACAAGTAAAGGGTTTAAAAAGTTAAGCTACCTAAATTTATTCAAAAAAAGATAAACCAAATGAGAAATATGAAAAAAACATGCATAAAACATTATAATATTTTCATTTTTCGGTCTTTTGTCGTAAATAAATCCAAAAACATGATTTGCGGTAAATTTTTCCTGAACAATTTGATTTTCAATTGTAAGCAATGCTAGGTGTGAAAATCGCTCTCGAGTCATTTTAGCTCTTAACCACGTTTTTACTCGCCTCATAACAGAAAAGCTTCTTTCACAATTTGCCGAACTTATGGGTAGACCAATGGCAATTTGTAATAACCTATATAAAGTTGGTGTAAATTCTTCCTTAATTTCAGATTTTCTAAATTAATCTGTAAAGCTTTGGCTTTGAAACATTTTTTTGTAACTAGCACTTTAGCCTTTAAAACTGCCCTATTAATATCGAAAACATCTTTATAGTTTTGTGTAAAGAAAATAGAGAAATAAGTGATGGAAAGAAAAATCAAGTAAATACGGTTTTGGCTAGAGGGGGCCAGTGATCAAGCTGGGGGGGGGCCGGGCCCCCCGCCCCCCTGGCCCCCTTCTAGTTACGCCAATGCCTCTAACCATATACGACCGCATGCAGAAATGAGATGGATGATATAGTGGATTTCACCTTCGTTTTTAATGGCCGCCGCTGACACATGTCATTTATAACATTTCTTTTTACAGAACTTAAGGATTGGCCAGGGCCGGACTTAAAAATTATGTGTGAACATGGGTCAATTTATTTGTAGTTGTAATTATGGATGTAGATACTACAAAAAAAGATTTTTGTCCATGCGTTTGCAGAACAGATACCTCAAGCACTCTCCAATACAACTGTATGTAAACCTTATTTTAGCATAATGGTTCACTGTGGTTTTCAAATTTAATTTTGTTGCAAGTTCCCTATTATTTTTGGTCTTCATCTGACAAGCTGTCGATGTCGTCGTCACCGTCCGAGACATTAATAATTATTTACTTACTTTTGCATACAAAGAAACACGTCACAGATACACACAGTCCGGCACTTTAAAACCAAAAAGTCTAATACGCACAAAATATAAGCAAAATGCTGTCTGAAAAATACCAAAAACAATAACACGAACGATCAAGAATTAACAGCAGAATGCACGCGGTGCGCGGTGGGTCCCAATGCGGCTCTGTGATATTTAAAGAACGCGACGAGACAATCGAATTAATGAAGTATGAAAAGAGATATGCGAGAGCAAATGCGTAAGACAAAGATGCACATACTAACGGCATATACGAGCGATGCTGTGCTTTTGACGAGTTTGAGCTCATTGAAGGGCAACGTATTGAACTGTGTAGTGTGCATCTTCGTCATGTACAGGGTCATCCAACCAGGACTGAACAGGGGCCTATTTTTTTAGTTTCCCTGTATTTTTATTTAAACCAATATAGCCATTTAGTTTATGCTTTGCCGTAGAATCTAAAATTACCATTTAAAAAACGATCTGACTTAAAACAAAGGAACTGTGGCGTAAAGTTGTTGTTTTTTTAATGGGACACCCTGTATGTTATTTATTTTTATGAAACGCCCTTCTTTCCTGATTCCATAAATATATAGTTTGTCCATATTAGCTCAAACCGTTTTTAAGATATGAGCAATCAAACATTTAAAAAGCTGTATTCATTTGAGCTTAATACGTCTAGAATGCCTTGGAAAAGAAAATCCCCGTAATGGCGATGCATTAGAATACAGCTTTTTAAATGTTTGATTGCTCATATCTTAAAAACGGTTGGAGCTAATATGGACAAACTATATATTTATGGAATCGGGAAAGAAGGGCGTTTCATAAAACTAAATAATATACAGGGTGTTCCATTAAAAAAACAACAACTTTACGCCACAGTTCCTTTGTTTTAAGTCAGATCGCTTTTTAAATGGTAATTTTAGATTCTTCGGCAAAGCATAAACTAAATGGCTATATTGGTTTAAATATAAATACAGGGAAACTAAAAAAATAGGCCCCTGTTCAGTCCTGGTTGGATGACCCTGTACATGTAACTATACGGTCAGTTATATATCCATCTCTTGTTAATCTAGCCAATGCCTGTGCCCGAAAGCTGTTTATAGAATTAGGGATTTTAAAATCACGTGTTGGCTAATATGTTTGACAAGAGAGACGTTAAAGCATTAAAAACTAAGGTGAAATCCACTATAGATGATATTTTTAGCGAAGCGCGTTAAGATTAACGGCATTAATTCTAATGGATATATATTTATGCAAATAGTAAAGTAATATAAATTTGTAATTTATTTAATTTGCAAAATTATTGGTGAGGTACTGCCTCACCTGCCTCATAGGAAAAGCCGCCACTGTACTGCACTACTCAACTTTATTCAACCCTTGTACGGAAAATAGTCTCGTTCTATTGTCGCAGCGTTAAGCAAGGTTTTTTTCCCAAAGGATGTTCAATATTCCCTCTGCTCTTTTCTAATAGCCTCACATTCTTGCTTGATAACGGCAATTATAACGATGATAGCCCTATGTATTGCAATATTCCTGCTTACACTTCCTGATTGACATACAGTCAAGTTATAAGGCCATTATTAGACGTGGATAATTGCCTTAATGGACACTAATGGCAGGTGTGTGGGTGTTACCGTAATTTACTTAATAATTGGTATCGTTGGGATCGATACAATTTTCCTGTCTGATTATTTAATTAATTATAAGGAGCTACGAAAGGTCTATCATTGAAGGTAATAATCAGCTAAGTGAATTTAATTAACTTATATAAATTTTAGTTCTGCGATCCCTAGTGTGATCCCTATTCGAAAATTAAGAGTGTGGTAGTACCTATAAAAAAATTAATAATTTTAATTTACCTAACAATGCTTAGCTTATTTCTTTTGATGTTACCTTTTTACCTATCGATGAATCTATTACTTTGGTTAATCAACTTATTACCTTAAAAAATGTAAATCTGATCAAAAAATAAGAAATCATTAATTCTCTTACAGTATGCCTCAAACAAAATTACTTTGAGTTCAGTGAGAATATATATATACACTTGCAAAAATGGTCTTATTATGGGTAACCCCCTTAGTCCTTGATTGGCTGAAATATTTATGGATTTTTTAGAAGATACAATAAGCAATCTTTTCAAACAGTTAACAGCCTACACAATAATATCAAGTTTACAATAGAACACGAAAGTGACAACTCTATTCATTTTCTTCATTTTAATATTAAGAGAGAAAAAAATAGACGCGTTTTCACCGTATATTGATACTGTCATACACAACTCTTCACGCCACCATATACAACACAAATTAGCTATACAGTATGATCCATGGACTAGTAGGTAACTCTCCCTCTAAATAAAATCAATCTCCAAAAATAACTAAATATTGTAAAACAAATTGCAGTATACATTCATTGGCCAAACGGGTACAGACATTTTAACAAAAGAACGCAGGAACATTATAGCAGTTTTCTAAAAAAAAAACCGACTCAAACTATGCTAACCATTTAGTTGATAACTAGCGTGGACCCGGCATGCGTTGCAACCCGCTGGTATAAATACAAACCCGATATATTAGTACCCGGCATGCCACTTTCTGAAATTGCACCCGTGCGAAGCCAGGGCGGGTCGCTAGTTATACATTATACATTCCCCTTGAATCACTCTATCTATCAAAAAAACCGCTTCAGAATCCGTTGCGTAGTTTTAAAGATTTACGCACATAAGGGGACAGACAGGCGACAGCGACTTTGTTTTATACTATGTTAAGATTAACATAATTTCAATCCTTTCTTTAAAACCTTACATACAGAAAACAAAGGGTTAAAACTAAATTTGTTAGAATCTATGGAAATAAATAAACTTAAAAATACGGACCTGTTACTAAATGATCAACTAGATTTAAATAATTCACCTTTGTTAAATTTATTCTGTTGACCATATAGGTACTTAAGATTTTGTAAATTATCCTTTTTGTACCTAATTTAATTTTTTAAACCCTCTGTTGCATTTTCCCGCTATTGTACCCCTTTCACTGTTTTATTTACAACTTCAATAATTTAATTTTATTTTACTCTTTCTAGTTCAACTTTGTTTTACTGTATCCCATAATACCTACTAAAAATTCGGTAACAACGAATCCGTTCATGCCTAGAAAAAAGTCAAAAATACGTACTTTTTCTTAACATTTTTTTTACATCTGTGAATCCTACCCTTTATGCAGGAAAAATGATACTTACTAACCGTAACCTGGTAGAGCAAGTCATCAGCTATAAATATGATGCTCATAGAGTCTATAAAATCCTTTGTTTTAGCAGTTTTAACTTAATTTCCTAATATTATACCTACTATACAGGGTGTCCCGAAATTAGCGTGCAATATTTCTAGGGCGTAAACTATATCCAAAAATATGACAAAAATATCCTATAAACATACCCCGAGAAATGCTCCTTTAGGGGGCTAGAGCCCCTCAAAGATGGTCCGGAAGGAAGTCTTTTTTTATAATAGTATGGAAACCCTTAAAGATAATGACATGAAAATTGGTACGTGCCTTCCAACCGATAAACTGTACATAACAGTAAGTTTAGAGTGAAAATATTTCTTCCAGTGGCGTCGCACGGAGTGGGGCTGAGGGTAAATATTATCCTATATTTTTTATTTCTAGGATTTTTTAAATTTAAGTACAATATTTTAAGAACCTCGAGTTTTTTTTTTAAAAAGTACCCCTTGTTTTATTTCGATAGGAGGCACCGTTTTCAAGTAAAATTAATTTTAAAATAAAACGTATTTTTCAAAAGAAAGGTTAGTCCATATGAGTTCAGGTAAATCCGAAAGTTAGCGTGCA
Organism: Polydrusus pterygomalis; assembly: GCA_963969555.1. Taxonomy (NCBI): domain Eukaryota; kingdom Metazoa; phylum Arthropoda; class Insecta; order Coleoptera; family Curculionidae; genus Polydrusus; species Polydrusus pterygomalis. The sequence continues at coordinate 48,567,845 of OZ018378.1, forward strand.
ATATTCCTAGGGCGTAAAGTACATCAAAAAATATTACAAAAATGTTCTATAAACATACCCTCAGAAATGCTCCTTTAGGGGACTAGAGCCTCTCAAAGGGGGGCAAATTTTTTTTTCGTAATAGCATGAAGTCTTTGAAATGATCCATTTTCTATTAAATTTCGATGGACCGTAGCAAATCTTCTACGGCTAGGTATTCTTCTATGCGGAAATCGCCTTCTGTACTCTATTACAGCGGCAGTAGAACTACCATTACAAAATCCATACACAAAATGAATATCTGTGAGTTCTCTGTTGCCCCCTTTTGAGAGGCTCTAGTCCCCTAAAGGAGCATTTCTGAGGGTATGTTAATAGAACATTTTTGTAATATTTTTGGATGTACTTTACGCCCTAGGAATATTGCACGCTAACTTTCGGATTTACCTGAACTCATATGGACTAACCTTCCTTTTGAAAAATACGATTTATTTTAAAATTAATTTTACTTGAAAACGGTGCCTCCTATCGAAATAAAACAAGGGGTACTTTTTTAAAGAAAAAACTCGAGGTTCTTAAATTATTGTACTTAAAATTAAAAAATCCTAGAAATAAAAAATATAGGATAATATTTACCCTCAGCCCCACTCCGTGCGACGCCACTGGAAAAAATATTTTCACTCTAAACTAACTGTTATGTACAACTTATCGGTTTGAAGGCACGTACCAATTTTCATGTTATTATCTTTAAGGGTTTCCATACTATTATAAAAAAATACTTCCTTCCCGACCCTCTTTGAGGGGCCCTAGCCCCCTAAAGGAGCATTTCTCGGGGTATGTTTATAGGACATTTTTGTCATATTTTTGGATATAGTTTACGCCCTAGAAATATTGCACGCTAATTTCGGGACACCCTGTAGACTACCTACGTAAATAAATAGTTATATTATATATAATAAGGAATAGGCATGCGCACTGCAAAATTATCGTTTGACCAATGGGAAAATATACAGGTCTGGGCTTAATCACCTTGTTTCTGTGGCCTAGGCCTAGTTAGATGTTTTGGTCACTTACTGAAAATACGAAATACCCGGTATTTTGCCCATATTTGGGCAAATAAAATCATACAATGGTCTTTACTAGTCATTGTATCTAATTAATTCTAAAATTGCCTTTCTTGCCCTTAAAAACATAACTACTTCAAATTTGATTTATATCTGTTTGGACCGTTTTTCTAAAATAAATGTTTACTTTGTTGATCACTGTGTATAATTTGTTATAAGAAATGAAGCACCTATTTTCAAGTCTACTATATCCTGTTGCTGTATGGCCCCTTAGTTATGGGATACCCTGTACCTATAGAAATTATATACAGTGACCGGCAAAGAGTTCGCAACATATGGGAAAAATTTTTATTAGCGGAATATTAAAGAATATTTTTTGGGGAATTGAATGTGCATGTCCCATAACCTTAAAATCGATTTTGACATACGTCACGTGACCAATGGTATGGCGGGAAAGTTGAAAAAAACAATATGAAATCATCATAAATCAGATAAGTTGATGAGATATCGAAAAAATTCCAAGAATAAAAAGTGTTTAGAATTCCATTAGAACCTTAAATACAATGTTTGGGATATCTACTTAAAAAAAACATAAAATCGAATATTTTTGTAAATATTTTTTTACCGAATTAGAAATCCTTAAATTCATTAATCCAAAGAAAATTTTATTTATAACCGTAAAAAATAATTTTGAATTTCGCAGAAATCTTTCAAAAAATCTAAAAATTTTAATTATTTTTACAGTTATAAATAAAATTTGCTTTGGATTAATGAATTTAAGGATTTCTTAACATAATAGAATATTTCGATATAAAAAATATCGATAAGGTTATTAGAAATAGACTATTGCAACAGCTGGTATCCAAGTGTAAACGAATTTTTTGAATTATTGCTCCAAATTGTCAGAAAAACAAAAGAATATTTCTAGTTGTGGTCACCAGATGTCAGTTTTACTTTAATGAAGCTTTAAGAAAGGAAAAATATGGAAAATTTTAATTCGGTAAAAAAATAGTTACAAAAATATTCGATTTTATATTTTTTTAAGTAGATATCCCAAACATTGTATTCAAGGTTCTAATGGAATTCTAAACACTTTTTATTCTTGGAATTTTTTCGATATCTCATCAACTTATCTGATTTATGATGATTTCATATTGGTTTTTTCAACTTTCCCGCCATACCATTGGTCACGTGACGTATGTCAAAATCGATTTTAAGGTAATAGGACATGCACATCCAATCCCTAAAAAAAGATTTTTCAATATTCCGCTAATAAAAATTTTTCCCATATGTTGCGAACTCTTTGCCGGTCACTGTATAAATATTTTTTCCAAAGATAATAAAGTTAAAGGAATAAAGAAATATTTTATTTTTCTTTACTTAAAATTAGGTTTTCCCAAAAGAGCCCTTTGCTTTGATATTCTTTTCGATATGTCTTCACGAAATAAATCTGGCCTTTTTATCTACGCCTCTTTAGCCAAGGTAACGAAGTCAAGTTTTGGCTGTTTAGGAAAACTCAGCAGAAAATATATTTTTAGTAAACATCGACCCACTTTGAGATTTGTGGGCGGTCTAGCGCAGGCCAGGGTTTAGGTAGATAGAGGCAGTTTTTTTTTTAAGCAAAGCGTTTCGACAGTTGACACACTCATGTGAGATTAACAGCTGTGACTGGTTTCTTCCTAAAAGTTCCCAGTTCAGTAGTGGGCCGTAGTAAGCTCACGCGCCAGGTTTCAGAGACTAAATTTTCTTGGTCTTTATTATTTCATTTAAACCGTGAATAAAATAAACCAGTTTAGGTTAATTAGTTCTCCTATTTGCAATAGCAAAAGTTTCATTTATCATTATTTGCTATTATAAATTTAATATTATTTGTTTATCCGTTTTTATTATTATTACTGTACAATAGGTTGCCAAACCTTGAGCTCACTATGAACTAATCCAGCTGTTTGTTTTTAAAAACACATGGCATTTCGGCGACTTTGTCCTACGCCGCAAACGTAAATTATAATAAGGCAACGCAGCGTTGAACGCGAAACATGCGCAAGCGCACCGTTTGCCACTGGATTGGCTCGTAGCTACAATATTTGGGCGGCGAAACTTTTGTATGTTGTCAGGGTTGTTCATAGCGTTTTCCATTGGTAAGTTCACTGCATGTCAAATTAGTGATGTGAGAGGAGAATATTCTTGAGAACGGGAATATTCTCTGTAAGAAAATTCTCCCGAGAATATTCTCTAGGGAAGTTTTTCTACATAATTTACACCGCCTAGATTTACACTAAAAAATTTTGCAATAATTTTAAAAATTTTGAGTTTCTCTAATCTTTTCTATAACTCTGGCAACAGTGTTTCACGTCTGGCACTCTGGCAACAGTGATTCAGGGAAATCCCCTAGAAGCGCGAACGTATACCGTATACTCGTATACAGCTGTGTGAATTGTAAATGGTGTGGTGGCGGTGAGACTAGTTTTATTTTGGCGTTCCGTTCGCCTCAGTTTAGACCGTCTATAAGTATAAAAACATGGAAAAAAATAAATTAAAGGGTATCACAAAACCAAAAAGTAACATTCTCAGAAAATTCTCTAACTTGAGAATATTCTCCAAAAGATTATTACCGAGAATTTTACATCACTATGTCAAATGTATTTCTATATTTTACCAATGAATAACGCCATAACTTCTAATCTATCGCACGTTGAGTTCGATGTTTCATTGTAAATAAAATTAACGCTGTATTTTTGCAAGCCATTATGCTAATAAACCATTAAAACCACTGTACAAGTTTAAAATATGATGAATGCAATGGTAAAAGAAGTTAGCCCAGTCCTGTCTCTGTCGCCAACATCTTAACATAAAATAGACCAGACTTCAACAGGGTGCTATAAATGACAGGTGATTTAGCCACGATGTGGTGTGTTTTGACTTTAGATGCTGATTTAAATCACTGGACCCCTGTGAACACTGTAAACTCGTTCAGTTACAACAAGTTTTGTTGTGGTGCGAATAGTTTGCTAGCATTAGGTAAATTTACCTATCAACTCATCAGAGGGGAACGCAAAGACACAAAAATATCTAACCTAAACTAATAATAGGATTGCTAAATAATACTGAACGTGATGGTATACAGAATCGTCTATTCGCTGCATTGATATATGGCTTTAATTTAAAGTTGTAAAGTCATTAGTTTATAAAACATACAACATACAATACAATCTTGCGGCTGCAGAAGAATTTTTCTGGTCACTCCAAAAATTAGGAGCATATCAATTTGTTCATTTTTAGTAACAGTAACCATTTTATCTGATTTACAATGTAAGTTTAATAAACGAATGACATTACAATTTTAATTTAAAACCATATTAGTTTTCAAAACCATTCCATTGTTTTTCAAGGCCGCTTTTATATTTCTGTAGAAAAGACGGGCGGCAATAATGCATAACGCTTTTAAATTTGCGATTGGGACTTGGGCAAATTTTTTCGTGTCAATTTTAAAATAGCATAGGAGTGTATGGTACCAAATTGTTGAAAAAAAATGCTCGTTTTAAATATAGGTAGTGAACTACCTACCATCGTTCCATTTGGAAAAATGGAGGAAACGTTAAGAAAACAAAATTTCATTTTTTAAACGCTTGTGAAACTTAGTCAATTATTGTGACTTAGTTTTAATTTTCATATACTACTTGACTATAAATTAACAGATTTAATTAATTTGTAGCACTCTAGATTGAAAATAAGCATTAAAATGTGTGAAACACGTCAAAAAATTACAAGTGAGGTGTCATTTTACTCAGAATGTTATGCTGAACCCAAATAAGTAAAAATATACAAGATGTCCCATTTAAAATACCAAAGTCAAGGTCAAACCGGAAGTGCTAACAAATTGAAAATTATGCCAATAAATGCAGACATATCTTATGCATAATCTCAAAATTTCATTTTAATATCTATACATACAGAAAAGTTATAGGGGTGAACGTCTTTTGAGAAACACCCGGTATAGTATTAAGATGAGCTTTAAGACTACCTTTATGGTTAACTTTTATATTATTCAGCTGAATTTAAAATACAACTCATATATTTAGAAGCCGCCGCTGGCCGTAATAGAGCAGGCAGCGATTGTTGACGTCAAAAACAGTTGATTGCATCTAAACTCATTTGGGAAAAATTACATAAACAAGCACTCATTACGGTGTGATGGATATTTATTTTCCATAAATTCTTTATTTTTACTTACAAGTACAAATGAATAGTAATTATTACTTTTTCTATATGTTAAATTTTACAAATTTGATAACAGTGTAGGGGCGCCGTGACCTATTCTCTAAATTTTACCATATAAAACCTATAAAATGGAAAAAAGAATTTATGTTTGTGACTAGCGGGGACCGCAAAATTTATTGAACAACCGGTGTTTCTATTTTTAAACCTGCCTCGCGCTTGTCAGGGGAAGTTTTTCTTTTGACATTTAGAGTTTTGCAAATTAGTATTATAAATAATAATTTTGAGCTATAAAAAAATATTCATAAGTTATATCACAAGAGGTGAATATTCTAAATAAAATATTTACCTCGAGTGGTATATGTTAAGATTATATACCAAAAAAAAAGAAAAAATACAACGAAATGCAAGATTTTTAAAATGATTTATGTAGCTACCAGAAAAACGGACAAAACGAAACAAAACCTAAACAATTGACAAAGTAATAAAACTAACAGAAAATTAGTTATAAGTATTATTGTTAAACACACAGTTATTATAATAAACAGTAGTGGCTTGCTGGTGTTGCTGGAAACTCTTCGAGCTGCAAGAGACTGGAGCTTCGTGTTGGTCCAACCCATTAGTTGGAGGGTGACCTCTTAAACCTTGAATAGTGTTTTCGTGATGAGTTTTGTCCATCTGCAAGTATGGCTTTATGGATGCAGCACTACTATGTCCAGTTATTTTTATAAGAGTTTGTTCGCTCACCACCTGCTTTGCTTAATGTAGAGACAGCTGTGGCTCGATTGGAATGGTTTGTGATTTTTTCTTTCTCAGTATCTAGTCCAATTTTTTGTGCTGCTTGTTTTGTCCAATTAGAAAGAGTATTTTTTCCAATGGGACAGTTTTTGTACCAATTTCCCATTTGCCAATTTGGATTTACTGTCAGGAATAGTCTTTGGGTAGTTATATTTTGCCCTCTTTTTGAAATTAGTTTTCTGTAAAGGCGAACTGGACATAAATCGGCATCTTTTGTGTTTGCCACTAACCATTTTGAATTTGAAAGCTTTTTGTCTCCGCCTTGGGATGTTTTTGAAAAGATTGGGTTATATTCCATTCTATTACTTTTTGTACCATCGCTATAATATTCTTCTCTGAAATACGTATTTAGGCATGTCTCGGCTTCTCCTCCTCTCCATGCTAATTCCACAGCCGCTATTTGATAGAACTTTTTCTGTAAATCCTCGGGGTTATTTTCGTCAAAAATTTTTACCATCTTTTTGTACTCGTCGTAGGTTAGTGCTCTTGCACTTTTCCGGTGATTTTTTGGATCAGCCTGAAGCAGTTTTCTTTTAGAATTTCTAGCCATACGTGCTTTTTGGAATTCAGGATCTTTAAAAGGATCAAATTTAATGTTGTATTTATTGAAGTACCTTTCTTGAAGCAGTTGGGCTGTTTGGTTCCACATTGTCTTGATAACCCCTTCCTTGTAGTCAGAACCATCTTTTTTCTTCATATTAAAACTCCAGTCTTCCAATATAGCGGCAAGCTGTATTATAGTTGTATTTTTGGTCAATATATACTGCCGTGTTTCGCAGAATTTCTCGAATTGGGTCCATATATACTTTTTTGTTTTTGTTGTATTTTCTGGGATAGTCTTTTCAGCGTTTTTTCTTATATTTTCGACTAAAACATTACCGAATCGGCAAGATTCCATTTTTTAAAAAATGTGACATGAATCTAACAACATCAAAAACTTGATTTGTTGAAAGGGATTTTTATTATTATAGAAACGGTCTATAGCAACCATCAAATATTTTAAACTTGTTATGATGTTGTTATGCATTGGCATTGTTGTGGCAGGTGGCCCGGGGTATATCCACTTATGCGGGGTATATTCAGTATAATATGCATCTGATTGGTCGCAAAACAGCGTTTAATTGGTCAGAATCGGATTGAGGTATATAATCAAAATTATATTTTGCTCTATTATCACTTTTTTTACATGTTCTATACTTATTCAAAAACACGTTTCTACTTTTATTTGTGGTGATTAAGCTGCAGCTTTCTAGAAATAAATTACCTGCTTTTTCAGATCGTGGCGTTTATAGTTATGAGAAACAGCATCTCATTAACTTTAATAATTTTGTACCATTTAACGCCGAATCCAATTCCTTTCCCGGGAGTAAAATTAAAGCCAAGCCGAAAGTTCCAAGTAATAAACTGGGAGAATAAGGAAACGTATTTCAAAAGGTAAAAGAAGGAAATTTATTCGAAATTCGCGAATAAGGAATATAAGGATTGCCGCGGAAACAGCCAATCGCTGACAAACATTGGCTATATTTTGATTTCCGATATAAATGTACCGGGTGTACAACTAATAAGGGACGCCGACTGTATCTTGGAAACCGTTTATCTTTTTTTTTCTCGAGGAGAATCTTCTAAAGACTGGCACCCTGTGAGGCAGAGTAGTGTCGGATTCAACCCTGATGGGGCTGCCTACCGACTAAACTCCCCTTATTCCTACGGTTTCCGTGCCATAGGCGTATAAACCTTCAGACCACTCGCTTAGTATTTCCGCTCTGCACGCCTAGTGCATGTTTTGCTTCGTACTTCGCCTATGCCTAGGTACCGGTGTACCGGGTGAGTCAACGATTGCGCGAAGTAATTTTAATCCTTGAAGAGAAGATTTGTCGATAATGAGCTTTTGTATGGAGGTATGGTTAGATATCTGGCACATTTTAAAAATATTTTGAATTATACAGGGTGCGCCCAAAAAGTAGGGTTTCATAAAGTTACATTTTTTTAAATGGGACACCCTATATTTGAATACATGTATTAATTCTACGTGTTATTTCATACATTTTTATTAATGGTTTAATATACGAAAAAGTTATAGTTTTTTAGATAACTCGACTTATATGAAAATTTTGCATTTGCAAGCATCTCGTTGTGGTGAAAATGCTACTTAAATTTTGACACTAAGCGATTCATAATTTTTATATTTACTAATTAAAGTGAAAAATACATATTCACTATGAAATATTTGCCGTCTCATTTACAGGATGTTTACTTTCTATAGGACCAACGTCAGAAAACTTCTAATTGAAAAATATTACTTTTATTAAGTGGAACACCCTATATATTTTTCTGTCATCTTATAGCTCGTCATAAACTCTTCAACTTTTGTAAAGAACGTCCTATCCCTATCTCTAATAGTTTTTGAAATATTTTGATATTTCGAGATTTAATGTCCTCGTTATAGCATTTTTTGTCAATGGATCACGCCTGTTGAATAGGCTGGGCCGAAAAAGTAAAAGATTGGAAATTGCAAATGGTATACTTGCCAATATCTGACTATACATCTAAAAGTAATTTGTGGAAAATTTTATTAAAATCCGTAAATGTTTAGCCGCGCCCCTGTGACCTTGAAAATGAGTAAAAAGGCAGATTTTTCAATATTTAATATTTTTTAAATCCAAAATTATAATTTTTTTGTGACTTGTGGATGTGGGAGTGTGTATAAAAATAATTTTTTCAATAAAATATTTTTCTGTTGGATAGAAATTACAAATTTGTCCTCAAAATCTTCATTTACACGTAATTTAACGTTTTCAGAGACAAATTTGTGATTTCCATCCAACAGAAAAATATTTTATTGAAAAAATTATTTTTATACACATTCCCACATCCACAAGAAGTCACAAAAAAATTATAATTTTGGATTTAAAAAATATTAAATATTGAAAAATCGGCCTTTTTACTCATTTTCAAGGTCACAGGGGCGCGGCGAAACATTTACAAATTTTAATAAAATTTTCCACAAAATACTTTTAGATGTATACTCAGATATTGGCAAATATACCATTTGCAATTTCCAATTTTTCACTTTTTCGGCCCAGCCTACTGTTGAATCAAACATTTCCATTAAATTTTGAAAACTTCGAGGACTGGGTGTTCGCGCTCGGGATATTTCATCCGGTATAGTTGTTCAGCAAAAAGACACTTTTTATCGCCCTCGCCCAAAACATAAATCATATCGATTAATTCATTTTTTGAGAAATTCATTTTGAGTACCAACTTATAAAATGATTGGACAATAAACTTTGCTGTAAAAAGGCATAATTTTTACATTGATCTGATTCTTAATGTGTCATTCACTGCCATTATTTTCATTTATTTTCAATGGCTATTGTGATCCCTTGCTTTTGGCATATGAAGAAGAAAGACGGTATTCTGGACAGGGTTGTGATTTTGTCCACTTTTTTTGATTTTGTCCAGGACATGGACAAAAACGGACAAAATCGGACAATATTGGACAAAATCAAATTTCATTACATTTTATTAAATTTGTTGATTTAGGCAACCCAAAATACACGTTTGTATTGTGTATTATATAAACAATAAATACCAAATTAAAAATTCCAGAAAATGGCTATTTGTTATTTCATTATGGGGCCTTAAGGTGGGAGTATCAACATGCTTGCCAACCTATTTCGCGTAGATTTATTTATGTTTTTTAGCTTTTATACAAAATCTAAAGAAAATCAGTATCGACTTGATATTCTCTAGGTATTAACTGACATATTTAATAAATATCAAGGAATTTCATAACTTATTTTAGGAGAATTGTATAGCGAAAAATATCGTGTAAGATTTTTTTAACATTATTATGTCATTGTTCTTTCACTATACAATTCTCCCAAAATAAGCAATGTAATAAATTGATATTTTTGTAATCTATCAGATACTACCTAAATAATGTACCGACGATATTGATTTTTTTTAAATGTTAGTTATTAAAATAATAAACTCAAAAAATCAACGCGAAATAGGTTATAGGTTGGCAATAGATTGAACGATGTTGAGAATTCAACCTTAAGGTAAATTTTCATGCGTCCGTCATCCGATGGCACGATGATCCGACGGTATCCCGGTATTGTTGTTTAAGTTTTTTTTGACACCCTAATCCTAATATAATAAAGTTTTTTTAATTTTATATGTGTTTAATTTGATTTTGTACAATTTTGTCCATTTTGTCCAGAACAATTGATTTTGTCCGGACGGACATAATTGGACAAAATCGTCCAATTATGTCCACTTGGACGAATTCAACCAACCCTGATTCTGGAGCTGGTAGATCAAGGCAGATGTTAGTCAGCCGGTCATCGTTTTGTTTACTTTCGTGTTTTGTGCAATTACGACCCCTTTCCTGTTAGAACAAACACATATTCTCTAGAATTCTAAGGAGAGATCACATCTAGATAGACTAGAAAATATCGTGGTACCAGTAAAAATTGTTGTTTTTACTTCAGTTTTGAAAATTGACGTGTTTACTTTCAAGGATTTTTTAAGGTAAATTGTGGCAATTTTAGTGGTTTCAGAAACTGCCTTTTTAAAGTTTTTGTGCATTTATTTAGAAAAAAAAACACCGGCATACTATTCGTCAATGCTTCCCTGAACAGCCCTTCCAAAATTAGATACTAATTATTTTTTTTAATATTATTGCAAGGTTCCGGAAATTACCCCTGCATTCAAGCCATTTATAGGTCTTTTATACATGATTGACCTTGAGAACTGTGCCCTTAATTCTTGATTTACTAATCATACAACAGTAAGTCATTCCCGGCAAAGACCTTAATGCCATAATCAAAGACTATATTTTTTTTAACTCTGGGCTAAATAAAGTGAAACTATGAAACAGCAACGTAAAATTTGAATAATTCACTATAACTAAGCTGTAAGGCAAATTTATTCCACCAAAGAAAAATTAAAGCCAAAGCGAAAAGTTAAATAAACCTAAGAAATAAGGAAACTCGGAATTTTATCTCAAGATGGAATTTATTCCAGCAGATATATCCGCGAAAACATCCAATCGCTTGCAGTGTTTTTCTGTCACGCATAAACTTTTATCAATTTTGGTAAAAGTCGTATGAGCCAAGCAATTAAATTCGTATATAAGATAGACCCTTTTTGGCAGTCTAATGCCAAAGGCATGAATATGAATTTTTGATATATAAAAATAAATTTTAGAATATAACTTTATGTGTGTATTGCGTTTTTTGGCACTGGTAGAAACCAAATGGCCAGAGAATATAACTTTAGTATTGTAAGTACTCTTGTAAGAACATACGTATAGAGTAATTCTCCAATAAATATCAATGAAACATTAAAAAGCTAAAAGTGTTTTACTAGTGTCAAAACACTTACTAGTGTCAAAACACCCTGTGGAATAATTAAGAAGCAAAATTACTTCAAAATATAAGTTTCCATTAAGCCGCAAATCTTCTTTGCATTTTGGTTGTTGGTTCATGTCAATACGTGCATTTGTTCTCACCCAAATGCAAAATGATCTTGATGATGTCAATAATTTAGGAAACGCAAAACTAAAGCTATTGATGACAGATTTCTTGTACTTAAAACTCTTCGGAATCGTCGTCTGGCGTTAGTACAGGCGAAAAACCAACCTCGAGAGGTTCGAATTAAATCAGTTCTTGGACAGTTCGTCGAAGATTACACGAAGGTAATTTAAACTCACGCAGACCAGCAACTGGACCTAAATTACTTCCGCCTCGTAAGGGTCAAGAATGGAGGAATATTATCCAGGATGATATTCGCGGGCTAATTGATGGCATAAACCGACGTGTACAGGCAGTACTAAGGACTAGAGGAGTCAATAAAAATAATAGAGATGTGTTTAAGTGAAAAAGTTGTTGTTGGTATTATTTATCCAATCTCAGTTTGAGGACATTCCAATCATTCCATACGGCAATAAACAGTCTCAAAGAGACCGACCGCACAACCAGGGTTGTCAGATCTTTCTCCTTCAATTCTTCAAGTTTTTTTATTAAAGATATTTCATTTATATCAGTATTCAATTGTTAGTCAGTAACTTTCTTTGAAAGCTAGTTTGCAAATATACTTTAAACCGAGGAGTTTTGAGTGTGACAGAAAAAAATAACAAGCCATTCATTGTTATAATAATACATTTTTTAGTCCTTAAGAAACAATATAACTGAAATCAAGACAAAACGTGTTTTCAGTGTTTAAAAACAACTAATTAACAAACCCTTGTTTCTCGTATATACTTACATTGTGCTTACAAATCCGAAAATTTTGAAGAATTGGCAACAGCATGTAATTTGTTGCGATTGCAAGCGCCAGGATATAAGCTGAACCGGTACCCGGCCCGTCTGACGATCGATTCTGCCAGACAGAGATAGGCCAGTGACCGCCGATGGCGTGGAAGAGACGGAGATAAAATATACGTGGTTATGGCTTGATGAACGGGCCGGAGTCTGGTTGACGAGAAAGAAGTTCTGATAAAAAAATTAAAGCATTTTCTGAGCAGTGTCGTGCCGTGTCAGGTTTATTTTTCTGATTTTAGTTTTGTATATAGAATTTTTGAGTTACCTTATATTTATTATTTTAATATAATATTATTATATATACAGTGGGTTTATAAAGTGTAGTATGTGCAAACACCTAATGTAAAACAAACTTATAAGTGTGTATACGCATATTAATTATTTGTGTGGAACGCCTATGGTTAGGAAATTCCCACAGTTTAATGTCATTAAATTGACCTAAGAAACACTATACCTGTTAAGTTTGTTTTGCGAAAACGTTATTTTTAAAATCTTAGGTATATTATGCTATATATGCACCTTTTTCCGTAAATTTATTTGTTTATTAAATCTTGATTATTACAATAACATTTGTTTTCTTGCAATTTAATAGTCTTATTTTATTTTAAATGCAATGGCAATGAGAAAATTATGGAAAAATTTAAATTATTGACAACATCAAGATCATTTTGCATTTGGGTGAGAACAAATGCACGTATTGACATGAACCAAAAACCAAAATGCAAAGAATATTTGCGGCCCAATTAAAACTGATATTTTGAAGTAATTTATTTGCTTCTTAATTATTCCACAGGGTGTTTTGACACTAAGCAAAAAAAAACTTTTCAATTACCCTTGTCTAATATGTCAAAAAACCAATTTCTCTTAAAATTTGTATACGCATACTAAAACTAATAAATGTATCTATAGCTCTCTAAAAAATCACCTAAATCGGGGTCAAAATAAAAAAGTTATACAGCCCTAAACTTGATCCAAATTTTATGATGCCCGTTTTTTTTGCACGCGAGTGTATATTGAATCATGGATACCGCTCACGAGCTACTTTGTAGTTGCGGTAACTAACTAAAAAATTAGAAAGTGATCTATTTTACCGTCAGCGGTTCAATTGTTGCTTGAAATATTGTATAGTAGACAAGTTTAAACCTATCCGCGCGCACTAGTGAGTAATTAGTTGCCCATTCGTATGCAAGATTTCCTTTTTATTTTGAACATTGGTTTGTTTTATAAAAATTAAGTAAACAATAATTATCGGACAATGTGGATGTGGAATTATTTATAATTGAAATTATGCAGCGCCGTATGCACTGTATTATTTAACATTAAAAGAGTATTCAGAGTCGAACCGAAATTTAAAAGACCAGTTCTGGATACAATCATTTGAGAAGTTTATTTAAATTTGGCACCACTTGGCAAAACAGACCGTTGAAACGCCGTTGTTTGACGATTGGATGAACCCAGTAACCCTTTTTTTGATAATTACCGCAACAAAACAAGCTACTTCAAAGAAATCCATCGTAATGAACTAAACAAAAGCAACTAGTAGGTCTTGCGCGATTTTCAAACTAATTAGCGACTTTTTAATTAAGCAACTTTTAATTTGAGCAATAACAAAATCGCTAGTGCGCGGCTGGCCTTAAAATGTACATCGAGTGCGGTCTGCGCGCTTGGGGATTCATTGTCTTCTTAATGCTTCAGACATTTTTGTTTACAATGTCTGGTCTTTGGGATGAGTATAGTATAGTTTTTAAATTTAAGTCCGAGTAGAATACTTATTCGGGACTATCGATGAGAATTGTTCTAAGAAAGAAATACCTAGTAATTTTATTATATTAAGCGAGAAGGGTAGTCTTGACCGACTAGTTAAATAACAAAAAATGTAATTCTTGGGGTATCGGTCCTGATGAGGCCTTATTAAATGAAAATGCTTTTTTAAGCTACGCCAAGCTTTCGATAATGTTTATTATCTTCTGCAGGGCTACAATATGAACAAAAAATCAATTAGTCATAAAAACTCTAAGGTTTAGAAAACTGATTGGGAGAAATGTTTATTTGATTTTTATAACGGTCAAAAAAGACAATTTTCGAAAAAAAGTTTAAAAATCAATCACTTACTGCTAATTAGCATTATGTAGGGCAACCAATACGAGCATTAAAAAATATGCGTGGAAAATGGAAATTGTTTTGCTACATTTTCACCAGGTTATGACGATGGCTTGTGCGTCTGGTTTCTTACTGTACGAACGAGATCTACATAATGCTAATTAGCAGTAAGTAAATGATTTTCAAACTTTTTTTTCGAAAATTGTGATCTTTTTTGACCATCATCAAAAAAATATTTCTCCCAATCAGTTTGCTAAACCTTAGAGTTTTTTATGACTAATTGATTTTTTGTTCATATTGTAGCCCTGAAGAAGATAATAAACATTATCGAAAGCTTGGCGTAGCTTAAAAAAGCATTTTCATTTAATAAGCCCTCATCAGGACCGATGCCCCAAGAATTACATTTTTTGTAATTTTATTAACTTTTTAACATAACACTCTTAGTACTGTAAATAATAAAAAAAACCAACAAATTATCAAGCCCGGTCGCCGGCACCCGTACTTAAATTCGATAGTTGAAAATTAAATGTAAACAGTTACAAACTGACAATAAATATTCGAATATCCATTTTACCATCCTCCTTACTGCAGAGATCAGTTTAGCCCTTACAAATTTTTCTAGGAAATAAACTAAGAACTGCTCCCACAATGTAACTCCGCTCTTCTTCCCACTCGTTTCTGCAAAATGGCAACGTTCGTCGGAACCTCATCGACATTTTAATTGGCTTCTAGCCCCAACAGATTATTTTTCTTCGTCTTTCCCTTAAGTAGTAGCATGCGTTGATTTCTCTCTTGCACGCTTGCGCATTAAAATTGGCCTGGTAACGGAGACAGAGAGCCGTGGCCCGTGGCCAAGGCTCGTTCGGACCGAATATACTGCAGGGACGTACGATAGTACCGTTACGTGCATTTTACTTGCCAGAGTGCGGTTGCGATCATAAAAGTCTTGTAAATTACGAGCGATATGATATTTTAGAGGTAATAGTAATAATACCGAAACAAACCAAGTTTGACTGATAGGATGAATCTTAAACTTAATAAAGATAAAGATACATAAGAGGAGAATAATTGAGGGAGGTCATTGACCAAATGACCTTATGGACAGGGACGGGCTGGCGGGCGGAGCCCGCCGCGCCTTTTGTTCTAGCGCCCTTGCTGCGCCTTTTGCCCTAGCCTGGCGCCCCTTTTTGTTTACGTGAACGGATATAAATAATAGGAAAAACCAAAACCAAAATCGCAAATATTACAAAAATTAATAATTTAATGTTTTGGTGGCGCCCGCATGCGCAATAAAAAACAACTTGTTATTCGGTGCCGCCTGGCGACGGCCAAACGGCGATGGAACCCGAACGTTTAAGTGACAATTGCCGATGCGACGCCGATTAATTTGCCAGCGCCAACTCGTCAACCTATTCAGAAATAAAAAATAGATTAATAGACGCTCGTTGTTCATCGTAGCTATGGAGGACTTGAGGTAGGAGGCCGATCGCAATGCATTGGATTCGGTCCCAAATTAGCATCGGTAATTCAGCGTTACGAGTTACTATAAGATGGCGCTTGTGTTCGAAGTGGGCTATCAAATAAATGGTTTCTTATGGACGCGATAACTAGTTTTATTTAAATTAGTTCTTTAGGGAACAAATCAGGACTTTTATATGAATTTACACTTACTTTGTTATACTTATTAGTAAACTCGGCCTGTATAAAGTTCCAACGATGCTTCGTTTTTAAAATACAGGAACATTCTAGCTAGAGGGTTTTACCTTTGGAGCTAGAAAGAGACTTATTTGGCTGCGTTTCATCTCTGAAGAAGATCCTGTCTTACACCCCGACACAAAGCAAACTCTACTTTTATAAATTGTACCAATATTCATTATAAATATGGAAATTAATTACAATACAACGTTATTTGTCTCGTCTTGCCTTCAAACGTTCTTTGTTATTTCGAAAAATAAAATGTCAATTGTCAAAAGTAGAAGCACAGAAAAATAAAGGGTTTAAGTAAAATTTAAAAACTATGGAGGATCTAGTTTTCCATATTAAAAACGAAGAAGAAGAAGACAACATCAGCCCACTTCGGACGCGAGAGCCATCTATCGGCCAATAGCGAACTAACCAAAAAACCGGGACAGAATTTGAAAATGCTGCCATTGTCGATCGGCCTCCTACCCTCTAGTTCTCCATAATCGTAGCTAATAACAAGACTAAGTGGAAGTGGTCAGTCACTCTTGTCGCACATGCTGCTTGATTAAGTTGGATTGGATCAGAGTGATCAAACACACGCATAAATTTACTGAAGTAAATAATATTATGGTTTGGTAGGTAGGTACGCAATATATTTATTAAAATTAAATGTAGGTATACTTGACATACATAGACAAGTAGATAATTGTTCAGCAAAGGAGTGGCGGTATTGGAATAATAAGCAAAATTTTTTGCCTGCGGCGCTATTTTTTTTCCCCATCATGGATACATGCCGGCGCCTTTGCCGTCCTATAGCCCGCCAAATTATATAGACTCAGTCCGTCCCTGCTTATGGAAGACCCGCTACTTGTGGGGTAACTAAAAAGACCAAAAGGTCATTTGTGAAGCGTACCAGGATTAGTGTTTCAACAAATAAATATAATTATATAAAAAAATTAGATTGCACAGGAAGAAAAAATAATTTCACAAATTGAATCAGTTTCCTGGCACGTGTTTCGGCCCTTGCGGGCCATTGTCAAAGGAGTATTAGATGACTAAATTCTACGTGACATTACAAAGGTATTTATATCATATTATGGTAATTATAAACATGTCATAAAATTAAAATTAGAATTAGAAGATTAAATGGTCAACTGTGGGTTTTCCTAACTTTTAAAGGTAAGGTATTTTTCACAATAAATGGTTGACTCCGTTTAACTACCTCGGACGTTTTGAAAGAGCTCGGCCATAAAAATGCAAATAAATTGTCGGTCAGGGTCGGATTCTAATTTGTAATTAAATAATATATTATTAAGAACGAATTAAATATCTAAACTCCTACCCTGTAGTCTATTTGCTTGTTCATTGTGTATAACAATGGGATTAAACCGGTAGTTTTATGGCAGTCAATAAGTCGATACCATTTAGGGTGAAAAATAATTTACAGATACATATTTAGTCCTAAATTAGTGTGCTATTAAGAATTGGGGAAGCGCCTGAAGGTATTTCGGTTTGTAACAACATTACATTTGTTTATTATGATTTTTTTTGATAGCTATAGTTTTTAGTAGATTTAGTTTTCTGCTTTTATTGCGTATG
The DNA here is from genome assembly GCA_963969555.1 of Polydrusus pterygomalis. NCBI lineage: Eukaryota > Metazoa > Arthropoda > Insecta > Coleoptera > Curculionidae > Polydrusus > Polydrusus pterygomalis. The sequence continues at coordinate 48,585,609 of OZ018378.1, forward strand.
TATATGGGTTTTATGTTGTTAGAGAAGTGATTGTGTAACATGCAGTGATCAGCTAACCCTGTTTTTTTTTGTTTTTTTTAAATAGGTGTTTTGTTTTCTTTACCCTGGTGCCAAAATTTCTACCTGTTTGTCCAATGTAGATAGCCTCGCAGTGTTATCGCATTCTATTTGGTAGACCCTACTTTGCAAAAGCTTGTGGAAGCTCACGTAGAATTTAGTATATTCTTGTACTCCTTTGACAATGGCCCGCAAGGGCCAAAACACGTGTCAGGAAACTGATTAAATTTGTAAAACATAACAAGTAGTTATTATTTTGTCTTCCTGTGCAATAAAACAACAGTTTCACCAAGCATGTAGCCCAACACAAATTAATTATATAAAAAAATTCATTTTGCCCATCATGTTATGCAAAACAACATGCTTGGTTTATTTTTGTAAAATTTGTAATATTTAATTACAGTTTTTTTTGTAAGTTAAAATATTTACTTCGTTTACTAAATAAATAAATGATTAAAAAACCCTATCGAGTAGTATTTTTAATGAAAGCTAAAGTAAGTATTTACAGGCGATTTTTAAAAGGAGACAAAGTGTAATTTTGCCTTACTCTCTTCTACTAGTAGTAAGTCGATTTTTTAGGTTATCGGACATGCAGAAACGATCCCCCGGTTTCGGTACTATTTTTTTGCCATACTTGCTAACTTTTTGCCGGTCTCTGTATAAATATTTGACCGATATACCTAATAATTACATAAAAACCCTTTAATCTATCGAATCCTGCTCAATTTCTATTATTCACTATATCGCGCTGGCCAATTTTCCTGCTGCAATTGGATGGTTCGTTGCGTTCCGTCTCGCCCATCGCAGTCGGTTTCGATTTTGGCGCCGACCTGCAGCCTGATGCAGGATTACTGCCTTTTGTCCCCGTTTCGGTCCTGCTGATTGCGGTTATGTGACGAGAAGGCCATCAAGACAGTTTTGTGTGTGTGCCCCGAAGCCAAATTCCCAATTTGGATTAGTTTCGTAATAATATTCACGGATTATTTTAATTGGGAATGTAAACGAAGGATTTGGTTAAATAATATTAATAATTGAAGGTTCATAAATGATTTAAGAGGCAAGTACATAATTATAGTAATAATTCCTTTTTTAGCGTACAGGGTTTTCTTTTATATTTAGACCCCTATTTAAAGCGAGAACAATAAGAGATAGAAAAAAACTTTAAATATAAAAGTTTTAGGATTTTTACTGAATCATCAGAAATTATCAAAATACTACTACAATGCCGAAAAAAATAAGCAAGTTATGTTTTTTAAATGAACACACTTTCTATCTATAATATCTATTTTTATTTTTAATATCTCTTCTTTCCTGATTCCAAAAATACAAAATCTATATTAACTCCAACTGTTTTAAGATATTAACGATATAAAATTAATAAATATAGTTTAAAAAAACTAAAAAGCGGAAAGTAAATATAGTTTAAAATAATTCTTAAACTTTTTTATATAGGCAGAAAATAATAATGAACGATAAACATTAGTATTATTGTGAAAAAAGCGTGGGGTGCTCGATATACGAAAAATATAGCACAAAGCGCCCCACGCTTTCTTTTTCACTATAATACTAATGTTTATCGTTCATTATTATTTTCTGCCTATATTAAGAATTTCAAGAATTATTTTAAACTATATTTATTTTCCGCTTTTTAGTTTGATTAATTATTAAAGCGAGTTTTTTAGTTTTTTTAAACTATATTTATTTTTCATTTTTTAGTTTGAGTTATTATTAAAAAAAAAATTTTTTTGAGTACTTAGATTGAGCTAGATTAGTAGATTATTGTATTGTTCTTGATAAGTCTACAAAATTTAAATTAAATCTGACCGTTTAAAGTGGGTCAAAATCGGGTTTAAAGGAGTCGGTTACAAACAAACATACATAAAAACCCAAAAACGACAAAAAAATTTTTAAAAATTGACGGGTAGAATTTTTTTTTTATTTTTCTCTATTCTTAGCGACAATATCTACACGACCCCACGTTTGTTTCATTACTATCGGTTATTGTAATGATTCTGACATATTGACAGGTCTCAAATTTTGACAAGAGCGTTTTTTGCGTATTTTTTTCAACTTTCCACCGTCAATATACATACGACCTTATAGTATTTTTATTAATATCATTTTTTTTAACGATTTGTCATATTGACAGCTGTCAAATTTTGACAGGAGAATTTTTGCTTATTTTTCCCGAAGTCTCTGCATCGAATACTATACGACCCCATAATTTGTTTCGTCAAAATCGCTTCTTCGTTTTATACCTGACAGCTGTCAACATTTGACAGGAGAATTTTTTGCGTGTAGATTATTGTATTGTCAGCGGTTCTTGATAAGTCTACATAATTTAAATTAAATCTGACCGTTTAAAGTGGGTCAAAATCGGGTTCAAAGAAGTCGGTTACAAACATAAACAAACATACAGGTGAAGCTAATAAAAACGTGTTAAAAAAAATACATTCTTTCATGAAATTTTAAATCAAATTTAATACAAAATAAAACAAAAATTAAATGAACAAGGAAAATTATTGATTTTCAACATAACCCCCTTCATTTGTAATACATTTTTAAATGTTTCCTAATAACTTATGATTTATTGCATTCATAATGGACTCTGGATAGTCCCTATTTAGCACCAAAATTTCTTCTTAAATTCTTTGTTCCAAAACTTGAAATATTGTAATAAATTTTGTTTTTTAAATAGCTCCAAAGAAAAATATCCAGCACCGTCAAGTCAGGACTGTTTGCCGGCCATATTATTGGTTCGTTTCTTCCAATCCACGTATTATATTTTTCATTTAAATATCTTGTAACAGGGGCAACATTATGGGGTGGCGCGCCGTCCTGCTGCCAAATTAGTGTAGCGTGTTGATTGAGAGGAATCTCTTCAAAAATGTTTTCAATGTAATTATCAAAAAATTCCAAATATCTTAGGCCAGTTAAACTCCCATTATAAATTATTGGACCAATGACCTTATTTCCTATAATGCTACACCACACATTTTATAGACCTACGACCCTGAATTCTAACAGGCTGAATTTTGTGGGGATTAGAAATTGTCCAAAAATGTTTATTTTTTCGATTAAACATACCAGCTGTGCTAAAATTTGCCTCGTCGGAGAATAAAAGTATGTTTAAAAAATTCCGATCAATTTCAGGCCTTCTTGAAATATCCAAATAAAACTCTAGCCGCTGTGTCTTGTGATATTCTGTTAAATTTTGGACTGGTTGAAATTTATAGAGATTTCACCAAAATTTCGTGTATTTTTGATAAAGGTTTATGAAAATGGCCCGCCGCATCTATTACGGAATATTCAGGAACAACATTTAAGTAATTACTGTCGGAAATAAAAATTAGTATAAAATTAAAATGGTCACCTTCAGAACGGCATGACATTTTTCTTTTGGAAGGTAAAATTCTATTGGGAAATATCCTGTCAATCCTGTGGTATTCATTACGAGTTGTAGATGAATTTCTATTATTTGAATAATATAGATGGATAATATCGAATTTTTCTGCTGTAGAATATCCCATGGTATTGCGATTGTTTTATTCGTTTAATACAAGCAAACAATGACAAAAATGTTATAACAACTGTTTTCAATAGCGACAGACTTTTCATTTGATTTCCAAAGCATTCTAGACTAGAAACTAACTACAACTTTTTAAAATTTTGATCGTTTATATTTTAAAAACGGTTGGAGTTAATATAGACAAACTTTGTATTTTTGGAATCAGGAAAATAGATCTATAATTTTAATAAAATGTTCTTAATATACAGGGTGGAATTTTTAACTGAAATAAATTCAGTGTTTGGAGGACTCTTTATTTGCTGAAAAAATACAGAACCACGGCTGCGTTTATTTTTTGTTTGGCATACTTTTTTCGTGTCTTCATGAAATTTACCCCCCTTTTGGGGGTAGATACTGCCCCCAACTTTTTTTTATATGCGTTGGAAAGGGCATAAAAAACTAAAAAAGAAATACGTCCTACTATTTACTTTTGCATTTCGGTAATGTAGACGCGATTTGTTTTATTGTAAAAATTGTTGGAAATGTTGTCGATTTCTTCTTGACATTATGTACCATATCCCGGGTTATTTGGCGAATTTCGTGTATAAGTCGTTGCCTAAGTTCCTCTAAATTTCCTGGCTTTGTTACGTAAACACTGGTTTTTGGTGACCCCAAAGGAAATAATCTAGAGAATTAAGGTTCAGCGATCGTGGTGGCCATTCAATGTCCTATCCAGCAGTTTGTAAAAACTTTACTTAAATATTGTCTAACATTTATGGCGTAATGAGGCAGATCACCATCCTGCTGATACCACATTCGACCATCATGACAATCTGCTTCTGCATGGTGAGGAAATAAAGCAGTCAAAGCTGGCATAACCTCTCCTTGCAAAAAATCCAAATATTTATGACCTTTAAGAAATTATGGCCAAATGACGAGGTCGCCAATTATGCCTGCCCAAATATTAAGTTTTAGCGGAAGCTGGGTATGTGTTTCTTACATCCAGTCAGGATTTTCTGCGAACCAATATCGACAGTTCTGTTTATTGACTTTGCCATTTAGTACAAAAGTACATTAATCTGAGAAAGGATCCAATCCAAATCTACTAAATGCTGATCAAATGCATCCATTATCACTTCACAAAACTGAAGACGGCGGTCCGGATCATCTTCCACTAACTCTTGTACCATTAACATTTTATAAGGACGTATTTGACATGATTTCACTAACTGGAATGCAGACGTATGGCTTATGCTATTTTCTCTTGCATTTTCTTGAAGCGCAAGTAAAACGTTTAATTGCATATCTTTATCCGCTATTCCAGGCTGCCTTATTCTTGGTATGTCCCTGAAGTGAACCACTGCCCGATGACGTCTTTTAATTTTGCTGATGGTGCCTTGGGAAACAGATAATTATTCACTTCTTGCGGCAGCAAGTAAACAAACAACCTTTTTTTTTAAACAGTCTGCGCTGGCAAAACCCAAATTGTAGTATCAATTGTTGCTAAAATGGCCAGTTTTTTTCTGGCGTTCTAGATTACCAAAATCCAAAAGTAAATATTGAGCCGTATTCCCTTTTTATGCCCTTTCCAACATTTGAAAAAAGTTAGGGGCTGTTTCTACCCCAAAAATAGGGGTAAATTTCATGAAGATACGAAAAAGTATGCCAAACTAAAAATAAACGCAGCCGTAGTTCTGTATTTTTCAACAAATAAAGAGAGTTTCTAATACTGAATTTATTCCAGTTAAAAATTCCGCCCTGTATCGAGCCCTGTATATCAAAAATAGCAATTTTATCATTTCTAGCATTGAATATCAAACTATATAAGAATGACGGATGTCCGAGAAAAGTTGACAACCCATTTTTTGACGTATTGGAGCTGGTTTGGCCGCCATTGTGGAGTTGATCGTAACTCTAACCTTAAATCTGTCGCCTGTCTGTCGTTATAATGCAGCGCCTCGGCAACAGATGTCTCAAATTCACTGATGTGATGTCGTGGTGTTGCCGCATATCGTATTTTATTGGAATTTTTAAGAATTCAAGCATTTTTAACAGACAATAAAATAGGAAGTTCTCAATTCCAGCCGAATGTATGTTTTTGATAATAATATGTACGCTGATTACTCCGGGGTAATTGGACCGACTTTCATAATGATTTTACCGTTGCATTAGGTGTTAAATGTTAAACAAATAAAAGTAGATAAAAAGCGACAGCAATTATAATTAAAATAGGTTTTATTTCGTCGGAAAATAGCAAAATACGTAATACATTAATACAAACAAATTGGACGTTTCTTAAGTAAGAAAGTAAAACCTACTTATTTTAACCATTTTGAAAAGTAGTAATAATAGTAATAATTGCAAATAAAAACCAAGTTATACAAACCGCACATCATTCATATTTTACCCAACATAATATACGTTGTAGCCTAGGTAGGTATTGAATAGTGAGAGTCGTCATTTAGTTCTATCAGAAATAGAATGGCGGTCAATATGTTTTCATGTAATTAACGTTGGGACGTCAAAAGGTTGAAAATATTATATGCTACAAAGCAATTAAAAATAGGTACATTTTTAGGTCTAGACGTGGATAGGTGTAGGTAGTTATGTAAAATCAAGTTTTACGATAAGCTATAAAAATAAATTTAAAAAACTCATGCAGCAAGTCAAACAGACAGGCGGCAACAATGTTTTAATTTAGCAGTGAAAAGGTTAGTCGCTTTCTTGTTGGTGAACTCATTGTGCCATCTATGAATTTGACGTAGCAGATTTAGGAAATCGGCTCATATGACCTTCTTATAGTTTGATATTCAATGTTTATAGTCTTTGTTGATAGATGTCACAAGACAGAGGAATGACGGACGACAACAGACAGTGCACAAGAATATGTCTCTCGTTGAATATAAGAAATAGTAGGTTTTCTATAATAGAAATGCAAACAAACAACATCTTCAATTGCATTTCAAAATGTACTTCGGCAGATATTATTGACCGTGTCCACTGATTCAGACTTTTGCTCTCCCATTTACTTCACAACTTTTTTTACGATAGAATACTTTGTAGTATTTTTGTCAACATTTACTAAACTAAAAAGCAATTATTAGCATCATGAAATCAAGACAGTAATCCGGATTTTGTGTCAATTAAGATTTATCTATTTATTATGCCAATAAACGTAATTTTTAAGTTCAATACGACAGAAAAAGACGTGGGTTGAGAATCGACAGGTCTCTGCACTCTTGTATGCTGTGGGCGTATTTAATTCACTTTCCATCAGATTTCGAACACACAGGAAAACGAAAGTTTTCTTGTAAACATGTTTATATCTGCTTCTATACTATAAAATATCAGTCTCCATAACGTTTTTAAGAGGAAGGTTTTACCCTAAAAAACATGGGGACACGCGATTCCTTTGTTAACTTACAGCAATCTATGTTATTAATACTAGGTGTGATACGTCGTTGAATTTGAAATGAGGGGGGGAATTTAAAAATAATAAAATAAAATTTTCCGACTATTTAAAAAACAAAAGGTGATAGTTTTTTTTTTTTTTGGATCATATTTGTTTATTAAATTAGTCACAGACTATAATTTATATTTATGTACAGTATTGCCTTTCGGCGGATCTTGAATGAAGTGGTTGACTGCTGAATAATTATTTCATTTTAGTTGAGGTAGTGGGCAGAGGGCATCGGGAAAGTAATTACTTCTAATTTATTGAGCAGCCGTGGCTGGAATGAGCCAGTCTCTCGGTAGTCTGTACGGTTTTTGTGGGCTGGAGTGTATGTGTGATTGCGTTATGAGTGGGTTCATGGATACGTCTGTACGTTTGTAATAGTTGATAATAAGTTTGTCTATATGTTTCGTGATTGTTGGTATCTGTAAGTCATTGTGCAACGTATGAACCATCGTAAATCGTGGAGCATTTGTTATTATTCTTAAAACTTTATTTTGAAAAATTTGAATTTTTTTCATCGTTGACTTATTTACTGTGCACCAGGAGGCGATACCATAAGTAAGTACGGGTCTAACAATTGTCTTGTAAAGTAAAGTCTTTGTGCGTAAGTCTAGTCTACTTCTACTGTTGATAAGTGAGTAGATGGCGCTGAGTTGACCATTTGCTTTTCTTAAGCGTTGGTTAGCGTTGTCAGTCCAAGCCAGCCGTTTGTCAAAGCTCAGACCCAGGTATTTTACTTTTTCGCACCAGTTTAATCTGGAGTTTTTGACTTGCAATCTGGTCAGTGGAAATTTACATGTGGACCTTGAAAAATAGATGGCTTGTGTTTTAGCGTCATTAAGACGAATTTTCCACTTATCTAACCACGCCTCGATAAGCTTTATATGACGTTGTAGCTTTGAGACGATCAACCTGGGCTGTTTTGCAGTGGCGGTCATGGCGGTATCATCAGCAAACAGATATAGTTGAGTTTGACCAAATTTAGGAATATCGCTAGTATAGATATTGTACAGAGTCGGCGCAAGGGGGGAACCCTGCGGAACTCCTGCTCTAATATGTCGCACCGTCGATATCGCATTTTCTGACGATACCGCGAAAATCCTGTCTGTCAGGTATGAATGAATTACCTTTATTAAATAGTTCGGCATGCCTGCCCTTATTAACTTTAGAATGAGTCCGTTGTGCCAGACCTTATCAAATGCCTTGCTGACGTCGAAGAAGACCGCTCCTGTACTGAAACGTTTATTAAAACCATTTCGTATATTAGAAGCAAGTCTAGTGGTTTGCCTTACCGTGCAATGAGAGGATCGAAAGCCGAACTGCTCTGGTGGTAAAATGTTGTTGTTAAATACAAAATCATTAATCCGATGAAGAATAAGTTTCTCAACAACCTTGCCAAGACACGACAATAGGCTGATGGGCCTATAGCTGGTAACTAAAGATTGATCCTGCCCAGACTTTGGAATCAGAACCACTTTAGCTTTTTTCCACACTTGGGGGAAATGTCCTACTACGATAATAGCTTGGGCTATGTTTGCTATATCCGTAATCACGTTATCAGGCAAGTTCTTTAGTGCTTTATTTTTTATACCGTCGAAGCCCGGAGCCTTTTTTGGTTTAATGGATTTAATAACGTTTTTTACTTCATCCATATTAATATTCCGGATATTTTGAATGGGGTGCTCTATAGACTTATAAATACGTATCGTCCTGGAGATCTGAGCGTCCCTTACTGGATCAGATGTCGGGTTTTCGTTGAACTGTTCATAGAGACTATCCGCGAACATTTCGACTTTTTCCCTAGGATCTGAAACAATGTTGTTGGTTGTAGTATTTCTTATAAATGACATTGGCTTTATGCAGCCCCTTGTTAGCGATTTGGTCATTTTAAATATGCTATTGTCTTCGATATTAAGATCAGCTACTCTATTTTCCCATAAAGAGGATTCTTGAACTTTGAGGAGATTACGTATGAGTTGAACAGCTCTGTTCGCCTCTGCCTTTATACGCGGATCACCAGTGCGATACGCCCGGTTCATAAGTCTATTTTTTATTCTAATTTGCTCTTTGATATTATTTGATAAGACTCCGTACTTAGAGAATCTGGATATTTTTGTGGCGGAGGCTTTGGCTACAGCAGTATTGATGGCATCGGTAATATGAATCACCGCCGCATCTATATCTGCATCTGTCTGAATTGGTGGCAATGGTTCCTTTGATTCTAACAGACGCCTAAACACGGGCCAATTGGTAGACGTAATTGAAATAGACCCCTGTCCTTTGTCTTGGGGGTTGCCGTACTCTATTACGACTGGAAGATGATCAGATGTCAAGTCGTAAAGAGAAACGGGTTGGGATAAAAGGTCAGTGTTTTTTGTCACAAAAATATCCAGAATCTCCGGGAGACCATTCGGTGACGAATGAGTGTGCTCCCTCGGTGGCATAATGTGATAATTATAGTCTAGAGACTTATGGAACAAGATGCGGCCTTTCTTATTCTGGATACGGCATCCCCAGATACGATGTTTGGCGTTCAAGTCTCCACCTATAATCATCGTTTCATTAGTATCAAAAACCTTGCCTAGACATGTGCCGTCGAAATCGACCGCCGGACTGCAGTAAACAGAGCCCAAGTGAACCCATTTGGTTTTGGTTTTCACTCGAATGAATGTACCCTCAATATGTGGACAATTGTACGGACCTGGCACGGCCTGGGCAATGATATTCTTTTTAACAAGAACCATGGTTCCCCCTTTTTGCCTTAGTGGCCTATCATTCCTGAATATCGTAAAATTAGGGAACGTGAGGCGCTCCCCTTTAAACCATGTTTCTTGTATAAATAAAATATCAATTTCGTTTTTCTCGACAAAGTTAATAATTTCAAGTTTTTTGCCTTTAAACCCGTTTATATTTATCGTAGCCAACTTAAAATAGGCAACCTCGCACTGCAAAGCCATTACTTGTTCGTTGAGGTAAACGACGCCAACATGTTTTGAATTTGCAGCTGCATTTGTTGCTGCATCATTTTTGAAAATTCGCCCAGGTACGATTGTAAAGTGGCCTGCAACGCTGTTTCCAGTGAATCTGATGCAGATTTTTCTATTGAGGACTTGTCGCTCAATTTAGAGTTTGATTGAGAGCCCCATTTGAATGTGGGTGGAGGTATGTTCGGTCTAACGGTGGTTGGAGTTCTTTTGACATTTTTATTATTATTGTACAAGTTACGTGGGTGACAGGGGCAACCTTGAAAGTTGGCAGGATGATCTCCTCCACAGTTTGCACATTTTAATAGTTCAGGAGTAAAATCTTTACACTCAAAAGAGAAATGATTTTTAGCGCATTTAAGGCATTTAATTAGAGCCGTACATTTGAACTGCGAGTGGCCATATAGCTGACATCTATGGCATTGCGAAATATTTGATTTTGATTTCTGAGATTCAACTTTGATTTTTAGACAATCCAACGCCGTTAGGTCGAAAATGCCTTTTTCAGATTTTGGCAAAATTATCAGCATGAGAGGCATAGGAGAACCATCTCGTTTGTTCCACCTAATTACTTTGGACGGGTGGAAACCCAACTCTTCTAAACCTTTCTTGACCTTCTCCTCAGACCAGGTCTCTCACCAGTGGCATCCCTGCAAACATGTCCACTGATATTTTTTAGAAAAAAGTGGTACGCCACTGACATTTTTCCATATATTATTTCTGATTAGCGTGATCAATTCTACATAAAAATGGTCTCTTGCATTTTTCTCCTCAGGCCCACTGTTCTTAATTAAAATAATTAAATTAGATTAGCTTCATTTTGCAGTATTAGCAGTATTGACGAATAATTTTTGATCACATAAATCTAGTTATCCTGGAACGGTGACGTTCTTAAAAACATAATTAACACCTTAACGGCAGTCTTATATGCATTTCCTCCAAGAACTACCTGTGTTGACCTTGAAGATGTACCATATGCGCTAAGGAATTAAATGTGGTACATGCATGATGGAGCTCCTGCTCATTTCAGTGTAATCGTACGCGACCATTTAGATGCAGTTTATCCGAATCGTTGGATAAGTCGCGGAGTAGCTCAACAATGGCCAGCAAGATTCCCTGATCTCAATAGTTTGGATTTTTTCTTGTAGGTCATCTTAAAACTCTAGTGAATAAAACTCCCATTAACACTTTAGAAAATTTAAGGGAAGAATAATTGCCTTCTGTGAAACACTACGGAATTCGCCTGGAATATTTGAACAAGTGCGCTATTCGATGCAAAGACGGGCGCGAAAGCATGCCTATTAAGTGAAGGTGGTCATTTCTAACAATTTTTATAAAACAAAATTTTGCATTATTAATGTTAATAATAATAAATAGTAGAGTTAATTTAATTTAATTATTTTAATTAAGAACGGTTTGCCTGAGGAGAAAAACTCAAGAGACCATTTTTATGTAGAATTGACCAGGCTAATCAGAAATAATATCCACATGGAAAAATGTCAGTGGTGTACCGCTTTTTTCTAAAAAATATCAGAGGACATGTTTGCCACAGGGACGCCACTGGGGGACAAAAAAATAACTTTTATAACTAAAACATGTGGTTTTATGTCCTATTAGCACATGCCAAAATTGAAAATATATCAAAAGTACTTTCGGAGATATTACAAAAAACGGATTAAAAAAGAAAAAATTCAAGCAAAAAAATTAAGCCGTTTAGGACATATGTTTATATGAACTTTTCTTTATACAATGACTTGAGGAATCACACCCTAAAATATTAGCACGTCATTAGGGAACACCCTGTATATAGGGTGTCCCACTAAAGGGCGGCGAGGTACGATATTATGGAAGCCATAAACTTTACGTTTGGGAAAAAATTATTGAGTAAATCGGCCCAGAAATATTGATGTAAAATATTATAAGTTTCCAAAATCAACGTTAGGGGCGCAATTACTATGATTTAATTATCTTTATCTTAATTTAATCAACATAAGCTCATTTTAAAGATAATTTTACACTTATTAAAAATCAGACTGTTGGCGTGATCGCTAGTTCGCTCTGCGTCTTCTAGATGGCGCGGTTTACCCAAGATTCAAATTTTCTTAATACAATCAAATAACATGGCATGTTATTTTATTACCGTGTTTCAAGATTTGGGTAAATTGCGAGATTAGACCATTGACGTGTACCTTTAGATGCGCAACCAATAATTTTGAAAGTGGCAAATTTATGGCCTCGCGCATGTAAACAAAGTCATACAGGAATAGGCATGCGCACTGCAAAATTCTCATTTAGCGAATGAGAAAATACCGGGCTTTAATTTAAGTCTTACTCAAGAAATTGTAAAAGATTTATTTTCACGTGTAAGCAGCTAAAATTTGCCCCCAAGTACTTGCGCCACAATTTGTTGTCATGAAACTGGAACTTTGTTTTAATTTTTTTTTCAAGTTGGGGGAAAAGGTAGTGATTTCTGGTGTTTTTAGTGGCTGCCAATAAAATTTTAAGGTTAGAATTACGTTTTTAATGTTTTGTTTCTAAAATTTGTTTAAAAATCATTCTCCATCTTGTTTTTACTTAAAAAAGCAGGAGAACAAGGCAATTAAACTTACCTTACAAAATCAAAAATGAAAAACAAACAAAACAGCAATTCGATATTATCGCGTACCTAACCTCAACTCAACATTTTCAAGCACAATTTCTTGCTCAAAAAGGGCAAGAACACACACACAACAAGAGGGGATATTGTTATTAAATAGTTGACATGTTATGGCAAAACAATCTTTACAGTCCTTTTGTATATGTTTGTTGTTGTGTATGTATACGGTAAAAATACGATATTTTTAACGGGTAAAAAAAATTAAATTGAAAATATCAGAGACAATAATCGAACTAACTTTTTTGTAATTTTTAAGGTAATAATAGACAATATTAAATCTTTCGAATATTAGCAAACATGCTAATGGTGTTTTTTAATCTTTCGATTCATATAGCGGTATAATCCGAGCTGATGGATATGATGGGAAACTGAATAAAGGCCTCTTCATATTGAGTGCTCTCAAAACGAATGATTTAAATACGTTCTTAACTCGAAAGCTTCTCGTTAGGAAGTTAAATTATAGGAGAGGAGACGGTTTGCAATAAAAGAAAATAAATTGGATGTGATATATCTTCGGAAAACGTAATAAAAACAAGCATAAAATCGTTAGTTTTTGTGTGCTATTAAGTGATAGGTCGATATTTTTGACAAATAAGAGTTTTTGTTTTAATTCAAAAAAATAATATACAGGGTGTTTCAATAAAAATTATTTCAAAAACTAAAAGTGACTTGTAAATTCTATAAACGCCGGTTTTTAGCCTCTATGATTGGCTTCACAACTGTGTAAAAAATGTGTTTGAATAATACAAGATGTAGGTGGCGCCACGGTGCATAGAATGTTTTTGATGACAGGAACTTTTAAATGTTGTGGTTCTTAAAGAAATGGATCACAAACATAGCTAACACTGTAATATTAAATAATGAATGAATATTAAAAATTCGACGTCACGCGTAGTAAAAATGTCTGTATAGCGTTGTCATTGTGGTTTCCCTAAAACATTATAATTTCATATTATTGGGAAACTAAATAATTTGACACACATATATTTAGTCTATTATTTTTACTTAATACATATACATTATAAAACCATCTAATATAATTAATATAACCTTCGTTTCTAAACACAGGCGGTGGATCAGGACAATCAACAAAAATGTGTCATTATTGACTTCTGTTAAAGATCCGGACAAAACGTAAACCGTTTAGTCTCCTTATATTGTATGTCTGTGATTTTCACTCGCCTATATAAATTTGTTGTAAACTTATACCTATGAAGGGATACAAGTTTTATAAACCATCAGAACATTTTTCGATCACATCACAAGGGCCTGTTTAACGCTTAAACCCGTAAAACCGAGTTTTACCAGAACCAAATAAATCCAATATTGATAGTGCTTCCGACACCACTATTCAAAACACACATCACTTGAAATTGATTTGCTTTTGGTATAAAAAAATAAAGCTATTATGATTTTTTTCCATTTTGCGTTCATAATAAGTTCAATAGGAAACGCATTATTTGCGAATCGTAATGAAAGCGTTTCGATACATTTTTTTAGCACGCTTTTATTAGCTTCACCTGTATATTTGCTTGCTTGTTTGTTTGTCCGTAATCGACTTTTTTGAACCCGATTTTGACCCACTTTAAACAGTCAGATTTTATTTAAATTTTGTAGACTTATTATTAACCGCTGACAATACAATAATCTACACGCAAAAAATTCTCCTGTCAAATTTTGACAGCTTTCAGATATAAAACGAAGAAGCGATTTTGACGAAACAAATTATGGGGTCGTATAGTATTCGATGCGGAGACTTCGGGAAAAATAAGCAAAAATTCTCCTGTCAAAATTTGACAGCTGTCAATATGTCAAATTGTTTAAAAAAAAATTATATAAATGAAAAAACTATAAGGTCGTATGTATATTGACGGTGGAGTGTTGAAAAAAATACGCACAATATTCTCTTGTCAAAAGTTGACACCTGTCAATATGTCAGAATTATTACAATAACCGATAGTAATGAAACAAACGTGGGTTCGTATAGATATTGTCGCTAAGAATAAAGAAAAATTAAAAAAAAATTCCATCCGTCAAAATAAAATTTTAACAATTTTTTTTTAAAATTTTGAAATTTTTTGCCGTTTGTTCGGGTTTGTATGTATGTTTGTTTGTAAACGACTTCTTCGAACCCGATTTTGACCCACTTTAAACGGTCAGATTAAAATTTTGTAGACTTATCAAGAACCGCTGACAATAATAATCTACTAATCTAGCTCAATCTACTAAAAAAAAAATTTTTCTTAACAATAACTCAAAACTGAAAAATGAAAAATAAATATAGTTTAAAAAACTAAAAAACACGCTTTAATAAATTAATCAAACTAAAAAGCGGAAAATAAATATAGCTTAAACTTGAAATTCTTAATATAGGCAGAAAATAATAATGAACGATAAACATTACGATACCTTTATGTGAAAACCTCGTAACTCCTCTTTTTTTGGTTTTGGAGATTTAAACGCCATCTGTTAGGTAAAGGCCAAAGCTTTCTAATTTGTTAACCTCTTATCTCCACAAAATTCCTGTAATTTAATATACAATAAAAAGAAAACCTCTTAACTCCTTCGGGCTCTTTTTGTTCCATGAAAAAACTCGTAAGTATTACGATACCTTTATGCGAAAACCTCGTAACTCCTCTTTTTTTGGTTTTGGAGATTTAAACGCCATCTGTTAGCTAAAGGCCAAAGCTTTCTAATTTGTTAACCTCATATCTCCACAAAATTCCTGTAATTTAATATACAATAAAAAGAAAACCTCTTAACTCCTTCGGGCTCTTTTTGTTCCATCAAAAAACTCGTAAGTATCCCCTTCAACCTTGGCAGTTGATTAAATATTCGGTACTGATTGGTACTGAAATATCACGTTAAAGTTGTTGTTTTGTGTTCTAAAGTGTATTTTGGTGTTAAGAAGTTAATTATCTTCCCAATATTTTTAACAATATTTCATTAAAAAAACACTTCTCAATCTTGTATATTCCCTTATTAAAACAGTTTTTTACGCCTCCTGTAAAATTTTTAATTTTGGAGTTACCAGGTTTTCACATAAAGGTATCGATTAGTATTATTGTGAAAAATGCGTGGGTCGCTTTGTGCTATATTTTTCGTATATCGAGCACCCCACGCATTTTTCACAATAATACTAATGTTTATCGTTCATTATTATTTTCTGCCTATATTAAGAATTTCAAGTTTAAACTATATTTATTTTCCGCTTTTTAGTTTGATTAATTAAAGCGTGTTTTTTTAGTTTTTTTAAACTATATTTATTTAACTTGAAATTGGTATCACATTTTTGACGTTTCATAGCCCCTTTCCATCTTGCGTGCGGCACATCGGCGTAGCTAGGGGGGGGGGGCAGGGGGGTCTGCCCCCCCCTGATGGCCCTGGGGCCCCTCTGAAATATTCAATAGAAAAAAAATTCCAATTACAGTAATGTATAAATAATCCACCGTACACTGGGGCCCAGGCTCCCCCTGAAAACTAAGGCTAGCTACGCCGATGGTGCGGCAATGGATGATATAACCGTAATATTAAGGTGGGATTAACGACGCCATTTTCTATCGTCAATTCGATTGGCCAAACTGTTGACGATTCACATGCGCACTGCAGTACTGTGTGAATCAGATTAGTTATTATTATGCTTTTGGCATACGAAGAAAAAAGACAGACATATTCTGGAGCTAGTAGAGCAAGGCAGATGTTAGTCAGCCGGTCAAAGTATTGTTTACTTTCTTGTTTTGTACAATTACGAAACCTTTCCTGTTAAAACAACCACATATTCTCTTAAATTCTTAGGAGAGATGACATCTAGATAGACTATAAAATATCGTGTTACCAATAAAAATTGTTGTACTTACTTAGTTTTTCCTAAAATATGATACTAAAGAATATGATAAGTTAAAAATGTTTAACCTCAAAATAACTAAAAATAACATTTTTAGGGAAAATTTGAACATATTTCTCAACATCCACATATCGAATAATCTTTTTAATTACGGATAAAGTTAACTTAACAACAAACTCAGGATATTTTTTCATCATGTATCCAGATCTGTCGAAAACAAAATGTCAGCGATGTATTGAAAAAAATTGTCTTTATTTTGAACCTTAGCGTAGGTTATTAATTATAAGAATAGTATAAACATATACTATTTTTAGGTTAACTTTATTCTTACGTCAACGAATAATACCATAATATGTCGGTGTTGCCAAATATATTCGAATTTTCCCTAAAAATGTTATTTTGAGGTTATAAATTTTAAATTTATAATAGTGTTTAGTATATATATAGGAAAAATTAAGTACTTTACGATAAATAAAAATCCAATATGGCGGTCATAAACAAAAAGAAAATTGATGATGGTTCCAGGAAGCCAAAACGTTGTAACTAAAATATTATTAAGTGGGCATATTATATGTAAAAAGTTGCTATGAAAATGTGTTTACACATTTTAAAAATATTGGAAAATAACGTAGATACAGCCGATTTAAGAAAATGCAACGTTTTAGCTTATTCAAAATATCTCAAAAACCAAAAGAACCAGAATCGATCCAGAAGCACCAATAAACTACTAACACAATTACCTAAAACTTATCCCATTTCTATCCCCTTTCTGTCTCTTATAGTTCCGGAGATCGCAATACTGTCAGCACCAATTTCTGGCACCTTGTATATCTACTATTATTATACCTTACCAATATTTATTTAACTTATTAGTTACATGTGCTTACATACATTACAAACAAATTGGTTTGGCTTGATTATTACAGTCTCTTTCAGTTAAAAAATTGTTTCTGGTCGCCCCACATCCCTTATAAATGACCCGTTCGCAGCCTTTTAGTTTATTGTTCCAATGGTAGATAAAAGCGGAATTTTCGTTCACGTCGCATCTCATCCATGTGCTTTCGTATCCTTTGCCACAATCTACAAGTAAAAAAAAAATTTTTTTTATTTTTTTTACATACTACGATGTGTCATAAATTCGTCCCGAGTGATAAAACACCCCGTAAAAAATTATTGGGGGGGCGCCCTCTATCTGAACAAGTATTCAAGAGTGTAAGCTCATGAAACACTGTAAATTCAATTGGGAAAATTTAACAATATTTGTAGTCATTTTTGCTCAACAATTTTATTATTGTGACAATTTTAGGCTTAATTTACATAGATAGAGTCTGAACATTAATATTTTAAATGAGCACCATAATTGTACCCGAAAAATCAACTTTTTATGATATGGGGAAAAAACCCACAGTCGTCTCCACAAATATATTAAAAAGTCAAATTAATAGGGTATACATGTTTCGGTACTAGAAAGTACCATCATCAGCACCGAACGGCTTAAGTGCCACTTATACTAAGTGTAAAAAAAATTTAAAATACAAAAACCATGAATGGGACGAGGACATTTTGTGTGCTTAGATGAATACAGATTTATGGCCTCGCGCATGTAAACAAAGCTACACACGATTAGACATGCGCACTGCAACATTATCATTTTTGACGAATGGGAAAATAGACAGGTCCGGGCTTTAAAATTTAAGTTCTTGCTCAAGAAATTGTAAAAGTTTACCTTCAAGTTTTTTTTAACGTATAAACAGCTAAAATTTACCTCAAATTCTTTCCAAAAATTTGGAATTTCTTCTCAACATTTGATGAAAGTAAGATAGTAATTTCTGGCATTTTTAGTAGTCGCAAACCTATCATATTTTGAGGATAGAAAATTGTTTTTAAAGGTCTGTTTCTAAAATTTGTTTAAAAATGATTCGTCGTTTGTTGTTTTTAGTTTAAAAAGAAAGAGAACAAGTCAATTAGACCAAGGGCGTCCATAGAGCGTTTTTCAGGGGGGCAAAAACTTAAACAATACTTTTTTATACACAGTGTCACCAGTAAAGTCCGCATCATATTGAATTTTTTTTTATTAATAGCTTTATTCAAAATTTGACTTTGGCATCAAGTTCTGCTTCGATCGAGATGAAAATTAAACAAAAAAATAGTAGTCACGTGATTCGCATTATCTGTCAAATTTTAATTTTTTTCTAAAAATAATTCAAAAGTTTTCTGAAAATATCAAAAAAAGTTATAGGAAAAAGTTTTTTTAAATGCAGTTTCTAGCCCACTTGCAAAATTTCAGCTGGATAAGATAATTTTTATTTTTTACCCATATTTTGTAAATTGCACCACTTTTGCAAAATAACACTCAACGCAACCTACATAAAACTTCTTAGTTTTGACAATGCTTTATTCGAAAACAAAATAGGGCTATTAAAATTTGGTCGCATGTGATGCAAAGTTCATTTGTTATTGACCCTGTATAAGGTAACTTCATAAAATAAGTATTTTTGAAAACATAGTTTGCGTCTGAAAGTAATACACCTTAATTTTAAGACAAAAATGAACACAGTGTCATCAGTAAAGTGTTCATTAAGTGGAAAATAAATTTTTGATTAACCCAACGGAAAGTTTATCTATTTTCAACGATTTAATTTAAAATCTCTTTATTTTATTTTTTATTTTTTTACTTTCAGTCACAAACTACGTTTTCAAAAATACGTATTTTATTAAGTAACCTTATACAGGGTCAAAAACATATGAACTTTGCATCACATGCGACCAAATTTTAATAGCCCAATTTTGATTTTGTAGAAAAACACACATTTAATATGACGCACCGGCGTAGCTAGGGGGGGGGCATCGGGGCATTTGCCCCCCCCAAGAGCCATGAAAAAAAGTAATTATCAACAATATTTCAAAAATACTATTTAAATTTAATTTTTTTGCCCTTTTAAATTTAACGTAGGTAGGCTTACTTTGAGAAACAACGCGTCTGTTTTGGTCATCACATCCCCGTCGTCTTGTTTTATGTGACATTCGCGGTGTCTGGTGGTGTAAATTTCCTTTTCTCTCTTTTATTTACGTAAATAAGACAAAGTAAGATATAAACATCATAGGAAAACCTAGGTAATTACGTTTGGTTGTGGTTTGTTTGTAAGACTTCTAGATTATTTCAGTTGCGGATTGTACTTAGGCGATTACGTAACAATTATAGATAATAGAAAAATTTAGCAAAATTTGGGCGTGGTCCAAAATTTTTTTCGCCTGCGGCGAATTCGCCTGCGGCGGGCTTTACGCCTCTATGCAACTATATGCCCCCCCCAAGACAATATCCTAGCTACGCCACTGATATGACGCTAGTTTAAAGAAAATGTATCTGAAATAAAGCCTTGTCAAAACTAAGAAATTTTATGTATAGGTTGCGTTGAGTCTTATTTTGCAAAAGTGGTGCAATTTACAAAATATAGGTAAAAAAGCAAAATTATCTTATCCAGCTGAAATTTTGCATGTGGGCTAGAAACTGCATTTAAAAAAAATTATAACTTTTTTCGATATTTTCAGAAATAACCCTACTTTTGAATTATTTTTTGAAAAAAAATTTAAATTTGACATAATGCGAATCACGTGACTACGCGGACTTTACTGGTGACACTGTATAAGACTATTTATTTAACTTATGCCTAATGTATTAATTTATTGATATGTTTTTATTATGTAATTGTTCAGTTTAGTGATTTGTTGGTCTACTAACTTACCACTGTACTATTCAATATTTATACTGAATTATGAAATAAAATAGTAATGTGGGCGCCTGGGGGGGGGGGGGGGGGGCAAGTGCCCGTTTTGACTATAAAACTTATAAAATCGAATACAAAAAGAACAAACCCAAACAAAACCAGCAAAATAACCGATCTTCGATGTTGTTCGACACCTAACCTCAAGTCAAATATTAATTGGTATATAACTAATTTTTGCAATTTGGGAAAAACTTGGGTACGTGTTAAACATTTTCAAGCACAATTTCTTGTTCATTTTATCTTCTGCCCACCAGTGGTGGCGGTCCATAAATGTCAAAAAACAAATGGTGAGTTTTCTTGCATATTATAACAAATCGACATCCAAAAATAATTTTCTATTTTCTTTCTTTTTTGTTGTAATATCAGTATTTACGTGTTTAAATATAGGTACTTAATAAATCTTTTCCATAAAATCATGTCTTAATTTAATATTTTTTAATTCGGATACATTATTATACAGTGTGTCCCCGGATGGAGTTGACAAGAGGAAAAAGATCTTTATTATTGATTTTACGACTAAAAGTTACTGTTATTCTTTATAAAAAAATTCTGCTCGTCGAGAAAATGAATTTACCATATAAAAATTGGATCGTGTTATGCAAGAGGGATCCAACCTACAAAAGCATTATATTGAGAAAATGGCGTTTAAAATATTAGAATATTAGTTTTCTGCTATGTGCACAAATTAATATTTTTGTAGTTTTTTTTTGCCTAATATATCGTCCCCAAATTTACGAAGTGGCGTATATGAGTTTGCCTCGGTTTTCAGAAAACGCGTTTAAAGTTTGGGGTGATCTATGAACTATCGTATTTCGTAACATAATTAAGGTATAGGATTGAAATTTGGGATAGGTATTAAAGAGTTGGAACATTCCAAGAATCTTATAAAAAAATAGTTTTTTTCTTATAGTATATTCAAAAAACAACATACGCCTTTTTGAGAGCTGAAACTTATTAACAATTTAACATATGCCTTAGAACATAGGCCCTTTTAAGACCTTAAGGCTATTAATAACTTAACACAATATGCCTTAGATAAATAAATATACATAATATTACCACAATCTTATTTTTTTAAATTAACAGAAAATTATCAACTTAGCGATAGAATATTAATGGGGTAATTTTTTATAATATTCTTGATATTCTTGAACTCTTATTACGGGTGCATCAGATCCCTCACAGAAAGACCTTAAAGAATTATATTTTTTTTCTGGCACTTTTTGTGGACCTCTATTTAGTTTGTACAGTTTGGCGTTTGAAAGTTCAAAATTTCGTGGAAATGTAATTGAGCTAAAGGTATCGCTAAAATGGCTTGTTTTTATGTATATTGTGTTCATTTTTTGTTTTTCTACCATTATACATAAAATTTTAGTCCAATTGATTTCTGTTGTATCCTCTGTTTTTCTTATAGACAATATAGGTAGATCATGTGAAAGTCTTTTAAAATCAAAAAAATCTGAAAAATTAATTTCAATGACGATGTATGGATGCTTTCGTCTGGCAAGCTTTATAACTGGGAGAATCTGGCTGGGAATAAATAAATTTCCCGCGACACTCATGGCTCTAGTAATCGCACTATGGGCTGAATCGCCCCCATTTTGGCCATGACACGTTTCAAACAAGTAATGGGTTATTTTCTTTACATTCTTACTATTATTTAAAAAATACATAAACATAGCAGGCATAACAGAATTCTTGTTCTGGCCAAAACATCCATCTGAAAAGAGGTCTACAAGCTCTGCTCCCTTTTTGTCACAGTCAGAGAGATAAAGAAATATGCAAGAGGCTATTTCTGAAGATCCCCTTTTACTTTTCGTCTCATCCCACGTGTAACAGTAGCAATCTTTTGTAGCCAAATCATAAGTATAGTAAAGTAAAGTTATAAAATTATAAAATTTGGCGGTATATTTTATTTTGAGGTTAAAACAGTAGGCGACTGAGATTACAAACCGGCGAATATCATGCATTCGCCATATACTCCGCCCTTGGTTTAGGTTTACAAAGGGGCGAATATCAAATTCGCCAGTTTGCGATAATTCAAAATAACCTGTTTGTAGATCTGCCCAAACAAAAAATATAAATATTTATTTACCGATAATAAACACAGATTCGCCACTTTGACAACTCATTTGTCATTCCTTTCCCGTTATATTGCGCATAAAATCCAAAAATCGATTTTTTTCATATACGCCACTTTGTGAATTTGGGGACGATATGTTCGTTTGTATATGTAAACATATATTATTACTTAAATTGGTACTATCTATATCATAATTGGAAAAAATGTGGGTTGGGTCTTTATTGCAAATTGAATCATGGGAATCATGTGGCTTGGTTCCTTGTTGCAGAAATGCTAACGCTGAATAAAAGTTAGGAGAAGGTTTCAAGCCACATGGATCTTTTTATTTTATTTTCTAATGTAGATAATTCATAATATGTAGTAATCTAATCAGCCTGGTTCGATATTGCGATTTTAACTTTGTTAATGGCAGTTTATTTTTGCATGGCAAGAGGTTTGGATCTATATTGCACAATGCAAATCCTTAGTTACAGAAATAATAATAATTGTATTATTTAATATTAAATTTTAGACAACTATCAAAAAATTTAGGTTATATTCAATAGATGGCAGCACATCTACATTATTGTAAAATGTGTATAACTCAAAATTGCCCATCGTGTGGGTTGGATCCCTCTTGCATAACACGATCCAATTTTAGATCAGATGTTGATAAATGCTTAAGAGAGAAGTACCATTATTTATTATTTTAGACAAAATGTTTATAAAACAATGTTGTTTATAATCCAAAATAAAGCCTAAATACAAAATTTCAAATCTGAATTATAATTTTTGTTTTTTATTTTTACAATAGAATTTATGAACTTTTAACATGAAAACCTGAGGGTGCTGACGTATTTATTTAATTTATTTCTAATTTGGAGAAATGTGTGCAGGTTAGAGGAGGATATGTAAAATAATAACTTTTTCCACAATTGTACATTTTGAATATGCATAAATTCTATGGTAAAAAATAAACAACAAAAATTAGAATTTAGATTTCAACTATTGTATTTAGGCTTTATTTTGGACAACTTTGTTTTATAAACATTTTGTCTAAAATAATAAATAATGGTACTTCTCTTTTAAAGCATTTTCATGTTTCCTTAATTTATTAACATCTGATCTAAAATTTTTATATGGTAACTTAATTTTCTCGACAAGCAGAATTTTTTATAAAGAATAACTTTTCGTAATGAAATCAATAATAAAGATCTTTTTCCTCTTGTCAACTCTATCCGGGGACACACTGTATATACCGGGTGTGTCAACAAGGTGTTCGCCTTCGATAACGCCTAAACTATAAGAGATTTATAAATATTTGTTGCATAAAAGTTTTAGGGTTTACAATGGAGCATAACGTCAAAATATTTTGTGATATACAGGACGGCTTAAAAAATTGGAACTACATAAAAAAAATTTTTTCTTTTTCTGATTCCACTAGAAAGAAGCTCTACAATCATATTTATTTTTTTTAATTTGATTGCGACGACGTTGCCAAGTAATTAATTATTTTCTCGTATTTTATAAATTTTATTTGTAGGTATTAAAATAATCATAGTTGTCTATGGAATCAACAGAATTAAATAAAATTTTTACCATAAGTACCATAAAGTACATAGTATGTAACCATAGCACTAGTTTTTTTTATTATCGTTTTTATATTCGTGCAGTCTTTTCGCCAATTTAAATATGCAATATTTCAATTTTTTTAAATGGAACACCCTGTATTTTTTTAACAGATAAGGCGTTTTTTTAATGCCTTTATTTTTTGTCAATTATGTTACACACCTAAACCTATTACTGTTTGAAATATTTTAAAATGTATGGTGAGCTACACGAAAATGAACAATTTTAAACATACTATTTTTAAAATACGAGAAAATAATTCATTACTTGGCAATGTCGTAATCAAAATCAAAAAAGTAACTATGATTCTGGAACTTCTTTCTAGCGGAATCAGAAAAGGAAAATTTTTTTTATGTAGTTCCAATTTTTTGAGCAATCCTGCATTCTAAACCGTATAACTTTTATATAACACTTTTTTTTATAAATCTCTTATAGTTTAGACGCTATCGGTGGCGAACACCTTGTTGATACACCCTGTATAAAGCTTATGAGTTTAAAGAATCTAGCGATATGAAAATCCACTTATTGGAGACCTCCATTAAATAAAGTCGAACGTGAAATAACTTACCATCACGATTAAAGTCCCTAAACGCTCCGTATGATCCATGTATCCGCCTCGTAAGGTCTGTCTCTTGTAATACTTTGGCATGACTTATTAGAAATGGCACAATGAAAATTACAAAAATATATGAATTATGCATTTTTACCAGATCGCTACTACCCAAATACCCAAACCAATTTTGATGCTTGCACCACAAATATTTTTATAATGCAGTCTTTTGAGTTCCAGTCGACTTAAATAGTAAAATTTGCAGATAACATTTATATATAAATAAATGTTGTATGACAGATAACCCTTGTATACTTGATACAATTTCCAGTAATACAAAATAAAACGAAAATAATTACTAATGACATCATAATATATAATATTTTTGAAGCGATATAAAAATGTTCTTTCAACATAACAATCAGTGGCGGATTTAGAGGGGGGCACGTGCCCCCCCTGTTATAATAATTTCGCACGAACCAACCTAAGCGCAACACCCAAAATTTCAAACACAGTAACAAAGCATTGTACTGTAACAACCAAATATTTTTTTGATGCCAAAACTTTACAGCATTTAGAAATGGATATTAAAAATCAGGTTTTCAACGTGGTTTGATAATTAGCGAAAAGATGGCGTAAAAGCACGTTAGATAAAAAGCATACATTTTAGGATTTTAGAATTTGTGTTTTGTTACAGAAAACTGTAATCTGTGGTTTTGTTTACAAAGAAAGTGTATTATTTTGGGGTAGTAAGGACTTATTTTAATAAAAATAAACATGCCAAAACGGCTATGAAGGTGGAATATTTGAGAAACAATTTTAGCTCATTAAGTATTGAGCAAAAAATTGAAATTAAAATTGAGGAAAGACCTAAACCCGAAATTAACTTGACACAGATCACAAAGTGTAGATCTAGGGACTTTATTGTTATTGATAAGTTTGCTGGAAATAAAACCAGAAGATTGAACTTTACTTTTAAACAATGTACCCGCTAATGAAAAATAAATTGGCCATTTTATTTTTTTTATCTTATTTCATTTTCAATAAAATAAGTAGGTAATTATACATTTTTAAAATATTTACCAAAAATTATTGACCAAATTCGGGCGTGGTCTTAAAAAATTTTCGCCTGCGGCGCGTTTCGTCCGCAGCGGGCTTTTCGTGCACCCCAAGATAACAAGTAAGTGCCCCCCTGTCAATTTTTTCTGAATCCGCCACTGATAACAATAAACAGCAAGTGGTTTCCAGGAATAACTAGTGCCACCACCTATGTAAATTCTTGATCTAAATATTTTTAAGAAGGGTAAGATGGATGACCCACTATCCAATCTCAGAATCTCTAAGACCTATAAAGAAAAGTTAAATACAAAAGCTTTTCGGATTGGCTTTCTTTAAAGTACATTTATTTACAGGGTGTTTAGTTTATCCTGACCAACTACCAACTTTCTTATTTTAAATGAAACTCCCTATATATTTTTTGATTTTCAATTCTACATTCAATTACAAGCAATGTTTATTACAGCTTGTTTTTTAAAATTTTAAGTATTTTTTCAGTCTCTTGAGAAATTGCGTGTGTTTATTTTAAAAACTTCTTGTTTCCTAATATTTTGTTAATGTGTTAAGTAATTTATTATTCAATTAATGTCCTTTTTCTAAATAAAGCCCAAAAAATCATACAGGGTGTATAGAACGCTTGTTCAAAGTTGTCAATATTTGGATATAAATATATCAACCTTTTTAAATGAAACGCCCTGTATATAATTATTTTAAATTATGTAGAATTTATTTCTTTGTCATTTATCTTATGTCCTATACCTAAAATTAATAGTTTTCCAGATTGGAAAATTTCTGGGAACTGGACCCATTATGTAGTTCTGTTATAGGTACTGCTTGAAAACTGAGTATCTCCTAAGCAATGCTTAAAGCATTGGTACCGGTGAATTATATATATTTACATTAACAATTTCTTAATATTGAAAATATATACATTTTTGCTCTTGGCATGGCCTTTTTTATTTTTACAAATGTTAGAAATACAAGGCCCAATATTAATTACTAAAGGGCGGAATATATATTTTATATGATCGAGCACAAGCACTATAGGAAAAATCCTTTAAGGCGCTCTGGGAGCGGTGCGTGTGCGAAGAAAGCGATTCACGTTTTTCTTGAATCGTTGGAGGTTATATTCGGTTGGAAACACGGTCTCAGAAAGGCCGTTCCACAAAGATGACGTCCTCCAAATGAAAAAGTTCTGAAACAATGATGTTCGGGGTGTACTAAGTTGAACCACATAGGGATGGGCGGCAGTGGTTCGTCGTGTGTTTCTGCTATGCATTACTCTAGGTGGAATCGAGCGGGCAACATCTGTCGAACACTTGCCATGGAAATATCTGTAGAAGAGAGTCAAATCACCAACCTGTCTTCGATGTTCTAAGCTGTCGAGGTTCTTAGTCAGCTCGTGGTCGCCGATTAGACGAACGGCTCTCCTTTGGATGGAATCCAACAACCGAAGGGTATGCTTCGGTGCAGAACTCCAGATATGAGAGCAGTAGTGATGGTCGAATCTGGGCTTTATAGAGTGTCAAAAGTTGTTGAGGTGTATACAACTTTTTGGTACGGAAAAGTATACCGAGCTTCTGAGAAGCTGCCCTGGCGATTGCCACAACATGATTATGCCAAGACATATTTCCTCCCAGGTTGACACCCAGCAAATTAATAGACGAAGTCAGTGGAATTGCGTGTCCTGTCATAACGATATCGGATTCTGCAATGTTAACCTTCTTAGAGAATACTGCTGCCTGGGTTTTTTTAGCGTTAAATTCGACTTGGTTACTGTCGCCCCAAGACAAAATTTCTTCCAGGTCTTTATTGAGGCGTGATACCTCATGTTGTCTGCGAAGATGTGCGTCAGCAGCCGATGTTCGAGATTTCAATGTAAAAGATGAGATAAGTGTGCTGTCAGCAAAGCTATACAGGGTGTTAATTAAGTACGTAGACAAACTTTAAGGGATAATTCCTTGTATAATTTTAAGATAAAAAGTTCATATAAACGTATATCCTAAAATGCTTGGTTTTCGATATACAGAGTGCTAAAGTTTTAATTTTTTTTTGGTTTTCTTAATATTCCTTTGGAATCTTTAAGAATAATTAATTTAAATTTTGCACAAATAATAGATTTACCAGTATCTACGAACTAACAATATTAATATTAAAATTAATCTACAGGGTCCTCGTTTTTTTGTGGTCATGACCCTTTTACGCCCGTCCAATTTACTTAATACGACGTCACTGACTAATTTTAAGAACAAAATTTAATTTGTCATTTTATTCTCTAACATTTACCTATCTTGAAGTTTTTTGCTATCTCTTATTGCTTAGAAGATATCTTGAGAAAAATAAAATAATCATTGTTAATATTGGATAATTTGCAAAATGGTAAGTTGGCAGCGTCCTTAAGCCAAAAATAACAAAGTCGGCTTTGACAAACAATAAAAATAAGAAAATCAACAATTATGACAGTTTAGTTATCAAAACTTGCTACAAATTTTTATTTTTGCACTTTTTGCACCAACTTAAGTAAGAGATTTTTCAGTATTGTTTTTGTTAAAATGGTTGAATTTACAAACGCTGAAATAGCAGATATGCATTTTGTTTTTGGGTTGGAATTGTTGGCAATTTCCTTATTGGGCCATATTTTCTGCCTCCCAGACTTAATGGCGACAATTATCAGCAATTTCTGGAGTATGTTTTACTCGAACTATTAGAAGATGTCCCAATAGGAGAAAGAGCTTGAATTTGGCTTATGCATGATGTTGCTCCTCCACACTTTAGTTTAGTTGCACGACATTATTTAGATGAAAATTATGTCGATCGATGGATCGGGCGTGGAGGACCTCAACCTTGGCCACCCAGGTCGCCCGATCTCAATCAAATTGATTTCTTTCTTTGGGGGCACCTAAAATCGCTAGTATACATAACTCCAGTTCTGAATGAAGGAGATCTAAGAAACAGGATACATCAGTCGTGCGAAATTATACGGAATTCTCCTGGTATTTTCGAGAGGAGAGGGTCCGCCAGTCGATGTTGAGGCGCACCAATGCATGTATTGAAGTCGGAGCGGGCCATTTTCAGCAGTTGCTTTAGGTTAAGTTTATTTCTTAGGTTAAGTTTTAATTCAGTTTACCATAATTTTAGTTTTAAAATGTATCAAATACCGTTGTCTCATGGACGAAACAATACTTATTAAATTATCCAATATTAACAATGCATTATTTTATTTTTCTCAAGATATCTTCTAAGCCGTAAGAGATATTAAAAAACTTCAAGATAGGTAAATGTTAGAGAATAAAATGACAAATTAGATTTTGTTCTTAAAATTAGTCAGTGACGTCGTATTAAGTAAATTGGACGGGCGTAAAGGGGTCATGACCACAAAAAACGAGGACCCTGTAGATTAATTTAAATATTAATAATGTTAGTTCGTAGATACTGGTAAATCTATTATTTGTGCAAAATTTGAAATAATTATTCCTAAAGATTCCAAAGGAATATTAAGAAAACCAAAAAAAATTAAAACTTTAGCACCCTGTATATCGAAAACCAAGCATTTTAGGATATACGTTTATATGGACTTTTTATCTTAAAATTATACAAGGAATTATCCCTTAAAGTTTGTCTACGTACTTAATTAACACCCTGTATATTGGATTTGCAAAAGCTATAGATTGGATATGCAGAATTTTGCATATTTTGTCAATCTTCTAATAAAATGCATATTTTTCATAAATTATTATTTTAAGAGCATATTTTTATATTTTCGGCTTTATCAAGAAATTTAAAACGTTAAAGGTTTAATGTCCGGTTCAATACTTCCAATCTGAAGAAGGAATATAATAAATATATTTACATTTTGGTTATACACAAGGTATTTATTGTTGGTTTCCGGGGTTTGCAGGTACATTGTTAGGGGTTGTTTATTGTCACTTAATAATGCGTTATTATTACCTGCTTAACAGTATTTATATCGATTTGTAATACATACTTCTGGTAAAGGAACCTTTGGTAAATAAATAAATTTCAGATGTGCAGTTGTATAAGGAGGGCTTACCAGGAGTTACTTTATTTCCAGAACTTGTAATTACCCGATGGGGAACAACACAACAATATTTCTTAATTTATTATAGTAAAATGAGGTAAAGAAACACACCGGGATCTAAAAAATATGTTCGTTTTTAAAAATAATTAAAAAAAAAACAAAGAACAAATAAAGGTAGACAATTTTTTTAACCTAAAATTGTATAAAAGGTATTTATTACTAAATATTTTTCAAAATTTTCAACAAAAAAGGATTGTCTTCTATTAGTAAAAATATGTTTACACAAAGAGATTCTTTCAACATCTACTGATGTAAATAATCGGACAATACTGCAACTTAGGTAGCAAAATACAGGGCCAAGATACAACTTCGTTGGATTGTTTACCCTCATAAATGCTTTTTACTGCAGTTAAGTATTTAAATCTTTCATTATTTTTTACAGTTACATCCAATTTATTCCTTACTTGACCTCCTACTTTACCGGGAATGTTGTTACATTTAGTCTCTTAAACTTAAATTTCTACTCTCCAACGAGGATATTATGTCCGGTATATAACTGAAATTAACCCTAATCAAACCAAGATCTTTAGCTACACTTGCACTTTTTAACAACTCTTTACTTTGCACAACACACTGCGAATCGTCATCTAATTCCAAAATAATTTCTTTAATGGCTTTGAATTGTTCTGCGTAGAATATTGCGGTCTTAATCCATGTTCCCCACCGGGTAATTACATGGCCTGGAGGCTGGAGGTAAACTAACTCCTGGTAATCTCTCCTTATAAAACTCTACTCTCAGGGGTGCTTTTAGAAACACTTTTTTTACATTTGAAATTAATTTATTTACTAAAGTTTATTTACCAGAAGTATGTATTACAAATCGATATAAATACATTTTTTAAGCGTAGCCGAAACCCTTAACTTGCCATAATTTTTGCTTCAGACAGTTAAATTTATTTAATTAGGTATATTACTTCTAAATGGTTTTAAATTGAAACCAGCACTCTCCGAATGGATTATGTCATCATTATTGAAAAACATAAATTTTGTATGTAATCAAATTAATTGCCGTTAATATCCAATAGGTAGATATAATTCAAATAAGTAAATTTAACAGGTTGTAAATTTTAACGATACTCTGCTTCTCTTTAGAGTGTCGTCAAAACGGAAGCACGGGCACCGCTAAATCGATTAAATAAAAATGTGATACAAACGTGTAAAAGTTCGGAAATCCTGAAAAAAGCATGGAAATTAGCAGGAAATATATTTAAACGTTTTATTTAAAATGTTAAATGTGGATTGAAATTTTGTAGTCTGCTTGGAAACATCCCTCCCGGGTCTGGAATGTAGTGGCAAGGTTCGTAATTGGTATAAAAAAGGAAATAATCAACAATATTAAAGGTTGGAGACAATGATGTTTTGTGAATCAGGTTTAGGATAGTAGAGGGAGAAGGGGCATTCGGTGCCAATTTGCGCAAGTATCTTCTGTGCATGCACTAGCAGTGTACAGGATCAAAGCTTTTCATTAGTCGTCCAAACCTGTTCATTAGCTGTTCATTATTGTGGATTTTACCTTAGTTTTTAATGGCCGCCGCTGACACATGTCATTTATAACATTTCTTTTTACAGAACTTAAGGATTGGCCAGGGCCGGACTTAAAAATTATGTGTGAACATGGGTCAATTTATTTGTAGTTGTAATTATGGATGGAAACGAGAATTACCTAAGCAATTTTTAAGATATTTCAAAAAAAAACACTGAAGGGGAATGGAAATAGGATAGAATATCAGAAAAACAATTTCATTTAATTTTTATTCATAATATAATAAAGTCTGTTATTTTGGTAAAAAGACACTCTTAATTTAGTACAATAAACAAGGGGCAGTCGTGAATCTAGTATCATCAATAATTAACTACGTTTTTTATTAAAGAATTATTTTGTTTTTCAATTTGATTTTAGACCATGCAGTGTTAAGTTGAAAAAATCTATATATTATATTTAATAGCTTATTGTTTACTTTTTTATTTTCTTATTCACGGGTAGATATTTTTTTCTTTAGATTAGGTTCTAAAGAGTTTGAAGTTTACAATAGGTCTAACTTTTCGTTGGTTTATAATAAAACAACAAAAGTTTGTAATGTTATCGAATTAGGTTTTTTTTTAATGAATAAAGAAAAAATAATGTTAAGTAGATACTACAAAAAAATATTTTTGTCCATGCGTTTGCAGAACAGATACCTCAAGCACTCTTCAATACAACTGTATGTAAAACTTATTTTAGCATAATGGTTCACTGTGGTTTTCAAATTTAATTTTGTTGCAAGTTCCCTATTATCTTTGGTGTTCATCTGACAAGCTGTCGATGTCGTCGTCACCGTCCGAGACATTAATAATTATTTACTTACTTTTGCATAAAAAGAAACACGTCACAGATACACACAGTCCGGCAGTTTAAAACCAAAAAGTCTAATACGCACAAAATATAAGCAAAATGCTGTCTGAAAAATACCAAAAACAATAACACGAACGATCAAGAATTAACAGCAGAATGCACGCGGTGCGCGGTGTGTCCCAATGCGGCTCTGTGATATTTAAAGAACGCGACGAGACAATCGAATTAATGAAGTACGAAAAGAGATATGCGAGAGCAAATGCGTAAGACAAAGATGCACATACTAACGGCATATACGAGCGATGCTGTGCTTTTGACGAGTTTGAGCTCATTGAAGGGCAACGTATTGAACTGTGTAGTGTGCATCTTCGTCATGTACATGTAACTATACGGTCAGTTATATATCCATCTCTTGTTAATCTAGCCAATGCCCGTGCCCGAAAGCCGTTTATAGAATTAGGGATTTTAAAATCACGTGTTGGCTAATATGTTTGACAAGAGAGACGTCAAAGCATTAAAAACTAAGGTGAAATCCACTATAGCTGTTCAAAGCTGATCATTAGTCGTTTTAGAATGGCTTTGAACGAATAATGAACAACTTTGAACGAATAATGAACAACTTTGAACAGCTAAGGATCAGCTTTAAACGACTAATGAACAGTTTTGAATGAGTAATGAACAGCTTTGAACGACTAATGAACAGCTTTGATTCTGTACACGGCTGGCGCATAAGCAGAAGGGATCCGCGCAAATTTGCGCAGAATGCAGAGTTTGTTCTAACTATAAGGTCTATTTATATTAGCTAGATGTACTGATGCAAAATTGAGATGGGTTCAATTATGCATGGTTTCCAGATATTTCTTACATCTAATGATCGTTCACTAAAACAATCTGGGTTCTGGTGTATAGCAGCAGCTTCCTTGAACTTCCTCCTGTGTGGTTTATCAGATTCCTCATCCTAAAAAACCTCTAAATACCAAATTTCGTGCAAATCGTGCTCTTATTAAGATATTTAAGAAAGTTCAAAAATAATAACGTTGACACCCTTATTGACTAAGCTAAATATTTTAGCCTCATAAATGTGCCCTAGCGTTTTTTTTTCGGACACCCTGTATTTTGCCATCATTAAAAATATCACACCTATACTGATTTATATTTAATACACAATTTTGCAAGTCGTGTTATAGAGCGAAACGGTCCCAGAAATATGTTCCTTGTGGAAATTCCATTAGACTTTAACATTACATTGTCGTAAGTGCTACTTAAATCCCCGAGCAATATTCTCTATGTTAATAGTAACCTGGAAATACTATATACTAGTGAATATATAGGCAAAGAGAAAATGTACTAGTGGAACACTGGAACTTGATGGTAATATCGATAGGGCAAAACATATTTTTTTAAGGATTATAAAAGTGGCACTCAGTAGAAAAGGTTCCTTTATATTTACATGCTTATAGATTCTAATAATCTCCTTGTTGAAAGAAAGCTATCAAAGTGTTAAACGTAGATATTTTGCAGAGAATACCTACTATTAATTTTAATATGAAAATCCGTTTTTTTTAATGACCTATTTATTTTAGGTATATACCTAGTAACTGATATTTTTATTTTAAACCATACATTCCTGTACTTTGACTATAAGCTCGCAAGTTTCTTAACCATCTTCTCCACGCCTTTATCCCCCTGAACTGCATCCTTGGATATTTCCTTATATTATACACCTGTTGTAGGTGGTACTTTGAGCTCCCCTCATGATGGTACCTAAATATTGAAATGTTCCCTTTTCTTCGTTCTTCTCATGACCTCCACATTTGTCACTCTCCTAATCCACCGTAATCTCAACATCCTAGGGTACCTATATCCACATGCGAAGGCATCCAATTCCCTTATATCTATTTTCTTAAGCGTCCATGCATCTATCTCATAATACAGTACTGAGAGCACCTTACCATTCTCATCTTAAGTTCTAATCTTAGTTTATTGTTAAAGAACAACTGTTATTTTCAGAACAGTTTCTCTTACTTGTGCTAAGCTGAGTTTTATTTCTTCCGTTGTTATTGGGAATTACGTATGGTAACTGGTCCTGTCCTGGGGCGTTTCTTAACTTTCCCTTTGTTATAGCATTGATGACCCCTGTTTTGTTATTTCTGGTCCATTGTCGTCTTCTTCATTTTTCAGTGTGATCATGTGTCTATTATTGTTTTCAAAAAATTCTTCTATGTATTCTTTCCAGATTGTCTTTTCTTTTGTTTCAGTTCTTATATTGGAATTTTACCAGTTAGTTGACCTGATTGTCTTTGATTGTATATTCCTGCGACTTTCTTTCCTTTCTTGTGTACATTGAATATATCGTTCTTGGCTTTCTCTGTTTCTTCATACTTGTTTCTGTAATATGCTTTCCTTGCTGTGTCAAACATGTATCTAGAAAACCAGTGCAGTAAATTCACCAACCATTTATTTTGTAATAATTCACTACATAAGATTGTGACTTAATGAAAGGTAAATAATTGGATATTATATACAGGGTGTTTCATTAAGGGTGGCCACCGGCCATATCTCGGAAACTACTAGGCATAAAAACTTTTAAAAAATTATGATTAAAGCTGTCATGAGAAAATTCTGGAAATTACTGTTAAGTTCCTCATTTCGCCTCAAGGGGGCACAATTGAATTTTTTTTTTATTGTAAATTTCTCCGAAAATTTCCATATTAAGGTATAACTCTGATTACATCATCGAAAAGCTTAGACAATTCTGCATCATTTTGGTTTAAGGCTCATTGGCGTACCGACCTTGATAAGAGTGGGGGAAGCTATTGAAGGTGTAAACATTAAAATCGCTGTAACTTCTAAACGACTTATCCGATATCAGGACCGAATTAAGGTCGTTTGACGCCTTAGGCCAGACAAATTTTGGCGCCTATTTTTTTCAATTTCGAAATGGATTTTAAAAAAATTGAGCGAGTCATGATACGGATGATCAAATTTGTGCCTAAATGTAATCTCGTAAAAATATATTTTTGAAGCGGAAATTTGCACGTTTTGTTGAAGAAAAAACTCATAGATTAATTTAATTGTAATAATCATATAATACATGTAAGTACTGAGGGAAAATTATAAAACAAAAAATAGAAGTATAAACAAACAACTTAACATTAATGAATAATGTTTACAAAATGTGAAATGAATAAAACAATTAACTCAAAATATCATAACCTAATAAGAGTTTGGTAGTTTCCAAAGTTCAAAAAAAATAATCGACTAATCCAACTAATTAGGATACAAAAATATAAAACACATAAAAACACAAATTCAGCGCTAAGAATCAAATGATATTGGTAGATTGGTTCCTTATAAATACACAAAATGATATAAACTAAAGTATAGGAATTAGGTACTTCTATAATAGCATTTTAATAACGACTCGTTATTAACGAGATCAATGAAATCAACAAATAAAATAATATATGTAAATGTTCTGAGCAAAAAATACAAAGGTAATGAAGGAACAGTTTTCGTGGCCCAATGCCCAAAAACTTTTATTAAAGGTAATTTTAAAAACAACGACAAATTTTTAAGAGTATTAAGATACTAGAAATGTTTTTTTTCGACATTTTTTACTCGAGAAATTTTGAATAATGTCGTCGAAGAAAGTTGATTTCACAAGATCAGATAACTAAATAGTCTTAATACTTTTATTTAGAATATTTTTCTTTAGATTGGAATGTGGAATGTTCTTTATACTTTATAGGTATGTTATTAGCAATTATGACATAGTTTAAATAGTGATTTAAATGTATAGAATAATAGTTATTGTAGGTACACTGAAATTCGTTAAAAAGCCGCGGCGCCTATTGCGTTCGTGGCGCCTTAGGCCATGGCCTATTTGGCCTAGTGGTTAATCCGGCCCTGTCCGATATTACTAAATTTAAGCTTGTTTGGAAGGGAAAGGTAAGTATCTTCAATCGCCGTATCCAACAGTACACGATAGTGTTTAATAAAATTGCTAGAGGGCGCAATTTGTAATAATAACAGTTTTTTTCGATTTTATCCCGAAAATTCAAATCGTACGGTATAACTATGACATCAGAATCGAAAAGTAGATGAAATTTGCAAGAAAAGATGTGAAGACCGCAGTCCGATATCTTTGTTCGTTTCAGAGTTATTCCCAAAACAATAATTTTTAATACAAATTTCGCCCTCTAGCAATTTTATTAGAAACTATCGTGTACCATTAGATACGAAAATTAAAGGTTCTTCCAAACAAGCTTAAATTTAGTAAAATCGGATAAGTCGTTTAGAAGTTACAGCGATTTTAATGTTAACACTTTCAATAGCTTCTCCCACTCTTATCAAGGTCGGTACGCCAATGAGCCTTAAACCAAAACGATGCATAATTGTCTAAGCTTTTCGATGATGTAATCAGAGTTATACCTTAATATGGAAATTTTCGGAGAAATTTACATTTAAAAAAAAATCAATTGTGCCCCTTTGTGGCGAAATGAGGAACTTAAAAGTAATTTCCAGAATTTTCTCATGACCGCTTTAATCATAATTTTTTTCCCAAGTTTCTATGCCTATAGTAGTTTCCGAGATATGGCCAGTGGCCACCCTTAATGAAACACCCTGTACTATTACCAAGTTTTCTTTTGAACTTACACTTAGTAGTAGTAGTAGTAGTAATAATTATTTTTATAAGACATTCAGAACATTTAAACTATTAATACGTACGTAAATATTCGACCATTTTTGGATGTTATAAAAATATCCCAAATAG
Organism: Polydrusus pterygomalis; assembly: GCA_963969555.1. Classification (NCBI taxonomy): domain Eukaryota; kingdom Metazoa; phylum Arthropoda; class Insecta; order Coleoptera; family Curculionidae; genus Polydrusus; species Polydrusus pterygomalis. The sequence goes on from OZ018378.1 coordinate 48,622,405, forward strand.
GTTATCTACACGATTTTTTGTCGTATACCTATGTTTAATTTTTTGTCAGTTTCTTCCTAAGCAATAAAAGTTAAACAATCTTCTTGAAAAAAATGTCTTTAGTGAAAGCAAACTACGACTTGTCACAACTAGGCCTGGGCAAAAATTCGATATATCGATATTTTTATCGATATATCGGATAAACGATATCTAAAAAATAAAATATCGATATTATCGATATTCGATTGGAATTTCAATATCGTCCTTATAACACATTTAAGGACCAATGTTTTATTCAATCTTTTTTCTTCATGTTTTCATAATAATTAGAGTCTCCCCTTGAAATGAAGGTACGGAGTTTTAAAGGGCACACCAGTAAAGTCCGCATCATATGGGATTTTTTTTAATTAATAGCTTTATTTACAAAATCAAAATTGGGCTATTAAAATTTGGTCGCATGTGATGTTTTTTTGACCCTGTATAAGGTAACTTCATAAAATAAGTATTTTTAAAAACGTAGTTTGTGTCTAAAAGTAATACACCTTAATATTAAGACAAAAAAGAACACAGTGTCTTCAGTAAAGTGTTTTTTAAGTGGAAAATAAATTTTAGTTTAACAACGTAAAGTTTCTATTTTCAACGATTTAATTTAAAACCCCTATATTATAATTTATTATTAAGCTATGCCATAATAACGTTTTTGTAGAAAAACACTTTTAATATGGCGCTACTTTAAAGAAAATGTATCTAAAATAAAGCATTGTCAAAACTAAGAAATTTTATGTAGGTTGCGTTGAGTCTTATTTTGCAAATGTGGTACAATAAATATAGGTAAAAAATCAAAATTATCTTATGCAGCTGAAATTTTGCATGTGGGCTAGAAACTGAATTTAGAAAAACTTTTTCTAATAACGTTTTTCGATTTTTTCAGAAATAAACCCACTTTTGAATTATTTTTTGGAAAAAATAAAAATTTGACAGATAATGCGTGATTCGCATTGCCTACTATTTTTTTGCTTACTTTTCATCTCGATCGAAGCAGAACTTGATGCCAAAGTCAAATTTTGAATAATGCTATTAATAAAAAAAAAATCCCATAATAATATGTTGCGGACTTTACTGGTGACACTGTATTTATAATATAATATTTTTATGTTTTATCGATATATCGAATAACGATATTCAAAAAATAAAATATCGATATATCGAATAACGATATTTAAAAAATAAAATATCGATATTATCGATATTTTTTTATATATCGATATTCGATATTGGAATTTCAATATCGCCCAGCCCTAGTCACAACCACCGAAATGGAGAGCAAGGTCCAAAACTGTATCATCGGGAAATCGACAGATAACGAAGTGTTCGGGTTTTCCCGTTTACGTTTGGTACGAAATATCTTCAAAAGAAAAAACAACATCCCAAATTGTATTTTTATATTATTTTTATTCTTTTCAGGTCGAAGTCGGAGATGTGATATTAAAAGTAAATGAAACGGATGTTATCAAGTACAGCACGAGAGAAGGTGAGTAAATAAAAAGTCGATTACATTTTCTTTTGTTGCTTTGGCTTTTTCACTTTTATTCCCCTTTTATTAATCTTTTTTATTATTTAAAAGCGATAAATACACGTTGATTGTCTTAGGGATTTGGGGGTTTATTTTTTATATAAATAAACTCAGTTTTTATTATAGTAAACTCTTTATTTTAATAAGTGGATTTTTGCATTTTTTCAGATTTATGTCTATTATAACCGATAAGTTTTTTTTTACCTTGCCCCAAGAAGAAAGGTTTTGAGCAATATATTGGTAAAATACCGTGCGTTGTTTTTGTTCGAATAGAATATTCGTCGAGCGGCTCGTCTAGGAAAGCCACAGTCTGTGAGCTCCTTTAGTATTCAGGAATTTGTTGCTTACGAGAATGAAAGAAAAGTTAATTGAAGTGGTCTGTTAATAAAGCGTTCGACCCTTAAGGGCAATATATCAGCTACATACCCTCTGAGCGTAAGAAACAAGCTTTTTGACGGTATTTCTGTTCTAAAGTAGACATTTTAAATTCGTTACCATCAATCTCTGCGGATTTTAGTTGTCCATCTTTGGAGAAAAAATATTTTTATATTTTTTTCAAACAAATTGGAGAAAAAAATAGGTGATATATTGCCCTTTTAATGCGCCCCATACACATGCTACTTTTTCGGCGTTTTGGCAGCTGGCGTTGCTGCAAGCGTCTTGGAAGCTTATGCTAATTTTAACCACACACCAGTGTTGCCATTTGGGGCGACAAGTCGCCAAAATGACGACTTTTTGTCTCAATGAGAGTGTGGCGGCGATTTTCAATAAAAAGCTTAGTTTTGGCGACTTTTTCAAATATGCTAGACGTGAAGACAAAAAAAAGAAATAAAATGAGCAGTGAATTATTAAGTGATATATAAAGAGTAAAGTTGGACTTGAAAAGAACTAGATTGTTGTTTCAGTTATAAAATCGGCGAAATATAAATGATTAATATATTATTATTATATAAAAATAAACAGGACAAAACTAAATCAGGTTAAGATAGTGATTATTTTTTTGTTTATTTTTATTCTTTGTGTACCTATCATAAAGTTTATTTGGCTTGTTCCACAAAAACATTTTTTTTTTATTTAGTATTGACAGCTTAGAAGATTGACAGTTTTCTAACCCCAATATCTTAAAAAAGCTGTGGCGACAAAGTGGCGACTTTTCATACTGATTGATGGCGACTTTTTGCTTTGTTACTCTGGCAACACTGCCACACACAAGCGTTTCAGCATTTCGCGATTCGCCGTCGAAAGAGGACTTAAAATGTCTTCTAAGCAAAAAAGAATAGCAAGTGCACTAATTATAATTGCCGAAAATAAAAAATACGCAAAACGTCGAATGTGGGTTAAAGACTGGTTGCTGAAAAAACATTCATTATCCCATATAAACCTGTTGAATGAATTAAAGCTACATCCGGACGATGGTAGAAATTTTTTACGAATGGATGAGGATAATTTTAAACTATTATTACACAAAGTCACACCACTATTAAAAAAACAAGATACTCGTATGAGAAGAGCTATTAGCGTAGAAGAGAAACTTATTGTTACACTACGTTTTTTAGCAACTGGACGATCTCTGGAGGATGGGATGGGAAATTCTTCCGATTGAGCAAGACGTCGACTTTCCGCCATTGTTGACATACACAAGCGGTTTCAAAGCGTTTCGCCAGCTGTCTTGACGCAAATATCAAACACGAGTGATATCATATCGGCTTCCGGCGTTTTCGTGTCGCCCAGCGGGTCGTCAGCGTGGCAGCGGGTGCACACATACGCATTCTTCGTGCGATTTTTGAGCGTCTAGAACGCTTTTGACAACGCCAGCTGCCAAAACGCCGAAAAAATAGCATGTGTATGGGGCGCATAAGGTGATTGTACATTTTATAAGCTTCAGAGGCAGGAGGCATTTAATAGAATAAAAGCCAACGGCGGTTCTAAAATCATTATCAATACAACTGTTATTACTTATTGGTCCATTGCTTCTATTAAATATATAGGTACTCGCTCACTGGGCCATTTGGGTATCGTCTGCATACTAAAATAACGACGAGAAGCGTAGCGAAGAGTCGCAATATCGAATCACTACCAAACACAAATTTTCAACTTGAAGAAATAGTCCATACTTTAAGTGGAGTGTATATATAAAACACTTTACGTCTTCCTCCCCTGGCAGTGGCGCAACCAGAAATTTAGTTGGGGGGGGGCTTTAACCTCTTGCGCCGCAGGCGAAAAATGTTTTGGGTGCCACGCCCTTTTTTGGGTAAAATACGTATGATTGACGAGAGCGACAGTCCCCTAAAACTTCTGCAATAATACGCCGCTGATGGCTCTAACTAAATATTTATGAAAAAAAAATTAGTTAATTCATTTTAATTAGTAAAAATGTATTTAAAATAAGTAACGTATATATTAATCATACTTATACTAAAACAAAACAAAAACCTTATACAATAAGTTGTAAGTATTCACTAATAATACTAATATGAAAGTAAAATTCTTCGTTTTGTTTTTGCCTTTTCGTCCAGAATTTCTGCCCCGGTAATATCAATATCGTGGTTCGCATAAAGAACTGCCAAACCATTTAATCTGCCCTCTTCCGTGGTGCTACGCAGATATGTCTTTAAATATTTTAAATTTGAAAAGGACCTTTCAGATGTAGCGGTTGTAACAGGTAAAGTTAAAAAAATTTGTAAAAGCCTTTTTATATTAGGAAATATATTGGCATCACATTCGGAATACACTTTGTCCAAATCTTCCTTCAGTTTTTTGTTTTTGCATTTTTTATACCACAGCTCAAGTTCAGCTTTTAACATAGTTTTAATGGAAAACTCTTCAAGGAACTCATTCTTGTAGAAGCTGTGAAGTTTCAAAAAACATTTAAATTGACTATCAAAATCTTGATTATCATATGGAAAGAGGCATTCAAAATTTTGAATGGTTTGTCGATGTTTTAAAAACCGATCCTCGAGATTTGCTATGAGGCCATCTAAAAACGGAATAAAAATTGTTATTTTAAAATACTCAGCAGCGGAATCGGTTTTTATAACCAATCTTTGTGTTTGTCTTGGCGGTAGTCTAGGTACTCTGATTTCAATATCGTATTCCGAAAGTAGATCTTGAGCTTCCTTAAAAATATTTTGAAAATTATCATCTGCCAGGCCTCTTATTTCTTTAACTTGATCTGTTACGTCATTAGCTAACTGTAATGCTTAAAAAAGGTTTAAATCGACTGTTGGTAGAATCTTACGGCATATATTCTTTCTGTACACATTAGTGCGATCACAAATTTGGGACTTATATAATGCTGGCCAGTAATCCAGATGCCTCAGTGGAAGTATTTCGGTCGGTCCATTCAGTCAGACGTAGTATAATTTCACTATTGATAACATGATTGATGTAAATTATGTGGCTGAATATAAAATATTAGTAAAAGGCGCGACATGAAAAATTGATTTGCAATTAAACGAATAGGCTAAGTTTCTAAGCTCGGGCCCCCCCCCCTGGTTGCGCCACTGTCCACTGGTATATTAAAATAAGTTTTAAGGTTTATTGAAGGGTAAATTCTCTACATGTCTCGAATGCATATACATTCATCATCAGGAGAAAAGAATAAGGAATATAAGAGATACACTATAGGTGCAAGCAGTCCTAACGGAGCTACGAGATGATAGAAAAAACAAGCAAAGTATTTGGAAAAACTTCCAACGTAATGATAGACCTAACCAGAGGTCATTAGTGAAATATTGGCAGAAAATAAGTTACATATAAAGGTATCATAGTAGTAAGCTAAGTGTCATATTGGTGAGACAACACCATACGTGTGAGGAGAGAAGAATATTTAAAATTGGAATAGTTTAGAATAGAAAGTTTTTTATGTCATGTGTCAAGTTTAACTTTACAACATCTTCTATGCCAATTTTTTATATACTCCACACATTTACGTTGCCGATTCACTAATATGTGACTTTCAGTTACTCTTCATTTTATTAAAAAACTTTCTACTAGTCCACTATTCCAATTTTAAATATTCTTCTTCTCACACGTACGTTACTAGTTCACTAGTATATGACTTTTAGCTACTCTTTATTTAAATATTCTTCTCACACTTACGTTCCTAGTTCACTAATACCTTTTCAACTACTCCTCATTTGATTATAACTAAACTTTTTACAACATCTACCATTCCATTTTTAAATATTCTTCTCTCGTCACGCCTATGCTGTTGTCTCACCGATATAACATTTAACTTAGCTTACTGCTATGATACCTTTATAACTTATTTTCTGCCAATATTTCACTAATGACCTCTGGTTAGGTCTATCATTACGTTGGAAGTTTTTCAAATACTTTGCTTGTTTTTTTCCATCATCTCGTAGCTCCGTTAGGACTGCTTGCACCTAGTGTATTCCTTATTTATTCTATTCTCCTGATGATGAATGTATATGCATTCGAGACATGTAGAGAATTTACCCTTCAATAAAGCTTAAAACTTATTTTAATATACCAGTGGAGGAAGACTTAAAGTGTCTTATTTCTTTCCCTTTTATTGAAAATTTTGTTACCGTTCAGTAAAGTGCAATGAGTAAGTTCTTCATCAGACAAAGACCTTTTTGTGCTCAGTCTTATTGGCATATATATACAGAGTGACTCGGATCTAAATGTACATACGTCACCAGGAGATAGTGGACATCTTGGGGGCTCTTAATCATCTACCTTAAGTAGGTACAATATCATCACTCGTTAGTTAAATACAGGGTGTTTTATAAGATTTGGCTTCTTTTTGTTTTTGGTCATATTTTTTTTAGCACCTGATATTGTCAACTAAAACACACAGTGGCCCGGTATATTTAGATACTCAACCACTGTACGTTGTTGAGGTCGCGTCCCACTGTACACAGATCAGGGTCAAGTACGACACGACCTCAGCATTTATTCGGCTATATAAACTGGGCCAGTTTTAGCAGCAGGCATCGGTGTTTATCGCCCGGTCAATCAACATCAGGTGACAAGCCTTGGCCTAGGCCAAGTGACGCATCTGCTCATCCAGTTATCAAGACAAGCCTTGGTCTAGGCCAAGTGACGCACCTACGCAGAACAATAAGAGACATGCTGGTTCACCTTCTAGGATAGAAACTAAAAAGAATACAATAGACGCCGTTTTGTAACTCCATACTTTCATTCCCCTCATCACGTCCCGGAACATGAAGAGAAATTCGTGACAATATAAAATGTTCATACTCGGTGAAAATATTTTGTATACCGATCGAATTATAATGCCATATGAAAAGTTTTGAAATTCAGGTCCGGACTTAAAAAAAAAGCTGTCGATTTCTAGTTTTATCAAATTCAACAAAAAAATATTTATTTATTTTTGGCGAGTCGACGTTGTGGTCTACTGGTCAGCGCAGCGGCCTCACAGATCGTAGGCTCGGGTTCCATTCCCGGTGCCGGCAACGTCGATGTTAAATTTGGAATTTGGTTTAAGAGGTGCGCCGTCTTTCGGAAGAGACGTTAAACTGTGGGCCCCGTGTCATGGATGTTGGCACGTTAAAGAACCCTACCCTCGACAAAGAGGGATTCGGCAAAATTACCAGATAGTGTGTGACAAATTCCCTGGCGTCGGTGATTGGCCTCGTTGCGGAAAAAGGCCGACGTAAAATAAATTAATAAAAAAAAAAAAATATTTTTGGCGACTTTTGTAATTTTGTAAAAAAATCAATACGCGACACGCTGCGCCTTTTCGCCCAAGTGAGCCAGCACCTTAAATAGTTTATTTTACTAACCTGTTACATGTTACTAAAAAAAAGACAATTCGATTTGTATTTATCTTACGCTAGGTTTGTTCGTAGCCCTTTTTAGATGACAATAGAAAAAGCTGAACTTTTATGATGTTTTTTTTTTAAATAGAAAATATCGAGGAAAATATAATTGTTTTTTTTTTATAGCAGACGAACAAACCTTGTGTTTCATCGCATTGCTTTAACGCAAATTCTAATTTTTATTAACACCCATTTTTTTGCTTTTTCAGTTCTAAAATGCCTGCGATTATCTTCAGACCCAGTTACACTAAAAATTAAACGCGGTAAGCCACCACCACCATCAGCATGTTATTTTATTTTCTACATGAAAGAATAGTAAGAAAGGGAAAAATCGATAATATTCACTTATAATCTCCCTAGCAGCAGGATTCTTACCGATAATTTTTTTCAAGGTCACGAATGTTCTTGTTGATAGAAAATGAGTCGAAGATGAGGGAACTTTTCTATCAACAAAAACATGAGTGAAACCGAGAAAAAAATTATCGGGAATTAATTCTGCTGCGTGGGAGATTCTACTCCATCTAGATGTCATCTCTGCTAAGAATTCTAGAGAATATGTGTTTGTTTTAACAGGAAAGGGGTCCTAATTACACAAAACACGAAAATAAACAAAACTATGACCGACTGACTAACATCTGCCTTGCTCTACCAGCTCCAGAATATGCCTGTATTTCTTCATCATATGCCAAAAGCATAAAAATAACTACTCTGATCAACACAGCACTGCAGTTTGCATGCGAATCGTCAACAGTTAGGCAAGATATATATACAGGGTGTTCTCAAAGTTGAGTCATTTATTTTACCAGGTTGTAGAACTTGTAAAAATAAGTAATTGTACCAAAAATCATTTATATAAAAGTTGCAGAATAAAGAAGTCATTAACAATTGGAAAAATTTTAAATTTAAAAACTTAAGACCTGCTCTTTGGTATTCTCGACCACTGCGTTTTATTTTTATTGCAACTCACAATAATTCATTACTCACCGGCAAAATGCATCCCGATGTTACAAAAATTGTTCAAAATTATCACCATATGTTCGGTTTGCGCAAAGTCTTGCTCGGCGTATCCATAAGTGACTACACGCTTCAAAAATAAAATCCGGGTGTCCACGAACAACATCACAAGCGTTTCTGATGCGCTGTTGTAGTTCTTGCACAGTATTTACCTCTGCATGGTGATAAACCAACTGTTTTAAATAGCCCCACAGAAAAAAATCGCAGGGCGTTAGATCCGGAGAGCGTGCAGGCCAAGAAATGTAGCCATTGCGCCCTATCCATCTATTAGGAAACTCATTATTTAAATGTTCCCTAACTTCCCGTCTAAAATGTGGCGGTGCTCCATCATGTAAAAGCCACATATTCTGTCTCACATTTAAAGGAACATCTTCTAATAATTGTGGCAGAGTGTTTTAAAGAAAGTCTAAATAAATGTCACCTGTCAGTCGAGCTGGAAAAAAGTAAGGCCCAATAAGCATGCCATTTACTACGCCAGCCCAAACATTTACTGAAAATCTGTCCTGAAAATGGGTTCTTTTCACAGCATGCGGATTTTCCACTGCCCAAATATGGTTGTTGTGAAAATTTGTAACTCCATTTCTTGTAAATGTGGCCTCGTCAGTAGCCAAAATAAATTTGGTAAAATTTTCATTTCTGTTGTATTGATTTAATAGCCACTGACAAAATTCAACTCTTCTAGGACCATCTTCGGGTTGTAACGCTTGTACCCGTTGATAATGGTAGGGATAAAGTTGTTCTTGTCGTATAGTCTTCCACACTTTGCTATGAGCAGTTCCAACTTGAGCTGCTACTGACCTAGTGGACGTTGTTGGGTCGTTTTCGACAATTCCTAAAATGTCCTCCTCAATCTGTACCATTTCGCGTGGAGGGGGTCTTCCAGCGTGACCACCTCGTTGTTCCTTTAAGTAGCCTGTGTCGCGAAGTCTTGTAACTAAATTTACAAACATCCGCGGAGCCGGACGATTTCTTAAAGGAAACCTTTCTGCGTACAAACGACATGCGGCGGCTGCATTTTGTTGGCACTCCCCGTAAGTTAATATTATGTCCACTAGTTCATTGTTTTCATAAACTTGCGCCATTTTTATCGCACAAAATGCCCAAAAATATCACGCACTTTAGCGAATTATTTAGCACTGGTCAAATCGAAATTCGCACTAAAACCCGTAAAATGAATGAATGATAAGTAATTTGTATCCTACAAAAAAAAGGGCATACCTTATCGCCAGTAAACAAAACATTCATAACGCAGTGGTCGAGAATATCCAAAAAGCAGGTCTAACAGTTCTTAAATTTTACATTTTTTCAATTGTTAATAACTTCTTTATTCTGCAACTTTTATATAAATGATTTTTGGTACAATTACTTATTTTTACGAGTTCTACAACCTGGTAAAATAAATGACTCAACTTTGAGAACACCCTGTATATATAAACAAGGTGTGAGCCACATTAGTCGCAGTAGCGACTTACTTTAACCTAACTTATTTGATGAGGAAACCTTAAAATTTTAAAATCATTGACTTGCTTAAGATTAGAAGTCCCTGAAACCGTATTTAAAATTCCAGGTTAATATTTAAAAAATAACTAATACCGCCACCTTGTAGAACATAAAGGCGGCTAAAAAAGTGTGTTAAGTTAAAAATTAAGGAGCAAAACATGAATAATCAAAACTGAAAATTTCGAATTTTTTTTCCGGATATCTCCAAGGCATACGGAATATTCTCAATTTAATCATCTTCGTATCTATTCCGTTTTCGAAATCCCCATGTACGCACACGAATTTGTAGCACCCTGTATATATGTAACTAACAATGACCAGTGCTTTTCATTGAAGAGCAAAATCTAGTGACACATTCGCTATTTCATTTTCCTCTTAATACCTAGTTTATTTTTCATTTTGTCCAAAAAGCGGTTTCGTAAAACTGGTCGCATTATAATATTTTTTTGTAGTAAATAAACGCATCAGCTTGTTCTTACGGTGCATGTCATTTCTCCTCTTATTATTCTTCCATTATAAGAAAACATTATTTTTACCCATATTTATTGTACATTATTGATTGCGGTTTAGTCAGTAAGTAAATTAAATGACAGTATTCAAGCCGGTAAAAAGTTGTTAGGCAACTTACAGGACTGTTCTTGTCGGCGGAAAAAGGCGTAAACAAAGCAGATGTACCATGCAGGCAGAGCTGTCGCAATTACTCTTAAAAAGTAATTCTATTACAATTACCCATTACCCTCCGAAAAAGGCATCAATTAGGTACAATTACCAATTACTAACAGTGATAAAAAATATTTAAATTACCCACTAAAAGTAATTGATTCCTTGATCAATTACCGCATTCGAATTACTGAGTTTAATTCAATTACTTTTATACTAATTCAATTACTTTATAGTAATGGAACTACCCTAAAAGTAATTGAATTACTCTGAATCTATAAATTATAGGCACTTTTTTGGCAAAAAAATTACTCTGAGTAATTTAATTATATTTTGGTAAGTAATTGAATTACATTTTGGTAATTCAATTACATTTTGGTAATTGAATTACATTCTGGTAATTGATTTACAGTTTGGTAATTGAATTACATTTTTAAAATTGAATTAGTATATAAGCAATGGAATTACTTTTTTTTCCATTTTACAAAAAAAGAGTTGTATAGGTAAGGTATTATCTTTTTTAATAGCAGCAGGTCCTACTATCACACTTTATTATAGAAAAAAATTTAAAAAATTTTGAAATTTATAGTTAAACTTGATCTCCTAATGTTGATAAGTACCTTTAACAAATTGACCAATAATAACGACTGTCTTTTTTATATAATATGATTTATTTGTTGAAATAAAACAAACGTAATATTAGGGAAAATAAAAAATGATTGAAAAAAAACTAGGTAGGTAACTACTATACTACTAACAGTACTATTATATACAGATAGGTACAAAGAAACGCGAAATTTTTTCTTAGACAAATACCTGCGAAACGTTTGTTTTTTTATTGGCTTTCAAAATAACTAATTCTTCGAAATGTTTGTCAGATAGAGGATGTCTTCGGGGGGCTATTGATGATCTTAGCCTTAGCCGCGATTTAACCAAACAATATTTTTTTCTTTCTGGAGTAAAGGAATTATGAAAATTTTTAAAGGAATTGAATTATTTTGAAGTAATTTAATTACTTTTAATCTAATTGAATTATTCGGGAGTAATTAAATTACTTTTTATGTAATTGAATTATTTGGGACTAATTCAATTACTATTAAATTATTTGGGACTAATTCAATTACTTTTTAAAATAATAAAATTGAATTACTTTTAAGTAATTCAATTTCCCCAGATTTCTTAAAACCAATTACCAATTACAATTACTTTATCACAATAATTGAAAAATCAATTACAATTACTATTTTCAAAAAGTAATTCAATTACTAAATAGTAATTGAACACGATTTTTCAATTATTTTAATTCAATTACCAACAGCTCTGCATGCAGGTAACTTGTATAATATTATCAACATTTTGTGTTGGCCAGGATCAACATTAGCTTCGTTCGTACGCAGCGGTCAGAAAGCGAATTAAATTTAAGACGCATGCGAACGTGTTGTAAAAGCGTTCGCACACGACAAATCTCAAACCGCTCAAAGAAAATCCGGCGTTCGCAGAAGCCAAATTGTACCGTAAACGCAAAGCCAAAAATGTCGTAACTAGTTCGCAACTAAATAAAAACCACACGCGCAGAGAAAAATGAGAATCAGTTGACAATTGCTTTAGACGAGTAAAACTAAGCACAGATGAACATCTGACGACAGTAAAAAATATAATGTAATCCGTTACATACCGGTTAAGTTAACGTCAAAGTTGTTATGGTTAAAACAAAATGTTTAAAACACTTAACAGATTTGTTTTAAACTGTTTTAAAAGTAAGGTTTTTTTAGTTGTTTAATTTGACAATCTTTACTAAAAATCACAAATGTTAAAAGAAACTTCATAACTAACGTTTCATATCAATAAAAGTACCCAAGACCATGTTTTGAAGAGCAAACACTAGTGACGCATTCATTATTTCGGTACTTTTTCGTTTTGGCCAATACCAACTTCCTTATTTCAATTGCAATACCCTGTATATTATTAAGTTTTTGGATTCTTGCGAAAATTTTAGACATTTATGAATATCCATACCTTCAACTGTTTCGGAAATATAAAGTGTTTTCAGATTTATTGCATTTCAGCGTTTCTTTTTACTGATAGTATTAGTAAAATAGAAAAACAGTTTCGCCAGCTTGGACATGTAAAGCAGATACAAAAAATAGCTACCAATGCAATAAGTGATGATACCAAATTAGATATTATGCTTGGGTTTGAGAAAAACCCACATACTTTTAGTCGAAAAACAGCCCCAATGTTCGATGTTAGCCATTCATCGATTATTCGAACATTACAGGAAAATAAAATGTATCCCTATAAAATGATACCTATTCATGAGAGCATGGAAGACGATTTTGATAGGAGAACGTATTTTTGTGAACAAATGATGGCAATGTTAGATGCAATGTGATCCAATTAGAACATGTTTTGTTTTCTGATGAGTGCACCTTTATACTTCACGGTCATGCTAATCGTCAGAATTGCCGCTATTGGTCTAGGAAAAATCCTCACTGGATTAGAGAAGAACATACGCAATATCCTGAAAAGATTAATAATACATACACAATACAGGAATAGTTGGATATCATATCATATGTTTCATTAATGGCTATTTAAATGGCGATAATTATTTAGCACTGCTTCAAAATAATGTCTTGCCAACTTTGACAAACTTATATCCTGATCTCAGCAAACCCACAGCTCAGCGAATATGATATAGTTTCAGCAAGATGGAGCACCGCTCCATTACCAAATCAATGTCCGGCAGTACCTCAACCAAGTATTTCCAAATCGGTGGATAGGGAGGCGTGGGTCGATGGAATGGCCAGCAAGATCCCCTGATCTGACGCCATTAGACTTCTTCTTATGGAGTTATGTCAAAAATATTGTATACAAAACTAAACCCCTCGACTTAGCTGACTTAAGAAGACGAATAACGCTTGCGATTAGGGGACTATTCACACTTGTCAGTCACGTCTCAGTTCCGTTGCCGTTCCGTCTCAGTCTCATTCAGTAAATATCTGTGACGGCTATTCATCCATAGCAGTCAATAATTGTCCTCTATTGTTAGTAGTTGTAGTGGTTTTCTCTAAAAATTTGCGGAATGGCTAATTTTACAGATGACGAATTAGCTGTAGCTCTTGATGAGGAAGAATAGGCGACTCGAACCCGAAAGAGGAAGTGGGTACATAAGGCGTGGTTGAAAAGGGAAATTGAGGGAGAATTCAGTACACTTTATAAGGAATTAATCGATGATGAAACCAAATTCTATGAGTATTTTAGAATGTCTAAAGATTGTTTTTATATACTTCTTAATAAAACAGAACCCCACTTGAGAAAGCAATTTTTCGTCATTCATATTTTTTATTTAAAACCAAAGAACTTTTTACGAAAACACGTCAGTCAAAACAAGAAAATATCGTTGACGACGAATTTAAATTACGACTGAACGGACACTAAAACGAGACTGATGGTAAAATCGGTGACGGCGCCGGACGTGTGTGAAAATGTCGGTTTTAAAATAAGGCAACGATATATTTTTTTATCGTAACTGAGACTGTTTGACGGAACGGAACTGAGACGTGACTGACAAGTGTGAATAGTCCTTAGATCAGTCACGCCTGAGATGTTCAGTAACATTAGAATAAATTTATATTTAAGATTAGGATGTCGCCAAGACGTTCGTGGCGAGCCTTTTCAACATCTCCTACATTAATGTTTTTTTTTTTGTTTTTTACATTATCAAGATATAATAGTATATTACATAACAAGTGTTGAAAGTGGTACTTTTTAAACGAGGAGGTATTTAGCATAAGGCGGAAATTCTCCGAGTGTGAGAAAATCACTTTCACACGAGTAATGTACACAATTTTTCCTACGACCATACAATATAATCAAAAAGAGTTTGATTTGTTTTTAATAGTTTGTAGGTATCACCTCACCATTGTGTTAATCAAATTAAAAAAAAATACAATGCCCACTTACACATTTTAACTTACCTAGATTTAAATAAAAATAATAACTTTTTCTCCTATTTGCTTACGCACATCATACCTACTATCTATGTACAGTGAATAAATTTCGTTTCTGATCTTTTAGTTGCTTGCATTCTTTTAATAAAACAATAATATAGGTACCTACGAAAACAACATAACACAAAACTACAACATAACCTTAACATTTGCTCAACATTATAGAAAGATAGAGATGGAGTTAAATATCGATAGCTTGTTAATTATAAAAGTTAAATCTTTTTCGATTACCTACATAAAGCACATTCACTTGTCCCATATCCTTAAACATTGTATGGATATTTTTATCCGAGATAATGGCAAAATTAAAAATCGGTATTTCCTAGGGTATTCTATTTCTGCTCTATAGCTGCCCCTTTTTTTTCTGTGGTTCAACCGAGGGTTCAACTCAGTTGACATGTAAACATGACAGTTGGTGAGTTGCCTGTTGCCTGACATATTATTATTTTCCCTTTTTGATAATATTATTTTTATCATAAATTAATACTCTTAGGTTCCCAAAAATAACGAAAAAATGTTTTTTAAATTTGCAGTAATTCCCTAGTGTACTTTACCCCACCCAGCACCCCAATTCACTCCACGTGTCCTGTAAGTTTGTTATTTTTAATAAATAGTTTTGTTATCAAATTGACACCTGTTTAAATTAAATATAGTTTGCTTTGTATTTCCACACTCGCGTTGAAATATTTTTTTTCAACACGCGAGTGATATTTAGCACTTTCTAGCCAAGTTAACCGTGCTGTTAATAATTAATAATATTTCCGAAACAGTTGAAGATAGGTATAGGATATTGTACATGAAATATAAATTTTTCTGAAGAACCCAAAAATTGAATAATATACAGGGTGTTGTATTTAAAATAAGAAAGTTGGTTTTGGCCACTGTTACATGACGCACCCTGTATAAAAAGTTTTTATTGAAAAAATGCGCAACTAGAAATACCAATCGACGTGTCCGAGCATTTATTCGGACACGCCGCCCCCATGTATGTATTATCGAATTTACTCCATTTGGCTGATACACACCGTATTTCTGGATTAAAATATTTATTATGGAATTATGATTTTTTTTTATTTGTGACCGTTTACCACAATCCATATTTTTTGTAAATCGGTCCAATTAATTACCGATATGAGGCTGAAAGGCTGAAACGTGGTCATCATAATTATTACGGTTTACTATTATTAGGTAGATAATGAATTTGTACCATTTAGTTTTTAAAGTTTATTTTACATTAACACTATTAATATCGTACTATTAGTCCAAATTATCTTTGAACCGATATGATATTACATTTACGATGACCATTAGTCATTGCAATTTGCAGCAAGTAAATATTTCCGATCGGATGATTATGTATTAAAACTTTTTATAGGCGGAATTTTCCAGAAATTATTTTTCAGTTGAACATTTTACAGATAATTTTAGTCTTTATCGAACGGTTTAGTGCCTCGATTTTTTATACAGTCGGGTTTAAAGAGTAATAAGAACTTTAGGCGTTGTCAAGCCGTGTGCTGGTCTTTCTTTGCCAATCTGTGGTATGAATATCGACGAAGAAGATTATTCTTACAAAAAAGGTATTTTATATTTTTTAATTGTAGAAAACATTTTCTTCCGTATAAAGAAATGGAATTAAATTTAATTTGCTATTATACAAAAGCAAATCTGCTTTATTTTTACTTATACGTACTATATACGGGAGTATTTTCAAACAAAAATATGCGAGAACGAGAAATTTCCAGTGGCGGCTCGTGACTAGCGAGTAAGGGGGGCGGGGCGCTGGCTTTAAATAATTTTTTTTTTTAAATGTCTATTGTTTTCGAAAGTACGTGTCTGTTTTTCTAACTTTCTCGTTGTGAATTTTAATTTCATCAGCATAAGCACTACTTAAACAAGTTAAAATATTAGTTTGTACTAACATCTCAAAACTTACCACATTATGACGATGTTTTGCTCTATTTTCATGTTTTTTTATTTTCTCTGAAAGATGTTTTAAGTCCTGCACCCCATTTATAGTCCAATTATCATCCCCGTCAAAAAGAAGACACACGAAACAAAAAAAAAATGTTGTCCTCACAACCGCATATCCAGGATTTTTATTATATATTTCTTTGTCAAACTTACCCGTAAACTGTGCCTTACTTTTACATTTTGATTGCACTTGTACTATGTTCAATATTGGTAGTAGCCGCCCTGCATTTTTAAATCAAGTTTTTCACTTAAGCTCAGAGAACTAAACACAAGCTTCTTCTGTAAATCACTGACCTTCATATTACACGAAATTTTCCAACTTTATAATGTACCTAATAAATCAAAACAAATAAACAAAACATCAGCATCATCGACAGGTCGCCTCGTCAGAGTGCCATCACGATTCGCGAACAGCTGTTGGGCGCGGAAAATTGAAGCTCATCCGTGGGCGCTCATTGTGCGATGTGTAGGTGACGTCACGCCTCCGTCGTCATGGCAACTCATCGAGAAATCGCGTTGAATCGGGACGAATAATCCTTCGCCCGCGCTTAGTATAATCTTGAGAGCGCGCAACTCGCTTGTCCATGAGTATAACCTGCCCGTTGGAATATATAGGGCTATGTTTGGTTTGAATTATGCTCGCGCTTAGTATAAGCTACCCGCTGGAATAGGGCTATGTTTGGTTTGAATTATTTTAATGGATTGCTCATACATTGCTTTATTGGTTTTTTAAGTAAAGTATTTTTGGATTCTGTTTAAAATAATTGAAGGGAGGGCGGCGCCCCAGAGCCCTTCATTAACGAGCCGCCACTGGAAATTTCGCAAAATCTTAAGATTTTGATTAGGATTTGCAATTTGCGAGTTTTAAAAAGAATGCAGTAAGTATCACTAGATAAAAAAAGCTATCTTTATTAGAGGAAAGGAACCAAATTTGAGATATTTAAAAAAAAAACAAAGATTACCTAATAATGTATTTCCTAAGAAGTAGGTACTGTAACACAACCTTTATACAAGCTTTTGCAACAAAAAGAAACAAATTAACCTTATTCTTAACTAAAATAAAGCCCTTTTTAAGAATTAGTGTATTTCTTTAAAACAAAAAAGAGGATTCCCAATTTGAGACATATTGACGGTGTCCAAATTTGAGATACAAAGACATTACTCAAAAAAACCGTTTGCCTCACAAAAAGAACAAACAAAAGTTTCCCTTCGGATCAGTGGCGTAACTAAGGACATGTGCCCCCCCCCCCCCCCCGCAAAATTTTGAAAGCGCTCTGCTATTTTGCACCTGTCATACCATAGTAAAAAATATTGTCATTTGTAAGCGTTGTTTATTATACAGTGACCGGCAGAAAGTGCGCAGCATATGGGAAAGTTTTTTACCTTTAAGTTTAGAAAATTAATTTTATTATAGATAGGTTCTGCATGTTCTCAAACCAAAATAACACCCATTAAATCCGGTAAAAGTCTTATGGTATACGAGGTAGGATCAAAAATTTGAAATTTCGCTAAGAGTAAAGTACCACCATCTTTCATTTTAGAATATTTTTTTACAAATAATTATTGTTTTAATTTCAAAGTTATACCCAAATTCCAAATTTGGCTTATTTTGGACAATAAAAATGGATTTAATCGTGTTTTCTCAATAACTCAGTATAAAAAATAAATGGCAACCGAACAGTACGAAAATAAGATTTTCTGCAGACTTTGTTAGAGACTACCGTCAGTCATAAGTCCCAGTAGTTTGTTTTCATAATATTATGCCTTTTTAAAATAAAAACATAAAAATATTAAATATTTTTGCTGCACACCGTATTTTATTTTTCATTCAACTGATATTTTTTAATTTACATTGACTTAAAGCATCTCCTAAATAGTTTTTTATACATTGAAGTATGCATAGAAAGTTTTCTTTTGATTTATAAAGAAAAAAATTTAAATTAAAAATATATTTTGAACGGATTTTATTCGTCACGCAAAATAAGGAAACTTTCTATGCATACTTCAATGTATAAAAAACTATTTAGGAGATGCTTTAAGTCAATGTAAATCAAAAAATATCAGTTTGATGAAATTAACTTTTTCCCTCAGAAAATAAAATACAATGTGCAAAAAAAATATTTAATATTTTTTTGTTTTTATTTTAAAAAGCCATAATAATATGAAAACAAACTAATCGGACTTATGATCAACGGTAATCTCTAACAAAGTCTGCAAAAAATCTTATTTTCGTACTGTTCGGTTGCCATTTATTTTTTATACAGGGTTATTGAGAAAACACGATTAAATCAATTTTTTTGTCCAAAATAAGCGAAATTTGGAATTTGGGTATAACTTTGAAATTAAAACAATAATTCTTAGTAAAAAAATATTCTAAAATGAAAGATGGTGGTACTTTACTCTTAGTGGAATTTCAAATTTTTGATCCTACCTCGTATACCATAAGACTTTTACGGGATTTAATGGGTGTTATTTTGGTTTGAGAACATGCAGAACCTATCTAAAATAAAATTAATTTTCTAAACTTAAAGGTAAAAAACTTTCCCATATGCTGCGCACTTTCTGCCGGTCACTGTTGAAAGATCTCGAGAAAGATATAGAACATTGTAGAAAACAATTTTTGTTGTAAAAATAATGTACTACTACGAATTTCAGCTTATTGCTGCGCGCCAAAATATGAATTTTGGTGCGCAGCGAGTTTTCTAGATTAGTAAAGTGCTCTAATTCTCTAGATTAGATTACTAAGGTGCTTAAGGTGGGAGTATCAACATGCTTGCCAACCTATAACCTATTTCGCGTAGATTTGTTTATGTTTTCTAGCTTTTACACAAAATTTAAAGAAAATCAGTATCGACTTGATATTCTATAGGTAATAATTGACATATTTAATAAATATCAAGGAATTTCATAACTTATTTTAGGAGAATTGTATAGCGAAAAATATCGGGTAAGATTTTTTTTAACATTATTATGTCATTGTCACTCATTGTTTTTTCACTATACAATTCTCCCAAAATTAGCAATGAAATAAATTGATATTTTTGTAATATATCAGATACTACCTAAAAAATGTACCGACGATGTTGATTTTCTTTAAATATTAGTTATTAAAATAATAAACTCAAAAACTCAACGCGATATAGGTTATAGGTTGGCAATAGATTGAATGACGTTGAGAATTCAACCTTAAGGTGGCCCGATCCGTCTCCTGGCGGGTTTTCAACAAATGCTGTGTGTGATTGTAGCGGCGCCCACGCGGGGTTTCCGGCGCGGATATTTGTACGAACCTTGATACTGTTATTGGGGTAAAATTGTTAATTATGATTTACGTTACCCCTATTTTATATAGGGGACTCATATTAGTCATATTTCATTGTTTCTCATTCATTATTGTTAATTTTTAACTTTAATATTGTGATAATGAAACAATCATTTTATTATTTCTTGATTTTTTTTTATATATAACGTCGCTTTTCATTTGTTTTATTTTTTCATCAAGGAACTTGAGGGCGCCCCTGGCTTTGCTGCGCCCCCCCCCCCCCCCCCGCAATGCGGGGTCTGCGGGGGCGTTAGTTACGCCACTGCTTCGGATCTCCCCACAGTCTTCATGTGTCCATCTACCACACTGGACGCATTTAGCCCATTTTTCAACATGTTTTCCTTTAGGTACCCCAAAAGCTTTTGACGCTTTTAAATATCCCATTTCTTTAGGCATTAACTGCTTTTAACATGTCGCTGGCGTTCAATTTATTGTGTTTGGGCGGCATCTAAAAGTAAAACAAATCTAAATGTTATTAGATGTCTTAAGGATCTTAATTTGAGAGTATCTCAAATTGGGACTCATAGGATAGGTATCTCAAATTAGGATATTTATTTTAAAAAATTACAAACTAATTTCTGGGCTAGATCTTGAACATAGGAGGAATTTATTGTCAGAAAATAATAGTCCCTAACATTACCTAAGCTATTATTCACCAAAACTCGCATTGCAAGTAGCTTACCTTGTTTCTTTTGTCGATTTTACACTTTGATCAAAAAAACTCTAAACGTAAATAATTGAAGACGTGCACCGGTTCACCAAACAACGGCCGATCGGAGACTAAGAATGAAGAATGCAACACAGTAATGAATACTTTCTTCTATTTTTACGAGATGGCAGCACATATTATATTAGAAATTAGATAACTATCTCAAATTAGGTGCCTATCTCAAATTTGGTGTACCCATATTGCAAGGTGACCAGGGAAAAATCGGTACAATAGAAAAAAGGACGAAAAGTAAAAATTACCCTTTTTTTTATAATGTTTATAACTTAAAATGTTTGATACAGAGAACCGATTGATAAACGATTTCGCAAATTAATAGTATATTACATAACAAGTATTGAAAGTGGTACTTATCAAATGAGGAGGTATTTAGCACGAGGCGTCAGCCGAGTGCGGAAATTCTCCGAGTGTGAGAAAATCACTTTCACACGAGTAATGTACACAATTTTTCCTACGACCATACAATATAATCAAAAATAGTTTGATTTGTTTTTAATAGTTTGTAGGTATCACCATTGTGTGTTGAAAGAAATAAAAACAATGCCCACTTTACACATTTTAACTTACCTCGATTTAAATAAAAATAATAACTTTTTCTCCTATTTGCTTACGCATCTATGTACAGTAAATAAATTTCGTTTCTGAACTTTTAGCGGCTTGCATTCTTTTAATAAAACAATAATATAGGTAACTACGAAAACAACATAACACAAAACTACAACATAACCTCAACATTTGCTCAACAAAGATAGAGATGGAGTTAACTATCGATAGCTTGTTAAATATAAAAGTTATATCTTATTCGATTTGTTTTAAATATAGCTAAAATAAATTTACTTACATTAAGCGTATTCACTTGTCCCATATCCTTAAACATTGTATGGATATTTTTATCCGAGATAATGGCAAAATTATAAATCGGTATTTCCTAGGGTATTTTATTTCTGCTCTATAGCTGCCCCTTTTTTTCTGTGGTTTAACTCAGTTGACATGTAAACATGACAGTTAGTGGGTTGCCTGACATATTATTATTTTCCCTTTTTGATAATATTATTTTTATCATAAATACTCTTAATTCCCAAAAATAACGAAAAAAAGGATTTTATTTTAATTTGCAGTAATGCCCTAGTGTACTTTACCCCACCCAGCACCCCAATTCACTCCACGTGTCCCGTAAGTTTGTTATTTTTAATAAATAGTTTTGTTATCAAATTGACACCTGTTTAAATTAAATATAGTGTGCTTGGTATTTCCACACTCGTGTTGAAATATTTTTTTTCAACACGCGTGTGATATTTAGCACTTTCTAGCCAAGTTAACCGTGCTGTTATTGTCATTTTCGTAGGTGGTCGTAGGAAAATATAATTTTATGCCACTTTCAGCAAAATGTAGCCTCATACTATTTTGATGGATTTGTCTCTGGGAAATGCTTTTAATAATTTTTTTTTCTATAAATAATAACTGGCCGAAAATGTTAAGGCAGACAAAGTTTCTTACCTTGTTTTAAGAAGTTGCACCCTGGAACACTGCAAGTTTTGTTTTCGGTATGATTATTTTAAAATAATGCCGTTGTCAATCAAAACAATTCATTTTCGCTATTTACATACAGGGTGATTCATTAAGGGTGGCGACCGGCCATATCTCGGAAACTACTAGGCATAGAAACTTGGAGAAAAAAAAATTATGATTAAAGCGGTCATGAGAAAATTCTGGAAATTACTTTTAAGTTCCTCATTTCGCCGCAAGGGGGCACAATTAATTTTTTTTTTTAATTTTAAATTTCTCCGAAATTTCCCATATTAAGGTATAACTCTCATTACATCATCGAAAAGCTTAGACAATTCTGCATCATTTTGGTTTAAGACTCATTGGCGTATCGACCTTGATAAGAGTGGGGGAAACTATTAAATGTGTAAACATTAAAATCGCTGTAACTTCTAAACGACTTATCCCATTTTACTAAATTTAAGCTTGTTTGGAAGGGAAAGGTAAGTATCTTCAATCGCCGTATCCAACAGTACACGATAGTGTTTAATAAAATTGCTAGAGGGCGCAATTTGTAATAATAACGGTTTTTTCGATTTTATCTCGGAAATTTAAATCATACGGTATAACTATGACATCATAATCGAAAAGTAGATGAAATTTGCAAGAAAAGATGTGAAGACCGCAGTTCGATATCTTTGTTCGTTTCAGAGTTATTGCCAAAACAAAAAATTTTAATACAAATTGCGCCCTCTAGCCTCTAGCAATTTTATTAGAAATTATCTTGTACAATTGGATACGACAATTGCAGGTACTTACCTTTCTCTTTCAAACAAGCTTAAATTTAGTAAAATCGGTTAAGTCGTTTAGAAGTTACAGCGATTTTAATGTTTACAGTTTCACTTGATAAGAGTTTTTTTACACTTTCAATAGCTTCTCCCACTCTTATCAAGTGAAAGTGTAAACATTAAAATCGCTGTAACTTCTAAACGACTTAACCGATTTTACTAAATTTAAGCTTGTTTGGAAGAAAAAGGTAAGTACCTTCAATTGTCGTATCCAATGGTACAATATAGTTTCTAATAAAATTGCTAGAGGGCGCAATTTGTATTAAAAATTATTGTTTTGGCAATAACTCTTAAACGAACGGAGATATCGAGCAGCGGTTTTAATATGTTTTCTAGCAAATTTCATCAACTTTTCGATTATGGTATCATAATTATACCGTATGATTTATTTTTTCGGAGTAAAATCAAAAAATGTATTGTTATTGCAAATTACGCCCTCTAGCATTTTTTTTTTAGAACTATTATGGACAACTAAATACGATTGGTGAAAGTGCATACATTTCTCATCCAAACAGTATTTAGTTTGCTAAAATCGGATAAGTCGTTTATAAGTTACAGCGATTTAAATGATTACACTTTCAACAGCTTCCCCCACTCTTATTAAAGTCGGTACGCCAATGAGCATAAGACCAAAAGGATGCATAATTGTCCAAGCTTTAAAATGATGTTATCAAACATATTATACCTTAATGTGGAATTTTCGGAGTTATGTAAAATTTTAAAATTTACTTTTCAATTACGCCCTCTTGCGGCAAAATGCGGAACTTAAAAATTATTTCCAGAATTTTCTCATGGCCACTTTAATTGTCATTTTTCTTTTCCTGAGTTTCTATGCCCAGTAGTTTCCGAGATATGGCCGCTCGTCGACCTTAAAAAAACACCCTGTATTAAGAATTTTAAGAATTTTTTTAAACTATATTTATTTTTCGCTTTTTAGTTTGATTAATTATTAAAGCGTGTTTTTTAGTTTTTTTAAGGTTATTAGTCTTATTACACTTATTACACACACAAATACGAAACGAATATTATAACGAGCAATAAAAATTTAAATTTCCACAATGGTTTATGGAAAAAAACACAAGCAAACGTCCCGGTTTATTAATTGTCCAGTTAAAACAACATTAAACTATAATTTACACTCTAAAAAACACCCTTGTTTTTAGAAGTCTGACGCCGGTAACTAACCTATTTTGGCACTTGCGTGCATTCTGTTCCGCCACGTACGGACAACCAGCGTTCCCGTTGTGTGCCTTGAATACTCGAAAAGGGTCCAGCTTACTTTTAATATTCCAAAATTCTATTTTTGCGAAGGATACCGTAGTCGTTCGTTTTCGTTTGAATTCGGTTCCAGTGATGCATGCGTATTGGTTAGGTAATATAAGTACTATTATTTTGGTCATGTGTGACTTGAGTATTAGCAACACTGTGCCACTGCCAGAACTGCCAGATTTTAACTTTAGAAACACGTTGGAAAATCGTATCAGAAGGATGCATTTATAATACTCACGTGGTAATGGTAATAATAAAAACCTGTATTTGCTTGGAGCTTTTTCAAAAAAAAATTTATGAACGAGAAATTACGAGACTCTCGCGAGACGAGAAAACATCTTGCAAGATGTTAGCGAAGCGAGATGAGAGTATTTTAAAAAGTGCTAGATTTCTCGTCTTGTGAAACACTATATATACAGGGTGTTTCATTAAGGGTGACTATCGGCCATATCTCGGAAACTACTAAGCATAGACTCTTGAGAGAAAAAAAATTATGAATAAAGCGGTCATGAGAAAATTCTGGAAATTATTTTTAAGTTCCTAATTTCGCCGCCAGAGGGCACAATTAAATTTTTTTTTTAATTCTAAATTTCTCCGAAAATTCCCATATTAAGGTATAACTCTGATTACATCATCGAAAAGCTTAGACAATTCATTTTGGTTTAAGGCTCGTTGGCGTACCGACCTTGATAAGAGTGGGGAAAGCTATTGAATGTGTAAACATTAAAATCGCTGTAACTTCTAAACGACTTATCCGATTTTAATAAATTTAAGCTAGTTTGGAAGGGAAAGGTAAGTATCTTCAATTGCCGTATCCAACAGTACACGATAGTGTGATACAACATAATAACTGTTTTTTCGATTTTATCCCGAAAATTCAAATCATACGGTATAACTATGACATCATAACCGGAAAGTAGATGAAATTTGCAAGAAAAGATGTGAAGACCGCAGTTCGATATCCTTGTTCGTTTCAGAGTTATCGCCAAAATAATAATTTTTAATACAAATTGCGCCCTTTAGCAATTTTATTAGAAACTATCCTGTACCATTGGATACAACAATTGAATGTACTTACCTTTCCCTTCCAAACAAGCATAAAGTTAGTAAAATCGGATAAGTCGTTTAGAAGTTACAGCGATTTTAATGTTTACACGTTCAATAGCTTTCCCCACTCTTATCAAGGACGGTACGCCAATGAGCCTTAAACAAAAATGATGCAGAATTGTCTAAGCTTTTCGATGATGTAATCAGAGTTATACCTTAATATGGAATTTTTCGGAGAAATTTACAATTAAAAAAAAAATTTTAATTGTGCCCTCTTGCGGCGAAATTAGGAACTTAAAAATAATTTCCAGAATTTTCTCATGACCGCTTTAATCATAATTTTTTTTTCTCAAGTTTCTATATGCTTAGTAGTTTCCGAGATATGGCCGGTAGTCACCCTTAATGAAACACCCTGTATACATACAATAAAAACCTGCATGGTATACTGTTTATAGTTTGTATAGAGAGATCAAGGCATATTTGCACATAATGTTCCTTTTTTTCTAGACAAGGATTGCACTATATTTTAATTCGGAGTAGGAATTCCAAACCTTTTTATTTCAGATTTATCGGCAAAAGACCGGCGACAATGACTCCGCTATTATACTTTGAAAATATTTCTTGCGATTACTGCAAAGTTGTGCATGGTAAAAAGATAAATGTTTCAACCAAAGGGAATTTATTTGAATATACGATAGTGTTTTTTGTGTACCGGATTATTAATATTACATTGGATATACGAGACATAAAACAAACCTTCCCGTTCTAATAAAACTTAATTTACGTTTCAATTTGACAGACCCCAAGATCAAATCAACAGTTCGGAAGCATCTCCAATCGACATCAGGAAGCGGTACTCCAGGAGATCAGAAGTCATTGCTGAGCGGAGGGCGAACCCGTCCCGAGCCGGCAGTGCACCGGGCACACCATGGGAGGCACATGGCCGCTCCTAATGGTAGGCTGCCGCCCGAACACGAGCCCCTACTGCTGGAGCACGAGAGGCTGCAGGGCGACCAGCCGAAAACAGGGGCGCCCAAATTTGAGGCCTACATGATGACGGGGGAGCATATACTCAACATTTCCAGGGTGCCACAGACGACTAGTATAGTGCCCAAGCAACAGAAAAAGGTATGCAACTTATCCTCAACCTCCTCCTTATCCTCCAGGTATACCAGAATGACCCATTTTAATGGTATCTTTAACAGTACGGGAAGTTCTCCACTTAATTTAATTGCTGCCCTAGACACTGTCGATTGGCTAGGCGGGCGATTTGAGTATTTTTCATTGAACCTATCACGGACTTTCCTATGACTTCTAATTTTATCTCCACAACCCAACATAATCAAAATTTCTAGGCGTTCATCTTCAGCATTCTGGATGTAATATTAGCAGAGCAAAATGCAAATTTTAATAACATTCACTGATATTTTTTTTGTTTGTCTCAAACTTAATTAGCAAATTGTCATTGTCAATGCTTTAACGATTGTGACTTGAGTTCAAAACATTGCCAATCGAATCATTAAAGTGTTAATATTTCGTAAACGGTTAAAGATAGTTTATGATTTATGAAAAAGTCTAGAATTTATTTTATACGTAGATAATTTTAACGAAACAACTGTTATGGATTATTCCATATAATATTTTAAAGCAACGGTATCGTCCCTCCTTATACCAGAGCAGAGCTGACTTCGCGTTATTACAGCACCCAAATGACTAAATCGATGAATTATCAATGACTCCCTTCCTTCGTTACACATTAAGAAGCACACAAGAGACTGATATGAAAATTTTCTTTCCGCCTTATTACTCTAGGTAAAGTATTCCTTTAATGTAAAATGATAAAACGTTTTCAAATTCCCATTTTTATTAAAAGGAAATCTAGACGTATTACAATTACATTACATATCTGTCATCTCTAATCAGTGATAATGCACGTTTTTTCCTGCATCGAATGACATTTACCTAAATACCCAATTACCCAGTGAGTTTAATTGTTTCAATAAAAAGTGTAAGATCATTGTTTCTGTTAATGGGTTGATACTGGAATGAATAAATAATTTTTATTGTCTACATCAGGGCTGTCCAGCTTTAAGTGGCTTTAAGTGATTTTTAAATGTGTATGTTTGTTTATATTTCTTCCAATAGATCTAGCCTCTTAATGAAGTTAATAATTGTATTGGGGAAGGCATTCTTCATGTCTTCCGGCAGCAATGTCACTTCGCCGAATAGGGAGAATCTGATTCTTGCTGCTGCGGGGCAGGTGCATAGTATATGTTCCGCTGTTTCTGCATCTTCCATGCAGAACCGACCTTCTTCATCTCGCGCTAATCCAATTTTGCGCATATGGTGTCGCAATCCCACCAGGGCTTTAAGGTGCAAGGTATATATTTGTTGCTGATTAAAGTTGACGCGCCAAATAAACCTCACGCCAAAACAGAATTAAAGAATCATAATATACAAATAGACTGGTAATGGGCCTTTTCACTAAATTTTGATTTTGGTAGTAGCGTATAAAGGAACAAAAAATAAAATTTTCTGTGTTTTTACTTTTCTATACTTTTAAGCCATAACTGAGAAAATAAATAAATAAAAAAACTCCTTGAATAAAAACACGGACTTAAACATACCTACGTCATCGCGCCGGAAGATTTATGCACAGAGGAATGATAGGAATACCCGAGTCGCTGGCTTAAAATATCAAGCATTCACAAAATCAGCAGCTTGACAGTGTTGCCAATACTCTCAAAAATCATTTATTATAGTTTATAGTACCAGTGTAATGGTAATTGACTAGCAATTATTAGTAATTATAATATACCAGTTTTCCATTCAATAGCTGCGGAATAAATTATTTTACCAGTGTTATGTTTATATTTATTTAAAGTATCCAAATAAAGTTCTAAGAAGAAAGTATATTATTAAAATTATAAAACTTTCTACATATGGCAACAGCGGCTTAATTTGCCGATGGCAGTTTGACAGATCAGCATTTACGCGTGCGCGAGGTTAAACGCATGCGCTCTAGCAAGCTTTAAACATATCTACGTCATGAGTCGCGCCTGTTTTGAGATTTTCAAATTGGTTGAATTTTACCCGGTTTTTACTGTGCTGAAATAAATTAATGTTATGACCTAGCAATAATTTTATTGATGAAAAACACTTATTATAGCACCGACTAAACAATTCAAATGCCAAATGTATCAAATTTAAGAATAGTGAAAAGGCCCATTACCCTAAATTATTAACCAAAGGTGGCATTAGGCCACTGAGTATGTTTCAAGTGGTTATTTAAGTGATTTCTATCTACATACTAAGTATTATAATTACTATGCTGGGTACTCAGAACTCAAAATCAATAAATAAATTCGAATTCGTTTAATATCTATCATTAAAAATACGTATGGATATTTTAATTAAAATTCATTGAAAAACTATGTTCACGTGTCAGTTATTAAAATGCTTTCGGGTAAGTTTTTAGTTAAGTGTGCTAAATGTAGGGGATAATAGGGGCTACTTCCATAAGGGCCCAATGGGACAGATATTTTAGAGATTGTGTTAGCGCTTATAGACATTTGAAACCTGGTTGATAGGTGGCACTACACGTTCGATTGTTGATGATAAATTACAAACCCATTTTTACCGTTTGTAATTTAAGTTCTAACAAGCGCGTTATCTTTGTCCTAGGAGAAACAACAAAAAAAAGTTGTGAACTGATAAGTGGAATAATTGATACCGGGTCATTGTTCAGAATTGTATTACTGCACAATTATTTAACTAATAAAATTACTTTAAACGTAAAGTTTGTCCGGCTTAAAGCTTATTTTCCAATTGGCGCTAAGAGCATAGAGACTTTTATATCTTTTAAGACGAAAATTATTAACCTTTGTCTAGAAAGTTTATCCCAACATGGGTACTTAGAACTGGTTGGAAAAGTACAATTTGTGTTAGCAAAAATATTTCTATTTATTATTTAGAAAACTTTTTAAATATATAGCAAGTCTTAATTAAAATGTATTTCACATAGGTATGTAAATTATCCAACAAAATTATGAAAAACCTATTATTAACCTTAAATTCAGAATGAACTGTTGTGTCCCGTATTTAGAAACATTATTTGTTTTCTTTTTCTACCCGTGACCAAAAATTGCCTTTGTTTCCTACTTATTTCAGTTCGAAAAGTAAGCTTTTCCACACGAGTGTTTTAACTATACGTTATACTCGTAATACTGACGAATGAACGAAGGTGGCCTAAGGCAAAGGCGTAACGCCAACAGGGGTTTTAGCTACCCTTTCTCATGTATCCAACGGCAAACGAACGAATAATGCCTTAATCTTTATGACAACCCTAGAAACCCAATTTTCGCTTCCGGATGAATGGTGACAAACGAGAGACGACAGAATAAATATTATAAAAGAACTTTTTTATTTTAAACCCTCATGTACAGACTTTGTAATTTTTTTTGGTAGCCTGTGCTTTGCAGTAACGGTTGCTCTATAAGGCCGCGTGGCCGCGCGCCCCTCCTAGGAATTTTAACATAACACACAAATTAAATGTTTATTTAAATATTTATTATTACTATTCATTTTAATACTAATATTTCTAAATTTTAAAAAATCATAGCAACTCACCAATTCTGAACTCATCTCTAATTGTCCGTTTTCTTTGACCAACGATAAGCAAGCCTCCACGTGTGAATTTTAGATAATTGAATTCCGTCGTTGAAACGCTGCGACGGACGGTGAATCTCGCCTGGCGTATATAAATTTCGCCGAACGAACCCGAACGTCACCCGGTTATATCCGATTTATTTAGGGACTCTACGGCAGCGGTATTTTAGCGCCTGCATTGCTTTATACATTTCGGACTTTGTTGTGGCGTAAGCGCGCGTCGAGTTCGAACTAATAAAAATGAATTTCGTCAATAATATAATGTGTGAATGACGGGCCGAAAACCGATCTTTTACGCGTCGGTTTTCAAAAGACATTTATGAATGTATGTATTAATTTACCTAAAATTTTTTTTATAAATAGATACTTTTTCGAGCAATTTGCTTATATGTCATTTGGTATTGGATTTCTATTGCGCCCCTCCAAACACAAACCCCACGACACGCCACTGGTGCTTTGTTAAGTAGGAAAAATGCGCCCCCCCTCTGTGGCCGCTGGCTGGCAGAGAAGGCCGGCCGTAAATCCACGATTAGAAGTGAGAAATTATCGGTAAATAAAACTATCGATAGTGCGATAGTTTTCGATGAAAACTATTTCTCGCAATAACCCTTTTTCGATTTTAAGCGTGAACGCTTTCTTGTTATAAAATTGCTAGCTTTGGAAAACACCCGTTCTGATGGTACTGATGTTCCTGGAATGGAAAAATACTTTTTGGCTACTTCCTGTTGGTAGGGCATATTGAGCCTAATGAATAAAAATTAAGCAATTACTTGAAGCAATTACTTTTTAGTAAAAGCAATTGCTTGACTGGCAAATGCTATAAGTAAAAGTATTGCTAGATCTGGATATGAATAAAATTTTGAAGCAATTGCTGTTTTTCTTCCACTTCTGTAGCAAAAGTCTTTCTGCAGAAATTGTCGGATCCGGGCTTTCAAAATTTTGTAGGTGAAGAACTTGGTGTTCACCAAACTACTGTCTGTAAGACATAGACTTCTGTAATGGATGCAGTTTTGGAGAAGGCCAATATTTTTATTAAATTTGCTACAAATGCTGAAGCTGTTGTGGAAGCTGAACGGTTGTGGTCAGAGAGATTTATTGATGTTTCTTCAATTTGTGAACGAATATCAATTGCTTGTCTTTAATTTCTTCATCACTACTATCACTTTCGTCATTTTCACTGAAATCTGCTATATCACAAATGTAAGTTTCCTATTTTCCACAAAAAGTCACAACATAAGCATATTATATATACCATAAGTATTAAAACGGTTTAACTACGATAAAAATGTCTGATTTGCAAATAGTTTTTAAAATGTAAAATTTCTGCAAATTATTTTGCCTTGGACATGTTCGTAATCTATAATTTGAATAGTTTGATATAGTAAGGAAACCCCTATAGTGTTTTTTTTTCAGTTAACAATTTATAGGCTTTTATTACGCAAACAAGAAGAAACGACAACTCTATTTACATTGTACCATAATAACATACATACTGCGGTCACCATATAAGAATTTACGAACCAACACCAGTAAAAAGTTTGCAATCGTATTAATCGTACGAGATCAGCTGAATCGTTTCTACCCGTCTAAACATATAGTCGCGTGGTCTCCAAAAGACTATCCCCTCCTTCTTCCTTTATTTCTTCGTGTAAACCGGTTCTTCCCTACTTTATAATTCCCCTTAAGAAATTTACACATGAGACTTAAAGTATCATCCAAAAAGGACGTTTATAAATATAAAAAATTGCTTTTATAGATATATTAACTTGAGATATTTGTATTTTTTGTAGGCGGACCACTCCAGATATCACAATAGTCATGCACACCATTTAAGACACCAACCAAAAGAACATAACTCAGTGCCAAATAGTCCCAACGAGACGGATCTGAGCCGAGGGGGTCGGTCTTCGGGGCCCAACTCGGCTCACACTTCACCCGTAGGGGGCAATCGAAGGGATCATCCACCAATACAAGTTAGTACTTGACAAAGTTACTTATTTTAGTGTATATTTCATACCATTTATTTGTAATGCCTTAAAACGGGTCTATTTCGTGCACCCGGAAGAAGAAGGTGACATCTCAAAATTTGGCAAAATTGAGTTATATACAGAAATCAATTTTAAATATTGTATTCTATCATGAGAAAAAAGTTACATGTGAGCTTTACTTATTGACCGAGAGATGGCGTGTTGTCGCTTTACTGAATTCGCCATTTTTACGCAGCACGTATCGAGATTATCTAGAAGATGGTGTTATTTCAGTTTGCCTGTGTCTTTTGTAACGAGCACGTCGCGAATTATCTTAGAGAAAGGTGACATTTCTAGTTGTCATGTGGCAAAAGATAGTTTCTGTTTAGAAAAATAGATTTATTTATATTCAATAAGGTGACAAGACGAAATATGTACTTAAATTTGCTTATTTTATATTCAAAAAGGTTACTTCTATCAAATTCTCCCTGATCTTAAGCAATAACAAACAATAAATTTTACAATTCAATGGAGGCACAAAGTCTGTAACACAAGTCAAAAAATCATTGTCCTATTAATGCTTTAAAAAAAATATTAGCAAAAATAAAAAAAAACATAATCTTTAAACACCTCTCCTGAAAAATGAGTAATTTTGAGATGTCACCCTCTTCTTCCGGGTGCACGATTTGTATTTGGCGATTGTGGGCAAAGTGTCACCAGCAACATCACTAATTAAGTTGCTTGTACCAATTACAAAGCAGCCCACAGCTGTCATTTTTATAATGGCTTTGTTTTAACCCAACAAGAGATTGGTTCCTAACTGGTCATTTTCACTAGCTAAAGTAATATGCCAAAGTAACGATCTATTGTTAAGTTCAAGCAAGCAGTGACTCTGAAAAACCGGTTAAAACAATAAAAAAAACTTTTGAATTTTCATGAATAGTTGCAATGTGGTGAGTTTTTATTGAGGATCACATTTGTGCCAACATTCTTCAAAAATAATTTCAAACACCTCTATCTATATTACCTATTATTCCTCTGTGCAACGGTAGACACACCATTTTCGCTGTTCGGATATATTCTTATATCCAATGTGTTTTCTTCTAGAAAATGTGTTTTTATATTCCGCATTATGAATATACAGGCTTAAAGACCTTTTTATTGACCCTTGAGAAAGTTTTTATTAAAAACGAAACGTTGGGATAAATACAGTTGTGTCATTTCGTTGCCTACCCTCATTCCCGCTATACTTATTTGAACAGGATGTAGTTGCAGCTTATAGGGTTTATTTGGAAAAGGAAAAACTTTTTTTTTTAAACCGACCAGAAAATTTACACTTTCTGGACAATTTTTCGTCTAGAAAATAACGTTTTTCCGATCGCAAGACCGGAAAAGTCTTTTCCGGACTCTAATGTCACTTTTCCGGTCTCTAATGTCACTGTCACCCTGTTTTTTGTTTTTCCAATCGCTCTTTGATAATACAAGATACCTTGATTTCGTTATTATGACAACCACTGGCGGATCCAGAAATACTCCTAAGGGCAAAAAATCAAAATAAATCAGTATATTTATATTTTATATTGTGAAAAACGTAACACAAATTTTTGTGCTGATTTATGCTGGGTAAAAACAAATTGCGCTAATTTAAAGAAAAAAGAATTTTCAATGTTTCAACGGGCTTTAGTGGGGGCCCGGGCCCCATTACCCCCCCCCCCTGGATCCGCCTCTGATGACAACAACATTTCGATGTATTGTCGAGTGACAGTTCGTTGATTTTTAATTTTGTTCTTTATGTCAAACTTGTTTCGCGTAGATTATAAAATATATCGAAGTGTCGGTCTTAAAAAAAATATTGTACGTCACGCAACCGAAAATTAGTGTTTTCCAGGTCTCTCCAAGCTTCCAGGACTCGCATATGACTCGCCCTGGAAATGCTTGTCTCGACCTGAAAAACACTACTTTCCGGTCTTGTAACGTAAATTACTATTTATTAGTAGGTAAGTATAGAAGAAAAAGTAATTCTTTATAAAAACGTCTTCTTGTGCTGAAACTACAATTTCGTATATCAGATTTGCGATTACTATGCAGGGTTCCTCAGAAACAACATTTTTAGTTTTTTATATTTTTTTCAATTGCTTGATTTATTAAATGAATTTTGCTAGTGTTGAAACTAAAATTTCGAATATTAGATTTGCGATTACTATACAGAGTTCGTCAAAAACAACATTTTTCGTTTTTTGGATCTTTTTTTTTCAACTCGTGGATTTATTAAATTGTTGAAACTGCAATTTTAACTACTTAGATTTGCGATTACTATACAGGGTTCGTCAGAAAGTTTTAGTTTTTTTTTTCAATTCTAATTTTCAATTCCTTTTAATGATTGGTTAAATCATTACTTTGGGAACAAATAAATGGATTGTAAGGTACCTATGGTCCAAATCAGTTGGCACGTAGGAGTCCCGATATCATAAATTATCGACTTTCATTTGTAGGGATATCTGAAGCCACCTGTGTATAAAACCAATTTCAATAATAACTTAGATCTCTCGAAAGAAAAAAAAGATAGTAGTTATTGCAAATATCCCAATACAGCAAGTTATGAACTACCGTTATCGGGAATTCAGATGTCGAGTTGAACTATGCGCTAACTCGGTGGCACCACGTTTGAATAATAGTTTTATAATTTATGATTGAATGAATTGAAGAAATACTACATGTAAAATAAAAATATTTTAAAAGTAGGCAAATAAAAAATGGTTTTCATACAACAAAATCGTTACTCTGTCAGACATAAAATCATATTCGAAGTAAGGCAGCTGGTTTGTTTTTATGTAAATTTATTTTAAACGAAATTCAAAAAACAAAAAATGTTGTTTCTGACGAGCCCTGTATAGTAATCGCAAATCCGATATTTGAAATTGTAGTTTCAGCACAAGCAGACGTTTGTATAAAGAACCACTTTTTCTTCTACACCTACTAACAAAGAAGTTTTCCTCTTCCAAAATCTATTCGTGGGAAAAGTGTACAATAGACTGAGTCTTTCATATATGAATAGTCTATTTGTTTGCATCAAACATTCGTATATGTGAAACAAAGACAAGTGAGAAATAGCGTTAAATTTCCTACTCCGGGGAGACATGTAGACCAGTACAACTGAATACAAAAGATAAAAAATTTACAAAAATTTTAAATGTTATATTTCTTATTGGATTTGTTCCCACACTAATTTGAATATACCTTTTTCCCTAGCATTCACCACAAGATGCTTACGCAGCGAACAGCTTCGTGCGGACCAGTCGAAGCGAGGATCAGCTTCAGCTGCAAAACAACCTAGGGGGCGCTGTAAGTACAGCAAATTCAGAAGCAGATGAAGATGTTGCTAGTTCACTTAACACGCTGTTGGACACACGGCCCGATTCGGCCAATAGTGATAGTGATAGGTAAGGTATAACAGAGTTGGTACTGATTAGTAAGTACCTACCGGAGAATATAGTCAATTTCTTTTGCTCATTATTAAAATATAACATTGTCATTCTATCAGAACATTTATTTTGTTTGAAAAGGAAAGAAAAACACGTAGTTCTTCCTCCACAAAATTTAATAGAATAAAAATTCTTAGCTTAAAAGATCTCTACATATTTCGAACGTAGAAACGTTCATCATCAGGATACAGAAAGTATGTTGCTGATGGTTGTAGCAAAAGAGAAAACAATAAGTGGTGGGCGTCAGACTTTAATGGAGCTTTTATGGTATTAAACGTTGTAACGATAAAATTGCATTTTTGAAGATATGAAAATGAAAGGAAGTCAAAAACATACAGGGTATGTGGAAAAGACTTATAAAGGAGTCTAGAAAGACCAAAAAGAGGAAAATGGGTTAAGAAAATTACCTCTAAAAAGAAGTTGTCGAAAAGATTTTATTGAACACATGTCTTGTAGACAATATGAAGCGTGGAAAGTGTTTTTATATATGTTGAATGAACATTGTAATATTTAAACATTTTCAAAAAGCTGTTATTAATTCAATTAACTGCAAATTATTATGCGGTGGGGTTACTGAATCTTAAAATTCAGTGCCCCACACCGTTTTTTCCTATTGACACTCAAATTCATTATATGATGCCTACAATGTTCATTCAACATATATAAAAACACTTCTCTCCACACTTGTCTACAAGACATGTTTTCAATTAAATCTTTTGGACAATTTCTTTTTAGAAGTAATTTTCTTAACCCATTTTCCTCTTTTTAATCTTTTTAGACTCCCTTATAAGTCTTTTCCACATACCCTGTATGTTTTTGACTTCCTTTCATTTTAATATCTTCAAAAATGCAATTTTATCGTTACAACGTTTAATACCACAAAAACTCCATTAAGGTTTGACGCCTACCACTTATTGTTTTCTCTTTTGTTACAACCATCAGCAACATACTTTCTGTCTCCTGATGATGAACGTTTCTACGTTCGAAACATGTAGAGACCTTGTAAGCTAAGAATTTTTATTCTATTAAATTTTGTGGAGGAAGACTTCTTGTTTTTCTTTCCTTTTCATACTTTCAACTTCACTTTGAGTATGGACTATTTCTTCAAATTTTTTTTTCTGTTTTTCGATTAAAATAATAAATTATTTTGGCACATATTATATTATGTCCAAATTACTCCTTATAATATTCAGTAATAGTTATTATTTTATGACGGGGATTATGTTAAATTCCAAACCAGCAAGAAAATCGTTAGTAAACGCTATTCCAGTATGTCAAATAAATTTACAACTTAGCAGTGCTATGGAGAAATTAATTGAGCCACAGGAAATTAAGGCTATGTATTTACTAAAAAAATTGGTTTCTGTAGCGGTTTAGACTGAATCATTTACTTAAATTTAAAGAAGTAGTCCATACTTAAAGTGGAGTTGAAAATGTAGGAAAGAAAAAAAAACAAAAAGTCTTCCTTCACAAAATTTAATAGAAATAGATTCTTTAGGGGTCTCTACATGTTTCGAACGTAAAAACGTTCATCTTCAGGAGACGGAAAAAATTTATATTGTGTTGATGGTATTAGCAGAAGAGAAAATGGTATAAATCCTTAAAGGAGTTTTTTTTATGGCAGTGAAAAATTGAAATTTATAAGTGACGCATATAAAAAAAAGTTGAGGAGAGTTAGAACATGCTGAGCATGTGAAAAAAGTTGGTAAAGGAATTATAAACAACCAAACTAAAAGAGGAAGAAGAAAAGGGCCTTCTAAAGAGAAAGTGTCAAAAGATTTTTAAATCGTTTATATAAATTTTTTTGTAAAATCATTGATAATATGTCTGTAGGACAGTATAAAGATAAGAATCCAAGGTAGAATTCATAATATCAGAATAGTTGAAAATGGAAACCCCAGTACCCCAAAAAACCATTTGGGGGGTGCTTCTAATGACTGAGGTTCGGAGCCCACGTCCTCGAGAATGGCCCTGGCAGCGAACAAAGAGGAATAATTTCGAAAACAACAATAATATTTTGTGATTAAAAGAAACCACTTTTTAATTTTTCCATTTTTAAAAGTTTTTAAATGTGTAAATTATTGTTACTGGATCACCCTGTATATCTTAAATTAAAATGTGGTAAAAAATAATTATTGTCCAAAAATTTTTTACAGATTGGATAATTCAATGTATCAATTATAACAGAAATTAAAGTGGTCATTACGTTTTCAGGCGTAGAATTTTTTTTGATAAATAAAATATCAGGCAATATACTCCACACAACCTATATCCATTTTTTTCCTTCTATACCTTGGTACTACAAGATATTACAATATAAACTAAATCTAGCCGTTTGTTTACAAAGTACAAAAAATATCTAATTTTGTTAATGTTATTAATTAGTTGATCCGCATATAAATATTCAACATCTGTACATATTTTATTTCTTTATAAGAGAAGAAAACTTAAAAGCAAACACTAGCGTACCTAGTGTAGTCTTCTCGATATTTCGTTTACTTTTAGTTTTCTCCGAAAAGCGGCCTCTTTGGGTAGCAGTTACCTACAGTTTCAAGTTTAAAAAATACCAAAATTTCTTTTTCTGCTTTTATTAATTCATAAATCCAACATTTTTTAAACCAAAACTGTAGGTAACTGTACTCCCAATAAGGGTATTAGGCCGATTTTTTAATAAAACGAAGAAGTAACGAAATATTTAGCAAAAACGAAATGGCGAAGGCGACACTAGTGCTTGCTCTTAAGGCCCAATTTTCCACCAATAAAGAAGAAAATTATAGTTACAGAATACAGGCCTGTTCATTTAAAAAAAAAAGCAGGTAAAATTTTGACGTTTAGTTCGTGGAGCAAAGATACAAATCAAACTGTAAAGACAAGAAGCAAGCTAAAATGGCAGTTGATTTTTTTAATATTATGACGTCTTGACAATAAACTAACCTGAAAATATACCGATGTCAACGTTCTGTCCTAATTAGGCAATCCAAACCACGTGGTAAAAAACTGACGTTGGTTGGCACACATGACTGACAGTCATCCATAACCAAAGCATTTATTTTTCTGTATTGAACTGTTTGGATCGTATTTTTAAGTATTTTGGTATCTTTTTTCTTTTAAATAAACTAAATTCTTCTGTAAGGGAGAGTGAATATCTACGAAAATTATT
Organism: Polydrusus pterygomalis; assembly: GCA_963969555.1. Taxonomy (NCBI): domain Eukaryota; kingdom Metazoa; phylum Arthropoda; class Insecta; order Coleoptera; family Curculionidae; genus Polydrusus; species Polydrusus pterygomalis. Next base: position 48,660,897 of record OZ018378.1, read on the forward strand.
AGTAGAGAATTCAGATGTTGGTCAAAGGTAGGTTTAAATGCAATCAATTTTCTTGTTTACCTTTGTAACCATTGTTTTCTTTTTAGGTATCAACTGAAATTAAAATTAATAAGCAGCTTGGATCCGTTTCTTATTAATTCTCAGGACCTTGATTATACTATTAATGGTGTTCCACCTATATCAATCATGGACATTATTGCTTATTTGGTTTTTCCCATAGTTTTTATTCAAAAGAACAAAATGAAGGCATTTAAAAGTTTGCAGGCATACAAATATTTTGAGTCTGGCTTTCTTGTACAAGCTGGAACTAATTGGAAAAGTAAGATGTTTGTTTATTCATTACCAATTTTGTGCTTTTTACTCATAATGTCATTATATTGCTTCAAAAATTAAACACCAACGATCGATGTTATAATGTAGTTAGGTAAATTAATTACAATTTTACTTATAACTTTTCAGTCAAACATTCTCAGAGAACCACTTTGAAACCATTAGAGGCCTGGGTAATAATTGGAAAAGATGGAAGTGTGTGCACTGCCCACTGTACTTGCATGGCAGGGAACAGCGAGGTCTGCAGCCATGTATGTGCATTACTTTTTGCTGCAGAGTATGCTCACTCCAGGAAAGAAGCATTGTCTTCAAGTATTGTGCACATACAGGCATTGTATTGCCTAGGTGCATTTGTAAATACCCGGAACCATATTTTACAATGTTATACCTACGAATAATTCTGTAAATTGTTGAAAATTATGTAAATACTGAATTGAACTGAAATATTTGTGATAATTCAAAATTGAGAATGAACTGTATGAAATATTTTTTACTTTTGACTGTATTTTCATAAATTTTTATTCTTAATTTTAATAAATATCAACGACTAAAAAGTATTTTTTTATTAAAATACAATTAACCAAGATTAAATAAAAGACAAAGAAACAACTAAAGGTGAGAGAATATTAGAAACCAATACAAATTGTTTAGTAATTTTATTTCAAATTATATAAATACCTATTTCTTTACACATCACATCTTACTATACTATAACTATCATGTGTAGTCTCTGCTTTTTTTACAATAATATAGAATTATATTTCTTAAATCGTTTCGTTCTGGCCATATTGTTAGTGATTTAAACCTTCTATATAAAATATCTATTAGATTCTCAAAGTAACTAGAACCAGTTGTCGGAGATATTTTGAAATTATAAGCAATTAGTTTAAAATGAAGATCTAATCGTAACTTAATTAAAGTTAATACTAATTGACTGAGGGCACTGAGAGCTGTAGTAGTTGTAGTTGGGATGTATGTATCCTTCAAATGTATCTCCATTTTTCGTCGTTAGAAGTATTATCCATCAATCCGAATGGTGAATTATCTACTTTGCTTAGTTGCTCAAATTTTACTGCAAGTTGTTGTATAGGTCTGAATTGCAGTTCCTCCATCTTCCCCTTCCGAGTCAACATTTAGTTCAGTGATATCACCTTGATTTAAATCCATATTCTCCACCTGCAAATGTTATAATTTATTTACCAAATATTATCTTTAAACGAATCATAAAAAAATCACTATTTTAGCTTTTTTGGTTAAGGTTGATATAGGAAACTTGCATATCCTCATGGTAATGAGCTAAGTTTAAACACACAAAAATCAATATCACAAAAAAAACTTATACATTTAGAAAGTAAAACATCTAAGTTCAGTAATAATCTAATAAAATATCAAGAAACCTCTTACTTCACATTGTAGCATCTTTCGTCTTTTCTCTAGACGTTAATTTCTTTCTAAAGCTTCAGGCCTCCTTTCAACACTTTGTGCAATATGCCCCATATTTTGAGAAGGAACCCAATCTGGATATTTTATGTTTTCCAATATGGCAGGCTCACCTATTAATCATAAATGCATTAGAAACAGAAACTAAAACCACTGAAATTTCCATTCTCAAAACTCTGAAGAAGGTTTTATTCTATGGAGTTTTAGAACTTACCAGTTATAAAATGTTTACTGCAGACTCTCTGATATTTTAGCTTTGATTCAGTTAAATCATCGCGCTTTATAGCCGCTATCCACAAAGCCCTACGTTCTCTCGACATCTCATTTTTATGGGGCTTATTAGATAAATTCAGTACGGTGGGAATTCTATAAAACGACACATTGTCACGATCGCGCCGACTTCCGCAGTTAACAACAATACAAAATAATAATAAAGCTCTTCAAAAACAGTATAAAAATACTCAACAGATAACAAACACCAAAATAAACTGTAAAATATGAATATAAATACTACTTTTTACGCAAGCTCAAACGGTTGTTTACATACATGTGTGCCAACCACTGTCATATTTGATAGGTCGTTGGATTGCCTAATTTCACAAACAAAACTAACCTCAAAATATTAAATTAATAAACAAACGGATGTCCACGTCTTATGGCGTCTTGTCATAATTTGACAAGCAAAACGAACCCGAAATTATTTAGTTAAACTCCGTGCCGCTTACTTATAGATGCCGCCTGTGGTAAATCTCACCCCTTGAAGATGCCCCAACCTGAATCCGTCAAAGTGCCTTATAATATGCTGTCTTACACACTTCTTTAAAATCGAGAAGGCAATGGTTTACACAAATAACCCAAAACGTGAAATTATCGGAATCACCACCCCTGTCAATTGTCAACCATAAATACCCAGCTTCCTAGCACGGTTACCGGCAAAGTAGTTTTACGTCAGACGATGACGTCAGAGTTAATACCAATACTCGCTTGGAGGCTCTGGTATTTACTTTTGGTTTTAACCACCCTTCGCTTGGACAGGCGTGATATTAAGTTAACCTAAATATTGACACCTAAAAGTCAAAATGCTTTAAAATCTTTAGTTTTTGGAGAATTTAATTGTATTTAATACTGACATGTTTCTACTGCTGCTGGCCTTTTGATCTTGAGGTAATGTTTGAGTGAAACTACTAAAAATGCATTCTAGAGATCCTGCTCCTAGAAAAACTTTGTAGGTGGTATTTATTTTTATACCATTATTAAAAGCTTAGTTCAAATGACCTACAGTAAAACAATCGTTGGATAAAGCCCTTTTTGTATAAAAAAAGTCACGAAACAGTTGCATGAATTAATAATATTTTCTAAAAATTACTAATGCCTAAGTCTTTCCCAGGTACCCAGAAAGTGTATCGAAGATTCCTCCTCCTCCAGGCATACAGCACAGATTGGGTCTTTGTCGACGCCGATTAGAGCTAGGTGCTTCCTCCGCTTGCAGTGTCCAGTTGGTATCATAGACATATATTTTTAGATTATCAAACAATAATCACGAAAATGGCAAATTTATGACCTTGCGCCTGCGCAGCTTAGTTAGTTAGTTTAGTAGTAGTTGAGGGGAGGCTAAGCGCCAAGCAAGTAGGCCAGTGCGACTTTTTTTGCTAGCCCTATTTTTTCGTGTGGGTAATGTCAGCCATAAATAATTGGTTTACACTAGGATTAATATAAACATTGGTATTTTCTTTTTTCTTATAAATAAAAGTATTGAGAAAAGTATCTTTTAAACTTTTTGAAGCAATATAATGCAAGGAAAATAGGCGTACCCAATGATCTGGTACAGGGTTATCCAACCAAGACTAGACAAGGCGATTTTTTGACTTTTCCTGTACTTTTATAAAAAAAACTGAAATAGCCATCTTAAGTCATTTTCTCCCGCGAATTCGAATATCTTCAGCAAAAAACAATTGAACATCAAACAAAAGTACTAGGGGTCACTTTGATATTTTTTTAAATGGAACACCCTGTATATTTTTACATTTTTAAATTCCACATAAAATTATAATTATTTTTATTAAATGCACTATTAGTCTATACTTCATAGTTTCCGAGATATTGACTCTCGAAAAGTGACATTTTTGAACTTTGACAGCTTATAACTTTCTAACAGTACGTCTTAGAGCAAAACGGCTTACATGTCCCTATCTTCAATTTTTATTATCTTCCCAAAAAATCAACTTCCAGTTAAACCGGAACAATTATATTTCCGTCTTTCGAGTTACATCCGGTTTAACCGGAAGTTGATTTTTTTGGGAAGATAATAAAAATTGAAGATAGGGACATGTAAGCCGTTTTGCTCTAAGACGTACTGTTAGAAAGTTATAAGCTGTCAAAGTTCAAAAATGTCACTTTTCGAGAGTCAATATCTCGGAAACTATGAAGTATAGACTAATAGTGCATTTAATAAAAAATAATTATAATTTTATGTGGAATTTAAAAATGTAAAAATATACAGGGTGTTCCATTTAAAAAAATATCAAAGTGACCCCTAGTACTTTTGTTTGATGTTCAATTGTTTTTTGCTGAAGATATTCGAATTCGCGGGAGAAAATGACTCAAGATAGCTATTTCAGTTTTTTTATAAAAGTACAGGAAAAGTCAAAAAATCGCCTCGTCTAGTCTTGGTTGGATAACCCTGTACATATAGATGAAACAGTAACAATTGAACCTATTGCCAAAATGGTATTCCATTTTGAACTAAATCAAGATCCGAATTGCGCCCCTCCCTTCACATTGTTTGCCAAACTTATGCTGTAATAAAATTAAAGTATAATCATGATGTGGGGAATTTAACTATTTGTCTAAAATCTTATGAAAAGTATGCAGTATGGCAACGCAGTAGTAGTAGTAGTAGTAGTAATTGAGGGGAAGTTCCGAAAACCTGGCAAGTAGACCAGCCACGATCCTTTTTGCCTACCCCAGAGTCTTCCCCCAATCACACTAACCACCTTGGCCCCCGCCAAAGCATCCCGACCTCTTTATGAAGTCGAGTATGTCGCTCCAGGCCAGGGCTGTGATTTCCTTGTGGAGAGCCGCCGATCCCAGGACCTGGTGCCTGAGTCTTCCCAAGGCCTCGCAGGTACCCAGAAAATGCAGCGGAGTCCCTTCCTCCTCCAGGCATCCGGCACAGATTGGGTCGTAACGCAGTAGTAAGAGATCCGCCGCCAAAGATGAGGCCGTGACGACGTTGTTTCATTCATTTCCGTTTGGGGATGTCCACAGAAAATGTATCGCGGAAAAACATCGATGTTTGCGATGCATTGAAAAACATTTTAATAGAATTAGAATTACAAAACAAATCACAAATCTAATTATTCTAAGCTCACACCTTAACTGAAACCAAAGGTAAAAGGTAGAATTAAGATCGAGAGGCAACGGCAAAATAATTACCTATTTTACGAATAAAATTAAAGCCTAATACATCGATTAAAATACATCGATGCATCGACAAATTTCAAATGGCCTCGATGCATCGCTTAAAAACGATACTTCATATTTAAAATATCGATGTATATCGAACTTCCCTATTTGCGTTTGGTGTTTCTTTGTGGTTTCTTAAGCCTCGTTCTCAGAGCTACGAAAGTCGCTGGCGACACATCCCCACTCTTATCAATTGGGTGTCGCGGCGACGGTGAAGCAGAAACACTGACTGTCGCTATGCTAACTGTCATATTAAAACGTAACCCTAATTGATTTGTTTGTTTGTAATATAATATTATAAACTTGTTTTGAATAATTTATTATGGAAAGGCGTAACTTATTAATAGCGTATTATCTTTGGCGAAAAGCCAAACGCTCCAGTACTAAGGAAAACCAGATAAGAGGAGGAGGTACAGGTATTTTCCAAAATTAAATTTTACTTTAAATAAGTATAGCGGGAATGAGGACAGGCAATGAAATGACACAATTGTATTTCTCCCAACGTTTCGTTTTATATTAAAACTTTTTCAAGGGTCAATAAAAATGTCTGTAAGCCTGTATATTCATGCTCTGTAGAATATGACAACACATTTTCTCGAACACACCTTGGATACCTGTATATACCCAAACTGTCAGTACCAATATGGGGCATTAAATTTTAAGGTGGGAGTATCAACATGCTTGCCAACCTATAACCTATTTCGCGTAGATTTATTTATGTTTTCTAGCTTTTATACAAAATTTAAAGAAAATCAGTATCGACTTGATATTCTATAGGTAATAATTGACATATTTAATAAATATCAAAGAATTTCATAACTTATTTCAGGAGAATTGTATAGCGAAAAATATCGGGTAAGATTTTTTTTAACATTATTATTTCATTGTCACTCATTGTTCTTTCACTATACAATTCTCCCAAAATTAGCAAAGAAATAAATTGATATTTTTGTAATATATCAGATACTACCTAAATAACGTACCGACGATATTGATTTTCTTTAAATGTTAGTTATTAAAATAATAAACTCAAAAAATTAACGCGAAATAGGTTATAGATTGGCAATAGATTGAATGACGCTGAGAATTCAACCTTAAAATGAAACTGAAAATTCACAAAACAATATTCAAAACAAACAAAATCCAAAAATAGCTGCTGCAAATAAACGGCACGCCGTTGAAGTTGAAATAATTGAGCGACAACGACACCGTTCTTGCGACACTTAGGTGGGGGTTAGGGGTAATGACGTAAGGCGGTCCTGATTGGTCAAGATAATGTCGCTGGCGACACAACGTAGCTCTGAGAACGAGGCTTTAGACAGCGGATTAAAAAAAATCAATAATTGCTGTGTTTTAGTGTTTTGTGATATTTTCTGAAGGCTAATTAAGATGACTTGCAAATACCAACTATGCGAGAATTCGGCAAATTATAATTCTGCAGTTACTTTTCATGGGTGAGTAAATAGAAAGTTGGGTTATTTGTAGGTTAGGTTTCTTCTATAGTAGCAAGCTGCCATTCAAAGGTAACTCCGGCGTAATCCCCACTACCTGCCCAATCCAGCTCTTCACCTCCTCTCTCCTACAAACGATGTTGTTAACACATTTTAATAACGTTTATGAATGACACGTGCCATCTATAGGTATCAAATCATTGGGCGTACCTAATAAGAATCTTGCTTTCCTTCAAAAAAATGTACCAAAGCATCAGTGGCGTAGCGTGGTTGAAGGGGCGGAGGGGGCGTGGATATGGGTTTTTATAGGGTCGGGGGGGGGGGGGGTAAAAGAGGTTGCGGCGCCAAAAGAAATAGCGCCGCAGGCGAAAAAATTTTGGGTGCCACGCCCTTTTTTCAATGATGTCTGATTTTCAAGTATAAAGGAAAAATATAAAATACACAAGATCCTTAAGAAAATCACAAAAAAATTGATCAAGTAAAAAAGTGTTTCGTTTTTATGGCTCATTATGGGTCCTGGGGGGGGGGGTAAATACCCCCTTATCTACGCCCTTGTTTAAAAGGCGCCTCACTGCTAATGTATAATTTCGTTTATTTAGTAAATTTTGGCAAGAGAAATAAAGTTTTTGTTTCGTCATTTCTAAAATGGCCACATGAAAACAAAATATGAACCAGCAAAGGGAATTTTGTTAAAACTCTCAGGTATATTCTCATTGGCGACAATAACAAACTTTTAGAAAGATAAAATTTAGTCTCTAGTAAATTAGAGATTTCAAGCAATTTTTAATTGTTAAAGCAAAATTACAATACAAATTATTGGTCGTGGCAAAATATTTTTATTATAAATTAAATCAAGTAGTGAAAATAAAATAGAATCTCGAAATAGGTAACAGGTTTATTTTATTTATTTCTATACTCTAAAAGTTATAAACAAATTACAACCTAATTAAAACCTGGAACTGAGGAGTGGGAAGGGGGCGCCGTTTAGGAAAGGACTCAAAGGGCGGGGGGGGGGGGGGGCGATCGCCCCCCCTGGCCCCCTGCACGCTACGCCACTGCAAAGCATGTGTCGGAATAATATGCTTTTGTATTTCTCTTTATTTTTACATCTTATTTGTGTGGGCTATTAGGCTTAGATATGTTTAAATTGGTCATAATAAAATAAATACATATAAAGGACTATCACTACCTTATACTCGATATAAAAAACCCGATATTTTACCGTTAATTGGGCCTAATAAAATCATACTTTCAGTAAATAATATAAATATTGTTTATATTTATATATACCGGATGATAACGAAATTACTACCCAATTTGTCATTATTATGCCATTTTGGTAGGTACAACTTTGTTATTTTAAATATAATACCCTGTATATTTTTTAAAATATGCATTCTACGAAAAATTCTAAGTATAAAACATGTATCATATCCTATACCTATCTAAGACAGTTTTCGAGAAAATGGCATTGGAAATTATCAAATTATTAGCACATTTTATTGTTTTTCCAAATAACAAATCTAATATTATTTTCATTCAGACACACATTTCTCAAGCAACCATTTTATGTTAATTTATTTATAGTTTCATCCAAGGTAACTCTGGATTTCACCTGTTTTACGACGTTAGCAAATCTGCGGGGGATCCATAGCTGCCTTGGATGAAACTATGAATAAATTAACATCAAATTGTTGTTTGTTGGATAATGTAACTAAATTCTAATTGCCTATGTCTTGAAAACTAATAAGTTTATACATAGGGAAGCATAATTAAAAAAATATGTAGAAAAGTAAGATTTTGTGCCATGTGCCATTAATATTATTGGAGAAATTTATGTTTGAATGTCAAATTTTGCAGCAAATTTATTTTTGTTGTTTACAAAATTAACAAAGTAAGAATATACAGAAAGAAAAAGAAAAATAATTACATAAATTGCTGAAATTGGCCACCGCCACGCTCCAAGCATAAATTCACACGTCTTCATATTTTCGAAAGTGTTGACCAGCATCTCTGGAGAAATGTTACCACATTCTTGGATAATCCTTTCTTGTAATTGTTCTAAATTTGCTACTGGTGTTTTAAAAATAGTGTTATTTAAATGAGGAAAAACGAACGTGAAACAAGGTGATCTAGGTGGGAATTCAATGTCCTATCGAAAACTGATCAATCTGTCGTATTTTGCATTATTTCACGAACGTTTGCAACAAGTTCTTCTGTTCTTACAGATGGTCTTCCTGCTCTTTTTTTGTGTTGTATAGAACCTGTTTCCCTAAACACAGTCACGGTTCTTTTCAGGCAATGATAACAATCCCCAGCAATAATAGCAACGTTAGGAAAAGGGTTCGTGAAATCGTCCATGCACAAACCCGGATTGTATTGCCACTTAACCCTGTTTCGAAAATACGCTTCAACCATGAATGTTTTGTGCTGTTCCGTAAAGCCCATTGTGTGAATTGTTCAAGAAATTGGAAAAACTAGCGATAAATCAAATTACTTGTAACGACTGTCAAAGATGACGGAATAACTGATTGATTGTTAATTCAGGTAGTTACTGACACCCAACAGGTATTAAGCTCTACGGCTAAGAAGCATTACGTCCTTAGATGCAAGGCCCTCTTTGATGCAAATAATTTTTGCTCGCACGGTAGCTATGTACGGAATACCTAAACAGAAGTAAAAAAATAATATTAATTTTTTTACTTATTCATTTGTTTTTTGTATAAATGTGTGGCTAATTTGACAATTTTCAACGCCATTTTCTCGGAAACTGTCTTACATATATATAGGATATGATACATGTTGTTCTATATTCAAAATGACAAAGTTGTGTGCACTGCCGGTTCAACCGGAAGTGTATCGAAACGTATTTGTTCACATATAAGACTTAACTTTTGTTTGCGCACGAAATAAGCTGTACGGGTCTAAAGATATATGTCTATGTTTGGTCTGCATCCCTATTAAGGGGTTTAGGATACATCGTCATCAGTCCACTCTAGACTCTAGCCTAGTCTTCTTTGACCAGGTTATGAAGTAGGAGTTATCTGCCATAGAGCGGCGTTCAGCCCACTGGTTCAGTGCAGATCTTACCTGTCGTTTAGTTATTAATATGGCTGGTTCAGGTCAAGGCGCCACGTCTGGCAAATTCGCCTGCCATTTCGTTGCCCGGAACTCCCTGATGTCCAGGGACCCAGACCTCTTTTCTGTTTGAGGTCATCTGCACATTTACGGAGGAGGATGGATGTGATTCTTGGTTTACTAATGGCAGTTAAGAGCAAACACTAGTGACGCCTTCTCAATTTCGTTTTTTGATCAATATTTCGTTACTTCTTCGACTTCTTTGATAGAATTTCGTTTAATGATTTTATTAATTAACTAATTAGATTTGTTTGAACTTAAAACTGTAGGTAATTGTTACACAAACATGGGCACTTGGCCAATTTTCGGATGAAACTAAGAAGTAACGAAATATTGATCGAAAAACGAAATTGAATCGTAAGGGAGTAACTTGGGGAATCAAGTGCAAACCTGCCCCGATACACCTTGGCCTTAGAGCCGATTTTCGAATCTAAATTAAATTAAAATTTTCACTTAGAATACTTCATTAAAAAATTAAGAAGTTTACTATCGATTTTTAAAAACATTAAATTTTTTTTAAATGTAAGACATATGGAAATATTATATTACGCGTTATTTAAAACTCATTTAAATTACGGAATATTAGGTTGGGGAGGAATAAATATAACTTTAGTTAAAAAATTAGAAATATTACAAAAAAGGTTTCTAAAAATTATATTCAGTAAAGATTTTCTTTTTCCTTCAAAAGAATTATATTCAGAAACAAAAAAGTTGAACATAAGACAACTTTACATTTATAACATCTTAGTATATATATTTAAAAATAAAAACATTATACAATTTAAAAACCATAATCATAATACACGTCATAAAAATGAAATAACCATAAAACCTAAAATAAATAAGTCCATAGGACAAAAAATTTCAAATATTTATGTTTTTATTAAACGATTATTTACCAACAAAAATTAAAAAATTGATTTCATTAAAAAATTTAAAGTCGAAAATAAAACATGGATATTAAAAACAGACAATTTGAAAATATTTTTAGAAATGCTTTAATTGATTAATATGGTTCTGAATAATGTATCTAAGTAATATTTTTTACCTAAAAATTATAAATTATTAATTTTATTATAGGTAATATATTTCTTCAAATAAAACTGCGTTTATACTATAAATTAACATTTTTACTTTAAAACTTGATTTTTAATACATATTTATGATTTATGATTTTACATACTAAAACAAAAGATAAGATTTGCCCCTAACAAGCTCAGCTTGAAGAATAAGTTTATTGAAGACAACATAAACATATTTATTATATTATTAATTGTTTAAATAAACTTATTATTATTATTATTATTAAATATATTTATACATAAGTATTATATAAAGCTGTAACGTAACCATGTTTGTCGAAAAAAGAGCCGATACTTCGAAATAAGGTAGGAAGGATGCTACAAATATGTAGAGAAAAATCTGCAATTCTTAAATTTTTAAACCTGTAACGAGTTATAGAATTAATAAGCAATATATTTCTTGACAATATGATGAACTTCGACTTTTACAGGCGTGGCCGACAACTGCTATCTGGGTATATTATAGTTTTATTTTAATTTAAATCCAACCAAGAATCCCAACAATCATATTTTTTTTTTAATGTGTATTATAAATTAAGTTCTTCCCAATGGTCTATCCAGAGCAAGAAGGACCGTAGGGCCCCTAATGAGACGTTGTGATAATATCAGAACCGTTACCCTAAACGGTGAAGAACAGCTTTTAGAAAAGATGGACACATGAGTATTCCATATGATTGGTTGCTCAACATGAGTTTTTCCAAAAATTTTATGTATTTTTTTTATTTTTAGGATTGTATGGACATACAACGCCCCAATATCCGAACTTCACAAGCTGGGACACACGCTCTCTAACGGAAGCAGTTCGTCGCATAGCAACACCTCCGCCTCGAGCAGCCCGTTGCACTCTGGATCCCCGAATTCTCCCACCTCTGTGTCTTCCTCGGTGATGTCGAGCCAATCCGGCTCGCGTCGCTTACCTTACTCTTTGACCAATGGCCCTCAGCAGCAACAGACCTTTGATTATAGCGTTTCAGAAGGTAAGCCAGGGCTTAAGGGAGTCCAAGTGGTAATAATTATATTTTAGAGATTTTGTTGGAAATCACCAAAAAAAATTAGTTAGTACTTGTACGAATGCGAATGAATGGCACACCATAAGTTTTCTCAGGGACGTAGCTAGGAATTTTGGCGCCCCGGCGAATAGTAGTTCTGCGCCCTACCAGACAATCTTAAAACTAAAATTATACATCTATAAATTTTAGTTTAAAAAATATATTAACAGCAGTGGCGACTCGTGATTTGTAAACTTGGGGATGTACTAAAAGCCCGCTGCAGGCGAAAAGCGGCGCAGGCGAAAATTTTTCAAGACCACGCCCAAATTTGGTCAATAATTTTTGGTAAATATTTTAAAAATTTATGATTACCTACTAATTTTATTGAAAATTAAATAAGATAAAAAAATAAAAAAGGTCAATTTATTTTTCATTAGTGGGTACATTGTTTAAAAGTAAAGTCACTTCTTCTGTTTTTATTTGCAGCAAACTTATCAATAACAGCTTCATTCAAGTTTGGAATAACTGTAATGTATTGTTTCTCAAATATTCCACATTCATAGTCGTTTTGGCATTAAAACTGTTCATTTTTATCAAAATAAGTCTTTACTACCCCAAAATAATAACAAACATATAAAGGTAAACTCCAAATAATAAATTCATACAGCAATGAACTCAACGGCGCACATTTAATTTGTGCGAGTTTTCCTATTAGAATCGCGCTTTCCCCCACCACACCTGGTAGTACAAGATGCATAGAGAAACAGCAGAAACCCCGCCTACGTAACGCATGTGTGCGACTTATGAATTCCTACGCGCCATACGGTTGCTCTTGACAATCGGCTTGGCGAGAGCTATTACACCACGTTTCGTTCGATTGTTTGACGGTACGTTAAAATAGGAGGGTTCTAACTTATATTACGGTAAGAATAAAGAAGATAAATTTAAAAGAACATTATTTTTTCTTTATGGGGTAATTCTTGATGGAGTATGGGGTGCACGTGCTCCTGTGTTCCTATGGAGAAACCGCCACTGATTAACAGACTTGAACTTAACATTCGAGAAAAGAAAAATTGCTTGTTCGGACTTGTGTGACTTATGTCGTGGCAACTCACAATTTACGTAGCATAGTGACGCAATCGAATCGCGGCGCCTTTTCTTCAAATATCGGCGTTGCCAAATGTCAAAAGCAATCCAGCCGTAATTTCATTAGTAAATTTTTAAATTCCCGTATTTCTAATGACCATTTTGGCGCCCTGTTAATATGGCGCCCCGGGCGGTCGCCCTATTCGCCCCCCCCCCCTTGCTACGTCACTGAGTTTTCTACGACTACACATTTTTTGTTAAACAGAAAATAGTTTATGTACCGCCAAACTGGCGAAAGGAAATCCCATGTAAATTTTGCTACCCTCAAATATTGGCTCGCCCCTTAATTTTACATCAAAATTGTATTAGACTTTTTGGAGGCCCTTGTATGATGAACTAGCACACCAAGTTTTATTATTTTCTAATAAGCCAATTAAGAGTTATTTGGAAAAACTCTTCGTAAAATTATTAAACGCCAATCGTTGTACTAATTTAATAAACAAGAATTGAGTTCTTCATTTATTTTAACATTTGGCGACAAGGGGAAAACAAAATTAAAAAAAAAAAAACGTTTAGTTCAGTTCCGCCTTAACCGCTCTAGTGTAAAGGGCCCTTTACTTTGGAAATTGAATAGTTGTGAGAACAGTCAAATGATGGCGCTGTGAGTTTTTTCCTACCATCGAAATGTTATAAAATTAGATTAACAGTTGATGAACGTTATTCATGGTATATGACATTCGACATTTGACAGGTGACGAATGCTTAACGTTTTAGTTAAGCAAATTTTTGATGTCTTCTGCCTGTCGCCAGAGGACTCTTAAAAAAAATAAAATTTCATATTTCGAGTAGAGGTGGGATTAAGAGTTATTTTTGAATCACCGGTATACCGGTGACTGTTATTTTAAATTAACTGTTATTTTAGACAGTTACCAGTTATTTTCAAAAAATTAGATTTACTAAGGTGAAGGTGTCAATTTAAATAATCGACTTTTTCTCTTTTTAAATATTTTATTGGCCCCAAATTAAAATAGCTGTTATTTTGATACTAGCGAATAGATTCTGGTACAGGTCAATAGGTACCAACCAATGAGCAAAACGTTAACACTTTACCTCAATATAATTTGTCACATTTGGCATGTTAAAACAAAATCCATCTGAAAGGAGAAAGGTATATCGGCAACCGGTTTGTTCGTTGTTCATCAGAGCATTTTTTTTTAATTCAATTTTTTCAACTAATAATTTTTTATAAAAATAAAATTTAAATTAAATAAAATTAAAAAAAAAAATGCTCTGGGTAACAACGAACAAACCGGTTGCCGATATACCTTTTAGACGGAATTAGTTCCACTAGTTATCGCCTCCCAATTTTCTAACCCACAATTATTAATATTTCTTAGGTACTGTATATTAGTAGTAAGTGTAAGCATAAAAATATACGTTTAAATCTGCCGCCGTAAACTACTTTACTGTAATTGGTCGGTACCTACTGACCTGTACCAGAATCTATTCGCTAGTTATTTACATTAATAAAAAAAGCCAACCTATCCACCAATCCACTATTTCCCTCGCAATTTTAAACGTGAAGAGTAGTGAAGACGTGAAATTATCTTGTAACTATTTAACACCTTTCCTTTAAGCATAAGCATCCTGCAAACCAGGACTCAAATATCAGAGAAATAACGTTCATTGGAAATTAATTATACCTTACCGTTACCGCCCACAAAGTGATATGAAAATTATCCGATTACTAATAATAACCATGTTATTTTTTAATATCCAGTTATTTAACAGCGAGAGAAGGCGACTTAAGCAGCGGCAGTGCGGTGCGATCGGTTGGTATATGAATCACTAGTAGTTGCTTCACTACCTATTACTAAAATAACCATGTTATTCTTTATCCAGTTATTTAGAAAATAACAGCGTGCAGCGAAAGAAGGCTGCCATGAGCCGGCGAACTCAGTCGGCAGTGCGATGTGCGAGCGCTTGGTGTTATTGAATAACTGGTAACTGCTTCAGATCACATTTAATCACCGATAGCGACTGTTATTTCTTAATAACCGGTTATTTTTAACCGTGACAGTTATATCGTCACACCTCTAATTTCAAGCGACAATTATTTTTAAAAAATAAGCTGGTATCGGTTGCACTGTTGCCAGTGTTGCCAACTGTTGAACATTGGATTTTACCAAAAGGACATTGAAATGTTACCAGAGTTTTACTAAATCATAAAAAAAATATTTTTTTATCATCATATTTTTGATTTTTTTTTAAAGCATAAATAGTTTAAAAAAAACCTTTTGTTTTGGGCGTAGGCGTAAATAATACAAATATACCTATTATAGGGAATCCAACAATCTATCAAAATCAAAATTTTTGCGCCCTGGGAGGTTGGAGTGCCAATAACATCACTTTTTTGTTGTGTTATAACAAAAAAGAGGTTATATTGGCACTCCGAGACCACCACCTAGGGCGTACTAGAAATTTTGGTTTTGACAGATCGTTGGATTCCCTAATACTAGATTTAAACTTTTTAGATTTTTATTTTGAAATATTCAAATCTACAACAGATACTTACAACAGAGAAACGAAAATAAACACATACAAATAATTAAAAAACGGTAAAAATTTCGGTCCGATTTTACCAGAAACGTCAAACGATTTTACCAAAACTTTTACTAGGTAAAACTTTGCAAAACTACGTTACCAGATGACCTCAGTGATTACAGAAATGGACAAACATTTAAATGAACCGCTTATTAAAAGATACGACGATTCTTTAATATGGTGGTTTCATAGAAAAAACTTACATTCCAGACTCTATGAAATCATCAAGAAATAAGTGACGCAACCCACAATACAATAAACACAACAGTAATACAGTAATAAATCGCCACGCTTCGTTTTCTTTTCCAACGCTGCGACCCGCATGTTAGGCATCGGAACGACTTTAAAAAATCTTTTAACGGATCCGAGAGCCACGAGCCACTCTCCATCGCATCGCAGCTCGTAGCGCCGCGCGCCGTAGCAGTGAATTCTACCCCTACGCCGAACGTGAACCTAGCGGTCGACAATCAAATCAAATAGATCCGTGATCCGTCTATTTTATTTTGAGAGTCGGATCAGTATAAATCTTTCTTAAGATCCGACTCACCGATCCGGCTCAGATCCGATCCGCCCATCGCTGATTGCTGGGGAAATTTCCCTAAATCTGGGGAAAATCTGCAATCAGTAGTAGTGGTGGGCAAGACGGATCTATTTTGGGATTCGGGTCACCAAATCCCGGTCAGCACAAAGATCCGACTCAATGAGCCGGATCCCGGGTCTTGTCCCAAAAATCATAAAGAAAATCTTATCGGTTCTCGGCTCGGTTATTCTGAGTCACGATCCGTGTCATGGTGTCATTGATCATTATTTTAAACGATCTTACGCGGTAGCGCCATTTAACATTATTCAAAAAATAAGAGCCCCCCAGTGATCACAGAAATGGACAAACATTTAAATGAACCGCTTATTAAAAGATACGAAGATTCTTTACTATGGTGGTTTCATAGAAAAAACTTATATTCCAGACTCTATGAAATCATCAAGAAATAAGTGACGCAATCCACAATCCACAATACAATAAACACAACAGTAATACATCGCCACGCTTCGTTTTCTTTTCCAACGCTGCGACCCGCATGTCAGGCATCGGAACGACTTTCAAAAATCTTTTAACGGATCCGAGAGCCACGAGCCACTCTCCATCGCAGCTCGTGGTGCCGTAGCAGTGAATTCTATCCCTACGCCGAACGTGAACCTAGCGGTCGACAATCAAATCAAATAGATCCGTCAGATCCGTGATCCGTCTATTTTATTTTGAGAGTCGGATCAGTATGAATCTTTCTTAAGATCCGACTCACCGATCCGGCTCAGATCCGATCCGCCCATCGCTAATCAGTAGGGAAAAAGGGAAATTTTATTCTATAATTTAGGGAATTTTTATTCTTTTTTGATTTCTGGTATTTTAAGGGGAATCACACAAGAGGAACCACGCATTTTTTGAAACGAGCCGCAGGGCATTCACCAATCACTCATTGCGGCACAAAGTAGTTGCTTTACGGAAGTGGCGACCTTTGTTTTTTTTTTTGTTTTTTTTTTATAAGCGTAAAAAATATTGAAAACGCTTTTTAACCCGGTTTTTTACTACTTTGCCGAATTTTTTCTCGAATTCTCAGAAGTCGATTATTAAAATAACCCGATTTTTCCCACCATCACTACTTTTTCCTTCAAATTAAAAGATCTGGGGAATCTGGGGAATTTTTAAGAAATTATCTAGGGAAAAAAAAATTTTGGACCTGGCAACACTGATCGGTTGTATTAAGTCCGGTTAACTGGAATAAAAATAACTGGTTAATTTAATTACATTTTTGCCTATTTTAATGATTAGGCTTTTGGATCTTATAAGAAAATTTAAAAAAGGTTTCGTCATAAACTAAAAAAGTCAATACGTAAAATAAATGTTTTTAAAACAAGTTGTCCCTTTCATTTTATCTTTATAAAATAGGTAAGCAGAGTCGGCAAGTTCGCTGTAAAAAAAATGATTTTCGGCTATTAGGAAAAAATAGCCGTTTATCGGTTTAACTGAGATTGACGAATATACAAGCGTCTACATCTCGGCCGTTGACTTTGGCACCAACCAATCAGACAGGGTTGTATAAAAAGCATTAAAAAGATCAAAGTTACGAACCTAACCTTACTTGTTAGTTGTTGTTTTGTAAACATTAATAATAATAATCATATTTATTGTTAAATTGTTTTTTCTTGTAATATTCGTTCTACAAATTACGAGCATTTTAAATCCCTTCGAGGACATTAGAAGCAGAAACATTTGTAATAAGAATAAATAAATAAATAGAATAAATAGAACTTTAGTTAAAAAATTAGAAATATTACAAAAAAAGGTTTCTAAAAATTATAATCAATAAAGATTATCATTATCATTCAAAAGAATTATATTAAGAAACAAAAAAGTTGAACATAAGACAACTTTACATTTATAACAGCTTAATATATATATTTAAAAATAAAAACCTTATACAATTTAAAAACCATAATCATAATACAAGTCCTAAAAATGAAATAACCTAAAACCTAAAATAAGTCCATAGGACAAAAAAATTTCAAATATTTATGTTTTTATTTAAACGATTATTTACCGACAATTATTAAAAAATTGATTTCATTAAAAAAATTCGAAAGTCAAAATAAAAACATGGATATTAAAAACAGACAATTTGAAAATATTATTATAATAATAATAATAATAATAATAATAATATATTACTGAATTAATTACAATACATCACATATACTAATGTTAAACTAGAGTAATTTATTAGTTCGAGACAGTAGGTTTAATCTACACCTAGACATAAATATCTGTATGTGTAGCTAACATCACTATTAGGAGACAATACTTTCCAAAACTATAAGTACATGCAACTAAAATCAGTTTTTCTTAATAAATAAGTAAGTGATTAATTTACAAAATCTTTAGAGCAATACCAGAAACAAATTTAGATTTTCAAATATAAAATTTAGACATTTTTGTTTAAAGATTTTTCTTCTATATATCATTCTAATATCGATAGGTAACAGATTATAGAACTTAGGGGCTAAGAAATTAAAAAATCTCAAGTTAATATTGGAGTTACTACTTGGTATAATAAGGTGTCTGTTGAGGTTACTTCTAGTGTTATATAAGTGATTAACTGTTTCATTAGATGATGGCTTGGTATAGACAAACAAGCAGACAGAATATATATACAAAGTTCTTACATTTGGAATGTCTTCAGAGTATAAAAGTTCTGTAGGGTACCTTTTATTCCTTCCAAAAGTAACCTTAAGAATGTAATTCTGAACCACCTTCAACTGTCTAAGAGAAATATCGTACAGACCACCCCAGATAGGAATGCCATACCTTATCAAAGATTCAACCAGAGCCTTGTAAACCAACAACAAGATTCTCTTGCTTAAAATATGTCTAAGAGTGTAAAATCTAGGAATAAGCCTTCGAATGTTGTTAGCAAGTCGTGTAACATGCTTGTCCCACTTAAGATGTCTATCAATTGTTATACCCAGATATTTAGTGGATTCCACCTCCCCAATAGACTCGTCCCCCAGCCCCATAGAGGCAAAATGTGGTCGATTCACAGAGGTTAGTGAAAAAGCCATATAGTTGGTTTTATTAATGTTCAAAGTCAGCTTGAAGGTTTGCAGCCAGCATACAATCCTTCTGAGTCCCTCCTCTGCCCACGTTTTCACATCATGCCACGAGGATCCCCTAAAGAGTATTACCGTATCATCGGCGTATGATATAATAGTGCCATTATTTATTTTTAGTTCTGTTAAGGAGTTTATATAGGCAATGAACAGTAAGGGTCCCAGAACTGTACCTTGCGGAGCACCGATCTGGACGTTAACTTGATCACTCAGAGTTTCACCAATCTTGACTGTCTGCTTTCTGTCACTTAGGTAACTAGAAAATACCCTCAAGGCAACGCCCCGCACTCCATAGGAACTTAGAGTATTCAGAAGTGTTTCATGAGGCACCGTATCGAACGCCTTAGCAAGATCTAAGAATACTGCCAAACAGTTGGTTCCATTATCCAGGCATTTCGTGACCCCTTTAGTAAATTCTAGTAAAGCATCCGTTGTACTCTGTCTTTCACGGAATCCAAATTGATTATCTGATAGTATATTATTTACATTGAAAAAGTTCTGGAGTCTTAATTTAAGGCATTTTTCAAAAATTTTTGAGAAATTATTAATTAAACTAATGGGGCGGTAATTGGTGACAAGATGTGGATCGCCAGATTTAAAAATTGGAGTGACTATTGCATTTTTAAAATAAGAAGGTACATATCCGGCTTTAAATGACAAGTTTATAATGTGCTTTAGTGGTTCAATAAAGTGTAAATGAAATTTCTTAATTATTATTGCATTAATTTGATCTGGGCCCGGAGCACAATTATTCTTGAGGGAGCCTATGTGATGTATAAGTTCATTATTGTTTACCGGGGTTAAAAACATGGACGACAGGGCACTAAATTGGGGCTTGAATGTATTTTTTGGTTCGTCAATTTTGCTAAGCATTTTGATACCTATGTTACTAAAGTATTCATTGCAATAATTTGATAGTTCTTTACGATTAGAAAATGGTTCAAGGTTATCATTCCTAATTTGAATATCATTATTTGTTTTAGCTTTATTTTGAGCCGTAGCCTCAGAAATTATTTTATAAATTTTCTTAAAATCTTTGGAGTCATTATTTATTTTATTTTTATAGTATTCATGTTTGGTTTTTCTTATTAAATTATTTAGAGTATTCCTATAATTTTTATATAGGGTTTCATAATTTGCCTCATATGTCAATAAAAGTTTCTTTTTCATGGAGTCTCTAGTTTTTATTGAATTTATTATACCGTTCGTTATCCAAGGTTTTAGCTTTTTATTTTCTTTGAAGGTAACAGTTTTTTTTTCAGTAGAATTTTTTATGATGTTTGATACAGTTTCAGAGAACTTACAAGCGGCCAATTCCACATCCATCACGGTGGTTATATTTTGCCAATTTACAGTCTTAATTAAATTTTCGAGAATATGTAAGTTAACCTTTTCGATAGTTTTAGATATAGTTTTTGATTTAGAATTATTCATATCATTTTGTTTATTTATATTAAGGACTATAGGATAATGATCCGTTATGTCGGCTTCCATAATAAAAGATTTAATATTATACTTATTTTTTAGGTTATTTTTAATAAAGATGTGATCTATGCATGATTTAGAATTCAAATTTATACGAGTATAGCCGTTTATCATGGGTTCAAAACCACAAAAATTTAGTAGGGAAATATAAGTATTACTGCAGATGTCATTTTTCTTAAGGATGTCTATATTAATGTCACCCAAAAATATTTCAATTTCATTTATAGAATCATTCTGCAAATACTCTTCAAGATCATTCAAAAAGGGTTGTATGGATGAGGAAGGTGGCCTGTACATGCAAGTGACGCCGTAATTAACATTATCTAAAGTAAATGATAACTTAGTAAGAAAGATTCCCGATGTTTGCAATTTTAGATCATTTATTTTAATGTTAATAGAGGTTCTCATAAAAATTACAACACCATCATTCTGATTAAAGTTTCCATGGTTATAATGGACATTATAGCCCGGAATACAAAATATAGATTCATCAGAAATCTTCCAACACTCACTCAATACTATAACATCACAAGAGAGGTCATAGGCCTGAAGAAATACAATAAGATTGTCAAAGTTTTTTTGTATGCTTCGGGTTTGTTCGGGTTTGTTAGATGTAGTATATTTAGCAATTTAGAATTAGTATTAATAATGTTGCCAATTCTGTTACAGTCTATACCAGTCTGTAATTTATTTTCACAACGATCAAGTTCATTCAAAATGGCAATTTCATTTTGAATGTTAGGCATCAAGACCAGAATAATCAATTTTGCTTCTTAAAATCTTAATATGGTACTCATAGACTGGACAATTAGAAGCACTAGTTTCGTGTTTTGTGTCATACTTACACCCATACTTAGTATTGGCCTTTTCACAATTAACACAGTGTTTTTCTTGCTTATTACACTCACTTAAATCATGGTTAGCACCACAATATCCACAACAAGCATTGTAGGTACAGTTTTGACTCTTGTGAAAGAATTCCTGGCACTTAAAACAGCGTTGAACACTTATATCCTCACGGATTAAACAGCTCTGCCATTGCAAATAAATTCTCCCATTTGCAAGCAGGCGATGAAACAGGGCAGCATTGCAGTTTCCATAGATTGTGCGAGTTCCATGCTTCTTATTGGTGTTCATGTATGTTATCTCCATATTATCATTTTCTTTTATGCAGTCATTCTGGTCACGAAGACATTTTTCAATGTCCTCCATGTTCAACTCTCCATCAAAACCTACAATTTTGATTTTCGGTCTTTTCATTTTAGTTAATTGCACTTTGTAGCCAATTTTGCTCAATTTATTCTCCGCTTCAGTCTGCAATTTTTCAATTTCCCGTTTAGAGTGGCATTTCACAATTACCCCACCCTTCGATATATCCCGGGTATGTTTTATTCCAACTTTTAAATTTGCAGGGTTTACGTGTTGGTATAAATCTTGTTTTGTGGTTTTTGCATTCTGCGCTTTGTTGGGTATAATCAACAGGCTTGGTATATTGTTTGGGATCAAGTTTTGTTTAGTGTTTGGTGGTGTATTTAAGTTTTGTTGGGTTGCAGAGCTGTATGACATGCTTTGGAGGTTTCTAGTTTCCATATCTGCTATTTGCTTTTTTAACAAGGCAATAATTTCATCCTTGCTTAGAATTATATCATTTTTGTCATCAATTGTTCTTTGGAGTAGTGTGTTTGTTTCAAATTGAATGCATCTTGTGCAGAAGAATTTCATTACTCGGCTACCTTTCAATTCTAAGACTTTAACTTCAGAGGAAGTTAGTTTCGCACATTTCATACACACTTTCAAGGGACATCCATCACAAGGAAAGATTCTCTCCTTCTTTTTACAAACGTCACATTCCATCTTTAAATTGGTTTAAATTTTGGTGACCCAAACATCCAAGAAAATCAACGGCCTACACGCGGCAACGTCGCCTTGATCCGCGATGGACACAGCATGTAATTATCACACAAAAAAACACTTTACTGACAGCAGAAACATTTGTCTTTAACTACAGGTGAGAGTAAGGTACTACTAACCAATAGTAAGGTCTCCTTCTTATTTAATTTGCACAATTTCACCAAAATTTTACTGATTTTAGAGGACAAATCAAAACATCAACAACACAGTGTTGCCACATCTAGCCATGGATTATAAATGCTTTAATTAATTAATTCATTAATATTGTTCTGAATAATTTATATAACTAATATTTTTTACCTAAAAATTATAAATTATTAATTTTA
Source organism: Polydrusus pterygomalis (assembly GCA_963969555.1). Lineage (NCBI taxonomy): Eukaryota > Metazoa > Arthropoda > Insecta > Coleoptera > Curculionidae > Polydrusus > Polydrusus pterygomalis. The sequence continues at coordinate 48,683,864 of OZ018378.1, forward strand.
TTATAGGTAATATATTTCTTTAAAAAAACTGCGTTTATACTATAAATTTACATTTTTACTTTAAAACTTAATTTTAACGCATATTTATGATTTATGATTTTATTATTTATCCAAACTCAGTTTGAGGACATTCCAATCATTCCATACGGCGGTAAACAGTCTTAAAGAGACCGACCTCACAACCAGGGTTGTCAGATCTTTCTTCTTCAATTCTTTAAGTTTTTTTATTAAAGATGTTTCATTTACATCAGTATTCAATTGTTAGTCAGTAACTTTCTTTGAAAGCTAGTTTGCAAATATACTTTAAACCGAGGAGTTTTGAGTGTGACAGAAAAAAATAACAAGCCATTCATTGTTATAATAATACATTCTTTAGTCCTTAAGAAACAATATAACTGAAATCAAGACAAAAAGTGTTTTCAGTGTTTAAAAACAACTAATTAACAAACCCTTGTTTCTCGTATATACTTACATTGTGCTTACAAATCCGAAAATTTTGAAGAATTGGCAACAGCATGTAATTTGTTGCGGTTTCAAGTGCCAGGATATAAGCTGAACCGGTACCCGGCCCGTCTAACGATCGATTCTGCCAGACAGAGATAGGCCAGTGACCGCCGATGGCGTGGAAGGGACGGAGATAAAATATACGTGGTTATGCTTTGATGAACGGGCCGGAGTCTGGTTGACGAGAATGAAGTTCTGGTAAAAAAATTAAAGCCTTTTCTGAGCAGTGTCGTGCCGTGTCAGGTTTATTTTTCTGATTTTAGTTTTGTATATAGAATTTTTGAGTTACCTTATATTTATTATTTTAAAATAATATTATTATATATACAGTGGGTTTATAAAGTGTAGTATGTACAAACACCTTATGTAAAACAAACTTATAAGTGTCTATACGCATTTTAATTATTTGTTTGGGACGCCTATGGTTAGGAAATTCCCACAGTTTAATGTCATTAAATTGACCTAAGAAACACTATACATACTAACACAAAATATAAGATTTGCTCCTAACAAGCTCAGCTTCAGGGATTGAAGAATAAGTTTATAGAAGACAACATAAACATTCTTATTATATTATTAAATTTTTAATAAAATTATTATTCGTATTATAATGACGTTAAAAAAATTAAGTTTTTGTTTCAGGTATTTCGAATATTTCGAGCCCCGAGTATCACGACGACGATAGCATCGGCATCCGAGACTGCGTCATGGAAATCAGCGATCACAGCGACAGCGATAGCACGTTGCTGGGGCCGGAACCGGGACGATTGCGAGGAGCGGCGAGGGCGGCCGATGGAACGGCGCAGGGCGACCACAGGATCGTAATTCAGGTGCGGGGACCGCACGAGAAGAAAGCGCAGGGCAACGGGGACGCGTTGCTAGGGCATGGAGGGGAGCAGGTGCTACAGGTGCTTACGGTGTTTTAGCTTAGATTAAGGGCACAAATATTATTTAATAATGGTAATTTATGGTATAACTTTCCGTGAAAGCTTAAATTCATCTTATGTATTACCTAATCATAAAACACATTGGGCGTAAAACTAAAACTTATATGTTGAAAGGTAGAGAAAAATATAACTGGTTTTAATTTAAAGAAATAGTCCATGCTTAAAGTGGAGTTGAAAGTATGGGAAGGAAAGAAAAACGTAAAGTCTTTCTCCACAAAGTTTAATAGAATTAGAATATTCAGTAAGAGTATCTACATGTTTCGAACGTAGGAACGTTCATCATCAGGAGACAGAAAATATAATCGGTGCTGATGGTTTTAGCAGAAGAGAAAATGGTGTAGAACCTTAATGGAGCTTTTATGGAATTAAAATTTTGATGTGTAAATTAAACATATTATAAAGAAATTGATGAGAGTTAAACATACTGAGTATGTGAGAAGTCAGTAAATGGGGTCTAAACCAACCAAATAAACTGGGGAAGAAAAAAAACCTTACTAAAAAGTAGGTGTCGAAGAATGTTTAAATTTAAAAAAAAAAAACATTTTTAAGTGTCTATAAGACACTGTGAGGACAAAATTAAATAATAAGGTAATGAATATTACATTCAAGAAAAGTCTTCAGTGGGGTACTAAGGTTTCAAGCTCAGTAACCCCGCAAGATTTTAATTTAAAACGAGTAAAGTTCATTAAAAAGTTGCACATTTCAAAAAAATTAGAGGAAAAAGCAGTTGTTTACGTCCCCGTGCTGGGACCAAACTTTGGTTGGTTATTCATTACCTTATTATTTAATTTTGTCCTCACATTGTCTTATAGACACATACCTACTTAAAAATGTTTTTTTTTTTAATTTTAGACATTCTTCCACACCTACTTTTTAGTAAGGTTTTTTTTCTTCCCCAGTTTATTTGGTTGGTTTAGACCCCATTTACTGACTCCTCACATATTCAGTATGTTTTAACTCTCATTAATTTCTTTATAATATGTTTGATTTACACATTAAATTTTTAATTCCATAAAATCTCCATTAAGGTTCTACACCATTTTCTCTTCTGCTAAAACCATCAGCACCGATTATATTTTCTGTCTTCTGATGATGAACGTTCCTACGTTCGAAACATGTAGAGACTCTTACTGAATATTCTTATTCTATTAAACTTTGTGGAGGAAGACTTTGAGTTTTTTCTTTCTTTCCCATAACTGGTTTTGCTAATTTACGTGTGCCTGTTTTAGGTTATTTATTTGTTACAGTATCAACAGCAGTGGTTGCCGTTTACAAATACATCAATCTAATCTAATAAATACCTTACAAGTAATGTGAGCTAAAAAAACTTTGAGTCTGGTTTTGTTCCTGATTCAGTTCTTATAGATTTTGGGAATACACTTAGGGTTGTGGTACTTACATTATCATCACTTGCCAACCTATTAAATAGACTACACATACGATCTAATTGAGAATTATTGTAAATGTTGGGTCTAGGAAAATCTAAATAGAATGTCCTTTTATCACTATTATTTATGCGATTGACCGAAATGGGTAACTTAGAAAGCAATTCTGGATTATCTACACTTACATGTCTTACACCAAACATGTCATCCCATTCTCTAAGATATTTAGTAATGGTTATAGCCTTTTTCGGGGTAAAATCCAAATTTTTTGTAGAACATAATATATAACTTTAAAAACTTACGATATTCTCCTTCCAAGGACCTACTCCAAATGATATATACCGTGCGAGCAAAAATTATCTGCATCAAAGAAGGCTTGGATTAAAAAACGTAGGGCTTGGTTTAGATTACAATGATATGGGGACGATATATCTAACCAAATCTAGGTTAAAATGTTGTCAAATTGATATTATGACATAATATGCCAAACTAATGAGTAATAAAATAAGTAGACAAATACAAATTTATTTTTGTTGTTTACAAAATTAACAAAGTAAGAATATATAGAAAGAAAAAAAAAATTACATAAATTGCTGAAATTGGCCACCGCCATGCTAATGGCGTCACACATCTCTTCATATTTTCGAAAGTGTTGACCAGCATCTCTGGAGAAATGTTACCACATTCTTGGATAATCCTTTCTTGTAATTGTTCTAAATTTGCAACTGGTGTTTTAAAAATAGTGTTCTTTAAATGAGGAAAAACGAAGTAATCCATAACTGTTAACAAGGTGATCTAGGTGGGAATTCAATGTCTGATCGAAAATTGATCAATCTGTCGTCGAAAAAATTGCGTAAGTAGTTAATAGTTTCGGCGGCTGTATGGGCAGTTGTGCCGTCCTGTTGAAAATATCCAAAACGTAGTTCGTCGTCAAGTAATTGCACCACAAATGGATTTAAAATATTGTCTCTATACCGCTGTGCTGTAACTGTGTCATGGAACAAAATAGGACCAACAATTCTTCGGGAAACAGCTAACCAGACACCAATTTTTTGAGGGTGCAATGTGGATTTTCACTACTCCACATGCGTGTATTCTGAGAATTCACATAACCGGAGAGGTGGAACCAGGCTTCATCCGAAAAAAGTCAAGTCTAATAAATCATTTCTTTCCAATAAATTTTGGGTAAACCATTGAGAGTAGTTCCTGTGTGTTTTAAAATCTGCCGTTTGTATTTCTTGGAATACTTGCACTTTATAAGGAAATAAATTTAGCTGCTTCTTAAGAATAGTCCTGCATGTTCCATAAGATCTTCCCACTTCTTGGGACAGGCGTCTATACAATTTGTTGGCGTATTTTGCATTATTTCACGAACGTTTGCAACAAGTTCTTCTGTTCTTACAGATGGTCTTCCTGCTCCATTTTTTTGTTGTATACAACCTGTTTCCCTAAACACAGCCACGGTTCTTTTCAGGCAATGATAAAAATCCCCAGCAATAAAAGCAACGTTAGGAAAATGTTCGTGAAAATCGTCCATGCACAAACCCGGATTATATTGACACTCACCATTTACTCTAACCCCGTTTCGAAAATACGCTTCAAACATGAATGTTTTGTGCTGTTCCGTAAAGCCCATTGTGTGAATTGTTCAAGAAATTGGAAAAATTAGCGATGAATCAAATTACTTGTAACGACTGTCAAAGATGACGGAATGACTGATTGATTGTTAATTCAGGTAGTTACTGACACCCAACAGGTATTATGCTCTACGGCTAAGCATTACGTCCTTAGATGCAAGGCCCTCTTTGATGCAAATAATGTTTGCTCGCACGGTACTAGTAAGTGGGGCGGGGGAAATCGCGAACATTATAGGAAAATTCGCACAATTTGAATGTGTTCGGTAGAGTCCGTTGCCTGTTAATTAATGTATATTTTGTTATTTGGAGTTGCCCTTTATATTTTTATTATTATTTATAAAGTTGCCACAGTGGATCTTTGCCCGTGCGTCATCAATCAACGATCAGGACTTGGTTAATAACTCTGCATCCTTGTTTATTACAGTAACAAGTTTGAATAAAAGCATAAAAGAACGTCTCCAAAATTCCGCAATAATATAACGTGCTAGACAAGGATAAAACTATAAACGTCAGTTAATTACTTTCTTTGTTTGTTTAGTTGACAACCGTTGTATTTTAGAACGTCATTGTCAACCTTATTATGATCTGCCAATCTAATTCGTATTTTGTAAATCTGTGTGCCTTAGAACTGTTCCTGTTTCTAAAAGTAGTTCTTTTTAGAGGTAATTATACCCACCATCTGTTTTGGCGGTAAGTATTTATGGATTTTTATAATAACTAATTTATTTATTTTAAATATTCTAACCGTGAAAGTTCTTTGAAACGTTTACGGCAGTGGCTAAATTCCCTTAAATGAAAGGATGTTAAAAATTTGACTTTTGCGATTTTAATAGTCAATAAAACACCAAACTTTTGTAGATTTTAAGCTTTAAAAATAGTATTAAATGTATAAACATTTGTTTGTCAATTTCTTTTAGATAATAGAGAATGCCGGGCAAAACTTAAAATAAATAATAATTTTTCGTGATATTATGTAGGTACGTCAAACGGTAGGCAGGCACGTCCATTTTATGAACTTAACTTAGTTTTGACTTTTTTCGTCTCGTAATTTTGATTTGATTCATACGATTTTGATGACGTAAAAGTGATGACGCACGGGAAAAGAACCACTGTGGCGACTTTAGGTAGCAAATACCTATTTTAATACAAATGAACTGTTTTAATGCGAATTCGACTGTGGGTGCGAAATATTCAAGAAATCGTTTCAGCTCATTGAGTTTAGAGCAAAATATTGAAATTAAAAAGACCTAAAATCTGAACTCTATAAAAATAGTTATTAACTAGGGAACATGGATGGGAACACGTTTTTATGAGGATCTTCTTTTGTCGAGTCGATAAAATTGAAAGCTGGTAGTAATGAGTTTTATTGTAGATATATTTAATAATAAGTTAGAAAATTAGTGATTACTAGTCTAGTACTGTAGTCGTAGAAAACAATTAATAGAGGCGAGTCATTTTTAAAAATCACCCGGTAAGCTTTCTTATATTATTTTTGGAAATAACAATTTGTATTCGGAGGTGGTGGTGGGTGTGTACTTAAGAGGATTCCGTAGAACCCGTATTTACAGTGTTTTTTTTTATTTCCTAGCTGTTCGGCTGGCCGGTGTCGCGTCTCTGAGAGTAGCATTCGCCACTGATGTTAGAAAGAGACAATCGGAGGGCGACTGAGAGGAATTAAAAACTAAGATTATAAGAAAAATTATTTACGGACTATTGAAAGTCAATATAATGTTGCTAAATTAAAAAATTAATGACGGTAAAAATATATAAGTATAGTTGACGACATATAAATTCGTACACTCCGCTCATACATAACTCAATTACAACATAATTGGGTGAAACGGGTTTCTCACCTTGCTGCTTATACCTGGATAGAACATTAGCTTTATACATAGCTGTAAATTATTGTATGTGCGATTTTTGACCATAAGTAATAATGGTTATTTCTAAATATTTTTGTGTTTAAATTACAGCCGCGAAATAAGAAAATTATAAAATAATACCAGAAAAACTACAAAAGTAAAAAGCCAAAAAGGGTAAACAAAATACTAATATTTAATTGCTGCGCCATTGGATTCTAACACTAATCGTAATCTTCTTGGTATTGACAAAATTATACTTTTGGTGTAATCCGGAGTTAGCCCTTCCCAAATTTCTTCTTTTTTATCAAATAACTCTATTTAATTCTGTGGTTTAAAATTTATTTTGTACATTTTTTTTACCATCAATCCCCAAACATTTTTAATTGAATTTAAATCAGGACTTGTTGAGCACCAAGGCAGACGTGTTACGTTGTTTGATCTAAACCAGTTTCCTATATTTCTTGCAGTAGGTATGCACAGGGCGGGTATCCTGCTGAAATATAAAGTTATTTCCTTCAAAAACTATCGCGGCAGAAGGAAAAAAACATTTTCCAAAATCTGAAGATATATATTACTGTTTAGTGTTCCATCAATATTCCAGCATACACCTGCATCGTGAACACTTATCCATGCCCACACATTAACGGAGAAACGTCCACTGGTTTGCTTTTTTTGAGTATACTTATTATATCGAGAATTTCGTGGTCTATATACTTGAATCCTTCCATTATAATATATAGACTGAAAAGTTTTCTCATCGGAAAAGATAACATTTTGCCAAAAAAAAATAATTTTCTGGTAAATATTGCATAGCAAACCCAATTCTTTGTTCCTTATTACTATTTTTTAAAAACGGTTTAGATGCAGCTGCTTGATTTCTTAATTCGGAACATTGTCTTATTCGGCGTTGCGCAGTTCTACATGAAGCAGGGAATCCTGTTATGTGCATAGCGGATACTGCAGTATTAAATGGATTTTGCCTTAAATACTCCACCAAATTTCGGTCTTCTTCATTATTTGATGATTTTCTATTATTTAAACCAGACCCAACAGACCTTTCAAGTGTTGGATGATAGCGCCATTTTTTTACAATTCCTTGAACAGTACTTCTAGGTACTCTAAAATGATCAGCTATTTTTCCATAAGACCACCCTATTTCTACTAAGCATATTATTCTTGCTTTTTCAATAATACTTAAATGAGACATTTTAAAATCAAATAAGATAATTTTGCTAACTTTGACAGATATCATGATAACAATTAACACGTTACAAAGGTAATAAAGTTGCATTTACAGTGTCACAGTTTAGTGTACGAAATTATTTGTCGTCAACTGTACATACATTCGAAAAGGAACTGTCCAATATTCTTTGCTTAATTTATAAAAAACTTATATACAACATTTTTTTCTTAATCGATCCAACCCGTGAAAAGAAATCTTGTTGTCAAGGTTTACGGAGTGTTCTTAAGTCATTTGTATTATTTAATTAACGGGCAATCTCAAAAATGCAATAAAGCTTTACACTTTAAAATTCTAATTGCCAAATTAGCAGCGTTTGAAATTAAACCTTTTTGGTAGATAGCAGGGCTGTATGGGTCGCTGTATGAAATGTGAATCAAAAAGGCTTATTTACAATTTATTGTGCGAGGTTTTAATTAATTATGGGTGTCGTCGCTTGGATTGAGAATTAACATGCAGGATTTCTTACAATCTGATTGTGGTTCCTTGTGGCTTTCTAAGCTTTAACTTTCTGAACTGACTGAACAATAAGCAGCACTAAAGCATGATTAATATGTGTTTGTCCCCATTGGCCACATTTTTTGCATTGTATGATTAGAGTGTTAAGTTTAACTGATTAAACGTGGTGTTAAAACTTAAAAAAAAGTCTCCAAAATACATATCGAACTTACAGAGTTATTATGAACGTCTCTTACTGTACACAACAGGTCAAGGCTTATATAGATCTTTATCTGAACATTAAAGGCATTTTTTTAAACGTAAACAATTCTTAACATGGTATTGCTTCATGATCGATTGATTACCGATATCTATCCAAATAGTATATTTACTATTTCTACCTAACAAACCCGTAATCTTGACTGGCTATATTTAACCCCCCCCCCCCCCCTCCAAATCACACCCCTTAAAGGATTAAAATAATATTTTTAGTTTATTCCGTCTCTATTCTTTTTTTTTATAAATATTTAAAAACGTCTCCTCGATATAGTTATGCCAAGCTAAGGGTTTTTTACTTTTACAATTCAACTCAATCAAACCAGTTTTTGGCAAAAAGTTTTGGTTAATTTTTCGCCACATTGATGAAAAAATTGCTCAAAAACCAACCGATATAATATAGAAATGTCTGCCACTACAGTACAGGGTGTCCAGTTTTGGGGATTTTTGCAGGGTATCTCGCTTATATTTAAAGATAAAGGGTTGCAGTTTTCGCAGCACTGTGCTACTTTTTTGTGAAACTAAACATGCCGTTAACTAAATTTTCTTAGCCCTCTTGATTTTTGAGATACAGGATAAAAATTAAAATTATAGCTTTTGGGAGACCCTGTATCTCAGTTGTCTTTTAATGTATTAGAGATGTAAAAAGGTAATCTTATAGAACTTTTTTCGTAGAATTCAGTGGTGTAGTTTATTTTTTTCTTGCATCATCCGTTTTTCAGTTATAAAGCAAACATATATGTTTTTTTAGTAATTTATTTTGAAAAATAGCTGAATGAACTACATTTTTCTCCAAATTAATACGTTATTTATTTTAACAGTGGGCCATGGCGCTGATGAAACAAAAAAAAAATCTGTTAATGGCAATCAGTCGGATCGCCTGTCAAAATAGTATTCAATATTGACTTAAAAGTTGTAAGTTTAGAAATTGTAGTTTCTTTTTAAAATGGCTGAACTTTGAAAAGTATAATATGTTAGTTTGCTCCATACAATCCAATGAAAACTGGAATACAATTTTTATTTTATTTATTATTTATTTATTACCTATTTATTTATTTATTATCATCAACAATAACAATAACAAAAAGCCAGGAAATTAAGATGAAACAATATGCATATCATGGACATAAGCGTCTGTGTGAATGCACATTGGGTTCATCAATAAAAGTTTACAATATTTAACCTACAGCTTCTAACATAAAGAAAAAAACAAAAAAAAAAAAACAAACAAAATAATAACACGTAATACCAAAAAAAGGTCAAAAAAAGGAGTGGAAACAATGAAAAAAAGAAGAAAAATATAAATCTACTGTAGTTTAATGACGCTTTTAATGGTATTTGTATTCTCTCTAATCCATACTTGCAACTGCTTCTTAATGCTACTATATTTTTTAGTTTTAAATTGTTCCGGTAACATGTTAAATAATTTAGGTGCTATATAAGTAATACATCTTTGAGTTGCATTATAATGCGTGTTGGGTAATACAATGTTATGATTTGTTTTAGCTCTTGTTTGAATGCCATGATTGATAAAATTTTGAAAGTTATTGGTGGAAATTGAAAATCTAAGGACACATTTAAAATATAATTGAGCAACAGTAAAAACGCCAGACTCCATGAATAATAGGTCAGATGGGAATTGCTTATGTTTAAACAAAATAACCTTTAATATATATTTCTGCACGATGGTAATGTTCTTCAAAGTGTCATTGTAAGCAGAACCCCAGCAGATAATGCCATAGCTCAAGCAAGATTCAGCTAAAGCTCTGTATACTTTTATGATTGTATTTCTATTTAGAACATTACGTAATTCGTAAAACTTAAAAATAAGTTTTTTAAATTTATTTTTAACGTAATCAGCATGATGCTGCCATTTCAAGTGATTATCGAAATAAACACCTAAATATTTAATTTTATTTGCTGATTTGATGTTATCAGAACACGTACAGTAATTGCTCATATTACAGTCATTGGTGTGTACCCTAGGTACATGCCTGTTTGGTAACCCCCTCACATTCATTGAAAAACACATAAAGTTAGTTTTTTTAACATTCACTGTGAGCGAATTCATATCCATCCAAGCCCGAAGACTGCACATTGCACTTTCAGCCTTCGAGAAGGTTTCGTCCCAACAAACCCCTTTACACAAAAGAACCGTGTCATCCGCAAAACATACCACTTTTACTTCAGGAATTACATGTGGGAGACTATTAATATAAATTAAGAACAGTATAGGTCCCAGCACTGTACCCTGTGGAACACCGCACCCGATATCCATAAATGAACTCGAAACCGTATCAAGATTAACTCCCTGAGTCCTATTTGTTAGATACGACTCAAACAGCCTAAGCACTATTCCTCTTATACCAATATTGTATAACTGATTCAGTAAGGTGCGATGGTCCACAGTGTCGAACGCCTTGGTAAGGTCCAGAAAAACAGCAAGAGGCTTCCAAACATTATCAAAACAATCCGTAATGAAAGTGGTGACCTCATTCAAGGCATCATCTGTACCCACCCCCTCCGTAAAACCATACTGTGACTTCGACAATATTTTATTAACATACAAAAAATTGCATAACCGTTTCTTTATACATTTCTCAATAACCTTACAGATAGGGCTAGTGAGTGCAATAGGTCTATAATTGCCCGGATCAGTTTTATCACCCCCTTTGTGTAGTGGGACAATCACTGCTCTTTTAAAAATATCTGGAAAAATGCCTTCAACAAATATCAAATTCACAATATGTACCAGGGGGGAAAGCAAAGCCCTAAAATTAGATTTTACAATCTGGTTAGAGACACCAAAATCATCAGCAGAAGACCATGGCTTCAGCAATGCCACAGCATTATTAATTTCTTCCTCATTAATGGGGAGCAAGAACCTGGAGGGAAACTGCCGCTGTTCAGTTACGCTATTTCGAATATTTTTAGGCTTACTTATTTTACTGGCTAGCTTAGTACCTACAGAACTAAAAAACACATTCAATTCATTAGCTACCTGCCCCCGATCATAGACTACCTGACCATTACTATTTCTAATACATGGGATATTAGATTTTATGCTACAGTCATTGGTAGCCTGTTTTATTACTTCCCAGGTCTTTCTCGGATCACCATTTGCAACAACCAATTTTTGTTTATAATAATTAGCTTTCGTATTTCTAACAAGTTTGGTTAACATATTTCTATAATTTCTATAGTTAATGCGAACCGTTTCATCTAGTGGATTACTGACACAGAGTTGATGCACTTTATCTCTGTTTCTAATGGAAGCAAGTAAGCCTGCAGTAATCCATAGTTTAAGACGAATTTTTTTATTAGAAATGGTTTTCACATTTGTTGCAGCAAGTATATGTTTTTTTAAGGTATTCATGAATATTTCAGAGGCAGTATTGGGGTCTTGGCATGACAAAATTTCTTCCCAATTTTGGGATTGAAGTAAATTTTTAATATGTTCATAGTCAACTTTACTAAAAGTTCTATTGGTTTTTTGTTCTGCAAGGGTATTCGTTATATTTTTCAAGTTAACATTAAACAATAAGGAATGATGATCAGAAATAGAGCTGGTTAGTATTATCAGGTTGCTTATATATTTTGTTTTGCTCTTCATGAAGATATGATCAATACATGTCTTACTACACCCATCAACCCTAGTAGGCTTGTCAACTTTAGAAACATAACCAAAGCTATTCAGACAACTAACATATTCATTGACAGTCATTGATTGAGAATTCAATAAATTTATATTTATGTCACCGACAAAAAGCTCCATGTCACAAGCAATATAATGAGCCTGACCAAACAGGCTGATCAAAGAGGGGATGTAGTCAACTTCTTTAAGAGAAGGAGACCTATAATGGGAAATTACCCCTATACTAGTATTGTCCTTAGCAAGTGTAACTCTCAAGAACTTATGGTCATTTATTTCAATTACATTACTAGTTTTTACTATTGAGCTCTTACAATAAATCAAACTACCATCACACTTATTAATTTTACTTTCATTATAAAATATATCATACTCATTAATACGAAAGTTCATTATATTATGAAGAATGTTGGTCTCCGACAACACAATTAGATCGAAATGGCTGTTCATAGATTCAAGAAAGAGCACGAGGTTATCAAAATTCTTATTAAGGCTTCTGATATTAACATGCAACAAATTAAAATTGTGCTCTGATGCTTTAAAAAATTTTTTATAAAGCCCAGAAAAGGATTAATTTAATTAGTTAAAAGTATATAGGTTGTTCCATTTAAAGACATATTTGCTTTATAACTAAAGAACGGATGACGCAAGAAAAAAAAACTACGCTACTGGATTATACAGGAAAAGTTCTTCAAGAATACGTTTTCACCTCTCTAATAAGCTAAAAGACTGACTGAGGTAAGGGAGGTGTCCCTAAAAGTAATAAGTTTAATTTTCACGCTGTATCTCAAGAACCCAAATGACTAATGAACATTTTCTTAACGGCATGTTTAGTTTTACAAAAAAGTAGCACAGTGCTGTGATACCAGCAACCCTCTATCTGTAAATATAAGCGAGCTGCCTTGCAAAAAAATGGCAAAAATGAACAATACCCCAAAAGCAAAGTTTGATTCGGTAAGAAAAACGTTTAGTATTTATAGGTCGTCGAATTTGCTCTGCATGTCTATTTCCTTTATTTAATATCGATTTTTTTCCCCCATTTTTTTAGGAAGCTAATAGCGAACAGGATGGTAGAGAGGAGGAAAATAAATCGTCCCCTCTGTCGTCCGAGGACGAGAGCGATGTGGAGAGTCTCCACAGTTTCCATTACTCCCCTAAGGCTGTGGACATGCCCTCGGCAATTAGGTTAGCCAAAAGATTGTACGGTTTGGACGGGTTTAAGAAATCCGACGTTTCGAGGCATCTTAGTAAAAAGTAAGTTATTTAAAATATAAATAATTGTGCCAAATTAGATAAATTGAGAGTAGTTTGTTGGTCAATGCGCTGTAGAACAACAATGGTCTTTTGTAGCAGGAGATACAAAGTCTACACCAAAAAGATTTTTGTCTGTTAGTTACATGTTTTCTGCTGCCTCTAAAGTGGCCGAAGACTTACGTAAACAGATCCGAGTGACCAATATAAAGGTTTGAATCTGGGAACTTCAAGAATTCTCCTATAACAGCAGACATTTTACCGAAATTCCAATACCAGCGCTTTTGTTAAGCTATTTTCTGTACAAATTCAAATAAAATGGCTCAACTACAGCGAAATTTACACAGTTACAGTTATATGTATAGTTTCATCAAAAGGTAGGTACTTATCGTCTGGTAAATTTTTCAGGAACTGCTCGATTTGGTCTCGTCAAATTCATAGACTTTTTAGTTTGAGAGCCTTATTCTTTTCATTTAAAAAAAGCTTTATTATTTACTAATATCTATATTGCAATTTAATTTTAACATGGCTTTAAGTAGTAAGACCAAGGAGATGAAGACTTCCATACCATCCATACCTTAGATTTCTCTTCGAAATTGCCAGATATTTTCATTGTATTTTCTAGAAAGGTCTTTCAAATCGCCCCACATAATGAATACATTTTCCATAAGCAGAAATATTTTTGGGTGCCACTGTACGGACTGTACCACTCCTAAAAACCTCCCTTTTGGGCTCTCTAATAACATTTTTGGGCTATTAAATTAGGGGCTAGAAAAAATTTACGCAGAAACTAACATATTACTAAACTATAAACTAAACTAAACTGCAATCAAACAAATCTTCATTATAAATTTTACGTAAAAAATTTACACAAAAAATAATGTACTAACAAATTACTAGCCTTGTAGGTAATAGTAACAAAAAAATTAAGAACTAAGCTAAAAAAATCCTTGACTGAAACAAAAAACACGATCAAAATTTGTGCACATTAATTCTCAGTTACTTTTTTAAACTTGAATTTTACATTTTTTATTACAACATTATAGTCTTAGCTTATTTATGTGATGGATTGTGTATGGGTTGGGTCTTTTTATTTTTCAGTTTATTTGTGGTTTCTTAAATGCATTTATTTATTTTCGAATTTGAAAGGACATTTGCAGTCCTTTCACACCTTTCAAAAGGACAAAGGACATAATTTCAAATAAAGGACGGTTGGCAACCCTATTTCTATTTATGACTGCACATCCATAATTCAATAAGTTTAATTTCATGACTTGTAAAATTTTGTATAATTTCATATCAATCGGCAATGAATAAAATAGCTATATCATCAGCAAACAACCTAATTTTTCCCTTTTAATTTAAAATTAAATATAGAATTCATATAAATAAGAAAAAATAAAGGGGCCAAAATCGAACCCCGTGCGGAACACCACAATTAACATTAAGAAATTTGCTATATTTATTTTTGATACTATAAAGCCGATATCACCTTTTCTACACATTGGAATAATAGCTTTCTATTTGTTTCAGCAATGACTTTAGCAGGGCTGTGGCAGAAGAGTACTTGAAGTATTTCAGCTTCGAAAAAGATTCCCTAGATATAGCTTTAAGAAAGTTCCTTAAACAATTCTCGCTGACCGGCGAAACGCAGGAGCGGGAGAGAGTCTTAGTTCATTTTTCTAAAAGATTTTTAGACTGTAACCCAGGAGCATTTAATTCTCAAGGTAAGAAAAAAAAGAGGACTATTGGTCAGAAGCCCCGGAACGACGTTTTTTTTAGAAGGGGAACGGGTAGGTAGTTATATATCATTTAGATTCGTTATGCAACCCAGGCCTCGGTCTTTTTACAACCAAAAATTAATGGCTAAAGGATAAATTTTACGAAAATAGGAAAATGTTGTATGACTTGTTAGCAAAACAAATGTCTTATATTATAAACTTTATTTCTTCAGATGCGGTGCATACTCTGACGTGTGCCATAATGCTGCTCAACACTGATCTTCACGCGCAGAACATCGGCCGCAAAATGACCTGCAACGAGTTCATCGAGAACCTGACGGATTTGAACGAGGGCGAGAACTTCCCGAGGGACGTGTTGAAACATCTCTATCAAGCCATCAAGGGTCATCCTTTGGAGTGGGCATTGTAAGTGTAGTGTAATTTTATGTCGGATATTTTTGGCGTCGATGACAGGTTATTATAGGGTACGGATATCAGGTAGTGAAGGAGCTTTAAACCAGAGTCGGCGTGAGGATTTATTTTTATTATTACCTTTGGTGTTTATTATTAGGTGTGGTATGACCACGGACATGTCATTTATAAGGAGACAAAACATGTCATTCATAAAAAACCATTTATTTACAATCAGACACACTTCCACAGTTTCAGATAAGTTAGAAGGAGATGGCTTCAAAAAATTGCAACACTGTAGGCTGTTAAAACTCGCTGTTATCTTTACAGTGCATTGGCAAGTGGTTTTTTCAGGATCAAAAACAATTCATATACAGTGTGACCAGTAAAGTCCGTATCATATGGGATTTTTTTATTAATAGCTTTATTCGAAATTTGATTTTGGCATCAAGTTCTGCTTTGATCGAGATGAAAATTAAGCAAAAAAATAGTAGTCACGTGATTCGCATTATCTGTCAAATTTTAATTTTTTCCAAAAAATAATTTAACAGTGGGGTTTGTTATTTCTGAAAATATCGAAAAAAGTTATTAGAAAAAGTTTTTTTAAATGCAGTTTCTAGCCCACATGCAAAATTTCAGCTGCATAAGATAATTTTAATTTTTGACCCATCACTAATATAAATCGAATTGAAAAAGACACAAAGTCACGGTCCATCACTAATAGTTATTTACATTACTAGATGCGAAAGTTAATTTAAATTTAATACCTCCGACCACCAAAAAAGGCTTTCGAATCGTGTAATGTATTAAATTTTTTCTACTACTGTTCTCTGATCAATATATTATTAAGTAATAAACTTTGATTTTATTCAAATTAAAATGATAAAATAAATTTTTTTTTCACCTATAAAATAATCCATGACAACTAGTTATTTGAGTATTGTTGACAACTAGTTATTTGAGTACTGTCAGAGTCTGTCAGTTCGATTTTTTTGTCCTGGCACCGAAAGTATTACTTTCGTAGCTAGCAACGGATATTCAGGTAACTGTAACATTTACTTTCGTTTTCTTTCGTGTTGCTAGGGCCCGAAAGTTAATTTATTTATACAGTAGTAGAAAAAATGTATTTTCCACTTAATGAACACTTTACTGATGACACTGTGTTCTTTTTTGTCTTAATATTAAGGTGTATTACTTTCAGACACAAACTATGTTTTCAAAAATACTTATTTTATGAAGTTACCCTATACAGGGTCAAAAACAAATAAACTTTGCATCACATGCGACCAAATTTTAATAGCCCAATTTTGATTTTGTAGAAAAACACACATTTAATATGGCGCTATTTTAAAGAAAATTTATCTGAAATAAAGCCTTGTCAAAACTAAGAAGTTTTATGTAGGTTGTGTTGAGTCTTATCTTGCAAAAGTGGTGCAATTTACAAAATATGGGTAAAAAATCAAAATTATCTTATGCAGCTAAAATTTTGCATGTGGACTAGAAACTGCATTTAAAAAACTTTTTCTAATAACTTTTTTCGATACTTTTAGAAACTTTTGAATTATTTAAAAAAAAAAATTAAAATTTGACAGATAATGCGAATCACGTGATTACTATTTTTTGCTTAATTTTCATCTCGATCGAAGCAGAACTTGATGCCAAAGTCAAATTTCGAATAAAGTTATTAATAAAAAAAAAATCCAATATGATGCGGATTTTACTGGTCACACTGTATTTTGCCACTTTTACTTAAAATACAGAACTATCTACAGCTACACTATTGCTTTTAAGCTAAAAAAAACCTCGCTTACCGCCGATATATCAATCCCGGGTTAGAATAATAGTCCACTTTTTTTACGCACCACGTACTGGCGAGTGAGTATACATATACAAAACACAAACAAAGGTAATAAATACCACTAAATAGTTGTATTTTCACAAAAAGATTAAAAATTAACCGAAAATCACCAAAAGTAGCTGAGCAACGGCACCGTTCGAAGACGAAGGAATATAAAAAATTCTGCGTCACGCGCAGTAAAACGGAGTAAAACGCCCGTACAACGTTGCCACGTAGATCGCCCTAAAACATTATAATTTGGAAATAAATAATTTTACGATGTGTAAAATTTTGTGACGATGTATATTTTTACTTAACAAATAAAAAAATGCATTTAATATAACCTTCGTTTTCAAACGCAGGCGGGTAGATCGAGGATAGAGGCGAAAGTCACCAGAAAGAGTTGAAGATATTACATCCAAAATGCGCCTCGCTGAAGAGGAACTCATAGAAACTTTGATTATGTTGGGTAGTGAAGACAAAAGTAGAAGTCATAAGGAAGTCCGTGATATGTTCAATGAAAAATACGCAAATTGCCCGCCTACATTAACCAATCGACAGTGTCTCTAAGTAAACTTCCCGTAATGTTAAAAATAGTGTTAAAAGTGGTCGTCCTGGTATACCTAAGGAGAACATATTTATCACTACAAGCATAGCTCAAGCACACAACTTGGACGTGACTACAATGCTCAACAAACGATTGTATCTATTTTTTTTTAAAGAGAAGTTTCATACTAGTGCTGGAACATCGAAACGGACCATCGATGTCGACCATCGATGTTAACATCGAAAGCTAACATCGATGGCTTAAAAACATGGGTGGTAATAGATCGATGTTTTCTAAACATCGATATTTAATAACGTTGGGAATAACCGACTACCGGTTTTTCACTCCTCCTCGAATACTAATACTAAAACTTAAAAAAAAGGTCGCGAATTTTCATCACTTCAATTATAACATTGCATTGAACATCGAAAGGTAAACATCGATGTTTATGACCTCTAACATCGATGTCGGAAACATCGAACATCAGTAACAGAACATCGATGTTTCAAAAACATCAATGAACATCGCCCAGCACTATTTCATACCTAGAAACCAGTAATTGTATAAGAGTTATTGGACGATGATCCTGATAGGCGGGAGCACGTTGGTGAAATAAGGATTAAGCTAACAGAAAATCACGCACGAATTGTCCACAGAATTTGTTTTTCAGATTAAGCTACGTTTTCTTTAAATGTTCAGTCATTGCATTTACTGGGCACAGGAAAATCCTCCCTGGTTCATAGAAAATCACACCCAGCATTATGAAAAGGTTAATGTCTGGGCAGGGTAATCGGAGCCTCGCTGGAGAAATATATCTAAATTTCCTTCGAAATGATCTGGTTACAGCTCTCGCTACCCCATTTCCAGATGATAATGATCCTGATTTACGTTTAATTTGAGTTTAATAGAGAACCCCCACCCCTAGACTAAAACCCTGAAATCGCCAGTGATCTGGTTAGTTATTTATTATTAAATTCCTTTGTGCCACCCAACATAAGAGTATCGAAAAGCACTGACACAAGTAGCTAAAGTATTTTTCACAATAAATGGTTGACTCCGTTTAACTACCTGGGGCGTTTTGCAAGAGCTCGGCCATAAAAATGCAAATAAACTGTCGGTCAGGGTCGGATTATAATTTGTAATTATAGCAGGTAATATTTAACTATCTTGTGCTTGCGATAACATCTTTCAGTCTTTGTGTTTCTTAGAAAGGATTAAATATCTAAAGTCCTACCCTGTAGTGTATTTGCTTGTTGATTGTGTATAACAATGGGATTAAACCGTTAGTTTTATTGCAGTCAATAAGTCGATACCATTTAGGGTGAAAGTACCTAAGTAGCTGACAATAAATCTATTATTTAATTAGGGATGACGAGCAAGAAGATGGCGGCCAAACTCACCATAGGAATGACGGAATCAACCTAACAGGGAACCCGTTCTTGGACATACCTAACTCATCGAACGCAATAGAATATAAAAAGGGATACGTTATGCGAAAATGTTGTTACGAGGCGAACGCTAAAAGAAGTGAGTATAATGTTTTATTTACAATTAAAATCTTTGAGTATTTTTTTAGTAATAAGTCTGGCTTATAGATATTTACCTTTAGATAAGCAAACAAAAATCACAAAAGTGGCAAATTTATGGCCTCGCGCATGTAAACAGAGCTACACACGATTAGACATGCGCACTGCAACATTATCATTTGACGAATGGGAAAATAGACAGGTCCGGGCTTTAAAATTTAGGTTCTTGCTCAAGAAATTGTAAAAGTTGACCTTCAATTTATTATTACGTATAAACAGCTAAAAAATCCTTACCAAAAAATTGGAATTTCTTCTCACTTTTTGATCAAGTTGGAAAATAAGGTAGTTATTTCTGGCATTCTACTATCAGATTTTGCGGATAGAAAATTATTTTTAAGGGTTTGTTTCTAAATTTTGTTTAAAAATGATGGAAGAGAACAAGTCAATTAAACTATAAAACTTATAAAATCGAATATAAAAAGCAAACAAAACCAGCAAAATAACCAATCTTTGAAGTTATCGCGTACCTAACCTCAAGTCAAATGTTAGTTGGTATATAACTTGTATTGATTTTTACAATTTGGCAAAAACTTGGGTACATGTAAAACATTTTCAAGCACAATTTCTTGTTCAAGAATGTGAAAGAGTTTTTGCCCGAGAACGTGACCCGTGGAATACTTTCACCCTTGGTTTAATATAAACATACCTAGGTATTTACTTTTTTTTTTAATATACAGGGTGGTCCTTAAGTACATCAAGAAAATCTAGGATATGATTCCTGGCATCAATTTAGTTGAAAAGTTCATATGGACTTATGCCCTAAAATGCTTACCCTCTAAGATAAAATATTTTTAAAAAATAATTGTTTTTTTAAAATTTTGAAACTCCTTGAAGATACGGTATTGAAAATTGATGTCGATTGATTTCGTATTAAACTGCACTTTTTGGTTTGGTTGGTTTGCCTACTTCCACCAGTGGCGTGCATGAAGATACCTTCAATATTTTTTTTGTGAAAATATGTGATACGCCACTGTTTTTTTTAAACTCTGATGAATTTTTATGCATTACTGATATAAGCGGAACAAAAGTTGTCTCTACTATGTTTTTGAAAAAAATGGTAGTTTTAAAGGAAAATGGAAAATATTTTAACACCCTGTATCTTAGAGGGTAAGCATTTTAGGGCATAAGTCCATATGAACTTTTCAACTTAAATTGATGCCAGGAATCATATCCTAGATTTTCTTGATGTACTTCAGGACCACCCTGTATATAGTATAGAGAAAAGGGTCTTGTAAACTTTTTGAAGCAATATATTGCCCGAAAAATAGGCGTACCTAATTAGATTACAGAGCTGCAAATAAAATATACCAAAACATGCATCGGGATAATCTGTGTTGGTGTGTGTTTCTCTTTATTTTCTTACCTTATTTGTGTAGCCTAGATCTAATTAAATTGATTATAATAAAATAAAGTTATACGTATATCAAGATTCAAGATACATCACTGCTCCATACCTACTTACTGAAAATATGAAATACCCGGAATTTTACCCCTATTTGGGCATAACAAAATAATACAACGGCTGTTACTTAGTCATTGTTTATATTCCAATCGGAGTCACTGAGAGCACATAATACACAATTCATTAAAGTACACAAAAACTAGAAATCCGTAAATATTAAGTAACCACAATAAACAACAAGGAATCCGCAGAGAAAACTTAAAACATAGCAACAAAAATGGCGCCGAGCCGGTTCTGTAGTGTATGTTGAGCATGTCGATAAAGAAGGACAGGCCGATAACAAGAGGTATGTGCGCATGCCCAATGCTGCTGGGAGGGAAGGTATCTGACCGGTGAGTCATGCGCTCGGACGTATTTTTTCACCCATAAAACGTAATTTTTGTTTGCGCAGAAGATAAGCTGTACGTATCTAAAGGTAAATGTCTATGTTCTGGCTTCACGGGCATATTAACCCCATTTTTACTAAGGCTTGTAAGACCAAGATTATTGTTTAGTTACCTTTTTGATTGGATTGGAGAACAGCAATTTCAATTTATAACTATCGAATTGTATCTGATTGATAACATAACCCTACACCAGGCAGATAAGAATTTGACAGTTTTAATTTGAATGTTGAATTTTACATCAATGCAACGTCGCAGTACGTTAAATAAAACCATTGTCTGGTTGAATAGGTTGTTCAAAAAATATAAACACTGCAAAAATTATAGAATTTATTTCTTCTTTTTATGCTAGTCTCAAAAGAATTCTGTTCTTTAAAATTTTGCTGAAAGCATATAAATACATTTTTTGGTATAAGCTGCTAAACAGTAACTATCTACCCCACTAATACCCCAAAATATCTGTATATAATTTAGTAATATTACGCCTGCTTGTATTAGGCCTTCTGCACACGGCGCGTATCGTCATAGACGCGTACAAGATTCGTCCTACAGCGACGATTCCTATACGCCTTGAAAACTGAACACGTACGGGCACCGTATCAAATTCAAATTGAGTGACAACAAAATGGCAGTTGAAACGATGTCTAGCAACGAAGAAGACCTATTGCTACTTTGGTACCTACGTCGTCGGAGAATTTCGAAAAAAAAGAGACGTTACTGGGAGCACCAGCCATATCCAGAGAAATCGTGATATTTCTGCCCAAGCTTTTTCTGTGACTTCCTTTCTGGAATAGTTTTGTTAAGTATTATTGTACAAACACTCATAATTTTCAATCAATTGCACAAAATTAACGGTTTTATCGGCCATTATTATATAGGTTAAAATACCGACCTTCGCTATAAGCATGCAGCTTAGCGACTGGCAGTGCTGTACGCCCGGCGTATTGCAGCTTGCATGCTCAGACGAAAGCGCAACGCTGCGTCTTCGTGTACAGTCATTCACTTAAAACCAAGTGAGAGACACAAATCGTACATCTTTCGTATGTAGCGTCTAATACGCATCTATGACGAGAAGCCCCGTGTGCAGTAGGCCTTAATTGCGCTGATGAGAAATATCATTGTAAAAATATTGGAGCAATCGTAATGCTTTATCAGTTAACCTCACATTACATTATTTTTTACTATTGGTGGTGCTTTGCCAAACTGGCCATAGGAAATCCAATATTAATTTTGGTTCCCTCAAATATTGGCTCACCTATTAATTTAACATTAAAATTGTATTCGATTTTTTTGAAGGTCCTTGTATTATGGACTCGAGCGTTGATTTTAGACACGTTTAAAGCATAACAGCACATCAAACACAGTGGTGGAAAGGTGTGTAAAATCGACGCTAGATTTCGGCAGATCGACATATTTACTACATTTAAGTAGTACACTCGTTTCTTTATTTCGTTAGATTCTATCCTTACTGATCAGCCATGGTATGGGAGACGCATCTAAGGATGGATCTGACGAAATTAAAGCAAACATTTTCTTATGTTTTGCAGTATTTAAGAAAAAATAATTACTATTAAGTGGTACTACATGGAAAATAGTTCTCGGGAAATATACGAAATGTTCTCTGCGGTGTTTCCTGACGGACCCATTCCAAGTAAAACAACAATTCTTAATATTGTTCGTAATTTTGAGAGTAAGGCTTATTGCACACTTACACGGCGACCGTCCTAACGGCACCGTTTACGCGATTTACCGCGTTCGTGTTATACTTGCACACATGCTCGGTTTTCGTCAGTTTGATTTTATTTTGATTCGAGTATGGATCATAGACGTGCTGTGGCGATTTTAATGTCTTACAGGCGTATGAATAAACGAAGAAAGGCACGAAACAGAATTTTGTGGGTTCATCCGTTCATCCCATCAATATGGGAAGGAAACAATTCGGTGCATTCTTTGTACTATTTGGTCAGTTGAAAGAAGACTAAATCAACTATTTTATAATGTCCATATCCAGCTTTGATGACCTACACGAACGATTAAAAAATTCGCTTCAACGTCAAGATTCATTTATGAGAGAGTGCATACAGCCTATGGAAATGTCTGTTACAATCAAAATCAGGATTGACCCCCAAACATATTTCATTCCAGGCACTTCTTGTGCAGTTTATGTCCTTATATATAGAAGTTGTTTTGTCCCAAATACCCAGCCTTGCTTCCACCAAAGATATAAGCATATCCATATTTATATCTACTGCCATTGCGAAAAATATGATTATGATAAAATGTACTAAATAAAATAATGTTGTAAAATAACATTTGTTGGAAATTTTACAAATGCGAATTGCCTGCATTAGAATAAGTCGTCACTACTGAGAATGAGGATCGATATTTCAAATGGAGATGTAAGGGATGTGGGTAATGTGGTAGAACTAAAGATTGCAATATCAGGGATATGCATTCGAATCTGCTTATCAACTTTAATGTCAGAACTGAATTTTATGACCGGTTCGGATATTGCTTGGCAGTTAACGGACAACTGTGAGCATCTGATTAAACAAAGTTAAGATTCCATTAAAATTAGTTGTGGCTTTTATAGGTATTTTTTTTAAAGTGTTGTATTTTCTTGAATACTGTAAAACATTCTGAAACTAAAAAAAAAAAATGTTGCACTTTCCCTCGACGAAATTTACACTACAAAGCCTCCCTGGATAAGTAATTCCTAAAATTAGATATGATATAACAAAAGATGTGTATTAACTAACCTCTACTAACTTTATACTTAGATATAAGTTAAAATATTAACAGCTATTGGCTATGGCAGAAGTAACACATACAATGTACCAAACAGACCCTTAATGCACGTCGTCGTCAGTCATTAGATGTCGTTGGGTTAGCCCACGATCTTCCCCGTTTTGTAATCTACGACCACCTGTATTTATATTTTAAAATAATATATAGAGCTAGCTCATCGACAGTTCTAATATATAAATAGGATACTATGTAGAGGGTAGAGTCGTTAACAGACATGTTGAGTAGACAGAGTAGCAGCCATTCCCACGTAAGCACGTGCCACGATGTATCAACAGATTTCAAGCGGGCCAGGGCGTCAGCCCTCCCTAGGTTGTCCCTTGTTTTAGTTCGTTACTAAAGTAATGGGACGCTTTGAAACATCTGCCTAATGAACCCAACGAACGTAACTGTTTTTCTTTTTAACCAGACCATTGTGCGTCTATTTCCACTCGAAACATCGTAGACGACCTCACGACCAGTGGCGAGTGGTGGGGTTTGTGTTTGGAGGGGCGCAATAGAAATCCAATACCAAATGACATATAAGCAAATTGCTCGAAAAAGTATCTATTTATAAAAAAAATTTTAGGTAAATTAATACATACATTTATTTACGTATTTTGAAAACAAACGCGTAAAAGATCGGTTTTCGGCCCGTCGTTCACATTATATTATTGACGAAATTCATTTTTATTAGTTCGAACTCGACGCGCGCTTACGCCACAACAAAGTCCGAAATGTATAAAGCGATGCAGGCGCTAAAATACCGCGGCCGTAGAGTCCCTAAATAAATCGGATATAACCGGGTGACGTTCGGGTTCGTTCGGCGAAATTTATATACGCCAGGCGAGATTCACGGTCCGTCGCAGCGTTTCAACGACGGAATTCAATTATCTAAAATTCACACGTAAATTGCTTGCTTATCGTTGGTCAACGAAAACGGACAATTAGAGATGAGTTCAGAATTGGGGAGTTGCTCTGGTTTTTTAAAATTTAGAAATATTAGTATTAAAATGAATAGTAATAATAAATATGTAAATAAACATTTAATTTGTGTGTTTTGTTAAAACCGCCACTGCTCACGACCCTGATAAATCAAAGCCACTTAAATGTTGGTGGTCTTCCATGGCCTAGAGTAATAAAATACAAAAATGCGGCAGTTCCAAAATGTCGTTTTGACGGATCCCAGAACGGGAGATTGAGAGGCTGCGAGACGTCCAGGACTCGCTTGTCAAACTGACAACTATTTGTTTACTTTTAAAAAACCGTTAAGTAGTTTAAACTGTTTAAATTGAATATGAATGTTTCATTTCATAAAACTATATGGAGTTCAAATATTTTACGAAGTTATTCTTTTATTAGTAAACTAATCTTAATGTCGATTTGCCTTTGATTAACGCATCCGAGGAATCTTTCCTTCCCCCCAACCACCTTGCTAATAGCCTTTTGCCACGGCCTAAGAATTTCGTCTTTGTCTGTACGTACATCGTAGACGGCCGTGCTAGTGCTAAATACTAAATAGATAGCATACCGTGTGTAACAGGATCATGGTACACCCCCCGTATCTCCGTTAGTTTGAATTTTGGATATCCCATATACATAATAAGTGGCACTTTTAGACCTACAAATAATTTTTTTTCACTTCCGGTTTCGCCGGAAGTGACACAAACTTTCGATTTTTAAATGGAACACCTTGTATATTCTTACATTTTTGAATTCTGCATAATTTTCTGAGTCCAATAAAACCACAAAAGTGACATTTCAAGCGTAAAAAATATTTAATATTTAATTTTTAATTTTCCATTTAAGTAAAAGAAAATACAATTATTTTGTTCTAATTTAATGCTAAGAGGTTACTAAGATTACCGATAAACCACCGAATACTTATTTGACAATCTGAATAATTTCATTCTTTCCAAAGCCACCTTAGTAACTTCTTAGCATTAAATTAGAACAAAATAATTGTATTTTCTTTTAGCTGTAATTTTGATTGTATTTATCGCACATGTTATTACCAGATATGACTAAATTCCTTATTAATAGTACTAAGAAATGGTACCAAGGTCTCAATATGGTTCCATTTAGAAAAATTGAGTTTTACCCCAAAAACGATTACGATGAATTTTATTTGTTTATAAAAAACGCAATTTAGTATTTTTGACGGGGCTTCGATTTTTCTAGCATTAGACGAATCAATTGGAATAAATCGGAGCCATCATGGCACACTTAAATGGAAAATTAAAAATTAAATAATAAATATTTTTTACGCTTGAAATGTCACTTTTGTGGTATCATTGGATTCAGAAAATTATGCAGAATTCAAATATGTAATAATATACAGGGTGTTCTATTTAAGAAAATTGGTGTCACCGGCGAAACCGGAAGTGAAAAAAAAATCATTTGTAGGTCAAAAAGTGCCGCTTATTATGTATATGGGATATCCCAAATTTCAATAAATTACCTTTAAAACTAACGGAGATACAGGGGGTGTACCATGATCTTGTTACACCCGGTATATAGGTCTTTGGTATGATGGAATTGCTGATCATATTGTTTTCCATTACTAATCTATAAAAAGGCCAATATTGACCGATTATATTAACCTTAGAAATCGAAAAATAGAAAGTTGAAATATCCCTAATTTTTTTATACTTATTAATACTGTAAAAATAAGGCTCTTGTAAATGTGTTAGTAGTGGAAAAAATATTATATTGATATAATTATGTTAAGGTAGGAGTATCGACATGCTTGCCAACCTATAACCTATTTCGCGTGTATTTATTTATTTTTTCTAGCTTTTACACAAAATTTAAATAAAATCAGCATCGACTTGATATTCTATAGGTAATAATTGACATATTTAATAAATATCACGGAATTTCATTACTTATTTTAGGAGAATTGTATAGCGAAGAACATCGGGTAAGATTTTTTTGAACATTATTATGTCATTGTTCTTTCACGATACAATTCTCCCAAAATTAGCAATGAAACAAATTTGATGTTTCTGTAGTATGTCAGATATAACCTACAGAATGTGCCGACGATATTGATTTTATTTAAATGTTAGTTAATAAAATAATTACCTAAAAAATACAAGGCGAAATAGGTTATAGGTTGGCAATAGATCGAATGACGTTGATAATTCCACCTTAACCACAGTTTAGACAGCTTATACCCCTTGACGTTCGGGCATTAATAGTAGCTGTCTAAACCTTGGTTAATAATATACTATTATACTATAATTTAATAAAATTGCCAATTCGTTATTTAAAGGTCCAACCGTTGGTTGACGTAAATGGTCCAAAGTTTCAAGATTTCCATTCTACACAGTTATTTCGTAATAGTTTGGTCACCGCCTTTATGGTTTACAAACAACAGGTGGGGTAAGGTGGACCAAATTCTTATGGAATAACAGATACAGGAAAATAATTCCTTATATTCCGTTTTCGGCATGGAAATAGCCATCCAAGATTTACCCTTAAAATGCCTTTAATTTATGGGGGCTAAGATATCGATGAGTTTAATATTATTTTTTTAATTTGGAGAAGCCATCTATTTTCTCGAAGCGCTTTAATTTAACTGGAAACTAATTGGTATAGTCAACGTCACTGTCTCATAAAATAGGGTATGCCCTTTACTTATGTCAATATTACATCGTTCGCCTGTACTTAAGCATCATACCTAACTAAAAACAGAAAACAATGAAACAAAATAAAAATTACATCAACGAACAGTGGCGGATCCAGAGAGGGGGCGCCCACCCCTATACTATAAAAGACTATAAAACTTGTCAAAACAAAACTAAGAGTTTCCATGAATAATAGGTAAAATAAGCACTTTTTGCAATATTTTTCCTTCCAGGTTTGTTCTTGTTTCGTATTTTGCAACTGTAACTGTAAAGGCGTTCTTTTACGCATTGGAAAATGATCCGAGAGGGCTAAAACACGCGTCAAGCAACTGAATATTGTTTTATAAAACTTCAAACAAGTATTTACTTCTTTAGTTTGTCTATATTAGCTCAAATCGTTTTTAAGATCGCGAGCGATCAAATTTTTAAAATGCAATATTAATTTGAGTGTAACACGTCTAGAATGCTTTGAAAAAGAAAACATCCGTAATGCATCAAAATGGCGTCACGAAGGCGTTTGAGAATAAAGTTTTCATATGTCTACAATGCCTTTAAAAACGAAACCATGTAAACCATGTAATATGTCAACGTTTATAGTTTTTATAATCTGCAGTTAAATTTGTATTTATTATGTATTATTATTAAACAAAAACTTTACTCCAGAGTTCCTTGGTTTTAATCCCATTCGCTTTTTAAAAGGCAATTTTAGATTCTACGGTAAAACATAAGCAAGATGACTATATTGGTTTTAATAAAAATACAGGGAAACTCAAAAAATAGGCCTCTGAGTCCTGGTTGGATGACCCTGTACATATTTTTCGTCAGACGATTTCGACCGATTTTTAAGAGGAAATTTTTAAAAGGTGGGAAATTTAAATATCCACCCGTTTTATAGGGGATGAATTATTAAAAATAAGTTTACTTTCACAGCTATCGTCATCATCCAAAAATAGATACCTTCCTAGTTTGGAATTGGCAAAGAAATCCCCAATACTCTGGCAATAGCAGCGAAATTAATTTTTATTGTACTGCTTTTAGTTTAAACTTGCTTAATAATTAATAAAGTTTACAAAGTTTTTAGTGTTCGAAAATAAAAGTCAAAACCAGCTAGATCTTTCGGTAAAAAAATCAACGCGTCCAAACCCTTCGTTGTCACATGATCTAAAAAATTCCTTTCTCTGATCTCATCTGCGAGTTTAAAAACGAACTCGACAATTGGGGTAAAAAATGTATCAATTTATTATAAAATATGACCAAAAAATCACTGAAAATAAGTTGCAAGTTCATAATTCTACCGCTAGGGGCGTAGTCGCTATGATATAATGCGTAATGTAAAATATAATATGTATAATTCTACTAATACTTCAATACAATGTAGGTCAAAAATTAAGTTTTTATACTTTCAGTAATCCTCTATAAATTTTTTTTCGTAGTTACCATGGTTACGGTGCCGGTGTGGAGAAGGGCAACAATTAAAAATTTAAATACTTAAAAGGCTGTAACTTTGGTTAGCGATAACTGAATTTAACGAACTATGGCTTATTTTAAAGAAATTTTTCTCCTGATGACGTTTATATAAATATTATTAAAATTATTTCGTGCGCTTATTAGAAGGGGGCACTTAAAAAAAATATATGCTAAAACTACGTTACCAATTTAAGCATAATCGCTTCGATAAAGCAGACTGCCTACAAGTTGCGGTAACTTATAAAATTAGCAGTTTGATGGTTTTACGCTTTCCCTTTGGTTAGTGATGATGCTCAAATACAAGAAAGTGAAATACCTTATTTTATGAAACTGTAATTGTGTTTTAATTTTTAGTTAAAATATCACAATTTACGCACAGAATAAACCAAAAGCTTCTATTTAGTATTTGCACTTATCAAATTGATACATCGATACGGCATGCATTGGGTTCTGTTTCGTACTTACCATAGCTTTTTAGACTTTGCAAAGCATGTAGCAATACAATAGCGCTGTCTCGAAGGCCTCTGCTGCGTTTTTCTAGCGCCATTCCACAAGCGCAGCTGGAAGATGTTCTACTGCACCCTCAGGGACCTGGTGCTCTACCTCCACAAGGACGAAAATGGATTTAGGAAAAACCAAATGGGCGGGGACAATCTGCACAACGCCATCAGGATACACCACGCTTTAGCCACCAAGGCGCAAGACTATACGAAGAAGCAGTACGTGTTCCGGTTGCAGACGGCTGACCAGGCGGAATACCTCTTTCAGACAAGGTTAGGTTTGTTCAGTATTGGGTAGTTTGTTTTGGATTCTTCGCGATAAAGTAATTTAAAGGTGCGTCCATACTATGCCGCCGATATGTCATTGAACACCCGCTTTATGTTGCTCAATGTCGGCTATATGAAACGACCTACCTATAAACAATAGATATTTACCTTTATATACAGTATGTCTTCGTAAGTTGGAACCATATGGAAAACTTTTTTATTATTAATTTTACGAAAAAAAGTTATTCTTCATAAAAAGTTCTGCATGGTCCATGACCTAAAATGCAACCATCAGATGTTAAATTTTTTTATTCGTATACGAGGTTTGTTAAAAAATATGAGTTTTGCCCAAGAGTAAAGTACCTTTTTTTTGAAAATATCGAAAACTGTAATTATGAAAAGTTGTTCGGAATGTAAAACTATATTTTAATATGCAATTACATCCTTCTACTTAAATTTTTTTTATTTTTACAAATTTTTCTTAAATTACGGATACCGAACATACAGGGTGGTCCTTAAGTACATCAAGAAAATCTAGGATATGATTCCTGGCATCAATTTAAGTTGAAAAGTTCATATGGACTTATGCCCTAAAATGCATACTCTCTAAGATACAGGGTGTTAAAATATTTTTAAAAAATAATTGTTTTTTTAAAATTTTGAAACTCCTTGAAGATACGGTATTGAAAATTGATGTCGATTGATTTCGTATTAAACTGCACTTTTTGGTTAAAAAAGGGTTTGCCTACTTCCACCAGTGGCGTGCATGAAGATACCATCAATATTTTTTTTGTGAAAATATGTGATACGCCACTGTTTTTTTAAACTCTGATGCATTTTTATGCATTACTGATATAAGCGGAACAAAAGTTGTCTCTACTATGTTTTTGAAAAAAATGGTAGTTTTAAAGGAAAATGGAAAATATTTTAACACCCTGTATCTTAAAGGCTAAGCATTTTAGGGCATAAGTCCATATGAACTTTTCAACTTAAATTGATGCCAGGAATCATATCCTAGATTTTCTTGATGTACTTAAGGACCATGTATATCATTTTTGAAAATAATTTTTTTTCGAGATTTATTAGGTACTTTACTCTTGGGCAAAATTCATATTTTTTGACAAATGTCGTATACGACTAAAAAAATTTAAGATCTGATGGTTGCATTTTAGGTTTTGGACCATGCAGAACTTTTTATGAAGAATAACTTTTTTTCGTAAAATTAATAATAAAAAATTTTTCCATATGGTTCCGACTTACGGAGACATACTTACTGTATAAGCAAACAATAATTACGAAAGTGGCAAATTTATGACCTCGCGCATGTAAACAGAGCTACACACGCGTAGACATGCGCACTGCAACGTTATCATTTGACGAATGGGAATATAGACAGGTCCGGGCTTTAAAATTTAAGTTCTTGCTCAAGAAGTTGACCTTCAATTTATTTTTACGTGTAAACAGCTAAAATTTGCCCCTAATTCTTGCCAAAAAATTGGAATTTCTTCTCAATTTTTGATGAAGTTGGGAAATAAGGTTAGTTATTTCTAGCATTTTTGGTAGTTGCAAACCTTTCAGATTTTGAGGATAGAAACTTGTTTTTAAGGGCTTGTTTCTAAAATTTGTTTAAAACTGATTCGTCGTCATGTTTAAAAAGAAAGAGAACAAGTCAATTAAACTATAAAACTTCTAAAATCGAATATAAAAACAAACAAAACCAGCAAAATAACCGATCTTTGATGTTATCGCGTACCTAACCTCAAGTCAAATATTAGTTGGTATATAACTTGTATTGATTTTTACAATTTGGCAAAAACTTGGGTACGCATATTCAAGCACAATTTCTTGTTCAAGAATTTGAAAGAGTTTTTGCCCGAGAACGTGACCCGTGGAATACTTTCACCCTTGGATTAATATAAACATATTTAGGTGTTTATTTTTTCTTTTATACAGGGTATTTAAATATGTGGTCAAACTCCAAGGGGTGCTTCTTTAAGTGATTTTAAGAAGAAAAGTTCATTTAAACATATGGGTCCGAAAATGCATAGTTTTTACGATACAGGGTATCAAACTTGTAGTAATAAATTAATATGTTATGCGATTATTTTATGTTAATTTTTTTTAACGAAAACAATTTTAATACAGTGTCCGCAAGAAAGTTCGCATCAAATGGGTTTTCTTTTTATTATTAGGTATAGGTAAAAATTGAAAAAGCAGTTAGTTTTTGCTTACCTAAAAACCAAAAATTACGTATACTGAAGCAGGTGCACGACTTGCGTTACCTGTCAAATTTGACATTTTTAATAAAATAGGTTCAAAAATGCCAATATTTATCAAAATATCGAAAAACTTTATTCGAGAAAGTTGTTTATTTAGGCATTTTTAGCCTCTGTACGAAATTTTGACAGTCTAATACAATTTTTATTTTTTGCCAGATTTTTGAAAATTTTGATCAACCCTCGTGGATTAACTTTTATACATCGATGTAAAACCATTTGCCTTTATTTCATTTGTAATCTTAATGCAATTTTGTGTAAAATTTTTGTTTCCAATTATTTATTTTGCTTCAAAAACTGAAATTGTTATTGATCAGCATGTAATGTTTGATGCAAAGTTTATCTAATTACATCAGTTTTGCCAAAACCGACGTTTCTCATTTTTCTTAAGTTAGTAAATAGATGTACAAAAAGAAAATATTAGGAAGCTTTCGTTGAAATTTTACTTAATTAATATTAACTTAAATTAATTATATTAAACTATATTTTTGTTGAATAAAGTGTTTCGAGCGATTAATATTTATTCTTTTTGATCCAATATTAATTAAGTAAAATTTCAACGAAAGCTTCCTAATATTTTCTTTTTGTACATCTATTTACTAACTTAAGAAAAATGATAAACGTCGGTTTTGGCAAAACTGATGTAATTAGATAAACTTTGCATCAAACATTACATACTGATCAATAACAATTTCAGTTTTTGAAGCAAAATAAGTAATTGGAAACAAAAATTTTACATAAAATTGCATTAAGATTACAAATGAAGTAAAGGCAAATGGTTTTACATCGATGTATAAAAGTTAATCTACGAGGGTTGATCAAAATTTTCAAGAATCTGGCAAATAATAAAAATTGTATTAGACTATCAAAATTTCGAACGGAGGCTAAAAATGCCTAAACAAACAACTTTCTCGAATAAAGTTTTTTGATATTTTGATAAATAGGAGCATTTTTGAACCTATTTTATTAAAAATGTCAAATTTGACAGGTAATGCAAGTCGTGCAGCTGCTTCAGTATACGTCATTTTTGGTTTTTAGGTAAGCAAAAACTAACTGTTTTTTCAATTTTTACCTATACCTAATAATAAAAAAAATCCCATTTGATGCGGACACAGTATGTGCGAAAAATTCAAAACAGGACTTTCTTGTAATTTTAATTGCTTAATAATAATATAATAATATTAATATAATTTTAATTTGGTAAGTAGTTTAATTTTTTTACTGTTATTGTGGGGACATGCAATAAAGTGGTTTTTATTTTTGTTTCTTGAAAACAAAGCAAGATATGAAAAAACTCAGTAGATAAAATAGTTGTCTTTGTAGTTGCTTAATTCGAAAAAAATACATAATTTTAAAAAAAGTCACTAGTGCGCAATTGTCAAAAATATTAGTTGGACTGTCTTGCGGGACGCCACTGGACTTAATAATTTTAATCTAATCGAGGCTAAATTATCCTCTTGTTATTACAAACAGAATTGCGAAATTTCAACAAAGTTGAATAAAAGAGTGTTGAGATATTTACGAACATCCGATTTTTTTTTAAAGTTTGACGCCCTGTATCGTAAAAACTATGCATTTTCGCACCCATGTTTATATGAACTTTTCTTCTTAAAATTTTTTAAAGAAGCACACCTTGAAGTTTGGCCACATACTTAAATAACACCCTGTATAATATAATTATAGAGAAAAGTGACTTTTAAACTTTTTACCTAACTAGATTGCATACCTTATTAATTTGTTTAGCCTAGGCTCAGAAATAAAATCTTATAATTTTACATATAAGAATAGAAGTGAATTGTAAACAACTTTTTCAAATACATTTTTTGGCGACCTCGTCACCTAACTTCACTAGTAAATTTACTTCTTTTTTTATTTTGCCTATATATCAGTTACGTTACTCATGTCAAACTTGATTTTCAGGTTCGACGGACCTGCAAAACCGATCCCCTGGAATAGTAATTTACGTTACAAGACCGGAAAGTAGTGTTTTCCAGGTCGAGACAAGCATTTCCAGGGCGATCCGTAGGCGAGCCCTCGAAGCTTGGAGAGACCTGGAAACACTAATTTTCGGTTGCGTGACGTACAATATTTTTTTTAAGACCGACACTTATAATACAGTGTCCGCAAGAAAGTCCGCATCAAATGGGATTTTTTTTTATTATTAGGTATAGGTAAAAATTGAAAAAGCAGTTAGTTTTTGCTTACCTAAAAACCAAAAATGACGTATACTGAAGCAGCTGCACGACTTGCGTTACCTGTCAAATTTGACATTTTTAATAAAATAAGTTCAAAAATGGCCTTATTTATCAAAATATCGAAAAACTTTATTCGAGAAAGTTGTTTATTTAGGCATTTTTAGTCTCAGTACGTCAGTTTTGCCAAAACCGACGTTTCTCAGTTTTCTTAAGTTAGTAAACAGATGTACAAAAAGAAAATATTAGGAAGCTTTCGTTGAAATTTTACTTAATTAATATTGGATCAAAAAGAATAAATATTAATCGCTCAAAACATTTTATTCAACAAAAATATAGTTTAATATATTTAATTTAATTTAATAATAATAATTAAGTAAAATTTCAACGAAAGCTTCCTAATATTTTCTTTTTGTACATCTGTTTACTAACTTAAGAAAAATGAGAAACGTCGGTTTTGACAAAACTGATGTAATTAGATAAACTTTGCATCAAACATTACATACTGATCAATAACAATTTCAGTTTTTGAAGCAAAATAAATAATTGGAAACAAAAATTTTACACAAAATTGCATTAAGATTACAAATAAAGTAAAGGCAAATGGTTTTACATCGATGTATAAAAGTTAATCTACGAGGGTTGATCAAAATTTTCAAGAATCTGGCAAAAAATAAAAATTCTATTGGACTGTCAAAATTTCGTACAAAGGCTAAAAACGCCTAAATAAACAACTTTATCGAATAAAGTTTTTTGATATTTTTATAAATAAGGGCATTTTTGAACCTATTTTATTAAAAATGACAAATTTGACAGGTAACGCAAGTCGTGCAGCTGCTTCAGTATACGTCATTTTTGGTTTTTAGGTAAGCAAAAACTTACTGCTTTTTCAATTTTTACCTATAACTTATAATTTAAAAAAATCCCATTTGATGCGGACTTTCTTGCGGACACTGTACTTACATTAAATTATTTTATATTATTTTTAAATGCGTCGTATGACTTCTCGTAACGGGCTTTTGATTTTACTGGCAATATATCGTAAGTCGCTTTCCTTGCTGCTTCCAAAATTTCTTCTGAAATCTCATTTTCCGTGTCGGATAATTCAAAATCTGAATTCATATTGTTAAATTTGCGAACTCGCGAAACAAGTTTGACATAAACAACAAATTAAAAATCAACGAACTGTCACTCGACAATACATCGAAAAGTTGTTGTCATAGTAACGAAATCAAGGTAGCTTGTATTATCAAAGAGCGATTGGAAAAACAAAAAACAGAGACCGGAAAAATCTTTTCCGGTCTCTAACGTCACTTTTCCGGTCTTGCGATCGGAAAAAGGTTATTTTCTAGACGAAAAATTGTCCAGAAAGTGTATATTTTCTGGTCGGTTTTAAAAAAAAGGTTTTTGGAGACCTCGTCACCTAACCTCACTAGTAAATTTACTAATTTTTTTATTTTGCCTATATATCAGTTACGTTACTCATGTCAAACTCGATTTTCAGGTTCGACGGACCTGCAAAACCGATCCCCTGGAAAAGGTTTTTCCGGTACTCGGCTAATAAAATTTGTACTCATATGTTTGGAACTTTTTGCTAATCACTGTATAACTTCTTTAAAAGAAAACACGTTATTTTTCATAGCATTTTCGCATTCTAGGGAACAAACCACGTAAAAAAGTTGCTTAAATGTTTCCTATACCTAAAATCCATCGTTAACGAGATACTGACATTTAACAAATTACATTTTAGCACTTTGACATCAGATTGTTACGATACAATTTTAATTTTTCTCGAAATTTAATAATCAAAATTAGCTATTTTGACCTCTTTAATGCCAAAAATACAACTATTTTTGACAAGAGAAATCAATCGCCTTAATTTTTTTTATTGATAGTAAAAACTCGGTTAATGTATTTTTAGTGACTCAAAAGAACTTCAGTCATGGATAGACACCATTAACTTCGTCGCCGCTAGCTTTTCGGCACCTCCGCTAGAGGCAGCAGTTGGATCTCAGAAGAAATTCCAAAGACCGCTGTTGCCGTGCAGTCACACCAAACTAAATTTCGTAAGTAACTTTGTCTGCTGTTGTGGTGATCTACATAATGAAGGCCTATAATCCACCTTGCTTTCGATGATTTATTCTTGTCGTCTATTTTTTAGTGTGATCCAAGTTTTTACTGATCATTGTTCTTACACATCATACGTTACTGTCCAAATATTTTATCCAAATTTTACACACAGATACATAATATACAGTCTTAAACTTGCAGTACTTATAGTAGGATAGCACGACCTGAAGAATAGACCATGGAAAGGAAAAAGAGGGGGGGGGGGGGGGGGTTCTCGATAGTAATTTAGTATTTAGTAATATTTGGAACTTCGCTTGTGTTCTGCCGCGCATTTAATTACTCTCGAATTATTTTACATATAGTAAAATTTCTCTAAGAACACGACGCCGCTCGTGGATAAGTCACTTGTCATTTATGGCACCCTGTTGAAGTCTGGTCTACAGTGTGACCAGTAATGTCCGCCTCATATGGGATTTTTTCTTTATCAGTAGCTTTATTCGAAATTTGACTTTGGCATCAAGTTCTGCTTTGATCGAGATACAAATTTAAAAAAAAATAGTAGTCACATCCCAAGTAGCAATTATAGACACAAATTCTTTGCTGAGAAACGTTTCGAAAAATTTTCGATTAAAATTATTTAGATTGTGTGGAGACACATGTGTTTCGAAACTTTTGTGACACATTTTCGAATTTAGTTACTAGAAACGATTAAGAACTGTTAGTTTCGAAATACTTTCCAAACTACAGTGTCGATACATTTAGGAAACGCACAAAAGAAAATTTTTCGAATCATTTTTATATAATATTATGAAATTGTGTTTAGACACATGTGCTCCCAAATTGTGGCGACACATTTTCGAATTAAGTGATTCAAAACAAATTGGTATTCTTCTGCTTTGAAATATTTACCAAACAGTGATATCCATTTAATTACGAAACTTGCGCAGAAAATAATTTTCGAAACTGCCAGAAACCTTTACACTACCGCACCCGGACAATTATTATAACCTCGATTATAACGATTATAACCTATAAATTGTACATTTTTGTTTTGTTAATATGGGAAGAAAACAACAGTTTAAACATTCTTCGAGGTTTTACTTAGGAATAAGTTAGAAGTAAGTTTTATTAAACGTTCAACAAAGTACAAACCAATTTTGTACGTTATATGTCACAGAAAGTGTAAAGTGGTAGTGTATACCGTGACGGTATACAGAAGTTTTATGCTTCTAAGCTTAACCGTCCTCTTGGGACTGTGCATTTTTTACTTTAGCGACGTTTGTTTCGCATGGTTTCGGTACAATATCGAAACATTCTTCATGTTTCGACACATTTTCTATGAATTATAGCTACATGATTATCGAAACATTATAGAAACCAAATACTAGTAATTGTGTGTTGACTCCATTTTAGACCAGAATAATTCTCGCTTTCTGGCGGCCATTTTGACAAATTCATTTTTATATTATTAAAATGGACTTTAATTAACTTCCTGCGTCATTTGAAATGTAAAAAAGTGGTTACATTAGTTCCATTTTGCTAGCTTAATCAATTGAAAGAAGAATTAAGTAAAATTTTAAAAATATTTAGGATTTTATTTTTTGACAAAGTATTTATTTTGTGTGTAAATGTCAATATACCGGGAGCGTCTTAAGAATATAAAGCTAAATTACTAAATTGCACGATAAAATGTATTTCGTCAACGATTTTTGGATCTCCTCTGCAATAAACCATACGACAAAAATGTATCACTTATAGAAAATACTCTGGTGACAAATTCATTATGGCGAAATTATGCTGTCATCATACTGTTTACTTTCTTTTATTTTACAACATGCAGAGAGATAGATTATATATTATTATCTAATTATTTGTTTCAATAATGTTTCCATTTTGACAATTTACAATTCCAACGCTCAGCGCCCTCTTTGAAAAATGAACTCTCACTCGACACATTTATGGAAACATGTTCCAAACATTTCTGAAAAATTTTCGATAAAAGTTTCGATTTTGCGTCTAAACAGCGAAAG
The DNA here is from genome assembly GCA_963969555.1 of Polydrusus pterygomalis. Taxonomy (NCBI): domain Eukaryota; kingdom Metazoa; phylum Arthropoda; class Insecta; order Coleoptera; family Curculionidae; genus Polydrusus; species Polydrusus pterygomalis. Next base: position 48,722,221 of record OZ018378.1, read on the forward strand.
TCACAGCCCGTACCAACCACTTGGAAACACGTGCTAATGTGCCATTTAAAATGTATACGTTTCGAAAATATTTCCATACATGTTGCCAACAATTTCCAATTTGTGTCGGAAACAGAAACAATAGTTTAGACACATTTACCGTAATGTGTCTAAAAATGCTACTTGGGATGATTCCAATTATCTGTCAAATTTTAATTTTTTCCAAAAAATAATTCAAAAGTGGGGTTATTTCTGAAAATATCAAAAAAAGTTATTAGAAAAAGTTTTTTTTAAATGCAGTTTCTAGCCCACATGCAAAACTTCAGCTGCATAAGATAATTTTGATTTTTTACCCACCACTAAAATTTATTTTCTACTTAATGAACACTTTACTGATGACACTGTGTTCTTTTTTGTCTTATTATTAAGGTGTAATTACTTTCAGACACAAACTACGTTTTCAAAAATACTTATCTTATGAAGTTACCTTATAGGTACAGGGTCAAAAAAAACAACTTTGCATCACATGCGACCAAATTTTAATAGCCCAATTTTGATTTTGCAGAAAAACACACATTTAATATGGCGCTACTTTAAAGAAAATGTATCTGAAATAAAGCATTGTCAAAACTAAGCAGTTTTATGTAGGTTGCGTTGAGTCTTATTTTGGCAAAAGTGGTGCAATTTACAAAATATGGGTAAAAAATCAAAATTTTTTCTAATAACTTTTTTCGATACTTTTTGAATTATTTTTTGGAAAAAATTAAAATTTGATAGATAATGCGAATCACGTGACTACTATTTTTTTGCTTAAAGTTATTTTAAGCATTGAATATTTCTTCAAATTAATAATATTAAATTTATAATAACTACGGTCACTGAGTAATGAGTAATTCAGGACATGCAGAGCTATTTTCAGAAAATCACTTTTTTGTGAACAAGTTTTTGTATTTTTCTCGAAAATAGGCAAAATTTAAAAAAAAAAATAGCTTTCTTGTAGGGTACACGCTCAATTTCTGGTTCATGAACAGTGGACCTCCCTACCTTTCCATGGTGGATTTTTCCGATTGAATCTTAGACTATTACCATAAAATATTTTTTAGCGAGAGCAGTTGGCAGATCACGAGGAGAGAGTTATGAGACTGGAAACCACGCTGGACGAGCACAGGAAGTCGCCTCCAGAAAAGGGCTGGAAATCCCTTGTAGTTCAGAACTATAAAGAAAAAGAGGCATACTTAACATTTGAGGTAATGTTGGGAAATGGCAAATCGTTTTTCACACTATGGTTCTAGGAACGTAAGTTTACGAGTTCGTTGAAACGTGTTCTAACATAGACTTTGTCTTAATATTTTTGTTCTTACTTTATATTCGTATATATATGCATTTTGTAATAGTTATTTACATTACAAGTGCCGTATTATGCCATAGTGCACGTGTAACGTACAACATTTCAACTACGACCATTTAAATAAAAAATGAAATCTCGACATTAGAAAATTATGATTTTGACACGTTGCCACGAAGTGTGGCAGCGAAACAGTGTAATCGGTTGGCTCTCGTAAATTTTTGGCCTGGATATTTCCTTAGTATGCTGCCATGTCCGTAGTTGGTACCGGTCCAGCATTTCGACTCTTTCAGTCGCAGAGCACTCTTTGCTGCCACTCTTTTTTCATAAATATCCACGGGTATCAGATCCAGCATTAGTTCCAGTGCCGCAGTCGTGCACCAGTCATTCCTAAACAAGCTGCCCGTTGCATCTTCGTTAGTTTCTTCGTGTGTACTGCTTTTTCGAAAGTAGTCCACCAGACCAAGAAGTATAGGTCTTGCAATGGCTATATAAAAAATAATAATAATAATAATAATAAGTTTATTTAAAATTTAATAATATAATAAATATGTTTATGTTCGTCTTCTATTGACTTATTCTTCAATCCCCTGAAGCTGAGCTTGTTAGGGGCAAATCTTATTTTTTGTTTTAGTATGTAAAATCATAAATATGCATTTAAAATCAAGTTTTAAAGTAAAAATGTTAATTTATAGTATAGACGCAGTTTTTTTTTGAAGAAATATATTACCTATTATAAAATTATTAGTTAAGTAAAAAATATTACTTATATAAATTATTCAGAACAATATTAATTAATTAAAGCATTTCTAAAAAGATTTTCAAATTGTTTTTAATATCCATGTTTTTATTTCGACTTTAAATTTTTTTAATGAAATCAATTTTTTTATTTTTGTTGGTAAATAATCATACAACATAAATATTTTAAAAAATGTTGTCCTATGGACTTATTTATTTTAGGTTTGTTGGTTAGGTTTTATGGTTATTTCATTTTTATGACGTGTATTATGATTATGGTTTTTAAATTGTATAAGGTTTTTATTTTTAAATATATATATTAAGATGTTATAAATGTAAAGTTGTCTTATGTTCAACTTTTTTGTTTCTGAATATAATTCTTTTGATGGATAAAGATAATCTTTATTGTATATACTTTTTAGAAACCTTTTTTGTAATATTTCTAATTTTTTTAACTAAAGTTCTATTTATTCCTCCCCAACCTAAAATTCTGTAATTTAAATGAGTTTTAACTAACGCGTAATATAATATTTCTCCACGACCATTACTGAATGCAATAATTCCAAAATCATTTTTGATAATAGAATTGTATAGAATTGAGTTGGAATATTTATTCTGAAACACTTGCTTCTTATGCGTTTTGCGTGTATTTTCATTCCATACCAAGATACGGAATGAATATTCTGTAATTGATATAAACGACATAGGTTGCCATGAATTTCGAAACTGTCAGTGTCAGATAAAAATGGCGGCGTTGTAATAATTATTTTCAGACAAATTTTAGTGCAAGTCAAAAAATGAGTGAAAAATCGGATGAATCAGATATGGAACTGGATGGTCGTGGAGAAAATATAGTCTGCCACTCGGTTAGAATGAAAATTCGATACTCGTGGTTCCTCACGCTTGCGTTCGGAATCTTCCACTCGGATCGAATTTTCATTCCAACCTCGTTACAGAATCTACTATTCCATGTCTTACATTTAAAATTTTTTAATGTTTTTCAAAATCGGTAGTAAACTTCTTTATTTTTTAGTTAAGTATTCTAAGTGAAAATTCCAATTTAATTTACTGTCAAAAATAATTAATGAATATTTTATTTTATTAACTTTAAAAATTTGAATGTCTTCATTTATTTGAATACTATTCATATTTCGTGGTAGGTTATTTAGGTTTAAAGTAAAAGAAATATAATTTGTTTTATTAAAATTAATTGTTAACAAATTGTAATGAAACCAATTTTTTATAATTTTAAAATCTTTTTTAATTTTATAATTCAAGTTGTCCCAATTTGTGTCCGTATAAAAAATTGTAGTATCATCTGCAAAATGTAATGTACTATAATATGCAGTTTCAATCCCCACTTTCACTACCCTATTAATGCTATGCTATTCTTACAGATCAAAAGATACCGTACCTACGCTTACATGCTACGCTCCCGAGCGCCACCTCCCGTCACGCCGCCGATCATAGAAACTCCTCCGGCCGTACGATTGGCGGAAAACAGCATAGGCGAAGTGGACGAATCGGCTGCGACCGTGCAGAGTCAGGTGACCGTCGTCGAAGGCAACGCGGGGGGCGGCCTGGTTCCGCCCCCTATACCCGAAAGGAGATCGTCGCCCGTTATTAACAGGTACAGCTACAGACAGGCTATCTACAGCGGTGGAGGGGGGAACCTAAATTGATCTGGTTTAGAGCCGGGGCATAGCAAGGAAATTGAGGGTGTAAAGTAAATAATGCTTGTTTAATATTTATTTTTACACAGTACATGCTAAGTCGTTCTTGGTTGTTGGGTTTGTTCCTATTTTATACAGATAAATTAGGTATTTTATACTAATTTTCATAGACTGATGCTGGAGATTTTCGCTTTGTCACTAGAAGTATAAGAAATGTGGTAAGAGAGGCAAGCGACCTAGAAATATCGAATTAGGTACTGTTTAAATTTACATTTTTTTTTGCTGTAACAAAAACTTTACTAAAAGTGCTATATTTTATTTTTGTCATCAACAATTAAAACAGTTTTCAAAAACAGAAACTGATTTTAAAGGTTTGATAAGCTACAATAAGTGCCAAAAAAAATTATTTGCAATATTACTATACTATAAATTCAAAAATAATTTCAGTGACTTATAACATACATCACCCACAGTTTGACAGACCGGCACTGAATTTGACACATGTGTGTTTGCCCTGTTTATAGTGCATCTTTCTAATTAAATTGTTTGTCCGCTTAAGTCACTGAACAAAATTTTAAATTTATAGTGTACCTACTGTAATTGTGCTCCAATTTGTAGCTCTTATAGTTTGATATTTTAATAAGAGTTAAATTAGAGACAATTTCACTGGACTAAAAATAATTCCTAGTTAAGATAACGTATATCCTTTCCCAAACTGAGGCACTACAACAACCAAAATACGTTAACAATTATTTTTCAAGAATCGAATCTTTGGCACTATACCTGCGAGCAATATAGCAACAATATATTTCAAAACTACGACTGACATCAGCGTATTCGGTTATTTACTTTAACTTGCTATTGTTTAAGACATTATTATTTATTTGTGTAGCTATGGTTTTTGAAGAATTTTTTTAACCTTGAGGTCTGGCTGGTCTTGTATAGAAAATTATTTATTATTTTTTTGTATATTATTATTAATTACCGTTTGTAGATTTCGATGCTAACCTATGATGGCTTTATAAAAATCGTACGATTTTTACAATTTTTAAATTTAAATTGTGTCTTGTTTCGTTTTCTTTTGAATAGGATTTGGTTGTGCAATGTTTGCGATATTCTGTTGGCATACTTTAAAAAAAATTGCGTTATGGCATTTAAAGCTTTTGTATTGTAAAACGCTGTTAGTTTGTTGTGGAAGACTCATCTTTTAATAACAATGGCTTATTTATGGTAAGACACTCTGCAGAAGAATATAGGTTAAGATATCTACCAATATATTAAACAGAAATTTCACGCCTGTACATTTAAAGGGCCAATGTATTTCTTGTTTTGGTAATGCCTTGGAACTGTTTTATAATAACAGGCAAGAGGAATAACATTTTTTACCCACATGGAGGAAAACTGGAAATACTTCTTCGAAAAGTGTTACAATTTTTCAAAGTAATGGTAAAGAATTTACCAGAATTATCTCTTGTCTTATCATTTGGATTGGAGAAGTGTACGCAGCGCGATTAAAAAACCGTACTAGCCGCCAAAACGAATTTTGAAGAAATAAGCGCCATTACTCTTAAAATAGTTTTTGTATTATTATTTCGAAATATGTAGAAATATTACCTTTAAAAACAGTGTATACAGGGTGTCACAAATTTGTGTAGGTACATGGGGACCTCGAAAACGGTAAGAGATATCAAGATGGTTAAATTACAAAGTTACGTATTTTGGGGCTTAATATTTTGGTTAAAAAAGATTACAAATATTCCGAATACCTTCGGAAATATCCGGAAAAAAAGGAAAGTTTTAGTTTTGGTTCGGAAAAAAACAAAAAAAAAAACACTGGAACACAAATACGGAATTGGAATTTGAAATACGTTTTTTTAATTTTACCGTATGTTATCAAATATCATCATTAGTATTCCAAATTATTGTTTCTTTACCATTACGGCCTTAGCAATTATATTTAGAATTAAATACAAAAATAACATTACAAAAACTTATGGCGCGTTATGACGTTTAAGCTGTTTATTATTTCAGTAAAATTCGAGTCAAAAGTCAGATCTACCATAGCTATTCAGCTCCAGGCATGAGACAGTAATTAATTTTTTTTATCGGTTTTTTAAAATTTATTTTGTAATTATTACATTTACCTTCATTTATATAGTTTTGGCCCTTGACTCCGAAGAAAGGGCCTTTTCACTATAACCGAATTCATCAGCAACAATTTTAGGACCATTATTTTTTAATATTTATATTAACGACTTATTTAGTATAAATTGCGATGGACTAATTCATAGTTTTGCAGATGATACTACAATTTTTTATACCGATACAAATTGGGACAACTTAAATAATGAAATTAAAAAAGGTTTTAAAATTATAAAGAATTGATTTGATAACAATTTGTTAACAATTAATTTTAATAAAACAAATTATATTCCTTTAATTAAATCTAAATAACCTACCACGAAATATGAATAGTATTCAAATAAATGAAGACCTTCAAATTTTTAAAGTTAATAAAATAAATTATTTAGGAATTATTTTGGACAGTAAATTAAATTGGAATTTTCACTTAGAATACTTAATTAAAAAATTAAGAAGTTTACTACCGATGTTCAAAAACATTAAAAAAATTTTAAAAGTAAGAGATATGAAAGATATTACGCGTTAGTTGAAACTCATTTAAATTACGGAATTTTAGGTTGGGGGCGGAATAAATAGTTAAAAAATTAGAAATTACAAAAAAGGTTTCTAAAAATTATATTCAATAAAGATTATCTTTATCCTTCAAAAGAATTATATCCAGTAAAATTCAACAAAAAAGTTGAACATAAGACAACTTTACATTTATAACATCTTAATATATATATTTAAAAATAAAAACCTTATACAATTTAAAAACCATAATCATAATAGGTACACGTCATAAAAGAAATAACCATGAAACCTAAAATAATAAGTCCATACGACAAATAAATTTCAAATATTTATGTTTTTATTTAGACTATTTACCAACAAAAATTAAAAATTGATTTCATTAAAAAAATTTAAAGTCGAAATAAAAACATGGATATTAAAAACAGACAATTTGAAAATATTTTTACAAATGCGTTAATTAATTAATATTGTTCTAAATAATTTATATAAGTAATATTTTTTACTTAAATATTATAAATTAATAATTTTATTATATTCAAGAAAAAACTGCGTTTATACTATAAAATAACATTTTTACTTTAAAACTTGATTTTTAATGCATATTTATGATTTATGATTTTACATACTAAAACAAAAAATAAGATTTGCCCCAACAAGCTCAGCTTCAGGGGATTGAAGAATAAGTTTATAGAAGACAACATAAACATATTTATTATATGTATTATTAAAATTTAAATAAACTTTATTATTATTATTATTATTATTATTATTATTATTATTATTATTATTATTATTATTATTATCATTATTATCATATCCAGTATTAACGTCCTGAATAAGAACCTATTGAAGATACATCCCAATAATAAAAATATTACTAGCGGGTCACAAACCTTTACCAGAGACAATTAAAAAGACGCCGCGAAAGCACAAAGTCTCAAAACATGAGATCAAAACCTTATTACGTCATCCCATTATCCGCGCAATTATTTTCTTTGTTAGCCTCAACGGATTATATTGCTATCTTTGTTTTGGTAAATTAAATAGACAAGAACAGCTTAAAAATAAAAACAACCCGTCCGATATTCAGGTAGACCTTCGACCTTCAGCTAAATCACTGGGACCCAAGAGACGAGAAAGATATAACGTCAGTGAGTTTATGCCCGTGTTTATTTTAAAGAGCGTATCTTGTTTATTTATTTTCTCAGTAAATACTTTAAAATTTTGTAAAGTGAACCAAAAATTTTTTTATTTTTTCTTTCTCCATGCGATAGGATAAAAATCAAAATTGATTGAAAAAGCACATTGTAAAATAGAAAAAAGTAATATCGCTTTCGAGTGAAAAAAGGTACACTTCGCAGTAGCGTGAAAAAAAAAATACATTTTATGGTTTTTTTTTTTTAAAAAAGTCTGCTTAAACACTATAGGACTGTGTAATGTGATTTAAAGATTAGGGCAGTAATGGTAATGTAAGTGTAATTTGAAATACTGATGATGTGCTATAATATGATGATGAAATGTTAAAATTTTCAAAATAAAAAAAATATTAAAATTCTAAAGGTTAGAAGTCCCTAAACCCGTATTTAAAATGCCATGCCCGCATTTAAAAAAATGACTTCACCATGGTATCTAAACAACGATACGTAGACATTGAAAATCAGTAACGCCATTTTGTAGATCATGAAAAGCGGCTATTTGATGGTTTTCATTCCAACTCAAAAATTAAAAACTATAACTAAAAATTTCTTGTTTTTCGGATATCTTTGAAGTTATGAATGTATGGATATTCTGCGCAATTTAAAAGTACTTTGAATTATACAGGGTGCGCACAAGTTTGATTTCTGTATTTCGAACACCCTATATTTGAGTAGATTTTTGAATTGTAAGTATCACTATATAATTTTTTCATTATTGGTTTATAATAATAATATACTAAATCGTTATAGTTTTCAAGATAATTCGACTTATAATGAAGTTAGCAGTTGCAAGCTTCCCTTTGTTGTGAAAATACTACTTGAACTACAAGCGATTCTTAGTTTTTTTTTAAGTCAAAAAAACATCCACTATGAAATATTTGACAGTTAAACTCAATTTTAACACTATTTTTAACAGTGCGGAAAATTCTTCACCTAATAAAATTGCTATCCTCGAAACTGTCGATTGGCTAATAGGCTGGCGCTTTGGGTATTTTTAATTGAGCATATCACGGACTTCACTATGACTTCTTCTTTTATCTTCATAACCCAACATAATCAAAATTTCTATAAGCGAGGCGCATTCAACATTCACTTACATTTTTTAACGTCTCAACCTTAAATAGCAAGATGTCATTGTCAATGTGTTAAAGATTGTGACTTTAGTTCAGAACGCTATCTCTAATAGTTTTTGAAATATTTAGGTTTTTCGGAATTTAGTGTTTGACAATGGTTCTCAGTAGCTTTGGAAAACAAATGAAAATTATATTAGCGGATATGTGAGATGATGAGGTAAAATGTGAGTGAATAAATGACATGAGATGTCAAATATTTCATAGCTCATGTTTTTTTTTTAATTCAGGATAAAAATTATAAGTCGCTCGGAGTCAAAATTTATAAAATATTTTCACAACAAAGGGAAGCTTACAAATTCCAATTTTCATTCTCAGTCAAATTATCTTGAAAGCTTTTAACTTTTTTAATATATTAAACTAACAATGAAAAAGTTATGAAATGGCACGTGGAATTCAAAAATCAAAACTAAAATATAGGGTGTTCCATTTTAAAAAATCAAACTTTCTAACACCCTCCTTTTTGAGCGCACCCTGTATAATCAAAATAATTTTAAATTGTGCAGAATATCCAACCATATTATAACACAAAAGCGAATCATCGATAAACCTTATCTTTAAGGCATAAAATTACAAGCGTCTAGAGTCTGGATTTGGACTTTTCAACCGCCCAATCAACGTTCGTAATAAAGCGCGGAAAATATAAAAATAAATGTGTTAGAATGCGCACATAAAGCATTGTATTATTTCCTACTAAATTGAGGCGAAAAAATTGCTGAAATAAAATAAAAAACTAAACGAATTACCTTGATTTTCGCAGACGAATGAAAAATGTATATTTTTAATAACGGTTTAGACTAGTGATGTTACAACCTTCCCGAGGGTGACTATTATGTCATTGTTTGACTAAACCTACTACTTACCTACGTTAATAATGTAGTTACTACTTTTACAGGTTTTGATTTCTTTTTGGATTGAGAAATCTTATTGAAAATACAAAATAATTGATAAAACAAAAAAAGGAACACATGACAATTTTTGGTTTCGTTTAAAATATTTTTATTAAACAATTCTCGTTACGTAACAACATTGAAACTGTTTATCTTCTGGGGTGATATATTAAAATTATGACATATACTTGTTCAATGGTCAAGTATTGTATTTATGCTGTAATGTTGATATTTGTAGTATGTACACTTGTAAATATGATTATTATGTTTCTTCCTTTCATGCCTTGAAAGACACTGTTTATTGTTGAATTGTTTATTACATTCACAACACTTGTGGTTTTTTGTGTAATGAACTTTTGAGAATGTTGAAAATGAGAGTGTTTTTGGCATACGTGACGTTTCAAAGAAACCTACAGGGTGGCCCTTTAGTGTGACAAAGTACAATAGCTCCGTTACTATTTCAAATACATTAAAAATATTAATACAAAAGTTGAAGGGCAGTAAGTGACTTATAACGTAAAATTATTTTTAACTCTATAGAGTGGCTCAAAAAAGCGGAACAATAAAAAATGTACTTTTTTCAAATGGAACACCCTGTATATTTTTTCATTTTTGAATTCCACATAAAATTATAATTATTTTTTATTAAATACATTATTAGTCTGTACTTTATAGTTTCCGAGATATTGACTCTTGAAAAGTGACATTTTTGAACTTTTACAGCTTCTAACTTTCTAACAGTACGTCTTAGAGCAAAACGGCTTACATGTCCCTATCTTCAATTTTTATTATCTTCCCAAAAAAATCAATTTCCAGTTAAACCGGAACAACTATATTTCCTGCTTTCGAGTAACATCCGGTTTAACCGGAAGTTGATTTTTTTGGGAAGATAATAAAAATTGAAGATAGGGACATGTAAGCCGTTTTGCTCTAAGACGTACTGTTAGAAAGTTAGAAGCTGTCAAAGTTCAAAAATGTCACTTTTCAAGAGTCAATATCTCGGAAACTATAAAGTACAGACTAATAATGTATTTAATAAAAAATAATTATAATTTTATGTGGAATTCAAAAATGAAAAAATATACAGGGTGTTCCATTTGAAAAAAGTACATTTTTTATTGTTCCGCTTTTTTGAGCCACTCTATAGAGTTAAAAATAATTTTACGTTATAAGTCACTTACTGCCCTTCAACTTTTGTATTAATATTTTTAATGTATTTGAAATAGTAACGGAGCTATTGTACTTTGTCACACTAAAGGGCCACCCTGTATATATCGATATTAATAAATAGCATTTTATATTCCTAATTTACAACAACCAGTTTTACATCGCTTAACCTCAAAATTACTTTCTTTAAGACGGTGGCCTATGATTGGTTCGTTGAAAAGTCCATAGTCAGACTCTAGACTTTTCATAATATTACTCTACGCAATCGTTGACTCACCTCAAAAAAGTTTGTTTGCCTTTGTTTTGTTAAGTTTCGGCGGCGGCTGTGAAAAAATGCCCTAAATAAGCCAAAAAACTTTATTCTTCGGAGGGTATACAAAAAAATGGCAGATACATCATAAACCCGATCAGGAACGTGAAACGAAAAATCTTTTTTTTTTCTGTATAATAATTATATTATGCTTTGGTATTACAGTTTTAACTTTTTATAAACTAAAGTTGACAATAGTTAAACAATTTACTACTTTAAGTGCATTTATAATTTTAAAGCTCTTTTGTAAATATTAGCGTTTAGATTTTAGTTTAGGTAACCCCAAGTTTTAATATTATTAGCGAAGGTACTTTACCGATATGGAAAGTAAATTAAAAAAAAGGTGAGGACATTTAAAAATATTCTCACGTAGTTTTAGGGGCTGTGAACAATTATTATTACATACGAAATTTTAGATTCGAGGCTAGCTGCAGGATTAGAATCATGTTAAAGGGACTGTATCTGCGTAACTTGGCGACAAATGAATAACGTTTTTATTATTAATTTTATGAAAAATGTTGCTCTTTCTAAAAAAAAGTTCTGCTCCCTGCGAAAATAATATTAAAACATTCTATTTTGAGGTAGCTTATAACCTAACCTAACCTAAAGTAGTTAGATTAAAAGGACATTTTTTTTGAAAAATAATACCATGGGTTGCACAAAGATTTAAACAATGACCGAACCGGTTTGTAACAAAATAATTTTTGTTAATGCCATTTAAGTTAAGTTGTCTGGTTATTAATTCTTGATAAATAATCTTCGTCTAAACTGATAATGCATTTATAGCACCTTTCATTCCCTTTTTATTACTCTCATAGTCCTGTCAGATATCCGAAATGCATTCAGTTTTATGGAAAAAGTGTGGCTGCAAAAAGTGCTTGCGACTGAAAGAGTCGAAATGCTGGACCGGACAGAACAGCCTACTAAAGATATATCCACGTTCCACGCCAACATTTACGAGAACCGACCGATTACAATGTTTCGTTGCCAGACTTCGGAATGTTCTATACTCATTCCGGTTAGGGAAGAGTGAGAACGCAACCAAGTAACAATGGAGACGGACCACTCGATCTTCACAGACGACTAGGCGGTTCAAACATGGACGTCGGAGTGGGAGCTGGTACTTTCTCCGAGAGCATGCAAAAACAGGTCGCACAGACTCCCAGACTACTGCACCATCTTTCAAGCAGAAATTTTGGCAGTAGATAAAGCAGTTAATATCCTGCAGGGTCATCCTGGCCTGAGAGGAGCTATCTACATAGACAGTCAAGCAGCAATAAAGGCAGTTCATTCCTGAAGCATTAATTCGAAATTAGTAAGGCGCTTTCGCGACAATCTCTGCATACTTGGTGCTCAGGCATATCTGCCGAACTAACAGAGAACACTGTGGCCAGACCACTGGAATCGGAGAGGAGGTAGATCAACTTGCACAAAGCTAACAACTTGTAGCATCTCCAAACAATTGTGGCCCCTACTTGATAACAGGAAAACCGCAGCGTTATTACAGCACAGTCGGAAAAACCCAAGAGATATCACTGTTGCAGTCACCGAACATTATTCGGTAGACACGTCGAGCGTATGCAAATACCAGCTAATGCAGAAGTTGTACAGATGAAGAAGAGGAGGAAAGTATGCAACATTTTTTGTGTGAATGCCCTGACCTCGTGAGAAGAAGGTTTAATTGGCCTTGGACGATACCATTATTTAATAATCTAGAGGAATTAAGCAACTTGCAACCGGCCGACTCACTAAATTTATTAACAGCAGTGGCTGCTTTAATTGAGCTGCCAATATGTTCTACGTAGCGCTAACCATCAGGAAGCTGATGCGGATAGGTTCCTCGGAACACGTGTGGTATCACAACAGTCCTCATAGGACTACGTGAGACTGTTTGGAGAGTCCCAGAAGTCTGCCAGTATAACCTCACTTAACCTAGTTTTACGCAGAATGGTTTCTTAAAACTGCAGGCAACTTGGAGGCATTCGAAAAATTTCCAATCTGTCGATGTCAATAAATCGTACAGCGATTATTTTGGGTTTACCGTACCGGTTGTGGAGGCGGGGGTCACCGACTCTTCGGAGGAAACGTGCCGAGAAAATCGTTCCAAGTCGATTCTGTATGTGTCTTTCTTAAAAGCAACCAAAAAAGCAGCTAATGGAAGATGCTATTTAACGTTTTCCAAATCTATGAACCATATTTTTTACCAATAAAAACCCAAAAATAAATTAAATAGTTCGTTTGATTGTTTGAATGTTTTATAAGCTCATCTTTTTCTCTGACGATCACCTGAGATTAGTTTCAGTGCCACATTTGCAATTGATTTTGAATTTGACATTCAGAGTAATTCATTTATTTTAAATATCTGGCAAAATTTTGTTGTCGTCTCTTTCTAAAGGGCCAGGGGCCTTGTCGTGAGTAAAGGCGGCCCGAACAAACCCGACAGCTTACTATATGGCGCTAATTTACTAAACTCATCTAGTGCAATGTGCAATAGACCAGAATAGTGTGACGTCACGATTCGCCACCATCTTTGTTGAGGAAGGTTATTTACCATTGCCTTTGCGTGTATGTGATATACTTTTCAGTGTTTTTGTCAAAAGTAGTGTAGTGAAATAATTAAAAACATTGTGATTTTTGTGTAGGTGTCTAACCATGCTATTATTCGTCAAAATGCCGGTTATATTTAACTATATATACTTTGTTCTAGTATTTACACATAATATCCTTGCTGTTATTCTCTTCAAAACCCTTTGTTAAATTAAATATCCACAAAAATCAAACCGCTTAAAAAGGAGATAAGCACAACAGAAGTTTATTTGGATAATACATGTGACATAACCTAACAAATTTGACGGCTGAGACGTCAGCACTAATCTGATGTATTGTGTAAAACGAAAATGTAGTCTGTTCAATGACCGTTACGTCATATTCTCCATGTTTGCAGTACGTCGTAAATTAATTCAGTCAGTTGACTTACCCGTGGTAAAGGTTATGATTTTTCTCAGGCTTGATCTACATAAAGACGGAAGCATGTGAACAAGTAAAATACAAGCGCGTTTTTTCAAATTTTTAATTATTATTTTTATACTGTTACTGTAAGTCAGAAATAAGTAGTTTATTTAGGGTAAAAGGTATCATGGGATGCAACAAATTTTTGTTGAAAATCAGTACCTATGAAATTTTTAATTCATTTAAATTTACTAAATAATAAAACTCAGTTATAAAATTTAAAATTGAATCATATATTTTTTGTGTAGTGCATCAGTCTATAAATCTTGTTTCAAATATTCTTCTTCTTATTTATAAAATCATGAAGAAGAAAATATAATAAAAAATTACAACACAACAAAATAGAGTTTTTTAATAATCACAATAAATCGGATCGTCCCAAGTTAATAACAAGGGGAAGAATAGGTATCTGAAGCATCGATAAATCATTCCCGTGGGTATTTCGACACCATCAATGATTTTAAGGTTTAGTTGTATTGAGCGAATGGTAACGTGTTAACCTTTTTTTTTTTTTTTTTTTTATGATCGAGCACAAGCACTATAGGAAAATCCTTTAAGGCGCTCTGGGAGCGGTGCGTGTGCGAAGAAAGCGATTCACGTTTTTCTTGAATCGTTGGAGGTTATATTCGGTTGGAAACACGGTCTCAGAAAGGCCGTTCGCTCTATACATCCCATAAATACGCTCTCTTATGGTATGTTCATGAATTTGGTGAAGTTGTCGACCACGGGATGACAAAATAGCTACATTATTGCGATTCTTAAAATCTACATCCTTCTCTATCCCCTTTGCCTTAATTCGTTGGATTGTTGAACATGAAACTTCCAAAGCATCAGAAACTCGTTAAAACAGATTATTGACATGTATTTATAAAAATATTGACATATATTTTTCATGTTTATTATTTATGTTTTCACAATTCCTGCTTTATTATCTCTACTTACCTTGTAAACTGATTTAAAGGGTAAAAAGAGTCTTTCCAGCATCACTTTCTCTTTGAAAATAATCAAATAATTTTAAAATTAATACTTGTTCTTTTTTACAATACCATGACATTTTAAAAATAATGTTGATTAAAAATGTTACTCTCAAAAATGACGATAAAATTTTTTTGACTCATAAAATTATACGACATTCATAATTGACGCAAATTTACTATCTCACCTAGTTTACCAATGTTAGAAAGATAAACACTAGTCGTGACGTAACGGTTAGCGATCATTGAACAGATTTTATCCATAAAACTTGAATATCTTATCAATAAAGAAAAATGACGTCGTCGTGTTTGGGTAGATCATTTCCCGAATAATCGCGATCATATGAGTTAACAGATTACTGGTCCGTATTTTTCAAAATACTGCAGCTAGTCGTATAATCAATATAGTAGGCGTATTTATTTATTTTTTTCATTACATTAATAAATTCTTAGGAGCGTTATTATGTGCAAACAAATATCTTATGAAAAACTAAATATACTTGTAGATACTTATTTATTTTTTATGAAATTTTCCGTAGTAAGAGTAGATTTAAATCTTAAAAAACTTTAATGTTGGGTTACACAAAGGTTTTTAGCAACAATTAACTAACGAGGCACCTTTGACTGTGACTTAAATAACATTGGCAAACATTATTTACTTACAAAATTGCCTGATTAGTAAATCAAGGATTAAGCTAAAAGCTAACCGAGTAACTCTGATTGTGAGAAAATCGTTACTGCCAATGTCTTTTTATGTCACAGTCAAAGCTGTTAGTTAGTTAATTATTGTTTAAAATCTTTGTGCAACCCGACATAATTGTCTTAAACTTACATAAATATTATCTTCTTTTTATCATAGTCTTACAGATGCTTTATATGGACTGCTAAAAAGCGAAATTGCTAATATAGCGATAATAATTAATTTCAATGGCGTATTAGCAATTTTTAACGTTTAACCGTCGATATTTAGTTTAGTTTTCAGGCCGTTAAAATACTTAATTGATTTCAACGAAGGTGGTAAATAATAGAAAGATATGCAGGGAGCGCAAAAACATAGCAGGCTTAAATTGTATGCTGCTTGTATACAGTGAGGACCTAAAGTCCGTCCCCCCGTCCCCCCCCCCTCTAACTTCTAAACCGTTCGGTATATTTTAATGAAATTTTGAACGATAATATTTGAGCAAGTCTTGCACTTTTTGACATACCAATAACAGCTTTAAATGTCAAGATGACAGCTGGGTCCGCTTTTGGAATATTTTTTTAAATGGAACACCCTGTATATTTTTACATTTTTAAATTCCACATAAAATTATAATTAACTGCATTATTAGTCTATACTTCATAGTTTCCGAGATATTGACTCTCGAAAAGTGACATTTTTGAACTTTGACAGCTTATAACCTTCTAACAGTACGTCTTAGAGCAAAACGGCTTACATGTCCCTATCTTCAATTTTTATTATCTTCCCAAAAAAATCAACTTCCAGTTAAACCGGAACTTTATATATATTTCCTGCTTTCGAGTTACATCCGGTTTAACCGGAAGTTGATTTTTTTGGGAAGATAATAAAAATTGAAGATAGGGACATGTAAGCCGTTTTGCTCTAAGACGTACTGTTAGAAGGTTATAAGCTGTCAAAGTTCAAAAATGTCACTTTTCAAGAGTCAATATCTCGGAAACTATGAAGTATAGACTAATAATGCGTTTAATAAAAAATAATTATAATTTTATGTGGAATTTAAAAATGTAAAAATATACAGGGTGTTCCATTTAAAAAAATATTCCAAAAGCGGACCCAGCTGTCATCTTGACATTTAAAGCTGTCATTGGTATGTCAAAAAGTGCAAGACTTGCTCAAATATTATCGTTCAAAATTTCATTAAAATATACCGAACGGTTAAGAAGTTAGAGGGGGGGGACGGACTTTAGGTCCTCACTGTATATTTTTTGGCGTATACAGTGTGACCGCGGTAAAGTCCGCATTATATGGGATGTTTTTTTATTAATAGCTTTATTCGAAAATTGACTTTGGCATCAAGTTCTATTTCGATCGAGATGAAAATTAAACCAAAAAATAGTAGTCACGTGATTCGCATTATCTGTCAAATTTTAATTTTTTTTTTTAATTTCTGAAAGTATCGAAAAAAGTTATTAGAAAAAGTTTTTTTTTAAATGCAGTTTCTAGTCCACATGCAAAATTTCAGCTGCATAAGATAATTTTGATTTTTTACCCATATTTTGTAAATTGCACCACTTTTGCAAAATAAGACTCAACGGAACCTACATAAAACTTCTTAGTTTTGACAATGCCTTATTTCAAATACATTTTCTTTAAAGTAGCGCCATATTAAATGTGTGTTTTTCTAAAAAAACAAAATTGGGCAGGTAACTTCATAAAATAAGTATTTTTTAAAACGTAGTTTGTGTCTGAAAGTAATACACCTTAATATTAAGACAAAAAGAACACAGTGTCTTCAGTAAAGTGTTTATTAAGTGGAAAATAAATTTTAGTGGTGGGTAAAAAATCAAAATTATTTTATGCAGCTGAAATTTGGCACGTGGGCTAGAAACTGCATTTAAAAAACTTTTTGTAATAACTTTTTTCGATATTTTCAGAAATAACCCAACTTTTGTATTATTTTATGAAAAAAATTAAGATTTGACAGATAATGCAAATCACGTACTATTTTTTTTTGCTTAATTTTCGTTTTGATCAAAGCAGAACTTGATGCCAAAGTCAAATTTTGAATAAAGTTAATAATAAAAAAAAAATCCCATATGATGCGGACTTTACTGGTCACACTGTATTCAAGGTCTAACTTGATGGTTGTTTTAAAAGAATTATTCAACTGATTTTGTGCGACTTCCTTGGTCTTTATTTCTGACGTAATACTACTAGTGTCATCAAAATTACCGATAATACTAAAAAACTGAAGAGTGCATGATAATATTGTTTTCTTTGTTGTTGGAATGCCAATAGAACTAGACTACGGGGGAGGGGGTGCTATCTTTTCCAACAGCTATACCAATCGGGTTAGTCCTTCATTTTTGCTACCGCTACCAGATAGCAGTTCTTTTGAATACGATTTAACTTGTCGAAATATTAACATTCTTTCTATTATAATTTAATTATTGATGTAGGTTAGGTTGGTGGGTTATCCGGGGTTGGTTGACCAGTTTTGTATTAATCCTTTATCGCTTTTCAAAATGAATAAAATCAGTTTTTTTTTTAATATTCTCGATTTCGTTTTTCCCTTAGGATTCACACTTTTTAGTTAGTATTTTTGCTGTATGAGTTGTATCATTGAATATCAAACTATAAGAATAGCGGATCTTCGAGAAAACTTGACAGCCCTGTTTTAGCTGTATTGGAGACGGTTTGGCCGCCATTGTGAAGTTGATCGTAAATCTATAGTCATAAATGCAGCGTCTCGGCAACAGATGTCTCAAATTCACTGATGTGATGTCGTGGTGTTGCCGCATATCGTATTTTATTGGAATTTTTAAGGATTTAAGCATTTTTAACAGACAACAAAATAAGAGGTTCTCAATTCCAGCCAAATGTATGTTTTTAATAATAATATGTACGCTGATTACTCCGGGGTAATTGGACCGATTTTCATCATGATTTTACCGCTGCATTAGGTGTTAAATGTTATACAAATAAAAGTAGATAAAAAGCGACAGCAAGTATAACTAAAATAGGTTTTATTTCGTCGAAAAATAGCAAAATAAGATCATACTAAGTCATTTTAGCTATTTGTAGTTGGGTCGAAAACTCACTAAGGCACTTAATGAATTGTGCATAAATATAATAAAAACTATTTTGTAAAAATATATTGAAAAAAGTTTGTACATATGCACATGACAACTTCGTAGGTATAACATTATTGCACATTTTTTTAATAAATCACGTTAAACTCCGCCATTTCTTAAAACTGGGTTCTACTCTAATTGTCAATTTTGTACTAAGCCGACGATATATTATGCCAGTGCAAGGCAAGGCAATCAAGGCACCGCGATCCTAGTGACTGTATGGTTATGGTAGTGGGGAGAGGATCATGCAGCAAGTCAAACAGACAGGCGGCAACAATGTTTTAATTTAGCAGTGAAAAGGCTTGTCGTTAGTGGCTGCATCAACACGCTTTATTGTTGGTGACTCATTGTGCCATCTATGAATTTAACGTAGCAGATTTAGGAAATCTGCTTATATGGCCTTCTTATAGTTTGATATGTAATGGTTGTATGTATGTATCTCCAACCGTTTTGAAGTTTAAAATAGTTGTGTTTGTATTTAAAAACAGAAATAAATTCAATGGAAGTCTGATAAAATCGGTCTTTTATTTTCAATGCTTTTTACACCTGGAAAGTTTTTATTTAATTTCTTAGTAAAAAATAATGTATTAAAGGATTGGGTTTGTACAGCTGTCTAATTTGTCTTTCCTCCGATTTTTTTACTTACCTATGACCTACGCTCTACTTAAAGACTATTTGTTGCTCAATACATGGTGTTACAAAATCGATGCATTAGGATTGCTATACGAGATAGATAGTTAAACCGAAAAAAATCAATTTTTTTTTACACGGCAAAATACTAATTATTTTGAATAACGAAGAGCACTTTCTGAAGGCACTTTTTTATGCTTTTCAAGGAAATAAATTTATTTTTCAGATACGTCGTTTCGTTTTTTCGATGCCCACATTAACTCAATTTTCATAAATGCGGACCTGATTTTTCCTAAATTATAAAGGTACTTTCTTAAGGCCGTTTTTATGCTCCTTAAGAAAAAATCTGCCTTTTTTCTCCAATTGCTTTCAATTTAAAACTAATAAAACCAATATTGTGGACGTTGTTGAGACCAAACTTTCAAAATTTTTCAAAAAAGTTATTAGATTATTAAAAACTTTACAGATGTAAAAGAAAGAAACCTCAAGTGGGAACTTAAAATTCGGCCTGAAAACTTACCATAGACTCAACTTTTTTAAAACTTTTATCGTTACTGTTACACAAGGCAAGGCCTTCCGATATTTCAGGAGGAGTGTTGATTAAAAAAAATAAGTGAAATTTTGACGTTTACTCCATGGACGACGGTAGGTCACAGCCTTTTACTACTAAACTAGTAAAGATACAAACCAACTCCACTCCCGTGCAAAAAAAAACGGGCATAATAAACTTGGATTACGTTTAGGACTTCATAACTGTTTTATTTTTACTCCGATTTAAGTGATTTTTTAGAGAGCTATAGATACATTTGTTAGTTTTAATATGCTTATACAAATTTTATGAGAAATTGGTTTTTCGACATATTATACAAGGATAATCGAAAAGTTTTTTTTCCCAGTGCAAAACACCCTGTGGAATAATTAAGAAACAATATTACTTCCAAATATCAGTTTTCATTAAGCGGCAATTATTCTTTGCATTTTGGTGTTTGGTTCATGTCAATACGTGCATTTGTTCGCACCCAGATCGTGATGATGTCAATAATTTCAATTTTTCCATAATTTTCTCATTGCCATTGCATTCAAAATAAAATAGACTAATAAAATGCAAGAAAACTAATGTTATTGTAATACTTAATAAAAAAATTAATTTTCCTACGATCGTGGGGAAAAGTTACTTTTCGGCGCGATTTATCGTGCGGAAAGTACCACTTTTCCGCACGATTTTACTTGTTTTTTGTTATCCTATAAAGTATATATGAAATGCACGTTTAACTTTAATAATATGCTTAATTTGTTCTCAGTTCTCTATTCTCCTAGTCTAAAATAAAGATTTTTGTAATATTTATATGTAAATATGTGTTTATACAGGGTGTCCCACTTATAATGGAAACAAGCTTATAATTTCGGTATTTTTAAATTGATTGTTTCGAATTTTGGTGTGGTTACGTATGATCCTAGGGCGCACTTTTCTATTGCCTAAAATTTTAGGTAACCCATTAGCGTACGGATTTATAGAGGTTTTAAAATAATCATTTAAAGAGTAAAGTACCTTTAGCAATTATTTTATATTAAAACTAATATCAGAAGTCGATTTGGCATCCATCAAAACGACCAAATACAAAGTTTTAATAAATTGAAACAACCATTGGCGTGCGTATGACCAAATTTATGTTTATTTCTTTGCAAAAATATTGATATCTAAAATAGGAAATAAGGTAATTACCAACAATGTTGACCATTTACCGGCTTCATCTAAAAAAATTACATACGGTAGAAGCAGTGGCGTACTGTATTTTCTGCTATAAAATTAAATTTTATACATAGGACATCTAATAATTTATTCTTGCAATGTAAAAAATTAAAACATAATCAAACAGGCATAAATAAGAAAATTTAAATCAGTAGGCCATGTAAACAAAATATTATTTATTGCCAACGGGAAAATCATTGTTATGTCAAAGTTAAATTATTAATATTTGTGCTGTATGAAAAATAGCAGATATGCGTTTGAGTTTAGCTGAGAAAGTAGAAATAATGAGATTAGTAGGAGTTAATGCGCGAAATTGTAGAGAGGCCGCACAATAATTCAATCGAAGACACCCTAATCGCTTTATATCGCATAGCACAGTTTCTAAAGTAAATCAAATGTTCAATCAACGCGGTTTGGTAGTGCAAGAAAAGGTAAAACGTCCAAGAAATCATTCAGGGGATGAAAGAATTTTAAATCATTTCCGCGTAAATCTAAAATCAAGCTTAAAAAGCTTTGATATTAGGCGAAAAAGTTCTGCGTCAAGATGTTTAAAGAGAAATGTTATTAAACCATTTAAACCAAGATTTTTACACACATTGCAACCAGGTGATAACGAAAGAAGAATGGAGTACTGCCTAACAATGCAGGCAAAATTTTATGAAGACAATGGTATTTTTGAAAAAATATTGTTCACCGACGAGGCAACATTTTCCACAAACGGGACCGTGTCATCTCAAAATATTAGATTTTGGAGTGGAAAATCTAAATTGGGTTATTAATTGTAAAAGCCTCTGCCCGTATAAATGTGTGGTGTGGTGTATTAATGGCCGTTTGCATCGCTTGGATTTAGATGCTACTTAATCTAAGGTTCACCTTATCTCCAGAATTTGGTTTGCACGCGTTGACTTTTTGCCTGAAGCTTGGCTTCCAGTCGAACAAAGCTAAGCCCCAGAATTATTCGGCTTATCTTGGAAATCTAACCTTAAACCATTGAAAAAAATAATATAACCTAAACGTCAGTCAAGTCCAAGTCAACCTAAACAGGAAAAATGGATTTATTAGAACTCATTGCTGATGACGATGAAGTCGACGAAATTAATTTGATTATTTTGTGTTTGCCTAGAAAAGTGTACAACAGGGCTGATTACTTTAACAGTTTTGACCAAAAACCGTTTTTTATATGGGTTGATTTGGTGCAAAAGTTACTAAAAAAATTACCAGATTGACGCCGTTGTCAAACTTCTTAAACCCTAGCTAAGTTTTACGGGTATTGACCCGGTGCATTCCATTTTACTTTAAGGTGACCTTAAGTATAAGGTTCGCCCTAGTTAAGCTTTAACTTTAAGCAAGGCGATGCAAACGGCCATAAAAGATCGTATTATTGGACCTTTTTTTTTGATACAACTTTAAATGGTGCAAGATTTCTGAAGTTCTTGGAACATGATTTTTGGGATGCAATTCACGGTTTGCCGCTAGAATATAGGGAGAATTTGTATGTTCATTTAGATGGCGCTCCAATTCATAATTTTGGACCTGTAAGAGGATGGCTTAATAAAAATTTTGAAAATAAATGAATTGGTCGCAATAGCCCCTTTGTAGCTTGGCCGCCTAGGGATCCAGCCTTGACCCCGCTGGATTTTTATCTATGGGGTACTATAAAAAATGAAGTTTATAAAACTCGTACAGCGACGTTACAAGCTTTAAAAGGTCGTATAAGACAAGCGTGTGCAGCAATTTCCCGTCAAGAAGTTCGAAAAGTTTGTTTAAGGGTTAGAAAAATTTATGAAAAATGCATAAGAAATTATGGTGGTTTGGTCGAAGATATTGACTTTTAATGAATTTAGATATTAGTTCAGAGTTGTACACTCAATCATGTTTAGTTTAGCTTATATTAATTTTATTTTTGTAATTATTAGATTGTTATTGTTTATTATAATATTATTATAATAATTATTTTGACTGGCCAACTAAGTTTTTATATTTTTTTGTCACTTGCGTTTTAATGAAGTTCTTGGTATTCGATTACCTTCTAATTCGTCACATTACAAATTTAATTTTATAGCAGAAAATACAGTACGCCACTGCTTTTACCGTATGTAATTTTTTTAGATGAAGCCGTTAAACGGTCAACATTTTTGGTAATTACCTTGTCGCTTATCGCGCGTATTTTAGATGTCAATGTTTTTGAAAAGAAGTAAACATAAATGTGGTCATACCCACGCCACTGGTTGTTTTAATGTATTGAAACTTTGTATTTAGTCGTTTTGATGGATGCTAAATCGACTTCTGATATTAGTTTAAAAATAAAACAATCGCTAAAGGTACTTTACTCTTTAAATTCTTATTTTAAAACATCTATAAATCCGTACGCCAATGGGTTACCTAAAATTGCAAGCAATAAAAAAATGCGCCCTAGGATTATACGTAACCACACCAAAATTCAAAACAATCGATTCAGGAATACCGAGAATATAAGCTTGTTTCCATTATAAGTGGGACACCCTGTATGTAAATCGTGCGGAACAGTAACTTTTCAGGACTACTAGCATTAGGAACTTTTCCGCACGATTTGTTAAATTAATGAATACCTTATCTAAAACATTCAATAAAGTGAAATACTTGCAAAATAAATACTTTTTTGCCAGAAGCTCAATAATTTTTGTAATTACAGTATATTATTACGACGTTTATCTGAGAACTATATCGATCGTAGGAAAACTTTTGTACCTAACACATGCGGAAAGTGTCTTTTCCGCCCTTGACAGCTTGCCCGAACTCCGCTTCGCGTCCTTCGTGCAACTGCCGTCGCGTGCGGAAAAGTACCACTTTCCGCACTTGTTAGGTAAATAACTATTACGGAAAAAGGTGCATATACCTAAGATTTAAAAAATAACATTTTCGCAAAACAACCTTTACAGGTACCAACGACAACTTTTTCACTTAAACACATCTCTATTATTTCTATTGCCCCCTCTAGTCCTTACTACTGTCTGTATACGTCGGTTCATGCCATCAATTAGACCGCGAATATCATCCTGGGTAATATTCCTCCATTCTCGACTCTTATGACGCGGTAGTGATTTAGGTCCAGTTGCTGGTCTACGTGAGTTTAAATTACCTTCGTGTAATCTTCGACGAACTGTCCAAGAACTGACATTTTCAATTCGAACATCTCGAAGTTGGTTTTTCGCCTGTACTGACGTCAAACAATGATTCCGACCAGTTTTGAGTACAAGAAATCGGTCAATAGCTTTAGTTTTGCGTTTCCTAAATTATTGACATCATCAAGATCATTTTGCATTTGAGTGAGAACAAATACACGTGTCGTATTGACATGAATCAAAAACCAAAATGCAAGGAATATTTGCGGCTTAATGGAAACTGATATTTTGAAGTAATTTTGCTTCTTTATTATTCCACAGAGTGTTTCGAAACTAGACAAAAAAGAACTTTTCTATTATCCTTGTATAATATGTCGAAAAACCAATTTCTCCTAAAATTTGTATAAGCATATTAAAACTAATAAATGTATCTAGAGCTTTCTAAAAAATCACTTAAATCGGAGTAAAAATAAAAAAGGTATAAAACCCTAAACTTAATCCAAATTTTATGATGCCCTTTTTTTTTGCACGGGAGTGTATATAGCCGGCGAGCAGCAAACCAAAATAGTAGTTGATATTTTGATATTCTGATGTCATGTCATCATTTGACAAAACAAAATTAACCTCGAATTATTTAGTTAAGCTTCGTGCCGCCGACTGGAAGACGCCGACGCCGCCTCTGGTGGACCTCACCCCTCGGAGATGCCCTTCCTCCCAGACCCTTCATAGTGCGGTTACGAGGTGGCTAGTATATATATGTTGTCTCACTTACTCCTTTAAATCGAGAAGGCTATGCCTTATACCCTATAAACTATCTTATCTTGGCTAATACTGATTGCCTTGAATATGACAACAGTGTACCACATGTCAAATTAGTGTTTTATAGAAATTATTACTACCCTAGAGTCTAGAGTGTAAACAGAAAACCCATATTAAGTGTATGATCAGATATATGTAAATTATTGCGATTTTAGCTAAGGAATTTCAATATCTGTACTAGATATTATAATAAATTAATATACATAAGTGTCAAAGTTAAATCATCATTTTTAGTAAGTGTACTTTACTGCTTGCTGATCGCTAGTTTTTTTTTCAGTGATGCCAGCAAAGAGTTTTTTGTAGCTTGCTCTATACATATTTACTGGGCTATCTATTGTTTCTATAGAATAATGTTTCAATGAAATTGAATATTTAAATATTGGCGCAGTTGATCACGGTTTTATTTTTGTTTTAGTTAAGAGCAAACACTAGTGGTGCATTCGCCATTTAGTTTTTTCCAAAAATCGACCCAAATCTCCATCTTTGGATTACAATTATCTACAGCTTTACCATTTTGGTATACTTTGAGGCTTTCTGAACAAAATTCACTCATGGTGGGGGAAGGTTGAACATTATTTTAAACAAATGCTCATAACTCCGGGTTAGCTCAACAGAATTCAGTAAACTAAGTTTTGTTAAGAAGAGTTTCCCCTACTCTATATTCCACTACATAAACTATGACAATATGATTTTTAAAGTAGGCGCTAGAGGGAGATATCTTACAACTTAACAAACATTGCCCAATTTTTCAAAAGTTTTAAATACAATAGTATATTTAATTTTACCTCATTACAAAGATGAATAAGAGCCTAAAAAACTGGAGAAAACCACAACTTGATATGTTTTTTCAAACCTGCGATGGTAACAAGAACAAAAATAAACACGGAAAAATATGATTATATTTAAGTTTCAACGGTAAAGGTTTTTCAAAAGTCAAATAAGTAGGCCTTGAAATAATAAAATAAGATTTAAAAATTACATGCTTTTACGTCAAATTATTATGTATCTTTGTAATGAGGTGAAATTAAATATACTATTGTATTTAAAACTTGTGAAAAAATGCGCAATAATTTCAAAAAGTTTATATAGGTGGAATATAGAGTAGGGGAAACTCTGTTTAACAAAACTTAGTTTACTGAATTCTGTTGAGCTAACTCAGAGTTATGAGCATTTGTTTAAAATAATGTTCAACCTTCCCCCACCACTTTATTTTAAAACTGACATAGTAATTTACGTTACAAGACCGGAAAGTAGTGTTTTTCAGGTCGAGACAAGCATTTCCAGGGCGAGCCATAGGCGAGTCCTGGAAGCTTGGAGAGACCTGGAAAACACTAATTTTCGGTTGCGTGACGTACAATATTTTTTTTAAGACCGACACTTCGATATATTTTATAATCTACGCGAAACAAGTTTGACATAAAGAACAAAATTAAAAATCAACGAACTGTCACTCGACAATACATCGAAATGTTGTTGTCATAATAACGAAATCAAGGTATCTTGTATTATGAAAGAGCGATTGGAAAAACGAAAAACAGGGTGACAGTGACATTAGAGACCGGAAAAGTGACATTAGAGTCCGGAAAAGATTTTTTTTTAAAACCGACCAGAAAATTTACACTTTCTGGATAATTTTTCGTCTAGAAAATAACGTTTTTCCGATCGCAAGACCGGAAAATGTCACTTTTCCGGTCTCTAATGTCACTGTCACCCTGTTTTTTGTTTTTCTAATCGCTCTTTGATAATAAAAGATACCTTGATTTCGTTATTATGACAACAACATTTCGATGTATTGTCGAGTGACAGTTCGTTGATTTTTAATTTTGTTCTTTATGTCAAACTTGTTTCGCGTATATTATAAAATATATCGAAGTGTCGGTCTTAAAAAAAATATTGTACGTCACGCAACCATAAATTAGTGTTTTCCAGGTCTCTCCAAGCTTCCAGGACTCGCCTGTGGTTCGCCCTGGAAATGCTTGTCTCGACCTGAAAACCACTACTTTCCGATCTTGTAACGTAAATTACTTTTTCGGTCTCTAATGTCACTTTTCCGGTCTTGTGATCGGAAAAACGATATTTTCTAGACGAAAAATTGTCCAGAACGTGTAAATTTTCTGGTCGGTTTAAAAAAAAATACGTTTCATAAGTGAATTTTGTTCAGAAAGCCTCAAACTATACGAAAATGGTACTTTCAATACCCCTTAAAGGGGCAACTTTTGAAAATACTGAGTTTTACTGATTTACCGTTACGGTTACGCCCTCTAGTGCTTAACTGAGAAACTTAAAAATAATTTCCAGCAATTTCTCATGGCCACTTTTACTAAAAAAAAATTTCCCCAAGCCATACGACTAACCCTTTCTGAGGTACGGCCGAGAGCCATTCTTAGTGGGACATCCGGTATAGAGTGAAAGACTAAACTGTTACCTTCTGAGGAACCGTTTAGACAAGTATACGTAACGTACCGGCATCTTGCATTCTAATAAAGAGGGGACATCAATAAATAAGGGGTCAGCAATAGGGCTGGGGATATTGAAATTCAAAAAAAGATCGTTTTTTAAAAAATCAAATAAAATATCAATATTTAGGAAATATTATATTTAGTTTTGGTCCCCTTTTGCTCTAGAGGTATTTAAGCGAGTAACCAACCGACTATCAGTGGATTCTGTCAAAAATGAACAAAAGTCTTTCGAAAGTAGCCTACATTCTTTTTATTGAAATTATCGTACCCGTTTCAACCATTTTTCATATTCATCAGCCTGTGTAAAAAACGTTAAACATTTTTCAAAGGTATACAAATTTTATGCCGGTTTATAATATTTTTTTTTAAAATAATTACATTTGTCTATAACCGCTAATCTCTAAAAAAATAACGTAAGTTATAAACATCGTGCCTAAGTAAGATTTTAGAAAGGACCAAAAAATTACAGTTGTTGCTTTGTATAAACGGAAAGGTAGATTTTACAAAATATATCTGCTTATAAAAATGATGGTTTAACGCCTAATAATTAAAACGAATAATTTCCCAAATCAAATACTATGAAATTTGTTAAAAAGTACATAAATAAAACTTTAATTATATAAGTTCTTTTTATTTCTTGGTCTAGGTTTACCCAGGGCAGTACATAGATATTTACCCTTGGATAAGCAAACATATTCACGAAAGTGGCAAATTTATGGCCTCGCGTATGTAAACAAAGCTACACACGATTAGACATGCGCACTGCAGCATTATCATTTGACAAATGGAAAAATAGACAGGTCCGGGCTTTACAATTTAAGTTCTTGCTCCAGAAATTGTAAAAGTTGACCTTCAATTTATTTTTTCGTGTAAATAGCTGAAATTTGCCCCAAATTATTGCCAAAAAATTGGAATTTCTTCTCAATTTTTGATGAAGTGGGAAATAAGGTAGTAATTTCTGGCATTTTTAGTAGTTGCAAATCAGATTCAGAAATCAGATTTTGAAGATAGAAAATTATTTTTAAGGGCTTGTTTCTAAATTTTGTTTTAAAATGATTCGTTGTCGTGCTTTTAGTTCAAAAAGGAAGAAAACAAGTCAAATAAACTATAAAACTTATAAAATCGAATATAAGAAACAAACAAAACCAGCAAAATAACCAATCTTCGATGTTATCGCGTACGCGTAAGCTCAAGCCAAATATTAGATACATAACTACTCCATACTAAAAATACAAAATACCCGATATTTTACCCCTATTTAGGCATAACAAAAGCCTACGACGGCTCTGTTACTAGTCATTATTTATATACTAGTCATTGTTTATATTCCAATCCGAGTCACTAAAAGCACAAACACAATTTACTAAACTACACAAAAACTAGAAATCCGTAAATCTTAAACGCTCACAATAAACAACAAGGAATCGACAGAGAAAAATTAAAACATAACAACAAAAATGCCGCCGAGTCGGTTCTGGAGTGTATTTTGAGCATGTCGATAAAGAAGGACAAACTGATAAGAGGTCAGTGGGCATTCCCAATACTGCTTGGAGGGAAGGCATCTGACCGGAGATCCGTGCGCTAGGACGTATTTTTTCACCCATAAGACGTAACTTTTGTTTGCGCAGGAGATAAGCTGTACGCATCTAAAGGTAAATATCTATGGGACAGTGCCATTGGGAAGGCGCAATCAAAATATACACCCAAATATTTCAGCTTATCTTGTTTTTTTTTTAATTCTAAGCACGCAATTACAATTAACATTTACAGGACAGTCATAATTATGTAGTTTTATTTCACTTACTTCAGCAGATGCAGCCCTACCAATTGAGAAGCATACAAAGCTCGATTTTTCTCTATTTAATGTAAGGTAATTTGCATCAAACCATGAATTAATTCTTTTCATAGCTATTTCAGCTTTTTTGTGACTGCTTCCCAGTCTTTGTCTTTCACTATAACCGCAGTGTCATCTGCAAAACAGACCACATCAACCTCTTGCGTTAGTTGCAACAGTTCGTTCGCATAAATAGAAAAAAGTACAGGTCCGAGCACCGTCCCCTTTGGCACCCCGTAATCGACTGTTATGTAGATTCTTTGTTTCCAATAAAATACGTTCAGTATTATTATTATTATCATCATTATTATGTTAATACTGTTAACAGCATACGTTTGGCAAACAAAGTGGAGAAGCGCACTTTGTATGTTGACTTACTTCAGACTGGAATACGATTTTGTCAATAGACTCTTATGTTTTTGTTGGATCTATAGGTACCAGATCATTGGGTTTTAATATGCAAATTGTAATTAATTGTGAGTTAACTACATATTGAGCTTTAAAGGAGTCAGTATATTTTTTCGTATGTATTAATCATTATTATAAAAATAACCTTTTTTGTAGGTTTACTCTTGTGCATATTATTTACTGCCCAGGCGAATACACTATTTATCCTGTAAGGTTCGTTGAAATAATTTTTCTTTTCACTTAACATTTATACGCCTGAATCATGCGTACTAATCAATCAAATTCAATTGTATTCGTTGCTTATTGTTACCGCTATTGTTAATATCGTCACATTAATTGCTATAAAATACATTTTCTTGAATATGCCTTAGTTATTAGTTACAGGGTGAAATTTTTCAATATTATGTATCAGATTTATTCCTGTTAATTATATTATAACTGGTTATTATTTGGATCTTATTCGGGTTTATTCTGAAAATTTAATTTTTAAAAACCGGTAAAAGACAATGAAGGTTAAAAGGTAATTTCAATTAACTAAAAAAAATTAAGCAATAAAAGAATCATTGAAATAAATAATTTTCAAAATTTTATTTTACAAAGTACTAAGCGGTTTTTTTTAGTTTCCTGGCAGAAAAAGTATGTCAACGTTTTAGAGCGATACCACACACGGCGTTTTTATGGCGGTTCCTGCCGGGGCGGCTGCCGCAGTGGTAAGACACACATAGCGGTTTCTGTCGAGGCGACGTTATCAGGAAAACAAGTGTAGATCCATTTGGCTGCAGTTTGTCAATCAGATATAATTGTTTGCTTTGGGTATCGAACTCTGAACCAGTCGCATAAAATTCCAGGTATTCTAGATTGTCTGCAAGAAAATAGCGCTAATGCGGTGGTGCGACAGATGGATTAGATACTGTGCCGAGGCGGTTTCAAATCCTTACGATGCGATTCAATGCTGTTTGTTTTGCATTATTTAAAATAGTATATTACGTAACAAGTGTTATAAGTGGAGGTATTTAGAACGAGGCGTAAGCCGCGTGCGGCAAATCTCCCAGTTTAAGAAAATCACTTTTACACGAGTAACGTACTACAATTTTTCCTTCGACCATAAAAAATTATCGGTAAACGGATCAGTCGAGGAATCATTTTATTTTATATAGAAAATTACATAAATTTATTTTCAACCAATTAGAAGGCTCCTTTTTGTTTACGTTGCTTATAGCAACGGGAGATTATCGCGATAATATTGTTAGTTCCTATTAACTTAAGGAAATTAATAAGTGATCATTTTTCTGTTAAAAATGAAGTGCTTTATATCTATTTGCAAAAGTCACTCAGAATAAAATCAAAATACATTTTGTTGCTTATAATGTTTATTGATACTAACCAATTTGCTTTACATGTCGAACACCGGGGCCAAAAGAGACAGATCAAAAATTTAAGTAGACTCATCGGAAATATGTTTTTTTTAAGTTTCATTTGAAACTATGTAGACATGTAATATTCGATGTTATGGTTAAAAACGAATTAATGTTTTTAATGTTCCTGAAATTTTTGTAATAAACCTTAGTTACTAACAAGTAAAATCAACTTATATTGTAAAAATACGTGCGTCCTATTAAACCAAACTCATCGGAAATATGTTTTTTTAAAGTTTTATCTGAATTTAAAACTATAAAGACATTGGATTTCAGATAACAAATTATTTATTTAATATTTCTCACATTTTAGTAATAAAAATGAGTTACTAACGGCTAAAATGAACTTCATTTCTAAAACTCTAATTAGTTAAAGTTAACTAAAGCCGCCGGAAATATGTTTTTGTAGCATTTTAGCAAAAAAATTACAGTAAGAAAAACCTCCAATTTATGAAATTTTCTTACCGAATCTCCCACGCAGCAGAATTAATTCCCGATAATTCTGCTGCTAGGGAGATTATAGATATAAATTAGAATATCGCCCACTTAATCAAGAATCGCTCGGACCCGTCAAATTATATAATTAAAGCAATATTCAAATTTAATTAATATTCACTGATAATTTATTGACGTCTCACACTTATAGAGCAAATTGTCATTGTCATTATGTGGTGCATACCAAACATTAAAGTGTTAATATTTTGTAAACGGTTGAAGATATAGGTATAGGGCATAACTTATAAAAAATGTCTAGAATTGACTGTAGAATGTACAAACCGCTGTGTGTGTCATCGCCCTTTGGGTTCCTAGATCTCAAAAACATGTTTTTGATTTCCGTCGGCGTCGGTTCGTCTATCTGTTGGTTCGAAAGCTTAAAAACTACTTGACGGAGAATGACGAAATTTTGTATACGGATTAAGTACTAACCTGATATAGTTTGGGTTTGCCATATACAGAATGAGTATCGGAGGAAAAAAATAATTTCATTTGTTTTTAAAATAATATCATTATTATTGTTTAGGTTAATCACATTGTCCACATAGCTGTATAGCCACGGGCATATAAAAAAAAGTAGAATGCTTATTCCCCATAAAGCATGTGTAT
Source organism: Polydrusus pterygomalis (assembly GCA_963969555.1). Taxonomy (NCBI): domain Eukaryota; kingdom Metazoa; phylum Arthropoda; class Insecta; order Coleoptera; family Curculionidae; genus Polydrusus; species Polydrusus pterygomalis. The sequence goes on from OZ018378.1 coordinate 48,754,623, forward strand.
TTAAAATAGCATCTCATGGAGAGGCTGTGTTGTCAGGGAATTAATTTCCCCTAGAAAAAAGTTGGCAATCATTTGAAATTATTTTAACGCCAACCAAAAACACTAGTCTCGCCGAACCACGGCGAGCCAATCAAAACTATTGTAATTAACTTGTTCGCATGTTTATCAATGTTGTTGGACAATTTGTTGTTATTTTTGTTATACAGGGTTGGGCAAATGTTCCGGAACGGCTTAATTACAGGCGAACGAAAAGTGATATCGGATCCGGATTTTGGGCAATCTAAAATTTTACTATTTGACAGTAATGTCACCAACTGTCAAGTGTTGACGTTAGTTTTTTTTTAATGGAACACCCTGTATATTTTTACATTTTTAAATTCCACATAAAATTATAATTATTTTTTAATAAATGCACTACTTATTAGTCTATACTTCATAGTTTCCGAGATATTGACTCTCGAAAAGTGACATTTTTGAACTTTGACAGCTTATAACTTTCTAACAGTACGTCTTAGAGCAAAACGGCTTACATGTCCCTATCTTCAATTTTTATTATCTTCCCAAAAAAAAAAACTTCCGGTTAAACCGGATGTAACTCGAAAGCAGGAAATATAGTTGTTCCGGTTAAGATAATAAAAATTGAAGATAGGGACATGTAAGCCGTTTTGCTCTAAGACGTACTGTTAGAAAGTTATAAGCTGTCAAAGTTCAAAAATGTCACTTTTCGAGAGTCAATATCTCGGAAACTATGAAGTATAGACTAATAGTGCATTTAATAAAAAATAATTATAATTTTATGTGGAATTTAAAAATGTAAAAATATACAGGGTGTTCCATTTAAAAATAAATAAAAATAACTTGCACACTTGACAGTTGGTGACATTACTGACATATGGTATAATAGTTAAATAGTAAAATTTTAGTCCTATAGATTGCCCAAAACCTGGATCCGATATCACTTTTCGTTCGCCTGTAATTAAGCCGTTCCGGAACATTTGCCCAACCCTGTATATAAACTTTCAAAACAATGCCACTGTGTTTAGTGAATAATTGTATTATAGTGCGAAAAGTGCGGCAGAGGATGGATATCTCTTTCAACAGGTAATAATAGGTGCATTGTTTTATTAAGATATTATAAATAATAGCATAAAGAACTTTTTAAAATTGTTTATGATAAACTGCTGTGCACATATTTTTTTTACCTTTCAACAAACCCAAATAACAAAATCCTGTATTCAACTTGAAGAAATAGTCCATACTTTAAGTGAAGTGTATGTTTAAAAGGGAAAGAAAATAAGACACTTTAAGTCTTCCTCCACTGGTATATTAAAATAAGTTTTATTGAAGGGTAAGTTCTCTACATGTTTCAAATGTACATACATTTATAATCAGGAGAATAGAATAAGTAATATTAGAAATACAATAGGTGCGAACAGTCCAAACGGAGCCACAAGATGACGGAAAGAACAAGTAAAGTATTTAGAAAAACGTCGAACGAAATGATAGACCTAACCAGAGGCCATTCGTGAAGTATTGGCAGAAACTAAGTTATAAAGTTATCATAGCAGTAAGCTATGTGTCATATTAGTGAGACAGCTCCATAAGTGTGAGGAGAGAGGAATACTTAAAATTGGAATGGTAGATGTTGTAAAGAGTTTCTTATAATCAAATGAGGAGTAACTAAAAAGTCACATATTGAACCAGAAACGTAAGTGTGAGGAGAAAAGAATATTTAAAATTGGAATAGTACCCGTTGTAAAAGGTTTTTTTATTATAAAATGAAGAATAACTGGAAAGTCACATATTAGTGAATGTGAGGAGGGAAGGTATTTAAATCATCTACCATTCCAATTTTAAATATTCTTCTCTCCTCACACTTATGGTGCTGTCTCACTAATATGACACATAGCTTACTGCTATGAAAACTTTATAACTTGTTTCTGCCAATACTTCACGAATGGCCTCTCGTTAGGTCTATCATTACGCTGGACGTTTTTCCAAATACTTTACTTGTTCTTTCCATCATCTTGTGGCTCCGTTTGGACTCTTCGCACCTATTGTATTTCCTATGTTCCTTATTCTCTTCTCCTAATGATGAATGTATATACATTCGAAAGATGTAGAGAATTTACCCTTCAATAAAACTTAAAACTTATTTTAGTATACCAGTGGAGAAAGACTTAAAGTGTCTTATTTCTTTCCCTTTTAAAATCCTGTATTTTCAAAGTTGGCGCGCGTCGATCGCTGCGAAGTTAGTCAGTTGGAATGATGCTGCCAACTTAAATTAGTGGATGGCAACCTAATAAAACCAAAACCTCATTCGTACAGAGATATTATATTGTGCCATTTATACAGTCTATCAAGCATTCTACTTTTTTTATAGGTCTATAGCTTATTACTTTAGGTATTTTCAATGTATTATATGGTGGTTATTTAGTACCGTTAGTAAAAAAGGTTTATAGAAAAGTCGTGATAGCAAATTACCTATATACAGAGGGTTTCCGAAATAGGTGCTGACAGTATTTCTCGGACACTATAAGAGATAGAAAGGCGGTTAAATGGGAAAAGTTTTAGGCAAGTATGTTGGCAGTTTATTGGTCCTTGTGAATCGATTGGGCAATAACAGAATTACAACCGATCTAAGGAAATGCAACATTTTAGTTTATTCAAAATATCTCGAAAATTAAGAGAACCAGAATCGATCCGCAAGCACCAATAAACAGCTAAAATAATAATTGCCTAAAACTTTTCCCATTTAACCGTCTTTCTCTCTCTCTTCGAGATCGCAATACTACTGTCAGCACCAATTTCGGGCACCCTGTATACCGGGTGTTTCTCAAAAGACGTTCACCCCTATAACTTTTCTGTATTTATAGATATTAAAATGAAATTTTTAAATTATGCATAAGAGATGAGTCTGTTAGCACTTCCGGTTTGACCGGAAGTGACCTTGACTTTGGTATTTTAAATTTAAAAACACCTCACTTCTCATTTTTTGACGTGTTATAACATTTTTATGTTTATTTTTTATTTTCAATCTAGAGTGCTACAAATTAATTAAATCTGTTAATTTATAGTCAAGTAGTATATGAAAATTAAAATTATGTCATAATAATTGACTTTCTAAGTTTCACAAGCGCTTAAAAATGAAATTTTGTTTTCTTGCCGTTTACTCCATTTTTCCAAATGGAACGATGGTAGGTAGTTCACTAGGCTATATTTAAAACGAGCATTTTTTTGCCAACAATTTGGTACCATACACTCTTATACTATTTTAAAATTGACACGAAAATTTTTTCCTTAGTCCCACTCGCAAATTTAAAAGCGTTATGCATTATGGCCTTATGGTCTTTTCTAAAGAAATATAAAGACTGCTTTAAAAAACAAGGGAATGGTTTTGAAAACCAATATGGTTTTAAATTAAAATTGTAATGTCACTCGTTTATTAAACTTGCATTGTAAATCAGATAAAATGGTTCGTTTTACTAGAAATGAACGAATTGATATGCTCCTAATTTTTGGAGTGAACAGAAAAATTTTTCTGAAGCCGCAAGATTTTATGTATTGTATGTTTTATAAACTAATGACATTACAACTTTAAATTAAAACCATATTGCTTTTCAAAACCATTCCATTGTTTTTCAAAGCCGTCTTTATATTTCTTTAGAAAAGAGAGGGCGGCAATAATGCATAACGGTTTTAAATTTGCGATTGGGATCTAAGGCAAAATTTTCGTGTAAATTTTAAAATAGCATAGGAGTGTATATGGTATCAAATTGTTGGAAAGAAAATGCTCGTTTTAAATATCCTAGTGAACCATCATCGTTCCATTTTGAAAAATGGAGTAAACGTCAAAAAAACAAAATTTCATTTTTTAAACGCTTGTGAAACTTAGAAAGTCAATTATTATGACATAATTTTAATTTTCATATACTACTTATTGACTATAAATTAACAGATTTAATTAATTTGTAGAGGTGTCATTTCACTCAGTATGTTATGCTGAATCCCAATAAGCAAAACTATACAAGATGTTCCATTTAAAATATCAAAGTCAAGGTCACTTCCGGTCAAACCGGAAAAGCTAACAAATTGAATATTATGCCAATAAATGCAGACTCATCTCTTATGCATAATCTCAAAATTTCATTTTAATATCTATAAATATAAAAAAGTTATTTATAGGGGTGAACGTCTTTTGAGAAACACCCGGTATATAAAGATTTAGGTCTAGTAGCCTAGTGAAGCATTCGTTATTTAATTATTTGATCAATATAAATCGCTTTTTATCCAAAAGGGCCAAAAAGCATTGACAAATTAAAAGTTTAATAAATATTTTGCAAACGCTAAAGTTTCCTAAAGCAACATATCAGTATTTTAAATAAATACACTACCTATAGAAATTAGAAACTACTGTACTTCGTATTATATCTAGGAACATCTATACAGTAAGGTCAGTAAGTATGCAGTTTGGTATATTATTTTATTTAATATACAATATTGTCATATTTAACGTGGGTTTGAAACAAGGGAATGTATTGGATTAATGTTATGCTTTAAGTTATCTTTGCTTGAGGCTTGAGCTAGAATAACTAACAGTAATGATGCGCAGCGCATTCTGCTTGCTTTTATTAATTTTAAAGATTGTAGTTAGTATTATTAACCATTATTGTTTATGCAATAAGCTTTACAACATTATACCGGGTGGCCCACAAAACGCAGGATTCCATAGCATCTAAACTACTAAACTTTATTTTTTTAAAAGAGTTATAGAGAAGGGCATTAGGTCTACAATTAAAACTATTTTCAATTATACAGGGTAGCCCAAAAAGTCGGAACATATCCAATATACTTTTTTTTAAATGGATATAATATGGTATATTATAATATTTTCGGATTGCTTGATCAATTTTTCAAAAATTTGGTGTTTTGCAATACTTAAAAAACAGGCAGCTATCGGTAGAACAGAAGGACAGTAATACATGAAATTTGGGTTATGGAATATAATTTTCAAGTAGCGACTACATATTTTAAAAAATAAAAATATTAACCGGAGCCTGTTAAAATGATTTTCTAAATGTAACAATTTTAAAAGTATGTTATTTTAAACACAACCCTCATTATTTTTTATGCCTAATCGAAAGGCATATTATAATACATTTTAATTGCAAGAGGAACTGGTAAACGAAATCTTGAAGATCTTACTAAATTTGTAGTCCTTTACAAAAACCTTCTACGTTCAGCCCTTTCGAATTTCAACAAAACGCTTCGAGAGTAAAAAAGCTCGCTTTAACCCTCAGACTTACAGACATACTTTAAAAAGTTTTTAAAAAAAATTAAAATAACCTTCGACGCCTTCCCCAGTTTATTTGGTTGGTTTAGACCCTCTTTACTCTCTTTTTCACGTACTCAGTATGTTTTGACTTTTATCAATTTTTTTTATATTATGTCACTTCTACACGTCAATTTTTTAATTCCATAAAAGCTCCATTAAGGTTCTACACCATTTTCTCTTCTGCTAAAACCATCAGCAATAAATAAATTTTCTGTCTCCTGATGATGAAAGTTTCTACTTTCGAAACATGTAGAGGCCCCTAATGAATTTTTATTCTATTAAATTTTGTGGAGGAAGACTTTTAGTTTTTTCTTTCTTTCCCATTTTCTTGAATGTTTTTTTTTTATATCAGGATTTACCGGTTTAAATATAATACATAATTTTCATAACACTCTACGTATGTATAAGGTGTATAAAAATGTTAATTTAAATGTTTTCCTTTTGTCTCTTGCGTAATGACATTTAATTTTTTTATCTTAATCTAATTCTTCTATTTTACAGAACCGACAATAATACTTACCTTTGTAATATTGCAAAATATCTGGTCAAGTATAGTCGAAAGTTTGAAAAATCAAACGTTAACAATGCAACTTACTCAGGAGTCCTCTCGGAGCTCTATTATTTTATTGCTATTTTGTCAAGATATAGTGCTTGTTTAGGACTTTACTTACTTGTTCAGGGTGGTTCATTAAGGGCGGCTAACGGCTGTATCTCCAAAACCATACGTGCTACGACTTTGGGGTATAAAATTTTTTCTGAAATATGAACAAAAAGATCACTGGAAATAATTTTCAAGTTCCTAGTTATACCGCGACTGTTATACTAATCACTTCAAAACAATGTAGGTCAGAGTTTTCATAATCTCAGTAATATTATATATTATATATAAATAATAACATACCCTGGGGCGGGTAGACCGCGACGGCCGTTTCGTCCTTATTAGGACTCTACAAGCAGTCATAACCCAAGCAATCCCAACAACAGCGGTAAGATTGAGTATTGCTTGGATCATGGCTGCCCGTAGAGTCCTAACAAGGACTAAACGGCCGTCGTGGTCTACCCGCCCCAGGGTATCCATTGTGCTTGGATCTCTGTGTATTCCAATATAAAAAAACAGTTACACACTTGTCCGATATAGGTACCACAATTATTCGGTTTTAATTTTACTTATACAAATGTTCAATTAGAATAGAAACTTCTTTAAAATAAGCAACAGTTTGTTAAATTCAGTTAACGCAGACCGAAATTACAGCCTTTTAAGTATTTTTAGTTGTTACTCTTCTCCACACCGTTACCATGGTAACTACGAAAAAATTGTTATTACAAAATGTATAAAGAATATGACTGAGATTATAAAACCTTAATTTGGGATCTACATTGTATTAACGTTATTAGTAGAAATTAACGAAATTGTATTATATTGCATAGTGATAATGCGTCCTAGCGGTAGATTTAGGAGTCCAAAAAAAATATTTCCAGTAATTTTTTTGTTCATATTTCATAATAAAATGTTTACTCCAAAGTCGTAGCATCTATGGTTTTGAAGAGACATCCGCTAGCCATCGTTACTGGGTATGTGATGTATATAACACGTTGGTTATAAATAAATAAGTTAATTAACAATTTTTATGTGTATTAATAAATTTTTTCAATTATATGATTTAATTTTAAAAGCTGCTTTTCACTTTATCACATAACAAAGCATGTAAAACCACTTTATATAACAGTGTAATAATTATTTTTTAGACAAGACTTATCAAATTCTTGTATTTGGTCACAAAACTAATAGCTACGCACTTTGGTTTAAGAAAAAACTGGCACGATATACACTGCGCGCCATATTTAACGCATAACGAAAAGATTGCCACAATTTTGATGTTATATATTTTCCAAATTTGTGGTTCGTTTTTAATAATTTTTTTTTCTAATTGTAGGTTTTTTCCTTAAGCATATCACTGCCTTTGTTGTTTTGCTTAAAAAAGTAACTTTGGTATTATACCGGGTGTTATAAAACTGTTATTTTTTTTACGGAAATTCAAAACACCCTGTGGGATTTACTAGCCATTGCAAGTTATTGCAATTACAGCCGAATGAAAGTCCCATGTTTCCTTTACATTTTCTTTTTTGATTCATTGGCTTATCTCTGCTTTTTCATGATATATTCAATTTTTAGTTCAACGTGACTTTTATAAAAAAATGTTTAGTTGAAAAATACAAAATAAACGAAATGCTTTGATTAATGCAACAGGAAGAAAAAACAAATTATAAAGTAAATAAAGAATCAATATCTGGCATTAATTAATTTTATTGAATCCACAAAACAGGGCAAAAAAATACAGGGAAAAAAATTGTAATTTCTAAAAGTATTCAAAAAAATTAAATATGAATAATTAGTAGCGAGTATTGCCTCCCCTTGCTCTAATGACTACTTCGCATCTTCTTGGCATACTTAAAATCAGATTTTTGATTTCATCTTGATTAATCTGATTCCATATTTCCATAAGCCTCAATCACAGATCACTTAAGTTTCTAGGAGGAGGAAGCATGGCTCTGAGATGTCCCATGTTATCCCATAAATGCTCAATAGGATTAATGTCAGAGGGCTTCTTGCTGGCCAAGGCAAAGTTAAAATTTCGGTTTCTTGGAGTTAATTTTGTACCACTCTTTTTAATTTTTTTAAATACGTTTAGAAATTACAATTTTTTTCACTGTATTTTTTTGCCCTGTTTTGTGGATTTAATAAAATTAATTAATTAATTACTATTAGATATTGATTTTTTATTTACTTTATAATTTGTTTTTTCTTGCTGTTGCATTAATCAACGCATTTCGTTTATTTTGTATTTTTTAACCAAATATTTTTTATGAAAATCACGTTGAAGTAAAAATTGAATATTTCATGAAAAAACAGAGATAAACCAATGAATCAAAAAAGAAAATATAAAGGAAACATGGGACTTTTATTTGGCTGTAATTGCGATAACTTGCAATGGCTAGTAAATCCCACAGGGTGTTTTGAATTTCCGTAAAAAAAAACATAACAGTTTTATAACACCCGGTATAATACCAAAGTTACTTTTTTAAGCAAAACAAAAAAGGCAGTGATATGCTTAAGGAAAAAACACACAATTAGAAAAAAAATCATTAAAAACGAACCACAAATTTGGAAAATATATAACACCAAAATTGAGGCCATTTTTTCGTTATGCGTTAAATATGGCGCGCAGTGTATTTATTATTTATTCCCTTTAAAAGGCGAACACCATAGTATAATTAAGGTACGTTAATTATTGTAACAAAGGCAATTTAATTGTTATAAAATTGTAGTTTTGGCAAATTTTTATATTATTGGCACGTCACTAGAACTGCCTAACGACTCTTGCTACATTAATAAAGAAATAATTGTCCAATGACTGCCAGAAAGTGTGCAGCATATAGGAAAAATGATTATTTTTGAATTTAACAAATTAATTTTTCAATCCTGGTCTTGTAGTATACGGGAGAGTCAAAAATTCGAATTTGGTTTAAAAGTAAAGTATGTACCTCCATTTTTTACAAAAAAAGTTATACCCAAATATCAAATTTTACTTACTTTGGTCCAAAAATGGGAATTAATCGTTTTTTGTGAGTTACCCTGTATAAAAACTAGATCGCAATCATACAGTACACAAATCCCATTTCCTGTACACTTTATTAGAGATAACTGTAAATGTTATGTTAGATTAGTCAGTTTTAAAACTCTAATTGTATTTTTTTGTGTTTGTGCAAGTTTTGTACAGTTATTATTTTAACTAAAACTATTTTCCAAATGATACCTTTATTCCTTTATTTAAATTTAACTGAATAAGTCGCAAATAACGATTAATTCCTATTTGGTATTTGGAAATTATAAGTAAAATACTTAGTTATAAATAAAAAATTGTTGCTTTGTTATCCAAAATGATGGAGATCCGTCATCTTGGAAAACATATTTAAATGGAAAGGTGGGTCAAGTAATTGTAAAGGGTTTTTTAAGCTAAATTCAACTGCCCCATTTAAACACTCCAAAATTTGTCGTTTCAAAATGGCGATTCGGAAAAATATAAAAATATTTTTTTGGATCTTAAAAAACAAAACAATTAAATAAATATTTCATATATCATTTGCACGTTCATACCGAATTTGAATAAAAAACATACCCGAGATTACAAGGGGGGAGGGCGGACTTTATAGACGCACCCTCAAATATTTACATTGCTTCTATGAGACGCCGTAAATGTTTTTAAAATTCAATTTCAATTTAAGTCTTAAATAATAACATGTTTGTAATTTTCAAATACATACTTTCCTTTCGACAGATTTTAATCGATCATCGATTGTTTAAAACTAACAATATTTATTCGCCTATCCAAGTAAAGTAAAAAACTGAAAATTTCTTAATTCAACCAAACATCAAATTTCATATTTCGGTTTTTTTTTGATTTATTGAAAAAACCTTTTCTCTGTAAAACTTCTATAATGTCCGGTATAACCGGAAATTACAGAAATGTCATAAATATATTTCTGATAAAGTCAAATATGCCTTTTTCACCAAATTTTAAATAAATTAACTTTATTAAATTTCAGAGCTCTTTATAAAAAAAATTTAAAATCAAGTAGCAACACTGCATCGTCAAAAATATTTCAGATAAATAAAGCATGTCCGTTTATGTAAAAGACCAAATTTCGATTCGTTATCTATCGTTAGTTATAGCGGGTGTTTCTCAAAAGACGTTCACCCCTATAACTTTTCTGTATTTATAGATATTAAAATGAAATTTTGAGATTCTGCATAAGAAATGAGTCTGTATTTATTGGCATAATTTTCAATTTCTTAGTACTTTCGGTTTGACCGGAAGTGACCTTGCATTATGAGTGAAATGGCACCTCACTTGTCATTTTTTGACGTGTTATAACATTTTTATGTTTATTTTTCATTTTCAATCTAGAATGCTACAAAAACAAACGAGCATTTTTTCCAACAATTTGATACCATGCTATTTTAAAATTGACACGAAAAAATTTGCCTTAAGTTCCCAATCGCAAATTTAAAAGCGTTATATGCATTATTGCCGCCCTCTATCTTTTCTAAAGAAATATACAGGCGGCTTTGAAAAACAAAGGAATGGTTTTGAAGACCAATATGGTTTTAAATTAAAATTGTAATGTCATTCGTTTATTACACTTACATTTAAAAATGAACAAATTGATATGCTCCTAATTTTTGGAGTGACCAGAAAAATTCTTCTGAAGCCGCAAGATTGTATGTATTATATGTTTTATAAACTAATGACATTACAACTTTAAATTAAGGCCATATTGCTTTTCAAAACCATTCCATTGTTTTTCAAAGCCGCCTTTATATTTCTTTAGAAAAGAGGGGGCGCCAATAATGCATAACGCTTTTAAATTTGCGATTAGTATTTAATGCAAATTTTTTCGTGTCAATTTTAAAATAGCATAGGAGTGTATGGTATCAAATTGTTGAAAAAAAATGCTCGTTTTAAATATCCTATTGAACCACCATCGTCCCATTTGGAAAAATGGAGTAAACGACGAGAAAACAAAATTTCATTTTTTAAACGCTTGTGAAACTTAGAAAGACAATTATTATAACATAATTTTAATTTTCATATACCACTTGACTATAAATTAACAGATTTAATTAATTTGTAGCACTCTAGATTGAAAATAAAAAAAAAAACATAAAAATGTTATAACACGTCAAAAAATGACAAGTGAGGTGTCATTTCACTCATAATGTTATGCTGAACCCAAATAAGTAAAAATATACAAGATGTCCCATTTAAAATATCAAAGTTAAGGTCACTTCCGGTCAACCCGGAAGTGCTAACAAATTGAAATGTATGCCAATAAATGCATACTCATCTCTTATGCATAATCTCAAAATTTCATTTTAATATATATAGATATAAAAGTTATAGGGGTGAACGTCTTTTGAGAAACATCCGGTATACGTCTAACACCGCGAATGACCTTGTTGGAAGCTGAAATTTTAAAACATTTTAAATTGTACAAGTAGTAGTAGTTGTAGTAACAATATTTATTTAGCAGTATGCTACAATTTAACAAGTATTATAAAATATTAAAACAAAATTTTTCAGTTTTTTAAATAAAAATCTTTAAAAAAATTTTTTTAAAGAGCTTTGAAATTAAGTTAACTTATTTAAAATTTGGTAACACAGGCATATTTGGCTTTATCAGAAATATATTCATGACATAATATCTGTAATTTTCGGTTATACAAGTTTTACCGAAAAAAGGTTTCTAATAAGGCAAAAAAACCCAAATATGAAATTTGGTGTTGTTTGGTTGAATTGAGAAATTTTCAGTGTTTTACTTTACTTGGACAGGTGAGTAACTATTGTAAGTAACGTACCATCCACATCCACCGAATACACACTGTATATTATGCACAGATGAATAATGTTTTGTGAAAAGTTAATAATAAACAAATTTTCATTTGTTCCACACTTTTTTGACAACCTGTAGACATTTCAATTTCAAAATTGCAGAGGATTTTATTTAATGCTTTGAGAAGTGAAAAGCAGTTAAATTTACTGATATTCTTTATTTCTTTTAAGCCTGTTTAAACTAATTTTTTGTTATTGCATGTTCTGTAGGAAAGGCCCGGAATGAAAACCGTATAGCCGTAGAAGCATGGATGATCCATATTGGCTGCAATTCAGTGTTGTCATTCGTTAAACACACTCGTGCAATTTGAAGAGATACACAAGACACTTACATATATTGGAATATATCAAAAATATCTACCTTTTATTTTATTAGATAGAAAATGCTGTGATTTTAATGTACTGTTATCGTGATAAGATAAACAAAAATTGCGGGATAAATACATTTTTTTAATTAGTAGTAGGTACGTCTTGGTTTTAGGTATAATAATAAAGTTTCGTAAATAATTTATCAAAAATAGGGAACTATTTAATTTTAAAAGTATTTCTGTAAAGTTACAGTGGATATTACGGTGTTATCAAACTACGGTCAAGCAAATATATATCACTCATCTCATTCATAAATGTACTTTTACGCCGAGCCTACAACTCACTGTTTGTAGAGCACATTCTATCATATGATATGTCTATGGCACTTACTTGTAAAATGAGAATAAACAGTAAGGGTGCATTAAATAAAATAAGTATGCAAAAAGAGGATCAAATGAAAACGAATTTGTTTTCATCGGTAAGTATGATTATGTTTTAATATTTGTTTGCTAGTCTGACACCAAACGTTATATATTTGACGGCAACTTTTTGCTCAATAGTCACTTTTTTCGGAAAACCATAATAAGCCGCAGCACGAAAACGCTTTTACAGACAAAACTAATATTTGGTACAAACGTCATCTAATGAAGGCTACAAGAGGAGATACGGCCGCCGATAAAATAGACTTATTTCTGATAGGATTGAACTTATAGCACACAGTGGTGCACGAGCACAAACACCAGGATTGCCTTGTCTATAAGGATGGCAGGGGAAAAGTCCCTTACAAGGCAAAATTTAGGGTCTTTCGCACCTCATTGCCAAAAGAATAAAATTACCTTACCTTACCCCTATCGAGATATTCATGACCTTCCTACATAAAATCTTCTCTCATCTTCTCCTAAACAACATCTCTTCTTATCTTCATTCAGCCGACCATGCTTGCGGAACAATACTTCAGTACCTATGTTTTGAATTTTTTTCTTTAAATATTCATAACATTTACCATTATAAAGAGCATTACCCCTTTTTTAAAGCTTCATTAAAGTTGCTAAAGCAGTATCTATATTTTATTCATTTTTGTCATCTCCTGACACTCTCACTTTGTACGCTCGAAACATGTTGGGATAATCTGAAATAATCTTGATTAGGTATTCTAATAAACCTGTGAAGAAAGACTTTGTTTTTCTTCTCGTTCCTATAAGTTGAATACCTAAAGACCTCTAGACACCATTTTAAATAAAATAAGTTTTTCACACTTGGAGCATGAACATATTTACATTTTTTTTTTAATATATAGAGAGAGAGCGTCTTTTAAACTTTTTGAAGCAATAGTTCAAGGAAAATAAGCGTATCTAATACGTGTGCATGTAGTGTTGTAAATAATATCTACCAAAAAATGCATAGGGAGAATCGGCCTTCGTTACATACCATAACTATTATACTACTCCATACTTAATACAAAATTGAAATACTTTTACCCCTATTTGGGTAAAATAAGATCATGCAACTTTCTAGATACTCGTACTAGTCATCGTTTTTACGCTTCCAAGTCAAATCAATAAGTATAATCAATTCAAATCAGATAATACTCTACCTGCCGTTCGTGTGTATTTGGAAACAGCTCTGTTGCATCACGTCAAGTGTATCCTTTCCGCAGTGGTTAAATAGAGCTACAGTGTCATGGCCCTACCTGTTCTACCACCTACAGTTTATATTTTTTATTTTTAAAGAAGTTAGCAAAGTAATTATAACTGGAACGCAGTCGGTCGCGCTTTATCGAAGCGATTATGCGTAAATCGGTAACGCAGGTTTCGCGGGCTTAGCCCAGTTAGGACCTGTATATATGCCGCTTTTGTCTAATCACAGTAAAAATCATAGACGATGGCCTTGAATAAAAGATAGATACCTAATTTTGTTTGGACAGCGGCGCCTAAGGCCCCAACCAATGGAAATATTTCAGTTGCTGCACGCGCGCCGATAGCCATATCGCGCGGTACGCGGTTTAGTTATTACTTTCGTCGCCAGTATATACAAAAATCTTTGCATTCCATTAACAAGTGAGGACCTTCTGTTGAACAAGCGATTGACTATAAATTATTGACCAAATTTAGTATTATTCGGCCGTGGTCCAAACATTTTTTTAACCCTATAAATAATTTTGGCCCTACCTTTACTAAAATGTCACGAGACGCCACCGCCTTTGAGATATATGAGCCTAGTTTTTTAAACTTTACTATATTTATATTTTAATCCTACAGAATAGAGCGAGAAAAAATAAAATTACGTAATTGTATGGTAGATATTGTAACACAAAGAGCGTAAAATAATTCTTGATGTAAAACGTGTTGCAATTTCTACCATACGTTGCAATAATTTTAGGTAAAAATAGTTTTTACCTACGTGAAAAATTTCTGTAAAAAATAGTCCAGTGCCTTTTAGGTTTTCCAGTAAATTTAATTTTTTTAAAATTCTGTTACTTTAAAACCTTATGCGATTGAAAAGTATTTCCTTTTGCGGTCCATATATGCATGAAAAATGATTATTTTTCAGCTATTACTTTTATTACAAAATTTATTAACAATATTAGCTAGAGAGACAGTCGATTAAAATCACAGTAAAACAAAAATTTCTGAAAAATTTAAATTTATAATAAAGTTGTTATAGAATGTCTCTTTGCCAAAGAAAACTATTATTGTAATGTATTGTATAATGAGAAATTCGATGATAATATGGTATTATTTTTATCCTGCTGCAGTTATTGCTTAGTCTTTTTTTACATTTAGAGCTTTTTTGCCGATTTTATAAATGTTTTTTTATGTATATAGTGTAGCCTACCTGTATATTTTTATTTTATTTAATAAATACACGTTCTTATTTATAAAATGTGTTTAATTTCTATTCGACAGTTACGTAAATACAGATCGAATCAACGATCTTTTTGATGCTCAGCCGCGGCGCAATTTCGTTACTTCTTCGTTTTATCCACAAATACCCCTCTTAAGGAGTACAATTACCTAGTTTTGCGTTAAAAAATGTTAGATTTATAATATACAGTTTGACCAGTAAAGTCCGCTACATATGGGATTTTTTTTATTAATAACTTTATTCGAAATTTGACTTTGGCATCAAGTTCTGCTTCGATCGAGATGAAAATTAAACAAAAAAATAGTAATAGATGTGTTTTGGACTTCCATTGCCTTTAGTTTTTCATATCACAACGTTTCAACTGAAAAGTATCTCCAGTCGTCTTTAGGTGAAAACTAAACAAGTTACAAGCCTATTTATACTACCTAGGGGGGGGGGGGGCGGAGCTAGTGACGTATGGTCGGGTGCAGTCGTGAGTCATCTGCTTACGTCGTACCCTAGGTAGTATAAATAGGCTCGTAGCTTTCTAACTTGTTTAGTATTCACGACTGGAGATACTTACCAGTTGAAACGTTGTGATATGAAAAACTAAAGGCAATGGAAGTCCAAAACACATCTATTACTCAATATACATCATTGTCTACAACCTTCAAACAATCACAAAAAAATAGTAGTCACGTGATTCGCATTATCTCAATTTTTAATTTTTACCAAAAAATAATTCAAAAGTGGGGGTTGTTTCTGAAAGTATCGAAAAAAGTTATTAGAAAAAGTTTTTTTAAATGCAGTTTCTAGCCCACATGCAAAATTTTAGGTGTATAAGATAATTTTGATTTTTGCCCATATTCTGTAAATTGCACCACTTTTGCAAAATAAGAGTCAACGCAACCTACATAAAACTTTGTTTTGACAATGCTTTATTTCAGATACATTTTCATTAAAGTAGTAGAAAAACACACATTTAATATGGCGCATATTAAATGTGTGTTTTTCTACGAAATCAAAATTGGGCTAATAAAATTTGGTCGCATGTGATGCAAAGTTTATTTGTTTTTGACCCTGTATGAGGTAACTTCATAAAATAAGTATTTTTGAAAACGTAGTTTGTGTCTGAAAGTACTACACCTTAATATTAAGACAAAAAGAACACAGTGTCATCAGTAAAGTAATCATTAAGTGGAAAATAAATTTTAGTGGTGGGTAAAAAATCAAAATTATCTTATGCAGCTGAAATTTTGCATGTGGGCTAGAAACTGCATTTAAAAAAACTTGTTCTAATAACTTTTTTTGATATTTTGAGAAATAACCCCACTTTTGGATTATTTTTTGGAAAAAATTAAAATTTGACAGATAATGCGAATCATGTGACTATACCTACTATTTTTTTGCTTAATTTTCATCTCGATCGAAGCAGAACTTGATGCCAAAGTCAAATAAAGCTATTAATAAAAACAATCCCATATGATGCGGAATTTACTGGCACACTGTATAAACAAAGCAGAAAAAAAATACGCGTAAGTTTGTCAAAATTTCGTGTTATTAACTTAAAACTAGGTAACTGCTACCCAAAGACTGGTATTTAATTGCTTTTTGGAGTAAACGAAATATTGATAGGAAAATGAAATGGCGAATGCGTCACTAGCGGTTGCTGGTAATATAAAATATTAAGTTTAAAAAAAAAAAATCGGTCCATTTATCGTTTTCGATAGGGCCGTCCACAAGCCAATTTTTTGAGAATGTAAAAGGTTCTCTATAAAGAAATGTGAATTTTTAGAGCTCCTCGTTCTCATTTGTTAAGAGTTTACATAACCAGATCATGCCTAGTCAGTAAAAAGTTATTCAATTCAAAGACGATTTCGTTATGATCCAAATCACATTGAATATCAAATTCAATGAAATTACGCATGTTTGCTGCGGGTGGTCGTTTGGTAACAATTCTTTGACTAAGCTTAGACGATAAGTTGTGTCCAATTTTTTGAGAATGTAAAAGGTTCTCTATAAAGAAATGTGAATTATTAGAGCTCTGCGTTCTCATTTGTTAAGAGTTTACATAACCAGATCATGCCTAGTCAGTAAAAAGTTATTCAATTCAAAGACGATTTCGTTATGATCCAAATCACATTGAATATCAAATTCAATGAAAGTACGCATGTTTGCTGCGGGTGGTCGTTTGGTAACAATTCTTTGACTAAGCTTAGACGATAAGTTGTGTCCAATTTTTTGAGAATGTAAAAGGTTCTCTATAAAGAAATGTGAATTATTAGAGCTCTGCGTTCTCATTTGTTAAGAGTTTACATAACCAGATCATGCCTAGTCAGTAAAAAGTTATTCAATTCAAAGACGATTTCGTTATGATCCAAATCACATTGAATATCAAATTCAATGAAAGTACGCATGTTTGCTGCGGGTGGTCGTTTGGTAACAATTCTTTGACTAAGCTTAGACGATAAGTTGTGTCCAATTTTTTGAGAATGTAAAAGGTTCTCTATAAAGAAATGTGAATTATTAGAGCTCCTCGTTCTCATTTGTTAAGAGTTTACATAACCAGATCATGCCTAGTCAGTAAAAAGTTATTCAATTCAAAGACGATTTCGTTATGATCCAAATCACATTGAATATCAAATTCAATGAAAGTACGCATGTTTGCTGCGGGTGGTCGTTTGGTAACAATTCTTTGACTAAGCTTAGACGATAAGTTGTGTCCAATTTTTTGAGAATGTAAAAGGTTCTCTATAAAGAAATGTGAATTATTAGAGCTCTGCGTTCTCATTTGTTAAGAGTTTACATAACCAGATCATGCCTAGTCAGTAAAAAGTTATTCAATTCAAAGACGATTTCGTTATGATCCAAATCACATTGAATATCAAATTCAATGAAATTACGCATGTTTGCTGCGGGTGGTCGTTTGGTAACAATTCTTTGACTAAGCTTAGACGATAAGTTGTGTCCAATTTTTTGAGAATGTAAAAGGTTCTCTATAAAGAAATGTGAATTATTAGAGCTCTGCGTTCTCATTTGTTAAGAGTTTACATAACCAGATCATGCCTAGTCAGTAAAAAGTTATTCAATTCAAAGACGATTTCGTTATGATCCAAATCACATTGAATATCAAATTCAATGAAATTACGCATGTTTGCTGCGGGTGGTCGTTTGGTAACAATTCTTTGACTAAGCTTAGACGATAAGTTGTGTCCAATTTTTTGAGAATGTAAAAGGTTCTCTATAAAGAAATGTGAATTATTAGAGCTCTGCGTTCTCATTTGTTAAGAGTTTACATAACCAGATCATGCCTAGTCAGTAAAAAGTTATTCAATTCAAAGACGATTTCGTTATGATCCAAATCACATTGAATATCAAATTCAATGAAATTACGCATGTTTGCTGCGGGTGGTCGTTTGGTAACAATTCTTTGACTAAGCTTAGACGATAAGTTGTGTCCAATTTTTTGAGAATGTAAAAGGTTCTCTATAAAGAAATGTGAATTATTAGAGCTCTGCGTTCTCATTTGTTAAGAGTTTACATAACCAGATCATGCCTAGTCAGTAAAAAGTTATTCAATTCAAAGACGATTTCGTTATGATCCAAATCACATTGAATATCAAATTCAATGAAATTACGCATGTTTGCTGCGGGTGGTCGTTTGGTAACAATTCTTTGACTAAGCTTAGACGATAAGTTGTGTCCAATTTTTTGAGAATGTAAAAGGTTCTCTATAAAGAAATGTGAATTATTAGAGCTCTGCGTTCTCATTTGTTAAGAGTTTACATAACCAGATCATGCCTAGTCAGTAAAAAGTTATTCAATTCAAAGACGATTTCGTTATGATCCAAATCACATTGAATATCAAATTCAATGAAATTACGCATGTTTGCTGCGGGTGGTCGTTTGGTAACAATTCTTTGACTAAGCTTAGACGATAAGTTGTGTCCAATTTTTTGAGAATGTAAAAGGTTCTCTATAAAGAAATGTGAATTATTAGAGCTCCGCGTTCTCATTTGTTAAGAGTTTACATAACCAGATCATGCCTAGTCAGTAAAAAGTTATTCAATTCAAAGACGATTTCGTTATGATCCAAATCACATTGAATATCAAATTCAATGAAATTACGCATGTTTGCTGCGGGTGGTCGTTTGGTAACAATTCTTTGACTAAGCTTAGACGATAAGTTGTGTCCAATTTTTTGAGAATGTAAAAGGTTCTCTATAAAGAAATGTGAATTATTAGAGCTCCTCGTTCTCATTTGTTAAGAGTTTACATAACCAGATCATGCCTAGTCAGTAAAAAGTTATTCAATTCAAAGACGATTTCGTTATGATCCAAATCACATTGAATATCAAATTCAATGAAATTACGCATGTTTGCTGCGGGTGGTCGTTTGGTAACAATTCTTTGACTAAGCTTAGACGATAAGTTGTGTCCAATTTTTTGAGAATGTAAAAGGTTCTCTATAAAGAAATGTGAATTATTAGAGCTCCTCGTTCTCATTTGTTAAGAGTTTACATAACCAGATCATGCCTAGTCAGTAAAAAGTTATTCAATTCAAAGACGATTTCGTTATGATCCAAATCACATTGAATATCAAATTCAATGAAATTACGCATGTTTGCTGCGGGTGGTCGTTTGGTAACAATTCTTTGACTAAGCTTAGACGATAAGTTGTGTCCAATTTTTTGAGAATGTAAAAGGTTCTCTATAAAGAAATGTGAATTATTAGAGCTCCTCGTTCTCATTTGTTAAGAGTTTACATAACCAGATCATGCCTAGTCAGTAAAAAGTTATTCAATTCAAAGACGATTTCGTTATGATCCAAATCACATTGAATATCAAATTCAATGAAAGTACGCATGTTTGCTGCGGGTGGTCGTTTGGTAACAATTCTTTGACTAAGCTTAGACGATAAGTTGTGTCCAATTTTTTGAGAATGTAAAAGGTTCTCTATAAAGAAATGTGAATTATTAGAGCTCCTCGTTCTCATTTGTTAAGAGTTTACATAACCAGATCATGCCTAGTCAGTAAAAAGTTATTCAATTCAAAGACGATTTCGTTATGATCCAAATCACATTGAATATCAAATTCAATGAAAGTACGCATGTTTGCTGCGGGTGGTCGTTTGGTAACAATTCTTTGACTAAGCTTAGACGATAAGTTGTGTCCAATTTTTTGAGAATGTAAAAGGTTCTCTATAAAGAAATGTGAATTATTAGAGCTCCTCGTTCTCATTTGTTAAGAGTTTACATAACCAGATCATGCCTAGTCAGTAAAAAGTTATTCAATTCAAAGACGATTTCGTTATGATCCAAATCACATTGAATATCAAATTCAATGAAAGTACGCATGTTTGCTGCGGGTGGTCGTTTGGTAACAATTCTTTGACTAAGCTTAGACGATAAGTTGTGTCCAATTTTTTGAGAATGTAAAAGGTTCTCTATAAAGAAATGTGAATTATTAGAGCTCTGCGTTCTCATTTGTTAAGAGTTTACATAACCAGATCATGCCTATAGTCAGTAAAAAGTTATTCAATTCAAAGACGATTTCGTTATGATCCAAATCACATTGAATATCAAATTCAATGAAAGTACGCATGTTTGCTGCGGGTGGTCGTTTGGTAACAATTCTTTGACTAAGCTTAGACGATAAGTTGTGTCCAATTTTTTGAGAATGTAAAAGGTTCTCTATAAAGAAATGTGAATTATTAGAGCTCCTCGTTCTCATTTGTTAAGAGTTTACATAACCAGATCATGCCTAGTCAGTAAAAAGTTATTCAATTTAAAGACGATTTCGTTATGATCCAAATCACATTGAATATCAAATTCAATGAAAGTACGCATGTTTGCTGCGGGTGGTCGTTTGGTAACAATTCTTTGACTAAGCTTAGACGATAAGTTGTGTCCAATTTTTTGAGAATGTAAAAGGTTCTCTATAAAGAAATGTGAATTATTAGAGCTCTGCGTTCTCATTTGTTAAGAGTTTACATAACCAGATCATGCCTAGTCAGTAAAAAGTTATTCAATTCAAAGACGATTTCGTTATGATCCAAATCACATTGAATATCAAATTCAATGAAATTACGCATGTTTGCTGCGGGTGGTCGTTTGGTAACAATTCTTTGACTAAGCTTAGACGATAAGTTGTGTCCAATTTTTTGAGAATGTAAAAGGTTCTCTATAAAGAAATGTGAATTATTAGAGCTCTGCGTTCTCATTTGTTAAGAGTTTACATAACCAGATCATGCCTAGTCAGTAAAAAGTTATTCAATTCAAAGACGATTTCGTTATGATCCAAATCACATTGAATATCAAATTCAATGAAATTACGCATGTTTGCTGCGGGTGGTCGTTTGGTAACAATTCTTTGACTAAGCTTAGACGATAAGTTGTGTCCAATTTTTTGAGAATGTAAAAGGTTCTCTATAAAGAAATGTGAATTATTAGAGCTCTGCGTTCTCATTTGTTAAGAGTTTACATAACCAGATCATGCCTAGTCAGTAAAAAGTTATTCAATTCAAAGACGATTTCGTTATGATCCAAATCACATTGAATATCAAATTCAATGAAAGTACGCATGTTTGCTGCGGGTGGTCGTTTGGTAACAATTCTTTGACTAAGCTTAGACGATAAGTTGTGTCCAATTTTTTGAGAATGTAAAAGGTTCTCTATAAAGAAATGTGAATTATTAGAGCTCCTCGTTCTCATTTGTTAAGAGTTTACATAACCAGATCATGCCTAGTCAGTAAAAAGTTATTCAATTCAAAGACGATTTCGTTATGATCCAAATCACATTGAATATCAAATTCAATGAAAGTACGCATGTTTGCTGCGGGTGGTCGTTTGGTAACAATTCTTTGACTAAGCTTAGACGATAAGTTGTGTCCAATTTTTTGAGAATGTAAAAGGTTCTCTATAAAGAAATGTGAATTATTAGAGCTCTGCGTTCTCATTTGTTAAGAGTTTACATAACCAGATCATGCCTAGTCAGTAAAAAGTTATTCAATTCAAAGACGATTTCGTTATGATCCAAATCACATTGAATATCAAATTCAATGAAAGTACGCATGTTTGCTGCGGGTGGTCGTTTGGTAACAATTCTTTGACTAAGCTTAGACGATAAGTTGTGTCCAATTTTTTGAGAATGTAAAAGGTTCTCTATAAAGAAATGTGAATTATTAGAGCTCCTCGTTCTCATTTGTTAAGAGTTTACAAAACCAGATCATGCCTAGTCAGTAAAAAGTTATTCAATTCAAAGACGATTTCGTTATGATCCAAATCACATTGAATATCAAATTCAATGAAAGTACGCATGTTTGCTGCGGGTGGTCGTTTGGTAACAATTCTTTGACTAAGCTTAGACGATAAGTTGTGTCCAATTTTTTGAGAATGTAAAAGGTTCTCTATAAAGAAATGTGAATTATTAGAGCTCCTCGTTCTCATTTGTTAAGAGTTTACATAACCAGATCATGCCTAGTCAGTAAAAAGTTATTCAATTCAAAGACGATTTCGTTATGATCCAAATCACATTGAATATCAAATTCAATGAAAGTACGCATGTTTGCTGCGGGTGGTCGTTTGGTAACAATTCTTTGACTAAGCTTAGACGATAAGTTGTGTCCAATTTTTTGAGAATGTAAAAGGTTCTCTATAAAGAAATGTGAATTATTAGAGCTCTGCGTTCTCATTTGTTAAGAGTTTACATAACCAGATCATGCCTAGTCAGTAAAAAGTTATTCAATTCAAAGACGATTTCGTTATGATCCAAATCACATTGAATATCAAATTCAATGAAATTACGCATGTTTGCTGCGGGTGGTCGTTTGGTAACAATTCTTTGACTAAGCTTAGACGATAAGTTGTGTCCAATTTTTTGAGAATGTAAAAGGTTCTCTATAAAGAAATGTGAATTATTAGAGCTCTGCGTTCTCATTTGTTAAGAGTTTACATAACCAGATCATGCCTAGTCAGTAAAAAGTTATTCAATTCAAAGACGATTTCGTTATGATCCAAATCACATTGAATATCAAATTCAATAAAATTACGCATGTTTGCTGCGGGTGGTCGTTTGGTAACAATTTTTTGACTAAGCTTAGACGATAAGTTATGTGTCCAATTTTTTGAGAATGTAAAAGGTTCTCTATAAAGAAATGTGAATTTTTAGAGCTCCTCGTTCTCATTTGTTAAGAGTTTACATAACCAGATCATGCCTAGTCAGTAAAAAGTTATTCAATTCAAACACGATTTCGTTATGATCCAAATCACATTGAATATCAAATTCAATGAAAGTACGCATGTTTGCTGCGGGTGGTCGTTTGGTAACAATTCTTTGACTAAGCTTAGACGATAAGTTATGTGTCCAATTTTTTGAGAATGTAAAAGGTTCTCTATAAAGAAATGTGAATTATTAGAGCTCCTCGTTTTCATTTGTTAAGAGTTTACATAACCAGATCATGCCTAGTCAGTAAAAAGTTATTCAATTCAAAGACGATTTCGTTATGATCCAAATCACATTGAATATCAAATTCAATGAAAGTACGCATGTTTGCTGCGGGTGGTCGTTTGGTAACAATTCTTTGACTAAGCTTAGACGATAAGTTGTGTCCAATTTTTTGAGAATGTAAAAGGTTCTCTATAAAGAAATGTGAATTATTAGAGCTCCTCGTTCTCATTTGTTAAGAGTTTACATAACCAGATCATGCCTAGTCAGTAAAAAGTTATTCAATTCAAAGACGATTTCGTTATGATCCAAATCACATTGAATATCAAATTCAATGAAAGTACGCATGTTTGCTGCGGGTGGTCGTTTGGTAACAATTCTTTGACTAAGCTTAGACGATAAGTTGTGTCCAATTTTTTGAGAATGTAAAAGGTTCTCTATAAAGAAATGTGAATTATTAGAGCTCTGCGTTCTCATTTGTTAAGAGTTTACATAACCAGATCATGCCTAGTCAGTAAAAAGTTATTCAATTCAAAGACGATTTCGTTATGATCCAAATCACATTGAATATCAAATTCAATGAAATTACGCATGTTTGCTGCGGGTGGTCGTTTGGTAACAATTCTTTGACTAAGCTTAGACGATAAGTTGTGTCCAATTTTTTGAGAATGTAAAAGGTTCTCTATAAAGAAATGTGAATTATTAGAGCTCCTCGTTCTCATTTGTTAAGAGTTTACATAACCAGATCATGCCTAGTCAGTAAAAAGTTATTCAATTCAAAGACGATTTCGTTATGATCCAAATCACATTGAATATCAAATTCAATGAAATTACGCATGTTTGCTGCGGGTGGTCGTTTGGTAACAATTCTTTGACTAAGCTTAGACGATAAGTTGTGTCCAATTTTTTGAGAATGTAAAAGGTTCTCTATAAAGAAATGTGAATTATTAGAGCTCCTCGTTCTCATTTGTTAAGAGTTTACATAACCAGATCATGCCTAGTCAGTAAAAAGTTATTCAATTCAAAGACGATTTCGTTATGATCCAAATCACATTGAATATCAAATTCAATGAAAGTACGCATGTTTGCTGCGGGTGGTCGTTTGGTAACAATTCTTTGACTAAGCTTAGACGATAAGTTGTGTCCAATTTTTTGAGAATGTAAAAGGTTCTCTATAAAGAAATGTGAATTATTAGAGCTCCTCGTTCTCATTTGTTAAGAGTTTACATAACCAGATCATGCCTAGTCAGTAAAAAGTTATTCAATTCAAAGACGATTTCGTTATGATCCAAATCACATTGAATATCAAATTCAATGAAAGTACGCATGTTTGCTGCGGGTGGTCGTTTGGTAACAATTCTTTGACTAAGCTTAGACGATAAGTTGTGTCCAATTTTTTGAGAATGTAAAAGGTTCTCTATAAAGAAATGTGAATTATTAGAGCTCCTCGTTCTCATTTGTTAAGAGTTTACATAACCAGATCATGCCTAGTCAGTAAAAAGTTATTCAATTCAAAGACGATTTCGTTATGATCCAAATCACATTGAATATCAAATTCAATGAAAGTACGCATGTTTGCTGCGGGTGGTCGTTTGGTAACAATTCTTTGACTAAGCTTAGACGATAAGTTGTGGCCAATTTTTTGAGAATGTAAAAGGTTCTCTATAAAGAAATGTGAATTATTAGAGCTCTGCGTTCTCATTTGTTAAGAGTTTACATAACCAGATCATGCCTAGTCAGTAAAAAGTTATTCAATTCAAAGACGATTTCGTTATGATCCAAATCACATTGAATATCAAATTCAATGAAAGTACGCATGTTTGCTGCGGGTGGTCGTTTGGTAACAATTCTTTGACTAAGCTTAGACGATAAGTTGTGTCCAATTTTTTGAGAATGTAAAAGGTTCTCTATAAAGAAATGTGAATTATTAGAGCTCCTCGTTCTCATTTGTTAAGAGTTTACATAACCAGATCATGCCTAGTCAGTAAAAAGTTATTCAATTCAAAGACGATTTCGTTATGATCCAAATCACATTGAATATCAAATTCAATGAAAGTACGCATGTTTGCTGCGGGTGGTCGTTTGGTAACAATTCTTTGACTAAGCTTAGACGATAAGTTGTGTCCAATTTTTTGAGAATGTAAAAGGTTCTCTATAAAGAAATGTGAATTATTAGAGCTCTGCGTTCTCATTTGTTAAGAGTTTACATAACCAGATCATGCCTAGTCAGTAAAAAGTTATTCAATTCAAAGACGATTTCGTTATGATCCAAATCACATTGAATATCAAATTCAATGAAATTACGCATGTTTGCTGCGGGTGGTCGTTTGGTAACAATTCTTTGACTAAGCTTAGACGATAAGTTGTGTCCAATTTTTTGAGAATGTAAAAGGTTCTCTATAAAGAAATGTGAATTATTAGAGCTCTGCGTTCTCATTTGTTAAGAGTTTACATAACCAGATCATGCCTAGTCAGTAAAAAGTTATTCAATTCAAAGACGATTTCGTTATGATCCAAATCACATTGAATATCAAATTCAATAAAATTACGCATGTTTGCTGCGGGTGGTCGTTTGGTAACAATTTTTTGACTAAGCTTAGACGATAAGTTATGTGTCCAATTTTTTGAGAATGTAAAAGGTTCTCTATAAAGAAATGTGAATTTTTAGAGCTCCTCGTTCTCATTTGTTAAGAGTTTACATAACCAGATCATGCCTAGTCAGTAAAAAGTTATTCAATTCAAACACGATTTCGTTATGATCCAAATCACATTGAATATCAAATTCAATGAAAGTACGCATGTTTGCTGCGGGTGGTCGTTTGGTAACAATTCTTTGACTAAGCTTAGACGATAAGTTATGTGTCCAATTTTTTGAGAATGTAAAAGGTTCTCTATAAAGAAATGTGAATTATTAGAGCTCCTCGTTTTCATTTGTTAAGAGTTTACATAACCAGATCATGCCTAGTCAGTAAAAAGTTATTCAATTCAAAGACGATTTCGTTATGATCCAAATCACATTGAATATCAAATTCAATGAAAGTACGCATGTTTGCTGCGGGTGGTCGTTTGGTAACAATTCTTTGACTAAGCTTAGACGATAAGTTGTGTCCAATTTTTTGAGAATGTAAAAGGTTCTCTATAAAGAAATGTGAATTATTAGAGCTCCTCGTTCTCATTTGTTAAGAGTTTACATAACCAGATCATGCCTAGTCAGTAAAAAGTTATTCAATTCAAAGACGATTTCGTTATGATCCAAATCACATTGAATATCAAATTCAATGAAAGTACGCATGTTTGCTGCGGGTGGTCGTTTGGTAACAATTCTTTGACTAAGCTTAGACGATAAGTTGTGTCCAATTTTTTGAGAATGTAAAAGGTTCTCTATAAAGAAATGTGAATTATTAGAGCTCTGCGTTCTCATTTGTTAAGAGTTTACATAACCAGATCATGCCTAGTCAGTAAAAAGTTATTCAATTCAAAGACGATTTCGTTATGATCCAAATCACATTGAATATCAAATTCAATGAAATTACGCATGTTTGCTGCGGGTGGTCGTTTGGTAACAATTCTTTGACTAAGCTTAGACGATAAGTTGTGTCCAATTTTTTGAGAATGTAAAAGGTTCTCTATAAAGAAATGTGAATTATTAGAGCTCCTCGTTCTCATTTGTTAAGAGTTTACATAACCAGATCATGCCTAGTCAGTAAAAAGTTATTCAATTCAAAGACGATTTCGTTATGATCCAAATCACATTGAATATCAAATTCAATGAAATTACGCATGTTTGCTGCGGGTGGTCGTTTGGTAACAATTCTTTGACTAAGCTTAGACGATAAGTTGTGTCCAATTTTTTGAGAATGTAAAAGGTTCTCTATAAAGAAATGTGAATTATTAGAGCTCCTCGTTCTCATTTGTTAAGAGTTTACATAACCAGATCATGCCTAGTCAGTAAAAAGTTATTCAATTCAAAGACGATTTCGTTATGATCCAAATCACATTGAATATCAAATTCAATGAAAGTACGCATGTTTGCTGCGGGTGGTCGTTTGGTAACAATTCTTTGACTAAGCTTAGACGATAAGTTGTGTCCAATTTTTTGAGAATGTAAAAGGTTCTCTATAAAGAAATGTGAATTATTAGAGCTCCTCGTTCTCATTTGTTAAGAGTTTACATAACCAGATCATGCCTAGTCAGTAAAAAGTTATTCAATTCAAAGACGATTTCGTTATGATCCAAATCACATTGAATATCAAATTCAATGAAAGTACGCATGTTTGCTGCGGGTGGTCGTTTGGTAACAATTCTTTGACTAAGCTTAGACGATAAGTTGTGTCCAATTTTTTGAGAATGTAAAAGGTTCTCTATAAAGAAATGTGAATTATTAGAGCTCCTCGTTCTCATTTGTTAAGAGTTTACATAACCAGATCATGCCTAGTCAGTAAAAAGTTATTCAATTCAAAGACGATTTCGTTATGATCCAAATCACATTGAATATCAAATTCAATGAAAGTACGCATGTTTGCTGCGGGTGGTCGTTTGGTAACAATTCTTTGACTAAGCTTAGACGATAAGTTGTGTCCAATTTTTTGAGAATGTAAAAGGTTCTCTATAAAGAAATGTGAATTATTAGAGCTCCTCGTTCTCATTTGTTAAGAGTTTACATAACCAGATCATGCCTAGTCAGTAAAAAGTTATTCAATTCAAAGACGATTTCGTTATGATCCAAATCACATTGAATATCAAATTCAATGAAAGTACGCATGTTTGCTGCGGGTGGTCGTTTGGTAACAATTCTTTGACTAAGCTTAGACGATAAGTTGTGTCCAATTTTTTGAGAATGTAAAAGGTTCTCTATAAAGAAATGTGAATTATTAGAGCTCTGCGTTCTCATTTGTTAAGAGTTTACATAACCAGATCATGCCTATAGTCAGTAAAAAGTTATTCAATTCAAAGACGATTTCGTTATGATCCAAATCACATTGAATATCAAATTCAATGAAAGTACGCATGTTTGCTGCGGGTGGTCGTTTGGTAACAATTCTTTGACTAAGCTTAGACGATAAGTTGTGTCCAATTTTTTGAGAATGTAAAAGGTTCTCTATAAAGAAATGTGAATTATTAGAGCTCCTCGTTCTCATTTGTTAAGAGTTTACATAACCAGATCATGCCTAGTCAGTAAAAAGTTATTCAATTTAAAGACGATTTCGTTATGATCCAAATCACATTGAATATCAAATTCAATGAAAGTACGCATGTTTGCTGCGGGTGGTCGTTTGGTAACAATTCTTTGACTAAGCTTAGACGATAAGTTGTGTCCAATTTTTTGAGAATGTAAAAGGTTCTCTATAAAGAAATGTGAATTATTAGAGCTCTGCGTTCTCATTTGTTAAGAGTTTACATAACCAGATCATGCCTAGTCAGTAAAAAGTTATTCAATTCAAAGACGATTTCGTTATGATCCAAATCACATTGAATATCAAATTCAATGAAATTACGCATGTTTGCTGCGGGTGGTCGTTTGGTAACAATTCTTTGACTAAGCTTAGACGATAAGTTGTGTCCAATTTTTTGAGAATGTAAAAGGTTCTCTATAAAGAAATGTGAATTATTAGAGCTCTGCGTTCTCATTTGTTAAGAGTTTACATAACCAGATCATGCCTAGTCAGTAAAAAGTTATTCAATTCAAAGACGATTTCGTTATGATCCAAATCACATTGAATATCAAATTCAATGAAATTACGCATGTTTGCTGCGGGTGGTCGTTTGGTAACAATTCTTTGACTAAGCTTAGACGATAAGTTGTGTCCAATTTTTTGAGAATGTAAAAGGTTCTCTATAAAGAAATGTGAATTATTAGAGCTCCTCGTTCTCATTTGTTAAGAGTTTACATAACCAGATCATGCCTAGTCAGTAAAAAGTTATTCAATTCAAAGACGATTTCGTTATGATCCAAATTACATTGAATATCAAATTCAATGAAAGTACGCATGTTTGCTGCGGGTGGTCGTTTGGTAACAATTCTTTGACTAAGCTTAGACGATAAGTTGTGTCCAATTTTTTGAGAATGTAAAAGGTTCTCTATAAAGAAATGTGAATTATTAGAGCTCTGCGTTCTCATTTGTTAAGAGTTTACATAACCAGATCATGCCTAGTCAGTAAAAAGTTATTCAATTCAAAGACGATTTCGTTATGATCCAAATCACATTGAATATCAAATTCAATGAAAGTACGCATGTTTGCTGCGGGTGGTCGTTTGGTAACAATTCTTTGACTAAGCTTAGACGATAAGTTGTGTCCAATTTTTTGAGAATGTAAAAGGTTCTCTATAAAGAAATGTGAATTATTAGAGCTCCTCGTTCTCATTTGTTAAGAGTTTACATAACCAGATCATGCCTAGTCAGTAAAAAGTTATTCAATTCAAAGACGATTTCGTTATGATCCAAATCACATTGAATATCAAATTCAATGAAAGTACGCATGTTTGCTGCGGGTGGTCGTTTGGTAACAATTCTTTGACTAAGCTTAGACGATAAGTTGTGGCCAATTTTTTGAGAATGTAAAAGGTTCTCTATAAAGAAATGTGAATTATTAGAGCTCTGCGTTCTCATTTGTTAAGAGTTTACATAACCAGATCATGCCTAGTCAGTAAAAAGTTATTCAATTCAAAGACGATTTCGTTATGATCCAAATCACATTGAATATCAAATTCAATGAAAGTACGCATGTTTGCTGCGGGTGGTCGTTTGGTAACAATTCTTTGACTAAGCTTAGACGATAAGTTGTGTCCAATTTTTTGAGAATGTAAAAGGTTCTCTATAAAGAAATGTGAATTATTAGAGCTCCTCGTTCTCATTTGTTAAGAGTTTACATAACCAGATCATGCCTAGTCAGTAAAAAGTTATTCAATTCAAAGACGATTTCGTTATGATCCAAATCACATTGAATAACAAATTCAATGAAAGTACGCATGTTTGCTGCGGGTGGTCGTTTGGTAACAATTCTTTGACTAAGCTTAGACGATAAGTTGTGTCCAATTTTTTGAGAATGTAAAAGGTTCTCTATAAAGAAATGTGAATTATTAGAGCTCTGCGTTCTCATTTGTTAAGAGTTTACATAACCAGATCATGCCTAGTCAGTAAAAAGTTATTCAATTCAAAGACGATTTCGTTATGATCCAAATCACATTGAATATCAAATTCAATGAAATTACGCATGTTTGCTGCGGGTGGTCGTTTGGTAACAATTCTTTGACTAAGCTTAGACGATAAGTTGTGTCCAATTTTTTGAGAATGTAAAAGGTTCTCTATAAAGAAATGTGAATTATTAGAGCTCTGCGTTCTCATTTGTTAAGAGTTTACATAACCAGATCATGCCTAGTCAGTAAAAAGTTATTCAATTCAAAGACGATTTCGTTATGATCCAAATCACATTGAATATCAAATTCAATAAAATTACGCATGTTTGCTGCGGGTGGTCGTTTGGTAACAATTTTTTGACTAAGCTTAGACGATAAGTTATGTGTCCAATTTTTTGAGAATGTAAAAGGTTCTCTATAAAGAAATGTGAATTTTTAGAGCTCCTCGTTCTCATTTGTTAAGAGTTTACATAACCAGATCATGCCTAGTCAGTAAAAAGTTATTCAATTCAAACACGATTTCGTTATGATCCAAATCACATTGAATATCAAATTCAATGAAAGTACGCATGTTTGCTGCGGGTGGTCGTTTGGTAACAATTCTTTGACTAAGCTTAGACGATAAGTTATGTGTCCAATTTTTTGAGAATGTAAAAGGTTCTCTATAAAGAAATGTGAATTATTAGAGCTCCTCGTTTTCATTTGTTAAGAGTTTACATAACCAGATCATGCCTAGTCAGTAAAAAGTTATTCAATTCAAAGACGATTTCGTTATGATCCAAATCACATTGAATATCAAATTCAATGAAATTACGCATGTTTGCTGCGGGTGGTCGTTTGGTAACAATTCTTTGACTAAGCTTAGACGATAAGTTATGTGTCCAATTTTTTGAGAATGTAAAAGGTTCTCTATAAAGAAATGTGAATTATTAGAGCTCTGCGTTCTCATTTGTTGAGAGTTTACAGAACCAGAGAGTTAAAATCATGTCTAGTCAGTAAAAACTTATTCAAAGACGATTTCGTTCGCAATAAAATAAATTAAAGTAAAATTTAAAATAAAAAAAGTAAAAATATATAATTATTATGACAGACTCGACAAAATAATCATTGAGGATAACGACAAACAATTATAGTTTAAAAAAGGTGACTTGTACCTAATGTTTTTACTATAAAGCCCGTCAGGCCGTTTTACAGTCAGAAGTGAGTAAGTAAAAAGTGTCATTAGGAGAATTGCGCTTCATAGACAAGGCCAAGTAGTGTTCTTCGTGGTAGTAAAGAGGTGTTTTTTTACCTGTATTTAACTTTTGTTAAACAATTTTACCTTGACAAACTAACCGCGCCCCCGAAAAAAGGCATTTAATAAAAAAAAAAAAGGTAAATAAAAATATAAAAAATTTAAAATATAGCCAATATTTTGAGCTTGGACGAATAAGTTAGCTCGTTTATGTACTCGGTTTTTGTAATATATTTGTTTTTGTATTACAAGTAATTTAACAAAATTAATTTAAGATAATATATACCATGTTAAAAAAATATGGCGTCAGTAAAATATTTTTCCTAAAGGTCATGATTTCCAAAAGAAGAGAAACTGTTTGGTCGTTAAGATATTATTACAGTCATTACTATAACATATTTTATACTTTAAAGCCTTTTGGGCTTTAAGTACAAAATGTAAGAGTAATATAAAGTAAACATCACCTCAGAAAATGTTCACATTTGTAACCTGACCGTGAAGATATATTAAAGACAAAAGGAAGTAATTTATTCTTCATTTATGAGCCTAAAAGATTTTGAGGTTTAAGGCCCAATCTAAGGTAAAAAAATAATCGACTTTATCGTTTATTACTGACCTTCTTAGACATAACTTGAAATTAAGTCGATTTACAAGGTAAATAATATCTACTATTTTGGACCATCTGGGCCTCTTATATTCTTTGACTTTGAAGACGTAATAATAAGATCGAATCACTTTCCTTTAATCAAACAGTTAGTCTCTTTGGCCGTTTCATCCAAAAAGCCGACTGGCAGTAAAAAATAGACCATTTTTTACTCAAATAGGCCGTTTTCTCCAAATTAGAGGTCGCCAAGGCTTTAAATGTTTGTTGGGAAGCTTTCTCCAGAGCGGTTGTTTGGATTTCCTTTAGGATATTTAAAATGTAACTAAATACTTTAAGGGTGTTGTGTAGGATAACGGAAAAGGTGATCCATACAAATTATATAAAATTTTTTTATTAACACGTAAATAATATCATTTATAATAAATTATTATATACAATCGAGTGCAAAATAATAGCAGCGTCACACACTCTAAGGTTGTTACTACGGCCGGCCAGGTTGTGCATGCAGTTTTCACAGGTAAAACATGAGTTTTGCTTCTCCACATGTAGTATTGTACAGGCCGTTGTAAAAGTCTGAGCGCAAAATTGAGAAATATAGTATCAATGTTAATTACACATAAGAGGATTAGTGAAGTCGTATAATTGCTTTCCAGAAGGAACATAGTTAATTATTAAGGATAAGTCAAAGTTCTATCTTCCTTCTCACAGTTTGAGGACAGGACTTTGATTTCTACCCTCAATAGTTAAAATAGTATCTCTTCAATGCAACAAGTCCTCTTCTAGTAGTTAACTGTCGATACTGGTGCACCCAGACTGGGATGCACTTCCCTGAGCCTAACCTCACCACGAGAAACTACACATATTACATACATACTAACAGTGTTTACCATTATAATCACTATTCCGTTGACAGGTTTTTGGAGGTAGTACTTACTTAAGAAAAACAAAAATGGCCGATTCGGTATTCCGAACTTTCTAAAATTCCTTGGTGCGCCACTCTGTGTAACCCTTATTTGAAATAAATAAAAACTGTTATTATTTTGCACAGGTGTACCTTGCAGTAAAAATTATAACAAATAATAAAAAAAAACTGTAAAAAGTAAATGCGCATAGACCAAAATTATTATACCATAAACAATTAACCAGAGTACCATTCAGCTAATGTAATGTTCATAATAAATTTTCGGTACTGTGACAAAAGCGTCTATACAGTGTCCGCAAGAAAGTTCGCATCAAATGGGATTTTTTTTTATTTTTAGGTATAGGTAAAAATTGAAAAAGCAGTTGGTTTTTGCTTACCTAAAAACCAAAAATGACGTATACTGAAGCAGCTGCACGACTTGCGTTACCTGTCAAATTTGACATTTTTAATAAAATAGGTTCAAAAATGCCCTTATTTATCAAAGTATCAAAAAACTTTATTTGAGAAAGTTATTTATTTAGACATTTTTAGTTTGTACGAAATTTTGACAGTCTAATACAATTTTTATTTTTTGCCAGGTTCTTGAAAATTTTGATCAACCCCGTAGATTAACTTTTATACATCGATGTAAAACCATTTGCCTTTACTTCATTTGTAATCTTAATGCAATTTTGTGTAAAATTTTTGTTTCCAATTATTTATTTTGCTTCAAAAACTGAAATTGTTATTGATCAGTATGTAATGTTTGATGCAAAGTTTATCTAATTACATCAGTTTTGCCAAAACCGACGTTTCTCATTTTTCTTAAGTTAGTAAACAGATGTACAAAAAGGAAATATTAGGAAGCTTTCGTTGAAATTTTACCTAATTAATATTGGATTAAAAAGAATATATATTAATCGCTCGAAACATTTTATTCAACAAAAATATAGTTTAATATAATTAATTTAATTTAATATTAATTAAGTAAAATTTCAACGAAAGCTTCCAATATTTTCTTTTTGTACATCTGTTTACTAACTTAAGAGAAATGAGAAACGTCGGTTTTGGCAAAACTGATGTAATTAGATAAACTTTGCATCAAACATTACATACTGATCAATAACAATTTCCGTTTTTGAATCAAAATTAATAATAGGAAACAAAAATTTTACACAAAATTGCATTAAGATTACAAATGAAGTAAAGGCAAATGGTTTTACATCGATGTATAAAAGTTAATCTACGAGGGTTGATCAAAATTTTCAAGAACCTGGCAAAAAATAAAAATTGTATTAGACTGTCAAAATTTCGTATAGAGGCTAAAAATGCCTAAATAAACAACTTTCACGAATAAAGTTTTTCGATATTTTAATAAATAAGGGCATTTTTGAACCTATTTTATTCAAAATGTCAAATTTGACAGGTAACGCAAGTCGTGCAGCTGCTACAGTATACGTCATTTTTGGTTTTTAGGTAAGCCAAAACTAACTGCTTTTTAAATTTTTACCTATACCTAATAATAAAAAAAAATCCCATTTGATGCGGACTTTCTTGCGGACACTGTATATCGGACGCGAACTTTGGCATCAACCAATCAGAATACGTCGCTTCGGCGCGAGATTACGAAAGTTGTCCCCTTATTATAATAGGGTTTATAAGGTAACATCAACAAAGTATCATCTATTTCTAATATACAGGTTTTTAGATGATCTCGATATCTCAATTTTTAAAGGAAATATTCAATTTTTTAAATAAAATGCGAATTTCTACGATTTTTTTATGGGCAAAATTTAGAAATAATGATTCGCCTACCATTCATTTTAAAACTAAGTAAGCAGAGTAAGCTTACGTCATTATTGATTATTATTAAGTAATATTGACAGTGGCAGTGCTAAAATAATTTTTCGTGTCAACATGGTTCTTAGTGCTACAGCCAAAGCAAAAGTTGTTGCTTTAATAGACCGAGGGCATAATAAAAGTGACGTGGCTCGTATGTTGGGATTTTCACGATATCTATAGTTCGAGACACGTGGAATAGATACCTACACAGAAAGAGGCAATTTAAATAGGCGACAGGGGTCTGGAAAAAAGAAAATACGTTCTCTTCTGCTGCAATATCTGCTTCTTTAAGAAATGATTTACAAATGGTACGCACAGTCACAATAAGTAATTATACCGTTCGAAGAAGGCTGAAAGAAGCTGGGCTTCGTTCGCGTAGACCAGCAAAAGCACCTAAGACTACTTCCACGACATAGACGGGATCCTGAGATTCGCAAGGGCACATATGAATTGGACTCAGGAGCAGTGGAGTAATGTTCTTTTTACTGACGAATTAAGGGTTTGTCGTTGGTCGCCTGATGGTCGTGAACGAGTGTACAAAAGACCAAATGAGAGATTTGCTGACTGCACTATAATAGAGCTCATATCGTATAAAGGCGGTTCTGTTATAGTGTGGGCAGGTATTTGTCCTGGAGCGCGAACTGATGAGACAATGGAGCTTTGAATGCCATGCCACAGATACATCGAAGAATTTCTTGAAGAAGGTTCCGTTCGCTCCTTTAATTGGAGACAGTTTTATACTAATGCATGATAATGCACCGCCCCATACTGCACAGATTGTTACACAGTACCTCGATGAAGTTGCTATTAGGAGATTGGATTGGCCTGCTTGTAGCCCGGATATGAACCCAATCGAACATCTCTCGGATCGGCTAAAAAGAGCCGTTCGCCATCGTCTTGTGCAACCAATCACTCTTCAAGAATTAAGGGCATCACTTACCAATAAATACGCACAGATTCCCCAAGAACGGATAATCTGTCATTGCACCTAGAGGGGGCCATACACGCTATTAAAATACGTTCGCTACTTTTTTTATTACTTTCATTTCTTTTCCTTGTTTTGGTAACATTCGAATAAAGGAAATCGTAAAAATTCGCATTTTATTTAAAAATTTGAATATTTCCTTTAAAAATTGAGATATCGAGATCATCTAAAAACCTGTATATTAGGAATAGATGATACTTCGTCAGAAAATAAATGACAATGAAACCAAATGTTTCGGATCTTCTACAGGGTGTTTTAAAGTTGGTACAAAAAAACATAAATATTTTTACCCCTGTATAATACCACTCCAGCAAATAGAACTAATTTTGGAGCAGCATGGTATATCCTTAACAAAATTATCTACAAATCTGTAGAAAAACATAAAAATCAGATTAAAAATAGAAAAGTTACAAAGCAACAAATTTTGCCAAAATTTTAGGGTGGCGGTTTTTTGCGGGGGAGTTTATGTTTAAAGTTTCAGGTTAGAAAACAAAGTATAAAAGTGAGTATGTATGTAATGTAAATCTAAAATCTACAACCACATAATATGATACCAATAAGGTAACAAAATGCACACAAATATGTATGTATTAAAGTATCTACTTCACTTACTGTACTGAAATAAGTTTTATAACAATAAATTTAAAGATCGATTATTTTTTTCCTCAGATGATGACTGTGCTATTTTGATTAAATTTCTTTTAGGTAGAAGATAACCTTAATTGGTTTTCCATTAGATGGGAAAGGATGCATCCATTCTTTTTTAAAGAATGTGGATTCACAGAAATTGTATTTATATTGTCGGACTTGTTTTTAACATAGTTGATATTGCGTACTTTTCTTTTATGTCTCAAGATACTAGATCAAGATTATTAAATGGCCTGTTACACTCTTCTAATTAAAATTTCTTTTAATTCACATATAGAAGTAAATATTTTTGCTTCTCATCTTCAAAGGGATTTAAAATGCTCATTAATCTGTAGGAACAAATATTACAATAAAACATAACTTAACGTTTATAAACACACTTTAACGATACATATGATTATTATTAATGTTTATAAAACAACATCTAACAAGTAAGGTTAGGTTCGTAACCGATATCTTTTTATATTTTATATAACACTGTCTGATTGGTTGGTTCCAAAGTCAACGGCCGAAATGTAGGCTCTTGTGAAGTGTGCAGCATATTATTGTGGTAATATATATATTTGAAATTAATAAAATTATTTTATTTCAAAAAGTTCTCCATGTCTTCAAACAAAACAATACCCATCAAATCCAATAAGTTTTACCAGGAATAGTTAAAAATGCGTAATTTGCTTTAAAGTAAAGTACCCCCCCTTTTAAAGGTTGTTTTAATTTTAAAGTTATACTCAAATTTCAAATTTTGTTTATTTTGGGCATAAATATGAGTTAAATAATCGGGTTCTTGTGAATTACCCTGCATGGAAAGTAGATTCCAATCTTGCAGTACGCAAATCCTATTTTCTAACTTTATTATAGATACCCGTAAATATTATGTTAGATTAGTCAGTTTCAAAAATGAGAATAATAATAATAAAAAAGACATTTATTTGTGTCAAAATATAAAATAATTTTAAAAAAATTTTATAATATAGGTAACTGAAAGTAACTATCGGTGACAGTAACATACTAGTTGGCACAAAAAGGTAGGATTTTGATTAACAATTAATCAGTCTTCCAATCCGACCCTAAGATAATGTTTTTTAAAATGTCTTAAAAATAAAAACGAAAATTTTAAGTATTTTTGCTGCATACCGTATTTTATTTTTTAAGGAATCAAAATAATTTTATCTAACTGAAATTTTGAGACATCGTAAACTATGAGCTACGGGGGGGGGAAGGTCCGGAGGGATATCGCCCCTTGGTTAAAAGAACCTCTGGTGACCTACTATCTGACATTCGATAAGAAACCCATAATACCATATTTTTGCATGGTGCTTGAGAAAAAATATCAATTAGTCCTCATAGAAAGGTAATTGTACTATGCATTTACCAAGAAAATATAGGAACAATCCAAGAGCACCTTCCTTACAAGGACCGTACCATACCGTTTGCCAATGAAGCAAACTATGACACTGAATAAAAAGCTTAGTTGAAACTCTCCTATGGAATCCGCAAAGCCAATCTTTCTCTATGAACATGTCGCAGAAGAAGACAGATGCACTTACGGCTCTGTAATCTGGTGGAATAAGGGCCAGCAACGAATAGCTCAAGCAAAAATCTCTGGACTACAAAGGCAGCATGCCTTGCGATTACTGGAGCTATTCGCAGCATCTATGGAGGTACCATTGGGACTAATTCCTCCTCACATCCATTTGGAGAATCAACTCAAAGGGGCAACCTATAGACTGTACAAAGTAGCTATTAATACGGAGAGTCATGCATCCTAGAGGGCAATGTTGGAGAACACATGACCTGCGGCATGCTGGAAATGCCTTCAGACATCAAGACAAAAAAAAACGACGAACCGCCCTACAATTAACTGACAAACTACTAAAGCTTAATAGATCACACCCTGAAGCACTAGTGGGGTTGTGTAACATCCACTGCAGATTGAGACACCATATGCATTAAACATAGACAAAGGTCTACGGCATAAAATTGGACTGGCGCAAAATGATGAATGCCGGCTTTGCATGGAAGATGCAGAAACAGCGGAACACGTATTGTGCGCCTTCCCCGCAACAGAACCAGATTCACCCTATTCGGCGAAGTGGCGAAAGACATAAAGAATGTCTCCCCGCAATACTATAATTAGCTTTATCAAGATCTAGAGCTATTGCATACGCCAACTTAAAATATCTTGAAAACGGTATATTTATTCCTAAAACTAGAAGGTTTTTTATTTATTTAGATTTTAATCGTGATCCTTACAAAAACTGAAAAGTTCACAAACACAGATGATTTCTAGTTTTCTCCGAAGGGGGCAGATGTTACAATTCGGGTATAATTTGGGTACTCTTACCCCAATTTTGTATTTTTGACGCTTCCTCATAAACCATAAGACTCACCGGATTTGATGGGTATTATTTTGGTCTGAGGTTAAAGCATGCAAATATCATATTTATATAAATATTAAAATATAGGATATATATCAAGTATATGATATTTATGTGTATTTTTCAACATGTATTTCCCAATCCAAAGTAAATAATAAATGATACAACATGGATAGTTTAGCTGCTTTTTGACATTGCAACCTATTTCTGAGTTTGAATTGCACTAATTCGAATGATGAGAAGTATCTCATCTCTCTAAAGCTGCTTTTGGTGCATTAGCTATTAGCTTAGAAGTCGCATACATATCTACATAAAATGCTATTGCAAGAAGACAGCGCAGAGATAAAGCAATTTGAAGGTAAAAAAAATTAAAGGGTACTCAACTCAATATCTCGTACACAACACTTACTGTAAAAAAATCGTGTAAAATCTTGTAAGTATACATTATTTTTATACACAGAGATCACAATGATAAGTATAAAAATATCTTGTACCAGTTAGAAGCTCTACTAAGGAAACATACAACTTTAAATTTGACAATAATGACGTTATAGAAATAGTTTTCTCGCAATTAAAGCAATCAGTAGATCGTTTCTGCCAATGTCATTGATATCCCAATTAAAGCAGTCTGGTCTGTTAATTATTGTTTAAAAACTATACCCGACAAATCTTACAACTTATATTTTATTTTCTCCGCAATTGGTGGAATTTTTTTTTGCAGAACTATGTCCATGCAATGCTGGTTTGATACATATAATATCAAAATCTATGATATTGTTTCTGGATCCCAATCGAATTTGGTGCGTTTCTTTAAGTTACTTAAGGAATTCATATCTTCATCTGGAATAGTAAAATTAAGTTGAAAGTTTTCTTCCATGTGCTGTTTTGATGCGGCCTTAGGTATTACAGCTACTCCTTGTTGCAGAGACCATTTTAGTATTATCTAAAACACAAGTTTGATTTATTAAGTTGTAATCGCTGAAGATTGCAGCTGATATTTAAATAAAACTCAAATAATAAAAAAAGTTAGTGATATGCAGTTTATGCAGCAACGAAATTTTTTTTTGGGGTACATGTCAATTATACCTGCTGCTGCTATTTAAACGAACGGAACGAACGTAGCGTTTGTAAATTAATTTTAATTTTTTTAGTGATGCAGATTGAAAACCTACCCCGTAGGGGTTAAATTCCCTGCTATATACGAATTTCCCAAAACCCGAAGGAAAATAGTTACAGGATAAAAACTTCGAAAAGTAACGTTTGTTAACGAATTTTAATTTTTTAGGAGCGAAGACTAAAGACGATAAATTCAAATGGTAGAATTGCAATCTTCGTTAGTGATGCGACGACCGAATATTACCAACCGAATATTCCCATAAATTCCGTAACATACGATAATATTCGCTCACCCTCAAAGGAATATTCGCTTTTGGGTAACATATTACGGAAATATTACGGTTATACCGAGAACATTTCCGGTAATATTACCCAAATACATCCGCGTCAAATTCTGTCTAGTTCCGCGGAGTTCTCATGTACTTGAAAAGCTAAAAGGTATCCTGAAGCCTATAGTTAAATGGATAAAGATTTTAGAAGGCGATGCAGCAAGCATTTATCAGGTTTTTATAGATCTAACGGCAATTGAGGGATATATTAATGATAATATTAAATCGTTGCCAATACAATCCAACGAAAAAAAGGAACTTATTTCTCCGTTTACAAAAAGGGAAGACCTTATCTTAAAACATATCCATTTAGCTGCCTATTTATTGGACCCTTGTTTAAATCCATCTGAATTGGAGCTATACAATGCTCAGCATATTACAGCAATGCAGTTCATAGACAATTTAATTTCAAACCATCCTCAGTTTCAAGAACACAAAGAAACTATTACTCTTGAGCTTACAAACTACTTAAGCAGGAATGATCTATGGAGTATTGATTTTGTGTGGGAAAGTGCCAAAAAGTCCGACTATTACTTGGTGCAAAGGCATTTGTAATAAAACCAAACTTAAAAATGTAGCTGTTGCCATTCTAGGATTACCACCATCAACAGCTACTACAGAAAGGTCGTTTAATACCTATTATTTTATTCACTGTAAAAAAACAAATAGGTTAACTACAGAAAGAGCGTGAAAACTTCTATATATTGCTCATAACTTAAAACTTTTAGATCAACTATGCCAATAAATGCAGACTCATCTCTTATGCATAATCTCAAAATTTCATTTCAATATCTATAAATACAAAAAAGTTATAGGGGTGAACGTCTTTTGAGAAACGCCCGGTATAAACAGTAAGCATGAGTTTTCTACAATCCCAATTACCAAAAAATGTGCTTATTTTTTTTTTTTTTTTTTTTTTTTTTTTTTTTTTTATGATCGAGCACAAGCACTATAGGAAAAATCCTTTAAGGCGCTCTGGGAGCGGTGCGTGTGCGAAGAAAGCGATTCACGTTTTTCTTGAATCGTTGGAGGTTATATTCGGTTGGAAACACGGTCTCAGAAAGGCCGTTCCACAAAGATGACGTCCTCCAAATGAAAGAGTTCTGAAACAATGATGTTCGGGGTGTACTAAGTTGAACCACATAGGGATGGGCGGCAGTGGTTCGTCGTGTGTTTCTGCTATGCATTACTCTAGGTGGAATCGAGCGGGCAATATCTGTCGAACACTTGCCGTGAAAATATCTGTAGAAGAGAGTCAAATCACCAACCTGTCTTCGACGTTCTAAGCTGTCGAGGTTCTTAGTCAGCTCGTGGTCGCCGATTAGACGAACGGCTCTCCTTTGGATGGAATCCAACAACCGAAGGGTATGCTTCGGTGCAGAACTCCAGATATGAGAGCAGTATTCCAGTGATGGTCGAATCTGGGCTTTATAGAGTGTCAAAAGTTGTTGAGGTGTATACAACTTTTTGGTACGGAAAAGTATACCGAGCTTCTGAGAAGCTGCCCTGGCGATTGCCACAACGTGATTATGCCAAGACATATTTCCTCCTAGGTTGACACCCAGCAAATTAATAGACGAAGTCAGTGGAATTGCGTGTCCTGCCATAACGATATCGGGTTCTGCAATGTTGACCTTCTTAGAGAAAACTGCAGCCTGGGTTTTTTGAGCGTTAAATTCGACTTGGTTACTGTCACCCCAAGACAAAATTTCTTCTAGGTCTTTATTGAGGCGTGATACCTCAAGTTGTCTGCGAAGATGTGCGTCAGCAGCCGATGTTTGAGATTTCAAAGTAAAAGATGAGATAAGTGAGGGGTTCCGAGCAAAAGTGGTGTAAGTCATAAAATTTAAAAAATGAAGTTATTATAGAAAACTACTCTTTATGTTCATATTTTTTCACTGCCACAGTGGTGTAAGTCAGTTGTTCATAAATAAAGTAATAGATGGAGCTACTCTATTTATGCTCTGAAATATAATTAACATTTTTCAGTGCATAAGTGGTGTAAGTCACTTAACCGTCAAATTTCGCTCCGAAAACACAAAAAAATTTTACTATAAAGTTTTTTCCACAAAATTTAATTTGCACTTCAAGCCCCCTATAAAAGATTCCTGCCGAACTTGCGATGAACTGAATTTGAAACTCCTTACAGAAAACAACGAAGAAATTAAAGCAAACCTTCAATCCCAAAAAAATGTTCATCTAGCAAAGGCTAAACAAGCACGAGACTCGTTAAACAAGAATAGGGATGAAGCATCAGACATAATTTATGTAGCAACATTTGACCTACAAAAAGCGTTACCATTCCCAAAGTTAAGTACATCAGTAGCTTACTACAAAAGAAACATGTACATTTACAATTTTGGAGTTCATTCATTTAATTCAATGAACGGATTCATGTACATGTGGGATGAAACAGAGGAAGGTCGAGGCTCGCAGGACATTGCAAGTTGTCTGGTGAAACACTTATTGGACAACGCACGTGAACACGACCATATTATTTTGTATTCCGACTCTTGCACTGGACAAAACCGTAATATAAAATTAGCACTCACGTTATTAAAGTTGGTTTAGAATCAAAACATGAATGCTAGCACTATAGATTTAAAATTTTTAGTTTCTGGACACTCCTTTCTACCTAACGACGCTGATTTTGGGGTAATAGAAAAAGCCAGTAAAAAACACACTCAGATACATGGTCCAGAAGATTGGATAGGCATTGTAAAGGGGGCAAAACGAGTAAAACCCTATCAAGTATTTGAGATGAAAAGAACTGAATTTCTATCCACAAAAAGCCTTGAAGATTCTATAACAAACCGTAAAAAGAATGTTAGACACCAGACATTTAGCTGGCTTAAAATTAGGTGGCTCAGATTTGAACGTGGTTTACCATTCCATTTCAAGTACAAAGAAACTCTTAACGAAATCATGGATTTTAATGAAGTTTCCTTATCAAAAGCTGGAAAGGGAAAAAAAGCTGTTGCACTACCTGAAAATCAGGATATTTTATATCCCCTAAGGCGTCCTGTTACGCAACAAAAAAAGCGCGACATATTGGATCTATTACCTTACATTCCCCCTATTCATCATGCTTATTTTAAAAATCTTCCGACAGAAATCAGAACTCGTCAGTCACAAACATCGCAGGAAGGAAGCTCCTCAGATGAAGATGAATTGCATTTCGATTAGAAACTTATTAGTTAGTTAGTTATTAGAGTTAGTTAGTTAAGGTTATGACATATTTTTTATTCTTAATAAAAATTCTAAAATGTTCTACTTTCATTATTTCAATTATATTTCGGGGCAAAAGTGGTGTAAGTCAAATTATTATTAGTTTTTTCTTATTATTTAATTAATTATTCAACAATCGGATACAATAATATATATTTATTACTATAAAAAATATCTAACAATGGTTATAGACATTAATTAAAAATAATAATTAATTACCTTGCAATATTTTTTTTATAATCTGAAGATAAACTTTAAAGCCGAATTACAAAAAACAATAAATTTTGATTTACACCAGTTTTGCTATGAACCCCTCAAGTGTGCTGTCGTCAGCAAAGCAATATAATGGATTTTCTGTTTTCGCTAGAAGGTCGTTAATGTACAGTAAGAAGAGAGTGGGGGATAATATGGACTCTTGAGGAACACCAGCATTGATGGTGAAGGTGTCTGAGAGAAACCCGTCAATCGCCACTTGCAGAGAGCGGTCCTTGAGGAAGCTAGACAACCATGAACAAAATCGGCCGGGCATACCATAAGAACGCAGTTTGCTTAGGAGCCCCTCGTGCCAGACACGGTCAAAGGCTTTAGAGATGTCCAGTGCAATAGCCCGGGACTCCCCATGATGTTCGATTGCGTTGCTCCAAAGATGAGTGACATAGGCTAGCAGGTCTCCTGTTGATCTGGACTTACGAAAACCATACTGATGGTCGCTGATAATTTTAAGGCCTTCCAGGTATTTTAGAGGTTGTTGGTTAATAGCTTTCTCCATCACCTTTGATATAACTGAAAGCAATGCGACTGGTCGATAGTTGTTTGGCAGGGTTTTCTTGCCTTTCTTTGGTATACGCTGGACTCGTGCCTTTTTCCAACAAGATGGAAATATTCCTTTTTTGTAGGATAAGTTGAAA
The DNA here is from genome assembly GCA_963969555.1 of Polydrusus pterygomalis. NCBI lineage: Eukaryota > Metazoa > Arthropoda > Insecta > Coleoptera > Curculionidae > Polydrusus > Polydrusus pterygomalis. The sequence continues at coordinate 48,799,316 of OZ018378.1, forward strand.
AGTCTACGAAATACTGGTGTGAGTTCATAGATTCATTGATTTCAAGGAAAAAAAACTAGATAGAAGAAACCAATGATCTGTAGATAGCAGATCATTGGAAGAAACAAATTAGTAATTTACTTTTTTTACCACTCTAGTATATTATTATTATGTCAATTCAGCTTAATTTCTTTTTTATTTAAACGTTTTAACATTAACTTAATAAGGAAAGTACTTTATTTTAATAGAGAGATCGCGTTATTACAAGTTGCATTTAATTTAATACAAAGCTAGAAAGAAAAGTTACCTGTGCGTTAGTTCTTCCCAATTTCTCTGCAATTTTTGAAACTTGCGGGTCGTTAAGTAATCCCTTATTTCCTGATCCCAGAGGCATATAAGCTTGGACTAATATACTTTTGCCTTTACAAAATTCAAGTACATCATATGGGTGGTAGTAGGGATGCCATTCGATCTAAAAATAAATAGTTCACTATATAACAGAATTATTCATATTCAGCACTGACATCCTGAATTAGATTCTCAGTCAGTACTATTTGGTTTACGTTTTACTGTCAATTAATACCGTGCGAGCAAAAATTATTTGCATCAAAGAGGGCTTGGATTAAAAAAACGTAGGGCTTGGTTTAGATCACAATGATATGGGGACGATATATTATTAGGTAACCAAATCTAGCTTAAAATATTGTCAAATTCATATTATGACATGATATGCCAAACTAATGAGTAATAAAATAAGTAGACAAATACAAATTTATTTTTGTTGTTTACAAAATTAACAAAGATACAGAAAGAAAAAGAAAAATAATTACATAAATTGCTGAAATTGGCCACCGCCATGCTCCAAGCATAAATTCACACGTCTCTTCATATTTTCGAAAGTGTTGACCAGCAAAACGAAGTAATCCATAACCGTTAAACAAGGTGATCTAGGTGGGAATTTAATGTCTGATCAAAAACTGATCAATCTGTCGTCGAAAAAATTGCGTAAGTAGTTAATAGTTTCGGCGGCTGTATGGGCGGTTGCACCGTCCTGTTGAAAATATCCAAAACGTAGGTCGTCGTGAAGTAATTGCTCCATAAATGGATTCAAAATATTGTATCTATACCGCTGTACTGTAACTGTGTCATGGAAAAAAATAGGACCAACAATTCTTCTTCGGGAAACAGCTAACCAGACACCAATTTTTTGAGGGTGCAATGTGGACTCTACAAAAAAAAAATGGGGATTTTCACTACTTTACATGCGTGTATTCTGAGAATTCACGTAACCGGAGAGGTGGGACCAGGCTTCATCCGAAAAAGTCAGGTCTAGTAAATTTCTTTCCAATAAATTTTGGGTAAACCATTGAGAGTAATTCCTGCGTCTTTCAAAATCTGCGGCTTGTATTTCTTGGAATACTTGCACTTTATAAGGAAATCAATTTAGCTGCTTCTTAAGAATAGTCCTGCATGTTCCATAAGATCTTCCCACTTCTTGGGACAGGCGTCTTATACAATTTGTTGGCGTATTTTGCATTATTTCACGAACGTTTGCAAGAAGTTCTTCTGTTCTTACAGATGGTCTTCCTGCTCCTTTTTTGTGTTGTATAGAACCTGTTTCCCTAAAGACAGCCACGGTTCTTTTCAGGCAATGACAAAAATGCCCAGCAATAAAAACAACGTTAGGAAAATGTTAGTAAAAATCGTCCCTGCACAAACCCGGATTGTATTGCCACCCAGCATTTACTCTAACCCCGCTTCGAAAATACGCTTCAACCATGAATGTTTTGTGCTGTTCCGTAAAGCCCATTGTGTGAATTGTTCAAGAAATTGGCAAAATTAGCGATGAATCAAATTACTTGTAACGACTGTCAAAGATGACGGAATAACTGATTGATTGTTTATTCAGGTAGTTACTGACTTACTGACACAAACAGGTATTAACCTCTACGGCTAAGCATTACGTCCTTAGATGCAAGGCCCTCTTTGATTCAAATAATTTTTGCTCGCACGGTACCTATAAAACGAAACGATATAATAAATTTAAAAATACCTGTGCACATCAAAAAGTTTTTTTTTCAATTAATTTTTGCTCGCACGGTACCTATAAAACGAAACGATATAATAAATTTAAAAATACCTGTGCACATCAAAAAGTTTTTTTTTCAGGGTTTGTTAGCAAAATTGTTTCCACGGTAGCGTGTATTTAGACATTTACCTGATTTACAGCAGGATTAACTCCGTGGCAATTATCCAATAAGTCCGTCAGGTGTCTAACAGTATAGTTAGACACGCCAATATTCCTTACCAGCCCCTCTTTATATGCTTTAACCATTTGTTTCCAACTTTCGGCTCTCAATTTTGGCACTGTTGAAGAACTAGCCCCATATGCTCCGGGCCAGTGAATGAGGTAGAGGTCTATGTATTCACAGTCTAATTTTTTTAAAGATTCTTTAATAGCGGCGTACGCCTTTTCTCCATGATCACTTGGATCTTCAATGAAAAATTAGAAATTAATTTTCTATTAGGGGTAAAGATGTAGGGAGAAATAATTATTCTTATTATGTTTTTATTGCAATAAAAAAAATAATTATTTATTAAAGCATAGGGTAATAATTGCTTCGATTATTATTAAGTCTATGAAACATAAATAAAAAAAAAAATAATATTTGACAATCACACAGCTATGATACAAAATTACAATTGAAACGGACAGAATAGCACTCAAAATTGTCAAGTCGGATGGTTAAAGTAGGGGCTTCCTTTAAGACCTCTTCAATAGAGTAAAATGACTTCCAATAAGACTATAAGTTTTTTTTAAATAGCATTAGGCCATTTTTTTGGAACGTAGGACACAATAGTAACATTTATTTTGAACGCAAAAATACTTGATGGGTTAGGACGGTTCAATTCATTCACAAACTGTGGAGGCAACTGTATTTTATTTTTCCTTATTGTCCACAACAATGCAAATTGTCGGTCTACCTTTCCGCGCCCTACTTCGGTGTAGTTGGATGTCACACCAATATGCTCTTACTGCTCTTGGGCACAGCTTGGGACGTTCACTATCCAGCCGACGGCGCGACGCTTGGAGACTAATAAGACGATATCAAGCTAGGAAGATACCAGGAGGAGTAGCGCGCTCCATAGGCGAAGTTAGGTCATCAGATCAGGGGGGGGGGGGGGGGGGGCTAAAGCTCGAACCACGCCCAAATTTGGTCAATAATTAAATGTTAATAAATTATTACTTTATCACTTATAAACGAAAAATAACACAATAATAATTAATATAATTTTTTTGAACCGTTTATTATTATTATTGAAACAATGAATAATTTTAAAAAACCCAAAAGCTACCTTAGAACGTTTAAAATGTACGTATAATTTTTCTATTATCTATAATCGTAATCGCCTATATACGTACGCGACCGCGACTGAAATAACCTAGAAGTCCTACAACCTACAACCAAACGGTTTATCATAATATCTTACTTTATGGGGAAAATCTTAGTTTGTTTTATTTACGTAAATAAAAAGAGAGAAAAGGAAATTTAGACCACACCACGCAACCAACATAAAATGTCATTAAACATGACGACAAGGGTGCGACGACCAAAAAAGTCGTTCTGCATAAAATCATAAATCTATTTTGTGTAGTTATGGCGCTTAAAACAAACCTCGTTAATACTCCGTCCAGTTTGACGAAGCAGGCACTCTCTTGGAATCGAGAAGGTAGAGCTCGCGTCTCGTTTAATTGGTTTCCAATATTCGTGACGTCAACCAGCGCTAGCGTGATGCGTATCGTGCGGTATACAACATAAAAGGCGCTACATTTATCGCCTGCCTTAGTGGACTTCTCATTGCAACCGAGCTTGGTAGCCAATCCCTGGCGGTGCAGTAAACATTATGGAATATATACCTACTAGCTTTAAGGACTATTTAACTTTTTTTTTAACGGACCCTGGTTAGTTTAGTAAAAAATAGAAAATAGGTGTTAATATGTTTATTTTTTGTAATTTCTTTTTTGATTTCTATTTTGTGTGCGTGATAAAGTGCGAATTTTTTTTGGGGATGCTAATTTAGATTTCGGGGGTGCTTAACACCCCCAAGTACCTCCCTAACTACGCCTATGGCGCGCTCTCTCTAACACAACGAAAATAAACGATAGTTTTTTATTTCGTCGGAATCTGTCACTGGTGGAGGGTTAAATATTACAAAAGACAAGAAATAAAGAATGTTAATTTAATACTTACACAATTTAGTGGTTAAAAACACATCTTTTCTGGTTAAATTGTGCTTGGGTAGAACAACCTTTAAAGCTTTCCCAATATCTGTTTCATTTTGATACATTTTCGCAGTGTCTACAAAGTACAGATAATAGATGTTATCTTGATCTGGTTTCTTATGATGAAATCTTCACCATAAGACGTCTACTTTATTTTTTGAGATAAATATATCAACAGACTGTTAAATTAATACCTGAGAGCAAGACTGATGCTCTTTTGGAACCTGTTCAGCGTAAATTTTTAAAATTTTTGTAAGACAAGTCATTTTCAGTTTATCCGCCAAGAGGTACTCAGATCAACGGCTTTTGGGTAATTTGTTTAATTTCCCTTCTTTAAGACTATTGCATATAGAAGCAGGAATTATTTTCCTATATAAAATAATTAGAGACAAAATAGATAATAAAGAGTTCTTAGGACAGCTTCCGTTTAGAATAGGCTTAGTCAATACTAGATCCGCACATATATTTTATATACCTGCACCGAGGACAAATCTGTACAAGAACTCACCACTACAAGACTGCTCTTATTTTAATAAATATTGTGGAGACATTGACTTTATACCAGAGAAGTTTTAGACATAATATGGGAATTTTCTTTATTGTTGATTTTACGAAAAAAAGTTATCTATATATATAAAAATGAATGTCTGTCTGTCTGTATGTCCCGTATGCGTTCCTATACCATTTATCCGATTACGATGAAAATTTGGTGAGTTGTTGTGTGCAGGCCGAGGAAGGTTTCGACATAAAAAAAAAGGGGCGCAACGGATGCCGGATATTTGTGTAATGTCTTTCCTTCAAATTTATTTTAGTAAGTAGCGTAGCAACGCGCGCAGGGTATAGGTAGCTAGTTCTTTATAAAAAGTTCTGCTTGATGCACAAATAATATTGACATATCAAAACTTAAGATATCATGTGTAGGGCGGCAAAAAAATATAGAAACTCAGAATTACGTTAAGAGGGAAGTACCCTCGATTTTTATTTTAGGACAAATTATTATAAGACAATTACCTTATCAAGGGCTGAGACAGCAACTGCCTTTTTGCATACCCTTTCACAGAACTTCTTATGGCCTGAATAATCCTATTAATAGATATTTATCTGTTTTGAATAACCGTAACATTGATATTTTTAATGTGTCTTTAAGGCAACTGAAGAGTTATCTGAATAGAAATTAGTTTGGTATTTGATGCTATATCTCTGTAGTGATGAATTTACTTCTATTTTGTAAAATATATTATTGTTTAAGTGTAACATTGTTGTATTCTCAGCTTTGTTATACTGTAGAATTATTTTATTTAGGTTATTATTTAGTTTATACCTAACTTTATCATTGTTATTATTGTAACAGTTAATGGGGTTTTCCCATACTTAATAAATAAATAAATAAAAACTAAAAAAACAACGCGAAATAGATTATAAGTTCGCAATAGATTGAAAGATGTTGAGAATAGGTATTTTTACATAAATTCAAGTCAAAAGTTAAGTAAGGTTGTGTCAATTGTATAGTAACATTCAAAGTTCAATTCTGTTGTGTTTTCATGACAGTTAGATCCCTATACTATCCCCAAAAATACTAAATCCACCTCGAGATTCAAATAAAACTCAATATCTGTCGTCATGCAATTTTCAAAGTGGATTCAGATCGATTTAAATTCTTCAATGAAACCTGGTACTTAATTGTATTCGTTTGTTTATCACTGAGTAGCCAAGTGCTTAATAAATATCCCTCAAAACAGTTTTCAATAATTATTATATATAAAAAAAGAATACACAATACTACCTACTCAGAAAAGAAAAAAAGTACCCACCAAATTGCCTGTACCCAACAGTAAGAGCATGATCCAGAACATCTCGAGTTCGTTCATAGCCATCAACTAGGTATGTTCCAACTAAAAAATAAAGTATTATGTAGGTAATTAGCAAAGTAATTTAGAGAATATGTTGATTTCAAATTGTAATGAAACTTACATCCCAATAGAGGAATTATATCGCCACTGTGCAATTTAAAACTCATTTTAATAGGTATAAATATTATATATTTATCAACAAAAAACCTGATATTTATGTGTCTATTCAAGAGCAACCGACTATGACTATTATCCTTATGCCTGTTCTCATAATGTTAATAATAATTATTTATTATCTAGTAAAAATTCTGTTTTGCAAAATTTGTAGATAACATAACCCACTCACAGAAGTTTTGAGAGTCGAAGTCACAGATAAATAATGAATTTATAACACCACAGTTGATCCTACTCTAACCTTATTTTTATTTAAGATAACATAGGATACGGCAAGGTCTCTATAGGGACCTTGGGATTAGGGAACAAAATAGAGGAAAAGTAAGAGATAGAGAAGAAAAACCCAGAAATGTTCTGTTCTGTTCGAGGATTGCAATGGCCACTGGGGCCACTGGCTAAGGAGGAAGAAGGTTCTTTTGGTTACTTTCATCAGCAAAGCCAACGGCCAAGTTGAACCACAGAAAAATAAAGGGTTTATCGTTAGCACAACAAAATTGTTTTCCACCCTTGCCGCGGTTAAATGTACCCCTCTAAATTTCTCATGCGATTATACCATACGAAGTTATTAACGAAGCGTTCCTATAACAACTTTTCTTCCGTATTCTGTGAACTAACAAAGATATTTACTTTGCGCTGTTTAAAAGATGCAAATGGAAAGTACCTCATATGTTAGTATATACAGGGTGTCCGGTAACTTATGGGCCATAGAGCAACCGGAGATATAGTGGATTTCACCTTAGTTTTTAATGGCCGCCGCTGACACATGTCATTTATAACATTTCTTTTTACAGAACTTAAGGATTGGCCAGGGCCGGACTTAAAAATTATGTGTGAACATGGGTCAATTTATTTGCAGTTGTAATTATGGATGGAAACGAGAATTACCTAAGCAATTTTTAAGATATTTCAAAAAAAAAAACACTGAAGGAGAATGGAAATAGGATAGAATATCAGAAAAACAATTTCATTTAATTTTTATTCATAATATAATAAAGTGCTGTTATTTTGGTAAAAACACACTCTTAATTTAGTACAATAAAAAATATACAAGGGGCAGTCGTGAATCTAGTATCATCAATAATTAACTACGTTTTTTATTAAAGAATTATTTTGTTTTTTAATTTGATTTTAGAACATGCAGTGTTAAGTTGAAAAAATCTATATATTATATTTAATAGCTCATTGTTTACTTTTTTATTTTCTTATTCACGGGTAGATATTTTTTTCTTTAGACTAGGTTCTAAAGAGTTTAAAGTTTACAATAGGTCTAACTTTTCGTTGGTTTATAATAAAACAATAAAAGTTTGTAATGTTATCGAATTAGGTATTTTTTTTTAATGAATAAAGAAAAAATAATGTAAGTAGATACTACAAAAAAAGATTTTTGTCCATGCGTTTGCAGAACAGATACCTCAAGCACTCTTCAATACAACTGTATGTAAAACTTATTTTAGCATAATGGTTCACTGTGGTTTTCAAATTTAATTTGGTTGCAAGTTCCCTATTATTTTTGGTCTTCATCTGACAAGCTGTCGATGTCGTCGTCACCGTCCGAGACATTAATAATTATTTACTTACTTTTGCATAAAAAGAAACACGTCACAGATACACACAGTCCGGCAGTTTAAAACCAAAAAGTCTAATACGCACAAAATATAAGCAAAATGCTGTCTGAAAAATACCAAAAACAATAACCCGAACGATCAAGAATTAAAGACTCTAAGAATTAACAGCAGAATGCACGCGGTGCGCGGTGTGTCCCAAGTCCCAATGCGGCTCTGTGATATTTAAAGAACGCGACGAGACAATCGAATTTATGAAGTACGAAAAGAGATATGCGAGAGCAAATGCGTAAGACAAAGATGCACATACTAACGGCATATACGAGCGATGTTGTGCTTTTGACGACTTTGAGCTCATTGAAGGGCAACGTATTGAACTGTGTAGTGTGTATCTTCGTCATGTACATGTAACTATACGGTCAGTTATATATCCATCTCTTGTTAATCTAGCCAATGCCCGTGCCTGAAAGCCGTTTATAGAATTAGGGATTTTAAAATCACGTGTTGGCTAATATGTTTGACAAGAGATACGTCAAAGCATTAAAAACTAAGGTGAAATCCACTATAGTAGATATAAAAATATGTCTTTTGAGCCAAATTTGCCCAAGTAAAATGTTAGAGGTTAAAGAGATACAGGGTGTTGAAAGTGAAAATTAATTTTCGAAAAATGATGATAATTTTGAAACGGTTTAAGATATCGAATTCAAAATCGGTATAACTAGGTTTTCAAAAGTGAGAAATTCGAATTTGGTGTTAATTTCAAGATACTCCCTAGAGGGCGCTTGCTACGTGCTTCATGTTGAACTAATTCATCCATATTTTTTTTAACCGTGCAGTTACTAGTATTTATACTTTAAACTATAAAAGAACCTACCTTTTTACGTAAAAAAGGTACTCTTGGTCGATCTCGATATATCAAGCCGTTACCCAGATTTTAGCGTCTGAATGTTCCATTGCACATTCTGTTGATTGCTGAGAAATATTTAATTCACAAAGTGTGCCTTGCATTTTGACAAAATTTGTTGCGGTGAAAACTTTCATTATTTTCTACTTTTTCCCGTCAAAGGTACGTAAATAAAAAGTTTTTGCAATATCCAAGTACTGTAATCTTTTCAAATAAAAATGCCCGGGCTTAATAAGTTTTCTAACCGTGATTTACGTGATATGGTCTGCGTTTATGCACAAGAGAATTATAATAGTCGTGCTGCACTTAGAAGTAGTGTTGGGATCGCTCGAGTGAAAAACCGCTCGAGTACTCGATTATTGAAATAACCGACATCACTCGGTTATTGACACGACTACTCGAGTTATAATTTCAAGCGAAAATCGTCGCTTAACAAGCAGTCAAGCACTAACCACTGAGCGAAAGTTCGTTCATTCGATATCCGCTCGGCCATCGTCGCTTGACGGCTTTCAAGTTAATGCTCCGAAGTCTCACACGACATACGTCTTTGTTAACGGCACATAAACATAAAAGAGAAGGCGCTATCGCGACATGCGTTTCGTTTTCGTCGTTTTGGTTTGGATTTTGATAGAATCACCTGTAAACGTAAACATCTGCGACGCCTGGCCTGGCCTTCAAAAAGCAATCGGTGGTGATCGCTTGCCCTCGGCGTCATTCGCTATCGAATCGAATCGAGCGGCAAGCGATCAACCACTCGCTCAATGCGCTATTCATTGAATTCATTCACTACTTGATACTTGAACCGAAATTTCGAGTGATAAATCGCTCGAGCGATCGCTCGATTATTGAAATCGCTCGAGTAGTGACTACTCGATTATTAAAATCATCGGTTTTTCCCAACACTACTTAGAAGGTATGTAGAACTCTACCCAACCAGAATCATTCCAGACCGAAAAATATTTCACAGAATATTCAATCAGTTAGGTAAAACAGGTTCGTTTTATGTCAAAAATCCTGGTGGACGACCGAAAACTATAACGGTCGAACAAGAAGAAGAGATCTTGGTTCGTATCGCGGAAAATCCTGAATTAAGCACTAGACGTTTGGAAGCTTCTACAGGAGTAGGTAAATCGACCGTCTCAGAAGTCATCAATGCAGAAAATTTATTTCCTTACCATTTCACGCCCGTTCAAAATTTACTGCCAGGAGATTTGCCAGTCAGATCAGAATTCTGTCAAAATCTACTAAATAAGAATAACGATAGATCCCATGTTTCTGAGAAAAATATTATTTACTGACGAGGTAACTTTTACAAGACGCGGAATTTTTAACTGGAAAAATAATCATCACTATGCTTTGGAAAATCCACGACTACCCAAAGAAAGACATTTTCAGCACGAGTTTTCGATAAATATTTGGTGCGGCATTATCGACAATTTCTTAATCGGCCCATATCAGCTTCCGCAGAGACTTAATTGAGAACAATATTTGCAGTTTTTAGAAAACGATTTACTTTACCTTCTGGATGATATACCTCTGAACATAAGACACAATATGTGGTACATGCAAGATGGTGCCCCAGCACACTTTGCAGTTCCTGTTCGAAATCATTTAAATCAGCGTTTTCCACATCGGTGGATTGGTCGCTGTAGTGAATTTCCTTGGCCACCGCGTAGCCCAGATATTAACCCGTTAGATTTTTATCTGTGGGGTCACATGAAGGATTTGGTATATGGTGATGAATCTAATACACGGGAAGAACTTGAACAAAAAATTCAAGAAGCCGCCATTGTTATAGGAGATAATCAAAATATCTTCCTGAATGTGAGACGTCATTTGTTAAAAAGCTTAAGAAAATGTTTTGAAGTAAACGGTGGACACTCTCACTCTCAACATTTACTAAAGTGAATTAAAACACATTTTTAATAGTTTCCAATATTTTCATTTTGTTTTTTTTTCTGCCTTTTTATCATCAAGTCCTAGAATCTGGGTAACGGCTTGAGATATCGAGATCGACCAAGAGTACCTTTTTTACGTAAAAAGGTAGGTTATTTTATAGTTTAAAGTATTACTAGTAACTGCACGGTTAAAAAAAAAATATGGATGAATTAGTTTAACATGAAGCACGTAGCAAGCGCCCTCTAGGGAGTATCTTGAAATTAACACCAAATTCGAATTTCTCACTTTCGAAAACCTAGTTATACCGATTTTGAATTCGATATCTTAAACCGTTTCAAAATTATCATCATTTTTCGAAAATTAATTTTCACTTTCAACACCCTGTATCTCTTTAACCTCTAACATTTTACTTGGGCAAATTTGGCTCAAAAGACATATTTTTATATCTACTATCTCCAGTTGCTCTATGGCCCATAAGTTACCGGACACCCTGTATAGAGGGCCATGGTTATCATTTCTCTGTGCTGGCGCTGTTGACTTGACACACAAAAGCCGAGTTTCTTTTACGTTACTTTTAAATAGTAATGCACAACAACGATTTTTTCTTCTCCTTCTTACATAGTTCAATGCTTCTTACCACTTCTCTGTGATTTTGACAACCCTCGTTTTTTGGCGGTTTTCGTTTTCTTTTCCTTCAAACTTATTAAATTTATTAACAAATTTCAGTTTTCTATTAATCACAATGAGTACATTTAAAGAAAAATGTCAACTATATTTTGGAACTACTGATTTTTATGAAGTCCTTAGTCTGAATAAAGGTGCGACAGAAAAAGAAAGTAAGTCTTTGTGATTCCTACTATTTTAGTATTGTGTTTTGTATATTAAGTATTGGTTTTGCCCTCACAAAATAAAGACCTACTACCTTATTATCGGTGTGCTTATTAATACTATTTTCGGTTATTGCCTGTGTATTAGTATAGTCTAATGCAACTGCATTGTTTTTAGTCAAAAAAGCATACCATAAGTTATCCCTTTTCGTGCATCCTGATAGAGTGGATGAAAGCCAAAAGGAAATAGCAACAGAAAAGTTTAAAGTGCTTGGAAAGATTCACTCAATTCTTCAGAATGAGAACAGTCGTAAGATTTATGATGATTGTGGTGATTTTGATGAGGAGGACAATGCATTCAACTGGACGGAGTATTGGTTCTCTATGTTTAAGAAAATTGAGCTCAAAGACATTCAAAAATATGAGATGGAATATATTGGATCTGAAACTGAAAAGAGAGATATTAAGAGAGCCTACGAAGGCAGCAAAGGTAAACTCTCGGCTAAACTTAAACCCTTAAATATATTTTACTTTGTTTCTTTCTGCACCAGGTACTAGTACTGCCCAGTACCTATCATTTGACTTATTTTTGACTATTATTCAGCATAAAATTTTTTTAAATATAAAACCAAAACAATTTTAAATTAAAAGTAAAAAATAAGTTTGTAAGTCTTTGTTTCTCTTTACCAAAGCTAAAGAGAATATGTGACAATTACAACTTGTATATTTTACATTATTCAATTATATTATTTCTTTATTTTGAATGAACCTGAAGCTAGCGGCCAGCGGCCAACGGCCGAATAAATAAATATTTCGCGCGGAGTGTACCACATAGGCAGTGTATGCTTTCCCTGATTATAAATATGTATATCTTTTATTTATAATATAATTGTGGCAAAATTAGAAAAACTATTATAGTCTATAAGAGGTGGAGTGTGCGCAATTTAATAGGCGTTATTATTACCAAAAAAATAAACTACAAGGTAGATTCAAAAATGAGGGAAAAAACTATTTCTGTAAAAATGGCATTTCACAATAAAACTTCGTGGAGGGCTTTATTATATTACAAACTACAACATACTTAAAGAATTTTTCCCTAAATAGCCTCTACGGGGTTCATTCAGAAATTTAAAATAAACATGTTTTTACAAAAACCGTAGTTTTAACTAGTTCACGTTAAAACTTCGTGGAGGGCTTTATTATATTACAAACTACAACATACTTGAAGGATTTTTTCAGAAATAGCCTTTACGGGGTTCATTCAGAAAATTAAAATAAAAATTTTTTTACAAAAACCGTAGTTTTAACTAGTTCACGTTAAAACTTCGTGGGGGGCTTTATTATATTACAAACTACAACATACTTGAAGGATTTTTCCCTAAATAGCCTCTACGGGGTTCATTCAGAAATTTAAAATAAAATTTTTTTTACAAAAACCGTAGTTTTAACTAGTTCACGTTAAAACTTCGTGGAGGGCTTTATTATATTACAAACTACAACATACTTGAAGGATTTTTTCAGAAATAGCCTTTACGGGGTTCATTCAGAAAATTAAAATAAACATTTTTTTACAAAAACCGTAGTTTTAACTAGTTCACGTTAAAACTTCGTGGAGGGCTTTATTATATTACAAACAACAACATACTTGAAGGATTTTTTCAGAAATAGCCTTTACGGGGTTCATTCAGAAAATTAAAATAAACATTTTTTTACAAAAACCGTAGTTTTAACTAGTTCACGTTAAAACTTCGTGGAGGGCTTTATTATATTACAAACTACAACATACTTGAAGGATTTTTTCAGAAATAGCCTTTACGGGGTTCATTCAGAAAATTAAAATAAATTTTTTTTTACAAAAACCGTAGTTTTAACTAGTTCACGTTAAAACTTCGTGGGGGGCTTTATTATATTACAAACTACAACATACTTGAAGGATTTTTCCCTAAATAGCCTCTACGGGGTTCATTCAGAAATTTAAAATAAAATTTTTTTTACAAAAACCGTAGTTTTAACTAGTTCACGTTAAAACTTCGTGGAGGGCTTTATTATATTACAAACTACAACATACTTGAAGGATTTTTTCAGAAATAGCCTTTACGGGGTTCATTCAGATAATTAAAATAAACATTTTTTTACAAAAACCGTAGTTTTAACTAGTTCACGTTAAAACTTCGTGGGGGGCTTTATTATATTACAAACTACAACATACTTGAAGGATTTTTCCCTAAATAGCCTCTACGGGGTTCATTCAGAAATTTAAAATAAAAATTTTTTTACAAAAACCGTAGTTTTAACTAGTTCACGTTAAAACTTCGTGGAGGGCTTTATTATATTACAAACTACAACATACTTGAAGGATTTTTTCAGAAATAGCCTTTACGGGGTTCATTCAGAAAATTAAAATAAACATTTTTTTACAAAAACCGTAGTTTTAACTAGTTCACGTTAAAACTTCGTGGAGTGCTTTATTATATTACAAACCACAACATACTTGAAGGATTTTTCCCTAAATAGCCTCTACGGGGTTCATTCAGAAAATTAAAATTAACATTTTTTTACAAAAACCGTAGTTTTAACTAGTTCACGTTAAAACTTCGTGGAGGGCTTTATTATATTACAAACTACAACATACTTGAAGGATTTTTTCAGAAATAGCCTTTACGGGGTTCATTCAGAAAATTAAAATAAACATTTTTTTACAAAAACCGTAGTTTTAACTAGTTCACGTTAAAACTTCGTGGAGGGCTTTATTATATTACAAACAACAACATACTTGAAGGATTTTTTCAGAAATAGCCTTTACGGGGTTCATTCAGAAAATTAAAATAAAAATTTTTTTACAAAAACCGTAGTTTTAACTAGTTCACGTTAAAACTTCGTGGGGGGCTTTATTATATTACAAACTACAACATACTTGAAGGATTTTTCCCTAAATAGCCTCTACGGGGTTCATTCAGAAATTTAAAATAAAAATTTTTTTACAAAAACCGTAGTTTTAACTAGTTCACGTTAAAACTTCGTGGAGGGCTTTATTATATTACAAACTACAACATACTTGAAGGATTTTTCCCTAAATAGCCTCTACGGGGTTCATTCAGAAAATTAAAATTAACATTTTTTTACAAAAACCGTAGTTTTAACTAGTTCACGTTAAAACTTCGTGGAGTGCTTTATTATATTACAAACCACAACATACTTGAAGGATTTTTCCCTAAATAGCCTCTACGGGGTTCATTCAGAAATTGAATAAGAATAAAACGCGCTAACCTTGAGCTTGTAAAAGTGTCTTTAGACTTGCACAGTATTCGAGCGTTGAGGAAAACTCAAAAGGTGGTGTAAAAATTATGCCAATTTTTTTAGGCTCGTGTTTTGCTGTATTTTGGTTTATATTGGAGTTAAAAATAATAGTTCTTAGGTCGTTTCTATGTGTATTTGAAGCAATTTCATTCGAATTAAGTAACCATGAGGCAATTCCTTTTCTAATGTTATTCATATCTTTTTCGGAAAATTCATAAAATGAACTACTGCAAATTGTGTATGCCCAGGAACATACATGAACTCCGCAGTTACCGGAGGAGTTGTCTGCTGCCGACTGCATAGGTACATCTAAAGGTACCGACAGTATCCATGTTTGCCACCGAGTTACCTTTTTAACCCGAGCAGTACGATATGCTTCGATAAAATTGCACAGGTTTGGCAACAATGGCTTGGGTGGAATACCATGCAAAGAGTCTATATATAGAAAAAGACGGTGTGGAAAAATAACAACGAGTAACGTCCAGTGATTGTTCCAATACACTGGCATTAACCAGATATCTTGGGACCAAATATCTTGAACTTCAACCCATTTTTGCTGACCTCTGGAAATAGTCCCCTCCATGATCTTTTGTGTAAAAAACGATTCAAAAACAAACACTTTAATATTTTCGGTTTGTGCGTGGGTTTGTAAAAGCAGCAAAAATGAATTGATAATGTTATCGTCTAACCACTGGCATGGCAACAATGTCTGAAGGGACGGTTCCGTTAGAATAATTCCCGAAATAGATCTTGATACACACATATTTGGAAATCCATATGGATATTGGCATAATTTTTACACCACCTTTTGAGTTTTCCTCAACGCTCGAATACTGTGCAAGTCTAAAGACACTTTTACAAGCTCAAGGTTAGCGCGTTTTATTCTTATTCAATTTCTGAATGAACCCCGTAGAGGCTATTTAGGGAAAAATCCTTCAAGTATGTTGTGGTTTGTAATATAATAAAGCACTCCACGAAGTTTTAACGTGAACTAGTTAAAACTACGGTTTTTGTAAAAAAATGTTAATTTTAATTTTCTGAATGAACCCCGTAGAGGCTATTTAGGGAAAAATCCTTCAAGTATGTTGTGGTTTGTAATATAATAAAGCACTCCACGAAGTTTTAACGTGAACTAGTTAAAACTACGGTTTTTGTAAAAAAATGTTAATTTTAATTTTCTGAATGAACCCCGTAAAGGCTATTTCTGAAAAAATCCTTCAAGTATGTTGTAGTTTGTAATATAATAAAGCCCTCCACGAAGTTTTAACGTGAACTAGTTAAAACTACGGTTTTTGTAAAAAAATTTTTATTTTAAATTTCTGAATGAACCCCGTAGAGGCTATTTAGGGAAAAATCCTTCAAGTATGTTGTAGTTTGTAATATAATAAAGCCCTCCACGAAGTTTTAACGTGAACTAGTTAAAACTACGGTTTTTGTAAAAAAATGTTTATTTTAATTTTCTGAATGAACCCCGTAAAGGCTATTTCTGAAAAAATCCTTCAAGTATGTTGTAGTTTGTAATATAATAAAGCCCTCCACGAAGTTTTAACGTGAACTAGTTAAAACTACGGTTTTTGTAAAAAAATGTTAATTTTAATTTTCTGAATGAACCCCGTAGAGGCTATTTAGGGAAAAATCCTTCAAGTATGTTGTGGTTTGTAATATAATAAAGCACTCCACGAAGTTTTAACGTGAACTAGTTAAAACTACGGTTTTTGTAAAAAAATGTTTATTTTAATTTTCTGAATGAACCCCGTAAAGGCTATTTCTGAAAAAATCCTTCAAGTATGTTGTAGTTTGTAATATAATAAAGCCCTCCACGAAGTTTTAACGTGAACTAGTTAAAACTACGGTTTTTGTAAAAAAATTTTTATTTTAAATTTCTGAATGAACCCCGTAGAGGCTATTTAGGGAAAAATCCTTCAAGTATGTTGTAGTTTGTAATATAATAAAGCCCCCCACGAAGTTTTAACGTGAACTAGTTAAAACTACGGTTTTTGTAAAAAAAATTTTATTTTAATTTTCTGAATGAACCCCGTAAAGGCTATTTCTGAAAAAATCCTTCAAGTATGTTGTTGTTTGTAATATAATAAAGCCCTCCACGAAGTTTTAACGTGAACTAGTTAAAACTACGGTTTTTGTAAAAAAATGTTTATTTTAATTTTCTGAATGAACCCCGTAAAGGCTATTTCTGAAAAAATCCTTCAAGTATGTTGTTGTTTGTAATATAATAAAGCCCTCCACGAAGTTTTAACGTGAACTAGTTAAAACTACGGTTTTTGTAAAAAAATGTTTATTTTAATTTTCTGAATGAACCCCGTAAAGGCTATTTCTGAAAAAATCCTTCAAGTATGTTGTAGTTTGTAATATAATAAAGCCCTCCACGAAGTTTTAACGTGAACTAGTTAAAACTACGGTTTTTGTAAAAAAATTTTTATTTTAAATTTCTGAATGAACCCCGTAGAGGCTATTTAGGGAAAAATCCTTCAAGTATGTTGTAGTTTGTAATATAATAAAGCCCCCCACGAAGTTTTAACGTGAACTAGTTAAAACTACGGTTTTTGTAAAAAAATTTTTATTTTAATTTTCTGAATGAACCCCGTAAAGGCTATTTCTGAAAAAATCCTTCAAGTATGTTGTTGTTTGTAATATAATAAAGCCCTCCACGAAGTTTTAACGTGAACTAGTTAAAACTACGGTTTTTGTAAAAAAATGTTTATTTTAATTTTCTGAATGAACCCCGTAAAGGCTATTTCTGAAAAAATCCTTCAAGTATGTTGTAGTTTGTAATATAATAAAGCCCTCCACGAAGTTTTAACGTGAACTAGTTAAAACTACGGTTTTTGTAAAAAAATTTTTATTTTAAATTTCTGAATGAACCCCGTAGAGGCTATTTAGGGAAAAATCCTTCAAGTATGTTGTAGTTTGTAATATAATAAAGCCCTCCACGAAGTTTTAACGTGAACTAGTTAAAACTACGGTTTTTGTAAAAAAATGTTTATTTTAATTTTCTGAATGAACCCCGTAAAGGCTATTTCTGAAAAAATCCTTCAAGTATGTTGTAGTTTGTAATATAATAAAGCCCTCCACGAAGTTTTAACGTGAACTAGTTAAAACTACGGTTTTTGTAAAAACATGTTTATTTTAAATTTCTGAATGAACCCCGTAGAGGCTATTTAGGGAAAAATTCTTTAAGTATGTTGTAGTTTGTAATATAATAAAGCCCTCCACGAAGTTTTATTGTGAAATGCCATTTTTACAGAAATAGTTTTTTCCCTCATTTTTGAATCTACCTTGTAGTTTATTTTTTTGGTAATAATAACGCATATTAAATTGCGCACACTCCACCTCTTATAGACTATAATAGTTTTTCTAATTTTGCCACAATTATATTATAAATAAAAGATATACATATTTATAATCAGGGAAAGCATACACTGCCTATGTGGTACACTCCGCGCGAAATATTTATTTATTCGGCCGTTGGCCGCTGGCCGCTAGCTTCAGGTTCATTTATTTTGAGCATACCCTATACCTACCTACTTATCTAAAATGAACGGTTTTATATTTATATTTAAAAATATTGGCTTTTTACTTTTTTTCACATAAATATGTAGGTACCTAGGTACCTAAGTACTAACCTATTAAAATAAATTAAATGCATGGGTAAGAAATATCATGCAAAGAATTACAAATATTATAGGATTTTTGTAACTATATGGCCCTAATATATATATATATATGTAGAATTAAGTATTAGGATTCAGGTTGGTTGTGTAAAAAGTTGAGGAGTGTTTGGGATTGCCTGTTCAGGTTAGGGCGGTTCAGCTGGGATTAGTAAATGGCAGGGTGGATGCTCACACAAAGTTCATGTCCATTGGGCACCTACCTATTGCTATTTCTCTTTTCCCTTTTTTTTTGCATTGTTTGTAACAGTGGTTAGGGACTTTACACTATGCTCTCTTAATAATATTAATTGTTCTGGATGTCCGGTAATTGCTGCGATATTGTTGCATCCAAATGCCTAACAGTTTGTATGGTGTCGATGCCCTTTATGAAAGTGCCTACCTATTGTGTAGGATAGTTTTGTATTGTATATTGTATTGTATTGAGTTAGGGCATATTTAATTTGATATTAATACTGAGTAAAGTAAATTTTGCTGCAAAAAAATGAGATAGTCTTTATTTCTATAACTTTGGTAGCAAAAACAATTGGTTTGAAATAGACAAGATGTTTGATTTTATCATGCTAATGGTAAAATTTTTACTTATAGGAAATATGAATGTTATCCTCGAAATGGTCCCATTTAGCGACTGTGATAATGAACCACGGATTATTAAAATAGTAAGAAAAATGGTAGATGATGATGAAGTTCCTGAATATAAAGCTTTCTTTAATGAGAGCAAGGTAAAGAAAATGAGAAGACGTAAGAAATGGGATGCTGAGAAGAAGGAAGCTGAAATGATTGACAGTAAGTGCATAGAAATTAAAAACCCTAATTTAGATTCCTTTATTTATTATAGATCAAAATGTTATGTATGTATTAAAGAAAACTGATGCTAGTGATGATAAATACAAGGTTTGTGTTTGATTCTACTTACTTAGTTTTTTAATTATTAATATGGCTTCTGCCAGCAGGTAACAGTTGCATCATTGATGTGAAATACTATTTATTAATGCCATTTTAACTGGTCCTTTAATGTTAGATTTCAGAAATTTTTTTAACAATTTAGAATTGACTAATTAAAGAACTTTCATTGTAACATTAAAACCAGGAGGAATATTTTAATAATTTTAGAACAGAACTATTGTAAAAAATTTAATTTTGATGCCCTAGCGGCAAAGGATAGAGTTTACAACTGGACAAAAATGGACCAAAAATAGATGTTTGAAAAAAAAATTATATAGGGTGCTCAATTTTAAATAATGCATACGGAACTAACAAAGAAACAATACTTTTTATATTTATATATTATTTTATTACGACTGTTACACTGTAAGCTGTAAAGTAAATATGAATAAAAGAATTTTAATTTGACTTCCAGTGGAACAACTAGAAAAGGAAATGGAAGCCAATATGAAGAAACGAGGAGAAGCATTTGGGGACCTTCTTTCAAACTTGGAGGAAAAGCATAACCCAAAAAAAGCAAGAAAGTCTATAACAGATGGAACTGAGAAGAAACCAATTAGAAAATCCCTTAGAAAGTAAATATATTAAAGTATTACTGCTTTTTTTTTGTATATCTAAGCACTTAGATTTAATTTTTTTTTCATTCACCCTAAATAATAATAATAATAATAAAACTCTTTATTTCAAATTACATAGGTACAATTATACAATCATAAATACATAAAATGAACCGACGTCAACTTAACCTACCTTTTTTAAAAACTATAATTCAAAAAATCATTCATATTATATGGCTCTAGCTCTAGCAACAATATTTTAATTTTCCCTTTAAATAATGTTATGCTTTTAATATCTTTAAAACTGTTGGTCAATTTATTGAACAATTTGATGCACATGTAATAAGGGCTTTTTCAGTTAGGGTTAACCTATGTGCCGGGTACAAAATATCACGGTGTCTAGTGCTATATCTTTGATCGTTTACATCTATTAGTAAATATAAAGGATATTAAACAGAAAACAAAACATTGGCAATCCTGTTTTCCTGTTATTTCTAGATCTTTTAAAGCTAAAACAAGAAAGCTTAGAAAAAATCGGCCGAAAAGATTCTGGTCTGAAACGGACTTAAATTTCATAGCGTCTATATTTTGGTAAAGTTGTTATAATTTATTTTATTGTTTCGATACGTTTTTGATATAATAAATGATGTCACCTGTATAAGTTATTATTTTTTTCTGGAGGTGTAATCAAATAAGTAACTATTATTTAGAAAAACTGCATTAGTTTTTAGGTGTTACTTTAAAATCTTATTAGATAAATTTTAGTAGCATTGAGGAAAATGCCGACAAAATATTTTGACAGCACCTCTATTAACAAATGATAAATAAATAAACATGGGCTGATTAACAGTTTTTTTTACAAAAAGGGTTGAGGCTGATTGTATACCGGGTGTTTCTCAAAACACGTTCATCCCTATAATTTTGTATTTATATAACAATGTATTTATAGATATTAAAATGAAATTTTGAGATTATGCATAAGAGATGAGTCTGCATTTATTGGCATAATTTTCAATTTGTTAGCACTTCCGGTTTGACTGAAGTTTACCTTGACTTTGGTATTTTAAATGGGGCATCTTGTATATTTTTACTTATTGGAATTCAGGATAAAATTCTGAGTAAAATGACACCTCACTTGTCATTTTTTGACGTGTTATAACATTTTTATGTTAATTTTTTATTATCAATCTAGAGTGCTACAAATTAATTAAATCTGTTAATTTATAGTCAAAGTAGTATACACGTAGGGAAAATGTTTGTCCGCCAATCTCTTAGTAATAAGTTAGAATAGTACAAATATGAAGTATCGCAAAGCAAACAGAGGTAGGTAGATTATGTTTCCCCCACTCCATCGTATTGCATCTCGCTCATGGCACTCGCTGGTGGCACGCCGCGCCGCTTCGATTCTATTAATATCAAATAAATATTCATTCTTTCGTACGTTGCCGCCTGAATGAAAGGATCAGGATCAAGCAAAACGCATCGAGCCAGCAGGGTTTTAAAAAACAATGGAATGGTTTTAAAAACCAATATATTACGGTTTTAAATTAAAATTGTAATGTCATTCGTTAATAAAATTTACATTGTAAATCAGATAAAATGGTTAGTTTTACTAGAATTAAACAAATTGATATGCTCCTAATTTTTGGAGTGACCAGAAAAATACTTCTGAAGCCGCAAGATTGTATGTATTGTATGTTTTATAAACTAATGACATTACAACTTTACATTAAAGCCATATTGCTTTTCAAAACCGCCTTTATATTTCTTTAGAAAAGAGAGGGCGGCAATAATGCATAACGCTTTTAAATTTGCGATTGGGATTTAAGGCACATTTTTCAGTTTCGATTTTAAAATGGCATATTGGTAACCCAAGTAGCACAAATATACTTCAGACAGTTCTATACATTGCTATATAACAATTTGTAATATAACTATGATATTTTAAAAGTCCTTTGTAAACCATTATATGACTCTTAGAAACACGGAAAAGGCCCAGATTATAAAACAGTTTCATTTATTAGAAGTTTTGTTAGGCTCACATAAAATAATTACAATACACTTTTGGGTATTTTATGTAACGTTTATATAATCCATTTTATAAGAAATAATTAAATATTTTATAACTATAGCAAATAACCTCTCATAGATACTAATAAGATATTAATAAAATTGTTTTATAACAGGCTTAAAAATATTTTAACAATAACCATTTTGGGCCGATTAAAATATTTTTATTATATTGTGTTTATATTTTAGTCGTGTAGTTATTACGAACAAAATTTCAATATATTTACCTAATATGTCAACTTATACAAGACATACATAGACTTGAAACATGGCGACAATAAAAACTTACAGCAGTTTGCACGAAAAAGATTTTCAAGTCGAACGCTTTCCCACGGCCAAATTTCTCTGCCAGGCTGATTTTACTGACATAATATATCCATATTTTTAAGTGAATTTTTACGGGCTTTCATTTAATTAAACATTTTGTTATTGAAGATATTTTAAAAATATTTTTAAAAGTTAAATAATAATTTATAAAGTTGAAAATCGACATCTTTTTTACTTGCAATGTTATTGGCCAAACGTTTTTCTTATTAAAATGACTACTTTAAGAGATATTTAAATATTTTATTTGATTTATATTATTTCGCCAACATGGCCGATTAAAACATGGCGTCAACTCTAACAAATCACTTTATCGTTCCAGGCACACTTATAAAACAAATATATTATATAAATTGTTATATTATGCCTTTTTACATGACAAAATTGTTTTATTATTTAAAACGGCGCAGCATCACGTGGTAAAATTATTGTGGTTCTCGCAATGTTGCCATGTTTTTGCAGAATATTGATTTTTTTGTAGCTATAGGTATACTGGTTCGCCTGTGTTAAATGTTTTTGTAAAATCCATTCTTTATTTTTATTATTATTATGATTAGTATTATTATTATTATCGTTTTGGGTACCTTTTTGCTATAATTCAAATATTTCCTTATAATTTTTGCGTGTAACCTTAAAGAACCATTGCTTACTTTTATTAAAATAATTGTGCCTTGAAAAATAAAAGTGATTTGGTGAAGCATTCTAGTCCTTTCTATTTAATGTTCCTATTTTAATATATTTGCTTTAAGAAATTAAAAATACTTTTGAGTAGACTTGCAGATTTTATTTTTATTCCGACAATGCTGTATGGCCGGCCAGTCATTCTCGGCCGTGGTGTTAGTAAGTGGCGCAAGGTAGCGTGACAGTAGATTAATTTCAAATAATGGCGACACTAATAAATTGATAATATGATAGTTTTGTTGTATAAGGCTCACTTTAGGCATCTTATTCGATACTATTATCGTATACGCTATTATGGTAACCGGTTCTATATAATTTTTTCATTAAGAAATTAAATCTAGTAGCCCATACTTTCATTTTTTTTATTAGCTTCAATATTTTTGTTGATCTCAGTTAACTCTAAAGAATTTTCTTCATCGTGGCTCGATTCTACGGTATAATAATCAGAGTCTAAACATTGATGGTATTCTTTACTATGGGCTATGGGCTCATATTCTTGCTCGGATGAAGAATCGTAAAGCATTTTACCCAAATCAACCCTGTCTGTTATCTGTGCTGTTGTGTTTACACGTTGTACATTTGCATTTAAAATTCTTTGATAGTTATCTCTAACCTTTTTCTTAAAGTTTCCACTTTGTCCTATTTTTTTCCAGTGGGAAATTGGCCGACTGCTTAAGCTTGACATTGTTTACAAATTATAAATAGATACACTGACTGATCATATCAACTGATGTGGACGTAAAAAGTTAGGTTAGTACGGGAAGTGCTATAAATATTATATAAGGTTCACTAAATAATGATTTTGCATTTACAAAAGCATTTTTATATTTTAAATGCTTTTTAACTATTTCATTACGTTTTATTAAATAACCATTATAAAATAGTCGTTTAAGAGTAGCCGTAGTTGCTTAATTGTCGTCAAGATCAAATTGTTTTATAAATAAGTTTCCGCTACTGCTATATAATCTAACAATAAAGCTTCTATAAAATTAAAGTGAATGTTTTTATAGTTGCTTTATAAACTGTTTAAAATTACCCTTACAAAATAGGTATAAAATATATCTATCTTAAGCGAAAAGAGTTGTATAAGTTTTGTTACATACATGTTTCTAAGCAATCTAGTTTCTGTACTTTTAAAACTGTTTTAACAATTAACGTTATAAACACCTATATTACAAACTTATAAAGTAAATTTGGTTATATAGCAAGTTAGTGTTGATGGCAAGTGTTAAATAATAATTCAGTGTATTTAAAAGCTCTAATAAATCCGATATAAAACAATTTAGTCAAATAGTAAGATTATTGTGCTAGTTGGGAATGGTATCATATTGTTGTAAACAAAATGCTCCTTTTAAATATCCTAGTGAACTACCCTCGTTCCATTTGGAAAAATGGAGTAAACATCAAGAAAACAAAATTTCATTTTTTAAACGCTTGTGAAACTTAGGAAGTCAATTATTATGACATAATTTTAATTTTCATATACTACTTGACTATTAATTAACAGATTTAATTAATTTATAGCACTCTAGATTGAAAATAAAAAATAAACATAAAAATGTTATAACACGTGAAAAAATGACAAGTGAGGTGTCATTTTACTCAGAATGTTATGCTGAATCCCAATAAGTAATAATATACAAGGCGTCCCATTTAAAATACCAAAGTCAAGGTCACTTTCGGTCAAACCGGAAATGCAAACAAATTGAAAATTATGCCAATAAATGCAGACTCATCTCTTATGCATAATCCCAAAATTTCATTTTAATATCTATAAATATAAAAAAGTTATAGGGGTGAACGTCTTTTGAGAAACACCCGGTATGTGAATAATTTTAATATCCTTGACAGAATGGTGGACCATTTGATTAAGAGTAAGTAGTGCAAGAGCAAAGCATAGACTATTTATCGATGAGCAAGAAGCGACTGGCATAAGCCAGCTTAAACCTCATTAACAGGTTTACTTTTTATAAAAACAAAACTCCAACAACAAAAAACTGGTACTATTGCGACCAATGAATACTGGTACAAAGAAATTTATTTTTTGTTTTCTCCTAAATGCGCCCAAATTCCCGTCTTTGATAACAATTACCTACAATTTAAGTTAAAAAAAATCAATGAAAACAAAAAACGAAATTTGGTAAAATTTACCCATATTAGAACCTGGCAATCATCATTATCAGGAACAGGTTGGAAGAGTCAATTGGAGATGTCATACGCTGGTTACCAGTTTGGCTTTAACAACAAAAATTCTACTACTCACCCACTGATAATACTGAAGAACAATGTGGAGATAACTGATAAGCAAGATTAACAAACAGAAGTCGATGGCTCTTTTTATGGATATAAACGAAGCGTTTGATAGTGTCTGGCATATGGGTCTTCCATTGCCTACGTTACATCTAACGTAGGCAACGGGTCTTCTCTATAAATTACACCTTAGTAACTGTTCAAAACAACTTGTCCACCTTTTAAGAAATTGGCTGAATGACCGCCGGCTAGTTGTTCGTGTGAATAATTGCAGGTCCTAAGAGTTTACTCGGCAACAGGGTTTACCACAAGGGTCACCTGTCTCTCCGTTTCTCTACAGTGTTTATTGTTCAGACATCTACCTTGACAATGATCAGCGGTACTTTTCTCCCGCAGCATATATTTTAAAGTATCCAGATGATACTGCCCTCCTGTCTCATGGCAGAACAATACATGAAGCGAGACATAGATTACAGGAGCTATTAGACAAAACAATCACCTGGTTTAATACATGGAAGTTAAAGCCTAATCGTGCTAAGTCCCAGTATATTATTTTAAACCATAACATCAACCACAATTATATACGTTTATATATAATATTTTAAAGGCTGAAGGACCCCGGTCGATGGCCATTTGAACGGTATGTTTTAAATTGTATATTTTGACTTACAGTTTAATAAAGAACATTAAGTAGTAGTTTACCCATATTTCTTTTTCTGATTTTATTAATTTATAAATCCAACCTTTTTTTAACGCAAAACGGTAGGTAATTGGTACTCAAAAGACGGGTATTTGGCAGCTTTTTGGATAAAACAAAGAAGTAACGAAATATTGATATGTACTAAGAACTAAGCCAGTTTTTTAACTTCAAGTCATTAAACAACTCGTTTGTATGCGATGTAGTGTACACGGCCACAACATTTTAGAAAGACGCCTGTTGATCAGAAACGAATAAATGATCCGGAAGAAAGTGTGCCTTACGAGCTATTAGGTCGACTAATTTCAAAAGCTCACGAACCATAATTTAGTAAAGTTTGTTCTTCTAAAATCCGGATGGACAATAGAAACTTTAAAGAGCATCGCGCGTTTTTCTTAAGTTAGTAAAAAGATGTACAAAAAGAAAATATTAGGAAGCTTTCGTTGAAATTTTACTTAAATTAAATTAATTATATTGAACTATATTTTTGTTGAATAATATATTTCGAGCGATTAATATTTACCCTTTTTGATCCAATATTAATTAAATAAAATTTCAACAAAAGCTCCCTAATATTTTTTCTTTGTACATCTGTTTACTAACTTAAGAAACATGAGAAACGTCGGTTTTGGCAAAACTGATGTAATTAGATAAACTTTGCATCAAACATTACATACTGATCATTAACAATTTCAGTTTTTGAAGCAAAATAAATAATTGGAAACAAAAATTTTACACAAAATTGCATTAAGATTACAAATGAAGTAAAGGCAAATGGTTTTACATCGATGTATAAAAGTTAATCTACGAGGGTTGATCAAAATTTTCAAAAATCTGGCAAAAAATAAAAATTGTATTAGACTGTCAAAATTTCGTACAGAAGCTAAAAATGTCTAAATAAACAACTTTCTCGAATAAAGTTTTTCGATATTTTGATAAATAATGGCATTTTTGAACCTATTTTATTAAAAATGTCAAATTTGACAGGTAACGCAAGTCGTGCAGCTGCTTCAGTATACGTCATTTTTGGTTTTTAGGTAAGCAAAAACTAACTGCTTTTTCAATTTTTACCTAAACCTAATAATAAAGAAAAATCCCATTTGATGCGGACTTTCTTGCGGACACTGTATCTTAATATATTTTCGTGCACCATCACAATAGTTTCCATTACTTAATAGGTAATAGAGACCTACATAGACGATGAAAAAACTTTAAATAACTAGGTATCGCCATCAATTTTTAGTAGCATCTAGTTACAATGTGATTTTATATCTATTTCTCAAGGGCCGCTGGGACAATAGGCCTGACCCTTAGCCTTGCTTTACATGAACTTTTTGGATTCACTAATAATTGACGTTTGCCTACATATACCGTGCGAGCAAAAATTATTTGCATCAAAGAGGGCCTTGCATCTAAGGACGTAATGCTTAGCCGTAGAGCTTTTAATACCTGTTGGGTGTCAGTAACTACCTGAATTAACAATCAATCAGTTATTCCGTCATCTTTGACAGTCGTTACAAGTAATTTGATTTATCGCTAAATTTTCCAATTTTTGAACAATTCACACAATGGGCTTTACGGAACAGCACAAAACATTCATGGTTGAAGCGTGTTTTCGAAACGGGGTTAGAGTAAATGGTGAGTGGCAATACAATCCGGGTTTGTGCATGGACGATTTTCACGAACATTTTCCTAACGTTTTTATTGCTGGGGATTTTTATCATTGCCTGAAAAGAACCGTGGCTGTGTTTAGGGAAACAGTTTCTATACAACACAAAAAAAGAGCAGGAAGACCATCTGTAAGAACAGAAGAACTTGTTGAAAACGTTCGTAAAATAATGTAAAAAACGCGAGCAAATTGTATATTGTATAAGACGCCTGTCCCAAGAAGTGGGAAGATCTTATGGAACATGCAGCACTATTTTTAAGAAGCAGCTAAATTTATTTCCTTTTAAAGTGCATGTACATACATATTATAATTTTGTAAACAACAAAAATAAATTTGTATTTGTTTTGTCTATACTTATTTTATTACTCATTAGTCATTAGTTTGACATAAAATAATATAAATTTGACAACATTTTAACCTAGATTTGGTTAGATATATCGTCCCCATATCATTGTGATCTAAACCAGCCCTACGTTTTTAAATCCGACCCCTCTTTGATGCAAATAATTTTTGCTCGCACGGTACTTAATACAAGTAGTAAGACCGCTGAAGATGGGTAAGTCTCCTATAGTGTTCCAAGCAGAAATATAGGCCATCCTACAATATGCGTGTGAAAACAATAGGATAACTTACATCAATAAGCAAATCCACATACTCCGACAGTCAGTCGCAGTCCTTAGAGCGCTAAGACTAGTTTGGGGAATGCCAAGAGGAACTAGTGGCCCTGGCAAAAGCTTACAAAGTAATACTGCAATGGCGTTAAAGTTATATTTTGGATTGTCTGCCAGCCAACAGCTTTTCTAGAGAGCTGCCTTATACGCCGCCATAGTACTGGTAAATTCTCAATAGTTACAAATTCAGCCAATTTAAGCTCAAATAAAACCTAAAAAGTGTGAGGCTTTGGATTCTTTGGCAACAGCGTATTATTCTAGAGTCTAGAGTAATAATTGGTAGGTACCTATCTATTTTCACTTGGTTTCGTTGTGGAACTCGCGAGGAACCCGGTGGACCTATGCATTTGACGTATTGTCGGCATGTTATGATAAAGAGAATGGGATGTCTATCTAGCCCATACATTAAAATAAGGATTTAATAATACAATGTAGAAGTAAGTAGGATAAATATTTTATTTCATACTGAATATAAAATTTCTTGGGATAAATAAAATATTGGCTATAATACAGTACATAAATAATAATTTACAGACTTTCGGACAAGTTTACATAAATATTATATACATAAATTACACTAATTACAATTTTTTATTTAGTACAAATTACGAAAAAATTATTACAACTAATTTGACATTTTTTTTTCACTAAAAACAAGAAGAATTATTAGCTTAGTTTTTATAGTTTTACTAAATAAAATTCAAAAAAATAACAATATTTTCTGGTAAAAAACAAATTACTGTGTAAATTTACAACTGTTAAAAACATCGGCTACGTTTTTAAATGTATCGAATTTATGCCTGCTGTCTTCTTATTATAATTTTTTTTCAAAAACTGGTTATTGGGAAATTATTTCGTCCCCAAATTCACGAAGTGGCGTATATGAGTTTGCCTCGGTTTTCAGGAAACGCGTTTAAAGTTTGGGGTGATCTATGAACTATCGTATTTCGTAACATAATTAAGCTATTGGTTTAAAATTTGGGATAGGTATTAAAGAGTTGGAACATTCCAAGAATCTTATAAAAAAAAATAGTTTTTTTCTTATAGTATATTCAAAAAACAACATACGCCTTTTTGAGAGCTGAAACTTATTAACAATTTAACATATGCCTTAGAACATAGGCCCTTTTAAGAGCTTAAGGTTATTAACAACTTAACATAATATGACTTAGATAAATAAATATACATAATATTACCACAATCTTTTTTTTTAATTAACAGAAAATTATCAACTAAGCGATAGAATATTAATGGGGTAATTTTTTATAATATTCTTGATATTCTTGAACTCTTATTATGGGTGCAGATCCCTCACAGAGAGACCTTAAAGAATTATATTTTTTTCTGACACTTTTTGTGGACCTCTATTTAGTTTGTACAGTTTGGCGTTTGAAAGTTCAAAATTTCGTGGAAATGCAATTGAGCTAAAGGTATCGCTAATATTACCTCTATAAACCTAGCAGAACAAGGTGCTCAAAATTGAAAATTTTTGTATGGAAAATTAGGTGCTAGTTAGGTGCTAATTAGGTGCCAACTTTAAAATGTAGGTGCTCCTATGGTTTTTGAGAAAATTATATTTTTGTGTTGTTCTGCTAGATTAACGTTAAGCTAGCAGAACATTACTGTAAATAAGCTAATCAAGAACAAAATGTAGTACCAAAATACCGCCATGTTCTGCTAATTTTAAGAGAAACAAATTCCGTCTAAAAGGTATATCTGCAACCGGTTTGTTCGTTGTTACCCAGAGCATTTTTTTTGTATTTAAATTTTATAAAATAATATTAGTTGAAAAAACTAAATTAAAAAAAAATGCTCTGGTAACAACGAACAAACCGGTTGCCGATATACCTTTTAGACGGAATTTGTTCCTCTTAAAATTAGCAGAACATGGCGGTATTTTTTAAAAACCTTAACTAATTAATTTTTTTTTAGATATTCAATAAGCACCTAAAAAGCACCTAATTTTGGTACTACATTTTGTTCTTGATTAGCTTATTTGAGAGTAATGTTCTGCTAGCTTAACGTTAATCTAGCTAAACAACACAAAAATATAATTTTCTCAAAAACCATTTTCCAATTTTCAATTTTGAGTACCTTGTTCTGCTAGGTTTATAGAGGTGCTAAAATGGCTTGTTTTTATCTATATTGTGTTCAACTTTTGTTTCTCTACCATTATAGGTACATAAAATTTTAGTCCAAGTCCAGTCCTTGTATTTCATTTTTACCTTAACACCTACACCAAGTCATTTTCATTTACACTCACAATGTCTTTTACATCCACAACATTTTTTGAACCATCTCGCCGCACTACAAGAACATCCATTTCCTAAAACTAGTTTTAATCTCGCAAAAATACAACAATAACTAGCATTTAATAGGTTATAAAATTTGGCGGTATATTTTATTTTGAGGTTAAAACAGTAGGCGACTGAGATTACAAACCGGCGAATATCATGCATTCGCCATATACTCCGCCCTTGGTTTAGGTTTACAAAGGGGCGAATATCAAATTCGCCAGTTTGCGATAATTCAAAATAAACTGTTTGTAGATCTGCCCAAACAAAAAATAACAGTATCTATTTACCGATAATAAACACAAATTCGCCACTTTGATAACTCATTTGTCATTCCTTTCCCGTTATATTGCGCATAAAATCCAAAAATCGATTTTTTTCATATACGCCACTTTGTGAATTTGGGGACGATTTGTACCGGGTGAGTCGACGATTGCACAGTAATTGTATGACTAATAAGGTTTTGTGTTATAGTATATGGTTGGATATTCTGCACAGTTTTAAAATAAACAAAACGAAACAAAAAGTCGAATGTCACAAAGTTTGGTTTTTTAAATGGGACACCCTATATTTAAGTGTGTTTTTAGATACTACGTGCCATTTCATAACTTCACAATTGGTTTCATATCGTCGGTTTAAAGGTAAAAGTCACCAAGTAACAATAAGTATTTTGTTTTGTTTTTTTACCTTTAAACCGACGTTTTTTTACCTTTAAACCAAAGTGACATATCATTGTATTTAGAATGTCATATGGAGTCAAAAAAAGTAAAAATATACCAGGTGTCCCATTTAAAAATCGAAAGTTTATGTCACTTTCGGTTAAACAGGAAGTTCCATAATGTTGAGTCACCTGTCAAATAATGCAGTTTTATGTCGTATACAAATCTCCCGAATTTTATTTCATTATCTTGAAAAACAAAAAAGTTAGAGGGGCGAGCCACCTTTCGTGGACACCCGGTATTATAAAATATTTTTGCATAATGCAGAATATCCAACCATAACTTAACACAAAAGCTTATTATCGACAAATCTTATCTGCAAGGCATAAAATTACTCCTCTCGATCGTTGACTCCCCCGGAACACTAAGTATACCACATACAATACAAATACAATTAGGAAAATTTATCGAAAAAGCTGGAAAATGGCAATGAAGTTTACAAAGTTATTTTAATTTTCAGAAAAACTTCCAATTTTTACAAATGGTAAAATTTAAAAAAAAATCGCTTTTACTATTATTGTAAAACAGACTTTTAAAAGTTATTTGATTGGAATATTTTTCTTAAAAGTTGTATATTTTTTTCAGAAAATTGGAATAACGTTTTGAACTTTCTTTGTCGTTTTCCGGTTTTATTCATTAAATTTTCGGAATTTTCTCTACTGGGATATGAAAATAATGTATACCAGACATAAGTCTGACGACATAAGCTTTCATGTTCATGATTGACTAAATGTTAAACCCATTTGTGTATAAGGAAGGATCTTTTTGCATCAAAAATCAGAATTCATTGCAGTGTATATGAGTAGCAACAAAGAAAAGTCTTCATATTTTATTTAGTAAACATTATTTTGACTTTTTGTCATCTAAGGAACAAACAAAGTAGGAATTTTTCCAATATATTAAATCTAACTATCTATTAAATTAAGTCACTGGCCGAAAAATATTTCCATATTAACAGTCAGCTACTACAACTAAATATTAACAATTTTTAAGCAGTTTATTACAAACGTAAAAAAATATTTCATTTGTTTTCATTTTACCTCGCTGTAAGTATTAAGATTCTACTTGTCTTTTTTAATATGTATATACTATTTCATAGGTATACGGGATACGACCATAGACAATTTACCTTTAGATACGTACAGCTTATCTCCTGCGCAAACAAAAGTTACGTTTTATGGGTGAAAAAATACGTCCGAGCGCATGACTCGCCGGTCAGCTGGCTTCCTTCTGGACACCTTCGTGCATGCGCACAAACCTCGTGTTATCGGCCTGTCCTACTATATCGACAATGATCGACATGCTTAATATACTCTCCAGAACCGGCTCGGCCGTCATTAATGTTGTTGTGTTTTAAGGTTTCTCTGTGGCCAGTGTGCATCTTCCATGCAGAGCCGGCATTCATCAGTTGGGGCTATTCCAATTTTATATTATGGTGTTGCAATCTGCAGTGGTCGGTGTACAATCCCACTAGTGCTTTAAGGCATGACCTGTTGAGCACTAGTAGTTTGTCAGTTAGCTGTTGGTTTATATGGCTGTTTATAAATGCTTTTGAGTGTGTTAGACCTGGTAGATTTAACCAGTGTCTTTCCCATTTGCTTTTTGCTTCGGCTAGTATTGTTTTCCTGGCCGTAGTTTTCTAAGATATCGTGGATTGTGGGTGTTTCATATTTACGCATTTCTAGTTTTTGTGTAGTTTAGTAAATTGTGTTTGTGCTTTTATAGTGACTCGGATTGGAAAATAAACAATGACTAGTACTTAGCAGCCGTTGTATAATTATTATGCCCAAATAGGGGTAAAATACCTGGTATTTTGTATTTTCGGTGAGTATGGAGTAGTGATCGATGTATTGAGGTTAGGTACCTACGCAATAACACCGTAGATTGGTTATATATTTTGCTGGTTTTGCTTGTTTTTATATTCGATTTTATAAGACTAGTTTAATTTACCTGTTCTTGTTCT
Organism: Polydrusus pterygomalis; assembly: GCA_963969555.1. Taxonomy (NCBI): domain Eukaryota; kingdom Metazoa; phylum Arthropoda; class Insecta; order Coleoptera; family Curculionidae; genus Polydrusus; species Polydrusus pterygomalis. The sequence goes on from OZ018378.1 coordinate 48,832,619, forward strand.
CTTCCTTTTCGAACTAAAAACACGACGACGAATTATTTTTAAACAAATTTTAAAAACAAAATCGTAAAAACAATTTTCTATCTTTACAATCTGATAGGTTTGCTACTACTAAAAATGCCAGAAATAACTACCTTTTTTCCCAACTTGATCAAAAATTGAGAAGAAATTCCAATTTTTTTGGGCAAGAATTTAAATTTTAAAGCCCGGACCTGTCTATTTTCCCATTCGTCAAACGATAATGTTACAGTGCGCATGACTAATAGTGTCTAGCTTTGTTTACATGCGCGAGGCCATAAAACTGCCACTTTCGTGATTATTGTTTGCTTATCTAAAGGTAAATTGTCTATGGATACGACGAATTCGATGTTCACCATAATGCCTTAAACCACTTCATTTCAAATTCAGCTTTTTTAGAATAAATTTCGATTATTTCTGAATATACAGGATGTTATCGGAATGACATATACCATTTAAATGGGTGACTACTTAGGTTTTCTAGAAAAACACTAACATATTTTTAAAAAAATCTATTGTCTAAAAAGTTGGAGACCCCTAAAACCAAGTAACCCGCACGTCAGTGTGAATATCAATTCGAATCTCAACGTATTCAGCTAGCAGATATACCCGCTGGGGCCACTCTGACACCCGTTGCCGTTAAAGAGAAAAATGGCGGTAGCAAACCTGGCAATGTCGGTCTTTGATATTATTTTAGCTTTTGGGAGTATAACTTGTAACGTCGTTTCTAGCTTCCGTGAAACAAATAATATTCCTAGAAAAAATGTGTACTTTAAATAAAGCAATGCAGGCAGTTTAAAACAGTTTTCTTATCCTCCAAATAATGCTGTAGTTTTGAGTCGAATGCACTATTATCATTCTTTCTTTTGTTAACACGATTTGTTCAAATTAAATAACGGCAATCGTTTTTGCTTCAAATTAGACAAAAAATTATGTATTTTACTATCAGCACCGGTACCTGTCAAAAATTACATTTAAAAAAAATAAAATGTTGAGAAATGGCATTTCTTCTCTATTGAGTTTCTAAAGATTTTATTAGAAAATTGTTTCTAGTGTAATTTTGGTCTATGTTGTACAAAGTTTCAGATATCTAGGCAAAGTTGAATTTTTTGCTATATTTTCGGACTAATGTCATTGCGTTTTCATTGCCGTTACTATGAAAATGAAAAAGGTCAACATCAAATCTCCGTTTGAAATTAAAATTTGCGCTGTCAAAACAAGGCCAAAAGAGAGCATTTCGCCTTTACTTTCTAAGGGTATAATATAAACCCTATATCAAACGAAAATTTTGGACCAAATGCAATTTTCGTGCCGGCATTTATTTAGGGAAAATTACGATTTTTTGAAGAGTCTTGACATCAAATAAAGCTGATATTAAAAATGTAAAACGTCTAAGTAAAGCTAAAATTGATCTTTTCTTATTAGAATTTAAAGATATTTTGGGGTTTACTACTGTTTAAGTGGGACTTAAAAAGGTTCGTTGTGCCTTAAAAAAAAATCGTAAAAATCAGAAGATCGAAATTTATTTATTATTTTTATGAAAACTACGCGCTTAAAATTTAATATATTTCTTTTCCTTTATCTCAATGGTGAACATCCAATTTCCGCCAATGTAAAATTTAAATTACAAAAACAAAACTATAAAGTTTTACAAACAAATAAATAGCACATCAATACCTCTCGTAAACTTCGGTAAATGCATTATTGCGTATTACAGGAAAGCAAACAAACATTTCGATAAACCTATCTTTTCTACAGAAAATAAAAATTATTTTGACAGATAATACGGTTGCTCCACTTAGCAACCAGGTGGAGCCATATATCGGTTACTGATAAAATTTACTTAGGGTAATCTATCGCCTATTATATGCCTACCAATTTGGATTTATCATAAAATTTTTGTTCTAAAATAAAAAATTTAAATTCGGTTATCATTAATCTCTGCATTGCCTATTTTTGGAGATAAAAAAAATATTTTAAAACCCCTAGAAAAATTTATAGGAAAATTTGTCCACAATCTTTTCAAGAGGTTTAGAAAAAGTACATGTTTCCAGAGACGACGAGACTAGTATAGCCGCAAAATTAAAATTTTTTATTTTAGAATGGAAATATCTCCAAAAAACTGAACTTTTAAGCACTGAGGGCATATTATTAAACAAAAATTATTCTCAAAATAGGTATAGATAAAACCTTTTTGAATAGTCATATTCCATAACCCAAATTTCATGTTTTACTGTCGCTTTGTTCTACTGACAGGTACTAGTTTTTTAAGTGTTGCAAATCACCAAATTTTTGAAAAATCGTTAATATTTCAAAAACTATTTAATGTAAGCGCATAGGTTATGTTACCTATACAAAATGTTCTTAAAATTGATCAAGAAATCCAAAATTATAATATACTTAAAAGGAAGTATGTTAATATGCCTTGACTATTTGGGACACCCCGTATAATTCAAAATAATTTTAAATTGTAGACCTAATGAATGAATATTCAGTACTTATTTAAAATGTGTCCATCATCAATCTTTAATTTACGTCAAATAAGTCTGTAGGCAAGCGTAAAAAAACCATGCGACCGATCGATGCCTGCCCGCAAAGTAATGCAATCAGTTGTAAAATTTTTCGCGGTTTACCTACCCCTTGCCTCGTGGCAGGTTGTTTATTGTTAACGCTTAAAGGCATACTTGTTTGACCGTAGTATAGTGTTGTTCATCTTTAAGATTTAAAAATTATTATAATTTATTTCGGGCTTTGAAAAACAAACTTTTTTTGCAAGATGAACAACTACTTAGCCACAACGATTAGAAGAAACCCAATTTTAAACTTTACTTTTAGAACAAAAATATAGGAAAAAAGAGTTTTTATACTTTGTGGGCATGTAGTAATAAAATACCATTTATTAGAATGGGACTTCTCTTCACAATGACTAAAGACAGCATGAAAAACCTCTAGGTATGATAAATTTACAATCGTGTAAAACTAAAATATTTTCCAATTTTTTATGCGAATATACAAATAGTTATAATAACTATTTAGATACTTTCGTCATTATAAAGAGAAGTGCATTACCCGAATTTCTCGAAAAAGCATACTAACTTTAATACTTGTAAAAAATAAAATGGTGGAGACATTAATATCCTTAAAAGTGCCCCTTTTACATTACCTAATGACTTTTCAAAATAAGGGCATATTAGTTTTACAATTTCTATTAGCATCGACGTTTTATCCTTTATAGGTATAGAAAAACATTTTTGCCCACTTAAAAAAAAATAACGACGTAATTTTTATAGTTATTAATAATTATTACTATTTACACAAATTACATAACGCCACACATTTAAAGCTTTTATAAATACTATTGACAGATATTTAAAAAATGTATACTGGTTAGTTTAAGTACCTACGTAGTACTTGGTAGTACGTAACACATACATTTCAGCCTTATTAAATAATACCTACCTAACGTTCAAACTTCATTTTTCTTTAACAAAAAATTGACAAGAGCGTACGGTAACAAAAAACTTAATCACCAAAATATTTTTTCAAAATAGAGCCCAATCAAAAAATTTCACTAAATTTGATTAAAATAGATATTTTAGATTTTTACATAACTTTTAACGATAACTTAAAATAACAATTTTAAAAATTGCTTTTTATACTTTTTTCGTCTTTTCCGGATTTTCAATGGTATGTCTGTCTATAATAAGCATACTTTTTAACGACACCTGTAAGAAAAAATCAAATTCTGCTATTGTTTCTTATGATCGTAGATGTATTTTAAGCAGTTCATTAGGCAACAGCAGAAAGCAGTGTCATTTTGTATCATGTTTCTGATTATCTTGACATTATTATTTAAAATTGTTAATCCAACAACATATTGCTTCTAGAACTGTTAAAATTAAATTTTAAAGAAAATATTATAAAATTGCTTTTGAACTATTACTTTTATTCCCGCCTAAGGCCGGATCCACAAACATCCGTGATACGCATCCGTTCTGTACCACATGATTAACATGAACCAATGAAATTTTAGGGCCCTAAAATTTCATTGGTTCATATTAATCATGTGGTACAGAACGGATGCGTATCACGGATGTATGTGGATCCAGGCTTATTTCGTATACTATACAGGGTGTCCGGTAAGTATATGGCATACTCGGTAGCCTATAAAGAACGGCAAAATAACTCTACTTTGTCATATAAAAAAAACTCAAAGTGCCCCTTAACGGAGATACAGGGCCCCAAAGGGGTACCCAGCGACGAGGTTTCTCTTAAGCTACGATCGACCGTTTCAAAAGTTTTTCGATGCGGTAAACGCCGATTTAGAAATGTATCAGAATGAATTATTTTTGCCTCCACACAATTACCGAGTGCTTGTCCATAAGTGAGATGCATGTGAGCATTAATGAGATGTAATAATTTATTTAATTATTTTAGTGCGTAGAATTAATCTTAAAGTTATTTAATTAGTTATTGTGTTCAAATAGCTTATGTTAATATACTTGATTATTAAATAAATTTCGAATCAATGCTTAGACGTGATTACAAAAATCTTATTTTTCTCGAAAACCGCTAATTCCATAGAGACAATTAATGTAGAGTACCTTTTTTAAATAAACATAACTAAAGTATTTAAAGAATCAGTTTTTAGCTCTGTAAAATGACACCTGTCAAAATTTTGGCCCAACGAGTGTGGTGGCAAGTCCGTTCCTGACTTCCCTGACGATGTAAAACATCTAATGTAGTACGGTTTTACGAGTCTCTATGGCCTATACAAAATACTAAAATTTCATTAAATTATACGTGTCGGTTCAAAAGTTAGAGCCGAAAAGGTAAGTCGCTGGGTACCTCTTTGGGGCCCTGTAAGGGGCACTTTAGGTTTTTCTTATATGACAAAGCGCAGTTATTTTGACCTCCCCTATACGCTCCCGAGAGTATGCCATATACTTACCAGACACCCTGTATGTAAGGTACATATTATACTATACAATGTGACCTGACCTGACCTTGTAATAAATTCAGTAAATCCAGTACAGTTTTTTTTTGCAAAAATGCTTGGAGACGGTCTAACATTTTAAGTTGTAGTATTTTTTAATAAAAAAAAACATTGATACAGTGTGTCCCAAATTAGAGTAGGGGAGATCCGGGTAGCCCCGCCCAGCGGGTAACCCCGCTCATCGCAATATTACTGAAATTATGCGAAGTATTAGTAGTGTCATCTATTGGTCGGGTGCATAACTAACCAATATGTGGCTTAATACAAGAAACAAGTTGAAAACTACATTTTAAACGTTTATTCGGCCGACAACAGTTTTTTTAGGTTGTGCGTTTTATGTCTAGTCAGCTTTCAATTAACGGTAAGTAGAGTAAATTATCATTAAACAATATAATTTATATACACTGTGTGTATAAAGTCTGAAAACGGCTTAATAACATCACAATTTACTGGCCAATTTAAACCAAATTTGGTACAGTTGTGTAAGAGGATCTAACGCACCGAATGACGATATTGGCGTTGTTGCCAGCTTTTTAGTTTGTCTGGAATTCGAACGAATTTTATATTTTTAAATATGACACCCAGTATATTTTTACATTTTTAAATTCCACATAAAATTATAATTATTTTTTATTAAATGCATTATTAGTCTATACTTCATAGTTTCAGAGATATTGACTCTCGAAAAGTGACTTTTTGAACTTTGACAGCTTATAACTTTCTAACAGTACGTCTTAGAGCAAAACGGCTTACATGTCCCTATATTCAATTTTTATTATCTTCCCAAAAAAATCAACTTCCAGTTAAACCGAAACAACTATATTTCCTGCTTTCGAGTTACATCCGGTTGAACCGGAAGTTGATTTTTTTGGAAAGATAATAAAAATTGAAGATAGGGACATGTAAGCCGTTTTGCTCTAAGACGTACTGTTAGAAAGTTATAAGCTGTCAAAGTTCAAAAATGTCACTTTTCGAGAGTCAATATCTCGGAAACTATGAAGTATAGACTAATAATGCATTTAATAAAAAATAATTATAATTTTATGTGGAATTTAAAAATGTAAAAATATACTGGGTGTTATATTTAAAAATATAAAATTCGTTCGAATTCCAGACAAACTAAAAAGCTGGCAACAACGCCAATATCGTCATTCGGTGCGTTAGATCCTCTTACACAACTGTACCAAATTTGGTTTAAATCGGCCAGTAAATTGTGATGTTATTAAGCCGTTTCCAGACTTTATACACACACTGTATAAAACTAAAGGAAATTAATCCTAGTTTATTGAACAGTATTGGCCTTTTGATAACTAGTTTGTATTTTTGTAGACAGTCTACTTTGTAAAGAAAGCCTAGTTCGGGTAGCGCCGCCCGCTAACGCTCCGGGCGCTAGCAGTGATGAATCAGTCGAAGTAATATACAACGACGAAAGTTCCGACGACATGGAAGATTGCAGGGAACAGAAACTTTGCATTATCTGCTATGAATTTGGGAAAACTGAAACATGGTTCAAATCTGGTGTGTGTAACAAATGGGCACACAAAGACTGTACTGGTCAAAGTGGTTTTAAGTCCTATATTTGCGATTTTTGTATGTAAATTTGTTGTCAACCCATTCTAAAATAAATATGAGATAAGGCTAATGATCGATTTTAATTTATACTCACATACATTCCTCTGAAAAAAAAAAAATATATGGGCTGCATTAACTGACATAGTGGGCGGGGTTATCCTCTATGGCGGATATCCCCGCCCATTGTAAGCTTTCCAAAAATATTAGTTTTTTTATTTAAAAAAAAAATTTACACAAAATTAAGCAAGTAATAATAAAGACAATAGACGAACGTATTTAGAACATTTCTCAGTTTATCGAGACAGTTATTACATCTTTCAAAACATCTATATTTGTTTAAGTGGGCGGGGCTGCCCGGATTTCCCCTACATATACATGCTCAAAATGTTGTCCATTTACTAGTTGGCAATATTCTAAAAGCAACTAAAACTCGTTTTGAACAATTCTAATTACTTGGGGAGAAATTAATCTACACTCATGTCTTATTCGTGCTTTAACTCCTCAACATTATCACAAGGCATACAATTTGAAATTTGGTACTTATGTATAACTTTATATTATTATGCATATTAAAAATAGTCAATAAAAAGCTAGGGTAGCCATTTCAAAAAATTATGGATATCGTCATACATCTTATTTTTGGACACACTATCAATATTTTTTTTTATAAAAAAGACCACAACTTAATATGTTAGTATCCGTGTCCAAGCATTTTTTCAAAAAAATAACTACTGGATTTACTGAATTTACTCGATGTTACAAACTCACACTAAGTAAATGCCATAAATGCCAAATAACTGTTCCAACAACGAAATAAACCGCAAACTACCACTGACAGAAACTGATTTAGGTGACTTTAAGTTTATTTTCATTACGTAAAAAACGTTTTAGTGAAATTTGTTGTTTTAGTACTCATCCAAATGTGAAGGAATAAAAAACGCAGCCGTCGAATATAACATCTTCGCATACCAATGGACACCTACCGGGGGAGACTGTCTACTTATTTCGTTTGTATCAACATTCCATCCCAGCAATGGATTACTCAAAACCTTCCATGCCCTCTGCATTCCCAATTTGACATTCCAAACCAGTCGCAAAGGCATAAATGCCCAGTGGGCCAAACTCTGACTGTCCACTGTTGCGTAGCATGAAGCTACCACTTCGTTGACTACGACTGTACCGACTTTAGTTAAAGGCGCATAAACGCCAGTCCTAAAAACAGACGTCACTGCCACTATAGTGTCTTCGCTTAAATTGTCTTTATCGTCACTAACTAATAATTTATCACCAATTTTGAGCGTTGCAGCGTATACTGTCCGCCCGTCTTTTAAAGTCACTAAATGGTTGGGTGTGACTGTTAAAGTCCGTCCAGTTTTTAAGTCTATTTTAAGGAACTCCCGTTTTTCTTTGGGATCGTAGTCTAGGAAAATGATCACTTCACTAAAAACTAATTTTTTGGTAGCGGCGTCGTGGGCTAGGATCTTTTCACCTACTCGTAAATCGGAGAGTGGCATGTGGACGCCTGTAGATGTCAGTACGATGCTGTCGCCGGTGAAACAGCCTCCGTATTTGGCAGCTTGGGATGATTCTGGGGAAACAAAGAATACATATTAGTATCATAGACTTTTCATAGAATATACTACATTGTTTACGTTTTAAAGAAATCAAAGCTTCCAGCATTCAGAATTTGTCTGGTAGCTGTATCCTGTATAGGCCACGTATGACCCCAAAAGAAGCGCTGTTATCAAACTTACTGTTAAGTCACATACAGTGTCACCAGTAAAGTCCGCATCATATGGGAGTTTTTTTTATTAATAGCTTTATTCAAAATTTGACTTTGGCATCAAGTTCTTCTTCGATCGAGATGAAAATTAAGCAAATAAATAGTAGTCACGTGATTCGCATTAGGTATCTGTCAAATTTTAATTTTTTTCCAAAAATAATTCAAAAGTGGGGTTATTTCTAAAAATATCGAAAAAAGTTATTAGAAAAAGTTTTTTTAAATGCAGTCCATGCAGTCTAGCCCACATGCAAAAATTTCAGCTGCCCAAGATAATTTTGATTTTTTACCCACCACTAAAATTTATTTTCCACTTAATGAACACTTTACTGATGACACTGTGTTCTTTTTTGTCTTAGTATTAAGACACAAACTTCGTTTTCAAAAATACTTATTTTATGAAGTTAACTTTTGCATCACATGCGACCAAATTTTAATAGCCCAATTTTGATTTTGTTAAAAAACACACATTTAATAGGTATGGACTTTAAAGAAAATGTATCTGATATAAAGCATTGTCAAAACTAAGAAGTTTTATGTAGGTTGCGTCGAGTCTTATTTTGCAAAAGTGGTGCAATTTACAAAATATGGGTAAAAAATCAAAATTATCCTATGCAGCTAAAATTTTACATGTTGTCTAGAAACTGCATTTAAAAAAACCTTTTCTAAATTTTTCGGTACTTTCAGAAATAACCCCACTTTTGAATTAATTTTTGGAAAAAATTTAAATTTGACAGATAATGCGAATCACGTGACTACTATTCTTTTGCTTAATTTTCATCTCGATCGAAGCAGAACTTGATGCCAAAGTCAAATTTCGAATAAAGTTATTAATAAAAACAAATCCCATATGATGCGGACTTTACTGGTCACACTGTATTAGATTTATAAAATTAATAAAATACACATTTTCAAGTAGGTATAGTTCAGAAAAATTACAAACGTTAATAAGATACTATAGATAGAACAAGTTTTTGTTTAGTTGGTTTAAATAAAATAAATATTATTATTTGAGGTCTTTGTATTTAGTAGGTACCAACTTATTTTCGTTCCATGGTGACAAAAACTAGAATAATAGCGGCAACCTCGCTTTCCTTATTCACGCGTCGGCCATTCACGGGTAGCGCCAAAATAAGTGTAGTAATCGAAGAAATCCTTCTTTTTTTCTGTGAGTAATCGTAGTATTTGTTTTTACGACGTTTGTCGTGGTTAGTCGTCGGAATACTCGTATTATTGTTATTAGGGTTTCCTTCTTTATCGACATCAGTAAATACACTCCAGAACCGGCTCGGCGTCATTTTTGTTGGTACGTGTTCTCTGTGGATTTATTGTATTCTTTACTATTAGATACTTTCCTTTTGCTTCTTCAGCATAGCAAAGTATTTTTGCTGAGCTGACTTAAATTTTTTAAAGGAACGCCCAACTTAGCCGTTGGCTTTGCTATTTAAAAGCAACTTAAAAGAACTCGGTTGTTGTTGGGCGGGTGTTTAATATTTCGGATCTCTAGTGTTTGTGTACTTGTGTAATTTGTGGTATAAACAATGACAGGTACCGAAAACTTTTTCAAATTCTTGATCAAGAAATTTTACTTGAAAATGTTTTACACCTACCCAAGTTTTTGGCAAATTGCTAAATGTTACCTACCAACTAATATTTGGCTTTAGGTTAGGTTCGCGATAGCATCAAAGATTGCTGTGTTGTTTGTTTTTCATTTTCGATTTGATAAGGTAAGTTTAATTGACTTGTTCTCTTGCTTTTCGAACTAGAAACACGACGTTTAGAAACAAAACATTAAAAACGATTTTCTTTTCTCAAGATCTGATAGATTGGCAGCCACTAAAAATACAAGAAATCACTACCTAGAACAAGGTCCAGTTTCTTGTCAATAAATTGTGGCAATAACAATTTCTTGACCAAGAACTTGGCCCGTGAAAGATGGGCTTAAAATTTGTGCACCCCAGCATTAAGGAAAAATTACCTAGCCGGACTTCCATTGTCATTATTTTTTAACACACCGTTTCGGTTAGTTAGTATCTCAAACCGTTTTCAAGTGTAAACTAAACTAAATTATAATTCTAAGGTTACTGTCTTAAATTTTATCCATGTGCATATGTGCAATGAAGCTCAATTACTTCGTAATCTGCCTACGTGCTTATTGGAGTGTGAAGTTTGTGCTGTTTGTTTTGGACAATATATAGGGGATATCTACTTGGTTTACTAAATATACGGGTATTTTCATTCATAAAAGCTGCTTCTCTGAATTTGTGTCTTCGCCAGTGCTGTCCCGTGTGTAAAACCTTGGCTTCTTACTATTGTATATGATGTTGGTTGGCACATACATGTTCCACTATACCTACCTGATCTTGAACTTTCACCTTCTTTTCAGATGATCTTTAGAACTTCGAGATCAAGTATAGCGGAACATGTATGGACCAACCAACATAATATACAGTGGTTAGAAGTCAAGGTTTTGAACTAGAAACAGCACTGGCGAAAATGCAAATTCAAAGAGCAGCTTTTATGAATAAAAATAACCGTATATTTAGTAAACCAAGTATAGATATCCTCAATATCTGGAAGCCTCTCCTTGTCCAAAACAAACAGCTCAAACTTCCAGCCCAATAAGCATGTAGGCGAAGTCACCGAATTTCATTGCACATTGATATAAACTTGGAATTATAATTTAGTTTACACTGGAAAATGATTAGAGATCTAACTAACTGAAACGTTGTGTTATGTAACAAAATAAAGACAATAGAAGTCCGACATGGTAATTTATTTGATAATACGAAGTATGCCAATCAGAAAGATGCTGTGAAGTGTGATAAAGTCGCTTTTTTTTTTCATGGAACACCCTATAAACCAATTCTAGTCAAGTGGCTGGTTTTCTGTACCTGATGGAACCTTTACTTTTTTTAACATCTAAAACTGTACCGTTACAAAGCATATTAAAAAAAACAGTTTTTCATTACTATCAGTGTCCATCCAAACATGCCAACTTTCAGTTTAACGGTTATACACGGAAAACCTATTATTTATGCAGGTGTTTCTGATTGGATACCTATAATATCGCACAGATTATATCGACGCTGGCGAAGCTACAGGGTAAAACTAAAAGAAATATTTAAATATTTCTTCAAATCTAAAATAATACCACCAAGTCAAGGAAAGCCTTGTAATCGCATCGGCAAAATCCCACAATACACACAATCAAAGCCCTATAAGCTTAAAAATGTTTGCAAAGGTTTAAGGCAAAACCTTATGTTAACCTGGATTAAGTATATTGGTTTTGGTGCCTTTTCGATTTTTAAATTCCCTGAACAAGTTGTTTATTTAACAGTTAATTTACTTTCCTTTAAATCTATTCAGTCAGGTACATGCCAATGAACATTGTGAAAAACCCAAGGATTACCCATTTTGAAATGGGTACCTTTAAGCTTTTTTAAATCTGTTTGCGTTTTTACACGAACCGACTTGTTATCCGTAAGGTTAAGCCCTTAGTTAATTGGAAAATACCTGTTTTGACTTTAAGATGTACTTTAACGAAAACAAATTATGTGCCTAATGTGACTAGTGAAGGAAGAAATTAGCTAAAAAGGGCAATTTCATGGTCGGAAAAAACATTTTTAAATAGATAAGAGGTACGTCTAAAGAATAACCGACTTTGTAGTAAATTATGTTTTATGTGCAATTTACATTAACTTCAAAAGGATCTTTTAGTTAGATAAATATTAATTTACGTAGAACAAAGATTGTCTTTTGCATCATAAAAAAGTAAATTCGCACCTTTCTATATTTGTGTTCCTTGGTATTTATTAGCACAAAACTCAACAATGGCTATACAATTAAATGGCAAAGTATCTGTTAATTTTTTTATATCTTTTCCTGCATCGGTCTCATGGCAACAGTAGTAATTTATTGAGTAGAGCAGGGAAGAAGGTCGATCTTGTTTTTAAAGCATTAACATTAAAGGATCATCGCCAGTTGGTTCTTGAAACGTTAAAGCATACTATGAATGTTATTGCTACAATAGTTCGACAATTTCGTTAGATATGCCATTTCTGGACGCAGGACGAATGGTGAAGAACATTTCTCTTCGTTTCTTCATCATAAGGAAACAAACACACGATTTTTAAAAATAATTTTATTTTTAACATAGTTTATCTTAGCCACATTGCACTTGTACTACAATTATACCGTGCGATCAAAAAATATTTGCATCAAAGAGGGCTTGGATTAAAAATGTAGGGATCACACGATCACAATGATATGGGGACGATATATCCAACCAAATCTACATAGGTTAAAATTGTGTCGAATTCATTTTATGACATGATATGCCAAACTAATGAGTAATAAAATAAGTAGACAAATACAAATTTATTTTTGTCGTTTACAAAATTAACAAAGTAAGAATATACAGAAAGAAAAAGAAATGAAAATGGGACAGGCGTCTTATACAATTTGTTGGCGTATTTTGCATTATTTCACGAACGTTTGCAACAAGTTCTTCTGTTGTTACATTAGAGATGGTCTTCCTGCTCCTTATAGAACCTGTTTCCCTAAACACAGCCACGGTTCTTTTCAGGCAATGATAAAAATCCCCAGCAATAAAAGCACCGTTAGGAAAATGTTCGTGAAAATCGTCCATGCACAAACCCGGATTGTATTGCCGCTCACCATTTACTCTAACCCCGTTTCGAAAATACGCTTCAACCATGAATGTTTTGTGCTGTTCCGTAAAGCCCATTGTGTGAATTGTTTAAGAAATTGGAAAAATTAGCGATGAATCAAATTACTTGTAACGACTGTCAAAGATGACGGAATAACTGATTGATTGCGTTAATTCAGGTAGTTAGGTACTGACACCCAACAGGTATTAAGCTCTACGGCTAAGCATTACGTCCTTAGATGCAAGGCCCTCTTTGATGCAAATAATTTTTGCTCGCACGGTATAAGGCTTTTCCGTACGACCAACAATTCATTAAAATAACCGCAAAATTATGCTGCAAGGCGCGCACGCATTATGCGGTGCCGCTGTTAGCTGTAAACACATTTTTCGATACAATACAATCCATAGAAACTTATTATTGTTAAAATGAGGCCCGATATTAATAACTGTCTCTCGCCCCATTATTTTAATCTCGAGTTTCGACCAGGGAAATGGAAAATAAAATTTAAAACTTCGTGCCTAAATAAATTTCCCAATTGTAAAAAGGTTGTTACTACATGCTATTACTGGCTGTGACACAATCTTTAACAAAGAAAAACTAAATTTTTTAAGCAGGAAAATTGTACAGTAGAAACGATTTTGGAAAATGGATTACGCGTTCTTCTGGCAATTTAGGGAGCTCCTAAATCAGAATTATCCATTGAAAACTATCGGTACATGATATTTGCGAAGTCAACAAGACTGAATTTGAAATTGTCATCATTTCCACCTACTACCGGAGCGGCACATCAACATCTAAATGAAGTGTATTATCAAGTGCAGAATTGGCTTGGTAATGATTTCAATCTTGACGACGAATAATAATGTTTTGTAGCCCAACAAGACTTTATTGCCACCTGCACCAGATGTACTTTTAAATAATTTTTTTTGCAACTGCACTAAAGGGTGTAACACTAATTGCGGGTGCAGAAAAGTTGGATTGTTCTGTTCAATAATTTGTGGCCATTCTCATGGTCAATTATGTCTCAATGCAAATACCGATAGCGCTACCGAAGAAAATATTCAGGATGAAGCTGATCCCTTTTGACCTCTTGACACAAAACATGACAGAAGGAAAAAAACACGAGACCGAAGAAAAGGAACAGATATTTGAGGGGAGAGACTACGAGAACCCGGAGGTAGGACAATTATTGGAGGTGGGAACGGAGGACTAGAACGTGTAGGAGATGGCAGAGGACGAAGACGTTAAATAGGGGACAGAGAACGAGATTGAGAATGAGCTGTCAAGTCACTAAAACAAAAAAATCATGGATTAGGCCTACTGGGAAATCATGAAAAAAACGCGCCTTGTAGCCTACCCCCAGTGGCGGATTCAGAAAAAATTGACAGGGGGGGCACTTACTTGTTATCTTGGGGTGCACGAAAAGCCCGCTGCAGACAAAACGCGCCGCAGGCGAAAATTTTTTAAGACCACGCCCAAATTTGGTCAATAATGTTTAGTAAATATTTTAAAAATGTATGATTACCTACTTATTTTATTGAAAATGAAATAAGATAAAAAAAATAAAAAAAGGTCAATTTATTTTTCATTAGCGGGTACATTGTTTAAAAGTAAAGTTCAATCTTCTGGTTTTATTTCCAGCAAACTTATCAATAACAATAAAGTCCCTAGATCTACACTTTGTGATCTGTGTCAAGTTAATTTCGGGTTTAGGTCTTCCCTCAATTTTAATTTCAATTTTTTGCTCAATACTTAATGAGCTAAAATTGTTTCTCAAATATTCCACATTCATTGCCGTTTTGGCATGTTTATTTTTATTAAAATAAGTCCTTACTACCCCAAAATAATACACTTTCTTTGTTAACAAAACCACAGATTACAGTTTTCTGTAACAAAACACAAATTCTAAAATCCTAAAATTATGGAGGATTTGAGGTAGGAGGCCGATCGCAATGCATTGGATTCGGTCCCAAATTAGCATCGGTAATTCAGCTTTACGAGTCGCTGTAAGATGGCGCGCGTGTTCGAAGTGGGCTATCAAATAATGGTTTCTTATGGACGCAATAACTATTTTTATTTAAATTATTTCTTTAAGGAACAAATAAGGACATTTATATGAATTTACACTTACTTTGTTATACTTATTAGTAAACTCGGCCTGTATAAAGTTCCAACGATGCTTGGTTTTTAAAATACAGGGTATTAAACATTCTAGCTATACCTTTGGAGCTAGAAAGAGACTTATTTGGCTGCGTTTTTTCTCTGAAAAAGATCCTGTCTTACACCCCGACACAAAGCAAACTCTACTTTTATAAATTGTACCATTATTCATTATAAATATGGAAATTAATTACAATACAAGGTTATTTGTCTTGTCTTGCCTTCAAACATTATTTGTTAATTCGAAAAATAAAATGTCAATTGTCAAAAGTAAAAGCACAGAAAAATAAAGGGTTTAAGTAAAAGTTAAAAATTATGGAGGATCTAGTTTTCCATATTAAAAACGAAGAAGAAGAAGACAACATCAGCCCACTTCGAACGCGAGAGCCATCTATCGGCCAATAGCGAACTAACCAAAAAACCGGGACAGAATTTGGAAATGCTGCCATTGTCGATTGGCCTCCTACCCTATAGTTCTCCATACCTAAAATGTATGCTTTTTATCGAACGTGCTTTTACGCCATCTTTTCGCTAATTATCAAACCACGTTGAAAACCTGATTTTTAATATCCATTTCTAAATGCTGTAAAGTTTTGGCATCAAAAAAATATTTGGTTGTTACAGTACAATGCTTTGTCACTGTGTTTGAAATTTTAGGTGTTGCGCTTAGGTTGGTTCGTGCGAAATTATTATGACAGGGGGGGCACGTGCCCCTGTGCCCCCCCTCTAAATCCGCCACTGCCTACCCCTAAGCAAGCAAGATATCGGTAGGACTTTTGACACATTATTAGTAAAAGAAAAGTAATGGTACAAACTCATCCACTTATGATCAATGAACGTCTCTTGGTTCATATTTAAAAACATTCAAGATAAAAAATGTATTCCAGTAAAAATTTTAACGCTTTTTAATGTGTGGCTCGATTATTCAAATAAATTTTAAAAATGCCCACAATTCCAATAAAACGACTCGGTGGTGAGCGTGTATTCATTCTGTGGTTTTAACTCGACAAGAAAGAGCAGAGAACACAGATAAAACGGACTAGTAAAGTTAATTTGGAGCTATTAAACTAGCACAAATGTCACAACAGATACCATCTTTAAAGGTATCGCTTTACAAGTGACCGTCACCACACGGAGCTAAGTGGTTCGGACCGGGTGCATGGAAGGTTCTACTCACAGACCGATAAGCAAAAAATACCGAGTTATTTACGTGTGGCAATGAGAACGCACAGCGATCAGAGTATTAGAATTTCCGCTGTATCCTAATAGACAGCCAGGCAGTGGCGGCTTGTGCATAAGAGCACATGAGCACGTGCCCCCCTAGTTAAAATTTAAATTGTTAAAATTCAAAATAAAAAAAATCTATAGGTACTAGTTACCGTTTTGTGAATTATCATCACCCTATCTTTTACGTAACGTTAAATTGCGATATCTTTACTTTCCCTATTGTTAGATGTTGCGTCGAACAAAAAATTTCGCTTAAACCGCGGTGACTCATGCGCTTGAACGGCATAACGACCGGCAGAATACGGTGCCGCCGCATGATACAATAAATTCTTTCTTTGTATCATTGTGCCGCCGGTGCCAGAAGTTTTTAATGTTCAGAACGGCCGCAATCTTTTCACGAGTCGAGGAGCACGATAGCTCTATCTTTGTTTTATAGCTAGTTTTATTTTCGATCTCATTCTATCTTTATGGCACAAATTTCTGGTGATCATGAGGTTTAGGCACGTTATGATTAGTCAACTTTAAGCGAAAGTGCTCGTTTGTTCTGAATTATGTTTTCTAATTCGATTTTTACTCTGCTGTTGTGCTGCGCCAGCTGGCTGAGCCTTTTAGTGATTTATGTAATAGTATGTCCGCGGTTTTATTTTACGGCTTCTTTAAAAAATAATAAATAATATAAAAATGACGGCAACGGTCTCGGTGCTATATTTAAATAATTGCAAAAATACAGTGAGTTTTTAAAAAAAGTCATTCTCAGGGTTAAGTTTCGATGATAAGATTATTGTAAAGAATGCGGGAAAACCAGTGCCTAACCTCCAAATAACGCAACTAAATAAAGGTCAAAAACGGGACTTTAAAAGAGTTTTTAAGACTTTAGGAGTGCATTGTATGAAAAACATGAGTGGCTGTGCGGATGTGAAAAGCAGAATAGTCTATTTTGTTTCCCGTCTTTGTTATTTGCCGGCGAAAAGGCAGAACCGTGTTGGGTTAAAAGTGGTGTTAATCGTATTGGTAAGCTATTTATTTATTTTATTGGAATCTTTTTAAGGAAGGGTTGTTAAAAATATCGGCCAGGACACAAATGCACAATATTTTGATGTTTAATAAAAAAATTACACATACATGTCAGTACCTACCTATATTATAGG
Organism: Polydrusus pterygomalis; assembly: GCA_963969555.1. Lineage (NCBI taxonomy): Eukaryota > Metazoa > Arthropoda > Insecta > Coleoptera > Curculionidae > Polydrusus > Polydrusus pterygomalis. The sequence continues at coordinate 48,850,190 of OZ018378.1, forward strand.
TAGGTATGTACCTAGGCTCATTTAAGTTCATATTAAGCGATCTTTACATCTGTGAAGTTCTTCGTGAATTTATTCATGAAGTCACTTTAGGGCTAACTTTGATAATGTAAATGGTCAACTTGGACGTCAAATAAATTCGTGAATTTCTTCGTAAAATTATTCACGAAAATTTAACATGCAAAATAATCAGCTGATGCACAGTGTACTAAATGCTACCGACTTCACGAATAAATTCATGAATAAATTCTCGAAGAACTTCATAGCAACAAAACAACATGACCTTGAACTTCCAAAAAAAAATCCGTACCCCCTGCCGCGTTTCCCGTATTTGTGAACCCCCAGACATTCATGTCACGAGCCGCCACTGCAGCCAGGTGAAACATAGGATTGACGGAATCAAAGCATATATGTTACGTCAGAGCTCCAGAATTTTTCAAGTTAGGCCCTACGTTTACGTTCCCCATTATTTATATGAGTTGATATGACACCTATGTACCTAGTTACTTGTAAAAAGTGAACTTGCTTACTAAGCAAGGCGATCTTTTTCCTTGTTCAAGCCATAAGTACTTGTCTCTTTATACAGGGTTGCTTTTATGTATGGAAACGGTCGATTATTTGCTAAAGTAAGATAGCTAGCGAAGAATGTTAAATACAAAACTTTTAGGGTTTTTAGAAATCTATTACACTGCACATAAATTAAGTATACAGGATCAGTCAAAAAGCCATGGAAGAACAAAGTTACTTTATTTTAAATGGAACCCCTGTATATTATTCAATATTTCAATTATTTACAAGATTCTAAAAATAAAAGTTAAACACACCACATACCCAATCTCAACCGTTTTCGAGATATCGAGTTTCGAACCTCTAAACACTGAACTTGGGTAGAAATAATTTTATTTTAACCAACTCTGAAGTATCTTTTTGCATTGTGGTATTTTTCTTTTTAGATCAGCTGTTTCTTATGTGCAAGTATTAATTTTGGAGACATGATTTTTTCGTCACCTTTAGGTTGCCTATAAAAAGTTTTTACCCAGATCTTTCCACAAGAAGTACAATAGAAATGGGTGTTTTTATTGAGAATAAACACATTGGTGTGAAAACTTCAAGTAGTGACTGAATGAAAAACCGATTTGCAGATTACGAGGAATCCATACTCCAATGGTATATAATTATTGTGATTTTCTTTTAATATTTAGACGATTTTATTTTAAACTAATATTTAGTTAAAAAGGTTAGGGGAGAGCGCACCAACAGTGGCCATCCTTTTTTTTATTTCCACGTATTTCAAAAACGTTTAAGAAATTTATGCTTTTTCCATTATTTTTGACTACATATACGATAAGGCTGTACAAATATGACTCTATTTAATTTTAAAAAGTATAGGATCTTCTCCTCAATATGTTTTTAAAAACATACCACTATGGTCACTGTACCGAACCACATAGTGGTACAGTGGCCATAGTGAAAAAGCATAGTAAAGACTGTTTTTAAGTTTGTAATAAGTAATAAGACTTCATACAAAATCCTTTAATTAGGAAATTTATAAGTATACACATCGAAAAACAAAAGAAACATGTATCATATAAATGCAAATTTTTTTATTCAAATAATTTAAGAAACAGTGGCCACCCCTTTATAATAAATGAGAGTAGTGGCCAATGTACCCTCCGTTAAGGTGGCCACTATAAGAAAGGGAACATAAAAAATAAAACCTAACCTAACAGAAAAACAATGCAGATTCTTTAGCCTTTTACCACTGAACTTCGTACTGCAATAGCACATCCTTAAGAAGCACGCAATAAAGTGACTGAAACACTTACCAGCTTTGAATGATTAAAACGAAAAGTCACTCTAATAAAAAACTTTCCACACCGAATTTCAATGTCGCACTTATTACGACGAAGCCGGCCATTTAACTGAATGTATTCGGCGCGCCACGTGCTGGAAACATACTTAGGCACGGATTCAAGAGAGGGCGCTAGCGGTGTACGTTTTGTAAGAGAATAGTCACTGGCGGCCACTGTACCTGCCATGGCCACTGTTGGTGGCTCTCCCCTATTCAGAATCCTGTTATTTGATTTTTACACATTTAAAATCAACTAACGGGATTTTGAATAGTTTTTTTGACTTAAATAGAGGAAGGGACCCAAATTTGAGACACTTTTTTTATAAATTCGAAATAAAATTCATCACTGAACGAATTTTTATTATTGTACAAAATCGCTTGCTTGGTGTATTAACAACACAACGCAACAAAAATCTACATTAAAATAGCTATCTAGAGAAGTTATTAAACTTAAAGTTTGTTTTTGTCAATTTTCCCATAAAATAAAAGGTTGCCTAATTTGAGACACTACACCAAAAACTTTTGAGGCTTTTAGATATCCCATCTCTTTATTACGCACAGCTTTCACCATAGCGTGAGGGTCCCATTTCTTGTGTTTTTAAGGTAATAACATCTCAAAATATTGTATTGGGTGCCTAATTTGAGATAGTCTTAAATACAGCACCATTTAGTATCTCAATTTAGGAATTCTCGTTATAAAAATTGACAACAATATTTTAGGTTAGTTATGAAAGAATACAGCCAAATTTTAATAAGACATCATTAGGCAACACCTAAACTAACTACTTCGACACATTAAATATATTTTTTCCACTTATAAGTTGACTGCAAATGCCGGTTTGTTTACACTATAAAAAAACTTTACGACTCAAATCGGAAGAAAAACGTAAGTACCTGCGCAGAAATAAACGAACTGACGCGCTGAACGAACTCTTTACCACTGCTGTCTAGTTTATTTAAGTAAGTTTACGCCACTTTTGTTAGATGGCGCTACATATACGCTAATATGCGGAGCTATCTCAAATTAGGCGCATATCTCAAAATTGGGTCTCTTCCTCTATTACTTTCAAATATTTCGCCAAAAAAAAAAACAGCAGAACACCTATAATATTGTTAGAAAAACAACAAATCAGTATAAAAGTAAACATTTCCAAATCGCTGTTTTCCTAAATTTAAAATTATGCAGTTTGTCCCAAACCCGCATGGGTCCTTCTGGGCGTCCAAAATAACAAATGACCAGCTCGTTGGTATTTGACGATGATAATGCCGCCATGCAGCCGCTCTCTGCCTGGGTGCCGTTTCAAAATTAAATATCCCTGCTAACGATAAAGCTGATTTACAAACCTGAAGGTCTTTTGTGGGACCATTATTCTCTTGACCGCGCGTTTGCCATTTTTTTAAATACATTTTTATAGGAGAGCCAATACTGGTCACTAGAAAAGTTTTGCAATGCGTAAAATTTATGAAATTTTACAAATTAAATCATAGTTAACAATAAGTACTTATATACAGATCATAATATATATGTCGTAGGCTAATTACAAATTCAGTCGTTTTATAAAATGCCTAGTCCTTTTATAAATGACTAGGTAGTATAATATTGTAAAATGAAGAATAAATACTGAATTTTTACAATTCGACTGAACTTTTTAGGCGTTTCATAAAACGCTGAATTGCTTTCAGGCTCATTGTAAACGGTTCTTCAATCTCGTTTGTTTTAGGATATGACTGATTATAACTAGTCGTTTTGGTAAAGACTGAAAAGTACTTAGGCATTTTATAAAACATAATATGGGAGAAAAACTCACAGTCGTCTCCACAAATATATGAAAAGTCAATTTATTGGGGTGTACCTACCTACATGTATCGGTACTTGAAAGTACCATCATCAGCACCGAAGGGCCCAAGTGCCACTTTACACGAAGGAAAGTTAAAAAATATTAAAATGAAAAGGACAAGAACATTTTGTAAACTTGGACGAGAACAATTTAAAAAAATTTTAAAATGTTAAAAAAAATAAAAAATCGGTGATAAAATTCGAAAGTAGTTTCCTCCTCTTTTCCTTCCCATACATAGTAAATTAGTAAAGAAAACTTGATTAGTCGACCACGACGACGACTACTTCCGTAAAATTTTTATAAAACACCGATTTATATTAGTTACAAAAAATGGGATGTGTTGCTGGTCAAAAACGTGCTGCAGAAGAAATGCTTCAAAATACCAACCAAAAGTTGAAACCTCTATTTTTGGGTCAGAATATTGCGGTTGAAGTACCTACATTTGATAGGATACCACTAGACCCTAAAAATATATTGGGAACTATCGTAGAAATAAAAAATGGAGTAGGTATACCAAATTGGTACTAAGCACGAAATTTTTAATCGATGGTTTTCAAGAGACGAAATCGTTGTCATTGAATATCCCGAACAAATTCAGGTTTTGAAAGGAAAAATGATTTCTTTGAGAGAAGCTTTAACAAAGTTTTCTAAATTTGGAGGGCAGGCATTCAAAAAATGTTCCTGCAAAGCAAGCAAAAGGCAGTGCCACACAAATAAGTGTTTTGGTTTTAAGGCTCACTTGAAATGCAATAGTAAATGTCATTCAAGCGGACCGTGTTCAAATAAGTAAAATAATATTAGATTACATTTTGTAAATATATACCTAAATTTATAACATGTGTTGTAAGAGTTACCCATTAATTTCTTTTATGATGTTATGACAAAAATTAAGTGTCCAACTTACTATTTATTTGTTTGAAATATTATACGATCAAGCAACAATATAAATCGATGTTTTATAAAATGCCTAAGTACTTTCCAGTCTTTGACAAAACGACTAGTTATAATCAGTCATATTCTAAAACAAACGAGATTGAAGAACCGTTTACAATGAGCCTGAGAGCAATGCGGCGAAGTTTAGACGAATTGAAAAAATTCAGCATTTATTCTTCATTTTACAATATACCTAGTCATTTATAAAACGACTAGGCGTTTTATAACATGACTGAATTTGTAATTAGCCTACGACATATATACTATATTTTATATGGAACTACAAGAATTTATATATTTTGTTGCTTTTTCTGCTGAAATAATTTTTTTTATGCTTATAGAGTCCTATTTCTCTACAAAGGATCTGTGGAGTGGGTTTCTAAGTCTTTACATACACTCAGTTCCGTTTTCAACGTTTCAAGACAAGTTTCTTGTAATCATGACTATTTATTCGAAGATATACCTAGGTCAATATGACCAACACCCAATTATGGAACAATTAGTGAAATAAGGCCAAAAACTTATCTTAAACTCGAGCAACATTACGAGTTTGTCTTATCTTCAATTAATTAATAAAAATATCATTTTTCAGTTATTTTTCGCGATTTCCGAAAAAGTGAAGAACGATGATGCTAATCTGACACCGGATTCGAAATTAGCGGCCCAAAATAGATGGAAAATGTGTATTGCGGGATCATTTATTTTTCTGTGCCGGTGCCTAAGAAAAGTTGGTTCACCTTAGGCCTTTAACCGAGGAAAAACAGTTAACAGAACGAACGTTGTCTGCCGATGAAGAGCTTTTATATAGGGGAAAACCCTTTATTTAAGGTGGAATTCGCAACGTCATTCCATCTATTGCCAACCTATAACCTATTTCGCGTTGTTTTTTTTAGTTTATTATATGAATAACCATTGAATATTAAACTATAAGAAGGCCATAATAAGCAGATTTCCTAAATCTGCTACGTTAAATTCATAGATGGCACCAATGAGTCATCAAAAATAAAGTGTGTTGATGCAGCCACTAACGACAAGCCTTTTCACTGCTAAATTAAAACATTGTTGCCGCCTGTCTGTTTGACTTGCTGCATGAGTTTTTTAAATTTATTTTTATAGCTTATCGTAAAACTTGATTTCACATAAGTACCTACACCTATCCTAGATTTAAGTAGCTTAAATTAATTTTCCTACCTATAGTCTAGACTTAAAAATGTCCCAATTTTTAGCATATAAAATTTTCAACCTTTTGACGTCCCAACGTTAATTACATGAAAACATATTGACTGCCATGTATTCTATTTCTAACAGAATTAAATGACGACTCTCACTATTCAATACATACCTAGGCTACAACGTATATGTTGGGTAAAATATGAATGATGCGCGGTTTGTATAACTTGGTTTTTAATTGCAATTATTACTAGTTTTTAAAATGGTTAAAATAAGTAGGATTTACTTTCTTACTTAAAAAACATCCAGTTTGTTTGTATTAGTGTATTACGTATTTTGCTATTTTTCGACGATATAAAACCTATTTTACTTATACTTGCTGTAGCTTTTTATCTACTTTTATTTGTTTAAGACTAACACCTTAACACCTAATGCAAAGGTAAAATCATTGTTAAAATCGGTCAAATTACCCCGGAGTAATCAGCGTACATATTATTATCAAAAACATACAGTCGGCTGAAATTGAGAATCTCCTATTAAAAATTATTATATCATTAAAAATTCAAATAAAATACGATATGCGGAAACACCACGACATCACATCAGTGAATTTGAGACATCTGTTGCCGAGGCGCTACGTTATAACGACATATTTAAGGTTAGAGTTACGATCAACTCCACAATGGCGGCCAAACCACCTCCAATACGTCTTAAACTGGGTTGTCAACTTTTCTCGGACATCCGCCATTCTTATAGTTTGATATTCAATGGAATAACTAACATTTAAATAAAATCAATATCGTCGGTACAATATTTAGGTAATATCTGACATATTACAAATATATCAATTTATTTCATTGCTAATTTTGGGAGAATTGTATAGAGAAAGAAGAATGACATTATAATGTTAAAAAAAATCTTCCCGGTATTTTTCGCTATACAATTCTCAAATATTTAATGAAATTCCTTGATATTTATTTACTATGTCAATTATTACCTATAAAATATGAAGACGATAATGATTTTATTTAAATTTTGTGTAAAAGCTAGAAAAATTAAATAAATATACGCGAAATAGGTTATAGGTTGACAAGCATGTTGATACTCCCACCCTAATAGTGAAAATTTTGAGTCAAGTCGCGGAATAACTTATCTCCAGCTGGTTGTTCATGCAATAATTTAGTCAAGAAAGAATGATATTTATTTATTTCGTCGTCCGAACAAGACTACAAAAAAAGAAAAGGCAACAACCAATCCATAAGCCTGTTGAATATGAACGAGTGCCATAAATAAAACGTTTTTGTGGTAGCAATTGAAAATTTACATGTAAAAGATAAAGCAGGGCTTGCTCGAAAATGCCCACAGATCTTATCGGACTTATTTAGGAGACAGCCGACTGATTGTCAACTGTTTTAAAAGGGATAGCTCGTCGCCAATAAAGGTAAAGCGCCGCTGCTTTCACATGGTCATGTCGATGCTGCAACAGATCGCTTGATGGTTTGGTGATATGACGTCGCAATCTTGCCTCTTATCATAAAAACAAGTTATTTATACACACTTGGTATAAATTACAAGAACTGGGTAATAACACAGCTACACAGCACAGCAGTTAAAGTGCCATAAATGTATATATTACGTAGCCCGGCCACTGGTGTAGCTAGGATTTTCTCTTAGGGGTTGGGACGACAATGTTGAACTGACGTGATCAAACAGCCTAGGTAAAACGATGTAGTATTTTTTTACCCGCGTTCAAATTTTGATAATCATTTACTATACAGTGTCACCAGTAAAGTCCGCATCATATGGGATTTTTTTTATTAATAGCTTTATTCACAATTTGACTTTGGCATCAACCTCTGCTTCGATCGAGAGAAATTAAGCAAAAAAAATAGTAGTTACGTGATTCGCATTATCTGTCAAATTTTTATCAAAAGTGAGGTTATTTCTGAAAATATCGAAAAAAGTTATAAGAAAAAGTTTTTTTTTAAATGCAGTTTCGAGCCCACATGCACAATTTCAGCGCAAAAGAGCGCCTTCGCCGCAGAAATGTAACGAGAAGAAAGAGTAATGTAACCAATGCTAACGTAAATGAGACCTTCATTCACTAGCAGGATCATTCCCGCAGAAAGTTGCGTTTTAACGTGGGTTTCAAACTACCCAGTCATTTGAGACACTGCCCTGGTCCTACTTATAACAGTCTATGACCTACCGATTGGGGAGTGTACATTGTCTCCTCCACTGCCCACGACAAGTCGATATCTCATCCGACTTGGTTACAGGCATAAATGTGACTTCACTCTTTCCTTGTAAATCCAATACCTCGACTTCTACAAATTCCCAGTGATAGCCGCGTTAACCACGGAACCACTTTGTTTTATTTGTGTGTGTGGCTGGTTCATTTAAGATCGAGTAAAAATTAAAATTTCGAATACCTACACCACAATGAGTTAAAACAATTTTGTATTTACCTGATTTGACAGAACAATGTATATGAGTCTTGCTCTCGTAGTACACCCAGTCGAATCCAGCTTCTACGGCGAGCCGAGCGAGCATCCCCAGCTTCGATCTTTCCCGATCCGACGTCGTGATGTCTACAGCCCGTCCTTCATAATGGAGGGAGTCGGGTGCATGTTGTCCTTCCTCGTCCCACCCTTCGGTCACCACGAGTCGTACTCCCGGCCACTGGTTCATTACTGAGATAGCTAGGGTGTTGAGTTTTTCTTTGCAGCGCTGGAAAAATATTTTGGTTTAGTATACAAGAAAAGGTAAGATCCAGTCTAGTCCTAATATAAATAGTTCAGGAGTTAGAGGCGTCCAACTTGTACCAGTAACAGGAAACGACATTGCTGTTCCGTGTCCAAAACATTGGCTTTTAACCACTTGTATATGATGTTGGTTGGTTCATGCATGATGCATGTTCCGCTATACCTGATCTGGAAGTTTTACTTCTTTGGGTATCTTTTAGATGTTCCTTAACTCGTACGGAAAGGGTTCTTTTTGTTCCTCTAATGTACGATTCGTCACAATCGCAAGGGGGTCGATAGATGCAAGTGTTTTCATTACTGCAATAACATGTAGATATGGAGCAACCAACATCATTAGAGTGTTCAGAAGGCAAGGTTTTGGACACGAAATAGCAATGGCGAAAACGCAAATTCAAAGAAGCAGGGAACGACAAGCCTGACGACGTTTTGCCCGGAATATTATCTATAAATGAATGTTTGTCTGTCTGTATGTCCCGTATGCGTTCCTATACCATTCATCCGATAACGATGAAAATTTGGTGAGTTGTTGTGTGCAGGCTTAGGAAAATTTTGGCATAAAAAAAGTGGCGAAACGCATGCCGGGATGCCGGGATTTGGTGAGTTGTTGTGTGCAGGCCGAGGAAGGTTTCGGCATAAAAAAAAGTGGCACAACGGATGCTGGGATGCCGGGATGCCGGATATTTGTGTAATGTCTTTCCATCAAATTTATTTTAGTAAGTAGCGTAGCAACGCGCGCGGTGTATAGCTAGTTCTTTATAAAAACGTCTGCTTGTGCTAGGTTTAAAAATATCGCTACAAGGAAGCCGATTTTCGCTCTTCGCGGTCGGTTTTAAGAACATATATCTGCCGCAGTCCGCGGTGTTTAATGTCGGCGCTTGTCAAAGGAGAGCAATTATTGTCACAAAAATTATACAATGTGTATTGCAAAATTTAATTCCCCTCCACCCCTAGAGTCTAGCCACGCCATTGTCAGAACTATTAATAAATTCAAATATCCCAACATCCGTACCACTCTAGGGTGAGGATAACTCATTTTGTTGCGTCCCAGATGACTCTGAGATGAGAGTCATTATTTGAAATTCCAAGTCAGTTGACCGGTGCATTGGCTTTATGCAACAAGTCATTAAACTAATAAAATGCTAATATTCAATTATTAATTTAATCTCTATAAACTAGCACGTATATCTGGCGTGAAATTGAAAATTTAACGATTGTATATTTATAAACGTGTAATTTGCTCGTGTCGGCAGACAATATTTAACATTTTCAATCCTTTATGTTTTCTCCTATAGTTCAACAAACGATTAAAAAGCCATTAATTCAATGTTGATTATTTGAGATTCTCAATAAGTTTTTATATAAGTATTACCTGTTGGGCGACTAAACGTCATAATATACGATTCAATGGTATTTTATTTAAGTTGAAAACATTCAATTGGACATAGGTATACAGGGTGTCCCTCTAAGGACGGCGAGATATGATATTATGGCAACCATAAAGTAAAAGTGGAACAAACCTTATATCTTTAGGCCCAGTTGTATAGGTGTCGATTAATCATAGCATTAAACGAGAGATTTATCACAATTTTAATGTTAGGATTATTTTTGATTCTCAGTTTTATACATGCAGGTTATGCAATTAAACCAATCCAAAACGCCTTCGACCTCATTTTGCGCCTATCTTCAATTAAGATATTTTCTAACCTATTTTTTTGGTTTTTAAAAGGTGTTCATGGTCAATAAATAGTTTTAATTTTAAAGTAATACCTATATATTTATTTTCAAACTAAAACAGCAAAAATCAGTTGCATAACAAAGCGTAAATAAGTCTATGTAAATACCTTATTTTGATACACATAATGCAATCAGTTTCAATAATACTATTAAAGTAAAAATATGCTTTTTAAAAGCCTAACGCCCAACCTTAAACCGATCTACACTACAAACTCCTGATTGTTCCAGATTTCTTGATGATTTGGTCTCGGCTTCTACAATATTTAATGTCTTCATCGTCATCATACAATAATAATTCTTCAATTTCATTAATCATTTTAGAGGGAAAATTATTATTATTATAATATTGTACTATTATAATGCTATTTCTTAAAAAAACCTATTTTTTAACATTTTAATCATGACCGGTGGATGTTAACCGGTGCTCTTTGGGCGGTTAAGTTAATTCTTGGTTAAAGTGCTGGTTTGGACCTTATCATAACCTATAATTTCGCATTTCATAATTTTTACCGGTTAATCAAAGGAACTGTTGATTATCACAGCCTATAAAAACGAAATGACGATTAACCGCAACCTATACAACTGGGCCTTAGGAAAACAATTTATTGACTAAATCGACCGAGAAAGTTGATATAAAATAATTAAGTTATTAAAAGCACTGCTAGAGGCCATGATGTAATAAAAAATTCAAATTGTCGCGAATAATTGCTGCTAAGGTCCTCCTTCCCTTTTTTAAATTGCTGTTTCTTCTTTACCCTTTATTCAAACTTAATCAACATAGGCTTGATTTCAAAATAGTTCTTCTGCGTCTTCTAGATGACGCTGTTTACCTAAGTTTCAGTTTTAAAAAATTTTCTTTTTAAAATTAAATAACATGAGAGCAGTAGGTACATTTTGGCGCAAACCGTAATGCGATATCTTTATTTTTTCTCCAGTTATTTACAAATAACCATGTTATCCAAAAATTTAAGGTTACTTTAGTCTCATCATAATATTGATGAAAACAAATTTAGCCAACACTGCTGGTTGGCAACTTTGACATTAAGTTATTTTGACGTTTTTGTGTATTTAAAGCATTGTTTTTATTAAATAATTACGTAGTTAATTTAATTGCCTTTGAGATTTAAATGTTTTTTACACTTTGACTACTGAATTTTAAAATAATTAAATAGTATACTTGTCGTAGCTTGGTTGTTGTATTTGGATCTACTTATTTTTATTTTGGATAAATTACAAGGATAGACCAACACAAATGCAATAGAAGGCTTAAAGAATTTAATACATAATGCATTTTATTATTAGATACTAAATAGCTGACAACATTTGGCAAAACAATCTTTACAGTCCATTCCTTGAACAGTAAGAACTAGGACATTTCTAAAGGGAAAAAAATTAAATTAAAAAACTCAAAGGCCATAAATAATAAACAAAGCCCTAAGGCTTACCTAAGCTTATCTAAGTAAATGCAAAAAATTGTCACTTATAATCTCCCTAGCAGCAGAATTATTACCGATAATTTTTTTCAAGTTCACGAATGTTTTTGTTGATAGAAAACATGAGTGAAGCCGAGAAAAAAATTATCGGGAATTAATTCTCCTGCGTGGGAGATTTGGTAAGAAAATTTCATAAATTGGAGTTATTTCTTATTATAATTTTTTTGTTAAAATGCTACAAAAACATATTTCCGGCGGCTTTTGTTAATTGTAACTAATTAGAGTTTTAGAAATGAAGTTCATTTTAGCCGTTAGTAACTCATTTTTATTACTAAAACGTGAGAAACATTAAATAACAAATTTGTTATCTGAAATCCAATGTCTTTATAGTTTTAAATTTAAATAAAACTTTAAAAAACATATTTCCGATAAGTTAAATTTATCACTTATTAATTTCATTAAGTTAATAGGAACTAACAAACTTATCGCGATAATCTCCCGTTGCTATAAGCAACGTAAACAAAAAGGAGCCTTCTAATTGGTTAAAAATAAATTTATGTAATTTTCAAATTAACTTAATATATACGTTGCCTAGCAATCAACAGGTTAGAATTTGTTTTCATAGATATCATGATTAGAGTAAGGTAACATTAATTTTTTTTTTTGAATAAAATGGTTATTTGTACATAACTTGAGAAATAACAAAGCTATCGAGTTACGGTTTGCGCTAAAATGTAGCTACTTTTGTGCTCTTCAAGCACAGTAATTAAATAATATGTCATGCTATTTAATTTTAATATATTTCAAAAACTGAGTCTTGGGTCAACAACGCCTTCTAAAAAACTATTATAAACTAGCAATCACAACCACAATCGGATATTTAATAAGAGTAAAGTTATCTTTAAAAGGAGCCTATTTTGATTAAACTTGGATAAAGAGTAAGAAAGATGCAGCAACTTTAGAAATATTAGGAACAAACTATTGCAAAAATTAATGATCTTTCTTTTTGCGAAAATTTGAATTGACATAAGGTTTATAGCTTCCAAAATATCGTACCTCGCCGACCTTTGTGGTACATCCGGTATAATATTATTCATTATATTATGTATAGCAGTATAGCCAACAAAAATACATGCCCAACCGGTTATATCCTTTTATTTTTATTAGTATTTCTTTTTGGAATATTTTAAAGTTTATAAACAGAAGACCTGAAAATATTTCATATTCCAATCTTAAGCGTAACAAATAAAAGAAGTCTTTTTAAATTAAAGTTTCATAAATTATTTCAAAAAATATTTTATTAAATATAAAATTTTATTCTACCTTTTCACACCTTTGGGGCGAATTTCCAATAAAATAAGAAATACGTTTTTAATTACTTATGTTTTAGAGTAGGTATTTATGCTGCATTTGAAGAAAATCTGACAAAAAATACCTTTCCAATAGAACCTTTTATTCCCCATTTTCCTCCCTTTAGAGGCCGATTTTCAAAAAATAATACGCATTTTATTAATTGTTTATTAGAGAATTTATGCTGAGTTTCAAGAAATTCATACTTTAGATACCCCTTTTTCCAAGCGCAGAACTTGTCTACATTTTTTTTATCTCTTTTTCCCTACCCCCTCCATTTGTACCTCCGAGAGGCAAAATTTCCCAAAATATGGAAACACTTACTTGCTTATTTTAAGATAGTAAACATAGTCATAATTTTCAGCAATATAACTTAAAATTATAAACATTTATAGGTACTAGTGGGTAGTACCTATAGATGAAACAATAACAAATGAACCTATTGACAAAATCGTATTCCATTCCGAAATAAATCAACTTGCAAATTTCGCCCCTCCACTTTGTTCGCCAAACTTACGTTGTTATGGCAACGTAGCAGTAAGAGATCCGGCCTCAAAGATGTAACCGCCACGACATTGGTCTCAGACCATGATGACGTTGTTTTATTCATTTAGTTTATGGCTGTCCACAGAAAATGTATCGCGGAAAAACATAGATGTTTGCGATGCATCGAAAAAATTTTTTTAATAGAATTAGAATTACAAAACAATCATAAATCTAATTATTCTAAGCTCACACCTTAACTGCAACCAAAGGTAGAAGGTATAATCAAGATCGAGATACAACGGCAAAATTATTGTTTTACGAATAATAGATCGATGCATCGACAAATATCAAATGGCCTCGATGCATCCCTTAAAAACGATGTATCGTATTGAAAATCGATGTTTTCGATGCGTCGATTTATATCGAACATCCCTATTTCCGTTTGGGTTTTTTTTGACAGTGGTTTGAACTTTTTTTCAGTTTATCGGTTTTGTGTAATAATGTTGTTTTTGGTGTTATGTGATTTTTTTAAATACTAATAATTAATGCAAGTGTCAAGTATGCAAGAATTCGGAAAATATTAATTCTGCAGTTACTTTTTATAGGTGAGTAAATAGAAAGTTAAGTTATTTGTAGGTTAAGTTTAAACTATAGTAGCAAGGTCACATTCAAAGGTAAATCCACCATAATTCCTACTCCCGGCCCCATCCAGCTCTTCACGGCCTCTTCTCCTACAAACGATGAACACATTTTATTAATGGCATGACCCCCCCATAGGCTACATAACTTTTTTCAGCCTGTAAGTGAATTTTGAAAAAAGAGCCAAATACACTTATACAGGGTGTCCCAAAAGTAATGGGACACAGAGCAACAGCAAATTCCTTAAGGCGAAATAATGCGATTTATTTAAACTTGCCTTATCCCAAAATTAATATTAACCAAGATACAAGATGTCAAAGTTTTAATTTTTTTTTGCGATTATTTCTTAACAAACTAAGCAGCACGAAATTAAGGATTTTGGGTTTTTTTGAAGTGAGGAATTCAAAATTATTCAGAGTTTTTGTGTAACCAGTAGAGGGCGCTGCCTACGGCATGGCCCACTCCTTTTAGCTGGCATAACTTTGTTTAGACTTCTTAAATCGATTCGACTATTAAAAAAATAAGTTACTTTACTTGTTTTACATTAAAAACGTATAAATTATTGAGGTCGGTAGGAGCAACCATTTTCGAGATAATCAATATATTTAAATTAGGTTATGTCTTACAAGTGTGCCCAATAACTGACCCAAAATATGATTATTTTCAGTTGTTGGACACCTGTCCAATAACTGCATTTTGCAAAGCTCGTACAGTTTTTGTGTGAAATGTTAGTGCGTGTTCTCTGTTTCCGGCACATTCGATTTTGGGTCACTATTCATAGTGTAGCCAGTTATTGGACGCCCGTCCAATAACTGGTTACAATCTGTCCTATAACTGAAACATGAGTTTTTTTATGTTGCTAGTTTTCAGTCATGCCCAAGAAAAATGAATATAATTTAAGTCAAGAATAACAAAACGTCATTAAAAGAACTGTAACATTAGGAATATTTAAAACCCGTTAAGTTAAAATAGGATATATGTACTAGGATCTGGCATAAGCAGAATAATGTCCGTTGAAAAATACTCCAGTGGCAGCGACATGAAATTAAAAAAAATCTTAACTGTCCAATAACTGGTATGTTTACCCTACCCTGTATCTTGGTTGTTATCAATTTTGGGATAAGGCAAGTTTAAATAAATCGCATTATTTCGCCTTAAGGAGTCTGCTGTTGCTCTGTGTCCCATTACTTTTGGGACACCCTGTATAAGAATTTTTAGACCCCCACCAGTTTTAGTTTCTGAGATACAGAAATTCTTATAAAAATTGTAACCCCCGTTTATACCTCGTTATAGGGGTAAATTGTCGAAAAGTCCCTCCTTAGTGGATATATGGAGAAGACATCTTCCAAATTTCATGATTCTAGGATTAAGGGTTTAGGCTGAGCGACGATGAATCAGTCAGTCAGTTAGCCAGTCATTTTACAATTTTGTATAATAGGATAGTTTTAACGAATCCTTATTGAAGCCCAAAAAAGCAACCCGGTTATAATTAATCTATTGTCAGAAAAGAACCACTTTTGCTAATCCCACTTCTAATTTATTAACTTTTAAAATTACCCAATTGGCTAGAAAATGCAATACCTCTACCCGAAATCCATTTAGCCCCTCTTTTGTAGGAAAGAATAAAATCTAATGTATGTTCGACATTCTTCAAGAAAGCGGTCGGTTTTAAGCGGCACCTTTGCTCTATTCATTTTAAAGCAATATATTTAAAAATGTGTACACAGTAATGTTTGTTCGTTTGGAGGTTGCCCAGGTACCTTTGTGGTACCGTTGGCCCACCCCTGGGACATCGCTTTACAAACGGTTCGGCAACGTTTGTTGTCAAAACAGTGTGAAGTATGGCTTTCTTCCGGGCGTTGGTTTGCCCTTTTTAGTTTCAGCTGTGAATGGGCCTATATTTGAAAGGTTTTGTCTCTAAACAAATAGGTACCACGAGGCATATGGGTATGCTATATGTGTATGTTTTATTTGCGGAAGACGCTAAATTTTTTAAAAATAATCCACAAATTTATATTAATAGTACCGTGCGAGCAAAAATTATTTGCATCAAAGAGGGCTTGGATTAAAAAACGTAGGGCTTGGTTTAGATCACAATGATATGGGGACGATATATCTAACCAAATCTAGGTTAAAATTTTATCAAATTCATATTATGACATGATATGCCAAACTAATGAGTAATAAAATAAGTAGGCAAATACAAATTTATTTTTGAAAGGGAAAGAAAAACTCTAAGTCTTCCTCCACTAATATATTCCAAATGAATCTTATTTAAAGATACCTCAACATGTTTCGAACATAGAAATGTTCATCTTCAGGAGAATTAGGTTGTTATAAGCAAGAAAAATAACTAGTAGTAACGCTTTAAGCTAGGCTTTAAGATAGTGAGAATGACACGTTAACATTCTAAGTCAGAAAAGCATCAAAAAACAAAGAACCGAAGTATTAATTTGCCAGGTGTAGGGTAATAATAGTAAAAATTAGAGGAAGCAAGGCCCATAAGTGAAGAGAAATCAGTACAGCCGTGGAAAAGAGTGAAATTTAAATTTGAACATTCTGATGAAAGGGGAAGAAAAAGTGATCCAGTGTGAGGAAAGCAATGTATAAAATAGTAAAATTAAAAGTGGAAATTAGTGTTAAAATTTAATGAAGGTCGTCATAATGTGAGTAGTCAATTAATCTCAAAATTTTTAGGATTAAAAATTTTGAGATTAATTGACTACTCACATTATGACGACCTTCATTAAATTTTAACACTAATTTCCACTTTTAATTTTACTATTTTATACATTGCTTTCCTCACACTGGATCACTTTTTCTTCCCCTTTCATCAGAATGTTCAAATTTAAATTTCACTCTTTTCCACGGCTGTACTGATTTCTCTTCACTTATGGGCCTTGCTTCCTCTAATTTTTACTATTATTACCCTACACCTGGCAAATTAATACTTCGGTTCTTTGTTTTTTGATGCTTTTCTGACTTAGAATGTTAACGTGTCATTCTCACTATCTTAAAGCCTAGCTTAAAGCGTTACTACTAGTTATTTTTCTTGCTTATAACAACCTAATTCTCCTGAAGATGAACATTTCTATGTTCGAAACATGTTGAGGTATCTTTAAATAAGATTCATTTGGAATATATTAGTGGAGGAAGACTTAGAGTTTTTCTTTCCCTTTCAATCTTTTACTCCACTTGAAGTATGGACTATTTCTTCAATTTAAATTTATTTTTGTTGTTTACAAAATTAACAAAGTAAGAATATACAGGAAGAAAAAGAAAAATAATTACATAAATTGCTAAAATTGGCCACCGCCATGCTCCAAGCATAAATTCACACGCCTCTTCATATTTTCGAAAGGGTTGACCATCATCTCTGGAGAAATGTTACCACATTCTTGGATAATCCTTTCTTCTAATTGTTCTAAATTTTAATTAATTTTCTTTAATTTTGAATAAACCATTAAGAGTATTTCCTGCATATTTTAAAATCTGCGGCTTGCATTTCATAAGGAAATAAATTTAGCTGCTTCTTAAGAAAGAAAATTCGGAGAAAGAACCTCCAGGTTTGAAAAGTAGGTACCACTTTCAACACTTGTTATGTAATTTACCTACTATTACTTTAGTAATTGCGATATTTATGGAAACGAATTTCGCCGACCCTGCTCGTCACTAGGCAACTTTTATATTAACTTAATTTGACGTTTGTGTATTCACAACTTTGTTTATTATTAAAAAATATGACAAAGTTAGTTTGATTGCCTTTAATATTTTTAATTAATCAAATCAAATCAAATCGTTTATTTTCCCAGAGACAATTTACAATTATTGTAGGGGAATAGTCAGGGTACATTTTCAATTTTAAAACTAGAAACTTGAGTAACTATTTAAAAATGAACAACAAACAAAACATTTCAATGTGCAATATAAACAAAACATGTACAAGCGTTAAGACAGACAATTAAAAAACTCATCCAAGCTGTAGAAACATTCAGATAGTAAGAATGATTTTAATGCCTTTTTAAAACATTGTATATATACTATTACAATCCTTAATTTTTTTGAGCAAAACATTGTGGACTCTAACATCCAGACATTTAGGAGAATTATAGGCTACTAATTCTCTAAAGTGCGGAACTCGAAAACTATTTTTGTGCCTTGTATCAAAACCGTGCACGTCCCTGTTTTGTACAAATTCAGCTTTATTACAAAATACAAACACTGCTAATTCCAATATGTATAGGCTAGGAAGAGGTAGTATATTAAAATTTTTATAAATCTCTCCACAACTATACCGATTAGAAACACCTGCTATATACTAATATATACTATATCTTAAGATATTTTTTGTTTTGCAAAAATATTTTTAAATAGGGTCGAAGTACCCCAGAAAGTCAGACCATATCTTAAGTACGAGTAATTAGATTTTTTCTTGGTATTTTTTTGAGTTAAATAAACCTATAGCAACGGCAAGTTTACCTTAAAAGTGCTATAACTAGAACAGGCGAGAAAGATGGAAACCCGGCGTTAAATTTTCTTAGTCATTTTAGGTTATATTAACTTAATGAAAGACAATTTATTCTGTCAAATTTCCTCTTTTATTTAAATATACCTAAGTGGAAATTTGACAAAATAAATTGAAGACATTGCTGCAAGAACGAAGTCCACTTTTTTGCGAAAATTACATTTTTACACCATTATATACAATTCGCCAAGCCCGATCGATTGGTGCAAAAACGATGTATCTACAGTGTATCCCTGGTTGCTTAAATCGATGTTGGACTTACCTCCCCCAAAGCAGATTGGTGCAAGAACGAGGCAAGTGCGGACTTACGCCATACAATATAATGTATGGTAAATAAACTTTCTGAAACGAGTTTTAAAAACGCTAGAAAGTTTTTTTCGATTATCTCGAAAACATGAAAAGTGGACTTACCGCGTTCTTGCAGCAGGGTCTTCAATTATTGTCTTTCATTGAGTTATAATGAATTTTCATCAAGTATACTCAACGATTCAAAGTTTATATTAGCTTCTTAAAAAATGTTAATATTTCAGAAAACGCCGTCTAGCGGGAGAAGTGAAATTGACGTAAAAGTCAACGGAAGCGAATTGGATAGAGAAAGAAAAATTCTATCTAATAAGACCCAATTTGGTAAAATACGTTTAGCCTAAACGAAGTTACCAGTTTTTATATGAGGCAAATTTTGACCAATTTATTTTAACAGATAGAGAGCAAAGTAAAAAAAATATTTCAGTACCTCTTAGTAAGCCAATATAAAAAGAAAAACCTAGGTACACTAAGGGACTGCAATAAATAATGTCTATCTACGCTACTGTCGCAACGCCTTTAATTAATTTATTATTTAATCATCTTTTTATTATATTAAACAAGAAGACTACCTAATTAGTCTTTTACGTGTTTTAATCCGCCATTTTTTTTATCACCATTAATAATAAATTAATTAAACAACCCATACAGGTACTTAAATTGCATTTTAATTTCTATTTAATGATTGTATCCGACCGAATCTCATACCCAACACTGACCTTGAGAAGACGATCGTGATTTATAAAATCAAGTACACGTTGAAATCTCATCGAACAAATCGAATGGATATATTCAGTGAATCGAAGTTGGCTGGGCCTGTAAAATCGGCCATTTTTCAACCGTTTTGTCAAGACTTCATCACAGGACCACGTATCATAACTCATGGGCCGTCTCTGCTTAAACCGGTGCCATTAATATTTAATCAAAACGTGAGTTGTGAGAACCGTGCTTCGAGATCTCGTTTGCAGAGGTGGACTAGTTAACTTTAAAAAATATTTTAATAGTTCCATTACACACCTATATAAGATGATTTTTTCTGGAATGACGAATTTCGAAGCGCAGATTATATACGAATCTAACAACGATTCTAGACGAAAACGCTTAGTTTTTGTCGTGGCAAAATTTTTCTATTTTCCCTCATTATTGCAATTAATCACTATTTTTTATGTTGCACTTTACATGTTTCGAACGTAGAAACGTTCATCATCTGAGATCTGGAGAAAGAGATTTGCTGATGATGTTCACAGAAGAGAAAATGATAGAAGGTATACAATCTTAATGGAACTTTTATGAAATATAAAAAAGGTGTGTTGCTGTATCCAATAAATGGTGAAGAAAAGATTGGAAAAAACTTATATAGTACTTACTGAGTACGTAGAAAAATATATGTAGTAAAACTGTTTGTTCCATTTTTTCTTCACCATTTATTTGGTATACCAACACACCTTTTTTATATTCCATAAAAACTCCATTAAGCCATCGGTAGCTCGCGAAAGCAATTCTGGTAGCTCACAACATATTTATACAAACACAGGTGTAAAAATTAAAGCTTTAGTTCAACCTATTTCTGAGAATCGTCTTTCTCCAATATGAAGTTAATTAAGAACAAAATAATACCACAATCGACTTACAGATGGACATTTGGATAATTGTATTTTTCTATTTGACGTTCATAATAAGTTCATTATGAACTTGAAATGAAGTTCATAATGAAGCTATTTCGATACGCGTTTTTTCTTTATTTGATGTTGGTAACATTGAAATTGAAAAATTGAAAAATTGACGTAAAATCACGTCTTTTGAAATTCAAAAAAAAATTAGCAAAATCGCCCGAATTTCCGAACGCTCTGTATATGTACCGAATGTACAAGGATCACACAACGTATTCCGTCCAATTTTAAATCTCATATCGCTAAAATAACTTTAGAATCTCGTGGTGAAAATGGGTCAATAAATCAAAAAATGACAGTTCGCAAAATAATTTTTGTTGTCCAGAGGTTACTATGATAAAAAATAGTATTACCAACATAAAATTTAGACATAAAAATTTGCGGATTTATTTTCTTTTTAAATATGTATTTTTTATTGAAAAAACTACAAATAGAAAAAATAGTATAAAGCACGTGGTTCATAAGGCGTTTTAGCGCACGTGTCAATTAAAATACTCGCCACTTCGTGGCTCGTTTTTTAAAATAGACGCGTGCGCTAAAACCGCTTCTTATGAAACGTGTACTTTAATATACTATTAAATGGCTGCATCAAACTATAGCGCAAACAATAAAAAAAAATTATCGATGCGAGTGTCGGCCTTCTCATTAAACATGCACTTTTTATCTGCGCATGTTTTTGTTTAAAATATTGCTTTACTTTTTTGTTATTTTTATTCACTTTTATTAAACCATATGTGACATGCCCTTGTGGCTGTATAAAATGTTTCTTTATTTTTTAAACACACCAACGATTGGCATATCTATATGAATGTGGTTATGTAGTATATCTATATTATTAGTTATTACTTTATTTTTATTAGTATTTATTAGCAAAATAAATACAATATGTATGTTAAATATAACTACTGTGCATTATTTCATTTAGGTTGGTTTACGTTGTCTACGGCTAGGTAGCTCACTGTGTATTCCAAAATTATCAAAGTAGCTCAACCCATTAAAAAGGTTGTTGACCACTGGTTTAGACTTTTACTTTCTAACCTACAAGTTTTGTAAATATTAAACATTAGTAAATGAGTTTAAAACTAAAAATAGTGCAATAAAAGTAAATTTTGCTGCAACTGCCAGAATATTGTGCAATTTACAAATCATTCATTTTTTGATGATGATGATAGCTGTCGGAAAATGACAAAGGCGAAAGTATTAGACTTTGCCGAAGAAACAGTTCCAAATTTCAAGGATCACCAATTCAAATCGGTAAAAATTCTCTGACGAGAACTATGTACAGTTAACGACAGATAATTTTGTACACTAAACTGTGACATTGAATATGCAACTTTTTTACCTTACTCAAAAAAAGCGAACCAGTGGATGTTTCTCCGTTAATGTGTGGGCATGGATAAGTGTTTACAGTGCAGGTGTATGCTGGAATATTGGAGGAATACTAAACAGTAATATATATCTTTAGATTTTGGAAAATGTTTGCTTCCTTCTACCGCGATAGTTTTTGAAGGAAATAACTTTATACTTCAACAGGAAAACTGCCCTGTGCATACTGCAAGAAATATAGGAAACTGGTTTAGACAAAACAACGTAACATGTCTGCCTTGGTGCTCAAGAAGTCCTGATTTAAATCCAATTGAAAATGTTTGTGTCAGAATGAAGTAGAGTTATTTGATAAAATAGAAGAAATTTGGGAAGAGCTAACTCCGGTTTACACCAGAAGTATTATTTTGTCAATGCCAAGAAGATTACAATTAGTGTTAGAATCAAATGGCGCAGCAATTAAATAGTAGCATTTTGTTTGTTGTTTGTTAATAAATTTAACCCTTTTTGGCTTTATACTTTTGTAGTTTTCCTGGTATTATTTTATAATTTTCTTATTTCGCGGCTGTAATTTAAACACAAAAATATTTAGAAATAACCATTATTACTTATGGTAAAAAAATCGTACATAGGTACAATAATTTACAGCTATACATATAGCTGGTCTATCCAGGTATAAGCAGCAAGGTGAGAAACCAGTTTTACCCAATTTTATTGTAATTGAGTTATGTATGGGTGGAGTGTACGAATTTATGTCGTCAACTGTACCTTCAATTGCTCGCCGACAGAGCTGTCGGTAATTGAATTAAAATAATTGAAAAATCCTGTTCAATTACTTTTTAGTAATTGAATTACTGTAATTGAATTACTTTTTGAAAATAGTAATGGTAATTGATTTTCCAATTACTGTGATAAAGTAATTGTAATTGGTAATTGGTTTTAAGAAATCTGAGGTAATTGAATTACTTAAAAGTAATTCAATTATTTTAAAAAGTAATTGAATTACTCCCAAATAATTCAATTACATAAAAAGTTATTTAATTACTCCCAAATTATTCAATTAGATTAAAAGTAATTGAATTACTCCAAAATAATTCAATTCCTTTTAAAAATTTTCATAATTCCTTTACTCTAGAAAGAATTTTTTTTTTATTTTCCCTAATATTACGTTTGTTTTATTTCAATAAATAAATCATATTAAATAAAAAAGACAGTTGTTATTATTGGTCAAATTGTTAAAGGTAATAGGTACTTATCAAAATTAGGAGATCAAGTTTAACTATAAATTTCGAATTCTATAATAAAGTGTGATAGTAAGACCTACTACTATTTAAAAAAATAATACCTTACCTATACATCTCTTTTTTTGTAAATGTAAAAAAAATAATTCCATTGCTCATAATAGGTAAGTATATTAATTCAAATTTAAAAATGTAATTCAATTACCAAACTGTAATTCAATTACCAGAATGTAATTTAATTATCAAAATGTAATTGAATTACCAAAATGTAATTCAATTACCTACCAAAATGTAATTAAGTTACTCAAAGTAATTTATTTGCCAAAAAAGTGCCTATAATTTATAGATTCAGAGTAATTCAATTACTTTTAGGGTAGTTCCATTACTATAAAGTAATTCAATTAGTATAAAAGTAATTGAATTAAACTCAGTAATTCGAATGCGGTAATTGATCAAGGAATCAATTACTTTTAGTGGGTAATTGGTAATTTAAATATTTTTATCATACTGTTAGTAATTGGTAATTGTAATTGATGCCTTTTTCGTAGGGTAATGGGTAATTGTAATTGAATTACTTTTTAAGAGTAATTGCGACAGCTCTGCTCGCCGATATGATAAACAAACGGCGTTCAGATTTCTCGCTGTCCTCTGAAACATTAAACGAACGGACGAGGAACAATCCGACAAATCTGATGGTAAACCCGAACTCGTTTAAGAAAATGTCTGAAGACGATAAATACATTTCAAGATAATTATAATTTAAGCAAGGCCGTCTCTGTTCTTATGCGGTTGAGCTAAAAAGGCAAAACATGCCTTTTTACTTTCAACGGGCCTTTTGAACATTCGTTTTGCCATCGTTTTATGATTGTTTTATACTAACGTATCATTCATTGGTTATAGTCTTAAACGGGTTTTAAATAAAAATGAACCCTAAAAACTCATTATAATCTATTAAAGCACCCATTTACCGGTGTCGTAAAACGTTTACGACTCTCTTCTTGATTAATTTGGCAACATTCTTGTGTTTTGCAGTTCTTACTATCTTGTTTTTTATTTTTATTTAGCCGTCTATGAAGTAGTTGAAAAAAATATAGGTATATGTAAAAAGGTTGTTGACCATTAATCGTGACTAGACAATTTGACACTACCTTGTCTGTCTCAATTTCATTCCATTTGGCATTGAAAGTCAGTTGTTTGCAATCAGTGGCGTAGACCATTTTTAGGGGCGGAGGCAGACCACAGTGGGAGTGGTACACAGCATCCGAGGCGAAAGTTTTGTCAGTTAATTGCTATAAATTTAAAACTGGAATGAGAAAATGAAGACTTTTAATAATTAAATACGAACAACAATGTTAATTTATTAAACTAAAAAATAAATAAGATCGGTCGGTGTTATATTCGGATTTTTTTCCTTTTCGTTCGCTGCTAGGGTCATTCCCGAGGGGACTTACGGTTTAACATGGGCTCCGAACCACGATCCTCAGTCATTAGAAGCACCCCCTCCCCCAACGGCTATCAACCCTTGGTTTCGCGCTTCCCCCGCACCACACGAGATATCCGATCTCATCCGGCCTGGTTACCGGCGAGGACTACAGATGCTGACGTCACAAATAATCACTGTGTCCTTGTTTATAGGCGTTGTTAGCTCGAATCAGTTTGCCGGCAGTGGGATACGAACCCACAAACTCTCGTCTAGAGTTCTCAGCGACTGCCGCGTTAACCACGGAGACACTGATGCCGTTAAGATCGCTTGCAATCTAAATTTAATGTAGGGATACGCATACACACAATATTGAAAATACTAACGCCCGAATGCACCGCTTTCAAGTCTTACATAGATTAGTAAATCTGGATGAATTTTAAAACAATTAGGCATTACGGAAATTGAAAAAAAATATGACAAAATCAGAATGTAACCCTACTTTTGTCGTTACGACTCTCCTTATGGTACAAAGATAAGGCTGCCAACCGTTTATTTAAAAAAACCGTTAATTTGTGTTGGGCTACATGCTTGGTGAAACTGTTGTTCCATTGCACAGGAAGAAAAAATAATAACTACTTGTTATGTTTCACAAATTTAATCAGTTTCCTGACACGTGTTTTGGCCCTTGCGGGACATTGTCAAAGAAGTACAAGAAGATACATAGTATCTTCTTTTCTTGTACTCCTTTGCTGTATCTTGCTTGATCTTTGTTTCATCTATAGATACCAGATCATTTATATCAACATAGAAAAATATGCATGTATTCTGGAAGATAAAAGACCTGTATAGTGTGATCATTGAAAAAAATGCTCTCTTCGATTTTCATGATTTAAAAACATAAACAGCAACTAGCAAAGACTTTCGGGGATTTAAGAAACAATTATTGTACATCGAGAAAGCTGTGGTGACAGCAAAAATGACTTTTTTTTAGAATAGAAAACCCGGCTTTTTTTGGGATTAGGTTAATCTAGAGTATTAGCGTTATGTTTCGACTGAGCATAACACAAACCGAAAATAATCCAAATCAAATATGTAATTCGGATTTAACCGCACAGTATATACAGTGTGTATCAGCCAAATGGAATAAGTTCGATAATAAATACATGGGGGTGTGTCTGAAAAAATGCTCGGACCCGTCGATTGGTATTTCTAGTTGCGCATTTTTTTCAATAAATTTTTTTATACATGGTGTGTCATGTAACAGTGGCCAATACCGACTTTCTTATTTTAAATGCAACACCCTGTATATTATTGAATTTTTGGATAATTCAGAACATTTTAGACAGATTTTATATACAATATCCTATACCTATCTTCAAGTGTTTCGAAAATATTAAGTGTTTTCAGATTTATTGCATTTTAGCGTTTCTTTTTACTGATATGAAATAAAAAAAGGTATAAATACTTTTGTTTAAAACTCCTGACCGTAGCAAATTGTTGTCTGTCTGCATGACAGTAGTTGTCAGTATTATAGTCGTTTAAATTTCATTAACTGCATATCAGAAAAATGGTTTATTTAACAGAAATGCACAAAATAACAATTCTACAGATGATTGGTTATGGAGATAAAACGCGGACACAAATGGAAGTTGCTCGCTTATTTCATGAAAAATTTCCAAATTTGCCGCCTATCACTCAAGGGAAAATTAGTAAAATAGAAAAGCAGTTTCGCCAGCTTGGACATGTAAAGCAGATAAAAAAGTAGCTGTCAATGCAATAAGTGATGATACCAAATTAGATATTATGCTTGAGTCTGAGGAAAAACCACATACTTCTAGTCGAAAAGCAGCCCCAATGTTCGATGTTATTATTATTTTGTGCATTTCTGTTAAATAAATTATTTTTCTGATATGCAGTTAACGAAATTTAAACGACTACTTAACACTGACAACTACTGCAGACAGACAACAATTTGCTCAGGTTAGAAGATGTAAACAAAAGTAAACAAAACTATTTATACTTTTTTTTATTTCATATCAGTAAAAAGAATCGCTGAAATGCAATAAATCTGAAAACACTTAATATTTCCGAAACAGTTGAAGTTAGGTATAGGATATTGAACATGGAATATGTCTAAAATTTTCTGAAGAATCCAAAATTTGAATAATATATAGGGTGTTGCATTTAAAATAAGAAAGTTGGTATTGGGCACTGTTACATGACACACCCTGTATAAAAAGTTTTTATTGAAAAAAATGCGCAACTAGAAATACCAATCGACGGGTCCGAGCATTTTTTCGGACACTCCCCCATGTACTTATTATCGAATTAATTCCATTTGGCTGATACACAGTGTGATGTCAGGTGATAAATATGCTAATAAGAAAATATCTTATTTTCTTGCTTGGCTAAAAGGGAGCGTACGCCCCTGCACTGAGAAAATTATTTAGCTATGATGGCTTTATATAAAGCAACTATGGCTAAATATTAGAGTAAATAAATATAGCGCCAACCCTAGCGTCGTGTTGTGACTGCCAAATATATTAAGCAGAGTCTATTTAGTAATCATTACTACATATTTTAGTAACAATATGATCCATGAAAACCTGCTCTTACTAGAAAATTTGGCTGCTTCAGCATAATTGAATATTAGTAAGGAACACATATTTAATAGTCCTAGCCAGTTTATTTAGTAACTGTTGCATGATCGTGTAATATCAATGTACTCGTGTGGTAATTATTATATTGTCGTTTAGTAAAGGAGCATACTTGTTTAGTAATTACAGCATGATTGTTTAGTAATCACAGCATAATTGTTTATTTATCGCAGCATGATTGTTTAGTAATCACTGCTTCTTTGTTTAGCAAGTTATACAGGGCATTCCATAAATATGTGCTGTTCAAACGAAAGTTTTATATACGCTAAGTTTTTTTAAACGCGGGCCATAAGGATTTATATAATTAATTTTGCACCCCCTGTTAACTTGTATCGTAATAAAAAGTTTTAAAAAAAGTTGGTGTGCATGTTATAAACTGAGGACATTTTATACTTAACGTTACCATGTTTTTAGCGACAAACTTCAATGAAATTAAAGAAATTATTCAGTTTTTTATTCTAATAAATTGTATTTATTACAAATAAGACATATATTTTTTAAAACTGATTATAGTTTATTGCTAAAAAAAAATTACTGTTAAATTATGCCCCATCTAATTTTTTTTTCTAATTTTTTATTAGAACAAAAGTTAACAGGAGGTACAAAATTAGTCATGTATATAATAATATATTATCACAATAATCACATAAAGAAACAACGAATACTTTAGGTATACAGCATGCACAGGCATACAGAACTGAAAAATAATGCGCGTAATGGGTATCGCGTCACACAACTATCTCGCGGAAGATACGATCACAGATTGGAATTTTGATTTTTCTAATGTCCGAATGGCAGAGCAAGCGCTTTCTTATTGGCTGACGTTCAACCGAATTTACCCTTTCCTACATCCAAATAACGAATCTCAAAAAACCGTTTTGCTCTAGTAGAACCGCGATCGAGCTATCCTGGCTTTAAGTACCTGGCAAAGTGCATTAGGGTTACGATTAAAAATTGTAACGCTAGGATTGCTAATTCAGATAGCAATAATTACTTAACCGTTTAAGTTTTTTTCTTTATAAAATTATTTAGCTGGTATAGACATAATAATATAGCAACAGTTAACAAATATGTTGTAATAACAACACTATAAGATTTGTAAAACCCAGCAAAATATATACTGCAACGACTAAAAGATCATCATGTCACCTTTAAACAATATTTTAACTAATATAGCGGTTTATTTAGTAACAGCTGCTAAATTTGTCCAGCCCGATAACTTAGGAAACTTCATTTTCTCAGTGTGTCCCTCTTGAATCTGCCGACATTACCCATAGACAATTTACCTTTAGATAAGCAAACAATAATCACGAAAGTGGCAGTTTTATGGCCTCGCGCATGTAAACAAAGCTAGACACTATTAGACATGCGCACTGCAACATTATCGTTTGACGAATGGGAAAATAGACAGGTCCGGGCTTTAAAATTTAAATTCTTGCCAAAAAATTGGACTTTCTTCTTCAATTTTTAATCAAGTTGGGAAAAAAGGTAGTGATTTCTGGCATTTTTAGTAGGTAGTAGCAAACCTATCAGATTTTAAGGATAGAAAATTGTTTTTAAGGTTTTGTTTTTAAAATTTGTTTAAAAATGATTCGTCGTCGTGTTTTTAGTTCGAAAAGGAAGAGAACAAGAACAAGTGAATTAAACTAGTCTTATAAAATCGAATATTAAAACAAAAATAACCAGCAAAATAACCAATCTACGGTGTTATCGCGTGCCTAAAATTAGTACCTATGTATATAACTTGATTTTTACAATTTGGCAAAAACTTGGGTACGTGTAAAACATTTTCAAGCAAAATTTCTTGTTCAAGAATTTGAAAAGTGTTTGCCCGAAAACTTGACCCGTGGAATGAATACTGGCTTCATTAAAAGCTTAATGTCGGGGTGTACAGATTTTAACCAAAAAAATTAAACAACCAGCAACTTTGATAAAATTAATTTTCTCACAAACTAGAAATCCGTAAATATTAAACACCCACAATCCACAATAGCAAAGAACACAACAAGGAATGCACAGAGAAACCTTAAAACACAACAACAAAAATGGCGGCCGAGCCGGTTCTGGAGGGTATTTGAGCATGTCGATCAAGTAGGACAGACCGATAACACGAGGTTTATGCGCATGCACGAAGGTGTCCAGAGGGAAGGCAGCTGACCGGCGAGTCATGCGCTCGGACGTGTTTTTTCACCCATAAAACGTAACTTTTGTTTGCGCAGGAGATAAGCTGTACGTATCTAAAGGTAAATTGTCTATTCAGTGGTCCCCAAATGGTGGTCCGCGGACCCCTTGGGGTCCGCGG
Source organism: Polydrusus pterygomalis (assembly GCA_963969555.1). Classification (NCBI taxonomy): domain Eukaryota; kingdom Metazoa; phylum Arthropoda; class Insecta; order Coleoptera; family Curculionidae; genus Polydrusus; species Polydrusus pterygomalis. The sequence goes on from OZ018378.1 coordinate 48,879,831, forward strand.
CGTATTTTTTGGGGTCCGCGAACCCACGGAGCACAAAGGGAAAATAAAACAAAAATAACTAAATAACTCACCTAATAATAAAACAATTGTTCGCGTTGAACAATCGTCTTTCGCTACATTTCCTTCTTTAGAATCATTTATAAAATCGTCGGAAAAAACACTGCCGCAAAAGGTTCAACTCATTATCTGTGAACATTTGCGTAATCTGGTAGGAATAAGTTTTCGTGAATATTTTCCGGTTCCAAATATTAATAATAACTGGATTAGAAATCCATTTTCTACAGAAAACATTGAAAAGAATGTAGCTCCTACAAAAAAACAACAAGATCAGCTCGTCGACTTGTCATGTAGTATTTCCAAAAAGGATATTTTTAATGATAATAGTTTAATTCAGTTTTGGTTTAATATAAGTCCTGATCACAATGAGCTCGCCGAAACTGTGATGATGATACATTTGATTCCTTTTTGCACATCGTATTTGTGTGAACAAGCTTTTTCTGTATATTTTCAGTTAAACTCAAAGCATACAAATCGGCTTAATGTTGGTCCCGATTTAAGGTTAAAAATATCGAATATTAGACCAGATTTGGAAAAAATTATAAATTCAAAAACAATATTTCATTCTTCCCATTGAACTTTAAAATTAATTACTTCAATATGCCTAATGTTTATTTTGTTTCATATTTTTAAAGTGTGTTTAAAATTTACTTTGGACCTACAACTAGCACTAGAATAGAGATCTTGTGTTTTAAGTTTATTATTGCTTTTAATGAAAATACGTTGTATTGATAAATAAAATGTTGTTTAAATAAGTTACAAAACGGTTGTTTTAGTACTTTTAAAGATTCACTGGCCGTGGGGGCCCGCATGTTACTATGATTCGATTTCGGGGGTCCTGGATTATGCGAAATTTGGGAACCACTGATCTATGACATTACCTGACCATTGTTTATCAATTACTGCCAATCTGCGAAGGACGCAAACGCGAATTTTCGGGATAAGCAAACAGACTACGCCGCTGCTTGCAATTTTTGATTTATTAAAATAAAACTATTACGCCTCTATCAACTTACACAACATCTACTACTATCTTAAGTTTTTAATGGTTTCACGTCACTCATTCATTTAATTTACAGATGACATTTTTTTTTAATTTTTTCCTCAATCATCTACCTACTTACGAGTGAGAGGTATTTTATAATCATTTTGATACAGGGATTATATATTTTTAAACAAATCTTGTAGTAAATAATCTATGTAATTTACGCTCTAGCCGCCATTTAATGGCCAAATCATTTAGGTTGTGTAAAAAGGAAGCATTTTCCACATGAATAAGCATTTTCCACTTAGGTAGAACGTAAATAAAGGCAGTAAAATTTTAAAACTTTTAAAAAGTCAATAATATAATATAATAAAATTATATCATAGTTAATAATTGTAAATAGTATTACGTACCTAGGTGGAAAGTGTTTCATTACTATTTAGAGAGCTGGTAGTTCCACTTTTATTATTATTTTGAATTAAAATTGTTAAAATAAAATTATTATTAAAAGCAAAATGTCGTTTTGACTTTTCCATTTAAAAATTAGACAAATATTAGAATTTCAAAATAAATAACCGTAGGTATATAGTTGGTAAAATAACGTAGGTAATAATACACATGACGATGGCAAATATAATTTTTTCGAATATGGTTTCCATGTCACTAAACAATATATTTTTTTCCTAAAACGTGTCAAAAATTTCGCAAAAAATGGAAAAAAAATTCATCAGATGCAATCAGATGAAGAATTTGAGTTTGCTGCTACTCCACCAGAAATTCCGGAAGCAGAAAAAATAGTAGAAAAAGATGAGATGTCTCGTGTCTCACTATCGCTATCAGACATTATGGTACTGGACAAATTTAATCAAAATATTGTAAATTTCTTGACACGAAAAACGATAAATTTGACAATCAATAAATTTTAAATAAATGCAGGTTTTCATGGTAACAGTCGTAAGAAAAATACCTTAAAAGCTACGAATTTTAATTTTAAATTTTTGTTCTAAACGCCATAAATAGTTAATGTAAATAGTCTAATATCCATATAGTTAATAAAATAGTTAATAGCAAACAGTTCTACAAAAAATGTTGTTTGTATTTCGCGCGCGAAAGTGTTTTTATGGCACATTTAAGGTGGGAGTATCAACATGCTTGCAAACCTATAACCTATTTCGCGTACATTTATTTATGTTTTCTAGCTTTTATACAAAATTTAAAGAAAATCAGTATCGACTTGATATTCTATAGGTAATAATTGACATATTTAATAAATATCAAGGAATTTCATAACTTATTTTAGGAGAATTGTATAGCGAAAAATCTCGAGTGAGATTTTTTTAACATTATTATGTCATTGTCACTCATTGTTCTTTCACTACACAATTCTCCCAAAATTAGCAATGAAATAAATTGATATTTTTGTAATATATCACATACTACCTAAACAATGCACCGACGATATTGATTTTCTTTAAATGTCTCGGTAATAATTGACAATCTCATGTGCCATTAAAAAGCCACCTATTTTGCGCAATTAATACGCTCCAAGCATAAATTTATATTTTCGAAAGTGTTGACCAGCATCTCTGGCGAAATGTTACCACATTCTTGAATAATCCTTTCTTGTAATTATTGTTCTAAATTTGCAACTGGTGTTTTAAAAATAGTTTGCAACAAGTTCTTCTGTTCTTACAGATGGTCTTCCGGCTCCTTTTTTGTGTTGTATAGAACCTGTTTCCCTAAACACAGTCACGGTTCTTTTCAGGCAATGATAAACATCCCCAGCGATAAAAGCAACGTTAGGAAAATGTTCGTGAAAATCGTCCATGCACAAACCCGGATTGTATTGCCACTCACCATTTACTCTAACCCCGCTAAGCATTACGGCCTTAGATGCAAGGCCCTTTTTGATGGAAATAATTTTTGCTCGCACGGTACTTATAAGACGAAAAAGTAAAAAAAAATAACACTTAATAATAATATCATAAATACTGTTTTGGATCAAAAAAAATTTATGTGAAAATTGCATTAAACTGCCTGCTTCGCACCAGGAAATTTAAATAATACTTTTTTTTATTTAGTCTTCTAACGCAAATACGTTTTAAAGTTCTATGGGAATTTGCAAAAGCTAAATCGGAAAAGTTTGTCGATTCTAATAAATATGGTTATATTTGTGAAAAATATTCTGTGTTATATTAATATGTCAGTCACTTTTATTGATTAATATTAATGCTGATATTATAAGGTTTATCTTATAATTGCGAAAGCATTTTGATCTTTTAATCCGTGAGATTCTTTTTGAAGTGCTATTTTTACATTAAAGAAATTATCATTTTGCCTATCCTTGAGATAGGGTATAGTTTTTAAGTTCTATAAATATAATCTTTATAATACAATGGGATAACAACAGGCTCGTCGATAAACAAATAGATAATTTATTAGTCAGCACTTTAAGGTCCGGTTACGAATAAATTATTCACAATTCACAAAAATATTTTTTTTTTGGGGGGGGAAACATGATTTTAGTTGCTGTTTTATTATTGAAAAATTTGGCTGAAAGTGTAAAATAATTACTATAGATTATATACCTCAATCCGATTCTGACCAATTAAACGCTGTTTTGCGACCAATCAGATGCATATTATACTGAATATACCCCGCATAAGTGGATATACCCCGGGCCACCTGCCACAACAATGCCAATGCATAACAACATCATAACAAGTTTAAAATATTTGATGGTTGCTATAGACCGTTTCTATAATAACAAAAATCCCTTTCAACAAATCAAGTTTTTGATGTTGTCAGATTCATGTCACATTTTTTTTAAAATGGAATCTTGCCGATTCGGTAATGTTTCAGTTGAAAATATAAGAAAAAACGCTGAAAAGACTATCCCAGAAAATACAACAAAAACAAAAAAGTATATATGGACCCAATTCGAGGAATTCTGCGAAACACGGCAGTATATATTGACCAAAAATACAACTATAATACAGCTTGCCGCTATATTGGAAGACTGGAGTTTTAATATGAAGAAAAAAGATGGTTCTGACTACAAGGAAGGGGTTATCAAGACAATGTGGAACCAAACAGCCCAACTGTTTCAAGAAAGGTACTTCAATAAATACAACATTAAATTTGATCCTTTTAAAGATCCTGAATTCCAAAAAGCACGTATGGCTAGAAATTCTAAAAGAACTGCTTCAGGCTGATCCAAAAAATCACCGGAAAAGTGCAAGAGCACTAACCTACGACGAGTACAAAAAGATGGTAAAAATTTTTGACGAAAATAACTCCGAGGATTTACAGAAAAAGTTCTAATCAAATAGCGGCTGTGGAATTAGCATGGAGAGGAGGAGAAGCCGAGACATGCCTAAATACGTATTTCAGAGAAGAATATTATAGCGATGGTACAAAAAGTAATAGAATGGAATATAACCCAATCTTTTTAAAAACGTCCCAAGGCGGAGACAAGAAGCTTTCAAATTCAAAATGGTTAGTGGCAAACACAAAAGATGCCGATTTATGTCCAGTTCGCCTTTACAGAAAACTAATTTCAAAAAGAGGGCAAAATATAACTACCCAAAGACTATTCCTGACAGTAAATCCAAATTGGAAAATGGGAAATTGGTACAAAAACTGTCCCATTGGAAAAAATACTCTTTCTAATTGGACAAAACAAGCAGCACAAAAAATTGGACTAGATACTGAGAAAGAAAAAATCACAAACCATTCCAATCGAGCCACAGCTGTCTCTACATTAAGCAAAGCAGGTGTGAGCGAACAAACTCTTATAAAAATAACTGGACATAGTAGTGCTGCATCCATAAAGCCATAATTGCAGATGGACAAAACTCATCACGAAAACACTATTCAAGGTTTAAGAGGTCACCCTCCAACTAATGGGTTGGACCAACACGAAGCTCCAGTCTCTTGCAGCTCGAAGAGTTTCCAGCAACACCAGCAAGCCACTACTGTTTATTATAATAACTGTGTGTTTAACAATAATACTTATAACTAATTTTCTGTTAGTTTTATTACTTTGTCAATTGTTTAGGTTTTGTTTCGTTTTGTCCGTTTTTCTAGTAGCTACATAAATCATTTTAAAAATCTTGCATTTCGTTGTATTTTTTCTTTTTTTTTGGTATATAATCTCAACATATACCACTCGAGGTAAATATTTTATTTAGAATATTTTTTGACATTTTTCCGCAAAATTTCTATAAAAATTGCCCTCGACAAAAATTCTTTTAAAAAAATATCCCTCCAGCTTCGCTGTCGGGATATTTTTAAAGAATTTTTGTCTCGCGAATTTTTGACAGAAATTTTGCACAAAAATGTCAAAAAATATTTAAAAAAATATTCACCTCTTGTGATATAACTTATGAATATTTTTATGTCGTACGAATATACTGAGAAAAAGCTTTCTATTCCTTATAAGAAATCACATACTCTTCATACAACTGTTTAATACTATATCTGACAGCAACGCGCTTTCCTACTGTAAGGCAACGAAAATTGCTAGACCGTTGTGTAGTGGTAATATCACGGTAATTTAGCCAATAGGAAATAGGAGTTTTTGCTACCATAGAACGGTTTCTAGCCATTATTGCTCTGAATACTCACAGTAATTATCCGAGTTCTATTGGGGGTGTAATCTGGTTTTATATACTGTCTTAGTTCCGACTGGCAATTGTAATAAAACTTGATGATGATGATTAATCATAATAATATTTGCTTGCTACTGGTAATCAAGTATATACTTACCACTAAATAAAATCAGTACTGAAATTTTTAAAAATTTAAATAGCTTCTAGTGTGATATTGTTCTTGCATGTCGGTTAACATTGCATATGATTATCTATTATGCAACATGGTTTACTGAGATGGTAAAATTCGTCCATAGATTATAAAGTCCAATACTATTGATGGGTTGTGCGAAATAAGAATTTTCCATTGCTTTATCTGACATGCAAAGTTTAAAAAAACTTAAATACAAAGTAAAAATAAATTAATTGGAAGAGGTAATGATTGAAATTAATATTAATTTGGTTAAAATGAGTCCGTATTATGAATATTTACATTTTCCATGAAAGCTTAAAACTTTTCGAAAGACAATTAAATTTTATATAACCATTGCTGACATAAATGACAGGGTGTTAGATTTAAATTAAACAAGTTATTATCATTTCAAACTTGTAATTATTTTGTCGTACTTTTTGGACACCTTGTATAAGTTAATGAATTTTTCATTATTGCAACATAAAACCTAATAAGTTAGTAGACTCCAGAGTTAATTTGGTGTGAAAAAAGAAAATGCATATTGATAATTTAATCATTAAAATTGTTATTACATTTTCACAAAATACGAAATATTTCAAAAACCGTTGGGTTTAACTATGGTAAACTCCAATGAAACTCATTTTTATTTTGATCGTAAAAACCGAAATTAAAATAAAATACAGGGCATTCCATTTAAAAAACACAACTTGATACGTTTCGTGTTTTTGGGACAACCTGTATATTATGAAAATAATTTCCTCAAGATATCTCTACCAGACTTCTATCAATCCCGAAACATATTTCTTTCCAATGCAAATAATTTAGCTATAGATATTATTTATACAGTGTCACTAGTAAAGTCCGCATTATATGGGATTCTATTTTATTAATAGCTTTATTTAAAATTTGACTTTGGCATCAAGTTCTGCTTCGATCAAGATGAAAATTAAGCAAAAAAAATAGGTGTCACGTTATTCGCATTATCTGTCAAATTTTAATTTTTTCCAAAAAATAATTCAAAAGCGGTGTTATTTCTGCAAATATCGAAAAAAGTTATTAGAAAAAGTTTTTTAAATACAGTTTCTAGCCCACATGCAAAGCTTCAGCTGCATAAGATAATTTTGATTTTTTACCTATATTTTGTAAATTGCACCACTTTTGCAAAATAAAACTCAACGCAACCTACATAAAACTTCTCAGTTTTGACAAGGCTTTATTTCAGATACATTTTCTTTAAAGTAGCGTCATATTAAATGTGTATTTTTCTACAAAATCAAAATTGGGCTATTAAAATTTGGTGGCATGTGATGCAAAGTTTATTTGTTTTTGACCCTGTACAAGGTAACTTCATAAAATAAGTATTTTTGAAAACGTAGTTTGTGTCTGAAAGTAATACACGTTAACGTAACGTATGACATAGCTTTAATAAATTATAATATAGGGGTTTTAAATTAAATCGTTGAAAATAGATAAACTTTACTTTGTTATTTTCCACTTAACTGAAGACACTGTGTACTTTTTTGTCTTAATATTAAGGTGTATTACTGTCAGACAAAAACTATGTTTTCAAAAATACTTATTTTATGAAATTACCTTATACAGGGTCAAAAACAAATAAACTTTGCATCACATGCGACCAAATTTTAATAGCCCAATTTTGATTTTGTAGAAAAACGCACATTTAATATGGCGTTACTTGAAAGAAAATGTATCTGAAATAAAGCATTGTCAAAACTAAGAAGTTTTATGTAGGTTGCGTTGAGTCTTATTTTGCAAAAGTGGTGCAATTTACAAAATATAGGTAAAAAAGTTACCTTATGCAGCTGATACTTTGCATGTGGGCTAGAAACTGCATTTAAAAAAACTTTCTCTAATAACTATTTCGTTTTTGAATTATTTTTTGGAAAGAATTAAAATTTGACAAATAATGCGAATCACGTGACTACTATTTTTATGCTTAATTTTTATCTCGATCGAAGCGGAACTTGATGCCAATTTGCCAAAGTCAAATTTCGAATAAAGTTATTAATAAAAAAAATCCCATATAATGCGGACTTTACTGGTGACGCTGTATGTAGTGTCGAATAACGTGAATACCCCGGAATATGACAACTTTACATTTTTTAAAATCCTTTAAATCTTTATCCTTGCCGTGTTTTTCTTAAAACCCAAATTCTTTTAAAAGAAAGAAAAATTGTATTTTGTCAACTTCAAATGGTCACACAAAAGGCATTCGGGGTTTGTTTATAGAATTGGTGTAAACAAGAATACCTGTCAGCAAACCCCTTATTTTGTTGTTGTTAGTATAACGAATTTAATCTTGGCCCTTTTTAGATACGCACTGTGTTTTCCTTTACCTGAACGACCATTCTGCATACAAAAATGTACGGAGGCACTTAGAATGGTTCTTATTTGAAGCTATTATTACGTGATCGTTGACACTCATAGCGCACCAAATAGAAACTAAATGAAATGAAAGACAAAAATTGATTTCACGTGTGTCACTTAGGATTTAAACAAAAAGAACCCACATTTTTATGTTTTGATTTGAAATATTTATCACCTTTTTGAGATTTCTTGAATTAACTTATTCCCTGAAGGTCTGTTGGCTTTATGAAGAAGGGTATACACTATACAGGGAGTTATGGAAGTTGGGTGAAATGGGTGACCTAAGGAAACAGTCTAAACGTTTTTTTTTGACCGTTTAAAACATTGAGTTCGTTCTTTCAAAATGTTTACTTGTCAATTGCAAATTGTTTTTATATCAGGATTTGCGGGTCCAGGGCTAGGCAAATAAAATTATAAAAATATTTTACAATTTTTATGTGTACGATCGCTTGTTTAAAGGGAGGTCATATTCTTGCAAATTATAGGGACCAACAACTGTTATTTCAGAAAACATTATTTTTTCAATGGCGTATATAGGGTATAAAATATTTATTTATACAGTGTGACCAGTACCTAAAGTCCGCATCATATGGGATTTTTTTTTATTAATAGCTTTATTAGAAATTTGACTTTGGCATCAAGTTCTGCTTCGATTGAGATGAAAATTAAGCAAAAAAAAATGTCCAAAAAATAATTCAAAAGTGGAGTTATTTCTGAAAATATCGAAAAAAGTTATTAGAAAAAGTTTTTTTAAATGCAGTTTCTAGCCCATATGCAAAATTTCAGCTGCATAAGATAATTTTGATTTTTTACCCACCACTAAAATTTATTTTCCACTTAATGAACACTTTACTGATGACACTGTGTTCTTTTTTGTCTTAATATTAAAGTGTATTTCTTTCAGACACAAACTACGTTTTTAAAAATACTTATTTTATAAAGTTACCTTATACAGGGTCAAAAACAAATAAACTTTGCATCACATGCGACCAAGTTTTAATAGCCCAATTTTGATTTTGTAGAAAAACACACATTTAATATGACGCTACTTTAAAGACAATAAAGCATTGCCAAAACTAAGAAGTTTTATTTGTTGCGTTGAGTCTTATTTTGCAAAAGTGGTGCAATTTACAAAATATGAGTAAAATACAAAATATTTTGACAATTTAATTTATTACTCATAACCACACATTTAGTTTTTGAAATATTTAATCTTAATTTATTTACTTTTAGCAAATTTAACAATATATTTATCTTAGAATTTAGAGTATTTTTAGACCATAACAAATATTTAAAATATTAATATAAGTTAAGGTGTCATTAGCAAACATTTGTAACTTACACATTTTTTAAACTAAACGCATATCATTGATGTGTAAAATAAATAATATTGGACCTAGTATACTTCCTTGAGGAACTCCTATATTATTTTGTTTTTATTTGAATATGTTCTTGAACGATTCACAACCCTAGCTATCCCATTTATTAATCGCTAATACATTTTTTTATTGCTTTGATCGATTTATAATTTGCTTGTATACGAAACGAATTTTTTAAGTAAGGTTTATAAAAAATAATTAAAGAGCAATAATGATAAGTAGCAACCGTATAATTATTATTATATATTATAGCAAAAACGTTTTACAATTTTCATGTGCACAATCCATTTTTAAAGTATTCTTGCAAATTGTAACATCTTAACTATGGTTTTTATTGGCTAAGAATAGTTATTTATGCAACTAGTGCAAAAAGTGTATGTTTATTGCACACGGCATAGAAGTTTTTCACCGAGGTGAATAAATAATATGCCATGATTGTGCAATAAACACAATTTTTGCACATGTTATATACAACATTTTTTTACGGTTTTTTTTTATTTAACAAAAAAGTGAATCGCTCTGTATTACCTCTCCTTTGTGTGCAAAAGTTGTAATTCAAATTTGACAATGGATCATAGATACCTTTGACTTCAACATAATAAAATTGTGGCGCCCTGTCAACGTGAATTCTATTTCGATAGGGTATCGACGGTGTTCAATACACAATACACCTAATTACTATAAACAAATTATTTTTCTACGATCGTTCAAAAAAGTCATTTTGTGTATGAATTTCTAATGACAAAAGTAGGTCTTTATTGCATACTATGCAATAAAGTACTTTTTGCCCTAGTGCAATAAAGTAAATTACCAAGGAAACGAACAATTTGTTTATAGTATGTGTATTGTGTGTTGCACATCGTCGATACCCTATCGAAATAGAATTCACGTTGACAGGGCTCCATAATTTTATTATGTTGAAGTCAAAGGTATATATGATCCATTGTCAACTTTGAATTACTGTTTTGCACACAAAGGAGAGGTAATACAGAGTGATTTTAAAATTTTTTGTTAAATAAAAAAACGATCGTAGAAAAAATAGTGTATGTTACACGTGCATAAAGTGTGTTTATTGCACATGGCATACGACTACGTCTCGGTGAATAACTTCTATGCCGTGTGCAATAAACACACACTTTTTGCACTAGTTGCATAAATAACTATTTAAGTTCGTGGGCGAGAGAACAGATAAATGGAAATATATTTTAAAATTACTAGCCACAGCTAGCTGATTCGAATAAGTATAATAAAGGTATCAATCACAAAATTTATTAATCTTACTTTCAAAAATGTCACTGCATTCATTGACTCCATGTTCCATTACTCATTATAGTAAAAGTTTGCACATACACACGAAATCCCAACGGTATAAAAAATATCAAAAAGCTTCAAGTCAATGAATGTGCTAATAAAAAATCATTTATCTTGTAGTGGACAACAACAGTTGTGACAACTTTTGTGACTTGCTATGAATAGATCGTTTTAACAATAGCGCTTGTGGTGAGCTCATAGAGTACAATAATTTACAGCCTGAGTGACTTAAAGGTCCTTTGAATGTTTTTATAAATTCCACCGATTTCTTTTAGGAAGTAGGGGAGAGATGGGCAAGTTGACATAGGTGGGCAAGATGACACAGTAGCCCTTCCATGGAAACTCCACCGTCATCCGAGCATTTAGCATGCTTAAACAAGTTCGCTCGTTGGCAGTGTCCACTTAGAGGTGTTTGTGGGTGGAAGTTTTTCGCGGTGTTAGAAATATTAACGATTTAAAGTAATTTACGATTTCGTTTTAATGTAAGTAAACTATGATAAAGATTATAAAAAAATTACTTGACTGTTTTTTTTATATTTTTTGATTTTGTTTAATAAATTTAGTTTTCAACTATTCATTTCGCGATCAATCTTTTTTAGATTTTATTTTAAAACCCATTTTGTAATTTTTTTAAATTCACGTTCATTGTCGGGCAGGATGGCATACCTTCATACCGAGTATGTCATCTTGCCCGCACTGAAAAGATTTTAGACTAGAAGTGTCGCCAATGGGCTCACGCTGAGTGTGCCGGCCTATCCAAAAAATCAAAACAATTTATTTGTGATTTATATTAACTTATATTTTATATTTATACCTACTTATTTTCGTATGTCAACTTGCCCTATAGGGTAGGGCAAGATGGATTTTTGTATTTTTTTTTTTAAAGTGGTATTGTTTGTACAAGGAGTTTATATTTTGTTTCGTTATATATGTAGGTTAAAGACATATAACAACTGTTTTATTTTGCTTACATTTATTAAAAATAAGTCTTGGTTTTTTCTAAGATATTTTTGTTTAAACCTTAGGTATGTCAACTTGCCCACCCCTCCCCTATTTGTCGGCCTTCCCATTGTTGACTGTCTTTTTGAGAAGTACCATCCATAATATGGAAATAACTATTAACAGTTTTAAATCCACCTTGTTTCATGAACAGTTTTAATAAATTAAAATAAAGAATTTTTAAGTAGAACTTTTATATACAGAGGTACAAAAAAGTAACGAAGCTTGAGATGTAGGCGAAGTGTTGCTGGTGGCGCCCTCTGTATTGTACATCAAAACTGTGATCAGATCTTGATTTATCATCCTAAAAAGCTTCATAGTACCAAATTTCGTGCAAACTATGCTCTTATTAAGATAAATATTTACAAACAAGTTTTAAAAATTAATAACTGTATTTTCGATCCACATTTTAGTCTTAGGAATGCGTCTCAATGTGTGCTAGCGTTTTGTACAGACTATGAAGGGCTTTAGGAAGGAGTCCGATCGAAAATGGCTGTTCTTTAAATTTACGTCCCTGTTTAGTAGTTAGTTCGCTGTTTCCCGGTCGCGGCGCAGTGATCGTCAAGTGTTTGACTTTTTACAGGTTTTGATAGACGTCAGCGGTATTTTTATCCAATAATTAATAAAATAAGCTTTATTAGATATAATATATACATATCTCAGCCTGTAGAGGGTTTTAGTTAACTAAATTCAATAAAACTGTTGATTATCCCATAAGAACCCATGCATTTTACAGATTTAAAGGAACACATGCGCCCCTGACGGCCATTTTTAAAGGTGCTTTACCGATCCAAAACTTTGCCCGAAACCAATGTATTGCGATCGGACTCCTAACCTAAAGTCCTCCATAGTACAGACCTTTAAGAAAAACCCTGTATAATCCATTTAATAATAACACCATTGTAAAACCTACTGATACTGCCTGGCACCCGTGGCTTCGCATGCCCATGCGGTACACTACTACAGCAGTGGTTCCCAAATTTCGCAAAATCCCGGACCCCCGAAATCGGATTATAGTAACATGCGGACCCCCATGGCCAGTTAATCTTTAAAAGTACTAAAACAATCGTTTTATAACTTATTTAAACAACATTTTGTTTATCAATACAACGTATTTTCCTTAAAAAAATAATAAACTTAAAACACAAGGATTATCTCTATTCTAGTGGTGAGTTATTTAGTTATTTTTGGTTTATTTTCCCTTTGTGCTCCGTGGGTTCGCGGACTCTCAAAAAATACGCCGCGGACCCCAAGGGGTCCGCGGACCACCATTTGGGAACCACTGCACTACAGGATGAAAGTGTTATGTACATCATCCTAATTTTTTAATAAATCAATTTGTATATTTTTTATAAAATATGTTTTACCTATTTTTAACTGTTTTAGAAATTTTAAGTTTTAAAATAAATATTTTACCTACATTTATCGTCATTTAACATATTTCCAATTTTGAAAGTATACAGTCTGTTCAATGACCGCTGACCGTTACGTCATATTCTCCATATTTGCGGTACGTCGTAAATTAATTCAGTCAATTTGACTTACCGGTGGTAAAGGTTATGATTTTTCTTAGGCTTGATCTACATAAAGACGCATGCATGTGAACAAGTAAAATTCATGCGCGATTTTTCAAATTTTTAATTATTATTTCTATAATGTTAATAAGGTCAGAAATAAGTAGTTTATTTAGGGTAAAAGGTATCGGGATAAAACATTTTTATTTTGAAAATCAGTATGAAATTATTTAAATTTACTAAATAAATAAAACTCATTTATATGATTTAAAATTGAATCATATATTTTTTTGTTTAGTGAATCTCTAGTTCTCAGTCTATAAATTTTGTTTCAAATATTTTCATTTTATTTATAAAATCATAAAAAAAAAATATAATAAAAATTCACATATCTTGCACCTTATGCAAGCATCCTATGTGTTGAAAATACCTGACACAGCTTTAACATTTTAATGTCCTATGTAATGTAATTAAAGCCCACATTCTAATTTGTATTTTGTAAAAGTTTAAAAAATGTTCTTTAATTCTACAGGGTCCGCCCAAATTTGGTTAACAAATGGGATAATTTTTTATTATTGATTTCTCAGAAAATTTTATTCTACATAAAAGTTTTGCATCTTGAGGAAATCATTTTGACGTATTTAAATCTTCTGTGGCATATACAGAATGAATATAAAATAGAAAAATATGACGTCAGTGACTCAAAAATTTTTAAAAATTTAAAAACTGAAACAGCCATATTAACAGTTAATATGTAAAGTTAATATGAAAAGTGTAAAAATTCAATAAGGGCAAAAATTTGATTTTTAACTTGACTTTTCTTGAAAACTATTAGCACTAGAAAAAAACTTTATTTAACTTTTTATCTTGGATTTATTAGTTCTTTAATATGGCTGTTTCAGTTTTTAAATTTTTAAAAATTTTTGAGTCACTGACGTCATATTTTTCTATTTTATAGTCACCCTGTATATGCCACAGAAGATTTGAATACGTCAAAATGATTTACTCAAGATGCAAAACTTTTATGTAGAATAACATTTTCTGAGAAATCAATAATAAAAAAATTATCCCATTTGTTAACCAAATTTGGGCGGACCCTGTATATGCAATTATTATGCTCCCACTTTTTGCCTCCCACTCTTTTTTTTTCGATATAATATTCCGATTTAAATAACGTAAACTTACCTTATTTAACAAAATTATTATGGCAGTCTTCAAAACACAAATATACATAATTATATAACTTATCTCAATAAAACACTTTTTAACAAAATTATTATGGCATTCTTTAAAACACAGTACATATTTATTTACTTGCCGACTTTACGCTGTTATTCATATTTATATTTACATTATCAGAGTATTATGTTACAAGACCGCTCGAGATATTGCGGTGTTGTGTCGCGACAGATCGACACCGCGACACCAATGCAAAGTTTGCATAAAAACGATCCCAGTAGTATTTTCAATACTAAAAATTACACAACAAAATACAGTTTTTTAATAATTAAAATAAATCATCTCCGCAAGGGTCAGCATGATTATCAGATTCGTCCAAGTTAATAATAAGGGGAAGAGTATCTAAAGTGTATTTTAAAAACAGTTAAAGATAGATACAGGTTTTATAAAGATGGTCCAGAATTGATCCCAGAATCTGAAAATGTAAAACTATACGATGTGTTAAAAAAATTACTTGCCCAAGCGATTCTTGATTAAGTAGTAAGCTATACTCTGTATTAAAGGCATATCTGCTTCTCTATCACAACCCTATACAGGGTTAGGAGAAATGACCTGAACGGTCGATTATTTCAAAATATACAGGGGTTATCAAAAAACGTCTTATATAAAAAATGTAGAGCTGTTAAAAAACTACATATCGGTGATAAATTGAAATATACAGGGTCGCCCACAAAGTTGTGGAGAATGATAGTTATATTTTTTTAAATGGAACACCCTGTATATTTTTACTTATTTTGATGATCGACTCAATTTTAAACATTTTTTATCAACCATGTGTTATACCTAAATAGTAAATTCATTACTTTCCTACATAAATTGATCAGCTACAAAACACAAAATAAATTTCAAGAAACAATTTATTAAGTTAACTTTAAACAAAAACGTATAACAAATCATGGCAAAACGGCTCTATTTTTTAATAAGTGTTGAAAATGACCGCCATTTACTAACTGACAATGATACAAATTATCGCAAAAATGTCTTTGGGTGTTTAAAACCATTTCCCTTGTTATTCTCGCACTTTCATTGTCAATTTTCATTCTTAATTCTTATAAATTATTGGATTTATTTTGATAAACTATGTTTTTCAGGTGACCCCGATAAAAAAATCTAATGGCGAAAGATCGGGGGACCGTGAAGGCCATTCGATAGGCCCTCTTCTTCCTATCCATCGATTTGGGAACGTGACATCCAAAAATTCTCTAACTTCGCGAGTAAAATTCGGTGGAGCTCCATCTTGCTGATACCAGGTTAAGTTAATATCAGCATTTAAATTGTTTATAGCTGGAACTATTTCTTGCCGAAGAAGCCGGAGATATCGATCACCGTTCAAATTTCCCTCGATAAAAAAGGGTCCAATTACATGTCCCGCAAACAATCCAGCCCAGACATTAACTTTTCTTGGGAACTGTGTATGCAGCTCTTCATACCAGTTAGGGTTATTTCGCGCCCAGTAACGGTAATTTTGCTTATTCACCATTCCGTGTAGTGTAAAAGTCGCTTCATCCGAAAACACAATATTGTTTGAAATATTCTGGTTTTCTTCCATATTTCTAGTCATTATTTCGCAAAATTCTAGCCTTCGATCACAGTCAACGTCAAAAAGTTCTTGTACAACATTAATTTTGTATGGATGCATTTTCTCAGTATGAAGAACGGTTCGTACAGATTTTTGATCAATTTCATGATCCAAAGCAAGCTGATTGGTGGATTGTTTGGGATTTTCTTCTATCGCAAGCAGAATGTTCAGCTTTTTTTCCTCGGAGGTAGCAGTCCTAGGTCTTCCAGATCTTGGGCGGTTTTTTACAGTACCAGTCATTCTGTAACGCTCAATAGTTCGAAAAACTGCATTTTTTTTAATGTGCCTGTCTGGATGCAAATTATTGTAAATATTACATACCTCCTTATATGATCTCAATTCTCTCTGTTTCAGTAAGTAAAAATGCCATGCTATTTTCTTTTTTGTCTATTTCTGTCAGAATTTGAGTTTCAGATGTCAAACTATTAATTATTTATTAGTAACCATGGTCGTGCCTTATTTGTTGTTCACTATGTTCGAAAATCGCATCGTTATACGTTATTATTTGAAACGCCAATTTCTAGGAAAGTAATGAATTTAGGTGTAACACATGGTTAATAAAAAATGTTTAAAATTGAGTCGACAATCAAAATAAATAAAAATATACAGGGTGTTCCATTTAAAAAAATATAACTATCATTCTCCACAACTTTGTGGGCGACCCTGTATATTTCAATTTATCACCGATATGTAGATTTTTAACAGCCATACATTTTTTATATAAGACGTTTTTGATAACCCCTGTATATTTTGAAATAATCGACCGTTCTTGTAATTTTTCCTAACCCTGTGTAATAATTACCGTAATATTTACTTTAATGATAATAAATTGACAGTTATTTCTTTCCTTAACTTACGATTACTAATATATAGGTATCTTTAAATAAAGTTTATATCTTTAAGTTATTGGAAACATCATATCATTCATAGTCATAACTGATTAGTCATTTAAGAAAATATTATTTTGTTATGACGTTTTTTCCAATAACTATTAATTATACTGTTTACAGTTTACACCTAACTTCCTATTGCTGTAATCACCAGTAAGGTAAAATATTGTACTAATAAACCTAGTACCCACAGAGAAACAGGTAAAGTACCTACTTAAATCAACAAAACAAAATAAAATTTTGTCACCTCATTTACAATGGGAAGTACCCCGTTTTACGATTTATATTCGTCAATTCTTAGACAGCGGCATCGTGGTGGGTAAGCAAATCTATAGGGAGGTGTCACTCCCATATAAAAAATAATAATAATTATTGTGTATTACACAAGTTCTAATAGACCAGGGTCGATAATTTTTGAAACAAAAAAAAATAATAGTAGGATGAAACCCATTGGAAAAGGAAGATAATATAACAAAAATGAAAGGAAAACTAATTTACGGGCGATCCGAGGTCGGAAAGTGGAAGGGGGTGAGTTTTTAAGGGTAGAAAACGATTTATCTCGATTTCCGGCAAAACTACAAGTCCTATGGAAAAGCGTTAAATAGCAAAGTTGTAGGTAATAAAAATATCTATAACTTTTGTATTTACACTTTTTTCACATAACCTCAAAATTTATGTGAAAAATTCAAATAACCAAGTTTTTGGTTTTTTATTTTTATCTTTTACAAAAAAATTTTTTTTTCGCAAAATTTGGTGTAAACTTACCTTTTTATGTCCCAAATACACTGTAATTTTTTTGATTTAAAATATTAATTTTTTTACCTTATTTTGACTTAATATCGAAAAAGCACCCTAGTTTTCAATCGAAAATTCTCACGTCAAAATATCTGCTTTTTTAAAAAAGTCGGTGGGATTTTTGTTCGTTGCAATCTCTACTTTCTGATGGTGTAAAAAAATATACATTACTATGGTAAATCTTCTCAAAAAATGCAAAGAAACGAAAAAATCTCGAATCCGAAACAATTTTGAGCTATTTATTAAAATTTATATTTATATTACTCGAAAAACGTAAGATTTCATGTTAAATTGATAAACAAAAAAATTACAAATCCATATAACATAAAGATCGCAAAAAACATGCGAAAATAGTTGTTCTAAATATAATTAAAGGTAGGATTTAAAGGGGATTTCATCTAAAAAAAGGGACTGCTGCTATTTCTTTTCAGTAAAAAAGTTGTATTATTAAATTCTAATTACATATACTATGTTATAGAAAATCTTATAATATATAAGTTATTAAAGTATAAATTTTAATAAATAGCTCAAAATTGTACATAATGATAAAAAAAAAGTCGGATTCGAGTTTTTTTCGTTTCTTTGCATTTTTTGGAAACATTTGCCGTAGTAATGTATATTTTTTTTACACCATCAGAAAGTAGAGATTTTAACGAACAAAAAGCCCACCGACTTTTTTAAAAAAGGAGATATTTTGACGTGAGAATTTTCGATTGAAAATTACGGTGCTTTTTCGATATTAAGTCAAAATAAGGTGAAAAAATAAACATTTTAAATCAAAAAAATTACAGTGTGTTTGAGACATAAAAAGGTAAGTTTTCACCAAACTTCGTAAAAAATTTTTTTTTTGTAAAAGAAAAATAAAAAACCAAAAACTTTGTTATTTGAATTTTTCACATAAATTTTGAGGTTATGTAAAAAAGTGTGAATACAGAAGACAGTACATATTTTTATTACCTACAACTTTGCCATTTAACGTTTTTCCATAGGACTAGTAGTTTTGCCGGAAATCGAGGTAATTTGTTTTCTACCCTTAAAAACTCACCCCCTTCCACTTCCCGACCTCGGACCTGTTATATTCTCTTCCTTTTCCAATGGGTTTCATCATACTATAATTTTTTTTCACTTTTTACCATTTTCAAAGGCTTCAGCCCTGGTCTTTAAACCATTTAATTCTGTAAAAGCAGTTTGTTACCACGCCGAGGGCACCAACTGTAGTACGGGTTTTTCATTCAAAACTCCAACGGCCTAAATCGCAAAAACAAATTAATGTATTTTGATTTCGTAAAAAGCCGTCTTAAGATAGGACCAATTAACAAATCTATTACACTCGTTTTTAAGTCACAAGGTTTTAAAAACCTAATTACTATTACTTTTAAAAGGAACCTTACCTTCCGTAAGATCAGTGAATCAAACCGATGTTGTACTGTAGGTATGTATGTTTCTGCAATAAGTGAAAATTCATTGCAAGTATAATGTGGTGAGATATTTTTGACTACACTGTATTTTGGTTGTACTTTTTAACAGAACGATTATTATAAAGCTAAAATATTAATATAAGCATAAAATAAAAGGAAAAATGATTTCTTTTTCGAAATTTGGAGGGCTGGAATTCAAAAATTGTTCCTGCAAAGCAAGCAAAACGCAGTGCCACACAAATAAGTGTTTTTGTTTTAAGGCTTAGGTACTTGAAATGCAATAGTAAATTTCATTCAAGCGGACCCGTGTTCAAATAAGTAAAATAATATTACTTTTAAATTGTGTTAGATTCTTTGTAACCAATATAAATCGGTATTGTATGAAATGCCTAAGTACTTTAAAGACTTTTATGTTTTACCTATCTATTATTGATCTATAATACCTTAGAAACGGAATATGTTATGATAGCAATAATACCTGCTATCACACCTAGGGCATTATAAGCGGGCATTATGATAATGCCCGCTTGTAGAATACTTGGTCCAGAGAGAGTTCGGACTGTATTTTTCCGACTAAAAATAATAAAGTTTGTTAAACATATGTATTAAAATAAAATCAATAACTTACCAGTTCCTGGAAATATGCCATTAAAACATTTTCGGTTATTTGAAGAATTGTGTTCGTATCTTTCCAAATACCAAATATGCCATACTCCCGATCATACTGTTGCCTTGATTTAACTGGCAAAAGATTTTCGGTCGCTTTTATGACCTTTTCTCTTATATTTTGTGGAATTTCTTCCATTTTGAGCAAATCGTTAAATAAAAAATGCCAACTGACTAACTGACAGAAACATCAAAGTCAAACTTAACACCAGTCATTATCTACTTACGTATACAGGTACAGGTGCAACTTATTTTTTATATTGCGAATAAATAATGTAATTAGTCATTGAAAAACTCTTTTTTAGGTAAAACATAAAGCATTGTATGCACCACGGGCTTTACTGGACTATAATGCCCATCAGGCAGAAACCTATCCCTCGGGCCAGAGGCCCTCGGGCTATTTCTACCTTCAGGGCATTATAGTCCCCGTAACGCCCTTGATACATAAATAGCTATTATGTTTTACCTATCTATTATTGATCTATAATACCTTAGAAACGGAATATGTTATGATAGCAATAATACCTGCTATCACACCTAGGGCATTATAAGCGGGCATTATGATAATGCCCGCTTGTAGAATACTTGGTCCAGAGAGAGTTCGGACTGTATTTTTCCGACTAAAAATAATAAAGTTTGTTAAACATATGTATTAAAATAAAATCAATAACTTACCAGTTCCTGGAAATATGCCATTAAAACATTTTCGGTTATTTGAAGAATTGTGTTCGTATCTTTCCAAATACCAAATATGCCATACTCCCGATCATACTGTTGCCTTGATTTAACTGGCAAAAGATTTTCGGTCGCTTTTATGACCTTTTCTCTTATATTTTGTGGAATTTCTTCCATTTTGAGCAAATCGTTAAATAAAAAATGCCAACTGACTAACTGACAGAAACATCAAAGTCAAACTTAACACCAGTCATTATCTACTTACGTATACAGGTACAGGTGCAACTTATTTTTTATATTGCGAATAAATAATGTAATTAGTCATTGAAAAACTCTTTTTTAGGTAAAACATAAAGCATTGTATGCACCACGGGCTTTACTGGACTATAATGCCCATCAGGCAGAAACCTATCCCTCGGGCCAGAGGCCCTCGGGCTATTTCTACCTTCAGGGCATTATAGTCCCCGTAACGCCCTTGATACATAAATAGCTATTATGTCATACCAGTACATTATTGTGTTTTTATACCTTAGATACCATCTACATAATGGATTACTTTATGCCCGTGCGGGCATAAAGTACACATTGTGGCCCGCGCGGGCATTAAGTGTGCATCTTGTTCCATTTTTAATTTTTGACTTTGACACATTAAACATTTTAATACTATTAAGGTAATGTCGTAGGTAAATATAAAAAATTGGTAAATCAAATTAAATTTAAAAAATATATTTATTATTCAAAACGAACTGGTATGACATAAAAGTTTGTATGCACCACGGGTACTAATAGATATATACCCTCGGGCGACTTGCGAACCCTCGGGCCAGATGCCTTCGGCTTTGTAAGACTGTCGCCCTCAGGGTATAATCATCTACTTAGTACCCTTGATACATAAGTAACTATTACAAGACGACTAGTTATAATCAGTTATATCATAAAACAAACGAGATTGAAGAACTGTTTACAATGATCCTAATGAGAGCAATTCGGCGTTTTATGAAACGCCTAAAATGTTCAGTCAAAATGTAAAAATTTAGTATTTATTCTTCATTTTACAATATACCTAGTCATTTATAAAACGACTAGGCGTTTTATAAAACGACTGAATTTGTAATTAGCCTACGACATATATATATTTCAGAACTATTTAAATACTGTTAGTAGTGGCTATAACACATTTATAGAATTACTAATAACATATTTAAGTACATTTAAAAAACAGAAAATAATTTGCCATGATGACGTTGTTTCATTCATTTCCGTTTAAGGATGTCCACCAATAGAAATGGGAAACGAATTTTTTATAATCTAGGAAAACCTTACAAGGTCAATACCTGATAATAATGAATTTTTTTTTTCGGGAATAAAATACTTTCCTTATGACATCGTTGTAGCAGGTATAAAATAACAGGAATTTCCAATTTACACCATAAGAAGCAATTCCTTCAAAAACTACCAGAATAATGATATTTTGCTTTCAAGAAAAAGACCGTGTAGAAGAGAGATAAACGATACCGTGAAAAGCGCGCCAGCCTCCGTATGATGCAGCGCCATCACGAAGCGTTGAGGTAGGGCAGTATCGCATGAAACAACCTTAGTAGTTTATAGATCTTGGTCCGAAATAACAAAATTATTTCTGAATTATTTTTATTCTAAAGGCAACCGAAAAATAATTATTGTGAAAATATACTTTTTTTTATACAATTTTTTACAAGATAGATATCTTCATTTATACAAATAATACCTATATCTGTTTGTGCACACAAATTCAACTCGACCAATTTTAATCAAACTTTTACTGGTTAGCTTTATTTGTGAGTTTAGAGAATAAGCTTATAATACAGATATATTTATTGGTTGCTGTAAAGCACGATTACATGAATTAAAGAACCGTACTTACATGTACATTACCTTATATGGCACCTTATATTAAGAATTAAATTTTTAGTGCTGAGAAGTTTAGCTTTAAATTATAGTGTCTACATTTTTCCAGTCGGATGTCGTTTTATAAAAACATTCATTACTTGTCCAGCTCAATACTCTAAATCCTAAGAAGGTGCTAAATGTCTTTTTGTTTAATCAGGGCCGGGTTATATTTATTTGGGCTTTTGTTTTATTTCACTATGTTTGCTCTACTTCTTTCCTTTTGTTTGTAGTAGGACGAATACCCAGAAAGATTCTATGTTAACCCGCCGTAAAATCTTGTGGTAAATAATACAATTTGTGCTTTAATGACAATTTGGAAGTTTTACGATTCATTTCCCAACATAAAGATCAATGACGTACCTAAAGCAGAGGCGGCTCGTACAATAGGGACCCAGTGCAATAAGCGAATCTAAAATTTTATTACGGCGAAAGATATAAGCCATGCCAATGTCAAAAGTACAGATAAGCCAGGTGGGGGTATGGTTTGTAGGAAACGGATTGGTCTTAAACAAAATCAAATCTAATTTTATAGTCTTTGACTCTAAAATTAAGAATCAATATTTAAATGAGCCACAAATCGTTAACTTTGATATCAGCTGGAGGAATCCCTGGGCATACTTATAGAACAGACCCTAAATTTGGATAAAGAGATTATGTGAGTGGTAGGCTATCCTCTGCCACGAGTGATGGGGGGATACCTTGCCCCACATGCTCTGAAATCAGTTTATTATATATACTTTTATTTAGTTTTAAGATTCGGAATTATCTTTTGGGGTTCATGAGTGGGCGCTGAAAGACCATTTATTATCCAAAAGAGAGCATTGAGGATCTTAATGGGCAGGTCGAGCAATGAAACATGTAGAACATGCTTTAAACAACTAAATATACTTACTGTAAGTGCTGTCTATATCTATGAAATGCTGTTATTCCTTTGCAAACATAAAGAATACTTTAAACCTTTCCCTAAAACACATACGCAATATTATTATGATACAAGAACATCTAACTATAACATATCTAATCATAGACTATCTCTTTTCAAGATATCACCACTCTACAATGGAATTATTTTTTACAATAAAATTCCAGACAATATTAGGTCGCTTTCGCACCAAAGTTTTGCTAAGTATAAAAAGGCAATTTTTAAATATCTAGTGAACCTAGAACGCTACAGTGTTAAGAAATTTTTAAACTCATAAAATAGTGTACTGACGAGGGTGATCGACACACAGATGCACAGAAGACTGTGATAGAATAATTTTGGGGCATATATCGTACTGCTGCGTTGCCATACTGCAAACCTTGTATAAGGTTTCAGTCAAAGATTTAAATTTCCCACTCCATGTTAATACTTTTAACAAGCGTAAGTTTGGCAAACATAGTGAAGGCGCGAAATTTGTATGTTTATTTACTTCAGAATGGAATATGAATATTGTCAATGAGCCTAATGAATAAAAATTAAGCAGTTACTTGAAGCAATTACTTTTTAGTAAAAGCTGACTAGCAAACGCTATAAGTAAAAGCAATTGCTAGATCTGGATATGAATAAAATTTTGAAGCAATTGCTGTTTTTCTTACACCTCTGTAGCAAATGCTTATTCGACACAAGTTCAGACGTGGCTTATCCACTTGTTCAGATTATAGATTTCATGTTCAGTTTAGTGCCTAATTCGCAAAAGAGTTGATGTAAATACAACAACGTTGGTCTATTTATTTAGTGCAATAGTAATCTGTTACGTTTTTGTGGAAAATAGGAAACTTATATTTGTGATATGGCAGATTTCAGTGAAAATGAGGAAAGTGATAGTAGTGATGAAGAAATTAAAGACAAGCAATTGATATTCGTTCACAAATTGAAGGAACATTAATAAATCTCTCTGACCACAACATTTAGCTTCCACAACAGCTTCAGCCCTTGTAGGAAATTTAATAAAAATATTGGCCTTCTCCAAAACTGCATCCATTACAGAAGTGTATGGGCGAACACCGAGTTCTTCACCTACAGAATTTTGAAAGCCCGGATCCGACAATTTCCGCAGTAAGACTTTAATCTTATTTAAAGGCGACAGTGCACCCCCTCGCCTTTTACCAGTATCAGTCAAAAAGTAATTTGCCAACCACTCAACATTTTTGCAGTCAAATCGATATAACTTTCTGAAATCATCATATCTGCAATTTTTACGTATATACACTGTAGATTTTTCTATTACGGACGTTCATGCACGTGGATGCCGCGGGGAACTAAAGTTGACTGCTATAGTGGATTTCACCTTAGTTTTTAATGCTTTGACGTCTCTCTTGTCAAACATATTAGCCAACACGTGATTTTAAAATCCCTAATTCTATAAACGGCTTTCAGGCACGGGCATTGGCTAGATTAACAAGAGATGGATATATAACTGACCGTATAGTTACATGTACAGGGTGTCCCAAATTCGAGCCTCATCATGGGGATCTCGGAAACTATAAGAGATACAGCATCGGTTAAATTGTGGCAAAGTTGCGCAATTTCGTACTGAGCAATATCGCAAAAAAATATCTGGGCTATCTTTTTTAGTTTTTGAAATTTTTGCAAAAAACTAAAATTTTGAGTTTTTGTTTTTTTAAATTGCTCGACTTATTTTATCCGCTACAGAAAAACAAGCACAACATTGTTATGGCAACTTTTTACGCTCCATATTGTGACGTTTCTAGAATTTCGTTACAACTTTTCATTTTTGTGGAACTATTATCAACTTTAATTTTTTAAATACGGACCTGCATTTTTTATTTTATTTTTTGATAGTACTTAAAGCCCTGAATTCAACCATGTACCACACTTAATTATATTTAGACGTTTTGATGTCATTATTACATCATCAGGAATGTGATAATTATTTTTAAATACGGCCCTGGTGTATATTTGACTCTTGGTTTATTAAAACTACCATACTGGGCTAAATTAATATCAAGCGTAGCAAAATAACTATAATGAGGCTGCAAGCGTTCAGGATAGTCCTGTAAATAACGGTCACAAGAAATTTGTGAATTTCTATTGGAAGAATAATAAACTCGTAGCATGTCGCGCTTTTCTAAAGCAGAAAACATAATTTTGCTGAAATATTCAGTATAAATGGTGACTGCAGTTGTCAAGATAATTAAGGTGGAAGTATCAACATGCTTGCCAGCCTATAACCTATTTCGCGTATATTTATTTAATTTTTCTAGCTTTTACACAAAATTTAAATAAAATCATTATCGTCTTCATATTTTATAGGTAATAATTGACATATTAAATAAATATGAAGGAATTTCATTAAATCTTTTAGGAGAATTTTATAGCGAAAAATGTCGGGTAAGATTTTTTTTTAACATTATTATGTCATTCTTCTTTCACTATACAATTCTCCCAAAATTAGCAATGAAATAAATTGATATTTTTGTAATATGTAGCTATTACCTAAATATTGTACCGACGATATTGATTTTATTTAAATGTTAGTTATTCAAATACCTAATAAACTAAAAAAAGCAACGCGAAATAGGTTATAGGTTGGCAATAGATGAAATAACGTTGAGAATTCCACCTTAAGCCAAACAATCAAGTAAAAGTTCTTGTCATAGTGACCCATTATGCTAAAATAAGTTTTACATACAGTTGTATTGAAGAGTGCTTGAGGTATGTGTTCTGCAAACGCATGGACAAAAATCTTTTTTTGTAGTATCTACATCCATAATTACAACTACAAATAAATTGACCCATGTTCACACATAATTTTTAAGTCCGGCCCTGGCCAATCCTTAAGTTCTGTAAAAAGAAATGTTATAAATGACATGTGTCAGCGGCGGCCATTAAAAACTAAGGTGAAATCCACTATAACAAGCAAATGATGCATGGCTTGACCTGCCTTAAAAAGTTGAAAGCAATTGTTACACTAGAAAAAGCGATTCCATAATTTATTCATCACATATTTTAGGCAAATGATAGCGATGGCTTCTATTTTTTTTAAGAAAAAGCGTTGACTAGAAGCAATTCCTGCACTTTTAAGCAATCGCTGGACGCAGAAGCAATCAGGTACTTTAGTTTTTATTTATTCAAGAAATTACTTCGATTTTATAAGAAAAAGCAATAGCTACATTTTTATTCATTAGGCTTATTAGGTTCATTTGTTATTGTTTCATTTATAGCTACCAGATCATTGTTTATAGGACTATAAGTTTATTTATAGATCTTGATTTTGTCCACCAACATTTTTTCAAATTATAGTCGAATGTATTCTATAATCGATTGTGAACTTACTTTATTCCTGACCTGACTGTTAACATCATATTATATTTTACATAGAGCCCTTGAATGTTGCCCCATAGTTTGCTCGTGCATGTGTATTTCAATTACACGCACATTATCAAAAAAAAAAAAGCAAATGTAATTTTAACGAATAGTTGAAGTGACACCATAATGCGGTGCATTGGTTTTATTGTTCGTAATTTAACCATATCTGATTAACGAAATACGAACCAGAAAAATGCATTTTTATTATAACAATAAATGAAGGAATTCGATTTCATTGCATATGCGATTTTACGACGTTTCTAAAGTACTAGTTTACTTGTAGACCCTTATATTAATTATGTTGGGAGTTGAGACTGAAAAAATATAAACGACATTTGTGACCGGCAAATTGATCTCCAAAGATCAGAAGCCAATAACCCATGCAAGACAAGACAAATGACATTTGTTTAATTGACATAGCACTGCAAAAAACTAAATTATAAGGGCCGAGAAAGTTGTGTTAATTATTGTGCAACATGATGCAAAAAAAACGCAGGATAAACATTTGTTTATTTGAAAAACCTACGCATTTAGATCCAAATTTTTTCCCTGACTTGAAAACACAATAAATCTCAAGATAAAAAAAAATCTACTTTTTTTCAATAAGTCAAAAACCTGTTGTGAGTATATGAAAATTAAAATTATGTCATATAATAATTGACTTTCTAAGTTTCACAAGCGTTTAAAAAATTAAATTTTGATTTCTTGACGTTTACTTCATTTTTCCAAATGAAACGATTCACTAGGATATTTAAAACGATCATTTTTTTTTCAACAATTTGATACCATATACTCCTATACTATTTTAAAATTGACACTGAAAAAATTGCCTTAAATCCCAATCGCAAATTTAAAAGCGTTATGCATTATTACCTTTTCTAAAGAAATATAAGGGCGGCTTTGAAAAACAATTTTTTGTATGTGAAAAGTAATATGGCTTTAATTTAAAGTTGTAATGTCATTAGTTTATAAAGCATACAATACATACAATCTTGCGGCTTCAGAAGAATTTTTCTGGTCACTCCAAAAAAGGTTTTAAATATCCTAGTAAACTACCATCGTTCCATTTGGAAAAATGGAGTAAACGTCAAAAAAACAAAATTAAATTTTTTAAACGCTTGTGAAACTTAGAAAGTCAATTATTATGACATCATTTTAATTTTTATATACTAGTTGACTATAAATTAACAGATTTAATTAATTTGTAGCACTCTAGATTGAAAATAAAAAATAAACATAAAAATGTTATAACACGTCAAAAAATGACAAGTGAGATTCATTTTACTCAGAATGTTATGCTGAATCCCAATAAGTTGAAATATACAAGATGTCCCATTTAAAAATAAATACCAAAGTCAAGGTCACTTCCGGTCAAACCGGAAGTGCTAACAAATTAAAAATTATGCCAATAAATGCAGACTCATCTCTTATGCATATTCTCGAAATTTCATATTAATATTCATAAATACAGAAAAGTTATAGGGGTGAACCTCTTTGAGAAACACCTGGTATGTATAATAGTAATTTAACAAACTAGTGTATTAATCGCTATTTAATATACGCGTTAGTTACAATATTTTTCCGTCGATTGTCTTGTTAATAGATTATATATTTTTTTTTAATTTAGAACCAAACTACATATTATAACAAATTTTTGAATTTCAAAGTTATTGACATCGACAGAAACTATGGCAACGCGATTATGTACGCGGCAGTGCCGTTGCCTACGTTAAAGCAACGGCAGTGCGTGCTTTGTAGTATGTTTGGTTGCCTAAAATCGTTTATTAATAAAAAAAATCATGCATTAATAGGGGCCATTAACGTATGATTTTTTATACATTAATTAAGGTTGTAAATACACGGTCGACGGAAAAATATTTTAACAACAAAAAAGAAGTAAACGCTTTTCTTTTAAGCGAACCAAATATTTTATTTTAGCCTTTAGCCATCATTTTTTTCTAAATCTTAAAAAATATTGCAGACTTTTGGCTAGTCCTTTGCTTTCGGTATTGTCACCTATTGCAATGTTTTACTTAATTATATCTGATATCCATGGTAATGTCGCAACAGCTGACTTGATTTAACATTTAAAAACTAAAAGACCCGTTGGGATCCGTTAGGGACCTATACTTTTCAAATAATCTTCAAAACGCATCGTTTTATAAAAGTTTTAGAAGAAACAAATAATCAAAAACAAATGATTACCTGAAAAAATATTGTTCGGAAGTCACTGGCGCCCTAGAACCCCCCTATTTTGAATATTTGGCGATTATTTTTGTCAAACGATGTAGAGGAAGGTTGCCTATATTGAACCGCTACCTAAATTGGACCACAGTACATTTCTCCGAAACTAAACAAGTGCCATATCATCTGGCAACACTGTAACATACTTCCACCTAGAACCTTTGATCGGCAACAAACTTAACTATAGGGATGTTACGGAATAGCTTTTTCTCGTACCTAGTGTGACCTGTACCTATTCCAAACCCGAACCTATTCCAAATACCTATTACAGGTCCAAACTATTCCAGGCAACTTAATAAACGCCGCTCCGCTGAATGGCGCTATTCCGGCTGTGTCCGCTGTGTTGCCATCAGTTTCCGATGTTCAAATTAAATTTCGTTAGAAATTTTTGTACCAAATTAATATTTTTCGCAACAGACTTTTTTGGAAGATTTGATTATAACGGAGGCCTATTATTTAAAGAAACATGAAAAATAGGCATAGGTACATGCACCATGTTGCCTTTATAATTAATTCCTCATTGATGGTTGCATAACCTACATTAAATAAAATACCCTATATTTTGTCGCGTGCGTAATAAATTATTACAATATTTTTAGAAACATTTATTATTTATTGCTTTCTCCCTTTATTTTTCTTCAGTGAGATTAATTTAATTATTGCAATGTGCTTGTAACGGTAACGTTTAAAATTCTCAACTGTCGATTAAATTCGCCATATTATATTAACATAATAAAGTAAAAACCTGTAGCCGTTCCATTCACTATATCGTACCTGTACCTGACAACTTGAAGAAAGAATAACAATGAAACTAGAGAATCAAATATGTGACAGTGCCAACGGACCTGGAATAGGTACCTGGTAATAGGTAATAGGTACGCGGAATAGGCAGATGATACCTATTCCAAAAGAACAGGTCCAGTTCCACTGTAACACCCCTACTCAACTAGTTGGCCGTTAGTGCTTGGCGTTGCAAAACGTAGTTTACACAATTTTAATGTAATATTTGTAGGATTTTCCTAGGAATTTACCTTAGAACCATAAAACTCTAAGCAAAATCTTTTTTATGGAAGTTTTCAAGTAAGTTTTCTCTTTCCACTTCTCCTATTACAATGCCATATTTGTTTTTTCTTGTTTCTTTCCTGGGTGGTTTTGTAAAACACGTGGTAGTTGCTTAAATTGGACCACTGGTTGATTGCCAGTCCAATTTAGGCAATTTTTCCAAATTGTGCAAAAATAATTTTTCTCTTTAAATAAGTTAATGCCGTGAACTAACACCATTTCAATATTACTAAAACCTTTTTTCTTTGACTTAAAAAATTAAACTATGACTGGTCCAATATAGGAAACTAATAGGTACTTTTTTTGCATTATTCTTCTACCGAAATTTTGATTGTAAATTTGATGTTTTTTTGAAATATAAGTATAAAACTTTCTATACCAACAATTTTATTTTTTATTTATTTACTAGCGTGTACCCGGCATGCGTTGCAACCCGCTGGTATAAATACAAACCCGAACAAACCCGATATATTAGTACCCGGCATGCCACTTTCTGAAATTGCACCCGTGGTTCGCTAGTTATACATAAAAACCTTCCTCTTGAATCACTCTATCTATTAAAAAAAACCGCTTCAAAATCCGTTGCGTAGTTTTAAAGATTTAAGCACACAGACAGCGATAGCGACTTTGTTTTATATATGTTAAAATTTAACACCTAAGCTTCCGATTTAAATCATGTGGTCCAATTTTGGAACCCCCAGGTGCAATTTAGGCAACCGGTTTCCTATATTGAACCACTGGCAGAGGTTTTTTTATAGCCTTGTATATCATAGATACTTTGAAATAAAATTCTGCAAAAAATCCTGCAGTTGAACAACATACTAAAGTATACTAAGGTATTGCTTCAAGATCGATTTTGCGTTATTATCAGGATCTATGATAAGAAATCTGGCAATTGGTCCAATATGGGCAACCTTCCCCTAACTCTTCATGTTGAAGCAGTGTAACAAATTTGATATTAAATACCTACTCGAATTATTAAAAAAAATCAGTTATTAATTTTAATCTTTGACCTTCTCTATATCGAACATGAGGGTCAAAAATGAAAAATAAAATTGAAAAAGTCATACTTACCTTACCTACTATTTTCGTTCAAGGAATATACGGATTGACCTTTTTCCGGACACCCTGTATATTGATAACTTGTTACATTGTAGAAAATGATGATGAGATTATTGTCCTGCTAATTAATATCATTTATTTAAAATGAAAACAAGAACCCAAAATAAAATACAGGTTAAATGAAAATTATTTGTCACCGAAAAAATTCGGCTCGAAATTTACAACCGGCACCAACTAAAATACCTACTTATTAAACAAATAAGTTACCTGTTCAAATAAAACCCTAATATAAATTGTTAAACAGGTATACACAAGTCTCAATGGAAAGGTGTGGGTATTCAAGAATAAGTGGTTTTCTCACGAAGCCACAAATGACAATACTATGATAATTTTATAGGCCTTTTAACTTACCGCCGGCCATTGTACCACAAAAGATATTTAATAATAATTATTGGTTGTTTAGTAACAACAGTGCAATATAATAATAAATAATGTTAAATTATATAAAAAAATACTTGTTGCTGAATAAATTTTGTTCTCTTGTTGTATAACGAATAGGATACAACGAGTCTACGTCTAATGATCTCTATTGTTGAAGAGGGAATAATTTTCAAGGATATTTGCGCAGATACTGCTTTTTTACTAAGCACTTAATGACCAAAAGTAATTATAAATCACTTAATACAAGCCTGTTACTTTTTATATAAAGCAAACATCCATCATCGATGAATAAATTAAATTAATCATCGATACCCTTTGCAACATTCCGCTAATCAATGGGTTAATAATAAATGAATTATCTCCCTTATTTACGTAATACTTTTAAATTTAGTTCATCGAAACACTTCGTTTTTATATGTCAAATGGTGCTTTTGATTGAATTTGAAATTTTTGTAGTTAATACGTTTAACCATAGAGAAACAAAACCAAGAGAAACCCTCCAACGTCAGCATTTTGCCGCTCATAATTCTGTACGACGTATAAAGCTGTAACGATCTCATAGACATTTACCTTTAGATATACAGGGTCCTGCACCTCACCTCCCGTCTTCTATAGCTCACTTAGTAATTAAGTTTGTGTTTTCATATTTTCCAGACCTTATCTGTATCTTAAGGCGCATTTCAGGAAAATATTTTTTTTCATACAGGGTGTTCCAAAAAAGTGTGACGGCATAAGGATGTATTATTTTAGATTACATGCCATATATTTTCTTACTTTTTTGGGTGCCTCCTATAGTTACCTACATACCCCTAAAATTTTATTAAAATCGATTCAGTATTATAGACGAAAAAAATTAAAACTAAAAAATATCAGTTTTGCACCACTGGTATTAAAAATAAATAAAAAATAAAAATAATGCTTCGTTAATAAAATTATACAAAGGAACTTATTAAATAAGGTATAAAAGTTTCGTTAACCAAGTTTGGTTAATACGAATTGTACAGGGTGTCTAAAGTTTAGTGTCAAACTTTGCAAACTTTAAAGCAATTTATTTTTCTTATTTCAAATAGGAACCCCTGTATATTTTTATGTCATTCGATGCAGAATTAAAAATCAAACATTTTTCCTAATTACAACCCTATCGCAATTTCTAACGCATCAAGACTTACCTATTTGCAGAAAACTAATTTTATCAACTATTCCAACAGTCATTATTATGAATAAATATCGAAGGTGGCTTTGAAAAACAATTTATTGGTAATAAAGTTTATTAAAGTCACCATAGACCATTTTGACTTTAGTAATCTAAATGTTTCAAATATTGTTAATTTGTTAGTAATTATTAACTGGAAATGATAATCGTGGATATTGTTATCCTTGAAAATTCGTTGAACGGTTCTTTCGATTACATCTACGGCATCAGCGACTGCTTGTTAAGTAACTAAATGATTTTCTATAACAGATAATAGCACAGCTAATTGATTTTGGTCAGTTCGGACCGGTTTATTTCTCACTGATTTTGGGTAGTTTACATTTCCCGTTTGTACAAACCTCTCTAATATGTTTTGCAGGCTCCTTTTGTCTGGATGTCGTCGTTCCGGATAACGCTGTGCGTAAACTCGGCTTGCCAAAAAAGAGTTCTTTTCGCATGCTCCTAATATAAAAATCATATCTACGAGCTCTTCTTGGTTGTTCCCAAAAAACAATATAAAGTAATTGTAACAGCCTAAATAATTACTAACAATTTAACAATATTTGAAACTTTTAGATTACTAAAGTCAAAATGGTCTTTGGTCACTTTAATAAACATCAATACCAATAAATTGTTTTTCAAAGCTACCTTCGATATTTATTCATAATAATGACTGTTGGAATAGTTGATAAAATTAGTTTTCTGCAAATAAGTCTTGATGCGTTAGAAATTGCGATAGGGTTGTAATTAGGAAAAATGTTTGATTTTTAATTCTGCATCGAATGACATAAAAATATACAGGGGTTCCTATTTGAAATAAGAAAAATAAATTGCTTTAAAGTTTGCAAAGTTTCACACTAAACTTTGGACACCCTGTACAATTCGTATTAACCAAACTTGGTTAACGAAACTGTTATACCTTATTTAATAAGTACCTTTGTATAATTTTATTAACGAGACATTATTTTTATTTTTTATTTATTTTTAATACCAGTGGTGCAAAACTGATATTTTTTAGTTTTTATTTTTTTTCGTCTATAATACTGAATCGATTTTAATAAAATTTTAGGGGTATGTAGGTAACTATAGGAGGCACCCAAAAAAGTAAGAAAATATATGGCATGTAATCTAAAAAAATACATCCTTATGCCGTCACAGTTTTTTGGAACACCCTGTATGAAAAAAAATATTTTCCTGAAATGCGCCCCAAGATACAGATAAGGTTTGCAAAATATGAAAATTCAAACTTAATTACTAAGTGAGCTATAGAAGACGGGAGGTGAGGTGCAGGACCCTGTATACGTACAGCTTACCTCGTGCGCAAACAAAAGTTAAGTTTTATGAGTGAAAAAATACGTCTGAGAGCACTGCTCGCCGGTCAGATGCCTTCACTCCCATCACCAGCATTGGGCATGCACACTCTTGTTATATCAGCTTGTTCTTCTTTAGCGACATGCTCAAAATACACTCCAGATCATTCTTCAAAGGCATAAATAGTGCCATTTTTGTTGTTGTGTTTTAAGTTTTCTCTGTGGATTCCTTGTTGTTTATTGTGGGTGTTTAATATTTACGGATTTCTAGGTTTTGTGTAGTTTAGTGAATTGTGTTTGTGCTTTTAGTGACTCGGATACTCGGATTGGAATATAACAGCCGTTGTATTATGCCCTAATGGGGGTATTCGTATTTTTAGTAAGTATGGAGTAGTGATGTATCTTGATATATACCTTTAATTCAAACTCTCTATCACATAACATCTAACGTTTGCAACAATCCGGAAGACCTTAATATTGAAATTTCAATTATCAAAAAAGATTTAAAACAGAATGGTTACTTTTATAACTAATACCATCTCAAAATTTAAGAATCGCGAAGTAAAAACTAATACAGAAACGAAAGAGGAGCAAGCATTCTGCATTTCTTACAATAACTTATGTTAGGAGGATTTCTGAAAATATTAGAAGGATAACCAAAAACTATAATAGCAAAACAATCTTCAAATCCGGAAATACGCTTGAAACTTTCTTACAAAAGTAAAACCCCCCCGTAATGAAAACACAAACAATTTTATGTATCAAATCCCTTGCGAGTGTGGCGAATCGTACATTGGAGAAACAAAAAGACCTCTTCCCGTACGAGATAAAGAACATCTGAAACACCTACTCAAAGAGGTGAAACTTCGAGATCAGGTACAGCATAGCGGAATATGTATGAACCAACCAACATAATATACAGTGGTCAGAAGCCAAGGTTTTGGACACTGGGGAAAACGAAAATTTAAAGAAGCAGTTTTCATGAATCAAAATACCCATATATTTAGTAAACCAAGTATAGATATCCCCAACATCTGGAAACCTCTTCTTGTCCAAAACCAGCAGCTCAAACTTCACACTCCAATAAGCACGCAGGCGAAGTCATCAAGCTGACACATGGATGGTATTTAAGACAGTAGCCTTAAAATTATAATTTAGTTTACACTTTAAAACGGTTAGAGATACTAGTTAACCGAAACGTTGTGTTAAGTAAGAAAATAGAGACAATGGAAGTCCGACAAGGTAATTTCTTTGATTTTACTTCATTGTCTACCACCTTCAAACAAACACTTGTTAACCTTATTATAGTATATTATTTAACTTAGCGTATAATGTAGGCCGTAATAAACAAGTGCTATAATCATCAGAGTACATTATGGTCCATTATACGCGAGTCAAATACTACGCTTTATCTTAAATCATCCACTTAGACAGTGCTACGAATTTTAAAACAAGTAGATCCAAACTGTTGACTATATCTGTGATACTAGTAACATAAAATTGAATAAATTATATGGCCGAAGTTGGTGAGACAATTTCAGAGTGTTCGTAGCGCAAATGGCAGAGCGTTTGACTGGTAATCGAGAGGATCCGAGTTCGATTACCAACGGAAGCATAAAACTTTTTCAATTTTAAATTTTCATTTCCGTAGCTTACTTGCCCATATTGTTTATTGATAAATAGGTACAATATAGGTAAATATTAGTATGTAATAAATTAAGTAGTAAACATATTTATATTAAATAATAATATCCAATAGATATTAATTTTTATTTATGTATAAAAAAGAAAGCACAGTTTTAAAAATAGATAGATTAAATACGTGCATTAAGATAAGAATGCTTCTAATGACATGTACTGATAAAAGTACAATACAAAACATTTAATTAAGTCTACACAAATAAAGAAAAGCTATATGTTTCATTGGTACATGTGACCGAAAAATTTGGATAACATTATACGGTGCTAAAATTAACGATTCCGACAAAGATTGCGCCAGTAAATAAACAGTAGGTACTATTATTGATAATTTTTTTTTTAATTCAAATTTGGAATAATATTATTTATTACGTTTATTACGTGTGTACTGTAATTGATTATTATAGGTATATATTGACAGCTGACAGGTTTACGCATTCAATGTAAATCAGTTACGGCTAAAATCTATTTACACTATTGTATATTTTTTTTTTGTAGATTAGCGTTGTTACGCCCCCCTTCTCTTTAAATGATTGATACGGATCTACATGGTATATAAAAAAATTGTATTTAAAAAAAGTTTGAGTAATAACTAAAGGGCAAACATTATAATACTATAGAGAGTTGAAGTCTTATAAAATCTTATGAAGGTAGGTACGTGAAAAATCATTAATGATGATAAAATTAAGAAAGTTATCGAGAAGATATAATCAACGCTAATCCCAGTATATTTTCAAGTGACTAAAATACCGTGCGAGCAAAAATTATTTGCATCAAAGAGGGCCTTGCATCAAAGGACGTAATGCTTAGCCGTAGAGCTTAATACCTGTTGGGTGTCAGTAATTACCTGAATTAACAATCAATCAGTTATTCCGTCATCTTTGACCGTCGTTACAAGTAATTTGATTCATCGCTAATTTTTCCAATTTCTTGAACAATTCACACAATGGGCTTTACGGAACAGCACAAAACATTCACGGTTGAAGCGTCTTTTCGAAACGGGGTTAGAGTAAATGGTGAGTGGCAATACAATCCGGGTTTGTGCATGGTCGATTTTCACGAACATTTTCCTAACGTTGCTTTTATTGCTGGGGATCTTTATCATTGCCTGAAAAGAATCTTGGCTGTGTTTAGGAAAACAGGTTCTATACAACACAAAAAAGGAGCAGGAAGACCATCTGTAAGAACAGAAGAACTTGTTGCAAACGTTCGTGAAATAATGCAAAATACGCCAACAAATTGTATAAGACCCCTGTCCCAAGAAGTGGGAAGATCTTATGGAACATGCAGGACTATTCTTAAGAAGCAGCTATTTTTCAAACACCAGTTGCAAATTTAGAACAATTACAAGAAATGATTATCCAAGAATGTGGTAACATTTCTCCAGAGATGCTGGTCAACAATTTCGAAAATATGACTCTATAGAGTATAGAGAATGTGAATTTATGCTTGGAGCATGGCGGTGGCCAAATTCAGTAATTTAGGTAATTATTTTATTTCTTTATATTATATCAGCAGAGTTTCTTGTTCCTTTAAGTTTCTTTAAAATAGCAAAGCAAAGCCTAGGCTAAGGCTAAGTTGAGCGTTCCTTTTAAAATTTAATCTTAGCACATCAAATATTTTTCTCCCTCCCTTACTGCGGTTAAGTATAAGCCCCTCTCTATTTCGCATACGGACTATACGAAGTTGTTCGCGAAGCGTTACTTTAACAACTTAGCTAAGTAAAGATTTTTACTTTGCTTTGCTGCTTTAAAGAAGCAAATGGACTGGTACCTATCGTCCTTTTCTTCAAAGTGTAAAAAGATCCGACAAGTTACCGCACACGTTATGGTGACCTTTACATAAAATCGCAACGGGTTGTTTTGGATGTCAACAGTTCGCTTCGTAACGTGGAACGTACCAGCTAAGCGCTAGGTTATAAAATTTTTGTCGCTCCAAAGTATCATTGTTTTTAAGCGGTATTTCTTTGGAGCATTTGCGATTGCAACGCTCCAGACATGAACCCGTTTTCTCCTTCTAATCTAATACCCAATCAGCAAGAAGCAAAATGAAGCGATGAAGAGAACGATAGTTTCGCCAGTTGCATAATAATAGGGTAGAAAAAAATTATCGTTTACCTTCGTATAATAACTTAAGGCAGAAGAAGAAGAAGAACAGCCAGTAAGTGTGTTCTGCCTTCGGCGCGATAAATTAATAAATAAATTGAAAATATATGCCAACCTGTCAAAAAGGTAATTACCTCGAGAATTTATGCATCCACACCCGGTTATTTTCCCGAATAAAAGTACGGACTTAAGTGACATCGAGAACACCAATTTGTGTTCACAGACCACTTTGAAGTGTTTCGTTTGATGCTTCCAGTTGATTTTTATACGGGGGCATTATGATTCATGTAAAAAAAAAAGTAACGGGTTTTTCTTTCCGATTAACTGGATGAAACCGTTTTGTAATAAAATTGATACAGTGTGATTCATGGTGGATGGTAGAGAAAAGTAGCCTAAGGGATAGCTCCTAATATTGGACACCATTATATTTGCCAAACCAGATAAATATGGGGCGCCATCTATTAACAAGTAGTTCCACCTAAACCTCAAAATGCATGGCCGATGTTTTTCAACCTGCTAGTCTAGTACAGTCATAGCGGACTTTATAACGAACACTGTGGTACAGTCCATCAAAGTGATATTGGCAATTTGTTAGTTTTCATGCTTGACAATATTTTACCGCGACCTGTTTGAGCGTCGAAATATTGAAAATCAGGTAAATAATTTAAGTAGTTGTATGTCAGTGTTGAAGCTACTGTGGTAGGCATTGTATTTATTTATGTTTTGCGTTATAATTGTTGTTAGTTTTTCCGTAGAAAAATATAAACTAATAATATGATCGGGTGCCTAATATTGGACATAAGCGGTGCGCCCAATATTGGATATCCAATATTAGGATTTGAATCAAACGGTTAGGAAATTGTTATCTATATATTTATTTTCAGAATGGCAACGAAAAAAAGAAAACAGTGGGACATACGAAACATGGAAAATGCAATTGTTTTTTTTTGTTTAAATATATTCATAATATTGTATACATTATGTATATCCAATATTAGGACACCATTTTTGAAAATCAAGAAAATTACATTTTAGCCTAAATCGCCTGTTTCTTTTAAAAATAGTACACAAAAGTTATGTCAATGCGTCTGGCAGGTGGTACATTAATGTCAACACATAAAATTTTTTTTTATTAGTTTTTCCTTAACATATGACAGTTTAACAAAAGGTATCCCATATTAGGGCACTTATTTCCTCTACATTAGACGTACCATATCTAGCGCTAGAGCTTACAAGTCGATCTGAACATTTTTTGGTCATTTACATAAACAGACATGGTCCTATCATGCATCTGTCATCTAGAATCGAGATGCTCTGGAGATGAATTGGTAAATTTAGCTGCTCATACGTAGGTACCCAAGGGCGTCCATAGAGCGTTTTTCAGGGGGGGCAAAAACTTAAACAATATTTTTTTATCTACCAACTAACCACTGTACAGGGTGTCCAGTTTTCGACACTTTTGACGGGTATCTCAGTTATTAGTACAGATAGAATGATGCGGTTTTCGCAAACCTGTGTCACTTTTTTATGAAACAAACGATGCCCTTAACGGATTTATCATGGCCATCTTCGTTTTTGAGATACAGGGCGAAATTAAAAACGGTGCATTTTCAGACACTCCTTGTATTTTAGTTATCTTATACCTTATCGAAAATGTAAAAACGTGGTGTTATACAGTTTTTTACGTAGAATCCAGTGGCGTAGTTAATATTTTTCCAGGTGTCCCCATTTTTGAGAAATATACCAAAGTTATGTTTTTTTAAATGGAACACCCTGTA
The DNA here is from genome assembly GCA_963969555.1 of Polydrusus pterygomalis. Taxonomy (NCBI): domain Eukaryota; kingdom Metazoa; phylum Arthropoda; class Insecta; order Coleoptera; family Curculionidae; genus Polydrusus; species Polydrusus pterygomalis. The sequence continues at coordinate 48,919,641 of OZ018378.1, forward strand.
TATTTTTTCATATTTGCATTCTGCTTACTGAGAGCTTTCCAAAAATATATAATAGTTGGCACTTTGTTTTAACAGGAAGGTTAAAATTCATATTTTTTAAATAACAAGCTTTAAGTTGACAGTAGGCCGTGTATTTTACTTAAATAAAAATAAATTGACGATACACTACAGCATCAATATTACTTTATAGTTTAATTTCAAACTTTTAAGTTTTTTAATACTTTCAATAGTAAAAAGTAATTTCCTCTTATTGTTACGTAGGTATATTATCGGAATAGACAAAAACATCTAGTAGGCCTTGACTTATCCAGGCTATAAAACAAAATTTTCATAATTGCGTTTAGCTCTTGTCAGAATTGTATTTAGGTAGGTATTTAAGGTTGAAAAGTTATTCATAATTTATTTATGATATTGTTCAATTTCAACGATGGCCCAAAAGTATGAAAATTATGAAAAATACGATATGCTGGTATGCTTTATACAAGCCAGTAACTTTTCAACCTTAAATACCTAAATACAATTCTGACAAAAGCTAAACGCCATTATGAAAATTTTGTTTTATAGCCTGGATAAGTCAAGGCCTACTAGATGTTTTTGTTTATTCCGATAATATACCTACGCAACAATAAGAGAAAATTACTTTTTACTATTGTAAGTATTAAAAAACCTAAAAGTTTGAAATTAAACTATCAATTGCCAAACCAATTGATGGTGTAGTGTATCGTCAATTTATTTTTATTTAAGTAAAATACACGGCCTACTGTCAACTTAAAGCTTGTTATTTAAAAAATATGAATTTTAACCTTCCTGTTAAAACAATGTGCCAACTATTATATATTTTTGGAAAGCTCTCAATAAGCAGAATGCAAATATGAAAAAATATACAGGGTGTTCCATTTAAAAAAACATAACTTTGGTATATTTCTCAAAAATGGGGACACCTGGAAAAATATTAACTACGCCACTGGATTCTACGTAAAAAACTGTATAACACCACGTTCTTACATTTTCGATAAGGTATAAGATAACTAAAATACAAGGGGTGTCTGAAAATGCACCGTTTTCAATTTCGCCCTGTATCTCAAAAACCAAGATGGCCATGATAAATCCGTTAAGGGCATCGTTTGTTTCATAAAAAAGTGACACAGGTTTGCGAAAACCGCATCATTCTATCTGTACTAATAACTGAGATACCCGTCAAAAGTGTCGAAAACTGGACACCCTGTACTATTCAATATTTTTACTGAATTATGAAATAAAATAGTAATGTGGGCGCCTGGGGGGGGGGGGGGCAAGTGCCCGTTTTGCCCCCCCTTATGGACGCCCTTGTAGGTACCTAGTTGTATTTTTGCAATGACTAGAGTCATAGTAACGAATATAATATATATGGTTATTATGATTACAAACTAGCGCTGCAGGTTCACATTCGATATTGTCAAGAATGAAGATATTGTAAGCGAGTTCGGTTTTGCAATCAGATTTGTCGGATTGCTCTGCGACTCTGCGCCCGTTCGTTTAATCTTTCAGAGGACAGCGAGAAATCTAAACGCCGGATTTCTTGGATAATTTGGACCGATATTTAAAAGGAAATTTTCAAAAGGCGGGAAATTTACTTACCTAGTCTAAACTGGTTTAAGTGACGAAGAATAAAAATCAACTCACTTTTCGTTAATCCTATAGGTATAACTATTTCATTTTATGAGAGTGAAACGTCCATGATTTTGTTGGAATTGATGATCCTCAAAATTTGGAACAGTTTCAAAAGTCTAATACTTTGCCATTTTCCGACCACGGCCAACATCATCATCATCAAAAAAATAGATAGCTTGTAAACGGCACAATATTCTGGCAGTTGCAGCCAAATTTTTATTGCTCTATTTTTAGTTTTAAAGTCATTTACCTAAATGTTTAATGTTTACAAAATTTATAGGTTAGAAAAAAAGTCTAAACCATCAAGATCGCTCGGTAAATATCAACGTTTCTGAATCCTCCGTAGTCACATGATGTAAAAATTTCCTCTGGTCTCATCTGTGAGGAAAAACCGAACTCAACATGACGTGTAGACGTATATTCATTTGTCAACGATAAAATGGGTAGTATGCCTAAACACCGTGCGAGCAAAAACTATTTGCATCAAAGAGGGCCTTGCATCTAAGGACGTAATGCTTAGCCGTAGAGCTTAATACCTATTGGGTGTCAGTAACTACCTGAATTAACACTCATTTAGTTATTCCGTCATCTTTGACAGTCGTTACAAGTAATTTGATGCATCGCTAATTTTTCCAATTTCTTGAACAATTCACACAATAGGCTTTACGGAACAGCACAAAACATTCATCGTTGAAGCGTATTTTCGAAACGGGGTTAGAGTAAATGGTGAGTGGCAATACAATCCGGGTTTGTGCATGGACGATTTTCACGAACATTTTCCTATCGTTGCTTTTATTGCTGGCGATTTTTTAATTGCCTGAAAAGAGCCGTGCGGCTGTGTTTAGGGAAACAGTTTCTATACAACACAAAAAAAGAGCAGGAAGACCATCTGTAAGAACAGAAGAACTTGTTGCAAACGTTCGTGAATTAATGCAAAATACGCCAACAAATTGTATAAGACGCCTGTCCCAAAAAGTGGGAAGATCTTATGGAACCTTATCTTATTTCTTTTTAAAACACCAGTTGCAAGTTTAGAACAATTACAAGAAAGGATTATCTAAGAATGTGGTAACATTTCTCCAAAAATATACTGGTCAACACTTTCGAAAATATGAAGAGACGTGTGAATTTGTGCTTATATTTTATTTTATTAGGTACCTACCTACTCATTCGTTTGGCATATCATCATGTCATAATGAATTTGACAAAATTTTAACCTACCTAGATTTGGTTAGAGTATATCGTCATATCGTCCCCATATCATTGTAATCTAAACCAAGCCCAACGTTTTTTAATCCAAGCTCTCTTTGATGCAAATAGGTTTTGCTCGCACGGTACCTATAAGAGATAGTACATTAAGAAGCGAAATACGAATACCATTTTTTAGCTTTCTAGTTAAGTCACAGTCGCTCAGATACAACAAGTCGAACCAAATGATCTAAAATCTTTATTAAATTATTTTATGACATACCCAATCTAAAAATGTATTTTATACCCCGCTATTGTCAATTATTGTTCGTCGTTTACTTTGATCTACCATAACATTACCCACCATCTTGCCAAAAATATCAACGGCATTTCCGTTTTAACAGATCAAGATCATAATTCATCTTCCAAATTAATCTAGCCCGCGGCCATCGTCCATAGCCAGCCGGCGCGGGGCGGGGCGAGGGGTGAGCCCGCCCCCGCATATCTTTTATTTTTTGTGACCGCATTCCCCTATTTCGGCGCAACAAAGAGCGCCGTTCTTGACGTTCTCGACGGCTCGGCGGCGGTGTCTTTGAACGACCACTCGCTGACTCGCCTGCTTGATGTATGCGAAGCAGCAGTGTAACTTAACTTTCTTCGTTTCTTCTCTGTTTCTCGACCTCGAGCCGTGACCAGTTATAATATTATGGTACCCTGCACAGGTACTGTCTGCTTACTGCAAGTCGTCTAAATTTTTTATATTAATGATTGCTTATATTAATGATCTCCATAAAGTTTCGTTTATTTCCTTCTTCTTTGTTGGGTAAATTCTACAGGCCTATAATATGTATAAACTAAACCATGCAGCCTATTTGTTAATGAGGCCATCGATCTACACACACCTGGCGTGGTTCAAATAACAAACTTCAGGTCCGGAACATACAGGTTTACATGGATTTCGAACCATGGTCATAAGCACTTTCATCAACTCGAGTCGCTTTCCTCTGAAAGATCTTAACAGATACATACTGAAATACGAATTCCAATTTCTTATAGTTAGGTTTTTCGTACCTAACGGAGGTACTAAACGAATTACCTATCTCATGATAGCGCGGATACATAGGAAGACCACAGGGGAAAACCCAGGTAGCAGAGTCACGTGAATTCACCTGATTTTGACGTCGATATGTGGTGATATTTGGTCGAAAATTATCACGGGTCTTAAGTTACGTCATTTACACGTCGAATTTGATACCTATTTTAGAGATGTTGAAATAGTTCGTATATATCACGTCATTATAACGTCCCTAATTTATTTCTATAAAAGCTTAATTTAATGACTTAATAATATAGGTACGTAAATTTAACTGAAATAAGTATACATACAGGTATATAGAAAAAAAATATCAGATTGATCATCGTAAATATTGTAAATAGGTACCTATATATTGAACGATAAATAATATGGAGATGTCAAACAAGCAATACATAAGTATTTTAGAATATTTTTATAAGATAACTTTAAGACATATTTTTGTAATTAGTCGAATGCTATAAAATTTAATTTACTTGTCGTCCTAAAAAGGACAATCACAAAAAAATACGTACCATATATATGCACAAACACAAATGTTCAGATACTATTAGCGATGCAGGTATACAAATAACAGTAGGTACCATGACAAATAACTAATTTCTAAATATTTAAATTTCCCGCTAAAAATTGACAATTGACATTGCCCTCGCCCACGCTTGTCACCCACGTAGACGTTTGTCTCATTTACCGCTTTAGTTTGGTGGCATGCGCGACATTTTGTTTATTCGTTTCTTTTGTGTTTTAATAATTGGTGTTTTCGGTTTTATAAGTGTTTCAATTCCTTTGTATCATAACCGTAATGATGGCATAGTTATGTAATCTGATTTTGAGGTCATTAGTGTAGTAAAAATAAAAAAAACTGTCGTTTTTACAGATTATTTATGTGTTTAATTTATCAAACATCCTAGAATGGAAGCTCGAGTTTCAACCATATCAAAATTTGAATAGCTTGCCTTCGATTCAGGTATCATTATTTTTGAATTCAATGAAGTAAAGAACGCTGAAGACCCTGCAATCGGAGCGAAAATGTCAGCATTTATTACTTTGACACGGTTAAAACCAATAATTCACCATGCTATCCCTACTCGGGAATAGGTCTTTTTGAGGTGAACAATATACGTCTTATAAACGTCTTAATGACGTCAATTCGCTGTGACATATTGCCGTCATATAAACGTTGATTGCCCGTCACTTTGTTGGTGACTTCGACGAGAATGGGTACGTCTTTTCTGCGTGTAAATGACGTGTATTTGCTACCTGGGAAACGTGTTAAGTCAAGAAATTTGTGAAATCGAACTAATCAGAAAAAATGATAGGTTATAGGGTCCTATCTATACACGGTCATACAGGGAAAAAACGTGACAAGTCATCCGTTTTAACAAAAATAAATATTGGTGTACTAGGAAAGAACGTGTTAAGTCACTTTTGTCGCCCTCTTGCGCGTACATAAATTAATCGTTTGGCAGTCGTTGTTTTATGTCTTCGGCAAGTAAGGTTAACGGTACCCGCGTAAAAAAGGTTTGGTTTGTTATTGCTGTTGGTGAAAAACAATAAAATGAATAACAATAATTTGGGTGATTGTGAAGATCAGAATCAGATTAAGACAGTAAGCACAAAAAAGAGAAAATCTACGGACCGGGTAAGAGATGCTACCAAGTTAATGAGGCTTCAGTCACATGTTACTGGGGATCCTTGTCAATGCCGACGATACATTATACATTATGTTTGGTAAATAAATAACAAAGTATAAATAATTATTTATTAAATTTTAATATAAATCAATCGCCACTGACATAGCACGTTCTTTCATTGTATAAGTATATACAATGAAAGAACGTGCTAAGTCCTAAGTCAGTGACATAACACCTTTTTTCCCGGATGTATTCTAAGTTTTTTGAAACTTCGACACATTGTGGTGAAGTACCAGATAGATATTTTGTTACAAGGGTCATTAGGGACTTAGAGAAAGGTCAAAGCTTCAATATGATGGCAAATAAATAACCATTTTGCAACTTGTGTAATTATCGTAGCGTTTTTAACCTTAAAATTCGTTTCCTGTAAAAAAATAAAAAAATTACTTGACACGTTTTTCTCCTGTGGTCTTCAATTAGGTAGACGAAGCGATTCAAATTCCAAGAAAACAAGTATTTCCAAAGGTCAGTTCCACGATCAAGTCCACAGTCCTGTTGAATTCCTTAGACAATGTTTTGGTGTCGTATTCTGGATTTAGTGATGTATTCGGAGTGGCTCATTCAAAAGGCTTGCACCTACGTATTTACCCACTTAGATTAAAAGCAATAATCCGAACTGTAACTATTACGATTAAATATAAAAAAAGATCCGTTTCCATTTCGTACTGGTTACATAGATCCGTCTTACTAAAAACCGTTTCCATACGAACTTACGTCCAGCAACTAAGCCAAACTGCTGGATCAGATGGATAACTGATTCAGGTTTGACAAATAAATCTAAATAGTTAATTTTACGTTCAGGACAAACCTAACTTTTTGTTTCGGATTCTTTCCTTTTTTCTTGGGCCATACCTCCTTATAAACAGGAAAAAAAGGAATACTAAAACTTGAGGGGATTAATGATTATAGTGTTTGACCCATAGTAAATAACTATATTGTCTGTACCTAATATCGACAACTAGGTATAATAGGAGGTTGATAATTTTTTAAATAAAACATGTTCCACTAGCCCTGAATTACTTGAATTTTAAAATGTTCAAGAAACAATGCAGTACCGTACCTACACAAATATGTTTATAATAATAATAAAAATAATAGATTTAAAAAATATATTCTTTCCATACCATTCTTTCAAGACTATACCTACATAAATCTATAGTAATAATAAAATTGATGTAGCTAGAGTGTTGGCGATCGCCTCTAGGACAAATACAAAAACAACTCTGCCGTGCTAAGACAAAAGGTCGTAACTGATAAAAATAAATTTTGGAAATATTTTCGTTTTATCAATGATAATTGAACCCCGTTATGTAATTACGAATTAAGCGACATTTAACGGTTTCGAGATATTTAAATAAAAAGGTTTTTAATTTTGTTAAGTTGCCCCAAAGTCGTACCAAATACCTTAAAACCTCGTTTTTTTTTAAGTAGGTCCGAAAGGTAGTATACTATATACCTATGTTTTAAAATTGCGAATATTCCCCAAGTTATGACCACTATAGGTATACCAAATTGTCGCTTAATTCGATGAAACAATTAAAGTTAAGTATAGTTTTAAATCTTCATAAAGAATTAACTGACAAGTATGGCGCTTAATTCTTTATAACAAAACTAAAAAAAATAAAACTATACTGGTTTAGTATGAAATGATCGCGGATTAAGTCCAGCCAATTGGCGCTTAATTTCATATTACAGAAATAAATATAATAAGATTATATTTTGTAATATCGTTTTGGCGAATAAATTCGTTATTACAAAACGTTAGTTATAGTATTAACTTTGACAAATATGAAAATGTCGCTTATTACAGGTCCCTGTAAAAAGGGTAAAATAGGAAATTTAAGTAAAAAAAGGTTTTGTTACATAGGTTTTAATGACTACTAAAAGATGGCACCGTTAACTCGTTTTTCAACTTTTGTCGCTTAATTCGTAATTACATAACGCGGTCCAATTTGAATCTTTGAATATTTCAGTTATTTGCAAAATGTTTTTGGACTGAACGGAAAAATGAAATATATCTGATCTATCGTATAAGTTGATTGATATCCCAAGTAGTACTTTAGTAGAGATACTTGAAATTTTGAAAGTTACGACATTTCGACTTAGAAAATATGCAGATTTTTTGCATTGACAATGACCTATCTTTTTGACAGTTGCGACTTTTGGACTTTGGATTATCAAAATGATGTTATAAAATTGTGGATAAATATGATAACAACTTACGACATACCGTCTTAAGGATATTTTGGAATATATCATGTGAATTACAATATAAGTAATGTTACAAACATTGTTATCATGGGTTGAGATAGGTATCATTGTTCAGTGAGAAATAAAACAATCAAATGAAAAACTGCAAATATAATATTAAGTCATTATTAACTTGAATGTAAAATAAAGATTAATTTTCAAAAATAAGTACGTTAAAATAAATATTTTCGTCATCAAGATTTGTATCTCCATGATTTTCGGGCAAACTTTGCCAAAACATGATTCTACTCTGTGAAATACCCATGTTTTTATTAGATTCTGTTTTCTATATATTTACACTAATGCCTCTAGGAGATTCTTTTTTTTTCTGGCTCAGGAACATCTTCCTGTAATGTGTTGAAAGTGAGGAAGTCCAGTTCAATCGGAGCGCTCTCGAAATTTGTCTTATAGAATAAAGTTCCCCTGACAAAAGTTAGTTCGCAAATATAAGAAAGGTAAGGTCTTGTGTTTGAGTTTTATTCAATTTGAATCGGGAAGAAAAATCTTTTACGTTCAGAAAATCATTGTAGCTCATTTCTATACAGATATTTTTACCACTATTTGATGAATGAAGAATTAATACAATTTTTTTAGTCGTCGAAGTTTAAAACCTTTCCTTTTTGTTTCATAGATTTCTCCAGCATACTTGGTCCAAATGGTTTATGAGAAAAACATACGACAATTCGACTGTGTATGTGATAGATAAGTCATTTTCACCTTGTACTATTGTATTTTTTTTCTAATAAGCCAAATCAATATGTCTTAAGTGACACATAGGGCATTTTGTTTTTGTACAAATTAAATAAGACATTTCGACTTGGTATTTACTTGTTATTTGGCAAATGCGATAAAATCTTTACATTATTTCGAGTATTTCTACTACAGATACGACTGGACTTGGTATACCTACTGACATAACTAACTATATACCAAATTCGAAAATCACAAATTTTGTCAGTTACGACCTTTTGTTTTAGCACGGCAGAACTCCACGAAAATTATTTGTAAAAGCCCAGTTACCAGTGTATTGCCTTCTCTACTATACATGACTGAATACTGACACTGACAACAGGAATTTAAAAATTGTTAAAGCTAAGCGAGTAAGATAAGAAAACATTTACAATTATCCAATATTAATAGGCATTTACGTTTTGGCGACAGACTGTAGTTTAGGATAGAATAACTAATGTGGTAACCATCTACCATCACCAATCCATCGCGTAAAACTTTAAAAGATCGTTTAAATTTACCACCTCTTCAGAGATGTTAAAATAGTTATTACTATTACATTTTACACTTAGTCGGCTCATCGGCTAGTCCGTATAGAAAAACAAAGGCGACCATAAAAAAGGAGAAAGAAAGAGATATGAATAATTGGACAGGGTGTTAAGATGACTGCACCAGCCGGCGCATAACCCGCGGCCATTCTCAACGAGCTAAGAGAAATACTTCCCATGAAGGTCATTCGTTGGTTGGACTTGATCTTCTTTTTAATAGTCGGATGGCTTTACATACGATATTCTTTGTTATAATATGAAATTTGAAAATTTACATTTCTACAATTACATTCGGACACGTCGATTAGTATTTCTAGTTGCGCATTTTTTTCAATAAAAACTTTTTATACAGGGTGTGTCATGTAACAGTGGCCAATGCCAACTTTCTTATTTTAAAAGCAACACCCTGTACACTATTCAAATTTTTGAATTCTTCAGAAAATTTGAGACATATTTTATGTACAATATCCTATACCTATCTTCAACTGATTCGGAAATATTAAGTGTTTTCAGATATATTGCATTATGCAGCGTTTCCTTTTACTGATGATGAATGATGGCAATGTTAGATACCAATGTGATCCAATTAGAACATGTTTTGTTTTCTGATGAGTTCACCTTTACTATGATGCTAATCGCTAGAATTGCCGCTATTGCATGGTTTAGGGAAAATCCTCACTGGATTAGAGAAGAACATACGCACTATCCTGAAAAGGTTCATGTTTGGGCAGGAATAGTTGGAGATCATATCATAGGTCCTTTTTTCATTAATGGCAACTTAAATGGCGATAATTATTTAGCACTGCTCCAAAATAATGTCTTGCCAACGTTGACTGACTTATATCCTGATCCAGCAAACCCACAACTTCCAGCGAATATGATATGGTTTCAGCAAGATGGAGCACCGCCCCATTACAAAAACAATGTCCGGCAGTACCTCCACCCTGCACGGGTGAATAGGGAAGCGTGGCTCGATGGAATGGCCAGCACGATCCCCTGATCTGACGCCATTAGACTTCTTCTTATGGGGTTATGTCAAAAATATTGTATACAAAACTAAATCCCTCGACTTAGCTGACTTAAGAAGACGACTAACGCTTTCGATTAGATCGGTCACGCCTGAGATGTTCAGTAACATTAGAAGAAATTTCTATTTAAGACTAGGATCTTGCCAAGACGTTCGCATCGAGCATTTTCCATATCACATTAATGTATTTTTTTGTTGTTTTTTACATTATCAAGAAATAAACAGTATTATTCATTAGTTTTTGAGTGTGTTGTAAATTTTTGCAATAAATCTGAATCTGAAAGCACTTAATAGTTCCAAAACAGTAAAAGATAGATCAGGGGCGGATTTAGGATTTGTTCTAGGGGGGGGGGGGGGGGGGGGGAGCGCAAGTCAATTCGCGCCGAAGGCGCTCTTTTGTGCTGCAGGAGAAAATTTTCGGGGTACCACGTCCTTTTTTGGGTAAAATAACCGTAAAGCTTAATCTGCGGCAATATGCCAGACTTTAAAACACTCTTTTAATTTAAAAGAAATTCGAAATTTGAAAGATCGACAAAATAAACAAGTTTGATTCGGAATCGATACTTTGGATACAGCCGCTACTGCTACTTTTTGTAATACTTATTTCAAGTTCAAGTGCATTTTGTGTGGAGGTATTAGCTGTATCTGTACTCTCTACAGTCTCTGCCTCTGCCCCATCACTTTCAATTCTTTCTTCACAGTCAAAGTTGTTGGTTAGTTAATTATTGTTAGAAATCTTTGTGCAACCCAACATTTATTAATCGTTCATAAATTTACTAATGAGCTTCACACTTACTAAATAAAACAACTTAAAAACTATACTTGGTAAACAAGAAAGGGTATAGTATAATTCCGAAACGTATCTGCCTACTTTATCTTAAAAACTTATCTAATTTCACATGTATCCTTAAATAACAAAATTCAGTCTCCTTTTTTTATAGCAAATAAATTTATAATTTCATTTATATCTAGATTTATATTTCTATGAATATAGGTACAAAAGGCTAAGCAGTTAAGGCGATCTTCCAGCATATAAGATCTTAAGTAAGTTTTTAAAAGCCTAAGATTTGAGAAGCTCCTCTCTGCAGTAGCTACAGATATGGTAAAAGTGCACAGGAGTTTTAAAATTCTGCAAATATTAGGAAAATAGTCGACATGGCAATTTTGCAGAGCCTCAAGTGCATTATCAGTTGCATAAGCCTTTTGTTTGTACAATTGCATTTCGCCAAACAATTCTATAATTGAGGGATTTCCCAATACGTCACCAAACTCTTTAACTATTGTTGTTGGTACAACTCGGGAGGGGGGGGGGGGGGCGCGCCCCCTCTAAATCCGCCCCTGAGATAGATATAGGATATTGTACATGAAATATGCCTAAAATTTTCTGAAGAATCCAAAAAATAAATAATATAGGTACAGTGTCCGCAAGAAAGTCAGCATCAAATGGGATTTTTTTTTATTAGTAGGTATAGGCAAAAATTGAAAAAGCAGTTAGTTTTTGCTTACCTAAAAACCAAAAATGACGTATATTGAAGCAGCTGCACGACTTGCGTTACCTGTCAAATTTGACATTTTTAATAAAATAGGTTCAAAAAAGCCCTTATTTATCAAAATATCGAAAAACTTTATTCGAGAAAGTTGTTTATTTAGGCATTGTTAACCTCTGTACAAAAATTTTGACAGTCCAATACAATTTTTATTTTTTGCCAGGTTCTTGAATATTTTGATCAACCCTCGTAGATTAACTTTTATACATCGATGTAAAACCATTTGCCTTTACTTCATTTGTAATCTTAATGCAATTTTGTGTAAAATTTTTGTTTCCAATTATTTATTTTGCATCAAAAACTGAAATTGTTGTTGATCAGTACGTAATGTTTGATGCAAAGTTTATCTAATTACATCAGTTTTGCCAAAACCGACGTTTCTCATTTTTCTTAAGTTAGTAAACAGATGTGCAAAAAGAAAATATTAGGAAGCTTTCGTTGAAATTTTACTTAATTAATATTAAATCAAAAAGAATAAATGTTGGCGCTCCATCCAGTTGAAACCACATAAATGTTTCGAGCGATTAGGATATTTATTCTTTTTAATCCAATATTAATGCACGAGTTTATTGTGTTATTTTGGGGTTACTATACTTACTATACTACCTAACCTACATAAGGTGGTCATTCCCAAAATTCTGCATTTATACATGGCACGCATGATTAAGGTAAGTTAACTTAAGCAATGGAAATTGAAAAATCGGGGTCTTCTTTCCAAAACGGTCTTTCCAACGAAATTGAAAGAAGCAGTCAATAAACTTGGCCCCAAATCTGAGCAAAATGCAGTTTCTGGCTTCAAAGCGTGTGGGATCGTGCCTATCAATCCGCAAGTGGTCTTGGACAAAATGGCACATCGAAAAGCACCGGCTGAAGGTGCTGATGATTCTTGGACAAGTGTGCTTGTGGCACATCTTGATGAATTAAAAACTGGGGGCAATTCTGCTCCAAAACGCGGACGATTAATTTTTTATATCAAGGAAGAAGACGAACATATATTAGAATAGCATTTTCTCGTTTTGTTTCGACTCTTTTTAGTTTCGTTTTGTTATTATGTAGAATTTATTTAGTTTTCTACTTTTCTTTTGACTCATTTTAGTTTCGTTATGTTATCATGCAGAATTTATTTATTTTTTAGTCGAAACGTGTGGCTGTAATAACATAAAAGTCTGAGAATAAACCTTTATTTTTTAATTTCTACCGTTTACTAAATGCATGAATGAACCCAAATTTTTTTTTTTTAATTTAAATTGCGATCCGCTTTTTTTTAAAGATAAATTGTGATCCACTTTACCCTAAACAAGTGTAAAATGGATTTTAGGTGATTTGAAAGGAGTGATTCACTTTACCCCAGAATGCAGGGGAAAGTGGATAAAAATAAATAAATAAATGTATAAAAAAAATATTTTAAAGCTAGTTTTACATAATGTCACGATGGTATTCGAAGCCTATAAATAAATAGATAAATGTATAAAAAAAATATTTTAAAGCTAGTTTTACATAATGTCACGATGGTATTCGGAGCCTAAAGAGTGAGATAATCTAAATATGAAGTTTCAACCAAAAATTCAAAGCGGTTACGAAGATTGCAAAAAAATCGATTATTTTGATCCACTTAGCCCCGTTTGATGGTATCTGTCAAATTTTAATTTTTACCAAAAAATATTTCAACAGTGGGGTTATTTCTGAAAATATCGAAAACAGTTATTAGAAAAAGTTTTTTTAATGCAGTTTCTAGCCCACATGCAAAATTCAGCTGCATAAGATAATTTTGATTTTTTACCGACCACTAAAATTTATTTTCCACTTAATGAACACTTTACTTATGATACTGTATTCTTTTTTGTCTTAATATTAAGGTGTATTACTTTTAGACACAAACTACGTTTTCAAAAACTCTTATTTTATGAAGTTACCTTATACAGGGTCAAAAGCAAATAAACTTTGCATCACATCCGACCAAATTTTAATAGCCCAATTTTGATTTTGTCGAAAAACCCTCATTTAATATGGCGCTACTTTAAAGAAAATGTATCTGAAATGAAGCCTTGTCAAAACTAAGAAGTTTTATTCAGGTTGCGTTGAGTCTTATTTTGCAAAAGTGGTGCAATTTACAAAATATGGGTAAAAAATCAAAATTTTGCGTGGGCTGGAAACTGCAATAAAAAAAACTTTTTCTCATAACTTTTTTCGATACTTTTAAAAATAATCCCGCCTTTGAATTATTTTTTGGAAAAAATTAAAATTTGACAGATAATGCGAATCACGTGACCACTATTTTTTTGCTTAATTTTCATCTCGATCGAAGCAGAACTTGATGCCAAAGACAAATTTCGAATAAAGTAATTAATAAAAACAAATCCCATATGATGCGGACTTTACTGGTGACACTGTATGTGCTAAAAGTAATTTTATTTCGCTTCCTCTCAAAATAAAATGTAACTTTTAAACTAGTTAAATGAAATCAACTTATTCAATGATAAAAATTTTGGGCTTTCATCGTCTTTATGTGTTTTAAATCACAACGTATTCACCTGAAAATGACTGGAGATACATACCAGTTGAAACGTTGTGATTTAAAACAAATAGAGACAATGCAAATTCAAATATTCTATCATTTGAGAAACATCATTGCCCCAGAGATGCATGTAAGTAAAGAAACACCCTTAATAAAATTTAGATATTTCATGATCCTTTAAAACTAATGATCTAAATAGTTTTGTTGTTTTTTGACAACTCCCTCACTCAATACTACGTGCAAAGACGAGGCGATAGCATGTTCCAGACTATTAACAGGTATGAAAGACCTATTGCCAACGCAGTGATGAAGTTACTTGTGTAGGTGTGTGTATGTGACGGCTGTGTCATCATATTACTGATCTTGTTCTTCTTTGGCCTATTAGTTTGCATTCTTAACGTTCCTGGATAATCGATTACTTAAAGTACCAATAACGTCATAATTTCTCTTAATTATTTACCCATTTAATTAACAGCCAATTACCGTCCAATTAATCTGAGAAACACGAGCGATATGCAAATGACGACCAGGCTGCAGATTTGTAATAATTATTTATACAACAGTTCTCGTATAATGAAGACGTTTGTTTTAATTAATCTGAGGTTAACACATTAAGAAAATGTGAATTAACCGTTCCATTCATCAAGTGCACTTGAATACGTTCGTTTTATTTAATTTCTCATTTGTTTGCTGAAGACCGGGAACTGCTTATGTTAATTTTATTAAATTTAATATGGTAAATGATAATTATTAATTTAAGTGTTTGTTTTGACTGGCATTTAATTATCTTTTACTATTTTCATACAATTACAAATTAGGTTTTATAAATATATGGAAACACATGCATTTATAAAATCTGATAGGTACTATGTCTCAAAATCAGACGTCAAACGCAATTAGAATTTTCATCGAGGTTCCTCAGGGTAATGTTTTTGGGCTATATAGCGATCTACTATTTGGGCTATATAACGATCTACTACTGCTTTGTTCAGATATGTAAATAAATAAATGCTTTAATTCAGCGATTATTACTGATTATGACATACATAAAAAGACATAAAATGAAAATGACGTCACACAACAACTCTACACATCCTGGCAAAAATCTTTAAGACAATACGGTTCCAAATTTATTAGCAGCTTTTAACTTTTAGTTTAAATCTTACCTGACTTGTGATAACCTTTATATTATTTGGGAGAGTATTAAATAATTTTGTGCACATGTACTGAGTGGCCTTTTTAGTCAGACTAAGTCTATGAGGAGCTTAATTAACATTCAGTGTTCTTGTATTATATAGGTGATGTTTTGAGGAATCAAAGAGTTCTCTGTTTTTGAAAAAGAACATCAAATACTCATATATGTACAGTCATGACGCCCATACTTTTAAAAATAGATCTACAAATTCAAAAGAGTTTTGTCTGTTTCCTTCTGCCAAACCCATTCCCAGACGGGGATGGCAGAAGGAAACAGACAAAACTCTTTTGAATTAATATCTGTGGTCCGGCACTTGTACCGGTTTTGAGAGCGCTCTTGCAAAATTTTCTGTTTTTACAGAATAACCCCTTTACGACTGACCTTTTCTAAGGTACCTTACTGGGACGCAAGATGCCGCACCGGGTTCTATAATTCCCGTCGATAATAGATCTACAACTTTGCAAATGGTTCATTTTTTTGATTATCCTAATTAATCTTTTTTGTATCACAAATTTACAATCTAGCTACCCTGATACCCTATAGCATAATATGAAGTTCAACTTTTTCACTAAATTATTTACATGATTAATCCAGCTTAAGTGTTCATTTAAATGAATGCCCAAGAATTTGGCAGTTTCCATTAATTTTCGATCCTGATCACCAAACTCCGTAACTAAATGTTTTACTATCTTTAATTGCTTTGTTCTGAATAAAAGCATGCTGGTCTTATCCTTTTTTAAAATTAGCCTATTGGCAGTAAACCATTCTGTGACCAAAATCAAAAATTCCCTTGCTTTTATTATTAACTCCCCTAAAGTATGACAACTTATAAGTAAATTTTTTATCATCAGCATATTTCACAATACGTTGATTTGATGAGGTAATTAAGAGATAGAAATCATTTATAAACAATACGAAAAGAATTGGTCTCAAAATACTTCCCTGCGCAATTCCTATATTATTAGGTAGGTAACATCTCTGATTTCCCATGTTTCTCTTCCTTAGAAACCAAAACAATTTGGTTTCTATCATTTAAAAAACTCCATCCACAATTTCACATTCCCTCTCAGTCCGTATTTCTTCAGTTTTTGAATGAGCAATTTCCGGTCCAAACAGTCATAGGCCTTGGACAAATCTAGAAGCATCTCAAGGGCCAATTCACCCGATTCAAGATGTTTGAGTATTTTCTGAACAAAGCAGTTTGGGTTGACTTTCCTTTCAAAAAACCATGCTGACAAGAACTAAATAAATTACACCTTGTAAAGAAATCAACTATTCTTGTACTCATTGCCATTTCAAACATTTTTGAGAAACCTGGCAATAAGCTTATTGGCCTATAATTGTCCATCATTTCGGGATCTCCCTTTTTATACAGAGGCTTGATTAGAGCAACCTTCAATGTTTCCGGAAAAACCCCATATCTAAATGAATTATTTGTAAATGTTGTTTTATACTTTTGTGTATGATGATAACCTAAATGACTTAAACCATTAGATTTTGCATGGGGACTAGAAACTGCATTTAAAAAAAACTTTTTCTAATAACTTTTTTCGATATTTTCAGATATAACCCCACTTTTGATTTAATTTTTGGGAAAAATTAAAATTTGACAGAAAATGCGAATCACGTGACTACTATTTTTTCGCTTAATTTTCATCTCGATCGAAGCAGAACTTGATGCCAAAGTCAAATTTCGAATAAAACTATCAATAAAAAAAATCCTATATGATGTGGACTTTACTGGTCACACTTACCACGTGTACTTACTTTGCACATACATAATATGTTTAGTCATCATAATAACCTAGTTACGAACATCAATAATAATTGAATGTTAATTAATGTTAATTTTACTTATTTTGTTTACTAAACTGAATTAAATTGAATTTGTGCTTTGGCTTTTTACTTCCACTGTACTCCCTGAATCCGACCCTGCAAAATCTGAACCAGATTTTCTTTAATGTAGAAGCAGGTATCCAATGAGGCATTACTTAGTTTATTTTGACATCGGAGTCACCTCCAGTCACTGGATGGATTAGGTTACCACTTTTGATAGCATGAGACTTATTCATGCAACCGTGAGATTCCATCTTGTACCAGTCAACTCGAATATCTACTTTCGATCTTCATGGTAACACTATACAGGGTGTATCAGATAAAGTTAATTAATTAATTAATAGATTGTCAGGATTGCCTGACTCAAACTAAAATGTTTTTTTTTACTTTAATAGCTGATTAAATTCATGGTTGGTTAATTTGTTGGTTAAAGGCGGGGGTCGGGTATGTGTCCTAATCTTCATATACTGCAGCATTCTGACTTATTGTGCACGCCAGTCTTCTTAGAAAATATTTGTTTCTTCTATAAGCTCCAATAGCCTTCTTCAAAGTTTTTCATGCGGAATGTTGTCCGCGTTAAATAATGGCTGGTGAGTCCTTCGCAGCTGTAGACTGTAGACGCTGAGTGACTAGGATCCCACAGGAGTTCGACCTCGTTGTTCCTGGCTGTCAGTTCTTTTAGTCGTTAATGCACTTAATTATGATTTTTGTTCTGAATCGATTGGAGTTCACAAGGCAGCTTGGCTGTCTGATGAGATATGTATCTTCTGGTAACACAGATGCATGTAGAGTCTTCTTTACAGGGGTAAACATAAACAAGAATCTTTTGTAGGCATGCTTGTCAGGCATGACCTTCTGCTTGGTATATTGTGGCGTAGCTCCCAAGGGGGATGCTCATTGCTCACGCCCATTCTGGGTCTCTCCCCAAATGTACCTGCGCCTACACAGCCGTTTTTGATCCATCAGTGTTCCAGACTACGCCCTTGTCTAATGACGGAGGTGTGAGTCGTAGCTGATAATAAATGGGTTTGTAAACTTGTAGATCGCTTTCATGTATATCCAAGAGCTAGTCGTTCGTTGGATCGATCCATGATTTTTGTGTGCCCTATTTTCTGGGCATGTTGTTTCCATTCCCCATTATGCACTGGTTCTCCAGTCTTCATTGCAAAACGGTATAGAGATCAAGGAACTTCTAGATATGAAGATCACGGATCTTCTAAATTTGGAGAGGAAATATCTACTATATTAGGAGAAGATAGTTCTAGTAGATATGGAGAATATGAGTATATACCAGAAGCGACTTTATTTCACATAGACGAATATTAACTGATTCTCCAATTTTATTTGGAAAAGGATATAGAAGACAGAGTTTAACTTCTGACAGATCATATGAATATGAATCTTTAAACTACAGGTCACGAACACCTTATAGCGCCACTCCAGCACCATATGGTTACCATGGATCAACTAGTACCAATAGAATACCGAATAGATATTACGATTATGCATATTAATAATAATTTGTTCCCATGCATCGCCTAAAAACGATGTATCGCTTTGAAAATGTCGATGTTTCTGATGCGTCGATGTATATCGAACATCCCTATTTCCGTTTGGTGTTTCATTGACAACGGTCTGAAATTCTCGTCAGTTTATCGGTTTTTTGTAATAATTGCCGGGTTTTTAGTATTTTGTAATATTATTTGGAGACTAACGAAGATGGGTTGCAATAATTCTGCAGTTACTTTTGATAGGTGAGGAAATAAAAATTGGGTTATTTGTAGGTTTGGTTTAAACTATAGTTCCAAGTCTCTTGTATTTTCATGTAACTCCAAACATTTTCCATCGGATTTAACTCTGGACTTCTAAAAGGCCAGGGTAATACTTGAATGTCAATTTGTTGCATCCAGTCAGATACTGCGTGGGCAGTATGAACCGGGCAGTTATCATGTTGATAAATGTGATTAGTATTGAGAAACATCTTATTAACCCTTACCTACTCTCCCGCTGTAACATGATTGGAAAATCTTTTCGTCTGTGAAAATTACATTTTCCCAAGCATTTAGACCACCTCCGTAATATTGTAATGCATAACCCACTCTTTGCTCTTTGTTAGTTACCGTTAGGAAAGGCTTTTTAGCTGCAGGGTGATTGCGAAGATTTTAACCATCTCTTATTTTTCGTTGTGCGGTTCTAACGGAACCCGGAAAATCAGTTACATTGTGAGCTAAAACAGCCGTTTTAAAAGGATTTTCTCTTAGGTATTGAATTAGAGTATTGTCATGTTCTTCTGTCGATGCCCTTTTAAGGCCTGTTCCTTCTATTCTCTCCAGCGAATGTGTTTCCATCCATTTTATTTTGATATCATGAACTGTACTTTTTAGCGTTTGAAATCTTTGAGCCACCCGTCCCTCTGACCATCCTTCTTCTAGCAGTGTCACAATTTTAGCCTTTTCCCCAGCATTTAAATGACGGGGCATATTTGTAAATTTATTTCACTAGCCGTAAATAAATTTTAGTTGATAATTTTTTTCAATCAATGTCATTAAAACAGGTAATTTTTAGGTATTCGAGATGTATAAAGGTCGGCTTACAATAGAAAAAACTGCTGTCCGGATTTTTGTGACGGTACCTAACTGTACCAGATCATTGCTTCTAATTTTACTTATTTTAATGTCAAAATGACAAGTAAAATGTGCCTGGTGTAAAATGGGTTTCTCTATCATCTTTGTCAAGATAAAATGGGACAGGGTATAAGACTTTAAAGAAAAAGTTGGCCTCTGGCCCATTTTACGACACGCAATAATAATTGATCCACCACATACCTAATATTTAACTACTCCATCGCATCTTGTACAGGATTTACGTAATATGATTTGTGGACAATAAAATTTTATTCTTGCCTTGTTAGGCACACTTATTAAAATTATATTTTCTGGTTTTATCTTTTTTTACATAAATATTATTTTATTGTTTGTGTAGATCATAAAAAACAATTTGCCAATTATTTTAATACGTATTTTTGTTTATTTGCAAATTACAAAGTTGCAGTTCGAAGTTTGCATGGGTGTGTGGGTTTTGAACGCTTTTAAACTTATTCATTTTATTAATGACACTAGGTGATAAAAATATGGTTAATAAAAAAAGTAATAAATTTTCATAAATATTCATTCGGCGGGAAATTTTTACGAATATGGATTTTCTAAAACAATTTATGTCTTTACATATACATTACTGTATATCTAAGCCATATTTCTAGAGCAAAAACAATATATCCTTTAAAATGTCATTTTTCATTTTTGACCCCAATGTTCGATATACACTATACAGGGTCCTGCACCTTACCTCCCGTATTCTATAGCCCACTTAGTAGTTAAGTTAGAATTTTGATATTTTGCAGACCTTACCTGTATCTTGGGGTGCATTTCAGGAAAATATTTTTTTTCATACAGGTAGATCTTATCGTAATTTTTTAATTAGTGTTTTTGTAATGTTGAGTTGCTCGATGTGCTTTGTAGAAATTTTATTTGTGCGTGTCGTTCTTGTGACAATGAAAATCACTTTGTAATGTACCTAAGTAATTAGTCTATTATGTTTACATTTTAACATTTTAAGTCTTACGTACGGTTATTGTCTATATTGATTTTATATTTGTTTACATACACCATATATATAATGTATCACAGTGGTAACTTTGTTTACATACATATTAGTTACTTTAAATTTTGAAAATGAACGTTCAGAAACCAAAAAGATACTCAAGATAGGTTAAGTTATACCATTAAAACAATCTTTTTCTTGTTACCCTAGGGCCCTGATGATGCAATAAAATATTGCGAAACGTTGGTCATTTCAAAACGTGGTTTTTTTTTTCAACCGATCCCTAAACCCACTAGGAAATTAAACCAACCCCTTGTTATGTAAAAAGTAGGATCGCAAACAACTTCATATAAATATTTTTATATTTTATATATATTTTATATTTTACTGGTCAACACTTTCGAAAATATGAAGAGACGTGTGAATTTATGCTTGGAGCATGGCGGTGGCCAATTTCAGCAATTTATGTAATTATTTTTCTTTTTCTTTCTGTATATTGTTACTTTGTTAATTTTGTAAACAACAAAAATAAATTTGTATTTGTCTACTTATTTTATTACTCATTAGTTTGACATATCATGTCATAATATGAATTTGACAAAATTTTAACCTAGATTTGGTTAGATATATCGTCTCCATATCATTGTGATCTAAACCAAGACACACGTTTTTTAATCCAAGCCCTCTTTGATGCAAATAATTTTTGCTCGCACGATATTTGATACAATATGTATAGCGCAGCCTTAATTATTATGAATTATCTGTAAAATCTACAAGCTTCATCTGTAACTGACATGAATAACATTTTAAAAAGTATAAACATGCATTTTTTATCTCCGAAAATAAAAGACCTGTTCCAAATATTTAGACACCTAAGAACTTTAAACAAGGAAAGGTGTGTGTAATGTGTGTTTATTTGAATAAATTTGTATTATTTAAGTTATTTAAGGTAGATAACATTATGCTTTCGGGCACGTACGTGGTTTATTATATGTATGTAGTAAATTATAAAAATAAAATAGGAATTTCGTTTACGTTACAGAGGCCGTTGCCTTTTTTAAGCAAAATATTTTTGTGGTAAAAAATGTAAAAAATTCTTTACTTGCTAGTCACTCTGCTCTAATGAATAGCAGAGATATGGTCAGTGTTAGTTTAGTTTAGTTAGGTTTATTTTAATAAAATTAAGTGTTTATCGATCAAAGCGGAATTTTAAGTAGTATATAGAAGTCATAATTTTTTTAAAAATATTTATAGTAGCATACCAATCCCAAAAACATTTTTTTTTAAGAATATAAAGCAACAGCTACTACTGTGTTTCTTAAATAGGTAGCCAGGAAAACCGAATGCCAATGAGCCTAATGAATAAAAATTAAGCAATTACTTGAAGCAATTACTTTTTAGTAAAAACAATGGCTTGACTAGCAAATGCCATAAGTAAAAGCGATTGCTGGATATGAATTAAATTTTGAAGCAATTGCTGCTTTTCTTATACCCCTGTAGCAAATGCTTATTCAACACAAGTTCAGACGTGGCTTATCCACTTGTTCAGATTATAGATTTCATATTCAGTTTGGTGCCTAATTTGCAGAAGAGTTTACATAAATACATCAACGTTGGTCTATTTATTTAGAACAATAGTAATCTGTTACGTTTTTGTGGAAAATAGGAACCTTATATTTGTGATATGGCAGATTTCAGTAAAAATGAGAAAAATGATAGTAGCGATAAAGAAATTAAAGACAAGCAATTGATTTTCGTTCACAAATTGAAGGAATATAAATAAATCTCTCTGACCACAACCGCTTAGCTTCCACAACAGCTTCAGCACTTGTAGGAAATTTAATAAAAATATTGGCCTCCTCCAAAACTGCATCCATTACAGAAGTGTATGTCTTACAGACAGTAGTTTGGTGAACACCGTGTTCTTTACCTACAGAATTTTGAAAGCCCGGATCCGACAATTTCCGCAGAAAGACTTCTTTAAAAGCGACAGTGTACTACTTCGCCTTTTACCAGTATCAGTCAAAAAATAATTTGCCACTCAACACTTTCGCAGTCAAATCGATATAACTTTCTGAAATCATCATATCTGCAATTTTTACGTACACTCTAGATTTTTCTTTTACGGACGTTCATATATTCAGCCATAATTGAAGACACAAATTAAGAGCGATGCACGTGTATGCCGCGGAGAACTAAAGTTGACTGCTACCAAGCAAATGATGCAGGGGTCGACCTACCTACTAAAAGTTTAAAGCAACGGCTACACTAGAAAAAGCAATTCCTTAGCTTGCATTGGCTAGAAGCAATTCCTGCACTTTTAAGCAATTGCTGGACTCAAAAGCAATTACTTTAGTTTTTATTCATTGGCTTTCAATGAAATTACTTCGATTTTATAAGAAAAAGCAATTACTACATTTTTATTCATTGGGCTCATTGTTTCATTTAATAAATACTATAGGGAAGTTCCTGAAATATTTGGCTTCGGGGAAGCATTTTAATGTCATCATCAATTAAACTTGTTATAATAAGATTTTTTTTCAATTACAAAATCAAAAGACGGTGTAATTAAATTCTATTGTTACACATGAGCTATTTACAAATATATGGATATGTTGTGTAATAATCTATATCTAATGGCTAATAAACCTACATATGGCTAAATTTTATTGGTGGAAGGTGGTACTTAGCAGATCTTAGCTGTGATGTTTAGATACTAAGATACTAATCTCCATAGATATTTACCTTTAGATAAGGAAACAATAATCACATAAGTGGCAAATTTATGGCCTCGCGCATGTAAACAACGCTACACACGATTAGACATGCGCACTGCAACATTATCATTTGACAAATGGGAAGGTAGACAGGTCTGGGCTTTAAACTTTAACTTCTGGCTCACGAAATTGTAAAAGTTGACCTTCAATTTATTTTCACATGTAAACAGCTAAAATTTGCCCCAAATTTCTGCCAAAAATTTGGAATTTCTTCTCAATTTTCGATTAAGTTGGGAAATAAGGTAGTTATATTGGGGATAATCTGTCTTGGTGTGTGTTTTTCTTTATTTTTATTTATTTGTGTAGCCTAGGCCCCGTTAGATGTGTTTAAATTGATCATAATAAAATAAAGTTATATATCAAAATACAACGCTACTCCATACTTACTGAAAATACGAAATACTCGGTATTTTACCCCTATTGGGGCATAACAAAATAATACAACGGCTGTAACTAGTCATTGTTTATAGTCCAATTCGAGTATACGAGTCACTCAAAGCATTAACACAATTCACTAAACTACACAAAAACTAAAAATCCGTAAATATTAAACCTCCACAATCTAATTAGGTACACCTATTTTCCGGGCAATATATTGCTTCAAAAAGTTTAAAAAACACTTCTCTATACCTACTTATATTATATAAAAGAAAAATGTAAAAACCTAGGTATGTTTATATTAATGCAAGGGTAAAAGGATTCCACGGGTCAAATTTTCCGGCAAAATTTTTTTCAAATTGTTCAACAAGAAATGGAGCTTGAAAATCAGTACAAGTTATATACCAACTAATATTCGACTTGAGGTTAGGTACGCGATAATATCGAAGATTGGTTATTTTGCTTGTTTTGTTTGCTTTTTATATTCGATTTTATAAGTTTTTATTTGACCCGTTATCTTTCTTTTTAAACTAAAAACATGTCGACGAATCATTTTTAAACAAATTTTAGAAACAAACCCTTAAAAACAATTTTCTATCCTCAAAATCTGATAGGTTTGCAAGTACTAAAAATGTCAGAATTAACTTCCTTATTTCCCAACTTTATCAAAAATTGAGAAGAAATTCCAAATTTTTCGCAAGAATTAGGAGCAAGTTTAGCTGTTTACACGTAAAAATAAATTGATGTTCACCTTTTACAATTTCTTGAGCAAGAACCTAAATTTTTAAGCCCGGACCTGTCTATTTTCCCATAACTTAATAGGTAGGTATATATAAAAAAAGACAGTTAAAAAATAATAATTCGTAATTATAGTTTGCTTATCTAAAGGTGAATACTTATGAGAACGAGTTGTCGTCGGTCAAGACTCTGGACAGCAACATATCTCTCTCAGGATACATTTTTATGCGATTGTAAAAATATAATGAACCTTTGCAAATATGTTGTGTTTTTTTTCAGATTTATTGCTAATAACTTGGACCCCTTGCAGTATGAATGAAAAACGGATGGGCATGGTCAGCTGAAGCCGGTAGAAAACGCAGACAAGGTGCAGCTCACTACCAATTTTCACCACCCCGGTCCGTAGATTGACTAGGCAATATATATAAATTTACTTTACGACCAAAAGTAGTACAAACTTATCTAAAACTGCTTATTTATATTTTCTATTAGCGCAACGGTAGTTATATGATAGCGTTAAGAAGGGTAAATACAACATAAATCGTTATTGCTACTTTCGCAAATACCACAATGAAATGAACATGTCAAAGAACACAATACGTCATAAATCCCAATTACCGCAGCTGTTTTGAAATTACTTATGATTTTACTTATTAATCTTATGGGAGATTCTTCAAATAGATACTTTTTCTATTGTCGTATAAATAGCATATTGGCGATATCCAATATATACATTGACGGGCAGAACTCTTGCTCCATATGGAGAACTTAATTATTATTGATTTTTTACAAAATTTTATTGTTGATAAAAGTTAAAATTATCATTTGTTGCTTAGAATTAAAAGTTATGTCCGAATATAAAGTCACGACCTTTTATTCAAAAAACAAAAAAAATACTTTGAAGATAGTCCATGCTTAAAGTGTTGTTAAAAGTAGATATGGGAAAGAAAGAAAGAACCTAAAGTCTTCCTCCACAAAATTTAATAGAATAAAAATTCTCTAGGAGTCTCTACATGTTTCGAACGTAGAAACGTTCATCATCAGGAGACAGAAAATTTATTTAGTGCTGATGTTTTCAAAAGAGAAAAGGGTGTAGAACCTTAATGGAGCTTTTATGGAATTAAACCATTGATGTACGTGTATAGAAGAGACATAATATGAAGAAAATTGATAAAGGTTAAACCATACTGAGTATGTTAAAAAAGTTATTAAAGGGGGTCTAAACCAATTAAATAAACTGGGAAAGAAGAAAAAACCTTCCTAAAAAGAAGGTGTCGAAGATTATTTAAAATTTTTTATAAAACTTTTCAAGTGTATGTCAGTAAGGCATTATAAGGATAAAATTGTCATAATTATAAAGATATCACAATAAAATTATATTGCAAAAAGTATTTTGTGGGGTTAATCCTCAGTAGTACTTATTTCAAATATATACTTTAAGTAACTAAAGAATCGAAAGTATACGAAAACATGGAAAAACAAGTTCTGTAGACGATAAAATTCATAAAAAATAACAGAAAAATTGATATTTTTTAGAGGATATAAAACTAAAAAAAAGAATACAAAAATATACAAAAACAGGTGCCAGGAACAAGCATTATCCAACTATTTTTAACAATACAGACACAAGAAAACTAAGTTGTGACTTCAAAACATGCACAATATTTTTAGCAGAATGTTAAGTTTCGTTCCTTTTTTTTCTCGAGGAGAATCTTCTAAAAATCTGTGAATTTTAAAGATATGATGTAAGATGCAAGTTGCATGCATTTATGCAATTTATTTAGTGTAAATTGTTAGTCAATGGTAATGTAATTTGATTCCTTAAAATAACTTTTAACATACTTTTTAATTAGTGTATCCAAAGGCGGGTATATTTTGCTTGATTCAGGGAAACACAATATGAAAATAAAAGCAACTTATTCAGACGTTTCATTTTCTATGTACGTCATACAAAATCTAATGTATTGCTGTGTTAAAAAAATGTTCCAAAAATGTCACTAAGTTCTGCTTTTCATAAAGTTTGTAATGAATTAGCAAATAAATTACGAAATATCCAATTTTTAAACTATATTTTTTTTTACAAGCCTTTCTAAAAGTAACCTCAAAATCATAATAATTTGACTTAAATGTTCAGCCGCACCGAACAAAAGTAGGATTCGCTTTCATTTTCACTGAAAGCAAAATTACCTGATCAGCAAGTGTTCGTTCATTCTTAGAACACGCTTTCTCCCGTTCATTTTCGCTGAAGCAGTCAAAATGATTCATAGCGACTGACCCGTAAGAAACCCGCCTTAAGGTTAAGGTTCGTAAGTTGGGTCGTAGAAAACTTATACTAATACTGTACAACCTGAGTGGATTGTCCATATCTAAGAACGATATAAATATCATCACTCTTGTTGTGCGAACTATCATTATTGTCTGTTTAACAAAATAGTATGAACCCATAGATAATTTACCTTTAGATACGTACAGCTTATCTCCTGCGCAAACAAAAGTTACGTTTTATGGGTGAAAAAATACGTCCGAGCGCATGACTCGCCGGCCAGCTGCCTTCCCTCTGGACACCTTCGTTCATGCGCACAAACCTCGTGTTATCGGTCCTACTTTACCGACATGCTCAAAATACCCTCCAGAACCGGCTCGGCCGCCATTTTTGTTGTTGTGTTTTAAGGTTTCTCTGTGGATTCCTTGTAGTTTTCTTAGCTATTGTGGATTGTGGGTATTTATTATTTACTGATTTCTAGTTTTTGTGTAGTTTAGTGAATTATGTCAGCTTGTGAGAAAATTAATTCTGTCAAAGTTGCTGTAGGTTCAAATCAGTAGGTACACCCCGAAATAAAGCCAGTATTCCACTGGTTAAGTTCTCGAGCAGACACTTTTCAAATTCTTGAACAATTGCTTTAAAATGTTTTACACGTATCCAAGTTTTTGCCAAATTATAAAAATCAATACAAGTTATGTACCAACTAATATTTAACTTGAGGTTAGGCACGCGATAACATCGTAGATTGTTTATTTTGCTGGTTATGTTTGTTTTTAATATATTCGATTTTTTAAGACTAGTTTAATTCACTTGTTCATGTTCTCTTCCTTTTCGAACTAAAAACACGACGACGAATCATTTTTAAACAAATTTTAAAAACAAAACCTTAAAAACAATTGTCCATCCTTAAAATCTGATAGGTTTGCTACTACTAAAAATAACAGAAATCACTACCTACCTTTTTTCCCAACTTGACCAAAAATTGAGAAGAAAGTCCAATTTTTTAACAAGAATTTAAATTTTAAAGCCCGGACCTGTTTATTTTCTCGTTTGTCAAACGATAATGGGGCTGTGCGCATGTCTAATAGTGTCTAGCTTTGTTTACATGCGCGAGGCCATAAATCTGTCACTTTCGTGATTATTGTGTGCTTATCTAAAGGTAAATTGTCTATGGTTGGGTCGTAGAAAACATATACTGTACAACCTGAGTGGATTGTCCATATCTAAGAACGATATAATAGTATATTATTTAACGAGCGTATAATGTAGGCCACAATAAAACGAGGATGAAGTTTACGGCACGAGCCAAAGGCGAGTGTTGTAAATCATCCGAGTGTATTATGGTTCATTAGACGCGAGTCAAATACTATACTTTATCTAAAACCATCCATTTATGCAGTGCCTGAAAAAAAGTTGAGTTCATATGGGAAATATAATAATTACACTTGTTGTTTTATGATAATTACACTTGTTGTATTATGGATAGCATAATGCTCTTATTATCAGAAGTATTATGCACCTATTATTAAATGGTTGTAGATAAATATCATTATCCACTCTCGTTGTGCAAACTATCATTATTGTCTGTTTAACACAATAGTATGAAACCGGTAATATTATACATATTATATGTACATTAAGTATAAACTTAAGTTTTTGGAGAAACTAAACACTTTTCTGCAGTAAGAAAATCGAAACTATATTTTCGTAGAATTACCCCCCCATTTAACAGTGAAATTACCCAGTAAAATTAATAGTTTATTGACGACTTATGTAGGTCATTCAACGTAGATTATCGAAAAGATTTGTAAACATTGGCTGTTGTTTACGTTGTAAAAGCCTTTTAGTACTCGAGATAAACAATAAACACTAGTATGCGAAAAACATTACTATAAAGTGTATCTACCAAAGTGTGTCAAATATGATATTTGTCAGATAAATTACATTTTTAAGGACTAGAAATATAAATTCTATATCCATTATTATCGATTGTTTGAAAAAATCGCATGACTTTTTTTTTAACAATAACGATTTCGATTTAGTTAATAAGTGGATATTTTAATATAATCTTATCATTACAAAAATGAGAAATATAGATATGTAAAAACTTTGTTTTTGTTGTTGTTTCAAATAGAAAGCACTCAAGTATGAGTCGTGCTCGCGTAATAAATACAGGGATTTGTGACAAGGGGAAGGAGGGGCAAAATTTAAAAGTTACCGTATACATATACAGTGTTACCAGTAAAGTCCGCATCATATGGGATTTTTTTTTATTAATAGGTTTATTCGAAATTTGACTTTGGTATCAAGTCCTGCTTCGATCGAGACGAAAATTAAGCAAAAAAATAGTAGGCACGTGATTCACATTATCTGTCAAATTTTAATTTTTTCCAAAAAATAATTCAAAAGTGAAGTTATTTCTGAAAATATCAAAAAAAGTTATTAGAAAAAGTTTTTCTAACTGCAGTTTCCAGCTCACATGCGAAGTTTCACCTGCATAAGATAATTTTGATTTTTTACCCATATTTTGTAAATTGCACCACTTTTGCAAAATAAGACTCGACGCAACCTACATAAAACTTCTTAGTTTTGACAATGCTTTATTTCAGATAAATTTTCTTTAAAGTAGTGTTTTTCTACAAAATCAAAATTGGACTATTAAAATTTGGTCGCATGTGATGCAAAGTTTATTTGTTTTTGACTCTGTATAAGGTAACTCCATAAAATAAGTATTTTTAAAAACGTAGTTTGTGTCTGAAAGTAAAAAACCTTAATATTGAGTTAGTTGCGTCGAGTCTTATTTTGCAAAAGTGATGCAATTTACAAAATATAATTAAAAATTCAAAATTATTTTTTCGATATCTTCACTTTTGAATTATTTTTTGGAAAAAATTCAAATTTGACAGATAATCCGAATCACGTGACTACTATTTTTTTTTGCTTAATTTTCATCTCGATCGAAGCAGAACTTGATGCCAAAGTCAAATTTCGAATAAAGTTATTAATAAAAAAAATCCCATATGATGCTCACTTTACTGGTCACACTGTATAGTGCTTGTGGAAAGATTGTTACACATTTAGAGCTGTGCTGTAATAATTTTATAATAATAATTAATTTTCAGTTTTTACAAAACTATTTGGCCTGCATCATGGTTAAATACTTATTTTTATATAATTATTATTAAAATGATACCTATTATTGATAATTTTAACACAAAATTTAAAATAGTTTAAAAAAGTGATACGCCACTGTCAATAGACATTCGTAGTAGCCTGACCTGCGCGAAAAAATACGTTTATGAATGAGATGCGTTAGTCTATCTTCGCTCTGTCTTCGTTGCTACTAACCATGAAAGATTGACTAAGTTCAAAGATGCATTTTTTTTCAAATATACAGGGTGTTTCAGAACATGTGGGCAATCTCTCGAATTCATATAGATTAGGTGAAAATAACATGTTAAGTTGATATCATATTTTTTCCTAAGAGCCCCCCTCGAGGAGATATATGCCCCTAAAGACCGGCCCTGAAAACTAATCTTTGAATCGCCTTGTATATTTTGATTAGAATTTAGTGTAATCTACACTATGGAAATCTTTATTAAATAGGTTAATAATAAAATGTATAGTTCATTCTGAGGGCCAGGGACGGACTAGCTTGGGCATAAAAAATCATACATCTTTGACAGGTACGATTAAACCTTTTTAAAGCATGTTAACGGTCAAGTGGATTTTTCTCGAAAACGGTTCAACTTATCAAAATCTACGAAGAGTATCTATTTTGCATTAAAATACGTAAGCTATTCAAAAATAATATAAAAATCCCGATTGCATGACACCTGTCAAAGATGTAAGATTTTTTATGCCCAAGCTAGTCCGTCCCTGGCCCACAGAATGAACAATACATTTTATTATTAACCTATTTAATAAAGCTCTCCATAGTGTAGATTATACTAAATTTTAATCAAAATATACAGGGCGATTCATAGGCTATAAATAAAAAACTAGTTTTCAGGGCCGGTCTTTGGGGGCATATATCTCCTCGAGGGAGGCTCTTAGGAAAAAATATTATATGAACTTATCATGTTATTTTCACCTAATCTATATGAATCCGAGAGATTGCCCACATGTCCTGAAACACCCTGTATAGAAACCGAAAAAAAAACATGCCAATATTATACTAGTTCCTGGTTTATGCATTCATTAGTAAAATGAAAAACTCAGCAAGCCAGGCCAGGCTTTATTATATAGAGTTGTTGGTATATTTAAGCTAAATTTTAAATCCTGTACCTGTCTATTTTCCCCATTCGTTAAACGATAATTTTGCAGTACGCATGCCCATTCCTGTATGGTTTTGTGTGCATGCGCAAGGCTACCGTGCGAGCAAAAATTATTTGCATCAAAGAGGGCCTTGCATCTAAGGACGTAATGCTTATCCGTTGAGCTTAATACCTGTTGGGTGTCAGTAACTACCTGAATTAACAATCAATCAGTTATTCCGTCATCTTTGACAGTCGTTACAAGTAATTTGATTCATCGCTAATTTTTCCAATTTCTTGAACAATTCACACAATGGGCTTTACGGAACAGCACAAAACATTCATGGTTGAAGTGTGTTTTCGAAACGGGGTTAGAGTAAATGGTGAGTGGCAATACAATCCGAGTTTGTGCATGGATGATTTTCACGAACATTTTCCTAACGTTGCTTTTATTGCTGGGGATTTTTATCATTGCCTGAAAAGAACCGTGGCTGTGTTTAGAGAAACAGATTCTATACAACACAAAAAAGGAACAGGAAGACCATCTGTCGGTAAAAACAGAAGAACTTGTTGCAAACGTTCGTGAAATAATGCAAAATACGCCAACAAATTGTATAAGACGCCTGTTCCAAGAAGTGGCAAGATCTTATGGAACATGCAGGACTATTATTGGTTTACCCAAAATTTATTGGAAATAAATGATTTATTAGAACTGACATTTTTTTCGGATGAAGCCTGCATGGTTCCACCTCTCCGGTTATGTGAATTCTCAGAATACACGCATGTGGAGTAGTGAAAATCACCATAATCCACAGTCCACATTGCACCCTCAAAAAATTGGTGTCTGGTTAGATGTTTCAAGAAGAAGAATTGTTGGTCCTATTTTTTTCCATAACACAGTTACAGCACAGCGGTATAGAGACGATATTTTGAATCCATTTGTGGAGCAATTACTTGACGACGAACTACGTTTTGGATATTTTCAACAGGACGGTGCAACCGCCAGCCGCCAAAACTATTTACTACTTACGCAATTTTTTCGACGACAGATTGATCAGTTTTCGATCAGACATTGAATGCCCACCTAGATCACCTTGTTTAACGGTTATGGATTACTTCGTTTTTCCTCATTTAAAGAACACTATTTTTAAAACACCAGTTGCAAATTTAGAACAATTACGAGAAAGGATTATCCAGAGAGGCTGGTCAACAGTTTCGAAAATATGAAGAGACGCGTAAATTTATGCTTGGAGCATGGCAGTTTATGTAATTATTTTTCTTTCTGTATATTCTTACTTTGTTAATTTTGTACATAAACAACAAAAATAAATTTGTATATTTGTCTACTTATTTTATTACTCATTAGTTTGGCATATCATGTCACAATATGAATTTGACAACATTTTAACCTAGATTTGGTTAGATATATCGTCCCCATATCATTGTGATCTAAACCAAGCCCTACGTTTTTTAATCCAAGCCCTCTTTGATGCAAATAATTTTTGCTCGCACGGTATAAATTTGCCACTTTCCTGATTATTGTTTGCTGGTCGAAGTCTATGATCTAAAGCGAGTGATAAAAAATTAGTTGTTTACACAGACTGCGTGTGTTTAAATGTTAAATTTTAACACTACCAGTTTACAAGTAGCAAAATAATCTCCAATAATCTAAGATTCCTGATGGTATTATGAGGGGTTAAAGAGTGCTTGCCCAAATCCGGATTATTTAAAAAAGCCCTCCTACGACCATTAAAAATACCAGCATTCTAATGCGTTTATAAATTTTAAGAATGGATATGAAGAATCAATTAACTATTGACGGATATCCACGGGACTTATAAGTATTATCGATATGGATGTTGATAACTGGAGATCGGATTTTAATCGCACATTCCGGCAACGGATTCTGTGAGAAACGAAGGTTATCGATTTAGATACCGAGTACACAAGAAAAGTTGTCTCCCTAACATTAAAACCAGTAGCGCAGATACTAATCGGTTCTGGGCAACGGTTTTGTGTGGGGAGGGATGGTTTTTTTGACATATTATACAAGGATAATCGAAAAGTTGTTTTTTTGCCTAGTGTCAAAACACCCTGTCGAATAATTAAGAAGCCAAATTACTTCAAAATATCAGTTTTTATTGGGCCGCAAATATTCTTTGCATTTTGGTTCATGTCAATACGTGCATTTGTTCTCACCCAAATGCAAAATGATCTTGATGAAGTCAATAAATTAAATGTTTCCATATTTTTCTCACTGCATTCAAAATAAAATAGACAATTAGCCCGCGAATATCATCCTGAGTAATATTCCTCCATTTTTTACTCTTATGACGCGGTAGTAATTTAGGTCCAGTTGCTGGTCCACGTGAGTTTAAACTTCCTTCGTGTAATCTTCGACGAACGGTCCAAGAAATGACATTTTTAATTCGAACCTCTCGAAGTTGCTTTTTCACCTGTACTGACGTCAAACGACGATTCCGAAGAGTTTTAGGTACAAGAAATCGGTCATCAATAGCTTTAGTTTTGCGTTTCCTAAATTATTGACATCATCAAGATTATTTTGCATTTGGGTGAGAACAGTGGCGCAGCAAGGGGGGGGTTTTAGGGGTTAAAACCCCCCCCCAGACGCCCAGACTAAGATGGTTTTTTACGGTTTAGACCAGGGCTGAAGCCTTTGAAAATGGTAAAAAGTGAAAAAAAATAATAGTAGGATGAAACCCATTGGAAAGGAAGAGAATATAACAAAAATGAAAGAAAAAATAATTTACGGGCGATCCGAGGTCGGGAAGTGGAAAGGGGTGAGTTTTTAAGGGTAGAAAACGATTTATCTCGATTTCCGGCAAAACTACAAGTCCTATGGAAAAACGTTAAATAACAAAGTTGTAGGTAATAAAAAGTTCTACAACTTTTGTATTTACACTTTTTTCACATAAACTCAAAATTTATGTGAAAAATTCAAATAACCAAGTTTTTGGTTTTTTATTTTTATCTTTTACAAGAAAAATTTTTTTACGAAATTTGGTGAAAACTTACCTTTTTATGTCCCAAACAGACTGTAATTTTTTTGATTTAAAATATTTATTTTTTCACCTTATTTTGACTTAATATCGAAAAAGCACCCTAATTTTCAATCGAAAATTCTCACGTCAAAATATCTGCTTTTTTAAAAAAGTCGGTGGGCTTTTTGTTCGTTGAAATCTCTACTTTCTGATGGTGTAAAAAAAAATACATTACTATGGTAAATGTGATGAAACCCCCTTTAAATCCTACCTTTAATTATATTTAGAACAACTATTTTCGCATATTTTTTGCGATCTTTATGTTTTATAGATTTGTAATTTTTTTGCTTATCAATGTAACATGGAATCTTACGTTTTTCGAGTAATTAAATTATACATTTTAATAAATAGCTCAAAATTGTACATAATAATTAAAAAAAAAAAATTCGGATTAGAGTTTTTTTCGTATCTTTGCATTTTTTGAGAACATTTACCATAGTAATGTATATTTTTTTTACACCATCAGAAAGCAGAGATTTCAACGAACAAAAAGCCCACCGACTTTTTCGATATTAAGTCAAAATAAGGTGAAAAAATAAATATTTTAAATCAAAAAAATTACAGTGTGTTTGGGACATAAAAAGGTTAATTTTCAACAAATTTATTTTTCTTGTAAAAGATAAAAATAAAAAACCAAAAACTTGTTTATTTGAATTTTTCACATAAATTTTGAGGTTATGTAAAAAAAGCGTAAATACAAAAGTTGTAGATCTTTTTATTGCCTACAACTTTGCCATTTAACGTTTTTCCATAGGACGTGTAGTTTTGCCGGAAATCGAGATAAATCGTTTTCTACCCTTAAAAACTCACCCCCTTCCACTTCCCGACCTCGGATCGCCCGTAAATTATTTTTCCTTTCATTTTTGTTATATTCTCTTCCTTTTACAATGGGTTTCATCCTACTATTATTTTTTTGGTTTCAAAAATTATCGACCCTGGTTTAATTTTGGTTTTTAAAATTTTGAAATCCTGTTCTTTTTTTTGAAAACCCCCCCTAATACAAAATTCTGGCTGTGCCACTGGGTGAGAACAAATGCAGGTATTGACATGAACCAATAACCAAAACGCAAATAATATTTGCGGCCCAATGAAAACTGATATTTTGAAGTAATTTTGCTTCTTAATTATTCCACAGGTGTTTTGACACTAAGCAAAAAAAAAACAACTTTTCGGTTATCCTTGTATAATATGTCAAAAAGAAAATTTCTCCTAAGGCATGTTAAAACTTATAAATGTATCTAGAGCTCTCTAAAAAATCACTTAAATCGGAGAAAAAATAACAAATTTATAAAACCCTAAACCTAATCCAAATTTTATGTTTTTTTTTGCAAGGTAGTGTATATTAATACTTGCGAATATTATTATTGTTTTTTTTTGAAATAACCACGAAATTACAATAACTTGACATAAATGTTCACAATCACATCAAAATTAAATAAGTGATGTGGTCTAGTGCCGTAGCAACATTCTAGTAGACCCGGGTTCTAAGCTGTCTTTATGGGATCCTTTAGACCCACATCTTAAGGAGCGAAAATAGTAAGCAGTAATAACTTATTAGTTGTCATTGGCAATTACACTGTGGGCCAAATTTATTTGGAACCCAATTTCACTCTGAATAACTTTTGCTATATTTGTCAGATTTTGGTGGTATTTTGTGTAAATATTAAAGGGGCCTTTCCCTTTACTGTAGAACAAATATCCAATCACTATGTACAGGGGGAGCCAAGTGATAAAAAATATTTGTAATCATTGCCTTTGGGGCTGTTGCAAAATTAAATGGTTTACTCTAAAACTACAAAAACTATTTGAAATTATTAAGAGACTATCGAAAAAGAGGCTCTGAAAAAATTGTTCTAGAAACTTTAGGTTTTGTATTAAAAACGTATTTTTTTCGAAAGTTTATTAAATAATATTACCATATAGCTTTATTAAATATCAAGTTAACAAAGCAAAAATACGTAAATAATTGGATGTGGAGTTACCTAGGAAACAAAAGAAAAAATGCCCTTTACAACCGTTTGTAAAACATTAGTAACTTGGCAGTGTATTAAATTTATTTCAAAATGGTGTACTAGTATTTGTCATTTGAAGATAAAATCTTAATTTCATCAAAGGTTATGGTGCAAAAAAGATTATTAAAGTTACCCAGAGCGTAATTGTAAATTAAGTACCATTAGTTATTTTCTACAGCATTTACTCGAGACCAATGGTTCATTCCAAATGAAGCCTGGTAGAGGATGAAAGAAAACTGGTAGAAGTATCGAAAACGTTGAAAGAGTTAGGGCAATTCTTAATGCTGTCGAACCCGGTAATACGATAAGTTCAAGAAAAATAACAAAAACGACTACTATTAAAAGATCATCGGTAAGAAGAATTATTAAAATTGATTTGAACTTTCGACCCTCTAAAAAAATATGCTGTCACAAATTTTCAAATGATGTTAAGAATAAAAGAGTAGAAAAATGTCAAGCATTGATGATATTGAAAGAATTTGGTTCTCAGATGAAAAAGCTTTTCCTTTGCGCCAGCCAAAAAATTCTCAGAACGACAGGGTATATTCTAATGTACAAAGAGAATCGAGGATACCACTGGAACATCTTCTGGTTCCCAGAGATCATATTTCTAAGTCAGTTATGGTTTCTCTGGCTGTATCGATGCTAGGAAAAACTGAAATTTATTTTATTGGCTCTGGAGTAAAAATTAATTTCGAAGTTTATCAACGGGACATTTTTAAAGGTATGCTTCTAGAAATAGAAATAGTTAGCGACAACTACACATTCCAGCAAGATGGCGCACCAAGCCATACAGGAAAATTGTCCTGATTTTATTGAACCAAATATGTGGCCTCCAAATAGCCCGAGTTAAACCCCGTCGACTATAAGATTTGGGGGACAAAGTTTATGAAAATACTCGGATTAATACGATTGATCAGCCTCAAGAGAGGATAGTCTACTGTTGGCAACAATATAATCAAGAAATTATTAATAACTCAATTGGACAATGGCGCCGAAGACTTCAAGCGGTTGTAAATAATTAAGGTGGTCATATTCAGAATAATTTCTTGTAAAATTATTGAAAAATATTTTTTTTATTACATTTTTGCTCTGTTAACTTGATATTTAATAAATCAGTAAGTATGGTAATAATATTTAATAAAGTTTCGAAAAAAAATACGTTTTTAATACAAAACCTAAAGTTTCTAGAACAATTTTTTCAGAGCCTCTTTTCCGATAGTCTCTTGATAATTTCAAATAAGTTTTGTAGTTTTAGAGTAAACCATTTAATTTTGCAACAGCCCCAAAGGCAATGATTACAAATATTTCTTGTTACTTGGCTCCCCCTGTACATAGTGATTGGATATTTGTTCTACAATTAGGGAAAGGCCCCTTTAATATTTACACAAAATACCACCAAAATCCGACAAATATAGCAAAAGTTATTCAGAGTGAAATTGGGTTCCAAATAAATTTGGCCCACAGTGTAGATGCATTTCCTAACAAGAAAGACACATGCAGGTGATCGTTCCGTTATAGAACGATCACTATTTACATGTTCTGTTGTGTGTGCTGTTCTGTATGTTCTATTACCGCTTTCGCTCCCAGGTTGTAGATTTGAGGTCGAGAAATTTGTTTTCCCTTAGTTTTCTTATTAATTTCTTTAAGTTATATTTTGCAGGATGTATTCAATACCATACCCTAAAGATCACAACCTAAAACCCAGCTCGGATGAACGATTATTTGAAAAAATTATATTATAACTATATTTTAAAAATAAAAATTTACCATAATATCAAAAATATGGTATGGTACCATATCAAATGTTAGCAGATATATTTGGCCTGGATGTAGGCACAGACTGTCCGCGGATAGGATTTACAATAGCACAAATGGCTGAAAAATTTCATTTTTTGGGAAAAAGTAATTCTTGATAAAAAGTTTTGCTTGTAAAAAAAATGCAATTCACGAGGAGAAAATTTTGTTTTTTAAACAGGGTTCGCAAAAACTCCAAAAACATGATTTTTCTCCAAAGAGTAAACTACCTTTATTTTTTATTTTTGACCAAAATGCCTATTAGAAAATCTATTTAGAATAACGTTTCTAATTTAAATCCTAGATTCAAAATAAATCTTGGAATTTTTTAGTTTTTTAAATTTTTACATCAAGTTCATGAGCTCGGTTCCTTAATGAAAGGGTAGTATTGTCAGCAACAGACTGCAATACGATTAGGGAAGCTGCATCATTCTGATTATGGTTTTTTTTTTAATTGGAAACTGAACCAGTTTGCTGAAATTTTCATAATAATTTATAAAGTCCCATTTTTGAGACGTAAACGTTAGGGTTTCTTTGATTAAATTTCTCTATCACAAAGTTGTAAGAACTTTCGCCCGCACCATAACATTGAACTAAATAAACCCTTTGTTCTAAGATCAACATTTTCAAAACACATTAAATTCTATTTGACAACTTCAAATTTGACCCCATACGTGAAGAAAAGTAATAAAAAGGTAAAAAAAGTCCTTGTTAATACATTTAAAACTTTAAAATAAGATACACACCACCCGTTATAAAAATTGAGTCTAATAAAATTTATATTAATATTTTTATTGAGCAGCAAAATTTCCATTAACCTCTAAAAATAAAAAAAAATAAAAAAATCGAAGATTTATTTTAAATCTCGGATTTAAATTACAAACGTTATTCTAAATAAGTTTTCTAATTGGCATTTGGATCAAAAATGAAAAATAAAGGTAGTTTACTCTTGGAGAAAAATCATGTTTTTAAAGTTTTTGTGAACGCTGTATAAAAAGTCAAAATTTTCTCTTCGTGAATTGCATCTTTTTACAAGCAAAACTTTTTATCAAGAATGACTTTTTCCCGAAAAATTAAATTTTTCATTCTTTTGTGCTATTGTAAACCCTATCCGCGGACAGTCTGTATGTAATTTATTTGCTTGCACCATTAATATATTATTGTAACATTATTATATCATTTAATATTATTGGGAAACGAGAACCATAGTAACTACTGCGCTGGTATGGTCGGAGAGGTTCTATAGGTTTGAGGCATAAAAGTTTTGTAATTATAAAAACCTTGTCTACTTCTATCCAATCCATCACTATCATTTTATATTGAGAATTCACATTTTATACCGAAAAATCGTGGAATTAATTTTAACGAATTATGGGGTGTGGTTTCGGTGTAGCGTAATGATGACCCCACTTCAAAGTATGACAAGCAAAACTCATGCACAAGACAGTGCCAATTATACATATTTCCAATTAACTATTCTGTCGAAACTGTTTGAAATTTTAATCTTAACCTCTACTCTAGGGGATTCCCGGAAACTTCCCAGTTGCTCTAATTAAAATGATCATAACATATTTTGATGATATTCCAATATACCCATTATTTACACAAAAAATTCGTGTTATTTTAGCCGTATTTGCTTAAAACAACGATAATTGCGGTTTATATTCCGATAAGTTTGTATTATTATTAACACCAAATACAGCTAGAGTAATTAAATTTCAAAGTGCTACCCACTATGAGTATAACGTAACGATGATTTTACAATATTACATAAATAAGCAAACATTATATTTTTAACATGTCATGCTTCTAAGTCTTAACAAAATAATCGATTAACCGACCATAAAAGTTTTAAAAATCGATGATTTTCTATAAACCAATTTATTGTAAGCTGCCTAAAATAGCATCAATTTTTTAATTGCATAAGAAGTTATAGGAACAAACTCATAAATCCTCGTTGGGTTCAGTAGATTAGAAGTGAGAGGGAGCTGAAAATTACATAAGGTAATTGCGGGTAATAAGGCTCAGAAGAAAATACCATTTTTCTGTATCATGTCCATGAGCAATATTGGTGGTACCATCTATTGCTTTGTAAATTAAAATAATTGATGGTGTTTCTTGCCTTATCGCCTGTTATGATCATTAGCCCTTGAATGTAAAAAGTCATATTTACCCGATCTTTTCAGAGTAACTGAAGAAGTTCAACTTCACTTTTTTTGCTACTGGTCATTTTGGTAGATCTTATAGGCAAAACAGGTCTCATCGGCCTACTAAAATGTCCCTAATTTTGTGTCAGTTAAACTAACGATACGGAATGTTAATATTTTGGGAAGATTTAGTGTAGTTGGTGCATCTCCAATTTTATACAGAGTATGGTCTATAATTTGGGATTAAATAAATTGGCTAAAAATAAAGTAAGAAATCCATATAACATTGTGTCTTATGTCCACTTACTACGAAGCTAAAAAAAAGCTAAAGAGGGTACTCGGACGATGGTTTTTTCTAAATATTTTCGAAAACTTTGTAGACATAAATTTACAATTTGGATATTTCGGTAAACTTTGTACGCTGTATAGAACTATGGTCTTTAAAATGTCGATATTTAAGAAATGTGGCCAGAAATAGGGGATAGTTGGGTAAAATTAGACATACGTTTTTTTTACGCTAACATTTATACTTTTTTATGTCAAATTAGAAAAGCCTGGCATATTTTACGAAAAAAATATACTATTGGTTAGACATGATTGGATGCGCATGCTTTGTAATATCACTTTTGTTGGGTGTCGCGCATAGACATTTATCTTTAGATATGTACAGCTTATCTCGTGCGCAAACCAAAGTTACGTTTTATGGGTGAAAAAATGCGTCCGAGCGCACTGCTTACAAGTCCGATGCCTTCCCTCCAAGCAGAATTGGGCAGTTGGGCATGCGCACAAACCTCTTGTTATCGACCTGTCCTTCTTTATCGACATGCTTCATTACTCCAAAACCGGCTCGGCGCCATTTTTGTTGTTGTATTTTAAGTTTTCTCTGTGGATTCCTTGTTGTTTATTGTGGATATTTAATATTTGCAGATTTCTAGTTTTCGTGTAGTTTAATGAATTGTTTTTGTGCTTTTAGTGACTCGGATTGGATTACAAGCAATGACTAGTAACAGCCGTTGTATTATTTTGTTGTGTCCAAATAGGGGTAAAATATCGGGTATTTCGTATTTTCAGTAAGTATGGAGTAGTGATTTATCTTGATATACAGGGTGTTCTCAAAGTTGAGTCATTTATTTTAACAGGTGTAGAACTCGTAAAAATAAGTAATTGTACCAAACATCATTTATATAAAAGTTGCAGAATAAAGAAGTTATTAACAATTGAAAAAATGTAAAATTTAAAAACTGTAAGACCTGATTTTTTGATATTCTCGACCACTGCGTTATCAATGTTTTGTTTACTGGCGATAATGGGTATGGCTTATTTTCTTGTAGGACACAAATTACTTTACGGGTTTTAGTGGTCGAGAATACCAAAGAGCAGGTCTTAAGTTTTTAAATTTTACATTTTTTCAATTGTTAATGACTTCTTTATTCTGCAACTCTTATATAAATGATTTTTGGTACAATTACTTATTTTTACGAGTTCTACAACCTAGTAAGATAAATGACTCAACTTTGAGAACACCCTGTATAACTTTATTTTATTATGATCCAAGACCGAGGCAGATTATCCCGATGCATGTTTTAGTATATTTTATCTGCAGCCCTGCAATCTAATTACGTACACCTATTTACGACACTTTTCTCTATACTTATATTATACAAAAGAAAAGAGTAAAAACCTAGATATGTTTATATTAATCCAAAGGTTAAAGTATTTCACGGGTCACGTTCTCGTGCAAAAACTCTTTCAAATTCTTGAACAAGAAATTGTGCTTGAAAGTGGTTTTACACGTACACAAGTTTTTCCAAATTGTAAATATCAATACAAGTTATATACCAACTAATATGTGACTTAAGGTTAGGTACGCGATAACATTGAAGATTGTTTATAGGTTTGCTTTTTATATTTGATTTTAAGTTTTATAGTTTAATTGATTTGTTCTCTTTCTTTTTAAACTAAAAACATGACGACGAATAATTTTTAAACAAATTTTAGAAACAAACCCTTAAAAGCAATTTTCTATCCCCAAAATCTGATACGTTTGTAACTACCTACTAAAAATGCCAGAAATAATTACTTCATTTCCCAACTTGATCAAAAATTGAGAAGAAATTCCAATTTTTTTGTAGGTAAGAATTTGGGGTAAATTTTAGCTGTTTCGACGTAAAAATAAATTGAAGGTCAACTTTTACAATGTCTTGAGCAAGAACTTAAATTTTAAAGCCTGGACCTGTCTATTTTCCCATTCGTCAAATGATAATATTGCAGTGCGCATAGGTGCCGATTCCGTGGGGGCTCTGGGGGCTCTGGGGGCTCTGGGGGCTTGGGTCCCCAGAGCCATATTTCTTTGGGGGCATAGCCCCCATAGCCTAACCCCCACAGTACGTTTACATAATAATGATACTAATAGCAATTCGTTTGCGTTACTTGAGATTTGATAATTTTATTTTTTTTCTATAAAATTTATCTGCAGTTGTCGTTTCCTTTTTTAATTTAGCAGGTTATCATATTTAGGAAAAAATTATTTTGTCTTTGAAAATTAAATTTTGCTAGATCTGGCAACCCTGGTCTGCCACTTTGCTGATAGCACGCGGAGAATTTGGAAAGTCCCTGGTCTCAAGGCTGCCAGGTCTGGTGAAATTTCACTAGATTTAATGATTTCGAAACCAATCCAAAGTGTTCGTTAAATACCCCAGTTTTAGTGATTTTTTGGATTTTGTAGCAAATAAGACAAAGTCGTCTAAAATACAATACAAAAATGCAATATTTTAAAAATATTTTTCTTAAAAACGGCTATTTTTAATTATCCGCTCGATCTAAATTTTCTACACGTTGGCAGCCGTGATGTCAGATCTGCGCATCAAGCGTTACGGTTATTTTACCCAAAAAAGGGCGTGGCACCCAAAAAATTTTGGCGCAAAAGAGCGCCTTCGGAGCAGGAAGAATTGCGCCTTCGGCGCAAATCTTTTTGTCCGGTTTTCTTTTTTCAACATATCTGGCAACCCTAGTTGAGATCCGGGCTCCAAGCCCCCAGAGCAATTCCGAAGTTCCGGCGCCACTGGCAGTGCGCATGTATAATCGTGTGTAGCTCTGTTTACATGCGCGAGGCCATAAATTTGCCACTTTCGTGATTATTGTTTGCTTATCTAAAGGTTAATATCCATGGTGTCGCCACTATCGGCATCTTTGGCAAAAAGAAAACAAAACAAAACATTACGAACAATTAACGTTTAAAATGGAATTATGGCAATAATTGTAACATAGCAATGTTACCGCGCCACTGTTTCCGAAGGTAAAAAAACACTTTTTTCTTGCGACAACATTGTAAATTCTCAATCTCAAAATAATATGATTTCAGCTCCTCTTCGGTATGTAATTTCATTAGCATATTATGACAAAAGCACTATTGTATTAAAAGTGTATTGGCCATCCAAGAAAATTATTTTCACGATGTCAAACAATGCTCGTTATTGTTGTAGCGGCCCGACCGTGCTTCGGTATACAATATATAATAAATAATAAGCAAAAGTACCTGTAACTCACCGAGAAATTAAAATTAAAAACTTTCATCCTCACGATGCCGGTGCTGCCTTTTTTGGGAAGAATGACCGTACGGTCGCTATCAAGGTTTTGCAGGTTGTAATAATATTGATAAGTTGCTCTAACAGCCGTATAAATCGTAGAAAACGGTTAACTATATTAGAATTGTCAATAAGAAAATACTTTGATTGCGTTATCAACCATACCGGATGTATTAAACTTGCTTATTTTAAATGGCACATCCTGTGCAACACAGGGTGTCCGGAAAAAGGAGGTCAATCCATTAACCATATAGCGGGTATTT
Source organism: Polydrusus pterygomalis (assembly GCA_963969555.1). Taxonomy (NCBI): domain Eukaryota; kingdom Metazoa; phylum Arthropoda; class Insecta; order Coleoptera; family Curculionidae; genus Polydrusus; species Polydrusus pterygomalis. Next base: position 48,963,790 of record OZ018378.1, read on the forward strand.
CTCAAAAGACGTTCACCACTATAACTTTTCTGTATTTATAGATGTTAAAATAAAATTTTGAGATTATGTATTTATTGGCATACTTTTCAATTTGTTAGCACTTCCGGTTTGACCGGAAGTGACCTTGACTTTGGTATTTTAAATGGGACATCTTGTATATAAGTAGTATATAAAAATTAAAATTATGTCATAAAGATAGACTTTCTAAGTTTCACAAGCGTTTAAAAAAATAAATTTTGTTTTCTTGACGTTTACTCCATTTTTCCAAATGGAACGATGGTAGTTCACCAGGATATTTAAAACGAGCATTTTTTTTCCAATAATTTGATACCATACACTTCTATGCTATTATAAAATTGACACGAAAACATTTGCCTTAAGTCCCAATCGCAAATTTAAAAGCGTTATGCATTATTGCCGCCTTGTCTTTTCTAAAAAAATATAAAGGCAGCTTTGAAAAACAGTGGAATAGTTTTGAAAACCAATATATTGGTTTTAAATTAAAATTGTAATGTCATTCGTTTATAAAACTTACATTGTAAATCAGATAAAATGGTTAGTTTTTCTAGAAATGAACAACTTGATATGCTCCTAATTTTTGGAGAGACCAGAAAAATGCTTCTCAATCCACAAGATTGTATGTATTGTATATTTTATAAACTAATGACATTACAACTTTAAATTGAAGCCATATTGCTTTTCAAAACCATTCCATTGTTTCAAAGCCGCCTTTATATTTCTTTAGAAAAGAGAGGGCGGCAATAATGCATAACGCTTTTAAATTTGCCATTGAGATTTAAGGCAAATTTGGAAAATAAATGCTCGTTTTAAATATCCTAGTAAACTTACCATCGTTCAATTTGGAAAAATGGAGTAAACGTCAAGAAAACAAAATTTATAGTATTGTGGGATACAGTAAAACAAAGTTGAACTTGTAAATTTTCACTATATTTTAACTAGAAAAATGACAAGTTTCTAGTTAATATAGTGGAAATTTACAAGTTCAACTTTATTTTACGGTATCCCATATATATAATAAGTTACCTTATACAGGGTCAAAAACAAATAAACTTTGCATCACATGCGACCAAATTTTACCAATTTTGATTTTGTAGAAAAACACACGTTAATATGGCGCTACTTTAAAGAAAATGTATCTGAAATAAAGCATTGTCAAAACTAAGAAGTTTTATGTAGGTTGCGTTGAGTCTTATTTTGGCAAAAGTGGTGCAATTTACAAAATAATATGGGTAAAAAATCAAAATTATCTTATGCAGCTAAAATTTTGTATGTGGGCTAGAAACTGCATTAAAGAAAACTTTTTCTAATAACTTTTTTCGATAATTTTAGAAATAACCCTACTTTTGAATTATTTTTTTGAAAAAATTAAAATTTAACACATAATGCGAATCACGTGACTACTATTTTTTGCTTAATTTCCATCTCGATCGAAGCAGAACTTGAAGCCAAAGTCAAATTTCGAATAATGCTATTAATAAAAAAAATCCCATATCCCATATCAAATTATTTATGCTATTAACATATTATCACATTACAATTTACAATTGATTCTAAAAGAACGAAATGCCAACGCACTGTAAGGATATCAGCGAGTTTTTACAGCTTTACAGTGTTGCCATTTTTTCAAGTCATCTCCTAACTTATCTGAAACTTTTAAAGTAGGTCTGATTAAAAACAAATAGTTTTTAATCAATGGCATTTTTTGTCTCCTTCGATAACTAGGTCAGAAAAAATTCTTAGTATAAATTCCAAAAATGTTTAATTTTTAGAAAATGCTACGAAAATGATATTATTTAATTAGATTAAAAGAACACAGTAATAATAACCACAGAGGAAAAAATGCATTGCAAGCATCATGTGCCATTCCGTATAATTTTCCAAACCTGGTAACTGACTTGCACAAATTTCCACAATTTGCTATTAAAATTTATTAGTTGTAAATTACTCTTGCGGTGTGTGTTAATTTTTAGCTTGCTACAAATATAACTAAATGTGTATAACTTATTCATTATTGAAAATATCACAATGTTAAGCAAATATTGTTAAGTACACTATCACCTGATGTGTGATCTGGGGAATCCTAATGACCTATATTATCTTTTGTAAGAGAGAAATTATGCACTAGCGCAAAATTTTTGTCTAATCAAATAAAATTAATTCATTATTTTGGAAAATACCCATGGGATAATAAAAAATTTGATTTTAAAAATTTGCAATTGAAATTTTAGGCGATAAAAAGATTAAGTCGCAAGCACGGTTTTTGACACAAACTATGAAAAAGTGCACTGGATACCAGACCAACATTGAGGGGGGAAGACCACCTAGCTAATAAATAAGTCTTATTTCGTAATATCAGTTTTTAAAATTATTTATTTATACAGTGACCGGCAGAAAGTGCGCAGCATATGGGAAAGTTTTTTATCTTTAAGTTTAGAAAATTAATTTTATTCTAGATAGGTTCTGCATGTTCAGAAACCAAAATAACCCATTAAATCCGGTAAAAGTATTATGGTATACGAGGTAGGATCAAAAATTTGAAATTCCGCTAAGAGTAAAGTACCTGCATCTTTCATTTTAGAATATTTTTTTACTAAGAAGTATTGTTTTAATTTCAATGTTATACCCAAATTCCAAATTTCGCTTATTTTGGACAAAAAAATGGATTTAATAGTGTTTTCTGAATAACTCTGTATAAAAAATAAATGGCAACTGAACAGTACGAAAATAAGATTTTCTGCAGACTTTGTTAGATATTACCGTCAATCATAAGTTCGATTAGTTTGTTTATTATGGGTTTTTAAAATAAAAACATAAAAATATTAAATATTTTTGCGTATATTTTATTTTCTGAGGGAACAAGTTAATTTCATCTAACTGATATTTTTTGTTTTACATTGACTTAAAGCATCTCATAAATTGTTTTTTATACATTGAAGTATGCATAGAAAGTTTCCTTTTGATTTCTGAAGAAAAAAATTTAAATTAAAAATATATTTTGAACGGATTTTATTCGTCACGCAAAATAAGGAAACTTTCTATGCATACTTCAATGTATAAAAAACTAGGAGATGCTTTAAGTCAATGTAAATCAAAAAATATCATAGGGAAAAGAAAAGCATAAAGTCTTTCTCCGCAATTTTATTTGCTTATATTAAATAGCTAGGATAGAATCGACATGTTTCGAGTGTAGAAACACTCATCATCAGGAAATTGAAGCAAAAATAATGAACAGCTGATGTTGTTAGCAAAAGAGAAAATATAATAAAATTAAAGGTGGAACTAATCCATAATGGAGCTTTCAGCTTGAAATCCAAAAAACGCATTCTGATTTCGAAAATATCCCTAGGTGCTTAAGGATACTTTAGACTTTCATACTAAATAATAAACAGTATATGATAACATTTAAAAAAACTCTGTAAAATAGGGTTAAAGTGAAGATTTTTTTAAACAATAAAAAAATACCTTCCGTTAAAAACAAAAGAAGAAAATCTAAATGGCAGTGCTTAAAAAATTACAAAAGGGACCAATTTAAAAGATTTTATCACTATTTTTCCTGTATCAATTGCATACGTTGTTTTATAGACACCATTTTGTTTTTGGTAAAATGAGTCCTACGCCGCCATTTTGAAAGTAAATGTCAACTAGTTGTATGTCGTTGAAAAGAGAATTTTGAGGAGAATTTGACTGTGCAATATAATATACAGGTTGTCATTTAAAAAAAAACATAAATGGCGTAGTTCCGGTTAAACCGGAAGTGAAATTCAGTTGGTTTCTAGGTAAAAATAAAGATCTCTTTCAAACATTACAGTAACCCAAATTTGATTAAAATATCTCTTAACATAACACTGTGGTGCTATGTACAATAATCTCGTTGACACCCGGTATAATGGTTACCCTGAAACTTTAGTAACTAATACCATTTCAAAATTTAAAAATCGCGATGTCAAAACTAGCACAGAAACGAAAGAGGAGCAAGCATTTCTCAAAATACCTTATGTTAAGGGAACTTCTGAAAAGATTGGAAGGATAACCAGAAACTACAATATCAAAACAGTTTTTAAATCGGGAAATACGTTTAGAAGCTTTCTTACAAAAGTAAAACCCCCACGTAATAAAAACACAAAAAACTGCATCTATCGAATCGCTTGCGAGTGTGGCGAATCGTATATTGGAGAAACAAAAATACTCTTCCCGTACGAGTTAAAGAACATCTGAAACATACTCAAAAGAGGCGAAACTTCGAGATCAGGTATAGCGGAACATGCATGGACCAACCAACATAATATTATACAGTGGTCAGCCAAGGTTTCAGACGCGGAACAGCACTGGCGGAAACCAGTGGCGTAGCCAGAGTTGCTTCGTGGGGGGGATATAAAAACATCAAAGTTAGTATATACTCTTCTGTAGACTGGTGAAAGGTAACCCAAAGTTACATCTCGCAGAAACCAAATGCAATATATTCTCTTAATACATGTATCTATTTACCACAACAACTGATCAACATGAAGATTATTATTGCTCACGCTCTCAGAGGTTTTTATATCTCGAGAAGTCCCAGAATACTCTTCGTTTTTCTCTGTATTGCTGTCGGCCTCCCTTTTTTTTTCGCTTAAAAAAGCCAGTCAATTTTACTACTGCATTGTAAAAACGTTTCTTTTCACGCAATATTTTAATTGATATTATAATTAAGCTTACTAGGCCCTGCATAACCTGCGCATTAACAACTACTAAAAGCCTGATCAGACGATTCTAGTTACTACGACACGTAAGCCTTGTTGCCAATGTTGCCACTAAAACGCATTTGTAACAGGTCATGTAACATTACGCAATAATTTTTTTTGTGCATGGTTATGGGGGGGGGGATATATCCCCTATATCCCCCCCCGTGGCTACGCCACTGGCGGAAACGCAAATTCAAAGAAGCAACTTTTATGAATCAAACAAACAAATGTACTGCAAGTAATAAAATTCAATTGCTTGGAGCAAAATAATGATGTAAGACTCCTGCTTTCATGGCAAACATTAGCTGGGGATATCTTGATTAATCTAATACCGTGCGAGCAAAAATTATTTGCATCAAAGAGGGCTTGGATTAAAAAACGTAGAGCTTGGTTTAGATCACAATGATATGGGGACGATATATCTAACCAAATATAGGTTAAAATTTCATCAATTCGTCCAAATTCATATTATGACATGATATTATGCCAAACTAATGAGTAATAACAGGGCCGTTTCTGGCCTGTTGGCCGCCCTTGTGCGACATATGAACTGGCTGCCCTTTAAATCAAATCAGTTACTATTTTACAATTACCTACCTGAAATTATGGCGCAAAGCAATGGTCAGAAAAATAAATCTTTAATAGGTGCCTATTTTTAATATTTTTCTTTTATTCATACTTACCTACAGAGGGGCTCAGCAATTTGGCTTTCAATGGCGATAAGGGCCAAGCCACTAATCCTTTCTTGGGACATAATTGACCGCAAGTAATTTTTAATTAATTTTAACTTTGAAAAACTACGTTCGATAGATGCAACAGTAACCGGCAAAGTAATAAAAATTCTCAGCGCAACACAAAGATTTGGAAATGACGAGATTAAATCTTTTTCAGCTATGAATTTTAGCGTATCTACAATTATTATTTTGTACGTTTTATTGGAAAAATTTCTCGGAACGACAAAATTTCCTGGTCGAGCTCTGAGCGATCAATATCTTTGTTTGTGGGACTTCCTTGCTATTGAAGCGCTATATCGAGATCTTTGCAGGATTTTAACAATTTCTCGTCATTTATGGCATTAGCTTCATAGAAGTTCGACAAAAACCCAAAAGTTTCATTACACTTATTAAGTAAAACGAATCTCTCCTTAATTGATTCTATCGCAATATCCAAAGAACAAGTAACCGGTGCCCATAAAGGGTTTCCTCCCTGGCAAAAAAAAAAAAATATCCAAAATCGAAAAATAAAAATTCACATTGAAACTCTGTTTGGCCTCGACGATGGGGTCATCTTTTAATTCGTAATCAAAATGTCTGGGTACTTTTTTTCGGCGTCGGAAAAGTTATTTGTAACAGCATTTGAAACCGGACATCGGCGGCAAATTTAAATAGGGTGCGTTCTTTTGCCCTGTGAGTATTTGTGCCCCCACCTACCCTACTACCAAATTAATAAGACCTATAGTTAAATTCACATAAAGTTTTAATGCCAAATGTCAAGACTTGTCATTGTCTAGTTACTTTAGATTGCACCAACTTAATAAATTTCTTATACAGCTGAGATTGTTCAGTGCTTTTTCTTTTTCTTTTCTGGAATTGTTCGGCCAACTCTTTTTATTTCTATCTCTTTTTAATCGTATGAAATAATACAAGATAGACATACTTTGTGTGCAGTACAATTATACTAATTAAATTTAGCCATTAGAAATTTATATTTTATGAGTTGCTGCAGTATTTGACAAGTATGACATAACTGAAATGTCACGGCATTAAAAGTTTATGTGAATTCAACTATACCTACATAATTATTCAAATAATATCAATTAGTTTTAATTTTTTGAGTAAACCTAAGACAAAATGTAATTGACGTGGGTTGCAGGGCGGCCACCTCCGTTGAGAATTCTTTTTATTTTCCGATACTTATCTATCTAAAAAGAAATCTCTAATTAACACAAAGGGCGGCTGCCTCATTCTTGACAGCTACTGCATAATTTTTTTTTGAAAACTGAATTTACCATTCTTATTTGACCCTTCATATTTATGAAATCTCCTAGAACTTTTTTTTACGTCTAACATTTTTTTCTGGGAAACTGCAGGCGGCTTTCGCCGCCCTATAACTTTGGCCGCCCTTGTGCGGGGGCACTCCCAGCACACCACTCAGAAACGGCCCTGAGTAATAAAATAAGTAGACAAATACAAATTTATTTTTGTTGTTTACAAAATTATAATACTTGCACTTCATAAGAAAATAAATTTAGCTGCTTCTTAGGAATAGTCCTGCATGTTCCATAATATCTTCCCACTTCTTGGGACAGGCGTATTATATAATTTGTTGGCGTATTTTGCATTATTTTACGAACGTTTGCAACAAGTTCTTCTGTTCTTACAGATGGGCTTCCTGCTCCTTTTTGTGTTGTATAGAACCTGTTTCCCTAAACACAGCCACGGTTCTTTTCAGGCAATGATAAAAATTCCCAGCAAATAAAAGCAACGTTAGGAAAATGTTCGTGAAAATCGTCCATGCACAAACCGGGATTATATTGCCACTCACCATTTACTCTAACCCCGTTTCGAAAATACGCTTCAACCATGAATGTTTTGTGCTGTTCCGTAAAGCCCATTGTGTGAATTGTTCAAGAAATTGGAAAAATTGGCGATGAATCAAATTCCTTTGTAACGACTGGCAAAGATGATACTGAATAACTGATTGATTGTTAGTTCAGGTAGTTACTGACACCCAACAGGTATTAAGCTCTACGGCTAAGCATTACCTCCTTAGACGCAAGGCCCTCTTTGATGCAAATAATTTTTGCTCGCACGGTATGTAGTGAATGCGTTTGACAGGATAATTAAGAGTTAAACCTTGGCGGTAATAATTTTAGGTTGTAAAAAAAAACGTAAAAACGTCGCATAAAAAACAACATACCATGTTTTGTAATATGGATATTTTTCATTGTTTCATAAATATCTATCGATTTAGACAAATATGCGCATGTTAAAAACTAGGCCAAAATGCCCCTTTTACCATAAATAGCCGCTTTTCTCGAATAAAAATCGTAAATCAGTTCTCATTAAAACTGAACAATGAACTAATAAAATTCGAAAGGCGATAATTCATTTTTAGAGGTATTTAAATTCTATTACCGTCCAGTCAGTTTCTTTATTGATAACTAGAAATATTTTTTAATGATTGCATTCTTGTTCAATTAGGCTGCAAAAATTATTTGAAAAATGTGACTTACGTTTAATCTTTTTTTTATAAAAAAACATATTTGATTGTGAATGAAATCACTATGATGAATTTCGATTATTTCATTTAGGTATTACGCTTTTTTATTATTATATACATACATACCTATATTCCTTGAACAAAAATTATATGACTTTTATAAGGCCATTTTTTTAACCCTTATGTTCGATATACAGGGGGTGAAAGTTTGAAATTGAAAACTGATTTTTTTGAGTAATTGATCAATAAGATATTAATTTAAAATTTGGTACATTGCTTTAACATAAAAAGTTACATCTTTTGAGTAAAACATAATACACTTGTCAAATATTCAAAATAGGGGAGTGCAGTATACGCTGACCCCCCTATATTTTAGTACATGCGCCAGTGACTTCCAAACTATATTTTTTATAGGTAATCTTTTGTTTTTAATTCAGCGGCGGCTCGTGACTAGTTAGTCAGGGGGCGCTGGCTTTAAATAAAAAAAAATTAAAATGTCTTAAAATGTCTATTATTTTCGAAAGTAGGTACGTGTCTGTTTTTTCTAACTTTCTCGTTGTGAATTTTAATTTCATCAGCATAAGCACTACTTAAACAAGTTAAAATATTAGTTTGTCCTAACATCTCAAAACTTACCACATTATAACGATGTTTTGCACTATTTTTATGTTTTTTATTTTCTTTCAAAGATGTTTTAAGTCCTGCACCCCATTTATAGTCCAATTATCATCCCCGTCAAAAAGAAGACACACGAAACAAGAAAAATAATTTTTGTCCTCACAACCGCATATCCAGAATATTTTATTATATATTTCTTTGTCAAACTTACGCGTAAACTGTGCCTTACTTTTATATTTTGATTGCACTTGTACAATGTTCAATATTGGTAGTGGCCGCCCTGATTTTTAAATCAAGTTTTTCACTTAAGCTCAGAGAACTAAACACAACCTTCTGTAAATCACTGACCTTCATATTAGACGAAATTCTCCAATTTTATAACAACTAATAAATAACTCAAAACAAATAAACAAAACGTCAGCGAGTCAGCGGCATCGACAGACGACAGGTCGCATCGCGATTCGCGAACAGTGGGCGCGGAAAATTGGAGTTCTCCGTGGCCGCTCGTTGTGCGATGTGTAGGTGACGTCAGGCCTCCGTCGTCATGACAACCCATCGAGAAGGCGAGTTGAATCGGGAAGGATAATCGATCGCCCGCCGCCGCCCGCGCTTAGTACAACCTTTAGAGCGCGCAACTCGCTTGTCTATGAGTATAGCCTGCCCGTTAGAATAGGGCTACGTTTGGTTTGAATTATTTTAATTGATTGCTTACATACATTGCGTTATTGTTTTTTTTAGTAAAATATTGGATTCTGTTTGAAATAATTGCAGGGAGGGCGGCGCCCCAGAACCCTTCATTAACCAGTCGCCACTATTTTAATTATTTTGTGTATCCTATAAAATTTCGATAAAGCGGTGCGTTTTGGAGATAATTTGGAAAGTATGGGTTCTTAACATTACCAAAGCGACTTACGGTAATCTCATTATTTTTCAAATGCTAAACCAAGTCATCCGTTGTGGCATTACCATTACCATGGATACAATATATTTTATAATTAGGTAAAAAACAATAGGTGACAATACCGAAAGCATAGGACTAGCCAGAAATAATGTAAGGGCAGTGGCGTACAGATAAGAAACTGTAGTAATGTGCGAGCAAAAATTATTTGCATCAAAGAGGGCCTTGGGCGTTTTTAAATCCAAGCCCTATTTGATGTAAATAATTTTTGCTCGCACGGTATGTTGTCAGAGTTTTTCATAGCGTTTTCCATTATTAAGTTTAGTGCATGTTAAATGTATTTCTAAGAAATTATGCTTTCACTTCAGAAAAATTTTGTGACCCTAAAATTTTTTGTCTGTGGCGCGTAAAAAACATACTTTTAGGGCTGAGGCCAAGCCCCCTCCCGAGCCCCCTCCCCATAAAAAAAATCAGGCTACCTGCGCCACTGACCACATATTATTCAATAGGTACATGTTTGATAGTGAACTTTATTTTAAAATCCCTTTAGCAAATACAGCGGCAATGATTACACCAATTCCATGCCCACTTAAATCGTCACACATGAAGTGACCAGCAAAACGGCATCCGCGATATTGTTGACACCTACTCGAAATTGCTGGTGAAGAAGTATCGATTTTCGCGACCATCGACGAACTATCGAGAGTTTAAGGTGTTGTAATAAATAAAGCCGCAACCCGCAACTAGAATTAATCCATTTTTTAAATGAAAAAGAGTAGGGATTACGCTAGATTTACCTTTAAATGTAACCTTGCTACTATAGTTTCAACCTAACCTACAAGTACCTCAAGTTTCTATTTACTCACCTATGTTGTACCTGCAGATTTATTATTTTCGGAATTCTCGCATACCTACTTGACACTTGCGACTCATCTTAATTAGTTTCTAAAATATATCACAAAACACTAACAAGACAGCAATATTACACAAAACCGATAAACTGAAGAAAGTTTCAGACCGCTAACAATGTTAGATAAACCGTTCGAGCAAAACTTATTTGCGTCAAAGAGGGCCTTGCATCTAAGGATGTAATGCTTAGCCGTAGAGCTTAATATCTGTTGGGTGTCAGTAACTGCCTGAATTAACAATCAATCAGTTATTTCGTCATCTTTGACAGTCGTTACAAGTAATTTGATTCATCGCTAATTTTCCAATTTCTTGAACAATTCACACAATGGGCTTTACGGAACAGCACATTCATGGTTGAAGCGTATTTTCAAAACGGAGTCAGAGTAAATGGTGAGTGGCAATACAATCAGGGTTTGTGCATGGACGATTTTCACGAACATTTTCCTATCGTTGCTTTTATTGCTGGGGATTTTTTAATTGCCTGAAAAGAGCCGTGCGGCTGTGTTTAGGGAAACAGGTTCTATATAACACAAAAAAGGAGCAGGAAGACCATCTATAAGAATAGAAGAACTTGTTGCAAACGTTCGTGAAATAATGCAAAATACGCCAACAAATTATATAAGACGCCTGTCCCAAGAAGTGGGAAGATCTTATGGAACATGCAGAACTATTCTTAAGAAGCAGCTAAATTTATTTTCTTATAAAGTGCAAGTATTCCAACAAACACAAGCCGCAGATTTTGAAAGACGCAGGAATTACTTTCAATGGTTTACCCAAAATTTATTGGAAAGAAATGATTTATTAGACCTGACATTTTTTTTTATGGAGGCTGGTTCCACCTTTCCGGTTATGTGAATTCTCAGAATACACGCATTTGGAGTAGTTAAAAATCCTCATTGCACCCTCAAAAAATTGGTGTCTGGTTAGCTGTTTCCCGAAGAAGAATTGTTGGTCCTCTTTTGTTCCATGACACAGTTATATAGAGACAATATTTTGAATCCATTTGTAGGGAAATTAGTTAACGACGAACTACGTTTTGGATATTTTCAACAGGACGGTGCAACCGGCCATACAGCCGCCGAAATTATTAACTACTTACGCAATTTTTTCGACGACAGATTGATGAGTATTCGATCAGACATTGAATTTCCACCTAGATCACCTTGTTTAACGGTTATGGATTACTTCGTTTTTCCTAATTTAAAGAACACTATTTTTAAAATACCAGTTGCAAATTTAGAACAATTACAAGAAAGGATTATCCAAGAATGTGGTACCATTTCTCCAGAGATGCTGGTCAACACTTTCGAAGATATGAAGAGACGTGTGAAATTATTACAAGGAGCATGACGGTGGCCAATTTCAGCAATTTATGTAATTATTTTTCTTTTTCTTTCTGTATATTCTTACTTTGTTAATTTTGTAAACAACAAAAATAAATTTGTATTTGTCTACTTATTTTATTACTCATTAGTTTGGCATATCATGTCATAATATGAATTTGACAAAATTTTAACCTAGATTTGGTTAGATATATCGTCCCCATATCATTGTGATCTAAACCAAGCCCTACGTTTTTTAATCCAAGCCCTCTTTGATACAAATAATTTTTGCTCGCACGGTACCTGCAGATTTATTATTTTCGGAATTCTCACATACTTGACAATTGCTATACTCATCTTAATTAGTTTCCTAAATATATCACAAAACACTAACAACACAGCAATATTATCTACACAAAACCGATAAACTGAAGAAAGTTTCAGACCGCTGTCAAAGAAACACCAAACGGAAATAGCGATGTTCGATATACATCGACGCATCCAAAACATCGGAAACGTCGATGTTTTCAATCCGATACATCGTTTTTAAGCGATGCATCGAGGACATTTTAACCGACGACAAAAAAGCGGATGATGGTTATTAAATACAAAAAAAAATAAGTAACAACAATTATTGTTAATATTGTTTACGACGTTATGGATTCTAGAATTATTAATTATAATAGTTTACTGATAATTTATTTATAATCACTTGTTGCTTTTATTATCGATAGTGTTTCATCCCTATTTGAAATTAATGCAAACGACATTCACGCTTGGAAATCGCAAATCGCATCTCATGTCTGTTTCTTGGATTTTACACTGTGTTAAAGCAAGCGTTTAAACTGATCTTGCATGTATAACATGATTTTGATGACGCCTAATTTTCTCCTTTTTGTTCATCTCAATCGATGATTGAGAAAATGAATTTCCTCCATGCGATTTTTTTTTATTGGTAAGATCATAGAAGTTGCTTCATCCCAATTGGAATGGGATCCCATTTGTCATTAACATATTTTTGATTACATACATTTTATGAGGGAAGAATGTTTGCCCATTAATGAAGAATGCGAAATGTAAATTATATTATCAAGGAAAATCCATTGTTGTTTGAAAAACGAATAGTTTTCTTGAATTCCTTTAATCGCTCAACCAACGCCAACCAACGGCATCAAATTCAAATTCAAATTTAAATTCAAATTCAAACACAATTTATTTATAAAACGAGAAAATACATTAAAAATAGGACCTAACTATACCTAATTATAGGTATCTAAATTGGACTATACCGCGATTATATAGAACCGATATTTATAACTAATAACTAAAAAACTATATTATGTAAATTACTGAAACCTATATTTAATTCAATCAAAGATTCAGCAAGGTAACGACCGACCCAGGCGCAAGAGAGAGAAGGGCAAAGAGACAAAACTTAAAAACTACAGAAAAAAAACGCTTAAAGAAAGTTCGAGCAGTTTCCAGGTCAAAACCAACCAATGCAGATAGCGCATTTACGGCTAAAAAAAAAAGAAAAATAAAATAATAAGACCAAATACAGATTTGCTAAACTTCCTCCTTTGCATATTTAAAAGAAATCGCTTGATATAATTATGAAATTTAATAATTGAAAATTCCTGAACATTATTAGGTAAATTATTCCACATTTGAACGTCTATGAAACTGAATGACTTTTAAAAATTAGATGTACGATGTTGAGGTAGTCTGAAATAATTTACATTTCTTGTCAGATGAGGATGCGCTTAAATACGGAGGTTCCCCGATATTCAGTACTTTTTACACAAAAGAGTATATTTCCGGGATTGTTCATATATAAAATATGTATTATTATTATTATTAAAATACGGAGTTACGTGGTTCCTAAAGGGAATGTTAAATAAGTCGATCCGGATCGATCTAAACCAGCGGCGAATCGAACACGCCTCTGAATTAAATATATTGGCGTTTCATCGCTGAACAGGGTCTTTCTCCTGCAGTCAGCCAGTCCAGTAGATATGTGTAAGTGCGAATACAGGTCTAGCAGCTTTTTTTCTAGCCAAAATTAAGGGTTTCTTTGCAAAGCAAAGCTCAGTAAAGATTTTCCTCCTCCCTGGCCGCGGTTACGTATGACATATCTAATATAATCCAATAAATACTATTAATACCTATGTCTACTTTGATTTCACTCATCATGACAATAAGTACCGTGCGAGCAAAAATAATTTGCATCAAAGAGGGCCTTGCATCTAAGGACGTAATGCTTAGCCGTAGAGCTTAATACCTGTTGGGTGTCAGTAACTACCTGAATTAACAATCAATTAGTTATTCCGTCATCTTTGACAGTCGTTACAAGTAATTTGGTTCATCGCTAATTTTTCCAATTTCTTGAACATTTCACACAATGGACCTTACGGAACAGCACAAAACATTGATGGTTGAAGCGTATTTTTGAAACGGGGTTAGAGTAAATGGTGAGTGGCAATACAATCCGAGTTTGTGCATGGACGATTTTCACGAACATTTTCCTAACGTTGCTTTTATTGCTGGGGATTTTTATCATTGCCTGAAAAGAACCGTGGCTGTGTTTAGGGAAACAGATTCTATACAACACAAAAAAGAAGCAGGAAGACCATCTGTAAGAACAGAAGAACTTGTTGCAAACGTTCGTGAAATAATACAAAATACGCTAACAAATTGTATAAGACGCCTGTCCCAAAAAGTGGGAAGATCTTATGGAACATGTAAGACTATTCTTAAGAAGCAGCTAAATTTATTTCTTTATAAAGTGCAGATGCAGATTTTGAAAGACGCAGGAATTACTGCAGGAATTTACCAATTTCAGCAATTTATGTAATTATTTTTCTTTTTCTATCTGTATATTCTTACTTTGTTAATTTAGTAAACAACAAAAATAAATTTGTATCTATTTGTCTACTTATTTTATTACTCATTAGTTTGGCATGTCATGTTATTATATGAATTTGACAAAAATTTAACCTAGATTTGGTTAGATATATCGTCCCCATATCATTGTGATCTAAACCAAGCCCTACGTTTTTTAATCCAAGCCCTCTTTGATGCAAATAATTTTTGCTCGCACGGTACCTATGTCTACTTGGACTTCACTCATCATTACACTAAGTATAAAAGAACCATCTAGTATTAAGTTTTATATTTCTGAATTTGAGTCATCGCTATTTTTCACTCTGTATGCGTAGATACTCTACGGTCGTCCTTGACTTCCAAATTCCATTTTTGCTTTTTACCGTAAAAATTCTTCCACGTATCAACGAAAAGCGGCATTTTATTATTTTTGGGCAACGAGCGCAATTAGTGCAAGAAGATCGAAACCGATTTTCCTTATTAGTGCAAACCAGTAATTCCCATGAAAACAATACACGGTCGTCGTCGGCGGGTGCTGACCTAGCCCAACACGTGGCTTCATGGTTACTGCCAAGGTTGTCATCTCAGATGGTATTGTGTCTATGGCACAAGAATAAATAACTCTATGATATATTGGCGGTGTAATAAAATTTGTTGGTGATAATAATAAGGAAAATCAACATTAATTTGTTAAGCTTTATGTTGCATTTAATCAATTTTAAATACATTTAGCGTTTAGGTACACACTGGTACGAATATTTTCATCCATTAATTGTTTGTTTACAAAATATATTTCATACCGTGCGAGCAAAAATTATTTGCATCAACAATAATTTGGATTATAAAACGAAGGCCTTGGTTTAGATCACAATGATATGGGGACTATATATCTAACCAAATCTAGGTTAAAATTTTGTCAAATTCATATTATGACATGATTATGCCAAACTAATGAGTAATAAAATAAGAAGACAACTACAAATTTATTTTTGTTGTTTACAAAATTAACTAAGTAAGAATATTCAGAAAGAAAAAGAAAAATAATTGCTGCAATTTATAAATCAATAAATTTTGGGTAAACCATTAAGAGTAATTCCTACGTCTTTCAAAATCTGCGGCTTGTATTTAATGAAATACTTCCACTTTATAAGAAATACATTTAGCTTCTTCTTAAGAATAGTCCTGCATGTTCCATTGTTCCATAAGATCTTCCCCCTTCTTGGGACAGGCGTCTTATACAATTTGTTGGAGTATTTTGCATTATTACACGAAAGTTTGCAACAAGTTCTTCTGTTCTTACAGATGGTCTTCCTGCTCCTTTTTTGTGTTGTATAGAACCTGTTTTCCCAAACACAGCCACGGTTCCTTTCAGGCAATGATAAAATCCCCAGCAATAAAAGCAACGTTAGGAAAATGTTCGTGAAAATCGTCCATGCACAAACCCGGATTGTATTACCACTCACCATTTACTCTAACCCCGTTTCGAAAATACGCTTCAACCATGAATGTTTTGTGCTGTGCCGTAAAGCCCATTGTGTGAATTGTTCAAGAAATTGGAAAATTAGCGATGAATCAAATTACTTGTCAAAGATGACGGAATAACTTATTGATTGTTAATTCAGGTAGTTACTGACACCCAACAGGTATTAAGCTCTACGGCTAAGCATTACGTCCTTAGATGCAAGGCCCTCTTTGATGCAAATAATTTTTGCTCGCACAGTATAAGCTATAAGTCCAATATTTCTTTTAGTGACTCATTGCATTTAGATAGACAGCAGCGAATTGTGCGACGTTAGGGGAAATAATTCCAGAGCGGTGTATTTTTAAAATTCTTAAAAAATGTTTCATAAGGTTAATTAATTTTCAGTTATTAAAAATGTTTAACCGATATCTATAAAACAACAATAAAAAAAAAACAAATAAAACTTTAATACACAAAACACCACTACACCACACACCCTTACACACGTTTAAAGTTAATAATCCATAATAGAACAATGAATTGACGACTTTTGCGTTCCTGGTGTACGATAACGCCGCGCTTTCAGTCGGCTCACTGTATGGTAGAGCGGCACAGTTTATCAGATATTATTACTGATGCAAGGTGCGAAGGGAATAATAAATTTTATGGTCCGCCTAATCGTTACTATTGGTCGTACTAGATCAGTTACTGACAGAAATTTTGATATTAGAGTTATCCAATAAATTTTTTTACAAAAGTTGTGAGGGATAATTAAATATATTTTCTAAAATTATTTTTAAATGTACACCCTATATATTTTAGCATTTTTGGTTTCCCCATAAAATTATCCATATGACGCCATATATTTTTTTAATTTTTGCAACGTTGCAAAATGGAAAATTCTTAAAATTTTGTAAAAAAACATGATAGTACAAACAAAATTACCTGTATTTTACAATTAGAAAATCTAAAATCGAAAATATCATATGAATTCTTAAGTATAGGGATAGAACAACAGTCAAAGCAGTTTGTTAATTTCTACCAGTACAATTTACCAAACAATTTTTAATTTTTTACAGTTACTCCCCAAAAAGGAATAAAATACGGGCAGTGGCTCAAAGCAGTCATTTGAAAATATAAAACAGGAAATTAGGGAAACTTTGCAAACGAATTCAGAATATGGAACATTAACAATTTTTTTTTAAAAGTTCTAATTTTCCCATCGTTCTTTTAATTCTTGCAAATATTTACGTTATTTTATTAAATACTTATAACCTTTTTATATTTGAAACTTTTCTGTCCAAATTTAATCAGTTTCTAGGTATTAGCAAAACTGTGTTAACCATATTTTCGTCAATATCTCAAAAACCATAAGAGATACAAAAAAATTATTTAAAAACTAAATAAGTATATTATATTATAATATAATATATTATATCTAAATAAGAATAACCTGTAAAAATACTAGACAAAATATGAAAAATAAAATTTTTATAAATTAAAAAAAAAATTCAACTGCTTTGACCATGTTTTTAATTTTTGTAAATTTTGTTTTTTTAAACGTAGTTTCATTTATCTGAAAAACACCACCAATCTGTGTGGCACGATATAGAACACCAGGTACAAATTATCAAACCGAATGGTTCAATTTAACGAACTATAGTCTTCAGAATTGTACCAGTGACAAGGTTTTCTTTTAACAAATTATTATATTTAAATCTAAGTAATGGTTTATCTTGGACAAAGTGCATTTTATTTATAAAGTGCAAAAAAGCTTAATATGATATTTATGTGTAATTTCTATCTTTAGAAAGCAAAATATCAAAAGTGGTACAATTTCCCAACTTTACCCTATAATTTTTTTTCCGAAAAGAAAATTGTATTTTAACAATTGCGGTGTGTTTATAATTTTCTGTAAAGCCTGCCTCGTCAAGTTACAGGGGGAGTGGTTTCTAGTCAATTTTGCGACAGGCGCCAACCGAATAATATTTATACCTCATTTTTTTAAGAATAACGAACGCATCTACGCAAAAATAACTGACGTTATCTTGTTCCACATAAGGACTGTTATTTATATAGAATTAAGTAAATAAACACTCTAAAATATGCTCAATCATTTAGGTATGAGTTGGTTTAGTTGTGATCAAATCTTATCAGCCCATAGTTGTTTTTAACCTACTATAAAAGTAATAAGTGTCTACCTACGCCTACGTAAGGTACTCGTATACAATATTATATGATATCCTGCGTATCGCGCAGATGGTATCATCTGTAGCTAGAACGGGACAAAAACAGTCCACTTAACATTGCCATTTCTAGGGTAGGTAACACTTTGCGAAAAGGATTATACACCCTCCCCCTCACTCCCCCACCCCTGTTATAGGTTCTTGCAATGGCGAAAATGTTCTAGAACCCTTTATCTTGTACTTGCGTATATCGTGGTCACACAACTCTCCCTCTTAGCCCCCACAGCACTATATTTTAATATTAAGCTACAGTGTACTGTATACTGTACCTATATTATAATATAACGAACATATAATATAATAGATAATATTTTCTCACCGTATGCTCGTAAGCCAGAGTCAAAAGCTAAGTGAGAAATTATTGTACACTACAGGTCCTTACTTCATTTATGATTACTCTAGTAAATCGAAAATTTTGAAATGACTATTTTTCCAATATAAAAACAATTATCAGCGCTTTCGTGCTTATTACAAAAGTTTTCCAGTAAATACTTCATGCTCCATATTTAAAATGTTGATAGGTACCTACCTTGTTGATACACATTATTTATCTGATATAAATCTGATGGGCTACAAACCGACATTAAATTTAACAGAATAAATTAAACCTTAAGAAATCAAAATACCAGGTTATTTCCTATAAAATGTTGGTATTGGCTAAAAACTGTAATTATTTGACATTCACCGAAAACAAAAAAAAAACTTAAAAAACGATTTTAAAATTTTTTGACCCAACGTAAAACAGGCTTATAAAAAATGCAGACAGGACTACAACATCAAAGGAACAAGGTTTGTTGACCTTTTGTTAGATTTGAAGGTTAAAAACTCAAAAGTAATCCGATAAATAATTGCAAAAATCTTTTATTCTGCCTTCAGGATTTTTTCAAGTGTTTTAAAAACATCGCATTTTGGATTTTCCTAAATATTAAATAATAATAGATTTGCATAATATGACTAATAGAAGTTATAAACAATTCTTGTGAAACAATTTCCGAATGACCCAACCAGGCACGTGGATAAGGGGGGGGACATTTTGAAAAAAACATTTTTTTTTCTACAATGCATATCAAAACTTATAAAAAAACAAAGATGTACAAGCCAAACAGTGAGTGAAAAACATTTTTCCATAGCAACGAATAATATTGAAAATTAAGAGTAAATATAAAATTTTTAAAAGTACGTATTATAATTTAGAACTTGAGTTTTACATCAGTAGATGTCAAAAAAGCTTGTACATATTATATTATCATAATCATTACTAGTGGTTTCATTGAGAAATTTACCAGAATCGTATTTAATTTTTAAGAATTTTACGACGATTTTTTTGGCCTATTACAAAATTTGGTGTGGGAGTCCATCATACAAGGTTCATCGAAAAAGTTTTCTTACAATTTTGATGTAAAATTTATTTAGAAGTCAATATTTGAGTGTAGCAAAACTTACATGGGATTAACCATGGCCAGTCTATTTTAGTATAAATATTATCTTAAGTATTTCAAAGAACATAATCTGATCTAGCCAGTTTCTATTGATTTAAAATATCTAGGAGACGTAAAGCTAATGTTTCGCGAACAAACAATTAAATATTTGATTTTGTTATACAGTGACTCATATAAAGTTGGCCACATATGATAAATATCTTTATTAATGGAATGAAAACTAGTTGACTCTTGATTGCATATGCTGACGATTTAGTTATCCTTGTGCCAGGCAAATTTTTAAATACCATCAGTGATCTAACAGAAACAACGCTACGAAAACTTGAACGGTGGGCTTCGAAATATAGTTTAAGAATCAACCAAGAAAAAACGGAGGGTTCTATTCACACACAGAAGGGTGGTTGAGAACTTGAGGCTCCCAGTCCAACAGTACTTTAGTGCTGAAGGAAAAAACAACGTATCTAAGACTGATACTCGACTCGACCGAGCTTAACTGGGGCATGAACTTACAAGAACAGCATCGAAAGATAATAAATCTACCCCTAAATTATATGAAACTGAAATAAATAAAGCTCTAAATAGTCACCTTGTGTTAGGTTCCTGGCCACAGCTATATAGATGGCAACGAGACTGCTGATGCGCTCTCCAGGGACTAGCTTAACATACTGTGGCCAGACCCCTGGGATTAGTCAAAGAGGAGATAGATCGGATAGCTAAACAACTTGCGCAAAGCAGATGGACAGGGCTGACAACTGGTAGCATCTCCAGGCAATTGTGGCCCCTACTTGACGGCAAGAAACCCGTAGCGTTAGTACAGCACAGTCGGCAGGACCTAAGAAATATTACTGCCGCAGTCACCGGACATTGCCTGTTCGGTAGACATGCTGAACGTATGCAAATACCAGCTAATAGTTTCAGCTGAAGTTGCAGAGATGAAGAAGAGGAGAAAAGTATTCAGCATTTCTTGTGGAAATGCCCCGGCCTCGCGACAAGAAGATTGAATGCCCTGGGCGAACCATTCTTTAATAATCTGGATGAAGTGAGCAGCCTGCAACTTGGACGACTCACTCACTCACTTAAGTTTATTTACAGAAGTGGCTAGTTAGAATGAGCTGTCAAGATGAAGACGGTCTGCGTCGCGTTAACCATCAGGAAACTGATGCGGATAGGTTCCGCGGAACATGTGTGGTACCACAACGGTCCTTATAGGACTACGTGTGACTGTCTACACAATGCCAGAGGTCTGCCACTCTAACCTAACCTATGTATATTTTCTCACATTTTGTCATTTTACCATCAACTGTCAATTTAGGACGGTATTAAATTAAAGTCACTTTAGTTAAGTTTTTTGGATAGCAGCTATTATTTCTAATAATAATTTCAATGCCTTTAAAAACAAAAACAAGTAAAAGAATACACAATGTTAAAAATAGAAATATCTTAAATGTCACAATACCTAATTATTATGAGTGTAGTAATAATTGAAAAATAAATAATAACAGCTTTAGCAACAAAAACGTGTCTGGAAATGTTTGTAGTAAAAAATTGATTGAATATTGAAAATATCGAAAATTAATTGAATTCTTCATATTATGTCTCTTCTACACTTCAATTTTTTAAGTCCATAAAAGCTCCATTAAGGTTCTACATCCTTTTCTCTTTTGCTAACACCATCAGCATTAAATACATTTTTCTGTTTCCTGATGATGAACGTTTCTACGTTCGAAACATGTAAAGACCCCTAGACCCCTTTATTCTATTAAACTTTGTGGAGGAAGACTTTTGGTTTTTTTCTCTCTTTCCCATAAATAGGATATGTTTCAAAATGGGGACGTAAGAGCACTAAATCTTGTAATTTACTTGAATTTATTTAAGAAATTCTATTAATTTGTTTAATGATATTTCAGTTTTGTATTATTTGTCATATTGTCGGCCTAAGAAGCAAATGGCCTAACTTGCAAAAGGCAAATTGTTCAGGAGACACGAAAAACTACTTACTTGAAATAAGCGACAGTCTATTATCACACGTTACTTGCACGCAATTATATTATATTATTTCATAGAATGGACCGGAGATAGGCCAGTTTCGACTTACTGTTTTTGGCGCGAAGGTTGATGTTCTGGTCGTAAAGCGTTTTCCAGTCGGTGTGGTTAATTTCTGCGAACACAACCAATACAAAATGTCAATTTAGACAAAAAGTGGAGTTAGGCCATTTGCTTCTTAGGCCGACGATATTATTAATAAAACATAGATTGGTTTAACTGGATCAATGAGTTTGATTATTTAGGCATAGATCATATGGGCCGAACCTGTACATATAAAACCAACAAGTAAAATTATTACAGTACTGACTTTACTAAGAGGGGGGTTGCAACATGATTTTTTATTAGTTCCATATACAGTGTGTCCCGCTTTTCAAATACACCCTGATATCTCAGTTATTAATAATGCGATTTTCTTCAAATTTTGGTGGTGATTGTATGTTAGAAAAATGAAGTATTTGGCATAATGAACAGTTTTATGCATCATAGGCGTGCGGTCTTGGGGGGTAAAAAAGGGTTGATTTTTTGAGAAAAGTATATTAGGGCTTATTTTAAATAATTTTTTCTATCAGATTTAGAATCAGCATCCCAAAAAACCCCTTAATTAATATTTTCAAAATCTCAAGAGCTGATTTTAGCCAAAATTATTTTTTAATTTGGTACTTTTTTTTTAATGGGTTGTTAATTGCTAACTTTTTGGTTTTAATGTCCTGATCCTATTACGTTTCAAACGCCTCCATGTCATTTCGTTGAATTCAGTATCCTCGCAACTACTATGATTAAGTTTTTTTTTTCGAAATTTTGATAAGAAATTACTCCCCAAACTTTAAGAAAAGTGAATTTACGTTTAGGAACAATTGTTGAAAAGTGTATTGTTTTAGAAGGTAGTTATGGTAAAAATACAGAAATCTAAAATAATATAATTTGTAATTTTGATATCATAGTTTTAAATAAAGGAGTTATTAAAACAGTGCAAAATTAAAAAATAATTTTTTTACTGCTAAAATCAGCTCTTGAGATTTTAAAAATATTAATTAAGGGGTTTTTTGGGGTGCTGATTCTAAATCTGATAGAAAAAAATTATTTCAAATAAGCCCTAATATACTTTTCTCAAAAAATCAACCCTTTTTTACCCCCCAAGACCGCACGCCTATGATGCATAAAACTGTTCACCATGCCAAATACTTCATTTTTCTAACATACAATCACCACCAAAATTTGAAGAAAATCGCATTATTAATAACTGAGATATCAGGGTGTATTCATGAAAAGCGGGACACACTGTATAAGTTTCCTACAATGATTAAATAATATGTTACATATATAGAAAAAATATCCACTATAGTTTAGGTCGAATTTATAACCTCCTATTGTTTTAAATTCGGGTAAAAATTCACTGCATCGTACTTAATGGTTTCAGTATTATTAATTTCTTGAACACCCTGTATAAGAACTTCACTTTAGTTATTTTTAAATTGGCGACATAAAAATTACTACGCGTGGTAAACATGATTTGGTTTTTACCAATATGGTATCAGACCATTTAAACGGGAGCGCCGGGTATCATTAATTCGATGTAAGTTCAATGTCATTTTTTTCCTCTTTAAAACAAGGAGACACTTGTAAGATGTCTTTTAGGTACGTGCCAAGCAACTAGATGAACTTAAAAAAAATACAAGATGGTAAATATATTTTAATGAACGACCCGAACAAATCCGAAACAAATATTTATTTGAAAATATGCCTAATATTATTTGACGATTGATGGTAAAATTTATTATATTTAAACAAATATTAATTGATTTAAATAAATAATTTATTAAGCTTGACAGTATATCGTATGTCATTAAAACAAATGTTTGTTTGATAGAGTAAACAAGTTTATATAGCAAATAATTTTATTACTTATTTTTATTGGCAACATATTTATTGTTTTCAAATAAATATTTAGTTGTCAGCAAGCTGGCGATATTTAAACCTAACAATGAGTTGTTTCCTGTTTCCTATAATTGTAGATATATTTATGAAACAAATATTTATTTGAAATAATAAAATATATGTTTTTCCTAATAATTTTGTAAATTGCATTAATTTCTTTTATTATGACATAATAAAAAACCTCTTTCAGAAAAACTATGTACACTTTGTACACTGTGACCAGTAAAGTCCGCATCATATGGGACTTTTTTATTAATAGCTTTATTCGAAATTTGACTTTGGTATCAAGTTCTGCTTCGATTGAGATGAAAATTAAGCGAAAAAATAGTAGTCACGTGGTTCGCATTTACTGTCAAATTTGATCTTTTTCCAAAAAATAATTCGAAAGTGGGGTTATTTCTGAAAATATTAAAAAAAGTTATTAGAAAAAGTGTTTTTAAATGCAGTTTCTAGCCCATATGCAAAATTTGAGCTGCATAAGATAATTTTGATTTTTTACCCACCACTAAAATTTATTTTCCACTTAATGAACACTTTACTGATGACACTGTTTTTTTTGTCTTAATATTAAGGTGTATTACTTTCAGACCCAAACTACGTTTTCAAAAATACTTATTTTATGAAGTTACCTTATACAGGTAGGGTCAAAAACAAATAAACTACACCACATGCGACCAAATTTTAATAGTCCAATTTTGATCTTGTAGAAAAACACACATTTAATATGGCCCTAATTTAAAGAAAATGTATCTGAAATAAAGCATTGTCAAAACTAAGAAGTTTGATGTAGGTTGCGTTGAGTCTTATTTCGCAAAAGTGGCGCAATTTACAAAATATGGGTAAAAAATCAAAATTATCTTCAGCTAAAATTTTGCATGTGGGCTAGAACCTGCATTTAAAAAAACTTTTTCTAATAACTTTTTTCGATACTTTCAGAAATAACCCCACTTTTGAATTATTTTTTGGAAAAAATTAAAATTTGACAGATAATGCAAGTCACGTGACTACTATTTTTTTGCCTAATTTTCATTTCGATCGAAGCAGAACTTGAAGCCAAAGTCAAATTTCGAATAAAGTTATTAATAAAAAAAAATCTTATATGATGCGGACTTTACTGGTCACACTGTATAATTGCTATGAAATTCTAATATACGAGTGATCACTTATATTAGGGAGCAAATAAAAACAAGGGAGCAAGCAATAGGATTGTGTGCATGCCTATCTATGTTCGACGTCGAGAGATATGATCGGGGAACCGCACGTATACAAGCGTATTTTTTCACCCATGTATGGGGCTATATTATGTCTATGATATTTACGAATTCGATATAATGAAAAATACCTACTGAGGTTGTACATTTACATAGTGTAAACGCAGCTTTAAGTAACCCATTAATAACTTTAGTTTACTACACATGCAGCCCACAGTTAATAGTTAGTTATACACATACCAATGCAAACTAATCGGTTATGTCAAATTAAGAGGATTAAAAGTATATAAATCAGTTTGCAGGAAACTTTATCCTTTATTTAATTAAATGCAAGTGGTGTTAATATATAGAGACCAAGATGATTTACGTTCTGTGGATTAAAATGTTTGATCATAATTTATCATTTTATAGTAGTCAAATAATTTGCAGCTTTCAAGTTTTCAAGTATACCTAGTAATTTAGTAATTAAAATAACGGCAATGTTTATTTTTACCGGAAGGTACTTAGCTTGGCTTATTGAAATTTGGCATTCTTGTATAAAATTGTGTACATATACTTAGAGGATAATAATATTTTGTAGAAACAGCATTTTTTCCGCTTAGTGCTTGATTATGCTAAAAATAAATGATACATAAAGAAAATAACTAATCATGTTAAAGTTGCATAGCTCGTTTAATTCCAATGGTCTTTATTGATAAAGGTATGGGTATGCGTACTGTAGCTCATTCCAAAAGATCATTAACGGCAAGAAATTGCGATATATTTTGTACACTTTGATGCCCAAGAAACTGGCATAGATGTGAACTAAGAATATATTTTATTGGAAACCGAATTGCAAACAAGTTAAAAATTTTATTCTCAGAGAAAGGCTATCGGTATAAAGTTTTTGCAAAAATTCGTTACCGATATATTTTACTTTAGTAGGTACCGTGCGAGCAAAAATTATTTGCATCAAAGAGGGCCTCGCATTGGGTTGCCAGGTGTCCTGGATTTGGAAGGATGTCCTGGATTTAAGGCTTAAATTTAGCGTCCTTCGAAGACCTTTGGAAGGACACCTAATGTCCTGGATTTCTTAAATATTTTTTCTCTAAAAAGCCCCTTTGACTTTGATTCAATGGTAGAAATCGTAACTAACTTATCAATAGACATAAATATTGATAATTTGTATGAATAATATTGTATATTAAAACCTACTCTTGACAAAGCTTGCGCTTTACCTGAGGAATCCATTATCCAGAAATGGAACAACATCTTTTTAGCTAACCCCGAAATTCATTATTATTTAAAAATAATACAGTTTGCGTTTTCAATATACGCTCACTCCGAAATATTTTTTTCTCTATGCAATGCAGGCTGGAGCGACAGCCGAAAAAAACTTTTGGTTGACCACGTAAAAGCAGAACTTCAGATAAAAACAAATTTTAATTTAACCTGTAAAGAATTTTATAATATGGCAGTTAAAAACAAAAAGCTCTTGGAAGCCGTCCGTTCTAATAAAAATATTCTGTATAATAAAACATTTTTTTAAAGCATTTTTAAGTTGTTATTTTCTTAGAAAAACTTAGCTTTTGTTCATTTTTTACATAAAATAAATTCTGTTTTAGTTTTCAAAAAATGTCCTTTTTTATTTGTGTCAGTCCTTCCTTTTTTAAACTTATGTCCTGCGATTTGCAGATTTAATCCTGGCAACACTGCCTTGCATCTAAGGACGTAATGCTTAGCCGTAGAGCTTAATACCTGTTGGGTGTCAGTAACTACCTGAATTAACAATCAATCAGTTATCCCGTCATCTTTGACAGTCGTTACAAGTAATTTGATTCATCGCTAATTTTTCCAATTTCTTGAACAATTCACACAATGGGCGTTACGGAACAGCACAAAACATTCATGGTTGAAGCGTATTTTCGAAACGGGGTTAGAGTAAATGGTGAGTGGCAATACAATCTGGGTTTGTGCATGGACGATTTTCACGAATATTTTTCTAACGTTGCTTTTATTGCTGGGGATTTTTATCATTGCCTGAAAAGAACCGTGGCTGTGTTTAGGGAAACAGGTTCTATACAACACAAAAAGGGAGCAGCATCTGTAAGAACAGAAGAACTTGTTGCAAACGTTCGTGAAATAATGCAAAATACGCCAACAAATTGTATAAGACGCCTGTCCCAAGAAGTGGGAAAATCTTATGGAACATGCATGACTATTTTTAAGAAGCAGCTAAATTTATTTCCTTATAAAGTGCAAGTATTCCAAGAAATACAAGCCGCAGATTTTAAAAGACGCAGGAATTACTCTCACTGGTTTAAAATTTATTGGAAAGAAATGATTTATTAGACCTGACATTTTTTTCGGATGAAGCCTGGTTCCACCTTTCCGGTTATGTGAATTCTCAGAATAAACGCATGTGGAGTTTGCGGAGTAGTGAATTGTAGAGTCCACATTGCACCCTCAAAAAATTGGGGTCTGGTTAGCTGTTTCCCGAAGAAGAATTGTTGGTCCTATTGATGTAATTATTTTCCTTTTTCTTTCTGTATATTCTTACTTTGTTAATTTTGGAAACAACAAAAATAAATTTGTATTTGTCTACTTATTTTATTACTCATTAGTTTGGCATATCATGTCATAATATGAATTTGACAAAATTTTAACCTAGATTTGGTTAGATATATCGTCCCCATATCATTGTGATCTAAACCAAGCCCTACGTTTTTTAATCCAAGCCCTCTTTGATGCAAATAATGTTTGCTCGCACGGTATATGACGTAAGGTTGATTATTATCTATGAGAAGACAGACACACAATTCTTAGGCTAGGCATGACAACGGGCATTAGCTGGGGTGGGGGGGGGAGATATGAGGTACGTCCGGGAGTTCATAATCAAAATCAATTTATAAATTTCTAGTTTGACAAGCCAGCCCCGGGCGTCACTCAACCCCTCCTCCTCCCCGATCTCGAAACTAGTGAAAACGTCATTTTGCCGGATATCGATATTTACTTTGTCTACTTATAAACATCCTAGAGCGCCTAGTAGATCGAAGATCGAATGTAAGTCTTACTTTTTTACTACACTATGCACTTCTTAAACCATGACAAATTAATGCTAGGCTACAATAATTATTGTCTAAGAAGTAATGAGTTGCAAGATAATTCCAACAACATGTGTATTTACTGTATTTAGAAATAGGTAATTAAATATTTACTGATTAAACTTTAAAAATTTGCCGTTGTTTACTTAATAAAAATACTTGATGTGTTGAAATTCCGAAAAAAAAAAATTACTTGTTCAAACAAATAATTGTTGTGGTAATTTTTAATGTCGTTAATATATTTACTTAGCCATAGATTGTGAACAACTAGTTAGGTTACGTAGTTTATTAATTAATAAAATGATTTCTAGTTTCTTTTTCGTTATTTGATCATTATTTAATTCTAAATTATGACAAGCGCTTCGTTTTTATTTAACAATAATTCTTATAAGACTCTTATATTTTGAAGATGCTTATCATGTCATGCTTTAAATTAGAAAATCCGTTTTCTTGTACTAATGTATTGCAATGCCCAGTTAGTCAGTGGTAGCTTCTCGATAGCTGCACATGCTCATACACCCCCAACTTTAAACGTCTCTTCTAACCGTCAACCAATAAACCCTCTAGGTATTTCCAGTTAAAATTTATTTCACCCGATCCGGTAAAGTACATACAACATATGCCCAAAATTTGTCGGTTCTTTCATAAGTAGTTTTAGAACAAAGAGTAATGGTATTTGTATTTATGGTTATAAAAAAATCTAAAATAATAGTTTCACATTCATTTAAATATTATAATATTATATACTCAATACTTTTTTAACTTACGTTACCCTGGATTATCCGGTGCGCGCGTCGACCGTTGTTTTTCTTTTTGCAAACAAACAAGGATAAGACAGGAACTATGATCAGAACAAGATCAGATCATATTTGTCGAATCGTCTCCAAGCCACAATACGACGTTGTTACAACGTTGCTTTAATCGACCCGACGTTGGAGCGCGACGTTAAATCGACTTCGCCACGACCCACATTTGCACCGAATCGGTCACACAAGTTTGGGTCGCTATGACGTCGGGTCCGACTATATATAGTCCGATTCAATTAACCAACCTTGGAGTCGTGACAACGTTGGTATTACCGACTATGATTCACCTAGTTAGGGCAAACCTGGTAGGATATGCGCCCATTATTTACACTAAACTTTCTTGTTGTAGATAGTTTGGTGAAAATAAAATACCTGTTATTGGAGTACCTCTGTACTGTGGAATTAAACCTTTAAACAGATGATAAATATGGCTTACAAGAATGGCGCAAACTTTGATAACTGTAGATATTTCGAGATTAGTTTTCGGGCCATTTCTGGGTCTAAATACTAAACGCAATCCAGTTTTTTTGATAAACATGCATATGAAAGCTTTAAAAATAAAAGGGGCCACAAAAAGAATAAGCTAATAAAAAAAATATTAGTTTTTATTCATCATACCAAGTTTTTTAATTATTAATACATTTTATCGTGAAAATACGAAACATACATATATTTGTTTTAAAAAATTATTGTATTTTCAAATATTTTTTCAAATAAACGGGCATTGCCCAATAAAATACAATCTATAAAATTAAAGTTATATACAATTTGTATATGCAAAATACCATACATTAATGGCAATTACTTACGTAACTTACAAAGTAAAATTATATATAATATTCATTGATATCGTTCTAATTATTTCTTTTTAAGTAACCCTTCAATCTGGCTAGAGACGTATCAAATAAATCAGTATTGGCATTATTGCAGGCATCATTCTGTTCACCCCACTGTAGGGTATTTTATTGTGTTTCTGCGAAAAAAACAAGTAAATTTGTAACGAAAAAGGAATTGCAACGAAATGGATGCCGTCATGGCCCTATTGTAAAGAGCTAAAAATGGAGGCGTCGGGAAAATGACTAAAACACTCCTTTTTTGCCGTAAAATTGCAACTAGTTTAACTAAATGTACTACTTCTGTCCATACCTTACAAAAATTTTACCCACATTTTACTCTTTTAAACTTCGGTTGGAGATACTACGTATATTTATACCATCGCCGACCGGTTGTCGAAAAGAATGCACTGTTTTTATATCGCAACCGACTTTACGATCGGTAAAACAGTTGCCTACGATGTCATTTTTCGACAGCTTCGCGAGTTGTCTCTTACATGTCATTTATTTATTTTGTCATCAACATTCGGTTCGTTTGGAAACGTTGCAACGCGTCCTTTTCAGAGTTGTTTTCTGTTAGCCACATTTCTGGATCACTATCGGTGAATCGGTGTTGTAATCATCAGATGGGGTGTGCTGGCGAGATGTAGATGGACAGGCTTCATCTGATGTATTTTATGATAATGTGCTGTTACAGGTACTGCTTTTAAACTTTTTATTTTTCTGCCTTTGTATTTTTAGTCTTCTATAAAAAGTAACTGAATATTTAAAGGGCCGACGAGGCGAAAGCTGTTTTTTTCCATATCAAATTTACAAATAAGAAAACATATGACTTCCTAACCTCACTTTCAGGTAAAACCTTTACGATCTTGTACTGACATCTGTCAAAGTATAGAGTAGTAAAAAAATACCAATACCAACGTCATACCAACGTTGTGTTTTAGGACTATAGGCAACTTTTAGATAGTAGTCATCTCCGACGGCGGTACAACGTTGTGCATGCACCCAATATCAAACTTGTTCCACTCGATGAGTTGTGAAATCGTCGATCCGCCTCCAGATTTCTGATAACAGCTAAACAACGTTGAAACGACGTTGGTTTGACGCCGGTTTATATCCTGTACAAGTACCGACTACTATATGGACACATTGCAATGTCGGGGTTGATAAAAAATTAGTTGGAAGTCAGAAAAATGCTGCTTGGGTCATCAGTCAGTTATTTTCAATGGCGACTTTTCCTCCAGCTTACGCTTGACCTCTGGGGTCCCACAGGGATCTATCCTTGGTCCCTTGCTTTTCTTGATATATATCAATGATCTGGCAACCCTGGATATATCAGGGCTTTTTACTCTTTTGCGGATGACGCGACTATTCTGTGGCATCCCGGAGACGCTGGCCAAATGAAGATTGTTATCAGTAACGACTTGGTTCGAGTGAAGGATTGGTGTGATGCTAATCTATTTACCATCAATTTATCTAAGACCAAGATTATTAACTTCAAATCTCAAGTGGACGGCGTCATTTTAAATTCTCAAGCTCTGAGTAGAGTAAACTATAATAAATTTCTGGGTTTGTTTGTGGATGATAGGTTGAAGTTTGAGCCACATGTTTTACAACTAACCACTAAGGTTTCTAGAGGTTGCTATGCCTTAAGGGTTATTTCCCAGGAAATGGATATAGTAACTGCGAGGGCTGCCTACTTCGCTTTAATTAATTCACATTTGCGGTATGGTGTGTGTTTTTGGGGTGCTTGTTCGGGTTATTTATTTAACACCGTATTTATTCTCCAGAAAAGAGCTCTGCGATTTATGTTTGGCTTAAAACGAAGGGAGTCATGTAAGCCATTGTTTGTTAATAATGTATTTTTATATTGGAAACCGTATGTCTCGTGCATAAAAAGTTTAGCCAGGAAATTCTCTCTGCTTCGTCTTATTTTTTCTATAATACTCACACCACAGCTCTACCGATACCGGGTTCTACCTTAATTAAAAATTCTTTTGTATACAGGGGCAAAAAAATATTTAATCATCTGCCTAGGCAGGTTAGAGAGATTGTATGTATTAAAAAATTTAAGAGGGAGGTCAAGAAGATTCTTTTGAATAAGACATATTACTCTGTTTCCGAATTTTTGGAAGATACATTTTAATTTTAGTAGTTCTGAAAATCGACATGTTTACTTTCAAGGACTTTAAGGTAAATTGTGGCAATTTTAGAGATTTTAAAAACTGTTTTTATTTTTATTTTCTGTGCATTTATTTAAAAAAAACACCGGCATACTATTCGTCAATGCCTCCCTGAACAGCCCTTCCAAAATTAGATACTAATTATTTTTTCTTAATAATCGCAAGGTTCCGGAAGTTACCCCTACATTCAAGCCATTTATAGGTCTATTTATTACATGATTGACCTTCATTTTTGAATTTTGTTATATTCGTGATTACCAAATTAGGTTTTGGACGGCCGGCACTTTTAATTTTTAACTTTTCTTACAGAGATAACGAAGAAAAATAATTTGTTTTAACTACTGCACTGCAATACTTTGAATACGAATTATTTTTTCAAATTACGATCATGTTACTGTATAGTATGATATTAATAATGGCTATCGAAATTAATACTAGATATATACTGTGTGAGTTTGTAACTTGGATTAAATTTAGTAAATCCAGTAAAGGCCCAAGCATTAAAAAAAAAGAAACTGAACTGGATTTACTAAATTTATTCCAATATTCAAAACGCACACTGTTTATCGAGAAATACATAAAATACCATGTATTCTAAGTTAGATTTTCCATTAAATTAGCTTTGCAGTACTTGCACCCCTCCAGGAAGATCTAATAGCGCCCACTAATATAAAAGTAGGTACATGCAATCAATATCCATGTAGGTGTTAATATGGAAATTATAGCGTAACTTCGAATTAAGTTAAACATTAGTGCGTTAATGATTTGTGAAATGTATAAAGATGTGATGTCGATAAAGGCAATATATTTATGCCACATTTAATTTTCTTAATTTCTCATTAAATCATAAATGCCAGATAGATAACTGCTTTAAAATATAGATAAGTAGGTATACTATAAAATATACAGGATAGTTCAAAATAGCAACTGCGATTCGTTACTTTACCGTTATCAATAGTTTAAAATTATTGTTATATTAAACATAGGTATAGTCAACTTCCATTGAAAGTCTGTCTACTGACCGCTGACCGTTACGTCACGACTATTATAGTGCTTATCGTTCTAACATTCGTGAACTAGGTGAGATAGTAAATTTGCTTCAATAATAGATTTCGTATAATTTTATCATTCAAAAAAGTTTTATTGTCATTTTTGACAGTGGCATTTTTAATTAACATTATTTCAAAATTGTCACGGTATTGTAAAAAATAACAAGCATTAATTTTAAAATTATTTGATTATTTTCAAAGAGAAAGTGATGCCGAAAAGACTCTTTACCCTTTAACGTATTTTACGTGGTAAGTAGATATAATAAAGCAGGAATTGTGAAAACATAAATAATAAACATGAAAAATATATGGCAATATTTTCATAAATACCCATCTATTTTAGAGAGTTTCGGATGCTTTGGGAGTTTCGTGTTCACAAAGGGGATAGAGAAGGATGTAGATTTTAAGAATCGCAATAATGTAGCCATTTCATCTCGTTGTCGACAACTTCACGAATTCATGAACATATTATCATAAAAGAGCGTATTTATAGGATATATAGAGCAGGTGAACACGTTCCAATTCGCTCAATATAACTAAACCTTAAAATCATTGATGGTGTTGAAATACCCACTGGTTCATTAGTGGACTGCTTAAAAAAATTAAAATGTAAATGTCTAAAAAGGGCCTGAGGACCATTTCTGAAATTTCTCGTTTTTCAAAACATATCTTAAAACTAGAAGGGTTATATTAGTTTGTGATGGATATAAGTCATATGTGTTCCTCACAGTCATTTTTCTTGTAAAGTTTTAGTCTTCTTTTTCCTTGATTGTCATTTCGTTTACTTCATTGGTATACTTCTAATACTTTTGTGAACAATTACTTAGTTTGTGTGCTTCAGAGGCTTGTTCCTTAATAAACTTGGAATTTGATTCCTAGCCGATTTGAGTAGTCTTCTTCTGTTGATTATCGAAGTATTCTATTAGATTAAGAACCATTTCTTTCGTCGAGGGATACAACAGAATATTTCAAGCATATAAACGTCTAATAAGGCTCATCTTTGGATTAAAACCAATACAAATATGCAGAGAAATATACAAAAAACGCAAAATCCTCACAGTCACTTCAATATACATTCTTAAGTGCTCCACATACCGGGTGTCCACGGAAGGTGGCTCGCCCCTCTAACTTTTTTGTTTTTCAAAATAATGAAATAAAATTTGAGGAATTTGTATACGACATAAAACTGCATTTTTTGACAGGTGACTCAACATTATGGAACTTCCGGTTTAACCGGAGGTGACATAAACTTTTAAATGGGACACCTGGTATATTTTTACTTTTTTTGACTCCATATGACATTCTAAATACAACGATGTGTCACTTGTCACTTTTTGTCACCAAGAAAATATTTTTTTTCCAAATTTATTGTTTTATCTAGAGGGCTATGAATACCTTAAAATCACTTATTTCAGTTCTTTTATCTTGGGAAAAATACAATTTTACTATTTTTGGTCCAATGCTATGTGCTATGTAAAATTTACTCTTTAAAGTTGTATAACTCATTTTTTTTAATGGCAACATGGTGGCTCGTCGGGTTAAGAAAAAAGAGGATTTTATTACGATTATTTTGATACCATACACTATTAGGTTCTAGAAAAGCTGCCATAAAAAAACTTTAAAAAGTTAACTTGGAACTTTCCTAAAATGAAGCATCTTTTGAGAATAAATTTAGATTTAAATGCATCAAGTAGCCTGTGACCAGCAAAACTGATAAAACAAAATCATGCCTTGAAGAAAATTGAAATGCCAACAGCTTCTGCCAAAGTAAATTAGTTTGTTGTTTAAAAAACATGGAAAATAATAGTTTTACAAGGAGTGAAAAAGTTGATATGTTATTAGTGTTTGGAGAATGTAGAAATAATTCAACCGATGCTGCACGACTTTACGCACAAAGATATCCTAATCGGCGTCATCCAACCCGGCACTATTAGGTACCCAAAACTGGTTCCGAAAATGCGAAATGAGCCTGACAATAATAACATAAAATATCAACTTTTTCACTCCTTGTAAAACTATTATTTTCC
This sequence comes from Polydrusus pterygomalis, assembly GCA_963969555.1. NCBI lineage: Eukaryota > Metazoa > Arthropoda > Insecta > Coleoptera > Curculionidae > Polydrusus > Polydrusus pterygomalis. The sequence goes on from OZ018378.1 coordinate 48,998,704, forward strand.
ATGTTTTTTGAACAACAAACTAATTTACTTTGGCAGAAGCTGTTGGCATTTTAATTTTCTTTTAGGCATGATTTTGTTTTATCAGTTTTTCTGGTCGCACGCTACTTGATGCATTTAAATCTAAATTTATTCTCAAAATATGCTTCATTTTAGGAAAGTTCCAAGTTAACTTTTTAAAGTTTTTTAATGGCAGCTTTTCTAAAACCTAACAGTGTATGGTATAAAAATAATCGTAATAAAATCCTCTTTTTTCTTAACCCGACGAGCCACCATGTTGCCATTTAAAAAAAATGAGTTATATAACTTTAAAGAGTAAATTTTACATAGCACATAGCATTGGACCAAAAATAGTAAAATTGTATTTTTCCCAAGATTAAAGAACTGAAATAAGTGATTTTAAGGTATTCTAGATAAAACAATAAATTTGGAAAAAAATATTTTCTTGGTGACAAAAAGTGACGAGTGACACATCGTTGTATTTAGAATGTCATATGAAGTCAAAAAAAGTAAAAATATACCAGGTGTCCCATTTAAAAATCGAAAGTTTATGTCACTTCCGGTTAAACCGGAAGTTCCATAATGTTAAGTCACCTGTCAAAAAATGCAGTTTTATGTCGTATACAAATCCCCCGAATTTTATTTTATTATCTTAAAAAACAAAAAAGTTAGAGGGGCGAGCCACCTTCCGTGGACACCCGGTATGTATACAAGAACAAAAACGAATTCCAAAAAAACAGAAACAACCACAACTATCCTACAAGAAACGCAAATGGCCTTATAATCCCTAGACACACTTCAACACGATATGAAAAATATTCCCACTATTCCTGCATCAAAGAAATCAAACCATCCATACCAAGAGGTAGAGGTATATTATTTGAAAAAAAACTAAAGGACTTTCTTATAAAAAATGCTTTTTACACACTAAAAGAGATGGGAGAGAGAGAGAGAGTTTTCTTATTCGGCACGTCACAATATTTATAACAAACACAACACATGTTTCAAAAATGTGTACAATGAAATATTCCGATAGTATTTATGAACACATTTTCATAATCACTGGAAATTATGTGTGCACCTCTCTCCGATTCATAAATGACCGATTATTGCGTTTATACTACTGTTTCAACCATAGACAATCCTGCGCAAACAAAAGTTACCTTTTATGGGTGAAAAAATACGTCCGAGCGCATGACTCGCCGGTCAGCTGCCTTCCCTCTGGAAACCTTCGGGCATGCGCACAAACCTCGTGTTATCGGCCTGTCCTACTTTAGCGACATGCTCAAAATACACTCCAGAACCGGCTCGGCCGCTATTTTTGTTGTTGTGTTTTAAGGTTTCTCTGTGGATTCCTTGTAGTTTTCTTAGCTATTGTGGATTGTGGGTGTTTAATATTTACGGATTTCTAGGTTTTGTATAGTTTAGTAAATTGTTTCTGTATGTGAGAAAATTAATTCTGTCAAAGTTGCTGGTTGGTTAATTTTTTGGTTAAAATCTGTACACCCCGACATTAAGCTTTTAATAAAGCCAGTATTCCACGGGTCAAGTTCTCGGGCAAACACTTTTCAAATTCTTGAACAAGACATTTTGCTTGAAAATGTTTTACACGTACCCAAGGTTTTGCCAAATTGTAAAAATCAATACAAGTTATATACCAACTAATATTTGACTTGAGGTTAGGCACGCGATAACACCATAGATTGGTTATTTGGCTGGTTTTGTTTGTTTTTTATATTCGATTTTATAAGATTAGTTTAATTTATTTCTACTTGTTCTCTTCCTTTTCGAACTAAAAACACGACGACGAATCATTTTTAAACAAATTTTAAAAACAAAACCTTAAAAACAATTTTTTATCCTTAAAATCTGATAGGTTTGCTACTACTAAAAATGCCAGAAATCAGTAAGTACCTTTTTTCCCAAAAATTGAGAAGAAAGTACAATTTTTTGGCAAGAATTTAAATTTTAAAGCCCGGACCTGTCTATTTTCCCATTCGTCAAACAATAATGTTGCAGTGCGCCTGTCTAATAGTGTCTAGCTTTGTTTACATGCGCGAGGCCATAAATCTGCCACTTTCGTGATTATTGTTTGCTTATCTAGAGGTAAATTGTCTATGGTTTCGACCTATACGTGAACAAAATATATCCTGCAGCGTAAGACAGTGCCAGTGTTTTTCATTTTATTATTGGTTTTGTTTGTGATTGACTTATTTTTCACACTCTCACTCAGACTGATAGAATAAGTTTGCATTACTGTCATTTAAGGTATACAACCATAGACAATTTACCTTTAGATAAGCAAACAATAATCACGAAAGTGGCAGTTTTATGACCTCGCGCATGTAAACAAAGCTAGACACTATTAGACATGCGCACTGCGACATTTTCGTTTGACGAATAGGAAAATAGCCAGGTCCGGGCTTGTTAAAATTTAAATTCTTGCCAAAAAATTGAAATTTCTTCTCAATTTTTGATCAAGATGGGAAAAAAGGTAGTGATTTCTGGCATTTTTAGTAGTTACAAACCTATCAGATTTTGAGGATAGAAAATTGTTTTTAAGGGTTTGTTTCTAAAATTTGTTTAAAAATGATTCCTCGTCGTGTTTTCAGTTCGAAAAGAGAACAGGAACAAGTGAATTAAACTAGTCTTATATAAAATCGAATATAAAAACAAACAAAACCAGCAAAGTAATCAATCTACGGTGTTATCGCGTACCTAACCTCAAGTCAAATATTAGTTGGTATATGGTATATATATATAACTTGTATTGATTTTTACAATTTTGCAAAAACTTGGGTACGTGTAAAACATTTTCAATCAAATTTTCGTGTTCAAGAATTTGAAAAGTTTTTGCCCAAGAACTTGACCCGTGAAATACTGTCTTTATTAAAAGCTTAATGCCGGGATGTAAAGATTTTAACCAAAAAATTTACCTACCAGCAACTTTGACAGAATTAATTTTCTCACAATCAGACACAATTCACTAAACACACAAAAACTAGAAATCCGTAAATATTAAACACCCACAATTCACGATAGCTAAGAAAACTACAAGAGGATTCCACATAGAAACCTTAAAACTCAACAACAAAAATGGCGGCCAAGCCGGTTTTGTAGAGTATCTTAAGCATGTTTATCATTGTCGATAAAGTAGGACAGGCCGATAACACGAGGCTTGTGCGCATGCACGAAGGTGTCCAGAAGGAAGCTAGCTGACCGGCGAGTAATGCGCTCGGACGTGTTTTTTCACCCATAAAACGTAACTTTTGTTTGCGCAGGAGATAAGCTGTACGTATCTAAAGGTAAATTGTCTATGTATACAACTCATGTAAACTATGATTTATACCAGCTTGAACGGCTTTGCCGCCTATGCTGGTGGATCAATAATAATAATAATAATAATAAATAATAATAAAATAACGCTATATTAGTTTGTCTTTGATAAACTCATAACCCGCCTAGTTAAATGGAATTTGACTATATTTACAAAAGAGTGAAAATATACTAAACTGTATATTATCCTAAAAAAAAATCAAATATTGATTTTTGGTCTAAAATCTAAAATCGATCTTGAAGAATTTTATTCAAAAAATGCAAAAACATAATTAATTTAAATCCTTTATTCACATAAATGGAATGCTAAGTGTCTATTAAAAGCAAGTATAGTAATTTGTTAAGTTTGGCTCTTTCATTCTCGATATATCGAAGAGTAAATACCATTATCTTTTGTGACTTTTGTGTCTGGAGACAAGACAGGTTTCTACTGTTCATCAAACAAAGCAGTCCAGTGTTTATATTGATCCTTCCTTTTCTCACGACAAAACGAATGCACAACAAACACAATAAGTGTAATAATTATTCGATTGTGAACGTATTTCTACTTTTAATTTGCATATTTGTGTTTGACTTTCTCGTTATATCTTGTTGACGGGTAAAGGAAATTTGAGGAATACTATGTATTTTTATTGGAAGGTATTTTTTGAGGCCTAATTGATATTTCTTTTTACAGTATAACGAGCCTAATGAATAAAAATGTACCAATTGTTTTTTCTTATAAAATCGAAGTATTTTCTTGAAAGCCAATGAATAAAAACTAAAGTAATTGCTTTTGCGTCCAGCGATTGTTAAAAAGTGCAGGAATTGCTTCTAGTCAATGCTTTTTTAAAAAAAATAGAAGCAATTGCTTTCAACTTTTTAAGGTAGGTCGACCCCTGCATCATTTGCTTGGTACTCTTGGTCGCAGTCAACTTTAGTTCTCCGCGGCATACACGTGCGTTGCTCTTAATTTTTGTCTTCAATTAGGGCTGAATATATGAACATCCGTGAAAGAAAAATCTACAGTGTACGTAAAAATTGCAGATATGATGATTTCAGAAACTTATATCGATTCGACTGCAAAAATGTTGAGTGGTTGGTAAATTATTTTTTGACTGAAACTGGTAAAAGGCGAGGGGGTGCACTGTCGCCTTTAAATAAGATTAAAGTATTTCTGCGGAAATTGTCGGATCCGGGCTTTCAAAATTCTGTAGGTAAAGAACTCGGTGTTCACCAAACTACTGTCTGTAAGACATACCCTTCTGTAATGGATGTAGTTTTGGAGAAGGCCAATATTTTTATTAAATTTCCTACAAGTGCTGAAGCTGTTGTGGAAGCTAAACGGTTGTGGTCAAAGAGATTTATTTATGTTCCTTCAATTTGTAAACGAATATTAATTGCTTGTCTTTAATTTCTTCATCACTACTATCACTTTCCTCATTTTCACTAAAATCTGCCATATCACAAATATAAGTTTCCTATTTCCACAAAAACGTAACAGATTACTATTGTACTAACTAAATAGACCAACGTTGTTGTATTTACGTCAAGTCTTTTGCAAATAAGGCACCAAACTGAACATAAAATCTATAATCTGAACAAGTGAATAAGCCACGTCTGAACTTGTATTAAATAAGCATTTACAGAGGTGTAAGAAAAACAGCGATTGCTTCAACATTTTATTTATATCCAGATCTAGCAGTTACTTTTACTTATAGCATTTGCTAGTCAAGCAATTTCTTTTACTAAAAAGTAATTGCTTCAAGTAATTTCAATTTTTATTTATTAGGCTCAGTATGATAAGTTTACTTGCATATTATTTTCAATTCAACACAAAACTATTATTGGTCTAGTACATTTCGGCGCGGTTAACTCGTCTAGACTAACCCTAACTAATGTTACTATTCGTTTTTAAGGATGGTTGGTTAATGAACTAGGCCCAACCGTGCCACCAACAATCAACAAGAATCATATGTGATATTGAATTTCCTCAGGCAATAGTCTGCGGATGTTCTTTTCACCTAGCCCAAAAATAAATGGCTCAATTGGGACTTAAAGGACAATATAACAACGGGTCCGATTTTACATTTCATGAAAAAATGATTTTCAGCCTCGCGTACGTCCCCATTCGACAACTAAATGATGCAGTTGATCAACACTCCCCGGAGCTGCCCATCAAATTACAGGATTCAATGAATTATTTTGAAGACAACTACATCGGAATGCCCGGAAAACGTCTCAATGCAAAGCGTTTTTCCATATTTTCAGTTGCCATATGGAATATTCATCAAATAGTTTTGAATAGAGTTAATCGAACCAACAGTAATGCAGAAGCTGCCAATAGAAGATAAATTAATGATGTACCATAAAACGATAATATCGTCCTTCATTGAGTCTCTCAAAAACAAAACAAAATAGCCCTGAATTAGTTCTGCAACAAATTATTGCAGGTCATGAACCCCCTCCCCTGCAAAGCTTAGGAAATGCCATCTTTCTGATGACAGAATTTTGCGATGGGTTAGTGATTTTTGTAATCGTAATATCACAGAATATATGTATATTCTTTGATAATAGATTAGCGTAGATTTATCAAGAGGAATATCTTCTAATTTGATGTAATTAGGTTTATAGAGATAGTGTAGTGTGTGCGTAATTCATTACAGGTTACAGGCCCGAAAAAAGTTATTAACTAAGAGTAAAAAAGCTCAGCCGGCCCGAAAAACTCTTGCAATTTTGCCTTGACATTTATGACATCTAAACAATAGACTAAACTAAACGTCACAAGTGACGTTTAATCTATTGTTTAACTAGTAAAGTGTCATACCATAACATGAAACATGAAGCCTGGACTCCTGAACTATCACAATCTATGATGTATTGTCTTCGGCCTATCAGCCGGTGCGTATTACCACAGAATATATAGCTTGCTTAGCTATATATTCTGTGGTATTACCTACGTATAAAACTTAAAAAGCTTAGCCGGCCCGAAAAGCTGTTGGATGTTGTGAAGGATTTTTCCTTTACTGTTAAGTTCCATACAACCCATTACATATTATATGAACATATTATATTTTTTGCATTTAGTTTATTATGACAATTATTATGCTATGCCTAATATTGCCCTAATCCTGCTTTATCGTTGGTATAAAAGTCTATATTGACACAGAACAATATTGGAGAGATGTTTTTATTTATTTTTTAATAGAAATTTTCCATTTCTCTTAATGATAAAACGATGCCGATGTAGATAATATGAATATGTATATTTTATCAATATTACAATTTGTAGAATGTCGTAAATCTACTTAAAAGGTAAGTATTATTAAACATTTAAGTGCAAAACGTAAAATGTTTTGACGTTTTTCTTTAAACAATTAAGATTATTTAAATTTGATTAATCAAGGATTTAGTTTTGGCACACGGCCTATTTTTATATACTTAAAATAAAAAGTAAATAACATATTTATTAGAAGCATCCGTAGAAATTTTATAATCAATCAAATCTTTGTCTTTTTGTTGCTGTAATAAATATTTTAAAAACTCATACTATATGGTAATATTTATCTACCATTACCTAGTAGGCAAAATATGTTATATGTATATCACAAATTATTCAAAAATTTTAATGAAATAATAAAATATAGGTATGGGAAGGCTAACGACGACACAATTAGTTAAATTAACAAATTCGAACACAAAAAGTGGGAGTGTTTCAAAATAATGGAATTCAGGAATTGTACTATACTGATGGTACCAATATAAGAAATAAGATTTAAAGGAGTGCAGCAATTATAAAGGTGTAGGTAATTCTGTCTCCAGGACAGAATAATAGAGAAGAGAATAAGTAATAAAATCGAACCAGCAAAAGAAAAACTCAGTTTATTCAAGGGTATGAGGGGTTTGTTCGACAGAGACAAATCGCAAAGAAACTAAAAAAAGAGAAATTGACAAGATTTAATAACAATAGTGAAAGCCATCTATAAAGATATTAACAACATTATCAGAACAATCAGCGAGAAGAGTAACTAAAATATGATTAAAAAAGGAACCCTTATTTAGCCCATTTATATTTTCGGTAGTGTTACCTACTGAGTTAAAGTATCGCATTACTTGTAGAGTAAAATATTTACAACATAAGCTAGAAATATTAGATTGTCAAATGAATAAAATTAATATAATAGTATATTAAAGTACACGTTTCATAAGAAGCTGTATTAGCGCACGCGTCTATTTTAAAAAACGAGCCTCGTTGTGGCGAGTTTTTTTATTGACACGTGCGCTAAAACGCCTTATGAAACATGTGCTTTATACATTTTTTTCTATTTCACCTTTTATAATCAAGAAAAATACATTTTAAAAAGAAAATAAATCCTTCAAATTTTGTAAATTTTTATGTCTAAATTTTATATTGGTAATACTATTTTTTATCATAGTAGCCTCTGGACAACAAAAATTATTTTGCAAACTGCCATTTTTTGATTTATTGACCCATTTTCACCACGAGATTCTAAAGTTATTTTAGCGATATGAGATTTGAAATTGGACGGAATACGTTGTGTGATCCTTGTACATTCGGTACATAAACACAGCGTTCGAAAATTCGGGCGATTTTACTACTTTTTTTCGAATTTCAAAAGACGTGATTTTACGTCACGGCATTGCAATTTAGTTAGGGAAGATGGAAAATTCAAATAAAGTTGAAGTTAAAATCGACATTGGAAGGTTAGTAAATTGAATTTTGGATAGGATTTGGCAGAAAATGATAGCTTGAAGCATCTACAAAAGATTGATTTATAGATTTATGCAACCAACAAACATGACTGTTATCCACACAGAATAAAAAAGCAAGTTATCAAGCTATTTTTCCTCTGCGAAAAATGGGTTTTCTCGTAAATCACAAAGGCCGCGCAAGTCAATGAAATAAAACATTTAAATGTTAGCTTTACGCAAATGCGTATCGTACTGAGCTTATTATGCACGTGAAATAGAAAAAGATTAATATAAACCTTAAAAAACCAAAAACAATCATACTCAGTAAACTACACAACATAAAAATACAGGGAATAGCAATAGAAAAAGTAAACAACTGAAAGTATATGAAAAAATAATGGGAAAATAGAACGAGTATTATACGAAAAATAGGGAAACTATACAACAGCCTGAAAACTTTATTCGTAGAAAGAAAAGAAATAAAGACAAAGGTAGTAAAGAGAGTAGTTCGGCCAACCATAACCTGCTGAATGCTATAGATATGAGATTTTTGGAAAAAATAGATGGGAAAACGAAAAAAGGCGAAAGAAAGTGTATAGCTTAAAATTTAAAGTTATGAGTTAAAAACAATTAGTTGCACTTAATTTGACACATGCTGTGTATTTCCATCGATGTATGGGTAGAGTATTTGTAACGTTCTCCTAATTTACATTTGAATTTTGAATTTTTTAATGTTGTTTTCCTTTTTTGTAGCAACTTACTCTGTTTATTAGTTGATTAGTTATTAAAGGGAAGGAATTCACTGTGACCATTGATCATTTAAATTTCACCTTATTAATTATATTGTGTTTAAACCCCAACAAAGGCATATCACTTTTTGAATTAAAAAAAAACATTTTCTACACGCTGTTAAAACTTTTTCAGTTTGTATTTCAAATCAAGTTCTAAATACTTTTTGATTTACTTACTAGGTTTTTTTTAACTAATTAAGTTAAGGTATTTTTATAATGACAGAAGAAAATGTTTCCTTTAAATTAGTCAGATTCATTCTTAGACGCATTTCGTGATATCATGGCTCATCAGTAAGGCTAGGATCTAACGATATAATGGAAAGTGTGTGCTACTTAAATGTAATAAAAATTGAGATAAGCCGAGCGGATGACATGGCGATCGATTTTAGACACTTTTACGTCATCCCATTATCCGCGCAATTCTTTTATTTGCCACTCATTTAAATCGAGTACATCGTTATCTTTGTTTCAATAACTTAAACAAACAAGAGGTTATTAGACGCGATATCTTATTCAGGTAGATGCCGGTAGGTCGACCTTCTGTAGGAGTCCCTGCGACTGGTCAATTTGTTATGACATAGATTGCTGGTTTCGCGGTTTTTATCAAATAGCGTATTTTATTTAAATATTTTCTCAGTAAAAAAATTTAAATTTATAAAAACGAAACCTTAGAAACTTTTATTTAAAAAATTTAGTAAAAAAGTCCATTATTTACGTATCTTTTTAACAAAAAAAATTAAATTTTTAATAACTACTTGTACCAGTATCGTCATTTCGTCATCTTGCTCGGTACTCAAAGAATATTAAAGTAGGTACTTTATGTATTTAAGTACCAATTTAAAATACATAGGGTTTGTTCGGCACCTCAGTTCTGCCAAAGCGTTAATATCGTTAAATTTTCAAGCGTCAGCGTTAAAATCTTTCGTCATTTCATGAAATTTACGAAAATAATTAGGGGCTTAGTTTAGATTCAATATTTTCAACAATCGAGCTCCCACAGCACCTCTTAAAACGATTTCAATCGTGGTTCTCAAAATTCTCACGATATCATTTCATACCTGAACCATTAAGTATGGCTTCTTTCCTGTTGCGTGGAACTGAGATCTTCACGGTTTAACTTTTGCATTTTTATAATGTCGTATATCAAACTGGCCCATTTAAGGTTGGAGGAAAACTTTTTTTCTAATGAAAATATCACACCTACATTTTATAGCCAATCAAATTATGTTATTCTAGAACGTAGCCATGACAACAGAAGAAATTATACTGGACCCTGGACACTTTTTGACATTTAAGTGACATTTTTTATGACATTAGTTCACAGGCCTATAAAAAAGTAGGCTGTGCATTTAAGGTGGAATTATCAACGTCATTCCATTTATTGCCAACCTATAACCTATTTCGCGTTGCTTTTTTTAGTTTATTATTTGATTAACTAACATTTAAATAAAATCAATATCGTCGGTACAATATTTAGGTAATATCTGACATATTACAAAAATATCAATTTATTTTATTGCTAATTTTGGGAGAATTGTGTATAGTGAAAGAAGAATGACAAATGATATTTATTTAATATGTCAATTATTACCCATAAAATATGAAGACGATAATGATTTTATTTAAATTTTGTGTAAAAGCTAGAAAAAGTAAATAAATATACGCGAAATAGGTTATAGGTTGGCAAGCATGTTGATACTCCCACCTTAAAATAGCAACTCATGGAGTTAATTTTTTTCCCTAGAAAAAAGTTGCCAACCTTTTGAAATTAAATCAACGCCAACCAAAAAAGTCGTCGAGCCAATCAAAACTATTGTTATTAACTGATGGTTCGCGTGTTTTTGTGGTGTTTTTAATTTGTTGTTATTTTTGTGATATATAAACTTTCAAAACAATAGGTATTAACAAGGCCCCTGTATTTAGTGCATAATTGTGTTATAGCGAGAAAAGTGCGCCAGAGGATGCATATCTTTTTCAACAGGCAATGGTGCATTGTTTATTAAGATATTATTTATAATAATTATTATAATTTAGTATATTAAGGTACATGTTGTATAAAGCATCATTTTATAGCACGCATCCGTGTTAAAAAGAGCCGCTCGCAGCGAGTTTTATAACGGGACAAGTGTGCTTACTGCTTTATAAAATATGTACTTTATACTATTTTTTTTATTTTGTATTTTTTTCAATAAAAAAATACATAGGGTAAACATACCAGTTATTGGACCCATGCGAGCTATTGGACACCCAATTATATCAGCATAAAACAAGAATTCTGTATTCAGTAGTTCGTTAAGTTTTGTTGGGATGTCGCCATTGTACTATTAGTATCAATATACTCATATCTGGAGTTCTGCACCGAAGCATACCCTTCGGTTGTTGGATTCCATCCAAAGGAGAGCCGTTCGTCTAATCGGCGACCACGAGCTGACTAAGAACCTCGACAGCTTAGAACATCGAAGACAGGTTGGTGATTTGACTCTCTTCTACAGATATTTCAATGGCAAGTGTTCGACAGATATTGCCCGCTCGATTCCACCTAGAGTAATGCATAGCAGAAACACACGACGAACCACTGCCGCCCATCCCTATGTGGTTCAACTTAGTACACCCCGAACATCATTGTTTTAGAACTCTTTCATTTGGAGGACGTCATCTTTGTGAAACGGCCTTTCTGAGACCGTGTTTCCAACCGAAATATAACCTCCAACGATTCAAGAAAAACGTGAATCGCTTTCTTCGCACACGCACCGCTCCCAGAGCGCCTTAAAGGATTTTTCCTATAATGCTTGTGCTAAATCATAAAAAAAAAAAATATTGACATAAATTACATTTGATTGATGTTTCTGTTTTGGCGCCAAATGTGACATTCTTTGGTCATGCACAAGAAATACGGTTTTCTTAAGTTTATATTAAGAAGTCTTAGGTAAATTTTAGTGTCATAATTAGTGGTGAAATTGTTCCAAAGTGCTCCGTATAAATATACAAGGTACTGGTGTAGTAAAGCTAAGTATTTTTAAGGTTTAAATCAATATATTTAAATTAGGTTATGTATTACAAGTGTGTCCAATAACTGACCTAAAATATGATTGTTTTCAGTTGCTGGACACCTGTCCAATAACTGCATTTTGCAAAGCTAGTACAGTTTTTGTGTGAACTGTTAGTGCGTCTTCTCTGTTTCCGGCATATCCGATTTTGGGTCACTATTCACAGTGTAGCCAGTTATTGGACGCCCGTCCAATAACTGGTTACAATCTGTCCTATAACTGAAACATGAGTTTTTTTATGTTGTTAGTTTTCAGTCATGCTCAAGAAAAATGAATATAATTCGGAATCGATGGAAGCTGCGATAAATGAAGTCAAGAATAACAAAACGTCATATAGAAATGCGGCACACAAATACGGGTGTACCCAAATCAACACTGGAATTTAAAATAAAAAATCCTGGTCATAAGGATACATGCGGCCCAAATCCAATTCTTTCAGCAAGGGAAGAGTCTGATCTTGTACTGATCGTGTCTGATCAAGAACCAAAAGAAATTGACAATAAGAAAGGTAATGAAATAAACGTACAGAAAAATAATGACAGCAAATTGTGCGATGACTCGAAAAAAGTAGAAAATAGCGAATGTTATGAAGTAGATGAGCAAGATAAAACCAACAGCCCAATTTGTGAAAACTCGCCGGGAAAAATAGAAAGTGAAGAAGGAATCGATACAGACGATCAATTGAAAACTGATAGCAAAATTTGTGAGGAACCAAAAATGGGAAGTGACAAAGATTTCGAAGACTATGGAACAAAAGTGGGCCAGATGTCAGAAAATAATGCAAATGACGACCTAAACGTCGAAGAACTATTTAGCATGTACCAAAATGCAATGAAAAAATATAAGTGAATATAGTTTAATAAAAGTTTTTGAACACTGATTTTAATTGTTTATTTGCATTGAGTCATAACTTTGCCAGTGTCCATTAACTGAAAATGTTGTGTCCAGTAATTGAATCTTTTGTACAATAACTAACTTTTTGGAGCCTTTTCAGGTTTTTTCAAATTTTTTAAAAGAACTGTAACATTAGGAATATTTAAAACCCGTTAAGTTATAATAGGATATATGTACTAGGATCTGGCATAAGCAGAATAATGTCCGTTGAAAAATACTCCAGTGGCAGCGACATGAAATTAAAAAAAGCTTAACTGTCCAATAACTGGTATGTTTACCCTATTTAAAAAGAAAACCCTTCAAATTTTGTAAATTTGTATACGTTATGTTGATAGTAATACTATTAAATTATTTATCATAGTAGTCTTTGTTTGTACCAGACGTCAACAGAATAAAACATTTGATTGCTATTATTACATTACCAACCTTTAAAACATAAAAAACGATTTCATAACAAACTTGTTCCGATACTGAAAACGATTTCGTAATAACTAACTCATATGAAACAAAATTAGAAACAGAAATTTCTAAAATAGTTTATTATGTCCAGATATTATTATTAGATCATTTTTTTGACCTTTCAAAAAACCCTGTATTTTCAAAGTTAGCGCGCGTCGATCGCTATGAATGCATTTAGGAATGAAGGGATCATTGTAGCAGCTCAAAACTTAGCAGAAACATATAACAAAGAAATGAACTGATTCAGTTCAAGTTTTGTTTACCATGAGATTAAAAAAAATTACGACGAATATTTCTCTCATGTGTAAAAACTACCATATGAAGCGGGAACTTTTCGACGAAAATTGCCCAGTAGGTGCGAAAATGTCCCGCCGAAAATTTCCCTATAGGTCCGTATCTGAGTAACAATAATTAATATTTACAATAGCACCTTGTAGGTGTATTATTGTGTTGATATTATGTATTTGTCATTTTGACATACCTAAATCAAATTTAAAAAGTCGTAAAAATGTCGCGATTTGGAAGTGATTCATAAAGTTTATCTTTAAAAAGTTCTTAGAAAAAAGAAATAACATAAATATTCCGTGATTGTTTTTAATTGTTAATCCTTTCTGGAAAATGGGCAAGTGGTATAAGAATATCCCTGTCGGAAAAAATATAATCACTCGGTGGACCTCAACGGAAGCAAAAAAGTCAGGTTTAGCGACTGAAAAGGTTAAAATCACCAACCACTCACTGCGTGCAACAGCTGTTTCGAAATTAGCAAAGTAAGGGGTTGAAGAAAATACGCTAATAAAAATTACTGGACATTCCAACCCAAAATCCATAAAGCCGTATCTTCAACTAGACGAGGAACACCACTCTAATATAGTAGAAAAAATTAGGGAAGACAATGATAAGGCTAATCATAACCCAGAAACTAATATCTGTATGCCAGGTTCTACAAGTTCTAATTCAATGGCAAACTCACATACATTAACAAGTAATGCAGCAGACTCCAAAAATAGTAATTTTTACAATAATTGTGTTTTCCACTGCAATTCATGCAATTTTTAATTTGTTTATTTTCATATAATTAAATATAACGTTTAAATAAAAATATTAAATTTTGTGCTTTCATTTCACGTACTCGAGAAATATTCTACCGAATTACATTCGTGCATCAAAATAGACCTGATAATTTTTCATTCAAGCATGTTGTCAGTAAAAAACTGGATTCGGTTATTTTCATATTTTGTTTAAAGAACCCTCCACCTTCGGTGTCGGGCGAACAAACCCGAAGCAACTCCACTGATGACACTGCAGCGCATTTAAACCAACTGTTGGTGTCTCGCCTTGCACAGATTGTACTGCAATTTTTTTTTAAATTACTAATTGTTTACGGTGCCGTTTGTTACGTGTCCCTTTTACCGTTATGTGTCCTAATTTGATAATTTTTTATTTGTTTTTTTACCATTATGACTCGTGGAGCCCACATTAACTAGCCCGTAGGAAGGAAATATATTTTCCGAAACGTCGGCAAATTAAAATTTGGATTTTATTTGCTCCCTAAGATCCTTAAACCCATAAAAACCGCCTACATTAAGTTAAAAATAACATATATCAAATTAAAATATGATATTTCTAAAACCCAATCATAATACTCATATTAGCATATTTAGAAACATAATAATATATGGCATAGACTTAAATCTTAACTTTGTATTTATTTTTTAATAATGTTAATAATATAGTTGTTCACAGCAATATTAATAAATCATGTTATAGCTTTAAGGTATAATTTATCCAATGTCAGTGTGATGACATTCCAATCATTCCATACGGCGGTAAACGTCGGTCTCTTTGAGACTGTTTACCGCCGTATGGAATGTCATCACACTGACGTTGGAATAACAATATATCTAATACCTTAATGATGTTGAGTTCTTTTCATTTTTCTCGTCTCATGAATTCATCAATAATTTCTAAATACTGTTTAATTGGATACTTGGTAAAAATGCGGTTTTTGCATGATAATAAAAAAAAATTCCCCGGTGGGTCCGCGCCACAGGTTTATCCTAGAGGCCAACAGATTCCTCAATCCGGCCCTGTTCCTATCAGTATTCACTAATAATTTTTAATTTTATTACACCCTAAATAAATAATGCAACTCAAATATACATAGTACACAAATAAAATGATGTTTCTTTAATCCCATATAAAATAAAATTATTTTAAGCATTTTTTTAATACTATAAAAATTAACACATTTAAATTAATAACAATTAAATTTATAACAGCCGAAAATTTATGACTTGACAATGGAAAGGAAGTGACATTGCATTAAAATTTTTTTTTTAAATTTGTGATGGGTTGATAAAAGAAACCTAATCTATATGACTAAATAAGCCAAACAAATAGAATACATTTTGTTCGATAAAGTTTGCATTGGTTTCATATTTGTATTTTAGTTATCAAGGTTAAAAAATAATTGAATCGGTTATTTCAGAAACAACCTAAGTCACATTTGGGCCATTTCGAGTTATCCGTTTCGGCAGTCACTTTTGGAGGTCACGCATCGTTTGTTGCAGAAAAAACCTAAGTAAAGCTATTCGTATCGATGTAGCGATGCGGCAAAATTCGCGGTTAGTGTTGAAACAACCTATAAGTCCAGGAGTTAGGTTGTTTCACCACTGAACGCGAATTTTCAAGTTGTCAGTTGTGTTTTAATGGTATGTTATGGAGTAATTTTAAGATATCGCTCCCTAAAACTTCAAAGGAGCTTGTCCAAATGCCTGCCAATCGAGCTTATAAAGAACGATTACCAATTCTCGAAGCAAAAAAAAAATGTAAAAAACATTACTTAAGTGGGTGGTGGAGCCACATAAAGCATTTTATGAAGACAATTCACCTATAAAACATCGACAACCAAAGGGAAAAAATAAGATTATACTGTGCTTCCTATCGCGAATTTTCAAGTTGTCAGTTGTGTTTTAATGGTATGTTATGGAGTAATTTTAAGATATCGCTCCCTAAAACTTCAAAGGAGCTTGTCCAAATGCCTGCCAATCGAGCTTATAAAGAACGATTACCAATTCTCGAAGCAAAAAAAAAATGTAAAAAACATTACTTAAGTGGGTGGAGGAGCCACATAAAGCATTTTATGAAGACAATTCACCTATAAAACATCGACAACCAAAGGGAAAAAAATAAGATTATACTGTGCTTCCTATTGTAACGAATAAAGGCCTTATTAAAAATTATATGCTTTGATTACAGGGATTTTATTTCAGAAACAACCTAAGTCCACTTTTTATTTATTTATTTAGGGATTAATGATATCAAATGCAATATTATTTTTTATTTTAATTTATTGCCCAATATGTACCACTTCACATCGAAAAATTATAGTATAGTTAAAAAAAGCCATATGGTTAGGAAACGTTTTTCTTGTTTCCTGAAAAACTATAAAATGTGACTTAGGTTATTTCTGAAATAACCGATTCAATTAAAATGATTGGTAATATTTAAGGTTTATTTTAATGCCAGTAAACGTTAACTCAGCCAGGTGTTAAATTTAAAAATTTTGCAGATATTTCAAAATGTTTTCCACTCCACAAAAAGAATCAACATCAAAAAACTTTCAAAATATTTTAATGTAAAATTATGGATTGAACAACTTACCTGTAAGGAAGTTCAAATACTAATTATACTTCTATTGGACAAGTCCTCCTAGATCACCCTGTAGTAGTTGATCTCTAGACGTACTACTACAGGGTGATCTAAGTATAATTAAGGATTAAACTACTTACCTGTAGGGAAGTTCAAATCCTAATTATACTTCTATTGGACAAGTCCTTCTAGAGCACAATGTAGTTATTGGTCTCTAGACGTACTACTACAGGGTGATCTAAGTATAATTAAGGATTAAACTACTTACCTGTAAGGAAGTTCAAATCCTAATTATACTTCTATTGGACAAGTCGTCCTAGAGCACCCTGAAGTTGTTGGTCTCTAGACGTACTACTACAGGGTGATCTAAGTATAATTAAGGATTAAACTACTTACCTGTAAAGAAGTTCAAATCCTAATTATACTTCTATTGGACAAGTCCTTCTAGAGCACCCTGTAGTTGTTAGTCCCTAGACGTACTAGGGTGATCTAAGTATAATTAAGGATTAAACTACTTACCTGTAAGGAAGTTCAAATCCTAATTATACTTCTATTGGACAAGTCGTCCTAGAGCACCCTGTAGTTGTTGGTCTCTATACGTACTACTACACAGTGATCTAAGTATAATTAAGGATTAAACGACTTACCTGTAAGGAAATTTAAATCCTTATTAAACGAAATTGGACACGTCTTCCTACTTCCTAGATCACCCTGTAGTATAAGTCACTTGCTTTTGTGCTCGCCAAGAAGTGTAATTGATATATAGATGTTTTATTAATATACAAACATTGGGAAGCATATTTAAACCTATTTTAAAATACTGCTACACTATTTGGGAATTTGTAAGATTTATTAATATCACATTTATTTGATTTAAGACCTAAATTATTTTTTTATGGGAATGTTTAAAACATTTTGCCAGAATTTTATGCGTATAGGTTAATTTACGAGAAATTTATTTGTTTTTATATATACAGGTTATCTTTTATAGCGTTTATGGGAATATTTTTAAGCTGAATGTAAAGAAAAATCTTGAAAATTCTACAGCTTAGCCATGTATACACACAGGGTTTAAGAGTTGTGATAAAGAGATGGATCAGCCATTTATACAGAGGACCGCTTACTTGATCAATAATCGGTCGGACACGTCAATTTTATTTTTTTATGGGTTTATTTTGTGATCCAAACTTCTTTTTTTTTAAATGATACGCATTATATATTTTTATATTTTAAGATTCTGAGATTATTTCTGATTCTGTGATTTTTTTTTAAATTTTCTACTAGTAAAATTATTTATAGTTTACTAATGATATCAAATTATCATGCTTTAGGGAAATTACAACGGAAACACTGTACGGACGTTTTTACTACGAGTGACGCAGAATTTTTGATCTTCATTTATTATTTAACGTTATAGTGTTGGTGAGCTGTGTTTCAAAAATTGCGTTTTTTGATTAAATTTTAGTGTTTTTTCGAAATATAACTAGTTAGTGCTATTTATTATTATTTACAATGATTCGCCAGTGCGTGGTCTGTATGTGACCGGACTATCTAACCTTGTCCAGCTTTAACTAGGTACTGTGATTTCAATTATGGGCCATGCCTTGACGTAGCAGATAGGAATAGGATACAAATGGTACAGAATACATGCTCACGCCTTATTTTTGGATTTCGAAAATTTGATCATATTTCTCATACGTTTAAATATCTCAAGTGGCTAATAATGAACAACCGTAGAACTTTACATTTGGGGATTTTTTTGGTTAAAACTCTAAATAATCCGGCTCTGCCTCTTTATTTAAAAAGTAGGTTTGTATTTCGTGAAATTATACATTAAATTCCCGTGACATGAGGTTTCCTAATAGGTTGACGGTACCTCAGCATCAGAGTGTCATGTTTCAGAGATCATTTACCTACAAGTCTGTAAAATTGTATAACTCGTTACCTAATGAAATGGTTTTCCTTGACAATAACAAATTTAAATTGCAATATAAAAATTATCTTCTCAATTTTCAAAATGAACAACGTCCTTAATTATTTTTGTTAAATTATTATTTTTATTATTGTTTTGTTGCTCATTCTTCGAATCATGCATTTGTCGTTCCATAAGCTTAGAATATAGTGTATTTTTCTTTTTTCTAGAATGTTAACTATTTGAACAAATTTTTTAAAATTTCTCCTTTCTACGAAATTTATACAGGGTGTTCATTTGAAAACTTCCCACCTCGATTTTCCTGCTTTAAAATGAAAATGTGGAAAATCGCTCGAACCCGTCGATTTTTATTTCGAGGGGGACTTTTTTTGCGTATATTGTCAATCTTGTTACTTCAAGCCCCTAGAAGGGAGGGGGGGGTAAGATCTGAATCTTAAATGGATACCCCTATTTTATATAATTTTTTTGGATTCTGCATAAAATTCTGAACATTTTTTAATAAAAGCATTGTTAGTCTATACCTAACAGTTTCCGAGATATTTACCCTTGAAAAATGACATTTTTGAACTTTGATAGCGTCTAGCTTTCTAACTGTACGTCTTAGAGCAAAACGGCTTACATGTCCCTATCTTCGATTTTAATTATCCTGGGGCCGTTCAAGTATTACGTAAGCACTATGGGGGGGTGGGGGGGTCTTTGTTTTGCTTATTTTGGATGACATGGGGGGTAGGGGAGTCTAGATGATGATTACGTCATCGGTAGTTATTTACTTTTTTACACGAAAATTTAATATGTGTACCAAAAATTTAAAATAAGTTTGTTATGTTCGTAAGATTATAATATTTTTGTCCCTTACTCTATGTTGAATACTATATCAGTAAAATCTAATCTCTATCCTAAATCTATTTTCTTATTTTTAAAATTATAATTAAAAAAAAAAACATTTATAATTGAAAAATGTTTACGTAAGCATGGGGGGAGGGGGTAAGAGCTTTGCTTACTTTTGCTGACAAGGGGGATGGGGGGGTAAATAATTGTAATAAATCTGCTTACGTAATATTTGAACGGCCCCCCTTCCAATAGGGTGAACTTTTGGTTAAATCGGATGTAAGAAATATAGTACCCCTCCTAGGGGCTTGAAATAACAAGATTGACAATATACGCAAAAGATGTCCCCCTCGAAATAAAAATGGACGGGTCCGAGCGATTTTCCACATTTTCATTTTAAAGCAGGAAAATCGAGGTGGGAAGTTTTCAAATGAACACCTGTATAATATCTGTACAATCATAATTCTTTATATTTCTTTTTTATTACTATTGTTTTTGAGGCTAGACTGCGCCCAGCTTTTGCTTGTCTGCCTATTATTATTCGTCTTTGTAATTGTTTTCTTTATTCATTATAATAAAAGACGTTTATTAGTACCTATAATTATTATTTTATTAAAATATTGTTATATATATTGTATTTACTAATTTATTTTTTATCATAAACTTAAATTAGACTTGCCTATTAAAAAAAATTAAAATCCCCAATTTGTGTGTACTTTTTTTGCTCCTTTCTGTAGCGTACTACTGCAGATCGGACCTCTTTTACCTTTGGTTAGACTGTATACATGATACATTTTTCCATAAAAAAAAATAGGTGTCAAATTGGTGGGTAATAAATAGCCAGTAAAATATAGTAAATTATTATTTTATTCTTTTCTACTAATACGAAAACTTTAAGGAAGAGATAATGATGCATTTAAAAGTTTTATTACCTTTAAAGTGCCAATTTTATTAACACAACCGCAAAACAGATTTTTTTGTTAAATTTTCTGCTAAGAGGAAAACCATATTATCTATTATTAACTCTGTGTATTTTATGACGCCGAATGTCAAATATAATTACCATAATACCATAAGCATTTTGTTTATTTTTAATTAGGTATAAAAGAGAAAAAATAAAGTAATAAATTTTGAACATGCATACAAACGATCATCGACAATGATGTTTTAAAAACTCGGCAACAACTTTTGACCGACATTTTCCTCGCTAATGTATAAATTTTTAGTTGTTTACCCTCCCTAAAGGATAATACAATCACAAAAATAGCAGTGGCGGCTCTACCATATGGTCATTGAGTCAATGACCTCTCAAAAATCTTGAAAAATATATCAGGAAATACGTATTATGTGTTTTATTAAATTATTTTGCTCGTAAATATAATTAATTTAACTTTTAAATACCCCTTATAATATTTTAACCGTCCCTCGTAAGCAAACCCGGGCATTGTACGGGCAAAGTACCCGAAGATTTCCCAGCGACCGAGCGGTAGCCGAACGTTAAAGCAAATTAGATTTACTAACGCTGGTCGGGTCATCAACCGCACCGCAGCACTCCGCAGCCAGCGTAAAAATAGTTCAGAGGTTGGTCGACAGTATTGTTTTGATTTGAGTTTCGGATATTTTCCTTAATCAAAATTGGTTTTGTTTACTGTTTTTTTGTAACAATTTAATAATTTCCAATTTTTATGACCCGTGTGTGAATAAATGTCGGTATTGCAAAAAACGAAACAACTAAAAAGTGTTAACGAACTTAATTTCGTGATAAAATGTCTAGTTACATTTGGCATTATCATAATTATTACTGGTGGTTTCGTTGAGGTATACAGGGTGACCCGTAAAGTTCGCATCATATGGAATTTTTTTTTGTTAATAACTTTATTCGAAATTTGACTTTGGCATCAAGTTCTGCTTCGATCGAGATGAAAATTAAGCAAAAAAATTGTAGTCACGTGATTTGCATTATCTGTCAAATTTTAATTTTTTTCAAAAAATAATTTAATAGTGGGGTTATTTCTAAAATTATCGAAAAAAGTTATTGGAAAAAGTTTTTTTTAAATGCAGTTTCTAGCCCACATGCAAAATTTTAGCTGCATAGGATAATTTTGATTTTTTACCCATATTTTGTAAATTGCACCACTTTTGCAAAATAAGACTCGACGCAACCTACATAAAACTTCTTAGTTTTGACAAGGCTTTATTTCAGATACATTTTCTTCAAAGTGGCGCCATATTGAATGTGTGTTTTTCTACAAAATCAAAATTGGGCTATTAAAATTTGGTCGCATGTAATGCAAAGTTTATTTGTTTTTGACCCTGTATAAGGTAACTTCATAAAATAAGTATTTTTGAAAACGTAGTTTGTGTTTGAAAGTAATACACCTTAATATTAAGACAAAAAAGAACACAGTGTCATCAGTAAAGTGTTCATTAAGTGGAAAATAAATTTTAGTGGTGGGTGAAAAATCAAAATTATCTTATGCAGATGAAATTTTGCAAGTGGGATAGAAACTGCATTTAAAAAATCTTTTTCTAATAACTTTTTTCGATATTTTCAGAAATAACCCCACTGAATTATTTTTTGGAAAAAATTAAAATTTGACAGATAATGCGAATCACGTGACTACTATTTTTTCGCTTAATTTTCATCTCGATCGAAGCAGAACTTGATGCCAAAGTCAAATTTCGAATAAAGTTATTAATAAAAAAAAATCCCATATGATGCGGACTTTACTGGTCACACTGTATATCACAGCCGTATTTAATATTCAAGAATTTTACGGGAAGTTTTTCTACATAACTTTTTATTGGCTTATTGGAAAATAATAAAATTTGGTGTGCGAATCCACCATACAAGGACTTTAAAAAAAACCTAATACAAGTTTGATGTAAAAATAATAGAAGAGGCAATATTTGAGGGAAGCCTAATTTACATGGAATCTCCCCTGGCCAGGTCACCGGCGTATACAAGGGTGGGAGGGGGGGGGGTAATAGGAGTAATTACCCCTCCCCCCCCAAGATTACTTAAGCGTTGTTTAATTTTTGTCCATACTCCTTTAAGTTGCTATTATCTAGTATCCTAGCCAGGCACGGGGGTACAGGCCCCCCTCCCCCCCGAAACTCGAGCTCTGATTTCGGCAACATAGGCAACACATTAAACATTTCCTAAACTATTACCTTTTCTTCACCTCAATTATTACCGGGTTTGTTTTTGTGCTTTTCTTGAGGATTTTGTGTTGTGTTTTTTATTTTTCCCACTTGAAAACCAAGCACCACGATTCAAAAAAAGGCGTGGCACCCAAAAAATTTTCGCCTGCGGCGCTTTTTTTTGCGCCTTTGGCGCGATCCCGGTGCTCCACCTGGTATAAGGTGTAGTTAATGTTGTCAAAAAACGATAGACTAAGATCATTCTTAACGGCACCTAACGTAAAATAAACGTTATCTACAATTCTCAGACGTAAAAATAGAATGTAAATAATTTTATGTCAGACGACATAAACAGTATTAAACAGTTATTAACGTTATGTCTCTAACAATGTTTATAAACAAATATTATGTAATCGAAATCGCGGGAGCGGAAAATAATTACTAACAGAATAACGGAGCGATTAAAAAATTGTTTTAACGCAGTTTTAAAAATTATATATAATTTAGGAAATAATTTATGAAAATTGGAATCGTATTTATTCATTTCCTATCACGATTGTATGAAAATAATTTTAGCCATAGATAGTCATTCCGATTCACATAATAGGTATTATATTATTTGGCTTACAACAACGACAACAAATATTTGAGAAATTTATACCGTGCGAGCAAAAATTATTTGCATCATAGAGGGCTTATATTAAAAAACGTAGGGCTTGGTTTAGATCACAATGATATGGGGACGATATATCTAACCAAATCTAGGTTAAAATTTTGTCAAATTCATATTATGACATGATATGCCAAACTAATAAGTAATAAAATAAGTAGACAAATACAAAGTAAGAATATACAGAAAGAAAAAGGAAAATAATTATATAAATTGCTGAAATTGGCCACCGCCATGCTCCAAGCATAAATTCACAAGTATCTTCATATTTTCGAAACGTTTGTAACAAGTTCTTCTGTTCTTACAGATGGTCTTCCTGCTCCTTTTTTGTGTTGTATAGAACCTATTTCCCTAAACACAGCCACGGTTCTTTTCAGGCAATGATAAAAATCCCCAGCAATAAAAGCAACGTTAGGAAAATGTTCGTGAAAATCGTCCGTGCACAAACCCGGGTTGTATTGCCACTCACCATTTACTCTAACCCCGTTTCGAAAATACGCTTCAACCATGAATGTTTTGTGCTGTTCCGTGAAGCCCATTGTGTGAATTGTTCAAGAAATTGGAAAAATTAGCGATGAATCAAACTACCTGTAACGACTGTCAAAGATGACGGAATAACTGATTGATTGTTAATTCAGGTAGTTACTGACACCCAACAGGTATTAAGCTCTACGGCTAAGCATTACGTCCTTAGATGCAAGGCCCTCTCTGATGCAAATAATTTTTGCTCGCACGGTATATCACATAATAATATATTTCATAAAATGTACCTAAGAATGTGTAATAAAAATTCTGGAATTAAGTTTAACACAAAAGAACAAAGCGAAATAAGACAAGATATTAAATTGAAAAATACTTTTTGTTACAGGACCGACAAAAATAAGTTTTTATTTCAGAAGCATTCCCTTTACAGGTTTTGACTCTCTTAACAGAGAATGTCGGAACAATATAATTATTTGGATACTCTCATATAAATAAAAAATACTTCTTATTAAATCGAGAAATTTGCCAGAGGATAGTTTTTGGTTTTTTATGGTTCTCAATTAAAAACAGAAAATGTAGCTCCAGTTTATGATAATAATAAGATAAATATAATAATAAAATTTAAAACGCCAACAGAATTTTAACACTAGTAAAGCCAATGATCTGGTACCTATTATAGATGACACATGTCATTTATAAACGCTATTAAATGTGTTGAAAACATCGTTTGTAGAAGAGAGGTGGTGAAGAGCTGGGTGAGGCAAGGAGTAGGGATTACGGTGGATTTACTTTTGAATATGACCTTGCTACTATAGTTTAAAACTAACAAACAAATAACCCAACTTTCTATTTACTCACCCCTAAAAAATAACTGCAGAATTATTATTTTCCGAATTCTCGCATACTTGACACTTGCGACTCATCTTAATTAGTCTCCAAAAAATATCAGAAAACACTAAAAATACAGCAATATTACACAAAACCGATAAACTAAAGAAAATTTGAAACCAAGGAAATACCAAACGAAAATAGGGATGTTCGATATACATCGATGCTTTGAAAACATCGATATTTTCAATGCATCGCTTAAAGCCGAAGCTGATACATCGCTTAAAGCCGAAGCTGATGCATCGCAACTCGGCTAATGATGGTTACAAATTTTTGCATTTCATTTTCCCGGTTAGTTTAATTCTTGATTTACTAATCAGACAACTTTAATTGTGAGTAAATATTGTTCATGTCTCAGTCAAAGCGGCCAATTAAACAATTTTACCGGGATGTTGTTGCCAGAACAATATTAGTTCTTGTAAAGGAAACAGTACGTATAAAACAAATGTCTTTATGAGTTTAAAGAAACCCAAAAAATATTTATAATACAAAACTTGGAAGACTTACACTTTTCATTTTAAACCTAGAATTGACAGAATAAATTAAATCCCCTTAGTGAATGGGACTGTTTAATTATCGGTTTGATTTATACGAAATTTGTTAAAGGTCTGTTGTTATGGATTAAAAGAATTGTATAATATGTAGCAAGTAATATCGAAATTTGCAAACCTTGGAAAATATGTTATTTCTGCACCAAAAAAAAACACTAAAGAGGTAGGTATTATATCAGATATTCCAAGATATTAAAAATTCCTTTAAAAATGTTTGATTGTAGGTTAAAATACCACAAAATAAATGAAGACTTTAAAACAAAAATTATAATTATAAATTTAATTTTTAAAACTAAAGATTTTAAAAACTAATATAAAGTAAACTGAAATGGGATATTTTCCTACAACAAACCTTTCTAATACTATGCTCAAAATATTGAACAGACAAAATTATCGAAGAACATTTTTTTAATATTTTTTAAAAATAATGTAAAATCAGCAAATTTTGCGTTCACTGGTTTGTAGGAAAAAAATTCGCCTTAAAATAAATGAATCATATTTAGTTCTGTTGAATGTGCGAATTTCACAACATAATGCAAATCCAGATTAGAGAAAAACGTGTTCGTCATACATAATTAAGTTAAGGAAATCTACAATATGAAAAATAATGTGATTGTCATTGTGTGAGTAAATTTCAAAAATATAGCCTATAAAAAAACAATAAAAGCTGGTGTATACTTTAATTTATTAAGAGTAATTAATTATTGTTCAGATATTTTATGTATATAAAAACTAAAAAGCATACTATACTTCAAAAATAAAACATTGCTTTCCAAACAAAAAAAAAATCCAATAATTAATATTTAAAATATTTTAGAATGCACAGAAATAATATTTATATAAACTTTATATAAGTTAGATTTTTTTATGGTTTGTTTTTCTTTTCCCCAAAAAAAATGTTCCTCAAGGAACTTTACATAAATAAACACTTTCATTGAACCGAAAAAATAGCAAATGAATTAAATTGCCAAACTTTAAAAATATTCTATTGTTTATATAACTGGACGGTAGGTATGCACATTATTCATTAAAAAATCATAATATTACACTTTAAAATAACGATATGAAATAATTATTATTTATCTCTATAAAATAAAGATTTATGGATTGCCATTTTTTTTTATTAATGACTGTTTGTCAAGAAATATATTACACTTTCAAACTTTCATAACTCGGCTAATGATGGTTACAAATTTTTGAATTTCATTTTCCCGGTTAGTTTAATTCTTGATTTACTAATCTGACAACTTTGTAACTTGAGTAAATATTGTTTGTGAATGTCCTTTATGTATATGTGAAAGTGGCTAATTAGTTAATTATTGTTAAAAACCTTTGTGCAACCTAACATTAGTCTCCCAGTTGTGTTTTCACCGTGTCATTGGTTTAATACGCCATAATATGATGTTTTGACGTTAATTTGATTTTTTTGCAATTAAATCGTTTCACCGGTTAATAATTTTACCGGGATGTTGTTGCCAGAACAGTATATTATTTCTTTTAAAGGAAACAGTACGTATAAAAAAATGTCTTTATGAATTTAAAGAAACCCAAAAAACATTTATTAATGCAAAACTTAGTAGACTTACACTTTTCATTTTAAACCTAGAATGGTCAATTTAGGACAGTTTTAAATTAAATCCCCTTTATTGAATAGGATTCTTTAATTACCGGTTTAATTTGGTTAATACAAAGTTTGTTAGCGGTTTTTTGTTATGGATTAAAAGAATAATTATAAATATAGTAATATAAAAATTTGCAAACCTTGGAAAATATGTGATTTCTGCACCAAAAAAAACTGAAGTGGTAGGTAGTATATCAGATATTCCAAGATATTAAAAATTCTCTTAAGAATTGTTTGGTTGTAGGTTAAATTACCACAAAATAAATGAAAAAAATTATAATTAAAAATTTAACTTTTAAAACTAAAATAAAGTAAACTGAAATGGGGGACTTTTCCTATAACGAACCTTTCTTATACTATGCTCAAAATATTGAACAGACAAAATTATCGAAGACCATTTCTTTAATATTTTAAAAAAATGTAAATTAGCAAATTTTGTGTTCACTGGTTTGTAGGAAAAAATTCGCCTTAAAATAAATGAATCATATTTAGTTCTGTTGAATGTGCGAATTTCACACATAATGCATAATATCCAGATTAGTGAAAAACGTGTTCGTCATTCATAATTAAGTTAAAGAAATCTACAATATAAAAAATAATGTGATTGTCATTATTTGTGAGTAAATTTCAAAAATATAGCCTATAAAAAAGCAATAAAAACTGGTGTAGGTATACTTTAATTTATTAAGAGTAATTAATTATTGTTCAGATATTTTATGTATAAAAAAACTAAAAAGCATACTACTTCAAAAATAAAACATTGCTTTCCAAACAATAAAAAAATCCAATAATTAATATTTAAAAATATTTTAGAATGCACAGAAATAATATTTATATAAACTTTATATAAGTTAGATGTTTTTTATGGTTTGTTTTTCTTTTCCCCAAAAAAAATGTTCCTCAAGGAACTTTACATAAATAAACACATTCATTGAACCGAAAAAATAGCAAATGAATTAAATTGCCAAACTTTAAAAATATTCTATTGTTTATATAACTGGACGGTAGGTATGCACATTATTCATTAAAAAATCATAATATTACACTTTAAAATAACGATATGAAATAATTATTTATCTTTATAAAATAAAGATTTATGGATTGCCATTTTTTTTTATTAATGACCGAATAAAAATACCAGGAACTTTTTTTGTATGAGAAAATAAATACGAAAATGTAATTTTTATTATGTCATAAGGGGAATTAAAAATTGAAAATTTATAACTATTTCTAAGATACTTCTTTGTGATAATAAAATAATAGATTATCATTGTCGACTTATTCCAAATTGATGGTGATGACATGTCAAATATTAAAACATGCCGTATAGTTACTTTACTGTTTTCAAATATCTACAGTGCGAGTTTGTAATTTGAAATAAATTCAGTAAATCCAGTACAGTTATTTTTGAAAAAATGCTTGGACATGGGCTAACATTTTAAGTTATGGTAAATATAATATGATACCTTCATTGAGGAGAAACATAATTATATAATAATTACATGTAAAAAATAGAAGCAGAATTCGCAATCTCCATGAAATAGAGAGTAGATAGTATTTTTATATGGAACAATGATTACCTACATACCTACATATAATAGTCAAAATTAATATGGTCACAGAAACTAAAATCATTATTTTTAAAAGAATTTCGTTATAATTGCCATTGTCGTAAAAAGTTTTAATCAAATTATAAAAATTCATAATTTGTTCTAGTTGTTCACAAAACAATAATAATATTTGACACTCTGGTCCTGTATAAAAATTAATAATTTTATTTGTAATTCAGTTATATTTTTGAACTAATTGCAAGTTGTCGGCAACGGAGAAAAACTTTAAAGAATTAAATTAATTAAAGAACCATTTTGAAAACATATTAAGGTAAGTAATAAAAATAAATCAATAGTGGTTTAATGTTTATGCCCTTAACGTAATCGATATAATACTAATAATAATTTTTTAATTGGAAAATATATTTTTTTTCCCCAATAATTAATTATTTTATCAATTTAATTATAGCCTGTATATTTTAATTAAAACCAGCCTAAAAGTTTATTGAAAAATTAAACATTTAAGGTTTTTACTTTCTAGAGTACTTACGCCTGTCATGAGCCTATCGGCTCCGGTCCCTTCTTCGTCCTTAAAGGTGATATCGGTGTTATAATTAGGCTCCAGGTCCCGAAAACGGGAATCGTTACGATCGACGCGTCCTTCGGTGCCTCCACTAGCTGTCAGGGTATGTTCTGGTACATTGGGAACGTGCTGTTTAAACACCAACGGGGTAAGTTTCCTGGGCCCCTTCCGGCGGTCCGTTCCGCGCCCTGGGCCGCAGCCTAGCGCTCCTAGGGCCAGCGCCAGGGTAACCGCGGCCACCGCGCACCACCTCATTGCCTCACCTGGCCAGCCGCATCACTACATCACCCTAGTACCCGGTCTCGCTGCTACCTAGTTCTAGCTTAGCATCGTCACTCGATTATCAGCCGGTTATTGATTTATTTTAGATACGGTACAACACCTCGCAGGTTTATATACTAAATCTCATCACTTGTAGACCGCGAATATGTGTGTAATCAATCGTTATTCGGCGCGCACTTTGACACTTTGGTACTTAGCTAGGTGCAGGAAAGTACTTAGTTGCACTTGACGTAAGGTGAGGCGAAGACTGGCACCCCACTCGGCCCGCTTGGCCATCTTCGGAGCCTGCGCGCCCATTGGCCAGCGGGCGGGACCCAGGTGAGGCAGATGGTACCTGCGGCTCGCAAATCAACGGTTCTCGAAGGGTTCTTTGGCTTGCGAAATACGCCGTGTTTAAGAACGCCGATGGTACCTCGGCGACTTGAACCGGTCGCTAGGGCCGCGCTGACGTCACGGATTCGCTGTATACTGCACTACTTGATCTTCTAGTTCTTGCGGGCTCATTGTTCTTCCATAGATCTTGGTGGATTTTACATTTTCACCGTTTCTATAAATAAATAGTTGTGACTTTAATGGTTGAGAAACAGTATGGGGGTTTATGAGCTTTTATAAATTAGGCCCCAGGAATTCATGAAACTAACACAGGTTTTAACATTGACAATAGGTTAGATCAGTTATGTTTAACCTGATGAGTTTTAATGGCAACTATTTAAGGGCAATTTTGAGCTATACTTTTCTTGGATTTGAGACTTTTAATTAAAACTCTGTTTATTTTGATCATAGTAAGTTTTTTTTATTTTACCGCCTTTTAACGTGACGTAGAATTTTCTTAAAAATAATGTATTTTGATATTATAAATATTATTTTGTTAACCATAGTTCTATTTATTTTTATTACTTAATGAAAATGAAAGGTAATAAGAATTATTTCCTGTTCTCCGTGCTTTAGAAATAAGTAGAGTCAATATTCCAGATTATTATGACGTCCTAGTTATATTATTAAAAATAAGTACTGACATAAGCCTCAATACCTTTATCAACGGCAACCTATATATCGACGGTTTCCTGCCAAAAGGTCGTATCAACCAAAACATGGTTTTAGAGGATTTAATAAAAACATTTTAAAAATCGGCGGAAAATTTTTACATATCATTTACCTTCAATAATAAATGTTGGTAAGCATATGTTTTGGATACTACTATTTACTTGACGAATTTGGTGAAAACAAACCGTAAAAATCAAAATTTGGTTATACAACCTTCTGGTTCTTAATTTATTAGCGCATAATATAGGAAAAATCAAAGGCTTATACGCAAAATTAAGAACAAGTTTATTAAAAAAAAAAGAAAAACAAACTCTATCGTGTAAGAAAAACTAAGCAAATAGTTATTTACATTACTAGATGCGAAAGTTAATTTTTTGGTGTGAGGAGGTTTTTGAATTGCCGAGGCAAAGCCGAGGTGATTTAATACCTCCGACCACCAAAAAAGGCTTTCGAATCGTGTAATGTATTAAATTTTTTCTACTACTGTTCTCTGATCAATATATTATTAAGTAATAAACTTTAATTTTATTCAAATTAAAATGATAAAATACATTTTTTTTTTCACCTATAAAATAATCCATGACAACTAGTTATTTGAGTATTGTTGACAACTAGTTATTTGAGTACTGTCAGAGTCTGTCAGTTCGATTTTTTTGTCCTGGCACCGAAAGTATTACTTTCGTAGCTAGCAACCTACTTTCGTAGCTAGCAACGGATAATATTCAGGTAACTGTAACATTTACTTTCGTTTTCTTTCGTGTTGCTAGGGCCAGAAAGTTAATTTATTTATACAGTAGTAGAAAAAAGATAATTACAAAGTTGCCGCGACATAAAAATTTATTATCGATGAACCGAAAACGTTTCAATATTGGCACTCTTTATTTTCGCCGCTTTGACAAAATCGTCTCTCTCATTGCTTGTAAACTCATCTCGTCTTCGTTATCTGTATTGTCATTGGTACTTATATTTTGAACGACTGGGAGATTTTTATAAAAATCGTGGTATTCTGCTATAATAGTATTGACTTTCCATAATGCCATTAAATCTTCATACTTTTTTTTAAATATCAAGATTTTTTTGTATATAGGCTTTTGGTGGTTGAAAAATAATTAAGGAACGTCTCCCTTTTCTTAAATTGGTATGGATTTCTTTATATTGCTTTCAGTATTCGCACTTGACAAACATTGAATTCGGAAAATCTTTGCTAAAGAGTAAACATCCAACACTTTTTCAATTTAAAATGGTTGAATCAGTAGCCTTGTGAACATTAAGGTACGCCTTTGCGAAGTTTTAGAGTTTTTGAAATCCAGAAAGTCATTGTATGTCCAGCGATTTACTTTATAAAAAAGAGAGAATGATAATAATAGTGTCAAAACTTAAAATTGCTATATTTTAGACAAAAGTATTTTAATAATTTGTATACACGGCCGCATAAAGAGTCCAATCGAGTTTAGTTGCAATGTTGCAAATTGTGCCGTTTCACGCTATAAAAATATCTAACATTTGTTATTTTTTATTATAGGAAAGAAAGAAAAAACTAAAAGTCTTTCTCCACAAAATTTAATAGAATATAGAAATTTTTAAAGGGTCTCTACATGTTTCGAACGTAGAAACGTTCATCATCAGGAGACATAAAATTTATATAATGTTGATGTTATTAGCAGGAGAGAAAATGGTATAAAACCTTAATGGAGCTTTTATGGCATTGAAAAATTTATATGTAGAAGTGACTTAATATGTATATATTATATAATATGACATATATATTATATAAAAAAGGTTGAGGAGAGTTAACACACGCTGATCTTTTGAAGAAAGTTAGTAAAGGAAGTCTAAACAGCCAAATAAAATGAGGAAGAAGAAAACGGTCTTCTTAAGAGAAGGTGTCGAGTGTTTTTTAAATTTTTTGTAAAATTATTGATATATATATATAGTATAAAGATAAAAATTGCCATTTATTTGTATGTCAAAAATGTTTTGGGGGTTACCCCAGTACCCCAAAAACCATTCTTCAACAATTTTGACATTATGATTTCTACAAATGACAATTCTTATCTTTTACTGTCTTACAGACATATCAATAATTTTACAAAAAATTTAAAAAATCCTCGACATCTTCTCTTTAGAAGGCCTTTTTCTTTCTTCTCTTTTATTTGGTTGTTTAGACTTCCTTTACTAACTTTCTTCA
This sequence comes from Polydrusus pterygomalis, assembly GCA_963969555.1. Lineage (NCBI taxonomy): Eukaryota > Metazoa > Arthropoda > Insecta > Coleoptera > Curculionidae > Polydrusus > Polydrusus pterygomalis. Next base: position 49,031,336 of record OZ018378.1, read on the forward strand.
CATGCTCAGCATGTTTTAACTCTTCTCAACCTTTTCTATATATTTATGTCACTTCTACATTTTAATTTTTCAATGCCATGAAAGCTAGATTAAGGTTTTATACCATTTTCTCTCCTGCTAATATCATCAGCATTATATAAATTTTCTGTCTCCTGATGATGAACGTTTCTACGTTCGAAACATGTAGAGGCCCCTAAAGAATTTCTATATTCTAAAATTTTGTTGAGGAAAACGTTTAGTTTTTGCTTTCTTTCCTATACTTTCAACTGCACTTTAAGCATGGACAACTTCTTCAAATTATTTGTTTATTTTATGTAAAAATCCTTAAAATTATCGTTTTTGAGTTGTACTACCAGAGTACATATATTTATTATACCGTGGTACTACTATCAACGCAACGCAGTGATATTAGAATTAATTTAATCTAATTTATTATTTACTTGTGTTTGTATTCGTTTAATATTTACAGCTTGCTGTAGGGGAGACCGGGGCTAGTTGGCGCAATGCAATTTTGACTACGTTATAATAAACATCGGCAACACTGTATGGTCCTCGGAGACTCGTTGTAGGCAACCAACATTACATACGATAATTCTCGCCTAGATCTCTTAAAGCCTGTTTACATTAGGTGCAGTCAATGCAATTGCAATAAAAAATTGCCTCAAGGCATGCGCTTTGGTGACTTTCTGATCAGCTGATGCAATTTTATTTGCATCGCACGAAATTAGGAATTGTTCTAATTTGATTGCAAATAGCATGCAATTTTAGTGACTTTTCTAGTATTATTTTCAATACCAACCTGAGAACAAAAGTAAACATAACTCTACAAAAGTATTTGTTTGTATTGTGAAGCGTTGGGTGTAGGTTTTTGTGCTTTTATTTAATATAATATATTTTTGAAAGTATAATATGTTTTAATTAACAAAAGTCACAACAAAAAATTACAGAAACACTTACAGGAAAATCAACATAACACATAACCTCTTATTTAATCAGCAGTTTGGGTTGGTAATATCTGTTGTCAAGATACTTGCTTGAAATTATTTGCTTCATAATGTAAACGGTCATGCAATGCAATTAATTGCCTCGCTATAAACTGCATGCAGCGATTGCACCTAATGTAAACAGGCTTTTAAAGTATGGTTGCAGCTTCACGGACTTGATTTTTTGACTATTTATGTAACTTTTCTGTGTTTTACAAATGTATTTATACTTCATAGGTAAGTACTACTACATACACAATAAATATAGAAAATTATACTGTAGACATGGTAAATTAATATTAGTTATTTGCATTTACAAAATATTTTGAGGTTGTGTATTTTGAGAGGCAAATAACTTTACACGTGGGTTTGGGGCAGGTTGGCTCAAAACAAACGGGGTAGGTTGGCGCTGTTTAATGTGTGGAGAAGACTTTAGAAAAAGCAAACCAAAGGAAAATTGGATACGCTGCACTGCTTGTGGTATGTAGGCTCATGAAGAATGTCCAGAAAACAAGTTGTTTTATCAGTGTATCAACTGTGACTCTGATGACGATATGTAAACTTTTATATATCTACGTATGTCTTACAAACTTTTGCTTTGGTTTGTGATATTACTTTAAGTTGTTTTTTATAATAATATGATGTTTTGAATTTTAATATGAAATAAACCTTATTTTCATATTAAACACTGGTTGTGCGCCAATTTGCCCCATATGATGCACCAACCAACCCCACACACGGGGTAACTTGGCGCAACTGACATACCAAAATATATATTTTTTTAAAACTGTTTCAACAAACTCATTAATTAAAATAATAAGGTTGTAGATAAGGCTTTAAACTATAATAACACGCCAACAAATATTTTTTAAACGGATCTGAAAGGTGATAAAAAATTTGAACGTTAAAAGTGCGCCAACTAGCCCCGGTCAAACACATTCGATCAGAGTTTTGTGTTAGGTTGCCCTTTAACACCTTTTCTTTAGTCGTATGCTTTATCGGCGAACTTTAGTTGCAGCGTGGTTTGGAAGGTAAACTATGGTTGAGTTAGAATGGCCCTGAATGCAGGTGAGAGATTAAAAAAAAAATATAATTTCGAGGTTTCGAATTCGAAAAACTTTTGAGTTGTCAAAACTGAGTAATTGAATTTTTTAAATAATTAACAGTAATAAAGGGGCAGCTCGCACTGCGTTGTAAGCGCGGGCCGAGCCGCCACTGACCTTACTAGGGTGGTAGCCAGTCCCTGGGTAGTCTGTAGGTGCGGGGGAGGGGAGAGCGGATATGAGAGGATTGGATAAGGATGTTGGTAGATAATTCGGCTGTCCTATAATACTTAGAGATAGTTTTTAGTAAGTAGTTGTGAATAGTTTCTAAGCCTAGTTCACGGTGTAAGAGGCGTGTTGGCGTAAATCTTGGGGCGTCGGTAATAATCCTCATGACTTTATTTTGTACTATTTGCAATTTACTATGGTTAGTTTTGCACATATTAACCCAAGCAGGAGCACCGTAAAGCAAGACCGGTCTTATCATTATTTTATATAGACTTATTTTAGTTGAAATGTTTAATTTGCTATTTCTATTAAGCAGGGGATAAAGAGCCGCAACCTGTCCCTGAGCTTTATGAATGCGATTTTGGAGATTATATTTTCAGGTCAGCCTCTTGTCAAAGTTCATTATTTTGCCAATTTATTGAGATATTGTTAATTCTTGGGCGCATGGGTGCAGGTAGTCTTGACTTTGAAAAGTAGACCGCCTGGGTTTTAGCCTCATTGGGACGAATCCTCCAGTCATGCATCCAATCTTCAATTAAATTGATATGATTTTGTATTTTTGTTGATATCCAGTTAGAGCGCCTTGGAGAGGCAGTTATCGCAGTATCATCCGCGAACAGATAAGTTTTAGTAAATCTATACTTAGGAAAATCCGCTGTGTAAAAATTATATAACGGGGTGCTAAGGGAGATCCCTGCGGGACCCCTGCATTAATATTTCGTATGGTAGATGAACAGTTTTCGAATGATACAGCGAATGTTCTGCCCTCAAGGTACGAGGCAATAAATTTAATAATATAGCGAGGGAAGCGTGCCTTGATAAGTTTAAAAAGAAGCCCGTCGTGCCAGACTCCATCGAATGCTTTTCTTATGTCGAAAAAGATGGCGCCAGTTTTGTGGCGAAAATTGAAGCCGGTCGTGATGTCGGCCGTGAGTCTGGTGGCTTGGCGCGCACCGTACAGTGAGCAGCTCGAAATCCGAACTGCTCTGGTGGTAAAAGGTTGTGTTCTGTAGTGAAATTTTTAATGCTTTCAAGCATAATAGATTCTACAACCTTGCCAAGACACGGGAGTAGACTAATGGGTCTGTAACTCGTGGCCGATGTCAATGGTTGAAGCGGTTTTGGAATCAAAATTAATTTGGCGTGTTTCCATACAGATGGAAAGCGACCCAAGCTAGCCCCGGTCTCCCCTACTTTAAGGTTTCGCACTGTGAGAGAAAGCAAGGTATTTTATCTTTGTTTCTCGTGAGACATTTGCTTTCGCTCTCAGTTTTGCACGTGTAATGCCAATGGACAATAAAAATAAAGGCAATATACGATTTATGGTATATTAAATTATAAATTTTATTACATTTATTACATAATAATCGCAGGCTAATAAAATATTTTCACAAGTTCAGGTTGACAGTAGTTAATTTATTTAATGGGTATGTTATAAATAGTTAATAGGCAAAGATAACAAAAATTATTATATTTTTTACAATAATTATTAAGGAATTGAATGAATTTTTTTTTATCTTTGAGGACAAGTTAAGTCATTAAGTTTATTTAATAAATGAAATTTAGAAAAAATTATTGAATATCTAATGCTTATCAAATATACACTGAGGAAAATGATCTAATACAACAAGTTTGCTAAGTTAAGACATAGTTTGTATTGATAGCTTATTTTTTTCCCATATTAAATAAATTGCTGGTGTATCAAACCACCTCAGTGTTATATCGATTTCAGATTTGCTAGAACGGTGTTTTTATTGGTAGTAATCAGTTCCATTAGCAGCACAGTCTTGTTGAATAATGAACTGACTACCTACTTTTAATAAAGCAATTTTATTAAAAAATTAATTATATCTTCTCAATGCGACGCATTTTGTTCCCAGTAAAGCGCTTTCTCTACAATTAAGAAAGCGGACTAGTGTCCCCAAAAACGAATTGTATTCGTTAGAATTATAATCCACAAGACGTTGGTGGGGGTTCGTAGCGATCGGCAATCGCCGTAGTATTAGTTTCAGCGTATTTGTTGCGCAGGTCACATTTGTTCGGAGTCTTCTAGCTCAGTCTAGCTGTCCTGTATGAATTTAAACTTTATTAATCGTACTAATACCTGTTTCAATTAATTTATTTTTTAATTTGTATTAAGGTTTTTTAATCTTTGTATGATGTCAGATAAAGCAATAGAAGATTTTTATTTCGCACAACCCATCATTAGTATTGAATATTATAACCTATGGATGAATCTTACTATCTCAGGAAACCATGTTGCATAATAGATAATCAAAATATGCAATGTTAAACAATAAGAACAATATCACACTAGAAGCTATTTAAATTTTTGAGAACAACAGTACAACTTTGTTAACCGTAGCAACCAAATAGTATTATGAATATTGTTAAGTTTCATTACAACTGCCAGTCGGAACTAATAAAGTATATAAAACCAGATTACACACCCAATAGAACTTGATAATAACTGTGAGTATTCACAGCAATAATAGCAATAAACCATTCTATGGTAGCATTACGTCCTATATCCTATTGGCTAAATTACCGTGATATTATCACTACACAACGGTCTAGCATTTTTCGTGGTCTTACAGTAGGAAAGCGTGTTGCTGTCACATATGCTATTAAACAGTTCGTCGCCCTTCTCACCTCTCACGAAGTGACCTAACTAACATATTTGTAAAAATTGAGATATTTTGGGGTCTAACTGTTCTCATGTAACTCTTTTGTCTCACAAAGTGTCATATCTCCATGTCTGATGGTAGGACCTGCACAAATTAAAATACATACGGACTATCTGCATAAACCCAACATAATATTCACACGTATCGACCTATCAAAAGTTAGGTTCCTCCTAAAATATCATAATTTAATAATAACACGAACAGACCAATCTTCAGACAGGTCTATTCCTGAGAAAAACTATTTACTTATTACAGGTTCAGTTGTCGAGAGCTATTAAGGAAGAGAGCAGTGTTTGTATTATTTCTGCAGTGTTTAATTATTGGTATTGGTATTTGTTTTTATTTTGTCGTGTATTCTTTTAATTTCTTTAAGATTTTTTGAGTCCAATCACGGACAAAGTGAAGGAGACTCTGTCCACAGCGCGATCCATACGGCAATATCTGGAGCTGGGGATATTTGAACTCTTACAGTTACATATGACATTAGCAAGAAGAAAGCAACCTTATTTAGTTGAGCCCATGAATTCTTTAGACTTTATTGATTTTAAGAAACTATCGCAAGAATTAAGAATACTCTCTGTTAGAATGAGCGAAAGAGGTTAAAATGTCAAATGCACGGAAATGAGAGAGTTTATGGTTACAAAAGATGAACCCACGAAACTTTTTTTTAAGTTCAGTCACTGGTATGATAATTATGATGCCATAGAACTTGAAAGACTGAAAATAAACATAAGGAAATCAAAGCTTCAACCATTAAAATAAAGGGCCTGTTTAACTTACCAAAAAAAAAAATACCATGATTTAGTTTCCCTATATGAAAGCCTTACGCCAGTGATTCGTCTGCCCGATATTCAACAGTTTTATAAAAACTTACCCCATGAAGAAAATTAGTTACTTACGATCGTTTTTTTTTTAATTATAAAATTAAACCTAATGCTAATAAATTAAAGAGCTCTTGGTTTTGTAAACCCAACGTTTTATAGTTTTGAATATTTTAATTAAAGTTTAATACAAAAATTACTGTTGTTTTATTATTCAATAGGATGTAATTTTTTGCTTCATTTCAATTTATAAATTTCTAAAATTTTACAAAACTGCGGCTTAACTAACATAACCCGACAAATATTTCTCACGTAGTGGCATATCTACAAACATAACCAAAAATACAAACTATGTGTAACTTCTTATAGGTGATACTATCATTGACTTATTGTAAGCTATATTAGCTAACTAAATACAAAAGAAAAAAATTCATAGCTTTAAAGCTAAATCGACTGCGTTGTCTTAAACCCAACTAATTTTCGTTTTTTAGCTCTCCTGTAAAATTTGCCAAATGCTAGTTACGTCCCTTCGTTAGAAAGGCGACGAGTTGTATAAAGAGTATGCGAATTATTATAAGGAATAGACGGCTTTTTTCTTAGTGTAATTTGCAGGAATTAAGAGTAGTGACGCAGCCTGCAGTGTAGAAGCTCCCTAATAAAAATTATTGTTGTCATAGTTATGTTAGACAGATTATTGATTGTTGTAAAAATATTTGACAATATACTTTTGAAAATGCTCTAATAAAAGTGTATAAATAATTAACACAGAAAAAGCAGTTTACTTTAACACAAGAACATACCATTGCGGTTCATTGGTCCTTCGAGCCGGATCAATGAACCGCAATGGTATGTTCTTGTGTTAAAGTAAACTGCTTTTTCTGTGTTAATTATTTATACACTTTTATTAGAGCATTTTCAAAAGTATATTGTCAAATATTTTTACAACAATCAATAATCTGTCTAACATAACTATGACAACAATAATTTTTATTAGGGAGCTTCTACACTGCAGGCTGCGTCATTCCGCCCACCTTGGAAGCATACTGTCTTTCAATAATTAGCAGAAAATTCATACAAACTTAGTCTGATATTGGTAAAGCACATAACTTGCGCACTGCTCGTTTAAAAATACCCTTAGACGTTTTCACCGTGGCTACGCGCACTACTCCATCTTGTCCTGGATGGAGTTCTTGTACCCTTCCCATGGACCATGACAAAGGTGGCATGTTATCTTCGACTAATAACACCATAGCTCCAGGAATAAGGTTGTCAGCTCTTGATGCATATTTACGAGATCGCACTTGTAGTTCGGTGATATAGTCCTTGCACCATCTTGCCCAAAAATGCTGCATTAATTGTGTAAGCCGTTGATATCTGTTTAAATGTCCAGTATTCAGTTCCTTTAAATCAGGCTCAGGTATGGCTATAAGGGAGCTGCCAATTAAGAAGTGGCCAGGAGTAAGAGGATTTAGGTCTTCAGGATCAGAAGATAAGGGAGAAATGGGACGGGAATTTAGGCAAGCTTCTACCTGCACCACAACCGTATTAAACTCCTCATAAGTTAATGAAGCATTTCCAACAACGCGTCGTAAATGATATTTAATAGCGCGTACAGCTGATTCCCATACACCGCCGAAATGTGGTGATCGGGGTGGGATGAAATGCCATGTGATATGCTCCGAAGAAAAATTATTGTTGTCATAGTTATGTTAGACAGATTATTGATTGTTGTAAAAATATTTGACAATATACTTTTGAAAATGCTCTAATAAAAGTGTATAAATAATTAACACAGAAAAAGCAGTTTACTTTAACACAAGAACATACCATTGCGGTTCATTGATTGTAACCAGTCTCATACTATAATTACTTGTGATAAATTTTTGAACTTGTCTCCTAAACTAAGATATATTGAGATTAAAAAACATAAGTTATGTACCAATTGTCTTAGTATTGACCATCCTTATCATTCATGTAATATTACAAAAAACTGTCCTCTTTGTAATAAAAAACATCATGTTTTACTACATTTTAATAAGGATTCAGGGAACACAAAGATACATGATAATGGTTATAATAGGACTTCTAACCCTGATATACAGGGTGATACAAACGTAAATAAATCTGTCTCCGTTCACTCTACTTATAGGGATAATCAGATTTTGTTGTCGACAGCTGTTATTTTTATTTCTGATATTTTTGGGAAACAACATAAGTGTAAAGTACTTCTTGACTCAGGTTCGCAAAGCAACTTTATTACGAAGGAGATGTGCGATAGGCTTAAACTGAATAAACAAGAAATAAATGTTCCAGTTTCAGGTTTGAGCCATTCTTGCACAAATGTTTCTCACAGAATTGAGACATCTATTTACTCTAGATTTAACAGTTTTAAAACAGATCTTTCTTTTCTGGTAGTTGAGCAAATCACAGATAGTTTACCATTAAATTATGTTAGTTTTGATAACATTCAGTTACCCAGTAATATAAACTTAGCTGACCCTTCATGTAACGTACCCTCGAAAATTGATGCTCTTTTGGGAGCTTCTGTATTTTGGCAATTATTATGCATTGGTCAAATTAAGCTAAATAATACTCAATTAATTGTTCAAAAAACCAAGCTAGGTTGGGTAGTTTCCGGTCAAGTTTTTTCGGGTTATTGTCAATCAAACGAAACTATTTGTAATTTTTCCTCAAATATTGACATACAAAAACAACTTGAAAATTTTTGGCAAATTGAACATTGTCAACCCAATTCTATATCTAATCCAAAATGGTCTTTAGAACAAAGGACTTGTGAAGATACTTTTGTATCTACTCACGTGCGTGAACAAAATGGTAGGTTTTCTGTTAAATTGCCTCTAAAGCATGATATATCTGAATTAGGGTCATCTAAGCAAATGGCAATTAAAAGATTCCATGCTGTGGAAAGGAAGCTACAGAAAAATCCAGAATTAAATCAGGAATATATTAAATTTATGAGTGAATACGAGTCCTTAGGACACATGTCTCATTTTAATCCTGACACCAAACCAGATAGTGTAAACTATATACCACATCACTGTGGTATAAAAGAATCTTCCACAACCACAAAGGTTAGAGTGGTATTTGATGCTTCTGCCAAAACTGATTCTGGCGTATCATTGAATGACATACTTATGACCGGTCCAACTATCCAGCAAGATTTGTTTTCCATAATGCTACGCTTTCGAAAACATTATTATGCAATAACTGCTGACTGTAAAAAGATGTATAGACAAGTAAATATACAAGAGGATCAAAGATTTCTACAGGGCATAGTATGGAGACCTGACCCAACTGAGTCTTTAAAGTCATACATTCTTAATACAGTGACTTATGGCACTTCCAGTGCACCTTTTTTGGCAGTGCGATGTTTACACCAGATTGCTAAAGATGCCCAGAATTTAAACCCTTTTATAGGTAATATAATAAAAAATGACTTTTACATTGATGATTTGATTTCTGGCGCTGATACGGTGGAAAATGCACAAAAAATTAAAAGGGAAGTTACTGAACTGTTGAGCAAAGGACAGTTTGAGCTACATAAATGGAGATCCAATAACTTATCGCTGGTTCATGACGAATCGCAAGACAACATACCTTTAAACTTTTCTGAAAATAACGAATCCAAAACTTTGGGAGTTATGTGGAATAGTGAACATGATGAACTTCAATATATGTTTGAAACAGCATTTTTTAAGCACCAGTATATAACTAAAAGAACTATTTTAGCTTACATTTCTAAGTTTTTTGATCCTTTGGGTTTAATTGGACCTTTAATTATTCGGGCCAAAATTATGTTGCAACAACTTTGGCTATTGTCACTCGATTGGGATGAGAGTGTTCCAATGCATATATACTCATATTGGAAACAGTATCAGAGTGAATTACAAGCATTGGAAATTATTTCTGTACCTCGAAATGTGATATGCTACAAACCAGCTAAAGTTGAACTTCATTCATTTTGTGATGCTTCTGAGGCTGCCTATGGTGCTTGCATTTATATAAGGTCATTAGGTGAAAATGGGCAATGGTCTCTGAATTTGTTGTGTGCTAAATCAAGAGTAGCACCCTTGAAAAATGTTACACTTCCACGATTAGAACTTTGTGGAGCCTTGCTAGCAGCGCGATTAAGCAAGATTTCTATTAAAGCTTTGGATATGCAGATTGATCAGCTATTCTTCTGGTGTGACTCCAGTATAGCTTTGACGTGGATTTTGGATGAACCATGCAAATGGAAAACATTTGTTGGAAATCGAGTGGCTGAGATACAAGATCTTACCAAGAAGGATGATTGGAGACACGTACGATCTGAAGATAATCCCGCAGACATCATATCCCGAGGAATCAGTCCTACTGAATTAATGAGCTCTAAACTTTGGTGGCAGGGCCCAAATTGGTTGAAATATACAATTAACCAGTGGCCTACTAGTTTGCCAATTAAAATATCAGAACCACTTGAGAAAAAGGTAAGCACCAGAGTGTTGGTAAGTTTTGAACCAGATTTGACCTTATTTCTGAAATATTCGTCTTTATTTAGATTACAACGCGTTATAGCCTATGTTTTGCGTTTCAAAAATAATTCTTTAAGACAATCGCTCCAGAAAGGTCCTTTAGCTGTCAAGGAACTTGAAAATGCTTTAAAATGTTTAGTAAGATTGGCTCAAACCCAAACCTTTGCAGATGAAATTAAAAATTTGGGAAACCAAAAATGTGTCAGTAGTAAAAGTAACATTTTAAATCTAAATCCGTTCTTGGATACTGAACAGTTGTTAAGGGTAGGTGGTAGACTGAAACGCTCAGATTTCGATTATGATCAAAAGTTTCCTCTAATTTTACCCAAAGGTCATCCTTTAACAACACTAATACTTACTCATGAGCATCGAAAAATGCTTCACGCGGGCTCTCAAGCTTTATTGGCTAATATACGCACGCGGTTTTGGCCAGTCTCTGGGCGTAATGAAGTACGTAAAGTGCTTAAAGGCTGTGTTGTTTGCTTTAGAGCCAAACCTATTACTATTGAAACTTTATTAGGTCAACTACCTGAATACAGAGTAACCCCTTCTCGACCATTTTTTAACTGTGGTATTGATTATGCTGGTCCATTTCACATAAAGATAGGTTTACCCAGAAGTAGGAAAACTACAAAGGTATATTTATGTATCTTTGTATGCTTGGCTACTAGGGCTTTACACCTGGAACTTGTGATCGACCTTACAACTAACGCTTTTCTTAATGCATTTAAGCGATTTATCTCGCGCAGAGGTAAATGTGCGCATATTTTTTCTGATAACGCCACAACGTTTGTAGGCGCCAATCATGAATTGACTAATTTTTTTAATCAAATAAGGAATCAAAACGTATTTTGTGATTTTTTTTCTTTATTAGAGCATTTTCAAAAGTATATTGTCAAATATTTTTACAACAATCAATAATCTGTCTAACATAACTATGACAACAATAATTTTTCTTCGGAGCATATCACATGGCATTTCATCCCACCCCGATCACCACATTTCGGCGGTGTATGGGAATCAGCTGTACGCGCTATTAAATATCATTTACGACGCGTTGTTGGAAATGCTTCATTAACTTATGAGGAGTTTAATACGGTTGTGGTGCAGGTAGAAGCTTGCCTAAATTCCCGTCCCATTTCTCCCTTATCTTCTGATCCTGAAGACCTAAATCCTCTTACTCCTGGCCACTTCTTAATTGGCAGCTCCCTTATAGCCATACCTGAGCCTGATTTAAAGGAACTGAATACTGGACATTTAAACATATATCAACGGCTTACACAATTAATGCAGCATTTTTGGGCAAGATGGTGCAAGGACTATATCACCGAACTACAAGTGCGATCTCGTAAATATGCATCAAGAGCTGACAACCTTATTCCTGGAGCTATGGTGTTATTAGTCGAAGATAACATGCCACCTTTGTCATGGTCCATGGGAAGGGTACAAGAAGTCCATCCAGGACAAGATGGAGTAGTGCGCGTAGCCACGGTGAAAACGTCTAAGGGTATTTTTAAACGAGCAGTGCGCAAGTTATGTGCTTTACCAATATCAGACTAAGTTTGTATGAATTTTCTGCTAATAATTGAAAGACAGTATGCTTCCAAGGTGGGCGGAATGACGCAGCCTGCAGTGTAGAAGCTCCCTAATAAAAATTATTGTTGTCATAGTTATGTTAGACAGATTATTGATTGTTGTAAAAATATTTGACAATATACTTTTGAAAATGCTCTAATAAAAGTGTATAAATAATTAACACAGAAAAAGCAGTTTACTTTAACACAAGAACATAACATTGCGGTTCAAGTAGCTTAATTCGAAATTTGACTTTGGCATCAAGTTCTGCTTCGATCGAGATGAAAATTAAGCAAGAAAATAGTAGTCACGTGATTCGCATTATCTGTCAAATTTTAATTTTTTCAAAAAAATAATTTAAAAGTGGGGTTATTTCTGAAAGTATCGAAAAAAGTTATTAGAAAAAGTTTTTTTAAATGCAGTTTCTAGCGCACATGCAAAATTTCAGCTGCAGAAGATAATTTTGATTTTTTAACATATTTTGTAAATTGCACCACTTTTGCAAAATAAGACTTAACGCAACCTACATAAAATATCTTAGTTTTGACAATGCTTTATTTCAGATACATTTTCTTTAAAGTAAAAGCGCCATATTAAATGTGTGTTTTTCTACAAAATCAAAAATGGGCTAATAAAATTTGGTCGCATGTGATGCAAAGTTAATTTGTTTTTGACCCTGTATAAGGTAACTTCATAAAATAAGTATTTTTAAAAACGTAGTTTGTGTCTGAAAGTAATATACCCTTAATATTAAGACAAAAAGGAACACAGTGTCATCCGTAAAGTGCTCATAAAGTGGAAAATAAAGTTTTGTGGTGGGTAAAAAATCAAAATGATCTTATGCACCTAAAATATTGCATGTGGGCTAGAAACTGCATTTAAAAAAACTTTTCTAATAACTTTTTTCGATATTTTCAGAAATAACCCAACTTTTGAATTATTTTTTGAAAAAAATTGAAATATGACAGATAATGCGAATCACGTGACTACCATTTTTTTGCTTAATTAAATTGATGCCAAAGTCAATATGCGAATAAAGCTATTAATAAAAAAATCCCATATGATGCGGATTTTACTGGCCACACTGATGTATATAATCTTTTTGACTCGTTTATTTAAAAGAAAACATTAGTGAAGCATTTGCCATTTCATTTTCTTATCATTATTTCGTTTATTTTTTGTTTTCTTCAAAAAGCGACCAAATACTCCTTGAGTAGTAATTACCTACAGTATTAAGTTAAAAAAAAAATTGATAAAATTAATAAAAGCAAAAATATTAAGTACATAATTATGTATTAAGTAAGTGTCATGTAACAGTCAATAACAGGCTGATTACCCCCTAGCTACGGTGGTACTCTCACATAAAAAGTGCTATTATTCTTTATAAAGCATTTAAAAAGTTAACATAGTGATAATGGGTTTAATTTAAGCTTAAGCATTACTTGATGACAAAAACTGTCCCCCAGTACCATCCCCCCCCCCCCCCCTTCCTTACGATTACTTCGGGTTTTTCCAACATTTTTTAATATTGTTAAGTACCTAGATCGTCTAGTAAAAGTTTTAAATGAATTCAATGTAATGTACAAAGTGTACAAATCAACATGGATTTCCACGTAAAAAATCTACAACTACTGCAATTAATGCCTTTTATAAGGAATTGACCAGGTTTATTGATGCAAATGAAAGCCCTGTTGTGATCTTTTGTGACCTCAGCAGGGATTTTTGATTGTGTTAATCATAATATCCTCTTTCAGAAGTTGAGGAACTATGGAATATGCGGAGTTGCGTTTGAGCGGATACAATCTTTTGTAAGTGAAAGAAGACAGTTTGTTAGCGTCAGTAATTTTAACGGAAAGTCAAGGACGGACATACACTCGTCAATCGTAGATCCTAGATATTGGTGTTCCTCAGGGTTCCATTCTGGGCCCTGTTTTGTTTTTGTTGCATTTGAACGATATTGACCGGATAGGACTAGCAGCACATCGAACAGCTTTTGCCGACGACGTGTCATTTTTGATCTCAAACTTATTCTCAGGCAACTTAGAGCAGATGTCAAATGGTGTTCTCTTGGAGCTGTTTCATTGGTTTTGTGATAACTCTATGTACTTAAACGTGGACAAGACACAGTTCGTCAGATTTCATGCCAGACAAAAAACGGTTGACAATGTTAATCTGCATATTAATGATAAACCCCTATGCCAGGTTTAAAGTGCTAAGTTTCTTGGTATTTGCCTGGATGAATGTTTAAATTGGAAAGTTCATTGTCAACACGTATTGGATAAACTTAATTCGTCATATTATATATAAATGTAAGATCTGTCTTAGACACGAAACAATTGCTAATGTTGTACTATGCATATGTTGAGTCGTGTTTGAAATTTGGTTTGGTCTTTTGGGGTACCTTTACCTTATGTAACAATATAGTTATTAAACAAAAGAAAATTTTAAGGTGTATTGCTGGGGTGCCTAGCTATTGTAGCTGTAGGGGTCTATTCGAAAGGTATAATATCTTACCTCTTCCTTGTTTATATGTAACGGAATTGGCTTTATCTGTTTTTTGTAATAAAAGTGATTTTGTTAAGAACGGAGACCTACACAGCTTTAATACTAGGAATAGGGACCAATTCAGTATTCAGCATTCTCGCGGTAACATAGCGCATAATTCTCCTAGACTTCTTGGTGGTAAAATTTTTAATGAACTGCCGGATGAAAAAAAAAAAAGTTAAAAACATTTTTAATCTTAAATTGTTGCTACAACTTGGACGAGTTTTTTGACTGTGTAAAATGACAATGTAGTTATGTCTGTATCTGTTATCATATGTTTTTTGTTGTTTATTTAATTATTTTCTTGTACTTAATTGTTAGCTTTAGGACTACTTTGAATATTCCCCTACAATAATTTTATTTTGTCTTATGGGAAAATAAACGTTTGAATTTGAATTATCTACGTGTCTTTAAAGACCTTCAAAAAATTATAATACAATTTTGAGGTAAAATAATAGGGGAGCCAATATTATTTGAGAGTAGCGAAATTTACATGGAAATTCCCATAGTCAGTCTGGCATCGCATCTCCGGGTAGGTATTACTAAAAATTTTATTGTTTTTTTTAGAATATTTTATTAGAATTCGGGAAATAAGCAGATCAGCAATGATGCCATCTGATTTTACAATTTATCATTTTATTCTTTTGTGGTTTGGAAAACGATGGAATTATTTATTTTAATGTGCACGTAGGTGGTCAGAATGAATCGGTTTTTTTTTATTATTAAATGGTTATTGGGACTAAAAAATAAAATTAACTTTTGCAAAATAAAAATGCTTGGTTCGCTTAATTCCTGATTTACTAACCAGATTATCGTCAGTAAATCATTTCTGCCAATGTCGTTGATGTCATAAACCAAGTTTTCTGGTCAGTTAATTATTATTTAAAATCTTTGTGTAGCACGACAAAAAAACTAATAAAAACATAATTAATGAAAAATCTTTCCACTGAAAATGTTAAAACGAGATATTATTATGTGAGGCAGTCGAAAAAATGACACCTGATTGTGAAAAAGTGTTGTATAACTGCCAAAAGTCTGCCCGCAATAATATGTTTATCGTGACAATAAGAAATTTGTCATTTTTGTTACATTATTTTTAGCAGTGCCGTCTCTGACGCGAGTAGTGAGCCCCCCCCCCCCCGAAAATTTTGCAGTGCGCACTGAAAAATGCTTATTTTAAGTTAAATAAATGATTTGTTCGATTTATTTTTATTGGCACCAAATAATTTTTATTTGTCTCACACAAATATTGTTTGTATTAAATAAATAGGCTTATTTAAATGTAGGGGAGACTGGTACACAATGACATATAGTACACAATGAAACATCGTCCCTAACTTATTTAAATTTGCCGCCCGAACGCCGGATGTGAAATCTCGAATGCGTTGCAGTGTGATACTCTTGTTAACGCAGCCCGGTGAGACAAAGATTGGCGGAATGGAAGCATGTGACGTCAGAGTGTGACGTCACATATGCCAGACAATTGTCAATAGAACCGCCCAACGTTTACCGTCCCCATCCTTGTCGTCTATCCTTGTCTAAGGTCCTCATCATTTATGAGTTAATATAACTCCTACGTCGTTATTTGTTTAAACTGAATGTGTTTACTAAGAAAAGCGACCTTTCTTCGTTCGAGCTATACTTGTCTCTCTTTATATATAGCGAAGGTAACTTGATGCAGACAGAGACAGATCTATGCTACAAATTACCCGAGCCATTAAATTATTTTTAAACGTTCAGTGTTTTCGTGGTGTCTTCTTGGACTCGGCCAGAAATAATGGAATCGCCCAGCCCAACCTCGCCTTAAAATAAAATGATAATGGCTGACAAAGTTTATGAAAGTGTTTGTATAACTTGATCTTTTCTATTAATATTGTTCATGAACACGAGCCTGTTTACATTTCATTCTACTAAAGGTAAGTTTGCTAACTTTGATTAATTATTTTTATGATTTATAGGTACAAATCCAAATCATAACATACATTTTTTATTATTATAATTGAACAAAATGTGCCGATTATTTTCTCCTAAATTTTGGTAAATCTATAAATACGCATATTTTAATTACTAAACCCTACGATACTAATTTAAATCTTGCTAATTCTTGCCCTCTATGTATGTATATTATACGATCTATTTTTTTGATCTTTTTTAAACCTTTTGTAGATTCTCTGCCTACTAAACTCAAGTGGAAATAATTTTATTTTAACCCACTCGGAAGTGTTTTTTCCATGATCTGATCATTGGTTTTTTTACATTGTGGTATTTTTGTTTTAGATTAGCTGTTCGTTATGTGAAAGAATGAATTTTGGAGACAAGATTTTGTCTTCACCTTAAGGTTAGCTATAAAAAGTTTTTACCCAGGCCTTTCCGCTTTTCCAGGCTGACAATGGAAATATGTATTCTTATTCAAAATGCACATTGCTTAGAAAGCTTCAAGTAGAGAATGAATGAAAAACCAGTTAACGAGGAACTCGATCAGCAGATTACGAGAAATTATAAGACAGACTCAAATGGTAATTATTGTGATTTTAATATTTTAATAAAATTATGTCATGTGCATTTTTGAGTTTTATTTTTTATTTTCTTCGAGGCTAGACCAACAACAATATAGAGTATTTTATTTTAAAGTGATATTTAGTCGAAAAGGTTATTCAGAATGCTGCTATTTGATTTTTACTACATATAAAATCAACTAACGGGATTTTGAATAGTTTTTTTGGCTTAAATATTACTTTAAAATATTTCGCCAGAAAAAAATAACAAAACTATGGGCGTTTAAACGTCCCGCCTCTAGCCTTGAGGTTCCAACCAGACACGATGGTGGCGCTCTTTTTGGCAGTTTTGACATTTCTTTAATGACATTTTTGCTTCGACCAATTAACATGCTTGTTTGTCTTCTTCCTGGTATAAGTATTCGTTGTGTTAACGGTTAGTCGTTTGTTAGATCGGCTCATAGACCGAACTAGATGGATTTTTTAAAATTTGTGCTCTAATTTTTTATTTTTAATTGTGAAAACTTAAGGTATAGTATTTACACATTTTAACGTCAGGCTTTCAAACATTTTTTTTAGTTTTGTAATTATATTGTCCTTCTAACCTCCAAATTCTGTTTGAATAAATTAACGGCAACTAATCATTTTTTGACTTGCTGTGACTACATGTCTGGTAGTACACAATGAAACATTCACTGGTAGTACACATTGATACATGCAGAGCTGGGCAGTAGCTAGCTACTAAGTAGTTAAGCTACTACCTCTAGCTACCTTTTTGGTAGCTAATAGCTTTATTCGAGCTACTTTTAAAACCAAGTAGCTTGTAGCTGTAGCTTTTACATTATTTTTTAGTGTATTCATGAAGCTACTTTTAAAAGTAGCTAGTTAGTCGAAAAAGCTACGTAAGCTACTTTCGGAAGGAAACTTTTTTAATAATCTTATTTGCACATTCACCAAATAGTTAAAATTGTTAAGGTTATAATTAGTTTTAGGTATTGCCATTTTGTTAAATTATGAATTAAAAAATAAAATAATTTAAAGGATATTATATTTTGTATATTTATTTAATAACTTAGCATTTTGCCTTTGAGATAAAAATTTAAAAAACTAAAAAGATGTATAAAACTTTGACAGTCATGTCAGTCATATTATATCAAAAAATATCTATTACCTATATAATTGTTTAAAAGTATGGCAAAAATAATTTTTTACGATGTACCCCTCATATTCTGCACTGTTGAAAACATGTTCAATAATATATTTTTCTATTTCACGTTCATAATAAGCTCAGTACGATACACATTTGCGTATCGTAATGAAGCTAGTTCGATACGCGTTTTTTCTTTATTTGATGTTGGTAACATTTAAATGTTTTATTTCATTGACTTGCGCGGCCTTTGTGATTTACGAGAAAACCCATTTTTCGCAGAGGAAAAATAGCTTGATAACTTACTTTTTTATTCTGTGTGGATAACAGTCATGTATGTTGGTTGCATAAATCTATAAATCAATCTTTTGTAGATGCTTCAAGCTATAATTTTCTGCCAAATCCTATCCAAAATTCAATCTACTAACCTTCCAATGTCGATTTTAACTTCAACTTTATTTAAATTTTCCATCTTCCCTATACTAAATTGCAATGCCGTGACGTAAAATCACGTCTTTTGAAATTCGAAAAAAAGTAGCAAAATCTCCCGAATTTCCGAACGCCCTGTATATGCACCGAATGTACAAGGATCACATAATGTATTCCGTCCAATTTCAAGTCTCATATCGCTAAAATAACTTTAGAATCTCGTGGTGAAAATGGGTCAATAAATCAAAAAATGACAGTTTGCAAAATAATTTTTGTTGTCCAGAGGACACTATGATAAAAAAATAGTATTACCAACATAAAATTTAGACATAAA
This sequence comes from Polydrusus pterygomalis, assembly GCA_963969555.1. NCBI lineage: Eukaryota > Metazoa > Arthropoda > Insecta > Coleoptera > Curculionidae > Polydrusus > Polydrusus pterygomalis. Next base: position 49,050,154 of record OZ018378.1, read on the forward strand.
AATTTACAAAATTTGAAGGATTTATTTTCTTTTTAAAATGTATTTTTCTTGTTTATAAAAGGTGAAATAGAAAAAAATGTATAAAGCACATGTTTCATAAGGCGTTTTAGCGCACGTATCAATAAAAAAACTCGCCACTTTGTGGCTCGTTTTTTAAAATAGACGCGTGCGCTAAAACAGCCTCTTATGAAACGTGTACTTTAATATACAATTACCTATAATAAATAATACTTAGTTACAGTTAGGTACCTACATTATTAAAACTTTATAATATTTTTATTACTAAACTCTTTTAATGTCGAAGAACGCAGTTTTTCAAAACTGCATTCACTGACAGAAAGTGAAGTAAACCTTCGCAGAGTAGCTTATAGAAAAAGTAGCTTTAAAAAAAGTAGCTTGTAGCTTAGCTACTAGTAGCTAAGCTATTTTTATTTAAATGTAGCTTGATTACACGGTAGCTTAACTACTTTAATTTTAAGTAGCTTGTAGCTTGTAGCTAGCTACTTTTTTCCAGTAGCTTGCCCAGCTCTGGATACATGTAACTACAATGGTACGGCGTAAAAAAAAGCGGACCAGAGCAAAATTTACCGTGCAACAAATGGCTGCAGCTGTTGCGGAGATAAAAAATAATGGAACAGCCTATCGCATTGCTGCAGAAATGCATAATGTGCTACCAGTAGCTAAGCTATTTTTATTTAAATGTAGCTTGATTACACGGTAGCTTAACTACTTTAATTTTAAGTAGCTTGTAGCTTGTAGCTAGCTACTTTTTTCCAGTAGCTTGCCCAGCTCTGGATACATGTAACTACAATGGTACGGCGTAAAAAAAAGCGGACCAGAGCAAAATTTACTGTGCAACAAATGGCTGCAGCTGTTGCGGAGGTAAAAAATAATGGAACAGCCTATCGCATTGCTGCAGAAATGCATAATGTTAAATTTGCAACTTTAAGGACGTAAGTTTTAAAAGCAAAAGCTGATCCCACTGCAAGAATGGAACCTACCTATGAGGTGCGATTAGTTTTTACAAGAGAACAAGAATACTTGTTGAGCGAGTATATTAAAACATGTAGCAGGATGGCGTGTGTCAACGTGTACCACCCATGGTACACAATGTAACAAATTCAGCAACCATTATTTTATGGATAACCTCATTCCAGTGTTTAAATTTTTAAAAACTAAATTATACAATCTGTGGATTAATAAACAGTTCAGGGAAAAATATTCTTATAACTTGTCTCGCCTTAATAATATAAAAAAAAACATTTTCATAAATGTGTTTCATTGTGTACCAGTCTCCCCTACTATATATTATATTTTCTTGGTTTTTAATTATTTACGTTAAATAAAATTTATTTGCTAGCCACCCCTTTTGAAACTTTAACGGTCTATTGGTATCCCAAATAAATACCGTGCGAGCAAAAATTATATGCATCAAAGAGGGCTTGGATTTAAAAACGTAGGGCTAGGTTTAGATCACAATGATATGGAGACGATATATATAACCAAATCTAGGTTAAAATTTTCTTAAATCATATTATAACATGATATACCAAACTAATGAGTAATAAAATAAGTAGACAAATACAAATTTATTTTTGTTGTTTACAAAATTATAATACTTGCACTTTATAAGGCTGCTTCTTAAGAAGTCCTGCATGTTCCATAAGATCTTCCCACTTCTTGGGACAGGCGTCTTGTACAATTTGTTGGCGTATTTTGCATTATTTCACGAACGTTTGCAACAAGTTCTTCTGTTCTTACAGATGGTCTTCCTGCTAATTTCTTGTGTTGTATAGAACCTGTTTTCCTAAACACAGCCACGGTTCTTTTCAGGCAATGATAAAAATCCCCAGCGATAAAAGCAACGTTAGGAAAATGTTCGTGAAAATCGTCCATGCACAAACCCGGATTGTATTGCCACTCACCATCTACTCTAACCCCGTTTCGAAAATACGCTTCAACCATGAATTTTTTGTGCCGTTCCGTAAAGCCCATTGTGTGAATTGTCCAAGAAATTGGAAAAATTTGCGATAAATCAAATTACTTGTAACGACTGTCAAAGATGACAGAATAACTGATTGATTGTTAATTCAGGTAGTTACTGACACCCAAAAGGTATTAAGCTCTACGGCTAAGCATTACGTCCTTAGATGCAAGGCCCTCTTTGATGCAAATAATTATTTATTTGACTGTCGGTTCTTTTTGATTCCGCCAAATTACGACCAAGGGAAAGGTTCCAGACTCTTGGTTTAGTTAAGGTGATGGTTTAAAGCAGTTATCTTACCTGATGTATTACAATCAAAGAAAATTACATATCAAAGTTGGATTTATTCAAAACAAGATGTTAATACTTAATTACTTTATAATCATCGTGATATCCTGAACAAGCAAGCTAAAAAAATCCTATGTGAATCCCTTGTACTGTCACACCTTAATTATGGAGACGTTGTCTATGGACCTTGCCTAACGCAGTATAACCATCGACGTCTGCAAAAAATTCAAAACTGCTGCGTGCGTTATATACTTAACCTAAGGGGACGGGCATCTGTGTCTGATAGATTAACTGAGCTATCCTGGCTAAATGTTTCTAAAAGGCGATTCCTACATTGCTGCACCCTGTTTCACAAAGTCGTTAAATATGGTAAACCAAGTTATCTGCATCGTAGGGTTCTGTTTCGTTCGGACGTACATAATATAAACATTCGTAGGAATGATCAGCTTACTATTCCTCAGCATCGCACATCACAGTTTCAGAGGGCTTTTTCTTATACCATTTGCAAATGTCTTAATGTCTTACCGAATGATCTAAAAAAGCTTGAGCCAAACAATTTTAAGCGTATCTTAAAAAAACAGCTGATGGATAATATAATTATGGTTAACTTTAATATTTAGCTTAAATGTAATACAAAGTCAATTAATAGATTAATTGAAATTGGTTAATTATAAATATTTTAATATTGATTATATTTTATTATTATTAATTATTTGTATATTGCTAAGATAGTAACTTAGATGTTGTTCATTTTGTTTAAGATATAGTTCCTAGGGCTACATGGAAGAGTGAGCTCTGTGTGTATGCAAATACACCTTTGCTTAAATGTAGTCCTTTTTTTTTCAACTAACAGTAAATTCATTCATGTGTTTTCTTTAAATTTATATGTTCATCCTTATAGATGCTGTTTTGTTGAAAATAAATAAATAAATAAATAAATAAATAAATATGATTTAAAGAAGTTTTATTGCTATACTTTTATGAAGAATGAAAGTAACTGCCGAAATAAGTTAATGTAACTTTTCGTAGCCAGTTAAAAATATGTTATGTGCAGTTACTTAAGAAATATGATTTATGGAATAAGGTAATATTTACACAAAGAAAAGTGTTAAATTAAGTTAGGAGTTGTTATTTTTACTGTACTGGGTGTACAACTAAAAAGGGACGCCGGCTGTATCTTGGAAACTGTTTACCGTACGGCTTGCGGAAAAAAAATTTTACTACAAAAGAGACAGAAAAATCGCTGGAAATTATTTTTAAGTTTGGCCGCTTGAGGGCGTCAAAATAGTGACCAAACAAAAGGAGGGATTTTTTCAAAAATCCTCATAGTAAAATGTATCAACGGTAGCATTTTTCAATTTAATGAATATTCTGGAAAACTTTTGTTAGTCAGAACCGGCTCGGCGCCATTTTTGTTGTGTTTTAATGTTTCTCTGTGGATTCCTTGTAGTTTTCTTTGCTATTATGGATTGTGACTATTTAATATTTACGGATTTCTAGTTTTTTTGTAGTTAAGTGAATTGTGTTTGTGCTTTTAGTGACTCGGATTGGAATATAAACAATAACTAGTAACGTCTAAGTCGTTGTATGATTTTATTATGTCAAAATAAGGGTAAAATACCTGGTATTTCGTATTTTCAGTAAGTATATGGACTAGTGATGTATCTTGATATATAACTTTATTTCATTATGATCAATTTAAAAACATCAAACTAGGCCTAGGCTACACAAACATGGTATGAAAATACCAAGACAGATTATTCCGATGCATATTTTGTTATATTTTATTTGCAGCCCGGCTATCTAATTATGTACGTCAATTTTTCGGCAATATATTGCTTCAAAAAGTTTAAAATACATTTTTCTCTCTACTTATAATATTTAAAAGAAAAAAGTAAATTCCTAGATGTTCATATTAATCCAAGGGTAAAGTAAAAGTATTCTACGGCTTAAGTTCTCGGGCAAAAACATTTTCAAATTGTTGAACGAGAAATGTTTTACACGTACCTACCCAAGTTTTGCCAAATTATAAAAATCAATACAAGTTATAGGCCAACTAATGTTTGACTTGAGGTTACTTAGGTGATAACATCGAAGATTGGTTATTTTGCTGGTTTTGTTTGTTTTTTATATACGATTTTATAAGTTTTATACATTAGTTGACTTGTTCTCTTCTTTTTTGAAGTAAAAACACGACGACGAACCTTTTTTAAAGAAATTTTAGAAAAGAACCTGTAAAAACAATTTTCTATCCTCAAAATCTGATAGGTTTGCAACTACTAAAAATGTCAGAAATTACTCTTATTTCCCAACTTGATCAAAAATTGAGAAGAAATTTCAATTTTTTGGCAAGAATTTGGGGCAAATTTTAGCTGTTTACACGTAAAAGTAAATTGAAGGTACAACTTTTAGAATTTCTTGAGCAAGAACTTAAATTTTAAAGCCCGGACCTGTCTATTTTCCCATTCGTCAAATAATAATGTTGCAGTGCGCATGGCTAATCCGGTGTAGCATTGTTTACATGCGCGAGGTCATAAATTTGCCACTTTCGTGATTATTGTTTGCTTATCTAAACGTAAATATTTATGGTGGAGTTCGCAGTTCCTGCACCGTTCGTCGCTATTCCGAGGGGTGGAAGTTAAATCCCCCAATCCCCCGTGGGTACCGCCCTACATGTACCCTAAATCCCCCAATCCCCCTGGGTACCGCCCTACATGTACCCCCCCCCCCCCGTATAAATTATTAAAAGTAAATTAATGACGAATTCATGGTTATAAATTTAAAAATTGTAAGTCATTTTATTACAGGAAATCTATAGAAATCATGTTTTATCTATTTAATGCATTATTCAATTAACTAGTAAAGGATCGTTAAAGGATGTTTAAAATATCGGATTTATTATTATTATGTGACTGATAAAAATTACCTACTACTGATAGTGGAGAAAATCCTGTTTGCTATTAGCTATTACATCACTGTTTTTTCCTGGAAAGTATAGGTAAATAAAATCTAGCAACTACGAATCGTAGACTTCTGGCATGGAATGCTGGCATTAATAATGAAACAACTACCCAATTATATCGTCGGATTGTAACCTCACTGTTGAGCCATGATATGGCGAATCGCGTCTGAGGATGGATCTGAATAAAATAATTTTATATATACAGTGTCACCAGTAAAGTCCGCATCATATGGGATTTTTTTTTTATTAATTGCTTTATTCAACATTTGACTTTGGCATCAAGTTCTGCTTCGATCGAGATGAAATTTAAGCAAAAAATAGTACTAGCATTATCTGTCAAATTTTAATTTTTTCCAGAAAATAATTCAAAAGTGGGGTTATTTCTGAAACTATTTCTGAAACCTACCCTCCAAACCAGGCCTCTTTAAAATTATCACTTATTAAAAATAAAATTAAAAAACACCTTAATCAAAGGAATATCAACGTCGCTTATAAAACTAACAATTCTTTGGGAAAATTTTTAAAAAACTATAAATCAAAAAGCAACAAGGATAACAAATCGGGGGTCTACCAATTAAATTGTGGCTCTTGTCCCAAAACTTATATAGGCCAAGCAGGTCGATCATTTAAAACGAGAATTTTGGAACATAGAAGAAGTTTCTCAGTCATAAAACCGACTCAACTTATTCTAATCATCTTTTACAGGAACAACAGAATTTTGATAACAAATTTAAAATTTTACATATTGAAAACAAGGGTCAAAAACTGAATCTTTTGGAAAGTTTAGAAATAAATCGATTGAAAAATGCCGCTACATTATTAAACGACCAATTAGAACTAAATAGTTTCCCTTTGCTAAATCTGTGTCAATAATCTTAATAGGGTTCTTTGGATTTCCCATAAGATTACGATATATTATACCGACAATAATATTTAAGTTTACAATACCTAAACAGAGTTAAGAAAATAAATTAAATAATTAAGCTTGTAACGTGTATACCTGTATTGAGTAATTAAGATCTAGACCATTTTGTTATTGTACTGAAATAAAATTAGTTAGCACCATACACCCGAAGAAGCTACAATGTAGAGAAACGCGTCGTGTAAAGAAAAAGTTTTTCAATAAAAGTGGAAATTTGACATAATAAATTGTCTTTCATTGAGTTAACTTAAATACCATGTAAAAAATGCTAATAGGGAGAAAATACAACATCTATGAACAGAAGTCGCAAATAAAAACCTCATTCACATATAGGCACTACAGGCTTCATGAGCCCATTTGTTTCAAGACCCACATTTTATCCAGCCTTTGTTCGATATAATTTGAAAATAGTTCGTTGCAATACAGACACGCATAATTTCGGAAACAATTTTATTCTTGGTAGCAATTGGAAAGATAATATACCGTGCGTGCAAAAATTGTTTGCATCAAAGAGGGCCTTGCATCTAAGGATGTAATGCTTAGCCGTAGAGCTTAATACCTGATGGGTGTCAGTAACTATCTGAATTAACAATCAATCAGTTATTCCGACATCTTTGACAGTCGTTACAAGTTATTTGATTCATCGCTAATTTTTCCAATTTCTTGAACAATTCACACAATGGGCTTTACGGAACAGCACAAAACATTCATGGTTGAAGCGTATTTTTGAAACGGGGTTAGAGTAAATGGTGAAATGAAACAATCCGGGTTTGTGCATGGACGATTTTCACGAACATTTTCCTAACGCTACTTTTATTGCTGGAGATTTTTATCATTGCCTGAAAAGAACCGTGGCTGTGTTTAGGGAAACAGGTTCTATATAACACAGAAAAGAAGCAGGAAGACCATCTGTAAGAACAGAAAAACTTGTTGCAAACGTTCCTGAAATAATGCAAAATACGCCAACAAATTGTATAAGACGTCTGTCCCAAGAAGTGGGAAGATCTTATGGAACATGGGTTACTTAGTTTTTCCTCATTTAAAAAACACTATTTTTAAAACACCAGTTGCAAATTTAGAACAATTACAAGAAAGGATTATCCAAGAATGTGGTAACATTTCTCCAGAGATGCTGGTCAACACTTTCGAAAATATGAAGAGACGTGTGAATTTATGCTTGTAGCATGGCGGTGGCCAATTTCAGCAATTTATGTAATTATTTTTCTATTTCTTTCTGTATATTCTTACTTTGTTAATTTTGTAAACAACAAAAAAACATTTGTATTTGTCTATACTTATTTTATTACTCATTAATTTGGCATATCATGTCATCATAATATGAATTTGACAATGTTTTAACCTAGATTTGGTTAGATATATCGTCCCCATATCATTGTGATCTAAACAAAGCCCCACGTTTTTTGCAAATAATTTTTGCTCGCACGGTACAAGTTATCTCCATATTTGAAAAAATTAATCAAAAAGCTAAAATGACAGTTTTTACGAACCAAAACTGCGCTTCTACAATTCAGCAGTTTTTGCTGCAACAGATTCCTTTATTTTGATAAAAGTGAAAAGGCGTTATTTAAAAGTACCGTAATTAATTTAAAAGATAAGAATCGTGAATTTAAAAGCTATTTTTTGGTATTATACGTGTCTGAGATAGATGTAATAAGTGGATCAATTTATTCTACTTTACCCTAGATACACTAACCAGTTTGTAAGTGCTTACCGATAACTTAGATGTCAATGAAAAAACAGGAAAACCGAAACACATGCAAATTATTTAAAACTTTTAGTATCAAGTTGTACACAGTTTTTTAACAGAAATCCACTGATAGTCACACGTGAAATGTCGAAACTTAACTAAAACTGGAGAAAAACAACAACAAAACAGAGAATTTAATAATCTAAAATAAGAATCTAAGTTTCCCTTTGCTATGACATTCCAGGACATCGTATATTATCATTAATATGTTATATCCTAAATTCCTGGCTATGTTGTTTCTTCATATTTTCCCGATTTTTATTTTGTGTGGTTGGCCGATTGACCTGGATTATTATTAAAAGCTTACATAAATCAGCTTGGAAAGAAAACATACATCTATTATTTTTGTAGTAAAATTTAAATACCGATTCAACCTGACTTTTAGTCAAAACATACACACACAAAATTTGTAAAAAAGACCATAAATTATTACAGAAAACTGGGGATGCCAAAATTTTTTTGTCGCTTCAGATTATACTGAGAATTAAAATAAATGACCAAAATTATGTAATAGATGCCAATAAAGTGGGATTTTGTATTAGTAGAATTACGTTGGCCTTGCCTATATTTTTTTATAACTTAAAACGTTTATCGAAAAAAGAAAGCACAAAGTCTTTCTCCACAAGTTTATTAGAATAACTAGGCGAACTTAGAATAATTCATAATAATTCGACATGTTTCGAGTGTAGAAACACTCATTATCAGGAAAACAAAGTACATAGGACAGTGCTGATGTTGTTAGCAATAGAGAAAATAATAAGTGGGATTGAGCCGTAATGGAGCTTTCAATGGTGTACACGAGGTGTAACAAATTAATAGTCAGAAGACCGACAAGACTTTAGCATACTGGAAAGTCAAGGGCTATATAGTGCAAAGGCCCTGTCTTGGGCAGAAAAATGAAGAGAGCAAAAGAAAAATTAGAGAGTTTTAACAGACTTTGTGAAAATCATTTAGGTATAAGTAGTGAAAAATCTTATATTTCATTACACTTTGTCGGAGACATGTGAAAGTAGTGAAATCAGAGGGAAAGAAAAAAGAAAAAATTGGTATTCGTAAAAGTCAAAGCATCATTTAGCTTGAGGTAAAATGCTGTTGGGGTACACATTGTGTATGTTTTGACTCCTGCCGGGGTAACTGGGCCGTAACAAGCCTGGTACCCCAACAGCATCACTTCAAGTTAAATGATGCTTTGACTTTTACGAAACCATTTTTTTCTTTTTTCTTTCCCTTTTATTTCGCTACTTTTACATGTCTCCGACAAATTTTAATGAAACTTAAGATTTTTCACTACTTATACCTAAATGATTTTCACAAAGCCTGTTAAAACTATCCAATTTTTCTTTTGCTCTCTTCATTTTTCTGCCCAAGACGCCTGGGCCTTTGCACTAACCCTTGACTTTCCAATATGCTGAAGTCTTTTCGGTCTTCTGACTATTCATTTTTTACACCTCGTGTACACCATTGAAAGCTCCATTACGGCTCAATCCCACTTTTTATTTTCTCTATTGCTAACAACATCAGCATTGTACTATTTATTTTGTTTTCCTGATGATGAGCGTTTCTACACTCGAAACATATCAATTTATTATGAATTATTCTAGGTTCGCCTAGTTATTCTAATAAACTTGTGGAGAAAGACTTTGTTTTCTTTTTTCTATACATTTAACGCCACTTTGAGTATGGACTACTTCTTCAAAATTAAAACGTTTAGTTTCTTAATGAAATACTAAACAGAGTGAACATTTTTGCTGGTACTGTATTTTTTAAAGTTTTTTTTGGATTACCGTGAATATTATCCATCATCCCTCAGTTATGGAACACAACTTTTTATTTTCAAATGCAAATGACATTTATTGTGACAATAATGTTGACAATATCAATACCATTCAGTTCCAATTTTCATGCCATCCAGTTTCAATTTATCGTAATATAACATGAAATTATTTAGAAAATAATATTCCCATTTTCAGGTAACAAAAATTCAAAACTGAGACTGATCGAGACTAAGTCGGCACAAATGCTAATTTGTTTATTAAAACTACAATGCCGCGTTGGTTCAATAGCAAACCAGTAACATTTTTCTTTTAATTAAAATGATGAAAAAGAAAAAGCAACAATTAAAAATCGCGATTTTGAAATTTTCTTAAAAATTTATTATTTTTATGAAACACCTTGTACATATCGTCGCTGTCATTCCGTAGGGGCCTATCTCGATTTTTGGCAAAAATGAGTTATACCCATATAAAGTCGGGGAAAGACTGCCTTAACGTTATGACAAACTGGCATATCTCAATACTACATGGTTTTTGTTTTATAGTATTATTACAGTCAGGCCTATCTTTTATTGATAAAAATACTTTTTTCTATTTGACGTTCACAATAAGTTCATTATGAACTTGAAATGAAGTTCATAATGAAACTATTTCGATACGCGTTTTTTCTTTATTTGATGTTGGTAACATTGAAATTGAAAAATTGAAAAATTGACCTAAAATCACGTCTTTTGAAATTCAAAAAAAATTAGCAAAATCGCCCGAATTTCCGAACGCTCTGTATATGTACCGAATGTACAAGGATCACACAACGTATTCCGTCCAATTTCAAATATCATATCGCTAAAATAACTTTAGAATCTCGTGGTGAAATTGGGTCAATAAATCAAAAAATGACAGTTGGCAAAATAATTTTTGTTCTCCAGAGGTTACTATGATAAAAAATAGTATTACCAACATAAAATTTAGACATAAAAATTGGAAGGATTTATTTTCTTTTTAAATATGTATTTTTTATTGAAAAAACTACGAATAGAAAAAATAGTATAAAGCACGTGGTTCATAAGGCGTTTTAGCGCACGTGTCAATTAAAAAACTCGCCACTTCGTGGCTCGTTTTTTAAAATAAACGCGTGCGCTAAAACCGCTTCTTATGAAACGTGTACTTTAGTATACTATTTTGTAAAGACCAAACTTAAGATTGGCCCCTATGCTATATTTTTTGTATGGGTCTTACTGGGCGAATCTCAACATATTCCTTTACGTTATAAAATATTTTTAAAGGATTAACAGTACTTTGCAGATAGGCCTTATTAATTTATTATTTATTGCAATTTTATTTAACACATAAAAGACAATTTGTAAAAAATAAAATCAATACCAATCCCATTTTTAATTTGTTATGCCTCTAGAGAATAAATAATTAAATATTACACTAGCTGTTTTTATTTAATTCTTTTGAAATTATATGTTTAGAAATTTTTTGGACCGTTTTTATAAAATAAAGATGTTTAAAGTTTAAAAATTTCGCTCCCTTTTCTTTGAAAACAAATGTTTTATTAATATCACAAAGGCCTATCTGATTTCATGTATAAATCAGAATTTGTTATTGTTTTGACGAAGGGGCCTATCTTGATTATTATTTATTTTTTACAAAACCCGTAAAACTTCATTAAAAATTATTAAGTCTCATCATTCTAGATTGATTTATCTAGGAAACTGTAAAAAAATAAACCCAAATAAAAAATTGCTGTCAATGCTGTATCCAAAATAAACACCATTGATTTCTTTAAATCGCTCTACTAACAAACTACAAAAACCGAGTTAGGCCTATACGGAATGGCAGCGATGATATATATTTATAGAACGATTTAAAATAACTTTCTGAACAAAAAAGTTTTGTCTAAAATTTCAAACGATACAATTATGTCCCTATTTCACTGTTAGACAAGTTGTTTGGAAAATTCCGAAATAATAACAATATTGAATACTGGCTACGAATTTTAAGCTATTGGCTATCTTCCAAATCCTAAATTTTCAATAACTTCGTACCTCGTATATTATGTATTATGGATGTCTAATCCATATTAGTTAATTGAGATTAGCCATCTTGAAACAGTGACATCTAAAATCCATATTCTAATAATTCTAGAATCTTTTTTCAATTTATTTACTTGTTACACATGACACTTTATAAGATAAATAATAATTATTGCTGATGTTAAAAAAATGAGAGTCATTTTTCGGAATATGATAAGAGATCTAAAAAATGAAAAATTAATGGATTAAGATAATTAAAAACCAAAATTCGCTTTTAAAAAAATTACTTAATTACACATGTCAAAATCAATTTATGTTGTTTAGTAGATATTAAATTTGATGTGACACCGCCGTAATAATACATTAATTCGGGGCGCAGCGGGCGCCCCCCTAAGATAATAAATATTGTCAAAACAAAACTTTCCATAAATATTAGAAAAAATAAACACATTTCGCAATCTTTTTCCTTCCAAGTATGTATTTGGTTCGTATTTTGTATCTGTAACAACTTCGTGTTTTTATTTTAATATTAAATAATAAGTAGAGTAATCGCGTCCGTATAATTTATATCAACGAAAAAATATTTTTGGCTAGTGGACTTTAAAGTGTGGAAAGATCTGCATTTTGCATTGAAGTACACAGGGAGGCTAAAAACAATGGATTTCCTGGGGCCGAGTAGACATTGACAGCTGTTTCGTCCTTGTTAGGAAGTCATCAGAATGCCACAACACGAAGCAACTCCACTGATGACACTGCAGCGTATTTAAACCTTGCTTAATAAAATAGCAAGCCACAACTTTAAAAAAAAAATTATCATCAACTACTAATTTAAAACTATAAATTATAAGTAGTACAACACCAAAGTAACATAAATGCTATTAAGAAAATTTTTGACTGAATATGTTAAAAAGAAACATCGTTCATTGACTGCCTGTCAATGACTAAATAAAAATTAAAGATAGACACCTTATGGACATTTTTAGCATAATAGTTTTCAAAGAACCCAGCAAATTAAAATGCGAAAATATTTATTTCGTACTCTCCAAAGAAATTGTTTTTACCTTTTTTTAAATAACACACCATTACAGACAGTGAATAATTCTCCAGGCAAATAATTATTACAGGCGACAGCATTATAAGTAAAAAAAACATGGCACTCTGATGGTGAGGTAAAATTAACTTATCCCCATAGCGAATGTTAACAGTATGGATATTAGAGCGAGGAGTTAGGCGTTCACGAAGAGTGGTGGGAGAGTCAGATTTATTTAAAATTATATACAGGGTGTTCATTTGAAAAGTTCCCACCTCGATTTTCCTGCTTTAAAATGAAAATGTGGAAAATCGCTCGGACCCGTCGATTTTTATTTCGAGGGGGACATCTTTTACGTATATTGTCAATCTTGTTACTTCAAGCCCCTAGGAGGGAGGGGGGGGTAAGATCTAAATCTTAAATGGATACCCCTATTTTATATAATTTTTTTGGATTCTGCATAAAATTCTGAAAATTTTTTAATAAAAGCATTATTAGTCTATACTTAACAGTTTCCGACATATTGACTCTTAAAAAATGACATTTTTGAACTTTGACAGCGTCTAGCTTTCTAACTGTACGTCTTAGAGCAAAAGGGCTTACATGTCCCTATCTTCGATTTTTATTATCTTTCCAATAGTGTCAACTTCCGGTCAAACCGAAAGTACTATATTTCTTACATCCGGTTTAACCGAAAGTTTACACTATTTTAAAGATAATAAAAATCGAAGATAGGGACATGTAAGCCGTTTTGCTCTAAGACGTACAGTTAGAAAGCTAGACGCTGTCAAGGTTGAAAAATGTAATTTTTCAAGAGTAAATATCTCGGAAACTGTTAAGTATAGACTAATAATGCTTTTATTAAAAAATGTTCAGAATTTTATGCCGAATCCAAGAAAATTATATAAAATAGGGGTATCCATTTAAGATTTAGATCTTACCCCCCCTCCCTCCTAGGGGCTTGAAGTAAAAAGATTGACAATATACACAAAAGATGTCCCCCTCGAAATAAAAATCGACGGGTCCGAGCGATTTTTCACATTTTCATTTTAAAGCAGGAAAATCGAGATGGGATGTTTTCAAATGAACACCATGGTCTCGGCGTTTTTTCTTTTAATCAGTGGTTTTCGATAAATCCGTGGTGGGAAGTTTTCAAATGAACACCGTGTATAAGTTTTTTGACCAATCTTGAAACTTTTGCTAGCTGAAGCTATCCTTATCTTAATGATAATGTGAAAAATAGTAGCCATTGGGAATTAGATTGAATGTCATGTCATGATGGTTTGTTTATCTGTAAATTAACATTTTAATATCCCTCTGTACAACCATAAAATTTAATAAAAAGTATTATCATGCCGTTTATCTAGAAATGCCTACAAGTATATTTACGTTGATCCATTTATCTTGTTGCAAAAAATTTATTTGGGTTGTCTAAATGATTACGTTACTAATATCTTGAAATTTTTAATATCGATATCTATTTCTAATACTGATTAAATAGATATTATTATTAATAAATTTTTAAATAGCTTAATTTGCCCTTTTATAAATTCATTTGTGAGATTTAATTCTTTGACTTCAGTGGCGCATCCAGGGATTTGAGCCATGGGGCTAACCAATAAAGTAATGTGAAGAAGTAGTCCATAGTCCATACGCTAGGTACGATCCTGTATTTTTTTTAGGTCCCCGATATATTTCTTTTGCAAATCATTTTAATAGCTTTAAAAAAACATATCTTCTTTGTTACCACGCTGAAAAATGGTCAGTTATGAATTTAAACGTTTTTCAACATGTTTATTAGTAAATTTGTCTTCCTCCTTCTTATAACCTCTATATTATGTTCATTTGTTAAATTTTTATCAGTTTAATTTACTATGGTATAAAACTAAATGATCTTAATTAATCCTAGTTTCGAAAATAATATTGACATCATCAGGGCTTGTAATAAATGAATAAAAAAATACTTGTAAAACATATTTTAAACATTCTATTTGTTTACTTATACTTTATTGCACAAAGGACTTTTGCACTGATCTGCAGTATGACGACAGTTACAAAAAGAGATACATCATAGGCCCGCGACGCGTCAGCATCAAGTATTTTTGCGAGAGCATTTGACACAGGTGCAGCTTGGTACTAATTCTTCAGTAGAGGGGAAAATATCGATAACCCTGCTTGGTGCCAGATATCCATTATCTTTTTGTACCCAAATAAAAGGGGATCAAGTGGTACATTTTTACTTGCTAAACAGTTATTTTGGCTATACACAATATACAGTGTTCTCAAAATATGTAGTCTAATCGATACACTCGTATATAGGTGAAAGCTCTAATAAGAAGTTCATCTTCCCATGATGAAACTTCCAGTATCTTAAGTCGTCGAACGTTTTGGAAGGATTGTCCTTTTGTAATACTTGTATTAAATACTCTTCTGCGCATTGAACTGAATTTTCGACGTCAATTTCAGATACACCTGCATAAAAAAAATATTACAATATTTATAATAGAACTAGTCAATATTCTTTTAGTGTTAGCCAGATCATACTACAAAAAGATTTGGCTAGATCTTGAAAGGTTTTCATATTTTTCCACTGTAATTTTCCCATCATGACATCAACCATGAGGCAGAATTTATTAGTCTGGTTCCAGAATAGACTCTTCATTATCCAGAATTTTTTGGAGTTCGTCAAAGATATTAGATTTTTGCATTTCCTTTTTTAAAATGTCGTTTTCTTTAAAAAGGGGATTTTCATACGTGAGATCAAAGCTTGAAATCCTGGACACCGCGGGGACAGAACAGTTCGCGAGTATGCGGGACCTTTACATAAAGAACGGGCAAGGGTTCGTTGTAGTTTGTAGTTTAACAAATCACAAAACCTTCCAGGATATCCGTCCTATGAAGGAGTTTATTACCCGAGTCAAGGGCACTGAAAGGGTGCCCATCCTCCTAGTCGCAAATAAAGTTGATCTTGAACATCAGAGAGAAGTGGACTTTGAAGAAAGAAAAGCCCTTTCCCAACAGTGGGGTTGCCCCTTTATCGAAGCCAGCGCGAAAAACCGAACCAACGTCAACGAGGTGTTTGCAGAAATAGTCAGGGAAATGAACTTTAGTCCAGAAAAAGAAAAGAAAAGTTATTGTTTTTGTACCCTGCTCTAAGGTGGCCTCATTATTTTATAATTTGATGGAAACAAAGAGAATTGTGTTACAGCGACACTGCTTTGTGTTAACTGTGCTGACTGTTAACAACTGTTAATTACAATAAGCCAGTGGACTAAATTATAGATTTTTTAATGTAAATGCTCATGTTTAGTATTCTTACCTCGATGGCTTAGATCTGCACAATATCTATATTTTTATACATTGAACCAAAACATTGGTTAAAAATGATGCATACAATATAATAGGTATATACTATGTATTTACTAGTTTTTTAAACTTAATCATATCTATGGTAAAATCTATAATATTGATAGTGCCTGAAACCAAAAGAATCGACTGCAAACTGTTGCGTGGATTGGTACTACTCTCGGCCTAAATAAAGCAGTGAGCCCCAAATTATTAATCCAGCCAAGGGCTAAGGACTATGCCATGCCAATAGGATATTATCATCATGGTTCGGAAACAAACCTGTGAGCTCATTCTGTACATATTAGGACATAATTTTATCAGAGATCTGTGTTGTACCCTAAAAACTAATATAAAGAAAGACATTTTCAATCAAAAAGTGATGTGTGCTTGAGAAATGAGTGCTTGTAAAATAATTAATGTTTTGTAAGTAAATTGAACTGTTGCCGATAGAATGTGTGTTCTGAAAGCCAAAAAAGGATTTGTGATATATATACGTATTATAATAAATGTAATATCCAGTTGCCAGTGCGATCAGCTCGAATCATGTTTTGTACAAGACCTATTAATACCAAAATATTATTCCAATAATTAGAAAGGTCTGATTCTTTGCATCTTGTTAAAACAAAATTTCTAAAATCTAAAGTTAGTTCCTGTGAAGTTTGTTTAAAATGTTCGTATACTGCTCGCCCTTCTGCCAATTTTTTTTCAACAAATGTGTCCTGTAATACTTGAAGGGATAAAAAATGTGGTTACTTTTTGTTAAAAGGAAAGTTGTAAAATAGATAAGTATAATAGAAATTTTTTTTTGTAGTGGTGGATATTATTTTACTACTCTCTCTAAAAATTTAATAAAAACTAAAGTAACCTTATTTTTTCGTGGTAACAAAGGAACAACAATAATATAAACAATAAGAAACAAAACGCACTTCAGTTATCTCGGGGACCTTTTACTTAATACAGAACTACTGCTAGCGGCTGTATTACCATGCTTAAAGTGGAGTTGAAGGTATAGGAAGGATAGAAAAAACTAAAAGTCTTCCTCCACAAAATTTAATAGAATATAGAAATTCTTTATTGGTCTCTACATGTTTCAAACGTAGAAACGTTCTTCAGGAGACAGAAAATTTATATAATGCTGATGGTATTAGCAGAAGAGAAAATGGTATAAAACCATAATGGAGCTTTTATAGCATTAAAAATTTGAGATGTAGAACTGACAAATATAAAAAAGTTGAGGAGAGTTAAAACATGCTGAGCATGTGATAAAGGATGTCCAAACAACCAAATTAAATGAGGAAGAAGAAAAATACCTTCTAAAGAGAAGGTGTCGAGGATTTTTTAAATTAATTCTATAAAAATATTTGTAAAATTATTGATAGTAGTAATAAAGATAGAATTGTCATTTGTCGAAGTCATGATGTCTGTACGACACATCAATAATTCTACAAATATTTTTATATAAATAACTAGCGTGTACCCGGCCTGCGTTGCAGCCCGGCATTATACGACGTGAGATAATAAGGCGAACAAACCTCAAACTCAACCGTTTGCCGGCCCGTCTACAATTCACATCCATGCATAAAACATAGTCTGTCTTCGTCTATTCCGGCTTCGGTGCTTCGGATCGATCGTTGAACGGACCGGAGACCGGTTAGGTTGGGTCGTTCGTTCTCCCTACTCTAATTTATCAGTGTTTATCCGTGTTTCTCTATAATATTTTGCATGTATTATACATAAAAACCTTCCTCTTGAATCACTCTATCTACAGGACGGACGATAGCGACTTTGTTTTATACTATGTTAAGATGTTAGTCAAAAATCATTTAATATTTTTCGACTTATTAACAAGAGATTTTTTGATGGTACCCTGTAAATTAAAATATTTCGACGAAAAATTGTAACTGACCGCGTTTTGTAGTCCTTGGTAAAGTTTTCTGATAATAATTTGTTCTAAAATAAAAATCGAGGGTGCTTCCCTCTTGACGTAATTCTGTGTTTCTATATTTTTTTGCCACATTTGTACATGATATCTTAAGTTTTGATATGTCAATATTATTTGCGCATCAAGCAGAACTTTTTATAAAGAATAAATTTTTTTTCGTAAAATGAACAATAAAAAAGCACATATAGGGACAGGACGGGCGATAGCGACTTTGTTTTATACTATTTTAAGATTTAAAAATCCTAGACACCTTCACTTTAGAAGGCCTTTTTATTCTTCATTTCATTTGGTTGTTTGGACATCCTTTATCACATGCTCAGCATATTTAAACTCTCCTCAACTTTTTTATATTTGTCACTTTTACATCTCAAATTTTTAATGCCATAAAAGCTCCATTAAGGTTTTTTACCGTTTTCTCTTTGGCTAATACCATCAGCAATATCAGCACTATATAAGTTTTCGGTCTCCTGATGATGAACGGTTCCACGTTCGAAACATGTAGAGACCCCTAAAGAATTTCTATATTCTATTAAATTTTGTGGAGGAAGACTTTTGGTTTTTTCTTTCTTTCCAATAAATTAATTGTTTGGGTATTTTGAAAAGGGAACGGCGACTAAAATTTGCTTTACCTATATAACATTTATGACTTCTAGAAATGCTACTACGAAAAAATAAAGCTTCAAGCGATAATTTGTATTAAAATTAAGTGCTGATGAAGAAGGGGTAAACAACGGCGTCTTAAGCAACCACGTTTACAAAGTATTTTTTTAATAAAGATTTTAACTAACGATTCAAAATATAAAATTTGTAGCATTAGGAATGTAATTTAAGGAAATAGTAATTTACGTTACAAGTCCGGAATAAACTGGTTTCGGACGTGTTGCGTACATTATTTTTTCGGCAACCGTGTAGAATAACAAATCAATGAGACACATTTCTTTATTATATTTCTTTGTAGAACAAAATTTCGAACATTTTAATTCTTATTTGTACAGGGGCGGATTTACAAATTTGCCGCTAGTAGGCTATTTAATTTTTGCCGCCCCTATACCAGTGACGGCTTGTAAGTTGTGAAACAGGTGAAGTGTTCAGGGAAAAAAAGCCCGCTGCAGGCGAAAATTTTTTAAGACCACGCCCAAATTTGGTCAATAATTTTTAGTAAATATTTTAAAAGTTTATGATTAGGTACCTACTTATTTTATTGAAAATGAAATTTCTTTCTGCAAAGCCAGTAAAGTTCCAACTACCTTTTTTTATCCCCATTAACAGACACGGCCAACAATAAAGTTTATTTAAAAAAATACTACCCGTCGACCATGAATAAAGATTGTACCATTTATTTCTGTAAGAGAAAAAAATTTTGGGCCAAATTTGCCGCCCCCTAAAACCTGCCGCCCTAGGCTCCAGCCTACTCAGCCTAATGGTAAATCCAGAACTGTATTTGTATTAAATATTGAAATTCGAACAAAAGAAAGGTACTAACAGAAACATTCTAATTATTATTTATATTAATATTTATATCAAAATTCGAGCGATTGCTAATATTGATGTGATTCTTCCCGGCCTAGTCCCGTACGGAAGTACGTACTTCCCGGACTAGGCACGTACTGCCCGGACTAGGCCGGAGAAATGCTACTTTCTCAAAGGAAAACCGTCCGCGAAGTGGGAACTTCCCGGACGGTTGCCGAAAAAAATAATTTAAATCAAATTTAATGTTTGTTCGAAATTGAATGGAGACAAAAAGGCTGCACGTCGGTAGCGACCCCATCCACAGGGTGCGCTAGTGTTTGACCCAATATTAAATTTATTAGATCATCATAAAAATTCCAATTTTTTTCGAGGGGCCTTTCTTAAGAAGAAAGCATAATAATAATCAAAGTTATAATGATGACAATAAAAATATGGAATATTATCTTTAAGGAAACAGCAAGAGGGAGAAACATGGAGATTCATAAAATCGGAGGCTCATGATGAAGAGATTCATGATAAAGGAAAAAATAAGGCCATTTATCGTTACGAAAATAAATGGGATTGAACTATTAAAGTTTTAGGTCGGTTGTAACATATTTATTACCAGTGACCAATTTCTTTCCTGCTATTTTACAGGATTTCGGGAACAGTTCACATAAAACGTAATAAACTAGGAAGTTGAATATCTGACAACATGTGTATAGTATATATATCTCAAAGTATATTGTCTTGCCTATTTTAATTTATTATTATTAATAATTCAATTAACAAAATGCAAATTTCTAGCCAATATTTATAATTTACAATAGGTATTTTAAGAGAAGAAATCAGTGACGGATAAAAATTTTTAAAAATAATTCACACATCAGTAGTTAATAAATTCGTTTAATCTAAATCTAATTCTGTTTCACTGTCAGCGTCCTTTAGGTTATTAATAATGGGATGTAGATTAATTTGTATATAAATATACGAATCTTCGACTTTTAAAATATGCTTTACTAAAATTTTTGCTCTCATTTGGTGCCACATATTATGCTTTATGGGTATAAATATACAATGATACGGTGAAAGACTTAAGACAGTATGACCCATTTGTTCCACCAAGTTATCAAATACATATAGTTTTTTAATATTAAATGTATTTAAGACTTTTAAAAGTTTTTCTTTTGTAACTAAATTCAAAATAAATATCATTTTCTAAAAAATATTTTTGTATTTCAGTTTAAGTAAGCACTTGATACGTTTGACGCTCTATATACAGGGTCGCTTTTATATATGGAAACGGTCGATTATTTGCTAAAGTAAGATAGCTAGCGAAGAATGTTAAATACAAGACTTTTAGGGTTTTTAGAAATCTATTACACTGCACATAAACTAAGTATACAGGATCAGTCAAAAAGCCATGTAAGAACAAAGTTACTTTATTTTAAATGGAACCCCCTGTATATTATTTAATATTTCAATTATTTACAAGATTCTAAAAAAAAATGTTCAGCACACCACATACCCAATCTTAACCGTTTTCGAGATATCGGATTTCGAATATCGTTTTCAAATAAATCTAATAACAATAATAAAAAAGGCAAACTAAGTTTTAGTAAACAACAATTTGAAATCCTATTTTATAAGGTGCTCAAAGTGTCCACCGTTTACCTCCTGATGGCAGTAATGAAGGCAGTGGTGAAGAAAATTTTGTAGCCAATCTAAAAGGATATTGGGAGCAATACTGGAAATTTCATGTATTATTCTTTGTTGCAAATCTTCGATATTTTGTGGCCTATTTTTGTACACTAAATTTTTGATATGGCCACACAGGAAAAAGTCAAGAGTGGTCATCAGCCCATTCAATTGCACCTCTACGCCCAATCCATTTACCAAGAAAAGTTTCCTCTAGATATTCCCTCACCATCCGTCCAAAATGTGGTGGAGCCCCATCTTGTTGAAACCATATTTGTTCATAAATTGGGATTATTATGGTTCGGGAATTATCGTCTGAGCTGTGGAACAATATTCTCTTGTAAAAGTAATAAATATCATTCAGAGTTCAAATTTCCATGTATAAAATAGGGTCCTATGTAGTTTCCACCAATAATGCCACACCAAACATTGTTTTTTTGTGGTTGTTGGGTATGAACTTGTTCCATCCAATGTGGATTTTGGTCTGACCAATATCTACAGTTGTATCAATTTACGTGCCCGTTTACTTAAACAAAACGTTGATTCATCAGAAAATTAAATGTGGTTGACAAAGTTGACATTTTGATTAAATTTATCCATATTGATTTCGCAAAACTGAATTCTGCGATCAAAATCGTCTTCGCTCAATTCTTGTAACAAATGAATTTTATATGGTTTGAATTTTTCTCTTTTGGTAATTTTCTGAATGTGCGCTGTTGCGTCGAATTTATTAGGTTTTCTACCACATCTAACATGACATTTAGAGAATTTTCTTCATTTGTAACGTTTACCGGTCTTCCACTTTTTGGTCGATCTTTCACACCTCCAGTTTCATGAAAACGCTGCAATGTTTTGGAAAGAGTTGATTTAGTTCCCGATCTGGATGCAATTCATTAAAAATATTCACCACTTGGGTAAAACTCCGTGTTCTATCGCCGTACCCCATCATCATTAAAATTTCAATGTGCTCGGTATCACTTAAACGTGCCATTTTTACACGAAAATTGTTCACAAATTGTAAATGTAAGTATTTTTGGCATATCTGTTGTCAAGATGACAAAACAACATCGTTATGGAGATAAATGTTTTCTAAGGTAACTTGATGGACTAGAAAATGAATGAATGTAATAATTTGAAAACGATATTCGAAACTCGATATCTCGAAAACGGTTAAGATTGGGTATGTGGTGTGCTTAACATTTTTTTTTAGAATCTTGTAAATAATTGAAATATTGAATAATATACAGGGGGTTCCATTTAAAATAAAATTACTTTGTTCTTCCATGGCTTTTTGACTGATCCTGTATACTTAGTTTATGTGCAGTATAATAAATTTCTAAAACCCTAAAAGTTTTGTATTTAACATTCTTCGCTAGCTATCTTACTTTAGCAAATAATCGACCGTTTCCATACATAAAAGCGACCCTGTATAGTAAACGACAGTGATCACTTGCGTTATCAACTATAATCATGCTATTGACGGGGATATTTTTTAAAAGGTAATTTTCAACGGTAACGGCTCGTTAATGAAGGGCTCTGGGGCGCCGCCCTCCCTGCAATTATTTCAAACAGAACCCAAAAATACTTTACTTAAAAAACCAATAAAGCAATGTATGTAAGGAATCCATTAAAATAATTCAAACCAAACATAGCCCTATTCTAACGGGCAGGTTATACTCATAGACAATCGAGTTGCGCGCTCTCAAGATTATGCTAGGCGCGGGGCGGGCCGGGCGACCGATAATTCGTTCCGATTCAACGCAACTTACCAGTGAGTTGCCATGACGACGGAGGCGTGACGTCACCTACACATCGCACAACGAGCGGCCACGGATGAGCTCCAATTTTCCGCGCCCAACAGCTGTTCGCGAATTGCGATGCCACGGTAGAATAATCGATATATTATGTACTCTAACGAGGCGACCTGTCGATGCCGCTAATGTTTTGTTTATTTGTTTTGATTTGATTTATTAGTTACGTTATAAAGTTGGAAAATTTCATGTAATATGAAGGTCAGTGATTTACAGAAGCTTATGTTTAGTTCCCTGAGCTTAAGTAAAAAATGCAAGGCGGCCACTACCAATATTGAACATACTAGTACAAGTGCAATCAAAATGTAAAAGCAAGGCACAGTTTACGCGTAAGTTTGACAAAGAAATATATAATAAAAAATCCTGGATATGCGGTTGTGAGGACAAAAATTCTTTTTTTTTGTTTCGTGTGTCTTCTTTTTGACGGGGATGATAATTGGACTATAAATGGGGTGCAGGACTTAAAACATCTTTTAGAGAAAATAAAAAAACATGAAAATACTGCAAAACATCGTCATAATGTGGTAAGTTTTGAGATGTTAGGACAATTGTTTAAGTAGTGCTTATGCTGATGAAATTAAAATTCACACGAGAAAGTTAGACAAAACAGACACGTACTTTCGAAAATAATAGAGATTTAAAATTTTTTTAATTTAAAGCCAGTGGCCCTGACTCGGCAGTCACGAGCCGCCACTGATTTTCAAACCCGTTTTCAAAAAGTTACGCACTTGTGTCTTCAAGGAAATCCAAGCTCGAATCCTTAATATTCTCGGCAGACAACAGCAAGCAGTTTGGAACCCATCCCTATTTCGATCCAGCGTGAATTATTGTAATTATTTTTCCTCTAATTGAAGGTGTTTTCGTCTGACACTTTAAACTAGAATAATTGATCCATCCTTTGGACACTGTGTCGTGCGTATCAAACCATGTTTCATTCAGGTAAAATATAGACCTGTTTTCTGATTAATTTTTTATAATTTGCTGCTGTAATTAAATATCCATATCAGCAATCTTTGTGATTACATTACCACTTGTTTTTGTCTATTTTGCGGTATTTAAAGCCCATTGTGGAAAGGACTCTGAAGGATATAGGTATGTTTGTTTCATCTTGTTCTAGCTTAATTTTAAGTTTAAAGTAGGGAGAACCTGTTCTTCATAGCGGGAATATATCTGTGGTCCCGGGGAAGAATGAGATAAATCCAAATTTAGCCATAATGGGATATCATGGGGTATACGTTATAAATAGTTACATCTACCTTCGTACCAAATGAGATAAGTTAATTCATGTCAATAAGAGTAATAAAGCTATGTTCCTTTGGAGGTATGTTGTAAGTTGGCCCCGCATAGTACTTAAAGGAATAAGTAAACTTATTCCCTTTCGCACAAATATAAACCCGTAATTAAAAATTGTTCATAAAGAAATAAGTTTACATACTTACCCCCTTAAATCCCTAACTTTATTTTTATTTACTTATACATATCCCTAATTGTACCAACTAGGTTGTACTTTTTACTCCTTAGTAAATTTAAATTAATAAATACCAATTTCTAAGAAGAAAAAGGATAACCTAGTGCAATTTCTTCCTTATATTTCGAATATATTTTAAGATTTTTACCAAAACCTTCCGACTCTAGAGGATGCTAAGGAGACACATCCGGACTTGGTTTCGTCAGATGAAGAATATTAGTTTTCAACTTCATTTATTACGCCTAATTATTTATATTTCTTATTAGAATATTATAGTTTTAGTTTTGACTGGCTATTTTTATTTTTGCAATAGTAAATAAAATGTTACAAATGAGATAAGTATATTTTTTCTTAGTTCATAAAGGGATAAGTGCATCTAACTTCTCAAATAACACAAAACCATAATTTTGTTCTAGATATTATTAAATACAAGGTAGCAATAATTCTAGTACAAAAATTTCAATTTTCTAAACCCTTCCCCTGATTGGCACTACTAAGCTGAACTTTAACTCAATCTACTGAAAAACTATAAAAATGAACTTATCTCCTTCTTCCCCGGGACCACGGATATCTTTCTTCTTATGTTTTCTTGTTAACATTCTTTCAAAAGATGATGTGGAAAATTATTGCGTTTCTTCCTGTTTGACGTTTCTATACAACTTACGATATCTTTTATAGACGACTTTGCATTTTTGTAAGTAAACAGGTTTTCTTCAAAGCACCTTGCTTGATAAATCGTCTATTTATTAATGATTCATACACATTCTTACCAATTTGATTTGCATCCAATGATAAGTGATTTCGTTTTCTTCTACTAGAAGCAGAGCGATATTTTTCCCACCAGCGACATAATAAAAAACTAGTTGAACACTAATATTTCTATGCACCACAGAATTAACACTTCAACAAATTTCTCAAACGCACAAGACATACATGTAGGCTTTCTCAAGACTGATTAAATACCCTAATTGCACCAGGCCCGGCCCTGGGGCCAATTAACAAGGGTGCCTAACCTAAATAACAATTGCAAACGCCATAAACTTATCGAATACCGGGTGCCCGGGGTGGACCTACCTGCTCTTCAGAACAAGGACAACATTTCTATGCAAAATATTGGTAAACAAGTGACATTATTAAAATTGTAAACATGTCACCCTGTACACCTTTCGACTGACTGACTGAAAATAATTGTGTTTACCCATAAATACGACATAATTTGTCTTGACGAAATTGTGTATGAGAGTGAGGCTTCGAAGATAATTGCGTTTAATAAAAATTAATAAACTCCCTACCTAGTAAAACCGCGGTCACCAGAAAACAGTTCTTAAGGCAATCAACTAAATTCACTACGACATCGACAACGAAAAAATCTCACGAAAAGTCATTTTAGTGCAACGTGCGATACGTGATATCGAAATGAAGTGCGTTTAAATACTACTTTACTTGAGACCCACTACGTATGATAAAATTAAATTATTGGATCAAAAAATGATAAAATTTGTAAACACACGTAAACCTGTTTAGTTAGAGCCTATTTTTGTTTGATTTGTGAATAATCGAGGCTGCCTTATATAAATCGTCTGTTATATTACCAGCTTTAATCAATCATCGATTTGGGGATCTTTGCGTTTTGTTAGTATACTTAGTTTCCAGCAAAGTTTGGCGGGATGGTAAAGATAAGCGTGTACGAGGTATTCCTCGTCGCTTTGATAGAATTGTTTATGTTAAATGACAGTGCCGCGTATCACAGTTGAGCTTTAAAAAACTCTATACCACCAATTCTACAATTTTTAATTTAAAAATTTTTTAAAACTCATTCAAAATGCCTTTTATTTTGGTAAACATATAGTGGTTACATACAATTTTGAAAACGGGTGGCGGTATCCAAACCAGTTGCTCTATACAACCACCCTAGGCAAGTTATAATAAAAGATATTTATTTACATAAGAAACTACTAAACTATAACAATGAGCTAGTTAAAAACCTATTACACTAATAAATTAGTTAATCTTACGAAAGAAAATGTTTAAACAAAATATGTGTTAAAAAAAACATAAAAACAATCGTTAGTTATATCACTATCAATAATGATCTCAAAGTCCGATCTCTGCTCCCTAACTAATCTAATAAACATATAAATTGATTGGGAGGTCTTAACATGGAGTGGAAGGGAATTATAGAGTGTGATAGCACTGTAGGAAAACGATCCCTTAATGAAGAGTTCCGTTCTGTGACGCAGTGGCGCAGCGAGGGTGGGGTTTTAGGGGTTAACCCCCCCCCCCCCCCCAGACGCCCAGACTAAGATGGTTTTTACGGTTTAGACCGGCTGAAGCCTTTGAAAATGGTAAAAAGTAAAAAAAAATAATAGTAGGATGAAACCCATTGGAAAAGGAAGAGAATATAACAAAAATGAAAGGAAAAATAATTTACGGGCGATCCGAGGTCGGTAAGTGGAAAGGCGTGAGTTTTTAAGGGTAGAAAACGATTTATTTCGATTTCCGGCAAAACTACAAGTCCTATGGAAAAACATTAAATAGCAAAGTTGTAGGTAATAAAAAGATCTACAACTTTTGTATTTACACTTTTTTCACATAACCTCAAAATTTATGTGAAAAATTCAAATAACCAAGTTTTTGGTTTTTTATTTTTATCTTTTAAAACAATTTTTTTTTTTCACGAAATTTGGTGAAAACTTACCTTTTCATGTCCCAAACACACTGTAATTTTTTTGATTTAAAATATTTATTTTTTCACCTTATTTTGACTTAATATCAAAAAAGCAGCTTAATTTTCAATCGAAAATTCGCACGTCAAAATATCTGTTTTTTTAAAAAAGTCGGTGGGCTTTTTGTTCGTTAAAATGTCTACTTTCTGATGGTGTAAAAAAATATACATTACTATGGTAAATGTGATGAAATCCCCTTTAAATCCTACCTTTAATTATATTTAGAACAACTATTTTCGCATATTTTTGCGATCTTTAGGTTTTATGGATTTGTAATTTTTCTGTTTATCGACGTAACACGGAATGTTACGTTTTTCGAGTAATTAAAGTATAAATTTTAATAAATAGCTCAAAATTGTACATAATAATAAAAAAAAAATTTCGGATTCGAGTTTTTTTCGTTTATTGTTGCATTTTTTGAGAACATTTACCATAGTAATGTATATCTTTTTTTACACCATCAGAAAGTAGACATTTCAACGAACAAAAAGCCCACCGACTTTTTTAAAAAAGCAGATTGCAAATGGTAGATGCTGGCCCACCCGGCATCGCCCGGTGAGATACCATTGCATCGGCTTAGGCGGCGTGAAGTTGCTCTTGAGTTATTCTTTGAGTCAACGTTTCGTCGCTGTGCCGATGTTCCCGGTTTCCAGGGTGGGAAGAAAAAGCATGATGGAAGCTCCAGGACCAAAATACTCCGGAGGTAAACTCGCCCCCCGATCGGATCTCCGGGTGGGGGCTGATCCTGTGGCCTCATCAAGCGATATTAACCAAACATCCACTGTCTCCGACAATATATTGGGTTCCCCTAACAACACTCAACGGAGAAATAGTGTGGCACCTACAGTTGCTGACACACCCAAAAACAGCAGCTTCAAAATTGATTTCTGCAATATCAGAGGGCTTAATACCAACATCAATTCAGTCCACCAGCACTTACAAACATCCAAGCCCCATGTGCTCGCACTGACCGAGACAAAGGTCAGATCGTCAACGAACACCGTCAGCTATTTATATCCTGGATACGATTTTCATTTCCGTTTTAGACGCAACTTTGGGGTCTGTCTCTTTATCCGAGATGATCTTTGCTGCCAACGAGAGGACACACTTGAACCAGCAGAGTTTGATGTAATGTGGTTTAAAATATCAACGCAGAAAATCACCAAGTTTATCTGCTGCCTTTACCGTCCTCCAAGTGACACCCATTACAGAGCACTCTTCTCGTCACTAGCAAACACAATTGACTTCTTGCAAACCAACCATCCTAATGCCGAAGTCGCTATCTTTGGTGACTTTAACGTCCACAATATCAACTGGCTCAAATACTCAAATACCAACGATGAACAGGGTCGTGAGGCGGAATCTTTTGCGATCAGTTCTGGTCTAACTCAACTCGTGGAAGAACCAACGCGAATTCCAGACCGAGATGGAGATTTTGCTAGTCTTTTAGATCTCTTTTTGACATCCAACCCTGACCTATACACAGTCACCGTTCATCCTCCATTAGGATCTTCCGATCACAAACTTATTTCAACTCTAAGCGAGCTGCCAATTTGTTCTGAACAACCTCCTAAACCTCGTAAAATTTGGCACTACACATCAGCTAGTTGGGAAGACCTAAGGGACCATTTTCGCACGTTTCCTTGGCTGGAAGTATGCTTCTCTTCAGATGATCCATCCGCTTGTGCTCAAGAGGTCTCCGATGTCATTCTTACTGGCATGGAAGCCTTTATTCCTTTCTCCAAGAAGCGCCCTTCAAATGGCAAGCCCTGGTTTAGCAAGAACTGCGAGCGTGCTGTCAGAGCAAAAAATCTAGCTTACCGACAATGGCGTAAAAATCCTACCGATGTGAATCGCACCATCTTTGTTACCGCTCGAAACCAGTGCAAGCAAACGATAGATCAAAACAAAGAGGCTCACAACATGAGGATCAAAAATAAACTTCTCGCCAGTCCTAACGGATCTAGGTCCTTTTGGTCAGTCGCTAAGGCCGTCAGTCAAAATTTTACCAAATCAAATATTCCACCGCTAACACGTTCTGACGGCACAATAGCAACCACGGCTGAAGATAAAGCGAACTTACTCGCAGAACTCTTTGCTTCACACTCCACGGTAGACTTTCAGGGAAAAACACCCCCGAACATTCCAGCAGTTCGATCGGAAATGACTGATATCGTATTCCGTCAGCGTCCTGTCAAACGAATTCTGAAGGGGCTCGATGCCAAAAAAGCTTCTGGTCCAGATGAAATTCCTATTATAGTGCTCAAGAAATGCGCCGATGAACTCACACCAGTATTTTGTAGACTTTTTAACTTATCCTACAAAAAAGGAATATTTCCATCTTGCTGGAAAAAGGCGCGAGTCCAGCCTATACCAAAGAAAGGCAAGAAAACCCTGCCAAACAACTATCGACCAGTCGCATTGCTTTCAGTTATATCAAAGGTGATGGAGAAAGCTATTAACCAACAACTTATAAAATACCTGGAAGGCCTTAAAATTATCAGCGACCATCAGTATGGTTTTCGTAAGTCCAGATCAACAGGAGACCTGCTAGCCTATGTCACTCATCTTTGGAGCAACGCAATCGAACATCATGGGGAGTCCCGGGCTATTGCACTGGACATCTCTAAAGCCTTTGACCGTGTCTGGCACGAGGGGCTCCTAAGCAAACTGCGTTCTTATGGTATGCCCGGTCGATTTTGTTCATGGTTGTCTAGCTTCCTCAAGGACCGCTCTCTGCAAGTGGCGATTGACGGGTTTCTCTCAGACACCTTCACCGTCAATGCTGGTGTTCCTCAAGGGTCCATATTATCTCCCACTCTCTTCTTACTGTACATTAACGACCTTCTAGCGAAAACAGAAAATCCATTATATTGCTTTGCTGACGACAGCACACTTATCTCATCTTTTACTTTGAAACCTCAAACATCGGCTACTGACGCACATCTTCGCAGACAACATGAGGTATCACGCCTCAATAAAGACCTGGAAGAAATTTTGTCTTGGGGTGACAGTAACCAAGTCGAATTTAACGCTCAAAAAACCCAGGCTGCAGTTTTCTCTAAGAAGGTCAACATTGCAGAACCCGATATCGTTATGGCAGGACACGCAATTCCACTGACTTCGTCTATTAATTTGCTGGGTGTCAACCTGGGAGGAAATATGTCTTGGCATAATCACGTAGTGGCAATCGCCAGGGCAGCTTCTCAGAAGCTCGGTATACTTTTCCGTACCAAAAAGTTGTATACACCTCAACAACTTTTGACACTTTATAAAGCCCAGATTCGACCATCACTGGAATACTGCTCTCATATCTGGAGTTCTGCACCGAAGCATACCCTTCGGTTGTTGGATTCCATCCAAAGGAGAGCCGTTCGTCTAATCGGCGACCACGAGCTGACTAAGAACCTCGACAGCTTAGAACAT
Organism: Polydrusus pterygomalis; assembly: GCA_963969555.1. Lineage (NCBI taxonomy): Eukaryota > Metazoa > Arthropoda > Insecta > Coleoptera > Curculionidae > Polydrusus > Polydrusus pterygomalis. The sequence continues at coordinate 49,080,787 of OZ018378.1, forward strand.
CGAAGACAGGTTGGTGATTTGACTCTCTTCTACAAATATTTTCATGGCAAGTGTTCGACAGATATTGCCCGCTCGATTCCACCTAGAGTAATGCATAGCAGAAACACACGACGAACCACTGCCGCCCATCCCTATGTGGTTCAACTTAGTACACCCCGAACATCATTGTTTCAGAACTCTTTCATTTGGAGGACGTCATCTTTGTGGAACGGCCTTTCTGAGACCGTGTTTCCAACCGAATATAACCTCCAACGATTCAAGAAAAACGTGAATCGCTTTCTTCGTACACGCACCGCTCCCAGAGCGCCTTAAAGGATTTTCCTATAGTGCTTGTGCTCGATCATAAAAAAAAAAAAAAAAAAAAAAAAAAAGATATTTTGACGTGAGAATTTTCGATTGAAAATCATATTTTTCTTGTAAAAGATAAAAATAAAAAACCAAAAACTTGGTTATTTGAATTTTTCACATAAATTTTAAGGTTATGTGAAAAAAGTGTAAATACAAAAGTTGTAGATCTTTTTATTACCTACAACTTTGCTATTTAACGTTTTTCCATAGGACTTGTAGTTTTCCGGAAATCGAGATAAATCGTTTTCTACCCTTAAAAACTCACCCCCCTCCACTTCCCGACCTCGGATCGCCCGTAAATTATTTTTCCTTTCATTTTTGTAATTTTCTCTTCCTTTTCCAATGGGTTTCATCCTACTATTATTTTTTTTTGTTTCAAAAATTATCGACCCTGGTCTAAACGGCCTTTAAACAGGTATTAATTTAAAAAATACAGAATTTAAATTCATACAAATTTTCCTACAGTATTAAAATTAACGATCAAATTTAAAAAAATAGCGCTTTTTAAAATTTTGAAATCCTGTTCTTTTTTTTGAAAACCCCCCCTAATACAACATTGTGGCTGCGCCACTGCTGTGACGAGGTACACTAAAGCCCAATTGTATAGGTTCGGTTTAACTAGAACGCTGGGTTTAAACTAGAGTTTATTCAAAAAACCGTTTTTATAGGTTACGTTGACGATCAAACTACAGTTTAACTATCAACTGGTGGAGGAGGCACCAGTTAAACTTTAACTGATGGTTAAATGCATGCAAAATGTCAATTTAACTAAAACCGACATAACCACAAAAAATCCGAAATTCAAAATAACTATCGAGGTTGGGATAGCCTCCATTTATTACGGTGATAGGCTGGCTGATACTATACTATTTCAAAATTTTAACAATAATACAACAAATCAAACTAATGAACATTATTTGAAAATTAAGTAAGGTTAACTTTTTTGTTTACAAAATATACAAACCTAGGTTTGGCAAACGTTTAGCATTTCTCTTTCTCTGGACTCCTAGACAAGAGAGATGGGAATACAGACTGGAGATTCTGAACTACTTTTTAACTAATTTCCATTATAATAATAAAGAAATAAGTATTGATTTTTCAACTAGCCAGAAGTTAGCCGTAGATATAAATAACCAAAAGGTATACAATCGGTATTTTAATGATGTTTGGTTTAAACTTGCTGTTAAACCTAAAGTTAAACTAAAGGTTAAACCTAAGTTTTACCGACACCTATACAATTGGACCTAAACAGTTCTCTATGTCTGGTATGCAGGTTATAGTGTAGGAAAGTTAGATGTCAAGGTTGAAAAAATTATATACAAGCATTTTTTAATGAAAATGTGGGAGGAATAACTTTCTAAACAACATAGTAAAAGTCCCATCAAATAGGACTATGGCAAGTTTGCGAAAATCGGTCGCCATTTTGTTTTTGTCCTTTTATTGCAAATATCTCAAAAACTATGAGGTTTATCAAGTAAAGTCAAGAGATAATTTTTATGTAAAATTCAAAACTACACTTGAAGTGATATATCAAAAAGATGTATTTCAAGTTTAACAAAATTATTCATATGAAAACATCATTTTCGTCCTCGTCATTTTCAGGTATGATGCAGGAATTGCAGTAATCAATTCCTAAGCATTGACCACACTTGAAGAAACATCTTAACCCTAGTTTTTTGCAGGAGCATGATTTGCCACATGACGCTTCCTTGCGGTTACAGAAAACCATTTTCAGAAGGAGCAATTTCTTTTGTTGCGGATGTAGAAACCAGATGTCCCTCTCTATCTCGTTGCCAACCATAGGCTAATGGATCCAATTTGCATCCCATCCTCTCTTGTACCTAAAAAGTGCATAAAACTTTATTATTTCGGCTAAGTAATAATAATTAGAGAACATACCTGATAATAGACTCTGAAAACATGTTGTACAGCAGCGTCTTTGGTTGGGGGAAGCGCTGCCAAATTAAAGTTTTCAGGCAGACCTTGACGAATTCGATTACATAAACTATACCTTAACGTGTCAATTTCTTCTTTGCTCATCTTGTGCCTATATAACTTTGCAATGAATTGTACACCTGCTTCTATTAACTGGTTCTTATCCGAATTTTGTTGATAAAATATTTGAGGGCTTTCGCATAAAGAAATGTCATTCTTCAACAACTAACTGTAAAAAGCGTTTTTTTGCTTTTTTTGAATATGAACGAGGTTGTGTCACAACGTGATATAGAATGAAGAAACAATATGTACTGTTTAATATGCCCTAGTTTTTCTTGAAACTTTGGCAGCTTTTCCTGGCCGGAGCAAAAACATTTTATCATATTCTGAATGATGAATCAACAGAACGGCAATATCTGTGTCCTCAGATACAACTACGATTGGTCTACCAGAACTCAGGGTTGAAAAAAAATCCGGTTTTTCTAAAAAAAAAACAAAAAACCGGGTTTTTTTGGTTTAAACCAGGTTTTTTTGGTTTAAACCGTTTTTTTTTAATTTAAGCCAGTATTTTTAAATAACAATGTAAAATGCTAAGTATGCAAAAAATATTTGGTATAGAGTACCTATGGAAGTAAAACAAAAACATGCAGAATATTGCACTTTAATAGTAGGTAACCTGAAATTGGTGGTGCCTGACATTATTATATCGCAACAAAGCCGAAAAATAAACCAAACTTATCAGCGACAAAGAGAAATAATATTATTTCTCGACCACGTACGAAATGGGAAATAGGGGAATACCCGAATGCAAATCTAAAGCGGGGCTGGACTGGCTGGTGGGGTGGAGGTAAAATAAACACAGTGTTGCCAACACTAAGATATTTTCATTTAACACAGGGACGTGTTCGCATTGCCAGTAGTAAGAAGGGTATTTTTACTAAAAATAAAAACTCAAATGCCAATAGTAAAAATTTAAAAAAACAAATGGGTTTTTGGTTTAAACCATATGGTTTATTAAAAAAATCATCTGGTTTAAATCACGGTTTAAACCATGGTTTAAACCATCCTGGTTTAAACCAGCCGACCCTGCCAGAACTTGAAAGTTCTACTGCAGTTCTAACGATTAAATAGTCGGCGTCACTTTCAGCCAGTATTACCTTTAAGACTGTTTTTTCAAATCTAAACTTTAAAAGCTCTATCAGTATCTATTTGTTATTATTATTTCGTAAAAATTCTTCTTGTGGCTAAAGCATTTTGTGATCTGACCTGTTGCAAAGCATCCTTTGTTGAAAAGATGATCTGAATTGTATCCATCAAAAACAATTACACAGTCCTCGCCATGTTTAACGTAATTAACATATTGGTCGCAAATTTGGTTAAACGTGGCAGGCTTCTGCCATAAAACTTTATGTAAGAGAAAACCACTATCAATTACATATATATTGCATTTTGCTCAGTGCTCGAAGTAGGTGTAGTTAGAGCATCAAATTCTTTTGTTCCTTTTCCCAAGACACCATCCTTAAACAGTGACAGCAGATATGGAGATAATTCGAACCTAAAACAGTCTTTTATTTCTTCTGGAGTTTTGTTAGAGCAAATAATTCTATTAAATAATTGCATAGGAGACACGTTCACATAATTGCTATTAATTTTAGTGCTACTACTAATTTGTGAAAAATTCTTGATTCGATCTGTTCGCTTGCACTTAATATCTGTGAATAATTTGCCAACATTTCTGATGAGTAATTTTCTTCCAATTTCATCCGCCAAACCGCAGTTTATATCGGGTTTAGCTATACGTCCAGAGAACAGTGATGTGAACTCCTTGCATTTAAAAGGGTTGTATTCCTCTAGCCAATTTTGCCACTTACTATCGTTACGTTCCTTACTAGCACTAATTATTGTTTCAATTCCTTTCTTGGTAACTTTCACTACATCTTGGCTTCCACTTTTATCGAAAATCACACAAATAAGTTCATCAGCCATACTTCTAAATAGTCTACAAACAGGTTAAAATAGGAATATTTACCGTCGCAAGTCCCAAACAGAATACTTATTCTCACTACCGAAAACAAACGTATCGTGCGCGTGAAAAAAACGACACTAAATCAAGATGCTTGATGTCGCAATGCGTTCTGGTGTAGGTACCTAAATGTCAGAAAAAAATACCATAAGTTTTATTCGTGGCTATGGCATTATTAGTTAACTAATACTACACTCAGATTTTTTTTTGTTAATAACCGTTGAAAAAATTTTTGGTGCATTCCATTTTTTGCAACTTGCCATTACCAGAATCTACGGGACGTTTAGTATGTCATTTAGGACCATATTTTAAATACTTTCCCGCTGAAAAACATTTGTATATAATTTTTTCAGAAGTTTGGACAAAATTCCGACAACTTCACTACACTATTATGTGTATCCCTGCCTTTATCAAGTAGATATAATGGAGAACCATTACCAGTAATTTTAAAAACAGTTTTAGCCAATTTTAATTTGAAGCGTTCTTCAACATTAAGCCAACCGGAATTTATCAGACTTGCAGTTATATGATCATACTTGCGGAGGTTAAAACAAAAACGCAAATAATTAGACACAAATTGAACAAAAATTGTTTGCTGATAAACGTTTTGAAACATTTTTGATTCAAATATTCGATTTAAACTTTTTCGACACATTAAAACACATGGAACACATTTTAAACTGTTTGTTTCGATAACATTGTTAGATAAAATTACGTGTGACGTATGCGTTTCAAAATGTGGCGAAACATTTTTGATTTAGGTGAATCGAAACAAATTGGTATTTTTCTGCTTCGAAATATTTACGAAACTATGGTGTCTATTCGTTTACGAAACTTGAGAAGAAAATAATTTTCAAAACTTTCAGCAACGCACACTCCCACTCACTACCTGCTCGTCGATTGGAACAAATTATAATAACAATAACCTTTACTTTTTAAGAAGGAAGACTTTAATATCTTCCCCCAATAATTTTAATTTTAAATTGTTTTTTTTATTGATACCCTATTTCGCTTATTTAAAGTACGCCTCGGCGTGTTTAAATCCTACTTTCAAAAACGCGCGTGTTTTAAAGTTACCATGGCATCATCAACAACCCGTGAAACGTGATGTCTAAATATGTCAACTTTTTAGTTATTGATTTGACAGAATTACTTTTTAACGTCAAATAAAATATTTTATTAAGCAATAACACACACAACCAATGTCAACGGTGACAACAATAAATCTTATGTGACAGATTGGAAGTTATTTTTTTTTCTCCTCATTTTCATGACAACGACAGGTATATCACATCATGAATTCGACCATTTCACTTATTTACTAAGTTATTATTTCCATTTTTTGTACATAAATTCACACAAATATTGTCTCTATACCGCTGTGTTGTAACTGTGTCATGGAAAAAAAATAGCACCAACTATTCTTCTTCGGGAAACAGCTAACCAGACACCAATTTTTTGAGGGTGCAATGAGGACTCTACAAAAAAAATGGGGATTTTCACTACTCCACATGCGTGTATTCTGAGAATTCACATAACCGGAAAGGTGGAACCAGGCTTCATCCGAAAAAAATGTCAGTTCTAATAAATCATTTCTTTCCAATACATTTTGGGTAAACCATTGAGAGTAATTTCTGCGTCTTTCAAAATCTGCGGCTTGTATTTCTCGGAACACTTTATAAGGAAATAAATGTAGCTGCTTCTTAAGAATAGTCCTGCATGTTCCATAAGATCTTCCCACTTCTTGGGACAAGCGTCTTATACAATTTGTTGGCGTATTTTACATTATTTCACGAACGTTTGCAACAAGTTCTTCTGTTCTTACAGATGGTATTTCTGCTTCTTTTTTGTGTTGTATAGAACCTGTTTCCCTAAACACAGCCACGGTTCTTTTCAGGTAGTGATATAAATCCCCAGCAATAAAAGCAACGTTAGGAAAATGTTTGTGAAAATCGCCCATGCACAAACCCGGATTGTATTGCCACTCACAATTTACTCTAACCCCGCTTTGAAAATACGCTTCAACCATGAATGTTTTGTGCTGTTCCGTAAAGCCCATTGTGTGAATTGTTCAAGAAATTGGAAAAATTAGCGATGAATCAAATTACTTGTAACGACTGTCAAAGATGACGGAATAACTGATTGATTTTTAATTCAGGTAGTTGCTGACAGCCAATAGGTATTAAGCTCTACGGCTAAGCAATACGTCCTTAGATGCAAGGCCCTCTTTGATTCAAATAATTTTTGCTCGCACGGTACTTACTAGCTTTGAGATGTATCTGTAATTGGCACCAATGCTGTTGATAGTAAATAAATAAATAAATAAATACTGATATATATGATATATTATCACCAAACTTTTTGATACTATTTATTTACTAAAACAAGAAAACCTGAGTTTCAAAATTGACGTGGATCTGGACGGTGGTCACGGGACTCTATGTGGTTCAGCCCATAGGCTGCAGCCTAGATATCATATTATGCTTGAATCTGGTACTGGGCAGTTAGATCACACCCGCCTATTCCCGTAACCATATTGGATTATTTTCTACCGAATTTATTCACACACTGCGGTCAAAAGGTTCACCCTGTATTATCCGCAAATTGAACTTTTTATCGAGATTCTAAAAGGTCCAAAATACTCTTATTCTTATAACACACACATGGCCAGGCCACTCTAAAGGTTGCATTATGCGAGTCCTGAAATATAAATGGAATTTCTGAATGACTTTGACTTAAAGACGCTCACAGCGGTCTATCGTCAAATAATGACCAAAACTCGATATTATTTTTCTTCGTTTTGCTCTAACCTGGTCTAGGTCATTTGTAGGCCGGCGCTGTGTTCAACGCTCAGACCTGCTTGTTAAAAATTCCAAAGAATTTTGGCTCGTTAGGATCATGCATAATGGATGACACGAGGCTTTTGGTTTTGAATATTGGTCGGTGAACGGGGATCTCATATTATGAAATTATACCAATAATAGTTATTCGTGTGAGTAGTGTGTAAAAAATATTATGGAGCACGAGAGTTTTGCTCTTTTAATGATTTTTGTTGACCATCAGACAATATAGTTAAATATAGGCAATGTGAAAACTACAAGACAACGAGAGGGAGACCGGGATTTCCTAAACCGTTTCATCGTTTCTTACACCCGAATGCACGTAAGCAAATTTTGCGGATTAGTTATGCAAGCCAGGATTAGATTAAATGTTTACATGCACCGCCAGAAAAATGTGGTTTAAGCTTCAGATTATCTAATCGGTCAACGAAGCGTGGATTAGCGATCGACATCTAACCTCAAAGTAACATTTTGGCACTATTTTTTTGCAATTTTTTTATTATTTCGGGATAAAATTGAGTTTATAGAAGACGAAATATTCATTGATGATGACCTAGATATCCCCGACATCATCAACTTTGGTTTTCCTCTGAGAATCTACGAAAGAAGTGATTATTTTGACTCAATGGACAATTATTCATTTTTTCGAAAATTTCGCCTCACAAAACCTACAGTTCTCAGCTTCCTGGAAAACATAGAAGAAGAAATTAAATTCCAAATTGACTTGTAAGTTTATAAATAGAAGGGAGTGCATTGGGATTAGATGGACTCTTGGTGACTACGCCTGGATCTACTATAATCTTATTTGTTTTAGAAATAATAGTATAACCCCGATGAACCAGTTCCTGGGCACACTGCCATGAGTGTACGATTTCCAGAATTTTAAATCGGGTTACAGCGGCCATTGCAAGAACAATTAAAAACAAAAAGAATTCTTCGTGAACTCGCTTCCATGCTTCAGATTTATCACCATTCGAAACTTTGTTTGTTTTTGTCTTCGATGAAATTGGCATGTTTTAGCAGTATCCACATGAGAGTCTTGGGGAAAAATTGGTTCTTTTTGCGTTTTCACTCATTTTTGAAAATTGAACCGAAAAAACTGACAAATTTTTGACGTTTATTCCTCAAGTGTCGAACAAACCTTGCGATTTCGACGTTGTCAGATTTCTAATCCGGATTAGATAATCTACTGACGGTGCATATAGCTACGGACAAAAGATTACAAAAACTGGATCGGGGAACTGGGATTATAATCCACAACAGGTGCATTCGGGTTTTAATCTTTTTAGTGTCGAGATTCTCGAAGACAAGCGTCTACTTCTAGAGTCTGGCTGTGGACTTTTTAACCGCCCAATCAACGTTCGCAATAAAGCGAGGGAAACTTAAAAATACATGTGTTAGAATGCGCATGCACATAAATCATTGTATTATTTCCTATTAAATTGAGGCGAAAAAATTGATGAAATAAAATAATAAACTAAACGAATTACCTAGATTTTCGCAGACGAAAAATAGTGAATATGGAAATTTTTTCTAATGCGGAGGTTTTTTTGAAGAGGATAGTTTAAAAAAAAATTGTATATTTTTCAGAACGGTTTAGACTGGTTATGTTACAACTAGGGCTGTGCGATTACCGAAAAAGATATTCGATTTTCGATTATTTGAAATAATCGATTATTTCCTATTAATCGATTACTTAATCAAAAATAATCGATTTATAAAAAAATAATCGAACGAAAAAATACGTAGTTAAAACCGATTAATCGAAAATAATCGAGAATAATAGATTATTTCTAATTAATCGAAAATAATAATCGATTAATCGAGAATAATCGAGTAATCGAAAATGATCGATTAATCGAAAATAATCGATTGATTTAATCAAAATAAATCAAAAAGTCAATTAACGGAATTCACGTGAAACATTAACTAATCAAGCAAAAATAAAAACCTAAATATTTATAATTAAGAAGTTTTATTTATTACAAAACATTTATTCATGGTGAAGAAAACGAGCTGTTCTATGTGATCACGTTGTGTGTGGTGGAGTGAGACCCTCAAGTCGCTTACTATGTGTCCTCCTTTACTGAATACCCTTTCAGATGGTACGCTTGATGCCTGTATACACAAAAAAAATTCGCACATTGGGAGAGAAAAAGAAATACGTGACAATTATATCTCCACCATACTAATGGATCATCATCAACGTCAATCGTTGGCATATACATGTTACTGATCAATTAATTTTTTTATTTTAACGCTAATACTGATAGAAGCAGCGTCTCCAAATTAAGGGATTTGAATATAGATCTAAGTCCGCTCTTCTTCTTACCTAATATCTTTTGTCTGGTAACAGAAATAGGAATATATTCAAGTTCACTGCTGAGTTCTGTTATTTTTGGGATTATAATTTTATTTTTTGTAGAGTAAAAAAATGTTGCTTTTAATCGTGGATCTATAAAAGCAGCAATATGCAAGTGTTCGCTGGTTTGTTTATCGCTTTCATATCGATCTTTCAAAATTTGAAAAAAAATTGAGAGAGCTATTTCTTTTTTCAGACTCACGATATCGTTCTCAATTTCGGTTTCTTCATAGTTATCCACGTGTTTTACCCAATTCAATACACATAGGTAATAAGGTAGACCAGGTTACATAATTTTCGCCGGACAGAGTTTTGGAAATTTCTTGAATTGGACTAAGTAAATTTACAGTGAAATTTAGAAGTTTTAGATCGTCAGCGTTCAATATCAAATTTTTACAAAATCCATTTTTGTAAGTTTGCTAAAGATTCAATAATTTTTTTTTTCGAATAATTAAAAAACCGTAAATTTTTTTTTTTCGAATAATCGATTAATCGAAAAATAGTTTTTTTTCGATTATTAATCGATTTTGCTGCACGCCCCTAGTTACAACCTTCACGAGTTATTATCTTTGACTAAACCTACTATTTACCTACGTTAATAATGTAGGTACTTACTACTTTTACAGGTTTTGATTTTTTTTTGTATTGAAAAATCTTAGTGCAAAATACAAAATAATTAATAAAACAAAAAAAGGAACACATGACAATTTTCGATTTATTTTAAAGTTGTTTTTATTAAACAATTCTCGTTGAAACTGGTTATAAATTTAATAAAAAACAAACAAAAGAGCAATTTTCGATGTTATCGCGTACCTAACCTCAAGTCAAATATTAGTTGGTATTTATTAAAAGAAAACATCACATTAATAAACGCTGTAAGATATTTTGATTTTATAAGGGACGAGGATGAGGTTGGGATGGGCGATTCCATTTGCTCCCGACGGGAAAGTTAGGGAAAGTTTTTAAAAAACGGCTCGTGAAGTTCGAATTATATTTCCTTCTCTTTCTGTAATTTATCGGCAGTCAAAGCAGAAAGAGATAAATTAGGCCAGGAGCCTAAGTCGATTTATTTTCTCAACATGTTATTTTTAAACAACGACGAGAAGATAGACGGAAACAATTGAGAACGTATTCTATTAAACGACAGATTCTTGAGCTGACCGTTGGGCCTAACTTGAGTGAATAGTCTGGAGTAGGGCTGTGCGATTACCGAAAAAGATAATCGAATTTCTATTATTTGAAATAATCGATTAATCGAAAATCAAAAATAATCCATTAATCGAGAATAATCGAAAATAACCGATTAATTGAAAATAATCGATTAATCGAGAAGAATAGATTATTTCTGATTAATCGAACATAATCGATTAATCGAAAATAATCGATTGATTTAATCAAAATAAATTAAAAAGTCGATTCAAATATTAGATCGTTAAGAATACTAATTTTACGAAAGGCGCACAGATTGAAACTTTGTTCAAATTATTTCGTTGATTGTCTTGCGATAATATGCTATAATATTTTTTAAACCGATTTTCAGGGTATAATAGGGTTGCTAATAAATATAGAGACTTACAACAAAAATAAATAACTCGCAACTTTAATTATCCAAAAACATACCTATATTTTTGAATAATCGAAAAATAGTTTTTTTGGTGAATTGATTAATCGAAAAATGTTTTTTTTTTCGATTTTGATTTGATTTTTGATTAATTGAAAAAACGTCATTTTTTCGATTACTTAATAATCGATTAATCAAAAAATTGTAAAAGTTTTTTTTTCAAATAATCGATTAATCGAAAAATATATTTTATTCGATTAGGCAATCAAAAAATAGATTTTTTCGATTAATCGGAAAATAGATTTTTTTTTCGATTAATATTCGATTAATGGATTTTGTTGCACACCCCTAGTCTGGAGTCCCCTATGACGTCACTTTCTTTCATAAGAAATCCCACAGGGCTGGTGTTACGCTTACCACGAGCGACCAGTTTATGTCCTCTTCCACATTTAATCGCCACGTCCGTGGGGATCGAGAAACGATGCCCCAAACTATTACTGATTTTTATTTATACAATACCCATCATGTGGTTTTAGTTGAAATCCACTCTCAGATCCGTTCTTTAGATAAGGTTAGTTTCTCAATAGACGTGAAAAAAAGGAATATTTCTATACAGCACTTCGTATGTTCAAGAATTATTATATTCCTAGCTACGGAGGATCATTGTACGTGACCATATTTTCTAACTTCTGACCTGACGCATGACCTATCTTGGAACCTTATAATTTTTGCACTAGGTATCCGTGGACACTTTTGATTAGCACATCATGAAGTCTAAACTGCATTATGTTATATTTTCAGCCAAATTGGCTGGGACTATTTTTTGAAAAGGTATGTGCGAGATCCTTCCTATACAGTAAAAAAATATATCCGACCGGAATTTCACCCCATCAAGTAAAAATATTTTGCCAGCTCACCAAGACCGGAAACAAAAGAAGCCCACGCTAACCGTGTCGCAATGGCCAAACAAAAGGATGTTTAACCAGATATCTATCATTAAATCGACGTGTATAAGTTACAGCAACATGCTCTCAAGACGGGGCGTCATCAAGTTAACACAGATTTTGTGTTCACTCCGAATGATAGATTATAGTCATTTGTTATATTTTTATGTATTTTGATACGGGGCGACCGAAAAACTTTATACCTGCAACAAACACAGCATTGTTTCACTTCTTTTATCTCCTGGATTGCATGGTGAACAATTAATAATGTTTACTATGTAGAGCAAGGGTACCAGGTGACTTATGGTGCTTTTAATCATTGTCGAGCTGGTGATATGTTAAATATTGAGATGTCAATTATTTAAAGTTAAATAACTTTTAAACGGATTGACAATATTGGCTACTAAAGATGTTGCCCTGGTACATCTTTATCTAAAGAGGTTAATAGTTTGTAAATAATTTGCTTCATTTACATTATAGACCAGGGTCGATAATTTTGTAACAAAAAAAAAACAATAGTAGGATGAAACCCATTGGAAAAGGAAGAGAATATAACAAAAATGAAAACCCGAGGTCGGGAAGTGGAAGGGGGTGAGTTTTTAAGGGTAGAAAACGATTTATCTCGATTTCCGGCAAAACTACAAGTCCTATGGAAAAACGTTAAACGGCAAAGTTGTAGGTAATAAAAAGATCTACAACTTTTGTATTTACACTTTTCTCACATAACCTCAAAATTTATGTGAAAAATTCAAATAACCAAGTTTTTGGTTTTTTATTTTTATCTTTTACAAAAAAAAATTTTTTTTTTTACGAAATTTGGTGAAAACTTACCTTTTTATGTTCTAAATACACTGTAATTTTTTTGATTTAAAATATTTATTTTTTCACCTTATTTTGACTTAATATCGAAAAACCACCCTAATTTTCAATCAAAAATTCTCACGTCAAAATATCTGCGTTTTTAAAAAAGTCGGTGGGTTTTTGTTCGTTGAAATCTCTACTTTCGGATGGTGTAAAAAAATATATACATTACTATGGTAAATGTTCTCAAAAAATGCAACGAAACAAAAAAAACTCGAATCCGAAATTATTTTTTTTTAATCATTATGTACAATTTTGAGCTATTTATTAAAATTTATACTTTTTTTTATCAATGTAACATGGAATCTTACGTTTTTCGAGTAATTAAAGTATAAATTTTAATAAATAGCTAAAAATTGTACATAATGATTTAAAAAAAAAATTCGGATTCAAGTTTTTTTCGTTTCTTTGCATTTTTTGAGAACATGTAAATGTATATATTTTTAAACACCATCAGAAAGTATAGATTTTAACGAACAAAAAGCCCACCGACTTTTTTAAAAAAGCAGATATTTTGACGTGAGAATTTTCGATTGAAAATTATATAGGGTGGTTTTTCGATGTTAAGTAAAAATAAGGTGAAAAAATAAATATTTTATATCAAAAAAATTACAGTGTGCTTGGGACATAAAAAGGTAAGTTTTCAGCAAATTTCGTGAAAAAAAAATTATTTTTGTAAAAGATAAAAATAAAAAACCAAAAACTTGGTTATTTAAATTTTTCACACAAATTTTGACGTAATGTGAAAAATATGTTCCTAAGTACAAAAGTTGTAGACCTTCTTATTACGTACAACTTTGCTATTTAACGTTTTTCCACACGACTTGTAGTTTTGCCGGAAATCGAGATAAATCGTTTTCTACCCTTAAAAACTCATCCCTTTCCACTTCTCGACCTCGGATCGCCCGTAAATTATTTTTCCTTTGATTTTTGTTATATTCTCTTCCTTTTCCAATGGGGTTCATCCTACTATTATTTTTGTTCACTTTTTACCAATTTCAAAGGCTTCAGCCCTGGTCTATTGATTTATAATAAACACTTATTTCGGATGCAGAAACATTTAAAATGATTATTTAACTAACCAGACAACTTTTTTCTGAGATAGCTGGGGGGCGATCCATTTCTTGCATTTCAAGGTGTCGAGTCCCCTATACTTACCATGGAATTATCCTAAACACTTTGGTTTACTTTCCCAGATAGGTTTTCAAAAAATTATTTTGATATAACTATTTTTTATGCGTTATCTTAAATTTTAAGCTCTAACCACTGATGATGCTAACCCAATTTTAAATGCAAGTTCAAATGCCTGCATTATAATAATGGTTCGCGGAAAAGGGCTTAAAACCTACTATTTACATTAGAATTGGCTACCTGATACACAGGGAAATAAAATCATATTATATTACAATAATATTGATCATATAAGGTCCACTTATACCACTAGGGTTCTTTCAAATGCGTTATTTACCTAATTAGCACAAAATTGAAAAATTAATAATGATAGGGTCTGGCGATGAATTGCGGACTCAAGCAGAAACAGCGCTTTAATTTCCAGAACAGCCCCCGATTTCGCAATGCACTATTAACAACTTTAAAGCACATAATAGTAAATTGGGCAATGTGAGGGATGTACGAAGATAATGACAAACTCAAGTAATGAAGGAAGACACTAAAATTAAACATCTTGCTTTGTCTCCAGAAAGCCTCTTCCACTCCAGTTAGGAAATAACTGACAAGAGATAATAATCTAAGTATGTATTAAAGATTAATGAATTTATGTAATATGAAATCATATAAAATGCTACGGCGCGGGAGTAAATGGACGACCCACCCAGATCGTCGACTTTAATTTTGTGAAATTATGATGAATTCTCTTGGATCAGCATTTAGTAGTTTTGGAGTGGGTTATTTTTCAACTTAGTGTAGACACTCCTGTTTAAATGGTCATCTAAATAAGTAAAACTGTCCAACTAGTACTACCATAACGTTATTTAATATATCGTTAAGTGCTTTAGATAATACTTCAACTCCGACGACCATAGTTACAACACCCCTGGTTAACTCTTCAACATATGTATACCCACAAGAGCAGCAAGCATGGCCGATTAAATTAAATTTCCATCACAGCAACAATTGCTGTTTCCACCTCATTCCCGATTAATATATCAACAACTAGCGTGTACCCGGCATACGTTGCAACCCGCTGGTATAAATACAAACCCGAACAAACCCGATATATTAGTACCCGGCATGCCACTTTCTGAAATTGCACCCGTGCGAAGCCGGGGCGGGTCGCTAGTTATACACAAAAACCTTTCCCTTGAATCACTCTATCTATTTAAAAAAAAAACGCTTTAAACCTACAAATATTTCTACTTGAAATGATGTATCTTTTTCAACCAATATTTCCATAACGTATTTACTTATGACAACTGCTTCGGATAATACCTTAACTTCGACGACTTTATTTAACATTTCCACAACATCCCTAGTTTTTTTTTTCACATCCTCACTGGTTTCTAAAAACCCACACTTAACGTTCTAAGGCCCAAGTGATCAATATTCAATATCCTTTTAACACTAACTGTAAGATAACTTATTATGGTACCATTATTGAAACAATCATTGTCATGGAAGGTAAGTGGCTGCCAATACTAACAGGACATTAATAATTTGGGCCTTAATGGGCTATTAAGCTTTAATTTTTGGCGAGCAGATGCAGATGTTCTTGATGATCGAATATCATTTCAGCAGGATGGTGCACTGCCACATAACGTGTAAAATATTTAACAATATTTGGATGAAGCCTTTCCCAAGTGGTGAATAAGGAGAGAACGTACTATTAAGTGGTCGGCAAGATGGCCAGATCTTAACTCCCTTGATTATTTTATTTTTAGGTCACCTTAAAACTAAAGTTTACGTGATAATATCAGAAAATTTTAAGGAACTTTTAGGCAATGAATATCACACAAACCCAGTAACACTAAGAAATTCTACATATTTTCACAAATAAATGTTACTTTAGGTTAGAGATCTGCGAGAAAAGAAAATGGTAAACAGTTTTAATAATATTTACAATAAAAAAATATTGAATCTATTTAATTTCTTCTCGCTTATCTGATGAAAAATTTAATAGTGAATAGTGAGTTATATCCTTTTTCATGCTCTTTCCGCAAGCCATTACAATACATTCATTGGATTTAAACAAAAAAAGGATATCTGAAGTAGAGAGGGGTTTTCCCTCCATTTCGTCAAATCCATCCCTAGACGCGTTTTGTTTTTAGAATGGATCGAGATTATTTTTAATGTAATTCATTATAGTTAAAAAATGTATCCTGTATATTGCCAAATTAATTATACTTTCTTATACAGGGTGACTCAGATCTAAATGTACATACGTCACCAGGAGATAGTGGACATCTTGGGGGTATTATTAAGACACTTTTAATAAACATTTATTTCTCGTTTAAAATGCCCCATCAATTTTCAAACCAAGAATACGCTGACATAATATTTGTATATGGTTTTTGCGACGGCAACTGACGAGCCGATTCTCGAGAATATGAATTAAGGTTTCCTGGTAGAAGATCTCCAAACCATCAAACATTTTCAAATGTATTTTCTTTTGTTCGTGAACAACGACATTTTCCGACACAAAATAATATTGATCAGCCTGTGAGACAACCAGTTTAACAAGAAGAAGATATTTTAAGTTTGATTGAAGAAAATCCAAAAATATCCACAAGAAAAATTGATAGAAGTCTGCATATAACACAAAAAATAACCCATTTAACAATACGAAAGGAAGGCCATTATCCTTATCATATTCAAGAGGTACAATTCGGTACAAAGTTTGAAACCAGGTGACTATGCTAACAGGTTGGTCTTTCGTCAGTGGATTAGAAGGCACCGAAGAGATCTTCATCGGACTTTGTGGACCGATGAAGCTCAGTTTACCAGAGATGGTGTCAACAATTCCAGAAATTGTCATCTATGGTCTCTAGAAAATCCAAATGCTATTCGGCAGTCGCATTCGCAACATAGATTTTCAGTAAATGTTTGGGCGGGTATAAGCAATAATAGTAAATTGATTGGCCCACACTTCTTTGAAGGAAGGTTAGATGGAAACCAATATTTACACCTTTTAGAAAACATTTTGCCAAATCATCTTCAAAATGAGACTGCTATTTTAAGAGGAATGTATTTCCAACACGATGGAGCCCCGCCCCATTATGCAAGACCTGTTTCCTGATTTTTAAACAATAGATATCCCAACAGATGGATAGGTCGCGGGGGGCCCCATTCTTGGCCAGCAAGGTCCCCCGACTTTATCCCATTGGACTTCTTTGTTTGGGGCTATATGAAAAATTTAGTTTACGAGAATGAAATTACCACACGTGACCAGCTCATGCAACTCATTATCACTTCATTTAAGGAAATAAAAAATAGACCACGACATGTAATCAGAAGTGCAGTTTCAAATTTAAATATCAGAGGATGAAAATGTGAAGAAGTTAATAGAGGGCATTTTGAAAATATTCTCAAATAATTATTTTATTGTTATTTGTCTTATTATTGTTATTAATGTCGTTATAAAAACAGTTAATATTTTTTATTTTTTTCAATATCTAAAGAACAGCTATTTATTATGATTGAGTGGTGAGTGCAGCACTTTTGATAGGTAAGTATATCTTTAGTAGTTTTTTATGTGTCTTTCAAACAAAAAATAAAATTTTCAAAAATAAGATATACAGAGTGTTGAATTAAACAAAAATAAAATCAGTCTATTTTTTTATGTCCGGACCTGAATTTCAAAAAAAGTTCATACGGCATCTTGAAGCGATAGGTACTTAAAATACTTCCACCGAGTATGAACATATTATACCAGGTGCTAAAAGAATGATGTCAAAAACAAAAATGAGCCAAACATGACAAAACACTCTGTATCTAGGTAACGAGGGAAGATTGACCCACTAAAGTTAGATTATTTAGAACCACCAAGATGTCCACTATCTCCTGGTGATGTATGTACATGTAGATCCGAGTCACCCTGTATACTGAGGTTAAATTTCTAAATTTTCCAAATCATTTACAATAATCTGGTTGATTAGAATGCATAATTTATCTCAGCTATTATTTAGTTTTGCAAAAAACTTAAACAATTTTGTGGTGTTACTGAGTTCCTTTATTGATCACAAAACTTCTTTAAATTACAACTAGAAATTTGTTATATTTAGCAGCTCAGCATCAGCAGCACCCACAAAATCGGACACAAATTCTCTACCTCACCTTGGCTGTCGGCCGTCCGGGCGGTCGACTTGTTTTGATTAGAATCTGTAAACAGAATTCGTCGGTTTCGGTTCTTCTAGTTTAAATTACCTGCCCCGACCCAGAATGATCTGATTGATGGCCTTCTTGTAACTGATGCCTAAAAGATGAGCTCGCGTCTTTTCACTCCATTGTGGAAACGTGAGTCAAGTAAGGCAGGGGTGGATTTTTCAAAAATATTAACAAAAATGGTATTTTTAATGTACTGCGAGTTCTATACATTTGCAGAAATACTAGATTCGATCAGTTTTTATAGATCTTACAGTAACTACATACAATATAAAGCCTAAGCCTGTCTATAATATTTTATTTTTGTATAATATTTTGGTATCCAGGCACTAAACACTATCATAAGAGCACGAAAAATTGTCGCTGTTGAATTTTTAACTGGAATAAATTGAGTATTGAAAGCCACCTTATTTGCTAAAAAAATACAGAACTACGGCTGCGTTTCTTTTTAGTTTGGCATACTTTTTTCGTATCTTCATGAAATTTACCCCTCTTTTGGGGAGTAGAAACGAGCCCCCAACGTTTTATTCCAATGTATGTATTGTGATAGCTCGTTAGAAAGTGCATAACAAAGGGAATACTACCCACTATTGTAAAAATTGTTGGAAATGCTTCTTTCACCAATATACCGGGTGTTTCTCAAAAGACATTCACCCCTATAACTTTTCTGTATTTATAGATATTTAAATGAAATTTTGAGATTATGCATAAGAAATGAGTCTGCATTTATTGGCATAATTTTCAATTTGTTAGCAGTTCCGGTTTGACCGGAAGTGACTTTCATATTTTAAATGGGACATCTTGTATATTTTTACTTATTATGATTCAGCATAATATTCTGAGTAAAATAACACCTCACTTGTCATTGTCACGTGTTATAACATTTTTAAGTTTATTTTTTATTTTCAATTTAAAAGTGATACAAATTAATTAAATCTGTTAATTTATAGTCAAGTATAGTATATGAAAATTAAAATTATATCGTAATAATTAACATTCTAAGTTTCACAAGCGTTTAAAAAATGAAATTTTGTTTTCTTGACGTTCACTCCATTTTTCCAAATGGAACGATGGTAGCTCACTAGGATATTTAAAACGAGCATTTTTTTGATACCATAATTACACTGCTATGTTATTTTAAAATTGACACGAAAAAATTTGCCCAGTGAACCACCATCGTTCCATTTGGGAAAACCTTATTACGTCATCCCATTATCCGCGCAATTCTTTTATTTATCAGCCTTAATGGATTATATTGCTATCTTTGTTTTGATAAACTAAATAGACAAGAACAGCTTAAAAATAAAAAATAATTTGTTCTGTCATACAGGAATTAATTGATTTTAATATACATGCCCTGGCAAACTTGTAATCGCCTTGCCAGAGCTGCAAAGTATTTAAAGTAAGTTTTGGATGGTTGGTTGGTTAAGGGTGTGTGACCCAATAAGCTTCTATACGGCAGCCTTCTGGCTTATTGTGTCACCCCATTATACGCGCAATTATTTTATTCGTCAGCCCCGACGGAGTATATTGTTATCTTTATTTTGATAAACTAAATAGACAAGGACAGCTTAAAAAACAACCCGCCCGATATTCAGGTAGACGCGGAGTTTGACCTTCGGCTGAATAACTGGGACCCATAGGCGGAGGCAGATTTGACGTCGGTGAGTTGGTTCCATAGACAATTTACCTTTAGATACCTACAGCTTATCTCCTGCGCAAACAAAAGTTACGTTTTATGGGTGAAAAAATACGTCCGAGCGCATGACTCGTCGGTCAGCTGTCTTCATTCGGGGAACCTTCGTGCATGCGCACAAACCTCGTGTTATCGGCCGTCCTACTTTATCGACAATAATCGACGCGCTCAAGAATACTCTCCAGAACCGGCTCGGCCGCCATTTTTGTTGTTGTGTTTTAAGGTTTCTCTTCTCTGCGGATTCCTTGTAGTTTTCTAAAGTTTTCAGCTATCGGATCGGCTATCGTGGATTGTGGGACTGGTGTTTAATATTTATGGATTTCTGGTTTTTGTGTAGTTTAGTTAGTGAATTGTGTTTGTGCTTTTAGTGACTCGGATTGTAATATAAACAATGACTAGTACTAGTTGCAGCCGTTGTATAATTGTATTATGCCCAAATAGGGGTAAAATAAACCCTCTATGGTGGCATATGAGCAAGAATTTAAATTTTAAAGCCCGGACCTGTCTATTTTCCCATTCGTCAAACGATAATGTTGCAGTGCGCATGTCTAATAGTTCCCAGTTTTGTTTACATGCGCGAGGCCATAAAACTGCCACATTCGTGATTATTGTTTGTTTATCTAAAGGTAAATTGTCTATGGTTGGTTCCCGCGTTTGTATGAAAGAACGTATCTTGTTTTTTTCTCAGTAAATAATTAAAAATTTTAAAAACTGAAACCGCTAAAAATTTTTTTTTTTCTTTCTCAATGCGATAGGGTACAAATTAAAATTTAATGAAAAAGCCCATTGCATATATTTATATGTAATACAATATAACAACCAATTTTAAATTTAAATAAATCTGGCGCAATAACAGAATATATTTATCTGATTAAGATAAATTAAATATTATAATTTTCGATTAAAACCGTTTTTTTTTCTTTTAATATACATATTTGTTATGATATTCTACGTATAGAAAATTCCAAAACTATAGTATAGGTATGTACGCATGAAGATTTTGGGGATAAACAGCATAAGTCAATAACCTAAGGTAAATAACATCAAACCTAAAATATGCATATTTCCAATATTTAATAAAACAAAACAAAATATATATTATGCAAATTTAGTTCTCATTTCCAGTTTGGGTTGTATTTTAAATTTTAAAATGTTATGTTATGAAAAAGAAAGAAAAACCTAAAGTCTTCCTCCACAAAATTTAATAGAATAAAAATTCTCTAGGGTTCTCTACATGTTTCGAAAGTAGAAACGTTCATCATCAGATGACAGAAAATTTATTTAGTGCTGATGGTTTAAGCAGAGGAGAAAATGGTGTAGAACCTTAATGGAGCATTTATGGAATTAAAAAATTGATGTGTAGAAGAGACATAATATGAAGAAAATTGATAAAGGTTAAACTATACTGAGTATGTTAAAAAAGTTATTAAAGGGGTCTAAACCAACCAAGTGAAAAACTTTTGTCCCAACATGTGGACGTGAACAATCTTTTGACCTCTAATTTTTTTTAAATGTGCAACTTATTAATTAATTTTACTGGTACCCCACAAAACACTTTTTGCAACGTAATTTTTTTATTGTGATATCTTCATAATATGACAATTTTATCCTTATAATGTTTTACTGACATAGACTGGAAAAGTTTTATAAAACATTTTTAAATAATCTTCGACTCCTTCTTTTTAGGAAGGTAGTTTCTCCTTCCCCAGTTTATTTGGTGGGTTTAGACCCCCTTTAATAAATTTTTTAACATACTCAGTATGGTTTAACCTTTATCAATTTTCTTCATATGTCTCTTCTACACATCAATTTTTTAATTCCATAAAAGTTCCATTAAGGTTCTACACCATTTTCTCTTCTGCTAAAACCATCAGCACTAAATAAATTTTCTGTCTCCTGATGATGAACGTTTCTACGTTCGAAACATGTAGAGACCTCTAGAGAATTTTTATACTATTAGATTTTGTGGAGGAAGACTTTAGGTTTTTTCTTTTGTTTCCATACTTTCAACTTCACTTTAAGCATGGACTATTTCTTCAAATGTTATGTTATGATTTGTGGGTTATTTTAGTTTACACTTTTTCTTTAAAATCGGTCTTTATAGTTCCCTTCCTAATAAATAACTGCTACGATTTTAGTGCACACAAGATTTAATAAGAAATTTTTTTTCTATTTAATTATTAATTTTTTTTAATTAAAAATAAATTAGCTTCGTTCGTACAGCGGTCAGAAACCGTCAGCAAATTAACGACGCATGCGCACATGTTTAAAACCGTTCGCACACGACAAATCCCAACCCGCTGACAGAAAACCCGGCGTTCGCAGAAGCCAAATTGTAACGCAAAGCAAAAAATTTTCAACCCGTTCGCAACCAGTTAAAAACCACGCATGCGCATAGAAGAATTGGAAATCGGTTGACAATTGCTTCTACAAATAAAGCTTACATGGACAATTAAGTAAACTTACGAAATAAGATTGGCGACAGCCAGACAGGAATCACCATTCGCACATTTGAGTTGTACCCAATTCTGAGCGATGTTTCAGTAATTTAGTTACATGTTACATGGCCATTGTAACGCGTAGGTACATCCTCTTCATGATAGGTCAATGGCATGGGCGTAGATGGTATTTTTTTAGAAAAAGGTAACCTTTTTTAAAAACAAACATTTATTACATCTATAAATAAAATTGGGTAGCAACAAACCAGCGTATACAAACTTCTTTTTGTATATGTCGTAGGCTGATAGTGAAATCCGTCATTTCATGAAAAGCCTAGTCACTTCAGGAAGCGTCGGCAGATTGTGCAAAAACATGAAATTACACGATCTGCCGCGTCACTTCATGAAGAGACCTTGACGCTTCGGCGTATTATGTATAACACAATCTGCCTAATTTTAAATATCGTCACTTCATGTAGTACCTAACGATGTCATGTCAGTCGGCAGATTGTGTAATTCTGTCTAAAAGGTATATTGGCAACTGGTTTGTTCGTTGTTCCCCAGCGCATTTTTTTTTAATTAAATTTTTTCAACTACATAATATTATTTTATGAAAATAAAAAAAATGCTCTGACAAACCCGAACAAACCAGTTGCCAATATACCTTTTAGACGGAATTATACAATATGCCTTGTTTTTGTGGCATTTCATGAAGTGACGATATTTAAAATTAGGCAGATTATGTTATACATAATACGCCGAAACGTCAAGGTATCTTCATGAAGTGACGCGGCAGATCGTGTAATTCCATGTTTTTACACAATCTGCCGACGCTTCATGAAGTGACTAGGCTTTTCATGAAATGACGGATTTCACTATCAGCCTACGACATATACATATCTATGAATTAGTATTCCCAGCCGGCCCATCCGCCCCTGGCCACAAGTTCCTCTTAGTATTCCTAAACCAGTCTTGATATCACCTTGTACCTACGCATTTTGTAGGGTGGAATAGATTTCTGCTTGGAACACCGACCGTGGAACTTACCGAGGGAGAAGTAAGCATCCTTCTTCGGTCTTACACCGTGTACCTATGCCTGCTTCGATACCTCCTTTGGTTTTTGAACGGTCTGTGTAGGTACCCAGAATATTGCCTCACTCAGGACTCAGGAGTGTATCTAGTATTTTATTGTTCTACGCATCTCGTTCATCAATAACGGTCTTGAATGGTATGTCGTCTTGATATCTGGGATGTATATGATCTGATCACCCCCTTATTGCCGCAGTTAAGTACGCCTTTTTATATTTTTCATATACGACAATACGAAGTTGCTCGCGAAGCGTTCCTTTAACAACTTTGCTAAGCACAGTTGTTTTGCGGTTTAAAAGAAGCAAAAGGAAAGTATAATCATAGCGTTAAACGCTTTGTGTACCGTGCGAGCAAAAATTATTTGCATCAAAGAGGACTTGGATTAAAAAACGTGGGACTTGGTTTAGATCACAATGATATGGGGACGATATATCTAACCAAATCTAGGTTAAAATTTTGTCAAATTCATATTATGACATGATATGCCAAACTAATGAGTAATAAAATGAGTAGGTAGACAAATACCAATTTATTTTTGTTTACAAAATTAACAAAGTAAGAATATACACTAATATACAGAAAAAAGAAGAAAAATAATTACATAAATTGCTGAAATTGGCCACCGCCATGCTCAAGCATAAATTCACACGTCTCTTCATATTTCATTCTTCTGTCCTTACAGATGGTCTTCCTGCTCCTTTTTTGTATAGAACTTGTTTCCCTAAACACAGCCACGGTTCTTTTCAGGCAATAATAAAAATCCCCAGCAATAAAAGCAACGTTAGGAAAATGTTCGTGAAAATCGTCCATGCATAAACCCGGATTGTATTGCCACTCACCATTTACTCTAACCCCGCTTCAAAAAAACCCTTCAACCACGAATGTTTTATGCTGTTCCGTAAAACCCATGCATTGTATGAATTGTTCAAGAAATTGGAAAAATTAGCCATGAATCAAATTACTTGTAACGACTGTCAAAGATGACGGAATAACTGATTGATTGTTAATTCAGGTAGTTATTGACACCCAACAGGTATTAAGCTCTACGGCTAAGCATTACGTCCTTAAACACAAGGCCCTCTTTGATGCAAATAACTTAATATTTTCTCGATCGGGAAGCAATTACCCCTCCTTTGTAGCAGCAAACATTTTGCATTCAAGTACAATACCAACAATAATTCTTAAATACCATCATCAGTAATAGACCGCCAAATAAAGTCAGTAAGCTACGATTCGGGCGCAGGCAGTCTTTTGTTCTTGCGGGCTAATAAGATGGGTGAGGGGCGGGGGCGCGGGGGTCACGCTGCGACATTCCTCGGCCCGTGGGAAATAAATCCGAGCCGCTGGACTCGCGAGAGCCACGTTGCCAGTTTGGTTACAATTTAGGTCACTTTTGTGTAACTGCTCTAGCGGAAATAGATGTTTATAAAAGCAAAATATGCGAGAACAACTCTGAAAAAATACCGTGCGAGCAAAAATTTTTTGCATCAAAGAGGGCTTGGATTAAAAAACACGGGGCTTGGTTTAGATCACAATGATATGGGGGCGATATATCCAACCAAATCTAGGTTAAAATTTTGTCAAATTCATATTATGACATGATATGCCAAACTAATGAGTAATAAAATAAGTAGACAAATACAAATTTATTTTTGTTGTTTACAAAATTTACAAAGTAAGAATATACAGAAAGAAAAAGAAAAATAATTACATAAATTGCTGAAATTGGCCACCGCCATGCTCCAAGCATAAATTCACAAGTCTCTTCATATTTTCGAAAGTGTTGACCAGCATCTCTGGAGAAGTGTTACCAGTTACCACATTCTTGGATAATCCTTTCTTGTAATTGTTCTAAATTTGCAACTGGTGTTTTAAAAATAGTGTTCTTTAAATGATGAGGAAAAACGAAGTAATCCATAACCGTTAAACAAGGTGATCTAGGTGGGAATTCAATGTCTGATCGAAAACTGATCAATCTGTCGTCGAAAAAATTGCGTAAGTAGTTAATAGTGTCGGCGGCTGTATGGGCGGTTGCTCCCTCCTGTTGAAAATATCCAAAACGTAGTTCGTCGTCAAGTAATTGCTCCACAAATGGATTCAAAATATTTTCTCTATACCGCTGTGCTGTAACTGTGTCATGGCAAAAAATAGGACCAACAATTCTTCTTCGGGAAACAGCTAACCAGACACCA
Organism: Polydrusus pterygomalis; assembly: GCA_963969555.1. Classification (NCBI taxonomy): domain Eukaryota; kingdom Metazoa; phylum Arthropoda; class Insecta; order Coleoptera; family Curculionidae; genus Polydrusus; species Polydrusus pterygomalis. The sequence continues at coordinate 49,106,413 of OZ018378.1, forward strand.
ATTTTTTGAGAGTGCAATGTGGACTCTACAAAAAAATGGGGATTTTCACTACTCCACATGGGTGTATTCTGCGAATTCACATAACCGGAGAGGTGGAACCAGGCTTCATCCGAAAAAAATGTCAGGTCTAATAAATCATTTCTTTCCAATAAATTTTGGGTAAACCATTGAGAGTAATTCCTGCGTCTTTCAAAATCTGCGGCTTGTATTTCTTGGAATACTTGCACTTTATAAGGAAATACATTAAGCTGCTTCTAAAGAATAGTCCTGCATGTTCCATAAGATCTTCCCACTTCTTGGGACAGGCGTCTTATACAATTTGTTGCATGTATTATTTCATGAACGTTTGCAAGAAGTTCTTCTGTTCTTACAAATGTTCTTTCTGCTCCTTTTTTGTGTTATATAGAACCGGTTTCCCTAAACACAGCCACGGTTCTTTTTAGGCAATGATAAAAATCCCCAGCAATAAAAGCAACGTAAGGAAAATATTCGTGAAAATCGTCCATGCACAAACCCAGATTGTATTGACACTCACCATTTACTCTAACCCCGTTTCGAAAATACGCTTCAACCATGAATGTTTTGTGCTGTTCTGTAAAGCCCATTGTGTGAATTGTTCAAGAAATTGGAAAAATTAGCGATGAATCAAATGACTTGTAACGACTGTCAAAGATGACGGGATAACTGATTGATTATTAATTCAGGTAGTTACTGACACCCAACAGGTATTAAGCTCTACGGATAAGCATTACGTCCTTAGATGCAAGGCCCTCTTTGATGCAAATAGTTTTTGCTCGCACGGTAGATGCACTGAAATTGGCCAAAGTATGGAACTTTTTGTTAATCATGGCAACAATGTAAGTAAAAGTTGTATAGCTGACCATTCTCACTCCTACAGCACTAAAAAGCTAACTAAAACGTTTTGGTTATTTTGGAAGATCGCCGATCGACGATAACGGCTCGAACCATGAATTATGCCCGAGCCTTGGATAATTAACATTTATACCGGTAGAGAAGAAGGTTTTTGTCAAACCGCGTGTTCGGGTTGCTGCTCTTGTATCCGCGTTTAAAAAAGTGCATTTTAATCCGCTGGCGCTGGCGCTGTTGGGGACAAGATACAAAGTAGAATTTGCTCCGTCATACAGGAATTAATTGATTTTAATATACATGTCCTGGCAAACTGGTAACGGCCTTGCCAGAGCTGCGAAGTATTTAAAGTAAGTACTGGATGGTTGGTTGGTTAAAGTTGGGGTCGCGTGTGTGACCCAATAAGCTTCTACACTGCAACCTCCTGGCTTATTGTGTCACCCCATTATACGCGCAATTCTTTTATTCGTCAGCCCCGACGGATTATACCGGGTGTCCACGGAATATGGCTCGCCCCTCTAACTTTTTTGTTTTTCAAGATAATGAAATAAAATTCGGGGGATTTGTATACGAAATAAAACTGCATTTTTTGACAGGTGACTCAACGTAATGGAAGTTCCGGTTTAACCGGAAGTGACATAAACTTTCGATTTTTAAATGGGACACCTGGTATATTTTTACTTTTTTTTACTCCATATGACATTCTAAATACAACGATGTGTCACTTGTCACTTTTTGTCACCAAGAAAATATTTTTTTTCCAAATTTAATGTTTTATCTAGAGGGCTATGAATACCTTAAAATCACTTATTTCAGTTCTTTAATCTTGGGAAAAATACAATTTTACTATTTTTGGTCAAATGCTATGTGCTATGTAAAATTTATTCTTTAAAGTTGTATAACTCATTTTTTTTTAATGGTAACATGGTGGCTCGCCGGGTTAAGAAAAAAGATTATTTTATTACGATTATTTTGATACCATACACTATTAGGTTTTAGAAAAGCTGACTTTTAAAACCGTTAACTTAGAACTTTCCTAAAATGAAGCATCTTTTGAGAGTAAATTTAGATTTAAATGCATCAAGTAGCCTGTGACCAGCAAAACTGATAAAACAAAATCATGCCTTGAAGAAAACTGAAATGCCAACAGCTTCTGCCAAAGTGAATTAGTTTGTTGTTTAAAAAGCATAGAAAATAATAGTTTTACAAGGAGTGAAAAAGTTGATATGTTATTCGTGTTTGGAGAATGTAGAAATAATTCAACCGATGCTGCACGACTTTACGTACAAAGATATTTTAATCGGCGTCATCCAACCCGGCACTATTAGGTACCCAAAACTGGTTCCGAAAATGCGAAATGAGCATGACAATAATAACATATCAACTTTTTCACTCCTTGTAAATCTATTATTTTCCATGTTTTTTAAACAACAAACTAATTTACTTTGGCAGAAGCTGTCGACATGTCAATTTTCTTCAAGACATGATTTTGTTTTATCAGTTTTGCTGGTCACAGGCTACTTGATGCATTTAAATCTAAATTTATTCTCAAAAGATGCTTCATTTTAGGAAAGTTCTAAGTTAACTTTTTAAAGTTTTTTAATGGCAGCTTTTCTAAAACCTAATAGTATACCTATGTGTATAGTGTATCAAAATAATCGTAATAACATCATCTTTTTTCTTGACCCGACGAGCCACCATGTTGCCATTAAAAAAAAATGAGTTATACAACTTTAAAGATTAAATTTTACACAGAACATAGCATTGGACCAAAAATAATAAAATTGTTTTTTTCCCAAGATTAAAGAACTGAAAGAAGTGATTTTAAGGTATTTATAGCCTTCTAGATAAAACAATAAATTTGGAAAAAAAATATTTTCTTGGTGACAAAAGTGACACATCGTTGAATTTAGAATGTCATATGGAGTTAAAAAAAGTAAAAATATACCAGGTGTCACATTTAAAAATCGAAAGTTTATATCACTTCCGGTTAAACCGAAAGTTTTATAATGTTGAGTCACATGTCAAAAAATGCAGTTTTATGTCGTATAAAAATTCCCCAAATTTTATTTCATTATCTTAAAAAACAAAAAAGTTAGAGGGGCGAACCACATTCCGTGGACACCCGGTATAATCCGTCGGGGCTGACGAATAAAAGAATTGCGCGTATAATGGGGTGACACAATAAGCCAGAAGATTGCAGTGTAGAAGCTTATTGGGTCACACAAGTTACCTTCCGTGGACACCCTGTATAATTATTTTAATAAACTAATTAGACAAGAACAGCTTAAAAATCCAAACAACCCGCTCAATATTCAGATAGATGCTGAATAACTCGGTCCCATGAGTCAAGGCAGATGTGACGTCAGTGAGTTTATTAAAGACTGTATCTTGTTTATTTATAAAAAAAAACATTTGCTTTACTAATAAGTCTTCTTTTTCCTAAATAATCATGTGAGTACAACAGAACTGTCGCTATTGGAGTTATGTTAATCCATATCTTTTTACAGAGGAGCACACTCAATATCCCCAAAAAAATTAATGTTTGAGTGGGAATAGTAGGAGACAATATTATAGGTCCTTTTTTTTCAAGGAAATTTAACCGGCCATGTTTTAATAATTAAGCAATTACTTGAAGCAATTACTTTTTAGTAAAAGCAATTGCTTGACTAGCAAATGCTATAAGTAAAAGCGATTGCTAGATCTGGATATGAATAAAATTTTTAAGCAATTGCTGTTTTTCTTACACCTCCGGAGCAAATGCTTATTCAACACAAGTACAGACGTGGCTTATCCACTTGTTGAGATTATAGATTTCATGTTCAGTTTGGTGCCTAATTTGCAAAGGAGTTAAAATAGAGCAGTAAATACAAAAACGTTGGTCTATTTATTTAGTACAATAGTAATCTGTTACGTTTTTGTGGAAAATAGGAAACTTATATTTGTGATATGGCAGATTTTAGTGAAAATGAGGAAAGTGATAGTAGTGATGAAGAAATTAAGAACAAGCAATTGATATTCGTTCACAAATTAAAGGAACATAAATAAATCTCTCTGACCACAACCGTGTAGCTTCCACAACAGCTTCAGCACATGTAGGAAATTTTACTAAAAATATTGGCCGTCTGCATCCATTACAGAAGTGTAGGTATCGACGCGTTCAAGGCAGAACGGCACAAGCGCCATTGAGCTCATTTTACAGGAAACACAAAAAACTATATAAATAATGTATATTCGTATTTTTAGGCAAAATATTTGTACTAAAACAAAGTAAATATATCCTTTGATACATTACAGGCCTTAAATAACTTTCTTTTATTTAGAACATAGAAAAAATTTAAATAATTAACAGTTTTGTCGCTTGTGCCACGAAATATTATATAAAAGCGGTTGTTTTGGTGCTTATGCCAAATATGAAATGGCGCTTATGCCAAACGACAATTACGCATACGAAACGAAATGGCGTTTAATATGGATTTATGCCAAACAAAAATATTCGTAACACAGCTCATTTAGGGCGTTTATGCCAATTTATTAAAGTAATTTAAAGTTCAAATAACAATTTAACAAAATTTGCGAAAATATAAACTCGCAAGTACGTAGCTGCTTATTTTCAGCAAAGAACATACATTTAAATAAACATTTAAAAAAAAATCAAGCATATTTCTTAAAATAATGAAACTACGAACAGTATATCAGTCTTCGTCTTCAATGTCAGATTGACTAAGAACATCAGGCACAGATCCTGAATGTTTAAGTGGTACTCTGGTTTTATAACTAGGTCTTCACACAATTTTTTCAAATCGTTGTATTTTTTTGTAGTTATGGGTTGTTCACTCGAATAAGCCGGTTTTGGAGCCCCAGGTTTTAATTGAAAGTAAAAGTTATTTTCAACATCATCCTTAAAACTATACTTTATTTTGAGATTAAAATCGTCTTTCAAAAATCTTGCCTTTTTTATTTCAGAAATTTTAATTTTGTTGTTTTTTTCTAATTGTAGACATTTGAAATCAAGAAAATTAAAAAATTTTTGCTTTACAACAATATATGGCTCCGGGTTAATTCTCGCATTTCGCAAAATTGTCGGCCATTCCGATGGAGCTTGAACAACTTTATTTTTAATAAATTTTTCAATTACGGCATGTATGGAGTCTACCGGCATGTACGTGTGACCTGCAATCAAAAAAGTAATTGCTATTTCCTCAACGTGTGTTGATATATTTAAAAAGTGGCGAATCATTGCAAACATATAGCGATTTTTGTTTTGGCCACTACAATTGTCGCAATACATAGAAATTTTTTTGTACTTCGCAGTTTTGTCAACCTGTTGTAAATAATGGTACATGTTACTACATATTTCATTACTGCCCCTTTTAGCGTCTTTTTCTTTCCACAGGTAACAGAAGCCCTTTTTAGAATTTGATTCATAAACAGATAAGTTGTAAACTGCATACTTTCTGGAGAATCCAAGAAGCATATTATCTCCATGAGGGGTAGCCAACACTTTTTGTAGATCAAAACTTATAACTAAATGAGCATTTTCTTCAGAAGACAGTTTTTGATCTTTTAAAAACTGTTCCTTAATTCTATCTTTTTCTTTAATATGCTCATTATATATCTCTTTTTCCAACTCTGTTCTCATTTCTTCCGGCAAGTTTTTGTATTTTTCGCATTTTCCACACTTATCCTTTCTAGGAATGTGAATTCCTATGTTATATAATTCTTTAAACAACTGCAGAAATTTGCCTTTCTTTAGATACGTATTGCTTTTCTGTTGAGAAACGTACATTCTGTACAAGTTGTTTAGACTTTTGACGTCTGTCGGTAAATACGTTTTGGAGGACGAACTTCGGCAATAATGAGAAGGCACTGCCGGTAGGGAACTAATAAATTCCTTAAAATTAGAAATAAGGTCTTCAGTAACTTTATTGTGAGGAACGTGCCTTCCTCTTGAATCCGGTTCAGGAAATTTTTCGTATTTTTTGTTACTTAAGACTGTTCTTAAAAGTCTTACTGTAACAGATAATGTAGCAAGCAAAAATTGTTTACAAACAGGCTCACGAGCATTTCCTTTTATAAGAAAGTACTGTACTGTTATACTTCTTGCTTTAACTTTTTTCGATTTACGTCTTCTTTTAACTCGACAGACACTTGCACAATCGCTTAAAAATCTTTTTTGTTTATCGCTACATCCTAAATTCCAATAAAAATCGAAAATTGACTGTCGGGTTTCTTCGGTAAACGTATTACATTGATTGTTGCAGGTCTTACTGTTTGTGCATGGATTTTCCTTCATATATTTACGTGGCACGACATCTCCAGAAGTGTTAATATATGCAAGATCTAAATCCTTTTGTTTTTTTCTTTCAACTCTTCTGCTTTTCTTTTTACCATTTTTTTCATTTTTATTTTTGAAACATTTTCATCCATGCTGCTTGCTTCTTCTTCGATTTCAAATGACTCGTCTGTTTCTGTTTTTTTCTTTTTTCCATTGCTAGGTGACCCATAATTTCTTTTTCTTTTATTTATTGTTTTCTTTTTTATCTCCTCTTCCGACTCACTGGTACTATCACTATCTTCATTGGGATTGTAATCCTTATTAGCGCTAATTGCAATTTCCTCTGGTGTTTTTTTAAAGTTAATTAGTTCTGCTTCAAGGGAGACGAAATTTATTTCATTTCCTAAATCTGCATTCTCTTGGCTTAGAGAGTCGCATGAGCTGGTGCTAACTTCTATGTTTACTGCTATTGGCTCAACAATAACTTTTTGGTTTTCACTACTATCAATTTGGCAATCATTTTGGCTATCAGTAGGTTGCAAAATGATTATATCTTCAGTTAACGCAGTTTCTATATTTACAGCTATTGGCTCAACAATAACTCTTTGGTTTTCACTACTATCAATTTGGCAATCATTTTGGCTATCAGTAGGTTGCAAAATGATTATATCTTCAGTTAACGCAGTTTCTATATCAGCTAATGATAGTGTTGCATCAGGTACTATAATTTCACTGTTTTCCGGAAGTGGAATTTCAATATCACAGATACGTTTATCTATATTATCACCGGCTTTATTAATACTAGTAGTGTTTTTTTCTTTAAAAACTTTTCGGCCCATCTCTGCTAACTTTTGGCCTCTTGTTTTCTTCATTTTTCAGTATGTTCTGTAAAAATAATACAACAATAAGAACCATGCTACAATATGCGCCCCTAAAGAAAAATTGACGCCTGTAGTATGCATGTAGTAAAGTCGCCCATATATTATGCAGTGGGAAAACTGACAGACAGACACCATCACAAAATGTTGTAGGTGGGTCATTTTTGACCAAAATAACCCGTTTTTAGTAAAAATAGAAAAAAATAAAGAGTTTTAATAAAATAATGTATAATTATATTATTTCAAAAACAAATAAATGGCAAACGTTGACCTAATGACAGTTTTATAGGAGTTCAATGCCAATCTAGAGTTGAAAACCGCATTTCTCTAGCTGTAATGGTTCTCGAGTTGTGTTTTTTTAAATAGTTTAACCCCTCCCCTTTTCCCCCTTAATTAAATCTCCACATCGCCAAAAGCTAAAGGCCTTATCTACGGGTACCTCAAAATTTTTGTGCAAAATTTGGTTAAAATTGGTTCCAGCGGTTTTTAAGCTATCGTGTCCCAGTCATACCCACAATACCATATCGGCAGACAAACTGACAGACACCAAAACAAAATTTGTTGTTAGGATTTTTTTCTACTGATTCCAATAGCCTTCTTATACCTGTTGGTATAGGCGGCTAAGAATGCAAAAGGCATAAGCGCCACTTCTATAAAACATATAAAATTAATTAGTCCTAACAACAAAATGGCTTTTTTTTACATCTCAAATAAAAATATATAATAAACTTCAAAACCAGTGTTAAATTTAATTTGATATTAAACGTTTTTATGCCCCAAACTTCTTCTAAAAGTTTCCATTTGATTAGCATTGTGATGTGGCGTTTGTGTCAAACACAAAATTTTATTACTGATTTGGCACAAGTGCCGTGATATTAAATCGTTTCCTAATCTTTCGATAAAGCGTTAAATTCATTAAAAAATACCTTTTTTGGGGTACAATGGACTTTAGAGTATATTATTAAAAGAAATTTACTCACCGCCTTAATGAAAATAACTAACAAAACGAACACAGCCTCTCCCGTGGAAAGCTTATGGGCGACTGGCGTTAATGCCAAACATTCCCGCGTAAAGCCGGTCCTTTGGCGCTTGTGCAAACTTTCAGCCGGTTTTACGGTGCACTGGTTTATTTGGCGATTATGCCATATTCACAGTTCGACGCAGAATTATAAACTCTATCACCCTGTACCCATAACTCATTTCTGTTCATTTTGGCGCTTGTGCCGTTCTGCCTTGAACGCGTCGGTATGTCTTACATACAGCAGTTTGGTGAACACCGAGTTCTTCACCTACAGAATTTTGAAAGCCCGGATCCGACAATTTTCGCAGAAAGACTTTAATCTTATTTAAAGGCGACAGTGCATCCCTTCGCCTTTTACCAGTATCAGTCAAAAACGAATTTGCTAACCACTAAACATTTTCGAAGTCAAATCGATATAACTTTCTGAAATCATTATATCTGCAATTTTTACGTACACTGTAGATTTTTCTTTTTCTGGCATTTATATATTTAGCCATAATTGAAGACACAAATTAAGAGCAACGCATGTATATGCCGCGGAGAACTAAAGTTGACTGCTATCAAGCAAATGATGCAGGGGTCGACCTACCTTAAAAAGTTGAAATATTTATCACATTTTAAGCAAACGATAGCGATGGCTTCTATTTTTTAAGAAAAAGCATTGACTAGAAGCGATTCCTGCACTTTTTTAAGCAATTGCTGGACGCAAAAGCAATTACTTTAGTTTTGAAGAAGTAGTCCATACTCAAAGTGGAGTTAAATGATACAGAAAAAGAAAAGCACGAAGTCTTTCTCCACAATCTTTATTAAACGAAAAACTAGGCGAACCTAGTATTACATCGACATGTTTCGAGTGTAGAAACACTCATCATCAGGAAACAAAGTGAAAATTAAAATGCTGATGTTTTTAGCAAGAGAAAATAATGGTGAGATTGAGCCGTAATGGAGCTTTTAATGGTGTACAAGAGATGTAAAATTGAAAAATCAGAAGATCAAAAATCAAGACTCCAGCATACTGAAGAGTCGAGGGTTAACGTAGAAGCACACTGTCGTGCGAAGAAAAAAGATAGGGTAGTAAAAATTAGGGAGTTTTGAAAAACATATCTGTTAAAAGTATTAATAAATTACTGAAACATCCTGAGTTTTATTGAGCCCAGTCAGAAACGTTTGAAAATGTTGGGGTGAGATGTAAAGAAAGAAGAGAAAAAGAAAAATTTGTTTTTTTTGGTCAGATCATCTGTAAAAAAATAGAAAGGGGAATGTAGAAAATGAAATTTAAGAAGTGTAGTAGATTAGCTTACCTTTTAATGTAAAAGTAAAAACAGTTGGGGTACCAGGCTTTTTACGGCCCAGTTACCCCGCCAGAGTCAAAGCAGACACATTGTGTGGAAAATTTTTTTAAAATTTTAAAAAAATTTTTTGTGTTCCCGTTATAGAGGTGCTACTGTAGCCAACACGTGTAGGATGGGAAATGAATCTAAACTTGACATTGTAAAAGAGGGGAACAAATGACAAACGTTTTGGCGGTCAAAATGAAGAATCCTCAAGTATGCCAGGAGTTTATAAGAATTTTGTAAAAGTTATAAAGGAGAAAAGCTCAATTAGGGTTCAAAATTGCTTAAAATACTAAAAATCACTTAAAATACAAGATACAATCAATACAATCCCTATAAAATAGAAAGAAAATTACATTTAGAAATATGTTGCTGAGGTTTGAAAATAGGCATCATAAGTATTTGTGTGACGACCTCTGTTGGTAGGTTTATAATATTAGAAAGGTGTAACTCAGTATTTCGACAAAGTAAAAAGTGACTATCACAGTGCCATCTATGAGCAAGAGGTAATTAATGTAAGACCTTTTGGTTTGTCGGTAAAGTAAATTAGATAACGTAGAGATGTTAAAATTGGTGCTGAAAATCAATTAGTCGCGGATAAAAGCAGACCAATTTACGATCACCCAAATTGTGTTAGCGAGTGGCCCTTACCGTAGCCAACGCCATAAAGAAGTGAAGAAGAGTTAGTCACAGATGGCCCTGAAAATAGGTCAGGCGTGTACAGCATTTCGTGTTCAACAGAAGGCTGTTCTGCGATTTATGTCGGCCAAACAGGTCGTAAGTTCTCCACAAGAATACGTGAGCACTGCAGGGAATTAGAAAGAGCTCAGAATCAGGACCTCTCACCCTCTAAAATTAAATCCAACTTTTCTAGACACATTCATTCAAATAAACACAACTTTATACCAGACTCTCACACAAAATATCTACACTTTTGCACTAAGGGTAACAAACTCGATCTCTTGGAGATTCTGGAAATCAATAAAACTTTAAATAATTTAAATATCATCTGTCTAAATGACCAAATTCAACACAGTTCCACAAACTTTTTTAATTCCCTCAACTTTTCATGACTCAACTGACCCTTCTCTGAATCCTTTTGCCCCCCTTTTTCTGCTTTATCTTTTCGATTCCAATTGATTTTCAATAATTATAACATAACCTATTTTCAGGGCCATCTGTGACTAACTCTTCTTCACTTCTTTATGGCGTTGGCTACGGTAAGGGCCACTCGCTAACACAATTTGGGTGATCGTAAATTGGTCTGCTTTTATCCGCGACTAATTGATTTTCAGCACCAATTTTAACATCTCTACGTTATCTAATTTACTTTACCGACAAACCAAAAGGTCTTACATTAATTACCTCTTGCTCATAGATGGCACTGTGATAGTCACTTTTTACTTTGTCGAAATACTGAGTTACACCTTTCTAATATTATAAACCTACCAACAGAGGTCGTCACACAAATACTTATGATGCCTATTTTCAAACCTCAGCAACATATTTCTAAATGTAATTTTCTTTCTATTTTATAGGGATTGTATTGATTGTATCTTGTATTTTAAGTGATTTTTAGTATTTTAAGCAATTTTGAACCCTAATTGAGCTTTTCTCCTTTATAACTTTTACAAAATTCTTATAAACTCCTGGCATACTTGAGGATTCTTCATTTTGACCGCCAAAACGTTTGTCATTTGTTCCCCTCTTTTACAATGTCAAGTTTAGATTCATTTCCCATCCTACACGTGTTGGCTACAGTAGCACCTCTATAACGGGAACACAAAAAAATTTTTTAAAATTTTAAAAAATTTTCCACACAATGTGTCTGCTTTGACTCTGGCGGGGTAACTGGGCCGTAAAAAGCCTGGTACCCCAACTGTTTTTACTTTTACATTAAAAGGTAAGCTAATCTACTACACTTCTTAAATTTCATTTTCTACATTCCCCTTTCTATTTTTTTACAGATGATCTGACCAAAAAAAACAAATTTTTCTTTTTCTCTTCTTTCTTTACATCTCACCCCAACATTTTCAAACGTTTCTGACTGGGCTCAATAAAACTCAGGATGTTTCAGTAATTTATTAATACTTTTAACAGATATGTTTTTCAAAACTCCCTAATTTTTACTACCCTATCTTTTTTCTTCGCACGACAGTGTGCTTCTACGTTAACCCTCGACTCTTCAGTATGCTGGAGTCTTGATTTTTGATCTTCTGATTTTTCAATTTTACATCTCTTGTACACCATTAAAAGCTCCATTACGGCTCAATCTCACCATTATTTTCTCTTGCTAAAAACATCAGCATTTTAATTTTCACTTTGTTTCCTGATGATGAGTGTTTCTACACTCGAAACATGTCGATGTAATACTAGGTTCGCCTAGTTTTTCGTTTAATAAAGATTGTGGAGAAAGACTTCGTGCTTTTCTTTTTCTGAATTACTTTAGTGTTTATTCATTGGCTTTCAAGAAATTACTTCGATTTTATACGAAAAAGCGATCGCTACATTTTTATTCATTAGGCTCGTTATCTTCTTCAGTGTAGAAAATTATTGTTTTGAATAAATTTTCAAAAAGTCACCCTGGATGCTCTATTATTGAAAGACTAAACTCATATACTATACTACTAATAAATGGAGTAAACAAATAGAATGTTCTTTATCGTCCACGGAAAGAATTCGATAACTAGAAATCATTTAGGGTCTTGTTTGTTTCCATATTATTTTGTAGGCTTCAAAAGTAATCTCCCGAACTTTTAGGGACTGCATGGATGGCCGCCTATCTATTTTTAGTATATTAAGTCAATAAAATGATTGACTTCTGAATACTGGGATGCTCTTGGGTAGTAGCTCCAATATCCAGTCCAACTAAATAAAAGAGAAGGATTCGTGCTGAAAAAAAAAGAAAATCATTAGGTGGAATAAAAATAGTTGCGAAAAAAAATAACAAAATTAGAAATTGCAATTATCTCGATATACAGGATTAGTTGAAATAACCGGAACGACTAATTTTCTTCAAAACTACTAAGGCTAAATCAATAAATTTTGGTACAGGTGGATAACTTAAAAAATTGAATTGAAAATTGACAATTGCGACGTTGCCAGATTTTTGGTTTTTTCTGTAACTTAAGGAATGCTTTTTTTTTAATGTAACACTGCTCTTTTTTTATTGAATTCGATTCCTCCCATCAACATTACCATTTCCTGATAGTATCAAATTTTTATCTCAAATAGTTCTATGGGAAAAAAGGTAATTAGTTACAACTATAACTCTAAAAAAATCCAATCTATTTCCATTTAAAAACGTTTCAAATATGTAATGTGAAAAGGAAGATTGGTAGATATAATGTACCTAATAGTATCGATAACGATAATAACAACAAACAACTACTAACAATAACATCCTTATAGATGGATCGGAAGATGCACCTGTAAATTGGCCAGCAAGATCCCCCGATCTAACGCCTCTGGACTATTTTCTGTAGGGTGCTCCTAAATCAAAAATGTATGCTTCTCCCATCGCTACGGAAGATAAGTTATTGCAAAGAATTATCAATGCTGCAGATTATTTTAAAAACAAGCCCGACATGATGCCCAAAGTATTTTAATTTTTTGAAAATAATTAATTTATGTATTCAGGAATACGGTAAAGATTTAGAACAATTATAAGAATTAAACAAGTTAGTAGTTATTTAGAATTAAAACTTTTTATTGAATATTTTTTATAATAGTATTGAAAACATCCTGGAAAATAAGAAGAGAATTGTCAAAAGCCTTCTTACCGTCTTTGTCCAGTACCGTTGTTTCCGTTCCCTCCACAAGCATAGAAAATAAAAACAACCCAGATCACTGGAAGTGTAAAAGGTATATAAGGTATAAATATAAATGGTAAAAATAGAAGTCAAGAAGATCCTTAAATTTAGGTTAAGACTAGTATCATAATTACATTGTAGACACTGACAACAAGCGTTAAAGCGTCTAAGTGTTTGCGGTTTTTAACAATAAAACTAACTTTGACGGCGACATACACTGATAACTTGTTTAATTCCCCGGTATAGTTATACCGTACATTTTACTTTTCTACACCACTGGTACAGATGGTTGTCTTAAGACCACACACGCAGCGGCACGCGCAGCCCACCGCGATTTCGGCCATTCTCGGTGTTAATCGGAGTGATTCGAAACTTGCTGTCGCCGGCGTTTATAGCGGCCAATTTGTCAGTTGTTATCAATAAGGAGGCGACCACCCGGGTTTAGGTCGGGTAAGTAGTCGGGATTTTAATAGGCATAATTAGATTGTTATAAAGAGTAGATAATTGGCTTGTGGTTAAGTGTCACTAATTTGGTGATAGTTGATAAAATATGTTTGGGAGTTGTTATAAATTAGTTTGAGAGGTCGTAAATGGACAAACGATTTTACTTTTGAGAAGACAGTTTCATGAAAAGTTGATAGTGAAGGTTAAATTTTGTAACAACATTGTATATAACTTTTGTACTTGTATAATCAATGTATTTAAGATGTTTGATGAAAATCATTCAATCCAATTTTTTTTAATGTTTATGGGTTACCACAAAAAGAAGTCCTTAAATCCCTTAGATATTACGTTTAGACACACACGAGGTCGTTTTTTTGACAACATATTTTTGCGCCTATTCGATATTTTTTTCCGGTAACAAAATACCGTTTAATCGTTAAAATAGGTATGTATCGAATAAAATATTTTTAATAGATGATTTTCTAATTCCTACAAGGATATCTAATTATCTTACAAAGTGAAATAAAAATAAATCGTCTTAACAACTAAAATATATTTTTTCTTTTTTTAAAATATGGAGAAAACCTTTAGGTAACTTTCAGCGAGTGCTATATAGTCATAGTCTATCCTTTACTACACCGGAACAGAGCAGGACGAACTAACTTTAAACAATGATCTGTCGTTGCTCCACGTGTTTTAAGTTGAACGGACTAATTCAAAACATATCATTTGATTGCCGTTGTTGATTGGTGATTGATGTCTGATGGTATGGTGTAATTTTAGTGAAAGTGCGAGCTGCATGACTGCAAACCTAATTTTGTGTTCCGTGATAAAAGTGTTGTGTAGATGTGTCCTTATATTCAAGGTTTATTTGTGGTTATTTTCCCCTTAATCATAAATGTATCATCTGTTGTTATTAACATACCTACTTCATAATAAATAAAAACTAAAAGCATTGTCGTTAAGTTTTGGTTTTTATGAAGCCGTATCCCAACTGATACAGTACTCTAATTAGGAACTTCTACGCCATTTTATTTTTTGGTTATGATTTCCTTACTTTATTTTTCTCAAAGTAAACATCATTGGTGGTAGGCAAAATACCTATAGAATTAAAAGTATTTTCACTGTAGTATAAGGTTGATATTTGTACTCTCGTATTATATATAAAATAAGGCCATCAACTGGTCAACTGACCATATTAATTTTTCCTTTTATTCTTTACAACTAGGTAGGTACCTACCTACCTCTAGCTCAAAACGTCACTATCACTACAGAGATTTAATTTGGCTAAAGTAAACTGAAGAAAATAAAAAATGAAATAAAATGCCGATTACGTCATTAAGGTCAATCCAGAAAAAGCTAATTTAGTAGTAGCTAGGTAGACTACCAATGATAAAAATATTTTTTTTAGCTGGCAGACAATTTTTAGAATTAAAAAGTAATACTTATAATATTATAGTAGCTACAAGTGAGTTGTTTTTTCGGCGCCTATTTAATGCAAATTTTTTGCTACTATTAATGGGTTTCTATGTACGGCTACCTTTAACTGATAAATGTAGGTATCTATATTATCGCTTAGCTATATATGAATATCTTATACCGTGCGAGAAAAAATTATTTGCATCAAAGAGGGCTTGGATTAAAAAACGTAGGGCTTGGTTTAGATCACAATGATATTGGAACGATATATCTAACCAAATCTAGGTTAAAATTTTATCAAATTCATATTATGACATGATATGCCAAACTAATGAGTAATAAAATAAATAGACAAATACAAATTTATTTTTGTTGTTTACAAAATTAACTAAGTATAAGAATATACAGAAAGAAAAAGAAAAATAATTACATAAATTGCTGAAATTGGCCATCGCCATGCTCCGTCTCTTCATATTTTCGAAAGGGTTGACCAGCATCTCTGAAGAAATGTTACCACATTCTTGGATAATCCTTTCTTGAAATTGTTCTAAATTTGCAACTGGTGTTTTAAAAATTGTGTTCTTTAAATGAGGAAAAACAAAGTATTCCATAACCGTTAAACAAGGTGATCTAGGTGGGAATTCAATGTCTGATCGAAAACTGATCAATCTGTCGTCGAAAAAATTGCGTAAGTAGTTAATAGTTTCGGCGGCTGTATGGGCGGTTGCACATTTCAACATTCAAACGTAGTTCGTCGTCAAGTAATTGCTCCACAAATGGATTCAAAATATTGTCTCTATACCGCTGTGCTGTAACTGTGTCATCGAAAAAAATAGGACCAACAATTCGTCTTCGGGAAACAGCTAACCAGACACCAATTTTTTGAGTGTGCAATGTGGACTCTACAAAAAAATGGGGATTTTCACTACTCCACATGCGTGTATTCTGAGAATTCACATAACCGGAGAGGTGGAACCAGGCTTCATCCGAAAAAAATGTCAGGTCTAATAAATCATTTATTTCCAATAAATTTTGGGTAATCCATTGAGAGTAATTCCTGCGTCTTTCAAAATCTGCAGCTTGTATTTCTTGGAATACTTGCACTTTATAAGGAAATAAATTTAGCTGCTTCTTAAGAATAGTCCTGCATGTTCGATAAGACAGGCGTCTTGTGCAAGTTGTTGGCGTATTTTGCATTATTTCACGAACGTTTGCAACAATTTCTTCTGTTCTTCCTGCTCCTTTTTTGTGCTGTATAGAACTTGTTTCCCTAAACACAGCCACGGTTGTTTTCAGGCAATGATAAAAATCCCCAGCAATAAAAGCAACGTTAGGAAAATGTTCGTGAAAATCGTCCATGCACAAACCCGGATTGTATTGCCACTGACCATTTACTCTAACCCCGTTTCGAAAATACGCTTTAACCATGAATGTTTTGTGCTGTTCCGTAAAGCCCATTGTGTGAATTGTTCAAGAAATTGGAAAAATTAGCGATGAATCAAATTACTTGTAACGACTGTCAAAGATGACGGAATAACTGATTGATTGTTAATTCAGGTAGTTACTGACACCCAACAGGTATTAAGCTCTACGGCTAAGCATTACGTCCTTAGATGCAAATAATTTTTGCTCGCACGGTAGTATATACGCGTGGTAAAAGTGCCTTTACAGCACTTGCGAGACTCGTTTGTCCCGTTTCGTAACGTTCACACGGTAAAGACGACGATAATAACTATTATAAATACGATTAAAAAAAATGCGTTTATTGCCAATCGAAATGGTAATCGCAAACCACTGTGCGGGTTTTATATATGTGCGCTTAAGCCGCTGTCATTAACCACTTGAAATAAATAGGGCCAATTTTACACCAATTAAAAAGTAAGTGATGTACGTGCCTGCCAAGGAATTTTTTACTGCAAAAGGCCTGTTAGCGACGACGTGTCAAATGGCTCTAGCACTCGTAAAAGTAAAGGGGAAATGATGTAAATCTATATACAGGTGAGTTCGCATTGTAATTTTCTTATGGTTCTACGAAACACTATATTATGAGAATTTAAATCTTTATTATAACAGTCCAATTTACTTACCACGATACTACTTATAATGGAGAAATTATCAACGAAAGGAGGGGGGGGGGGGGTTAATTAAATTGACTTGCGGATATGCATTAAACGAATGCTGCCTGAATAATTTTACGGAAGTCGGTGAGTCCTATAGTTAAATTCACATAAAGTTTTAATGCCAAATGTCAAGACTTGTAATTGTCTAGTTACTTTAGATTTCACCAACTTACTAAATTTCTTATACAGCTGAGATTGGTCAGTGTTTTTTCTTTTTCCTTTCTGGAATTGTTCGGCAAACTCTTTTTTTTCTATCTCTTTTTAATCGTATGAAATAATACAAGATAGACATACTTTGTGTGCAGTACAATTATACTAATTAAATTTAGCCATTACAAATTTATATTTTATGAGTTGCTGCAGTATTTGACAAGTATGACAGAACTGAAATGTCACGGCGTTAAAAGTTTATGTGAATTCAACTATACCACACTACAGTGTTACCGGTAGATAAAGTCCACATCATATGAGATTTTTTTTACTTTTTTTTATTAATAGCTTTAGTCAAAATTTTACTTTGGCATCAAGTTCTGCTTCGATCGAGATGAAAATTAAGCAAAAAAATAGTAGTCACGTGATTCGCATTATCCGTCAAATTTTAATTTTTTCCAAAAATAATTAAAAAGTAGAGTTATTTCTGAAAATATCGAAAAAAGTTATAAGAAAGTTTTTTTAAATGCAGTTTCTAGTTCACATGCAAAATTTCAGCTGCATAAGATAATTTTGATTTTTTACCCACCACTAAAATGTATTTTCCACTTAATGAACACTTTTCTGATGACACTGTGTTATTTTTTGTCTTAAATATTAAGGTGTATTACTTTCAGACACAAACTACGTTTTTAAATATACTTATTTTATGAAGTTACCTTATACAAGGTCAAAAACAAATAAACTTTGCATCACATGCGAACAAATTTTAATAGCCCAATTTTGATTTTGTAGAAAAACACACATTTAATATAGCGCTACTTTAAAGAAAATGTATCTGAAATAAAGCATTGTCAAAACTAAGAAGTTTTATGTAGGTTGCGTTAAGTCTTATTTTGCAAAAGTTGTGCAATTTACAAAATATGGGTAAAAAATCAAAATTATCTTATGCAGCTAAAATTTTGTATGTGGACTAAAAACTGCATTTAAAAAAACTTTTTCTAATAACTTTTTCGAAACTTTCAGAAATAACCCTACTTTTGAATTATTTTTTGGAAAAAATTAAAATTTGACAGATAATGCGAATCACGTGACTACTATTTTTTGCTTAATTTTCATCTCGATCGAAGCAGGACTTGATGCCAAAGTCAAATTTCGAATAAAGTTCCATATGATGCGGACTTTACTGGTCATGGTCACACTGTATAATAAAATAAAATTGTTCTAATTAAAAGTTGTTTTATTACTTATACCCAACAACGATATTTCTCTGGCCCGAAATCATTTTCATTTAGCGTCCCTGACTAGTCGAGAAAAATCCACTGATGTATTTTTATATAAGCGGTTTAATAACTTAGTAGAAAGTCCAGGTATCCTCGAACAAGTTTATATTAATGTCCCCCTTAGATACAGTCATTCGGCTCAAAACTCTCCATTGTGTAGAATTATAAGATATTGTAATGTGTTTGTTAATATTGATTTTTTCTGAATGTCCCTGCGAGTGCGAACAGTGAAAGGGATCCTAAAAAATATTTAAAAACTAATTATTTTTGCTATTGGTTTTATTTAGTGTTTCACGAGACGAGAAATCTCGCACTTTTTAAAAGACCCTCGTCTCGTCTCGTCTCCCAAATCGAGAAGAGATTTTTTCCAAATCTCGCCTCGCTAACATCTCGCAATTTCTCGTTCTCGCAATATGACGTCATAAAAAAATTCTGCAAAAGCTCCAAGTACCTACATACGGGTTTTTATTATTACCATAAGGTACCATGCGAGTATTATAAACGCATTCAACGAACGATTTTCAAAAGTGTTTCTAAAATTAAAATTTGGCAGTTCTAGCACAGTGTTGCTAACACTCAACTCACATAGAAAATAATAGTATTTTATATTACTCTATGCATGCGTCACTGGAACCAAATTCAAATGAAAACAAACGACTACGATGCCCTTTGCGGTTCGCGCCGTTGCCGTTAAATTTGAATCATGCTTTTAGGGTTGGATATATAGGTATACAAAAATAAAATTTTAGAATATTAAAAGTAAGATATACACTGTATACAACTCAGAAAATTGTTATCTTTAAAGCTTTTAAAAATGACGAACCAGGCTCTGATTAAATCAATTTTGATGTATGGCTTGAGTGTCTGGGGTAGTACTTGTGGCTTGTGGTAGCAGTCTTCACCGTTTACATATTAGTCAAAAATGCATCATAAAGATATTAAGAGGCTGACCTTTTATCAGTAAGGCTAGTAAGGCAGTTGTATGTTAAGGGTACACTTAGGTTTATGAAAAAGTGTAATAAATACAAAAGTAGGATCATGCACAATGCTCACACCAGATCTGTAAATAGTGGGTGTCTAGTCGTTCCACTAGCCTCATATACTGCCTCGCAGAGGCACATTATGTTTATCAGTCCTAAATTGTTCAATATGTTACCCTTGAATTTGAAATCTGTTGTAAATTTACATACTTTCCTGTTGGGCATTTCTAGATGGATAAAGATAAATTATCAGCAAATAACCTGTATGGCGCCTTTATTGAATGAGTACTACTTAGAGGGAATTTGTAAGTTCTATTTGATATCTATTAATAATATCTTTCAGTAAATCATTCTAACTTTAGTAACATTGTGTTTGGACTAATTTAACTTGTGCTATGTGGTTTGTTTTTGGCATATCATCATGTTTTTTTTTTCTCTTTTTTTTTTGTTCTTAAGGATTGTAAAAAACTATTCATAACCTGAAATCCGGACAAGCTGCCTGTAGCTTTGGATTTCAAACATGAATATTGTGTTATGGCATGTTATTATGTGGATACTCCAGTCAGTTGGTATCCTGTTATACCTGTCTCTATTCCTGTTGACGTCAATAAATAAAATAATAATAAGGAAGAACTAGCATCTGTTTTAAGAAATTTTGGTTTCCATAACTAACGTTTTGGATGTATAATGCTGGCGTTGTCACCACCAGCGTCGGAATAATGTATATTTGTAATATTAAAGTATGCTACTCTGATAGAGCAGACGAGTTACATAATATGTAGATTCTGATAAAACATTGTATGGATTAATTAAAGTCATAAACTGAAGTTAATTCAAGTATACCTCCACCCGCAACAACAAAATAAAAACTTTCTGTTATAAATTACACATCTCGTCGCCATTACCCTCAATATCCGGCAGCGTATAAACCCATCGAAATTCAGACCACAACTAAGTTTCAGCGCCAACTAACGTGACTATCAACAATAAAATCGAGGCAGGCTACGGGCTGCGCGCATGCTGCTGCGTGTGTGGTCCAAGGCGGGGATTTTAACGCTTCGGCTGTTGGCTCGAATGGTCGGAAACGGCCGAATAATCACGGGTTGGCGCGTGCTGGTTCTGCGTGTGTGGTCCATCGGAGTGTGTAGTACGCGCAACAGGTTTGTTAGGCCGGTGGCGGAATTTTTATGAAGTGTTTTTATTTGGTGACTAATTTACTAGTTTGCATAAAAATTAAATATAGAGCACATAACGCAAATTTAGTAAAACAAAGTAAAGATATCTTCTATTCTTCTATATATGTCTTTAGATCAGCAAAGAATAATCACGAAACTGGCAAATTTATAGCGTTGCACATGTAAAAAAATCGCTTTTATATGACGGAATAATAAAATATAATAATCTTCCAAAAAATATCAGAAAAATTAAAAAAATTGGCAACTTTTAAAAACAATTAACGAGATATTTACTAAATTAAATTATTTATACTATTTTTTTAAAATTTATTTTAGTAATGAATTAAATTGGATTAACTTTTTTTATTTTTTTAATGGTTATTATTTTCTATATTACGTTGTAACTTTCCATGTAAAAGTTAGTTTGTTGTAAAGAAATATTAATTGAATTGTCTAAAAGCCACATGTCCCAATGTGTTTCCCAACCTTTAACTTTGTTGAACGGTGTTTTTTTTATAAAATACTAAGGGCATAAATAATGCAGTATTTATAGGGCTTCAATACTAATGTATTTTTAATTTTATAGCTTAGAAGAATGTTTTTACTATATTGAAATACTTAAATTAAGCTTTGCATGATCAATACTAATACATCAGTATTACTAGCAGAATTACACTTGTAATGATGGTATTACTTTAGTATGTTGTAAGGCATTGACATCAGTAATGCCATAAACGAAACCATCCTATATTATATAAAAATTTTACCACTCGTTGCCTGTGGTATACATTTAGCGAGCCCGAATATCCGTTTAAAGTCGCTTCTCGATATTTACATCGCTTCCTGGCGCGTCGCCTTCGCCCGTTTCGGTGGGATGTCTAGGTTTACTTAGCATGGTAATACTGATTGTGTGGGTTCCACAATGTTATTTTTGTTACTAACCAGTTTCTTTAGTCTATATAAGGCATAAGGATATTGAAAATGGGTAGTTATAATATAATGTAAAAATATTTAAGCTTAAAAAATTGTAACTTTTGTTTATTTTATTAGTTTTTTTTGTATTATACTTAACCAATTTTGTAATCGCTTAAAAAGCTTATTTCCTATTATTATTTCCTATTCCTTATAAGAATTCACATACTCTTTATACAACTGTTTAATACTATATGTGATAGCAACACGCTTTCCTATACTGTAAGATAACGAAAATTGCTATTCCTTTATGTAGTGATAATATCACGGTATTTAGCCAATAGGAAATAGGAGTTATCGCTACCATAGGAATGGTTTATAGCCATTATTGCTCTGAATACTCACAGTAGTTATCAAGTTCTATTGTAATCTGGTTTTATATTCTGTATTAGTTCCGAATGGCAGTTGTAATGAAACTTAACATTAATCATAATAATATTTGCTTGCTACGGTTAATAAAGCATAAGACTCACCAGTCTACAGAAGTATCCAAACATATAATCAGATGCCTCAAGAAATCGTAAATGTTGACAGATACAAGGACATGTGCCATAACTTAAAATACTATTTTAAAAAAAGCATAGTATAATTTCAGTTTTAAACTAAGCAACAATTATTTGTTTAAAGTAAACTATAAGTATTATAGGCCCTGGTGCCAGTAACTATACTGATTAAGGGTCAGAAATAAACAGAGCAATAAAAAAAATATACTTACCACGAAAAATCAGTACTGTAGTTCTCAAAATTTTATATAGCTTCTAGTGGGATATTGTTCTTATCGTTTAACATTGCATATGATTATCTATTATGCAACATGGTTTACTGAGATGGTAAAATTCGTCTATAGATTATAAAGTCCAATCGTAATGATGGGTTGTGCGAAATAATATCTGACAAATCATACGATATAACGAGGCCAACCGTAAAATAAACTGAATGTCATCAACTACTATGTTATTAGTAAAGGGCGGAATATATCCAAAATGCAAATATATGCATTTTTTGCATATTTTGTCAATTTTATAATAAAATGCATATTTTTCATAAATTATTATATTTTATGTTTTGGGCATTATCAAAAAATTCAAAACGTTAAAGGTTTAATGTCCAGTTCGGTACTTATTTCAGGGATTTTCCAATCTGAAGATTATAATAATTATATTTACATTTTGGTTTGGTTATACACAAGGTATTTATTGGGGGTTTTCGGGGTTTGCAGGTATATTGTTAGGGGTTGTTTATTGTCACTTAATAATGCGTTATTATTACCTGCTTAACAAACTGTATTTATATCGGTTTGTAATACATACTTCTGTTTTAGTTTGTCGAAAGATTTCTTTTTCCGCTAAATGTAACAACAGTCCCGTAAAGTGGGATGTCAAGTAAGGAACAAATTGGATATAACTGTAAAAAAAATGAAGGATTTAAATACTTAACTGCAGTAAAAAGCAGTTATGAGGGCGTTTTTTTTTTGCATTTTTTAAAAAATAAACATATTTTTTAGACCCCAACGTATTTCTTTACCTCATTATTTAAGAAATATTGCATACCAGTATGCATATTTGGTAAAAAAATGCAAATAACTGCATATTTTAAAGGCAAACAGGGCATATATATGCGCATTTTTTTTTTCTGAATTTAAGTGCATATTATTATAATCCGCTCTGTAGTTATCAACATCTTGGAATATTGTGCGAATCATACCATATGATGTTATGATTGGCATTAAATTAATTGTATGTTATAAACTATTCTGTAGTATTGCTCGAATTATACGATATATTGTCATAGCAAGTACATCATTATCATATTAGAAACTATGTTGCGATTAGCACCATGTACTCAACTGCATAATATAAAGTGCTTGGTTTAATAGAATTGTTAAGTATGTTTAGAAATGGAGTTAAATGCAGAAATAAATACTTGAATCTACTTGCGTGCAAAATATCTAGACTAAATTCCTGTTGCTCGAATTTTAGTATTAGGTACCCACAAAGAAGAAAGAATGCAGTATGTGACTAGTGGAGTTACGATTATGATTAATCGGAAAGATTCAATTATTTTCGATTAATAATCGAAATCGAAAATAACCGATTAATTAAAAATAATCGATTAATCGAGAATAATAGATTATTTTTGATTAATCGAAAATAATAATCGATTAATCAAGAATAATCGATTATTCGAAAATAATCGATTGATTTAATCAAAATAAATCAAAAAGTCGATTAACGGAAAAACTTCATTAATCGAAAAATAGACTACTAGTAGGGTTAAACATTATTTAACGTGAAAGATTAACTAATCAAGCAAAAATAAATAAAAATTCATATTTAAGAAGTTTTATATATTCATGGTGAGGAAAACGAGCTGTTCTATGTGATCACCTGTTAGTGAGGCCCTCAAGTCGCTTAATAGGTGTCCTCCTTTACTGAATACCCTTTCAGATGGTACGCTTGATGCCTTGATGCCTGTATTCACAAAAAAAAATTCGCACATTGGGAGAGAAGAGGAAATACATGACAATTATGTCTCCACCATACTAATGGATCATCATCAACGTCAAATCGTTTTTCTTTCGATTAATCAAAACATCGTAAATTTTTTTCGAATAGGTACCTAAGCGAGTATCTACCTAAGTAATTAATCGATTATTCGAAAAAAAAAGTTACGTTTTTTTGATTAATCGATTAAGTAATCGAAAAAAAAACAATTTTTCGATTAATCAAAAATCAAATCAAAAATCGAAAAAAATAATGATTTTTCGATTAATCAATTAACCAAAAAAAAAATATTTTTGGATTAATCGAATAATAGTTTTTTTTTCGATTAATAATCGATTAATCAATTTTTCTATTATTCGATAAAAAAATTCGAATCGAATAGTCGATTAATCGATTAATCGATTCGATCGATCGAAGTTTGTTGCACACCCCTAATTATGACTCACTGGCTAGGGAGTATAATCCTGTTCTTTAGGGAACTGACGGATAAATTAGGGGATACGCGTGGTTAGGATCACACATCAAAAACTGGTACGTCCCGTCTGCCTGACGACCCGCCAGACGTTAAACAGAGGAATATATGTGACCCATTCGGCTGAAGTACAAAATGGCAACATGCCTACCCCCTCTTTCAACCAATAAACCAACTTAATCGTATAAACAATATGCTCGTAGAAGAAAGAAAAAACAATAATCGAAACGATATTGCTAAAAAAATATTTGTCCACCCAGACATCATAGCATACCACTGCATGTCGACTATAATTTTAGCCTTCCCTGGGAGGAAAGAACCGCAATGGGTCTTTGGGGAAAAAGGCGAGAGGAAAAGACAAGTAGTAATTTCTTTAGTTCTGAAAGTAATTACATTAATTTAATTACATTAATTGTCGGAATCATTTACCTTGACGTGATAAATATAATGAGATAAAGGCATAATGAGTAGAACGATTATTTGCGAATGAAATGTTTCAACGGCCAGTTGGAAATAACGCTCTGACGTTTCGATAATAGGGACTTTTCGTAAATTGCGCGCGCTAAGTTTTCCCCATAATAACGAAACATTTTTTTTTTAACATTTAAAAAAGAAAAAAAGTCGTCCTGCCATCAGAAACTAGTGTACTGGCTAATTATTGCCATCTTATTATAAGCGATCATTGTTTTCTTATAGTTCCGAGCAGGGGCTTGGCATGTTGATAAATCAACAAACTAAAAGAAAATAAATAGTACTTACTTAAGTACCTAGGAATCTAGAGGTATCCTACCTACTTACGAACTATATCTACTAGTGATATAAACATATATAAAACATGGCTAACCTCAAAAAAGTCACATGACATATGGATCTTCAAGTAGTGTTGTCGATGTTTCTGTTTCACGGCTTCTTTCAAGGTGGTTGTGGATCAACACTTGACCGAGCTGACCCCTTTGATGCATCGTCTTACCTGGATCCGTCGAAGTCCCAAAAGAGGTCAGTTTCCTAGATTTTTAAAAAATTCTTTATGTAGGTAGAGACCACAAGCTTATTTCCATTTAAAATAAAATCGTATTCGTGCTTCTAGAAATTATTTGTTGCTTCTGTAAGGTCCAATAACTTCCTACCAAGTTTGTCATGCGTAAGGTTGTCGTCGCGTTGGATATTTACGAAAAGTTTGAATCGTTTGCGGGTTAGTGCTTCGCAGCTGTACCGATATATGACATGAAAGGCGGTTTCATCCTCTTCACCGCAAAGTCTGCATTCAATAGGTCCATTGTAAGTTAAATTCGTAAAATACTTTTACTTTCTAAAATAATAAGCTTGAATAACACTTTTATTATTATACCGTGCATTATCCGGATGCTTGATATACAGTGTCGCAAGAAAGTTCGCATCAAATGGGATTTTTTTTTATTATTAGGTATAGGTAAAAATTGAAAAAGCAGTTAGTTTTTGCTTACCTAAAAACCAAAAATGACGCATACTGAAGCAGCTGCACGACTTGCGTTACCTGTCAAATTTGACATTTTTAATAAAATTGGTTCAAAAATGCCATTATTTATCAAAATATCGAAAAACTTTATTTGAGAAAGTTGTTTATTTAGGCATTTTTAGTCTCTGTACGAAATTTTGACAGACTAATACAATTTTTATTTTTTGCCAGGTTCTTGAAATTTTGATCAACCCTCGTAGATTAACTTTTATACATCGATGTAAAACCATTTGCCTTTACTTCATTTGTAATCTTAATGCAATTTTGTGTAAAATTTTTGTTTCCTATTATTTATTTTGCTTCAAAAACTGAAATTGTTATTGATCAGTAGTTATGTAATGTTTGATGTAAAGTTTATCTAATTACATCAGTTTTGCCAAAACCGACGTTTCTCATTTCTCTTAAGTTAGTAAACAGATATTGGAAGCTTTCGTTGAAATTTTACTTAATTTATATTAAATTAAATTAATTATATTAAACTATATTTTTGTTGAATAAAATGTTTCGAGCGATTAATATTTATTCTTTTTAATCCAATATTAATTAAGTAAAATTTCAACGAAAGCTTCCTAATATTTTCTTTTTGTACATCTGTTTACTAACTTAAGAAAAATAGGAAATGTCGGTTTTGGCAAAACTGATGTAATTAGATAAACTTTGCATTAAACATTACATACTAATCAATAATAATGTTTTTGAAGCAAAACAAATAATAGGAAACAAAAATTTTACACAAAATTGCATTAAGATTACAAATGAAGTAAAGGCAAATGGTTTTACATCGACGTATAAAAGTTAATCTACTAGGGTTGATCAAAATTTTCAAGAACCTGGCAAAAAATAAAAATTGTATTAGACAGTCAAAATTTCGGACAGTGACTAAAAATGCCTAAATAAACAACTTTTTTGAATAAAGTTTTTCGATATTTTGTTAAAAAGGGCATTTTTGAACCTATTTTATTAAAAATGTCAAATTTGACAGGTAACGCAAGTCGTGCAGCTGCTTCAGTATATGTCATTTTTGGTTTTTAGGTAAGCAAAAACTAACTGCCTTTTCAATTTTTACCTATACCTAATAATGAAAAAAATCCCATTTGATGCGGACTTTCTTGCGGACACTGTATAATCTTACTCAAATTCTGCATGTTTAAATGATAAGTATATTATGTATTACTTGACTCCCCCCCCCTTAATTCATCTATATATGTTTTCCACGGCGGCTCTCCGCCATCTTGAATAACAAAACAACAAGTTTTTGTTTTAAAGTAAGTAGGTACATATGAAGATAATTTTTTTCTCAGTTAAATAATATATCGAATTTGAACAAATAATGAGCCTAATGAATAAAAATTAAGCAATTACTTGAAGCGATTGTTTTTTAGTAAAAGCGATTGCTTGACTAGCAAATGCTATAAAAAAGCAATTGCTAGGTCTGGAAATGTATAAAATTTTGAAGCGATTGCTGTTTTTCTTACATCACCTCTGTAGCAAATGCCTATTTAACACAAGTTCAGTTTATAGATTTCATGTTCAGTTTGGTGCCTAATTTGCAAAAGAGTTGACGTAAATACAACAACGTTGGTCTATTTATTTAGTACAATAGTCATCTGTTACGTTTTTGTGGAAAAAAGAAAACTTATATTTGTGATATGGCAGATTTAGGTGAAAATGAGGAAAGTGATAGTAGTGATAAAGAAATTAAAGACAAGCAATTGATATTCGTTCACAAATTGAAGGAATATAAATAAATCTCTCTGACCACAACCGTTTAGCTTCCACAACACAGCTTCAGCACTTGTAGGAAATTTAATAAAAATATTGGCCTTCTCCAAAACTGCATCCATTACAGAAGTGTATGTCTTACAGGAGTTTGGTGAACACCGAGTTCTTCATGCACCTACAGAATTTTGAAAGCCCGGATCCGACAGTTTCCGCAGAAAGACTTTAATCTTATTTAAAGGCGACAGTGCACCCCCTCGCCTTTTACCAGTATCCAGTGGCGGATCCAGAAATACTCCTAAGGGGAAGCCCCGTATGCAAAAAATCAAAATAAATCAGTATATTTATATTTTATATTGTCAAAAACGTAACAAAAATTTTTGTAACAGGTAAACAAAAAATAATTTTCAATGTTTTAGTGGGCTTTAGGGGGGGCCCGGGCCCCATTGCCCCCCCCCCCCCCCTGGATCCGCCACTGCCAGTATCAGTCAAAAAATAATTTGCCAACCACTCAACATTTTCGCAGTCAAATCGATAAAACTTTCTGAAATCATCATATCTGCAATTTTTACGTACACTGTAGATTTTTCTTTTACGGACGTTCATATATTCAGACATAATTGAAGACACAAATTAAGAGCAACGCGCGTGTATGCCGCGGAGATCTAACGTTGGCTGCTACCAAGCAAATGATGCAGGGGTCGACCTACCTTAAACAGTTGAAAGCAATTGCTACACTAGAAAAAGCGATTCCTGCACTTTTAAGCAATTGCTGGACGCAAAAGCAGTTACTTTAGTTTTTATTCATTGGCTTTCAAGAAATTACTTCGATTTTATAAGAAAAAGCGATCGCTACATTTTTATTCATTAGGCTCAATATGTTCAGATGCCAGCAATAAGGACAAGAGATCAATGCTTTTAGACGCACGGTATATTACAATAATAGTTCTTCTATTAATGTACAGAAAATAATCACAGCATAATAAGCAAGATCAATATTTATATAATATATGACAAATAATTTCAAATAATTATTTTATAGGCGCCATCTTAAAAAAAAATCGTACAAGCTAAAAAAACCGTTAAACAAACAAAATAATTACTTATATTATTTATAATATTTATCAACAAACATTGTTATTTGAATGTAAGACAACGCAGAATGAAAGTAACGAAGTTATTTTAATCAGATATTCTTGACAATAAGAGAAATTAAATTTTACCATGTTGAAGCTTTGTTTACATGAAAAGGGCGTTATCCGTTCTAAATATGACACGTTCGGCACACGAATACAATTTAATTGAAATACAAATGAGTAGGTAAATAAAACGAAGAAAATGAAATTTACAGGTTGTAATATTAGCATTTTAAGTGTTTGTCAGTGGCGGCTCGCGGTTGTAAAAAATGGTGAAGAGCTTAGTAGCAGTCTGTGCTCAGAGGCATAAAGCCCGCCGCAGGCGATTGCGCCGCAGGCGAAATTTTTTTTGGACCACGCCCAAATTTGGTCAATAATTTATTACTTTATTACTTATAAACGAAAAAAAAATGACCACAATAATAATTAATATAATTTTTTAGACCTACAAAACAATTTTTGTAAGGCGGCACTACTAATACATAGCCAATTATACTCTAAAAACCAGGAACACTTAAAATTATAATCTTATAGGATCTGCCACTTTTTTTCGATTCTTTTTTTAAATCTATGTTTAAGATTCCAGTAGGTCGCCCGTGTACTAAAACGTATCTTATCCTCATCTGTCCCACGACTGAATGGAGTTTCTAACAAATTACAAACTATGTCATTATTTGGGTTTATTTTTAAAACGTACAATAAAAATTAGTACTTAGGTCTACTGAATTAACTGAAAAATAAAAACAAAACTTTCTAATCACACAATAAATAACGTAAAAAGGATATCTATAGCCGTAAGTTTCGCGAAGCCTCAAAATAAAGACCCGAACCAATACTTAAAACAATAGTGCATATGACTGATCTATTTTTAGATGCACTTCAATTACGTCGCACATGCTGTCGCGTACCTGACGTCACGTAACCATAGCGACGGTGGAAATCAAAGCCACTTGACTGTACGTTCAGTATGTTGGGTTTTCGCCGCTCTTCACTTGCTGCTTTGACCTTTCGATGCGACGACGACGGACGCGGTCGGCTGGGGCGCGCCAAAATGCACGAGTGTTTATAATAGAATTATTGTCCATCAGAGTTAACCGTGGTCCTATTATGCATAGCTACATTTGGATTAAATTAATATTATTAATTCGAACATAATTATTTTTTAAGGTAGCTGTATTGGTACATTTAATATTTAATATTGTCGAAAAAAAACTTCCTCCTGGTTTTATTTTTATTGGTGAAGGGCCCCTTCACCTACTTCACCTGACGAGCCGCCACTGGTGTTTGTTATTATTAGTAAGTATAGAAAACATAATATAAAATATTAGATATACAGACTGTCCGCGGATAAGGTTTACAATAGCACAAATGGATGAAAAATTTCATTTTTCGGGAAAAAGTAATTTTTGATAAAACGTTTTGCTTGTAAAAAAAATGCAATTCACGAAGAGAAAATTTTGATTTTTATACAGGGTTCGCAAACACTTCAAAAACATGATTTTTCTCCAAAAGTAAACTACCTTTATTTTTCATTTTTGACCAAAATGCCAATTAGCAAAACTTATTTAGAATAACGTTTGTAATTTAAATCCGCGATTTAAAATAAATCTTCGATTTTGTTTAGTTTTTTTTTTAATTTTTAGAGGTATAATTTATCCAAACTCAGTTTGAGGACATTCCAATCATTCCATACGGCGGTAAACAGTCTCAAAGAGACCGACCTCACAACCAGGGTTGTCAGATCTTTCTTCTTCAATTCTTTAAGTTTTTTTATAAAAGATGTTTCATTTATATCAGTATTCAATTGTTAGTCAGTAACATTCTTTGAAAACTAGTTTGCAAATATACTTTAAACCGAGGAGTTTTGAGTGTGACAGAAAAAAATAACAAGCCATTTATTGTTATAATAATACATTCTTTAGTCCTTAAGAAACAATATAACTGAAATCAAGAGAAAACGTGTTTTCAGTGTTTAAAAACAACTAATTAACAAACCCTTGTTTCTCGTATACTCATACATAATATATTAACAAACCAGAAAATTTGGTAGAACTGGCCGTTCACAATCTATGCACGTTGTCAGGGGTGATAAGCGCCAGTTAAAGCGGCTGGTATAAGCTGAAGCGGTTTGCAGCCCGTTCAACGATCGATTCTGTCAGACAGAGATAGGCCAGTGACCGCCGATGGTGTGGAAGAGACGAAGATAAAATATACATGATTTGGAACTTATGGACGGGCCGGGGAATGGTCCCAGAATGGAGTTCTGGTAAAAAAATTAAAGCATTTTCTGAGCAGTGTCGTGTGTGTCAGGTTTATTTTTCTGGTTTTAGTTTTGTGTATAGAATCCTTGAGTTACCTTATATTTATTATTTTAATATAATATTATTATATATACAGTGGGTTTATAACGTGTAGTATGTACAAACACCTAATGTTAAACAAACTTATAAGTGTTTATACGCATTTTAATTATTTGTTTGGGACGCCTATGGTTAGGAGTTTCATACTGTTTTATGTCATTAAATTGACCTAAGAAACACTATAAAATAATTTTTTTTCAGAGGGGTATCAAAACGATTCAAAAACTGATTTTTGGTGTTACCAGAAATTTGTATTTTTAATCTCACAAATGAAATGATCCCGGAAATAACACAAAAAATTTTAAAATAACAACAAATAATAATTTCATAATTTGCTATTCAAACACTCTCTCCATATTCAACACATTTTTCCAGCTGTAAACGAATGTGGTGAAAACTTCTTTAAATTTCTTCAATGGAAATTGTTTGAACAGCTTCAACAATTCGCTGTTTTAGAAGCTGTACGTCGGCGTCGTTCTCAATTGGATGGGAGTACACTAATTGTTTGAGGCGTCCCTAAAGATAGGCATCTGAAATAGTTAAATCGGGACTTCTTGGGTGCCAGAGAATCGGACCATTCCGACCATTCCGGCCAATCCATCTGTGGCCAAATGTATTATTAAGCCATTCCCTCAATTCAATTACGAAATGCGCAGGGCATCCATCTTGTTGAAAGTATATTTCGTTCCTAAATTGGAGAGGCAATTATTCTAGGTTGTCAGAAAGGAATGTTTCAAGGTAACTCCTACAGGCTTAAAATTTGACTAGGAAAGTCAATGGACAAGTATTTATGGTAAATCGTTTGTAAAATGCGCGCTTTCACGTATAATTCATCTTCACTTAACGAAGTTAAATTTTTAGGATATAAAAAAATAAAATTAATTATGAAATGAAATACCTATGAAAAGCAAAGCTGGCAGCAAGTTTTAAAGGAGCCGTCAGTGTGCCACCGCCCACGCGCGGTGCTTGCTCTGCGGGAGTTTTTGCTACGCCACTGCTTAACACTCCACAAGTACGAACTATTTCGTCAAGTAGGTAAAGGGTTTTCCAATAAGAACGATATGATTTCAAAATGAAATAAAATTTAAATAATTTTAGATACAACAAAACGTTTTATATTATCTTAAAGTATAGTCGATAACATTTATGTTTTGAATAACACATCGTTTAAATGTCCTCCGCGACTTCGTGTACACGAGCGAATTCGACGAACCCAATTTTCGATGACTTTATGCAATAAATCTGGCGTGATCTGACGAATGCAGGGTTCAATGTTCAACCTTAATGCATCAAGTATTTGTGGTCTGTTTTCATAAACCTTAGATTTCAAATAGCCCCACAAGAAGTAATCTAAAGGAGTTAAATCACAGCTTCTTGGAGGACACTGAATAGTAGCATTCCTTGAAATTATTCTTCCGTCAAACTTTTCTTGCAGTATATCGATAGTTTCATGAGCAGTGTGACATGTGGCACCGTCTTGCTGGAACCACATATCCTCCAAATCAAGTGCATCTAAATTTGGCCACAAAAAATTTCTTAACATCTCTCGATATCGTTCACCATTCACTGTAACTGCATCTCCTGCCTCATTTTGGAAAAAAAATGGTCCGATTATGCCACCATACCATAAACCACACCATACAGTTACCTTTAGCGGATACAAAGGCTTCTCATGAATCTGTTGTGGATTGTTTTCACACCAAAAACGACAATTTTGCTTGTTAACGTATCCACTTAACCAAAAATGAGCTTCATCTGAAAAGATAATTTTTTTGGCAAAATAAGGATCCCTTTCAAGTTGTTCTAAACTTCAAGCAGAAAATTCTCTGCGCCGACGATGGTCCAGTGACTTAAGTTCTTGGGTCAAAACAATCTTATCGGGTGTAAATTCAAGTCTTCTTTCAAAATACGCCAAGTTGTCGTTTTTTTTAATCCTTAACTCTTGAGCACGACGAGGAATTGATAAATTTGGATCCACTGCAACACTAGCTCTTACAGCAGCAATATTCTCAACAGTTCTTGCGTTTCGATGTCTTCTTGGTGTTTTTACATCGTGAAGAGTAAACTTAATTTCAAATTTCTCAACGATGCGACGAATGGCAAGCAAAGGAGGACGATTATTTACACCAAAGTTTTCGCGAAGTGCGCGATAAGTGTTCACAAAAGATCGTCTATTTTCGTAAAATTTTTTGATAATATCCAAACGTTCTTGAAGCGCGTATTTAGCCATAATAAATGGTTATAGTTTACTGACAATAACTGACAAGTGGTGACAGGTATAACTTTATTACCGTGGTTACCATATCGTTTCAAAATCATATCCTTCTTATTGGAAAACCCTTTACTTTTGTCCAGCCAAAAATATTTCATTTTTCAGACTATGATATATTAAAATCCTCTTACGACATCGTACAAGCATCAAGAATCAGATTTGAAATATGAAACTGCAGCATCGGATGTCATCCATTGGCCGAAGAGAAAGAATCAACGACTCCTATAAAGGTCTTTTCTAAATGACCATAATTAATTAACCTTAAAAGGTATGGGTTATTCTCCGCAGACTGACGAATTAGCAATATTTATTTAAGCATAAAGGTACTGTCACTGAATATTGCTGTGAATTGATCAAGTTTATTCGCCCGTGTAAAGACACCTTAAGGGTTCATCCACGCTTTTAGGTATTTTCTACTAAGATCTTGCCTTTATAGCGTTATAAAAAAAAGAGATCAGCCTTTTATATAGAATATCGTCCACTTAATCAAGAATCGCTACGACCCGTCAAATTTTATTTTAAAATGCATTTCTTTTTAGACAAAAATATATAGGGTGGATCCTAAAAGTGTTACAGATATCAACTTTAATTGTTTTAATGGAACAATTTGTATATTTTTCAATTCTACAATCTATTCTAGACATTTTTCATAAATCATGCCCTATACCTACCTATCTTCAACCGAAACATTAACTTTTAAAAAAAAAGTCTGAGAAGAAACTATTTTATAAGATGTTGAAAATTAGCCTAATGAATAAAAGTTAAGCAATTACTTGAAGCAATTACTCTTTAATAAAAGCAATTGCTAGATGTGGATATGAATAAAATTTTGAAGCAATTGCTGTTTTTCTTACACCTCTGTAGCAAATGCTTATTTAACACAAGTTCAGACGTGGCTTATCCACTTGTTCAGATTATAGATTTCATGTTCAGTTTGGTGCCTAATTTGCAAAATAGTTGACGTAAATACAACAACGTTGGTCTATTTATTTAGTACAATAGTAATCTGTTACGTTTTTGTGGAAAATAGGAAACTTATTCACTTGTGGGAGATTTAATAAAAATATTGGCCTTCTTCAAAACTGCATCCATTGCAGAAGTGTATGTCTTACAGACAGTAGTTTCAGAGTTCTTCACCTACAGAATTTTGAAAGCCCGGATTCGGAAATTTCCGCAGAAAGAATTTAATCTTATTAAAGGCGACAGTGCACCCCCTGCCCCAGTATCAGTCAAAAACTAATTTGCCAACCACTCGCACGTAGTCAAATCGATATAACTTTCTGAAATCTGCCATTTTTACGTACACTGTAGATTTTTCTTTTACGGACGTTCATACATTCAGCCATAATTGAAGACACAAATTAAGAGCAACGGGCGTGTATGCCACGGAGAACTAAAGTTGACTGCTACCAAGCAACTGATGCAGGGGTCGACCTACCTTAAAAAGTTGAAAGCAATCGCTACACGAGAAAAAGCAATTCCTTAATTTATTCATCACATTTTAAGCAAACGATAGCAATTGCTTCTATTTTTTAAGAAAAAGCATTGACTAAAAGCAATTCCTGAACTTTTAAGCGATCGCTGGACGCAAAAGCAATTTCTTTAGTTTTTATTCATTGACTTTCAATAAATACTTCGATTTAATAAGAAAAAGCGATTGCTACATTTTTATTCATTAGGCTCAATGTATTTTATCAACTGTTCTGCTAGATCAATCGATCTCAAAATTCCTATTGTAGATTGTGTACTACCAGTGGAGAAATTACTCGAATGGACTCCTTAAGCGTATCTATCGAGTCCAGTGGGTTAAGATCTGGCGATCTAGTCTATTGACCCCCGTTTACCTATCCTCCACCGCCCCAGAAAAATTGTATTTAAATATTTCCTTACATCAGCAGCATAATGCGGGGGGGCACCATCCCATTGAAATCATAAGGTTAAACTTGGTAAATCAGGATCCCTATTTTCCCTATCATCTGGAAATAGAGTGGTAAGACCTGGAACCAGATCATTTCGAAGGAAACTTAGATACCTTTCTCCAGTGGGGCTCTTATCAAAGAAAAATGTTCCAATTATCCTATTTTCAACAAGATCCTCCCAGACATTAACCTTTTTATAATTCTAGGTGTAATTTTGTATGAACCAGTAAGGATTTTCCTATGCCCAGTATCTGTAGTTTGCTCATTTAACCTGACCATTAAAAAAACTGTAGTTTCATCGGAAAAACAAATTCTTTGGACAATTCGTGCGTGATTATCTGTTAGCTCAATCATTATTTCAGAAAATTGCTCTCGCCTATCATGATCATCATCCAATAACTATTGTGAAATTATTATTGGTTTGTAGGCATGAAACAGGTTTGGTGAGTATCGTATTCACGTCCAAGTTGTGTATTTGAGCTATGAGACTCTTCCTGTAGTGATAATAATATGTTTATTTTTTCTCCTCAGATCAGATAAACCAGGATGATCACTTTTAACACTATCTGTAACAGTGCGGGAAGCACTACCCTAGACATTATCGATTGGCTAACAGGCGGGCGATTTCAGTATTTTTTTTATTGAACATATCACAGACTTTCCTATGACTTCTACTTTTATCTCCACAATTCAACATAATCAAAATTTCTATGCGTTCATCTTAAAATTCTTCTACATTTTTGATGTAGGGGAGCGGAGCCCAATACCGTACAGAGTCCAATACCGTACATGCCGTTTTTGACAGCAAAAACAGGTATATATAAGTATGTCTTTGTTTATTACGTTGCTAGGTGGTCGAGCAGTTGCTTCAACGCGCCAAAGCATGATACAAAGAAAGAAGAGATATGACATTGCGCATGTGGGCGGAGCCAAATCGACAGCCGCTTACGTCATGCGGTGCTAATTTTCTGGCGGGCTTCGTATAAAATACGTTTGGTTTTATGTACTATTGTTATTATTTGTTATACAGAAAGAGGTTTTTAGTATTTTTTTGGATTATTATTGTTGTTTGTTAGTGACAATTAGTTGTTAATATGCGTTGTGCAGTGGCGTTATGCATAGGTGACAATATGACAGCTTTTATTTGTTATAATTATCTGCAAAAGTATATACCTACATATTTATGATACAAATCAATGTAAAATATTTCAAATTTTAGCTTAAAAAAATTGTTCTCCTCCTCGTAGGTGAGATAAAAAAGTTTAATTTGACGAAATTGGTTTAAAATAATAAACCGTTATACAGGGTGTCCCAGATAAGAATGCACTCTACAGGGAACTCGTAAACCATAGGAGATACAGAGATGGTTAAATTAGAGAAAAGTTGCGCATTACTAAATCCTGTAACGTCATGTTTTTAAATTTAAAAAATTCCGAATGCTTCCGAAGATATTTGGATAAAACCGAATTTTCGCGATTTCGTTTTAATTGATTTATGATTTTATTTGAGGAGACATGTCAAAATAAATTTAACATTTTCATTGCCACTTTTTCTCTCCGACAAGATGGTTTAATTACATTTTTGATCCGACGTTTCGTTTAGTCACAACCATCACCAACTATGTTATTTTAAATAGTAGGAAAATTTTATTTTATGCTTAATAAATTCTACGCTTTATTTTAAATCTAACGGTGTGTCACACTTATTATTTATTAGACGTTTCGATATTTAAAAACACATCATCAGTGAAAATAGGCACATTATCGAAAATATTTTTGTTTCTATTGTTGTATTTAAAAACATTTTTTTAAAAGAAACTTATAACAAAACATAATATCTAATAAAACTTATCTGAAAAATGCAACAAGTAAGTAATAATTAATTTTAATTATTAAATACAATTATTTTTATAATAAATTATTTTTTATTTTAAAAAATTCCACCCTCATTCTCCGAACATAAATAACACCGGGAAACAATTTATTCCATAACGTTATTTAACATTTCTGGAGTTATTTTTTTTTTAACATAATTATTACCAAATTTAAAACTAACAGGTCTCTGTAGCTAAGTGACAGATCTAAAGAAACTATTTAAACAATTGTGAACGTCAATGTCGTCAATCAATTTCATAGACACCCATATGATGCCGAATTTAAATGGTACGTTATGTTTGAATATTATAATTCATTTTTTTAAAAATAAAACATATTTAATTGTATTTAATAATTAAAATTAATTATTACTTGTTGCATTTTTCAGATAAATTTTATTAGATATTATGTTTTGTTATAAGTTTCTTTTAAAAAAATGTTTTAAAATCCAACTAGTGTTTAAATAAAACAATAAAAACAAAAATATTTTCGATGATGTGCCTATTTTCATTGATGATGTGTTTTTAAATATCGAAACGTCTAATAAATAATAAGCGTGATACACCGTTAGATTTAAAATAAAACGTAGAATTTACTAAGCATAAAATAAAATTTTCCTACAATTTAAAATAACAAAGTTGATGATGGTTGTGACTAAACGAAACGTCGGATCAAAAATGTAATTAAACCATCTTGTAGGGGAGAAAAAGTGGCAATGAGAATGTTAAATTTATTTTGAAATGTCTCCTCAAATAAAATCAGAAATCAATTAAAACGAAATCGCGAAAATTCGGTTTTATCCAAATACTTTCGGAAGCATTCGGAATTTTTTAAATTTGAAAACATGACGTTACAGGATTCAGTATTGCGCAACTTTTCTCTAATTTAACCATCTCTGTATCTCCTATGGTTTACGAGATCCCTGTAGAGTGCATTCTTATCTGGGACACCCTGTATGTGTGCCTTATTTTTTAATAATTGTTAATGTACCTCTTATTACTATTATGATAATTACCAGTCCTAGTATATTTTTTTTAATGTCTGAATGAGTTTTTTACATCCTTATCCTTGGTCAAATTATAGTCAAATGCAGTGGCGGACTGGAGCGGGTGGCCATCGCCACCGAGGCCAGATGGTCTTTGGGGCCAATTGGTCCAAACATTTAAACAACCATATTTTTGTTTCAAAAAGTTTTCTTAATGAGGGTTGGGGCATAGAGGTCATGTAGCCACCGGGGCCAAATGATTCCAGTCCGCCCCTGGTCAAATGTTAAGAATATAAATTTATAAGCAGACATCTCCAAAAATATTATCGTTTCCTATTGCATAAAGAAATCTTAATAAGCAAATTAATTGATTTTGGTCATTTAAGGCTCGAAACTGTTTTCTAAAAATGTTTAAGACTGCACATTTTTACAAATTTTTCTCAAACAATTTATTGCTTAAGGTGGAAGGACCAAAAAATATAGGGTATTTTTTTATGATTTTGTAAAAATAAATAAGTAATTGTAATCATTTAAAAGATAAAATGCATAAGCAGACAATTATTTTCATTGATACCAAATATAAGCTAAATTTTAACATTTAACCCAAGAACATCATGAAATACGTTCTGATTTATGAACCTCTATCCTTAAAGTACTTAAAATAATATGCACTTAAATTTTCCAAAGCAATAATTGCAAAATATGCAGTAAAATTTCTACTTTTACCGGCTAATCCTATGTAATTTTAAATCTCGTTAGCACCACATGACGTCATTGCGCGGACCGGACCGAATTGGGAATACGATCGATCATATCTTTCTTTCTTTGTATCATGGCGCCAAAGCATCAGTGGATCGACGTCCGGTCCAGTGAGTGCCCGTATAAACTTTCCGCTGTCGTTCTTCTAAGAAACATCACTGACGCAATAAGCAGTACGTGTTTTAATCATTTTACTTTTAACTTGGATCTTGGTTTATTTAAAAGATTGATGTATAACCTTAAGAAATACGCATGTATTGCCTTTCAAAATATGTTTCAAATATTTTTTTTTCTGTTTTTGTTGTTATTAGTCCGGTTCGGGCAATGCCGTACAGTGTACGGTATAGATTTATATGTAAATAAAAAATAATAATAAAAAAACTCATTATTTCAGATGAGTACTAAAAAGAAATGTACGTGGTCTCTACGGAAAAACTAATCTTGTTTCATTCTATAGCATAGCGTTAAAATATGTTCTTTTATTTGTTAAAGTTTTGAAAAACCTGTACGGACTTACACGACCATTATACGGTAATACCCGACGCTTTCGGGTAATACCGTACTTTACCATATTTTTTTAACGCACTAATATATATTTTTGAAAAACGTTTAGTAGTTTCACTTTATTAGGTATTAACAATATACTAAACAAGACTTTCATAAATCCTTAAATCGAGTTTCTAAGGTAGGTAATTTGCACAAAAATCTAATTCTTGCTTAACTGTAAGGCAATTGCCTCCGCTCCCCTAATATCAGCAGAGCGAAATTCAAATTCGTTTAACATTCATTGGTATTTTTTGAAGTCTCAACCACAACCACCTTGAAAGAAGCCGCGAAACAGAAAGATCGACAACACTACTTGAAGATCCATGTGCCACGTGAATTTTTTGAGGTTATCCATGATTTAGTGTGTAATTTACGCGCGACGTGGGTGTTACCCAGCAAACCAATTTACATACCAGTTATGTTTACTTTATATCACCACTAGTTTTAGTAAGTCACAAAACTTGTAAGAATCCAGTAAGGGTTAACGCACACATTACTATTAATGTCCGCCTCACGTAGTACTAGAATTTTACTAGTCAAATTTACAAATATTTTATATCACAAATATGATATAAAATAACCGTAAAAGGATTTACTTAAATTTTATCAAATACTTATAAAAAGTCTTACTTTAACGTGATATACCAGTTACATCTTTGAAATATAAAAAATATACAGGGTGTTCGAAAAATAGACGGAGATATTTTAGAGGGTGATTCCTTGTTAAAAAATATGAAAAAAAGTTTCTATAAACATGGGTCCGAAAATGCAGGGTTTTCAAGATACAGGATGTTAAAAAAATAGAAATTAAAAATGAAATTATTAATTAAATTAAAAATACTTACTTGATGCTGTTGAAATTTGGCAATGATATTTATTGTATTAAGAGACTAATTTAGCCCTAAATAGATTAAAATTATTGAGTCCAGTGGCGTCCCGGGGGGCACCTTAGCGAATATTATTATCAAAAAAATGTACGCCACTGTATTTTTTGTAGTTTTAATATTTTTTGTTCAATTAAGCATCTAAAGATACAACTTCTTTGCCTCTTGTATTTTTTTCCTATCTCACTTCATTTTCGAGAAAAAAAATAAAAACCGTTTTATTGTATGTCATTGGACAAAATTGGTTTATT
Source organism: Polydrusus pterygomalis (assembly GCA_963969555.1). Taxonomy (NCBI): domain Eukaryota; kingdom Metazoa; phylum Arthropoda; class Insecta; order Coleoptera; family Curculionidae; genus Polydrusus; species Polydrusus pterygomalis. The sequence goes on from OZ018378.1 coordinate 49,147,322, forward strand.
AATTTCTACTAAAATAAATCACAAGTGCATTGGAAAACAAATAATCATTTCTGCATGAAGGATTGACATTTGCGCATTAGTTCTTTTAGAAAAGAATTATACACTTTTTTGTCAAGTCACATATTTAGACGTTGGATTTATTTCTTATTTGACCCTTCCACGAGTACACGCATGCTAATTTGTCAGAAAATATTTGTCGAAGTGCCCGATTAACGGCATCCTTTAGGTCCTTTCCACCAATCCTTCTAATAAAGGCTATCTAGAAACAAATTATAACTCTTTAAAAAACCGTAACTACATAACTATATGTTAACAAAAAAAAATTGATCTCCACTTGTGCATTTAGTGCTTGCAAGAACCGTTCAATGAAGGGGATTCTCCCAGCGAAGGTGTCTCGGATGACTTATTAAGTTTTTTTGTATTACTTTTAGATGCCGACAAAATTCGACGTTTTTGTCTTTTCGACAAATCTAAGAAATCTCGTTTCATCGGCATAATCATAAGATAAGTTAATTTATATACGTACAGATTATAATACTTACGAATAAAAAGTATCTTAAGAAAATCTGGAAACATAAAAACAGGTGACTTTGGTTAACGGACATCAGAAAATTCGGCACTGTCGGATTCTAAGGTTATGTTATATGTACAGAACACAACGGTTGATTATGAACGAAAATGGCATTTTTCGATGTTTCTTCACACACGTAGCGGCGTAACATTATCTGAGGCATTTTTATAATAAAATTTGAAATTACGAAATGACGCAAACTCTGCATGAAAGAATAAGCGAAGCGTCCTTTTACTTTATATGCTAAAAAAATGGCCGTCATTATTACGAACCACGAAAATTATGTTTTATTAAGATGTAAATGGTATATCAAAATAGGGCATCTTTGGTGATAATTTAGCGATAAAAATAGAAGTCAACCTCTTTACAAGTATATTATGTATATTTTATATGGCCAATTCAACCTAAGTGAGGCGTGACTGCAAAGATAATCTTGTAATTTACTTTACTTTAATTCTATATACTATTTACATCACCATTTATGGTTTAGTTTATGATTAAAATTTTACATATAATTTACAAAACAAAAAGTGACCTAAATAATATGTATACAAATTTATGTAATAATTACGTCATGTGATAAGTTTGGTTTGCTGGGTAACTTTGCGGTTTTTCGTATTAATTTGTATTTTTTATCCGGTTTTCGATTAATATCTATTAGACAATTTAAGTGACATGATTGCTAAGAACCTCTACAAAATATTAGTGAACATTTTTTTGGCGGATTTGCTGTAATAGCATTAACAAATTGAAAAATCCAACAGCCTGGTCCGCCTGGCGGTTTGTTTACGGGTCTTAAAAATGGCGGCAGAATTTTATTTGTTTTAATTTAAAAGTTGTGTTTTTTGTATTCTAGTTAGCTCTTTGGGATAAACTTTATTGTTTTGTGGCTACAGTTAATTTATTAAAAAATATTGGTGTTTATTAAACTTGAAGGTATAGGTGAATTAGTTAAAAAATATCACTAGTAGAGATAGTTCGTAAGTAGGTAGGATACTTCTAGATACCTAGGTAAGTACTATTTTTTTTTCTTTTAGTTTGTTTACTTATCAACATGTCAAGCCCCTGCTATATTCCTGGGTTTTACTCTACTGTAACTATAAAAGTGTTTTAAAAGCAGGTGAGGAGAGTGTAATATATTTTTATAGTTTAGATTTGACCAATGACTGTATAAATATTGTTAATTAGGTTTCAGTAGACATTGATATGAAGTTAAAGCTTCTCTTAAAAGGTAATGATTTGGCTTACAATGATTTTAAATGGATTTTACCCTTTGAAATGAAACTAAACAGGTGGTACCAATTCAAACATTGTGAAAGTAACGAAGTTACCCAGATAGTAGGTGGCTTTCTTAAGACAATCGTAGATTTCTTAAACAAAGCCTTAAGCTTACTAAATTTTGAGATTTCAGAAGATGATAGTCAATCCTGAAGATAATAATTTGTATAATAGAATATTACTTTTGATCGATCAAATAAATCTACTCATAGTGAAACAAAAACAGCTTCTCAACGCAATATTACTATTATTTAATAATTAGGTAAGTTGTTCTTTTTATCTTGGTTATCCTTAAATAGCAAATTGTCATTCTCAATGCCTTAAAGATTGTGACTGTATATATGTGTTCGTTGAAAATAAATAAAGGATTAAGTTATCTGATTGTGCAATCAATAATAATGAAACTAAACCAAAAACAAATGCAAGTATTTTTTCCTGAAACTTATACTTTCTCTCTGCAACGAAAGCAAAAATTGTTCCCGAGTAAACATGCTACCGTGCGAGAAAAAATTATTTGCATCAAAGAGGGCTTCGATTAAAAAACGTAGGGCGTGGTTTAGATCACAATGATATGGGGACGATATATCTAACCAAATGTAGGTTACAATTTTGTCAAATTTATATTATGACATGATGTGCCAAACTAATGAGTAATAAAATAAGTAGACAAATTAACAAAGTATTATTTTAACCATTGAGAGTAATTCCTGCGTCTTTTAAAATCTGCGGCTTGTATTTCTTGGAATACTTGCACTTTATAGGAAATAAATTTAGCTGCTTCTTAAGAATAGTTCTGCATGTTCCATAAGATCTTCCCACTTCTTGGGATAGGCGTCTTATACAATTTGTTGGCGTATTTTGCATTATTTCACGAACGTTTGCAACAAGTTCTTCTGTTTTTACTGATCCTGCTCCTTTTTTGTGTTGTATAGAACCTGTTTCCCCAAACACAGCCACGGTTCTTTTCAGGCAATGATAAAAATCCCCAGCAATAAAAGCAACGTTAAGAAAATGTTCGTACAAATCGTCCATGCACAAACCCAGATTGTATTGCCACTCACCATTTACTCTAAGCCCGTTTTGAAAATACGCTTTAACCATGAATGTTTTGTGCTGTTCCGTAAAGCCCATTGTGTGAATTGTTCAAGAAATTGGAAACATTAGCGATGAATCAAATTATTTGTAACGACTGTCAAAGATGACGGAATAACTGATTGATTGTTAAATTCAGGTAATTACTGACACCCAACAGGTATTAAGCTCTACGGCTAAGCATTATCTCCTTAGATGCAAGGCCCTCTTTGATGCAAATAATTTTTGCTCGCACGGTATTTTTTAATTTGTTCATCGGAAAACCGAAATTAATTTTTTGTTAAAAAACAAATCCACAAATTGAGATTTGAAAAGTTTTAACGTTTTGCCGAACCGCAAAATCGCTACACCAACCACTTTTTGCAAAATCCTCGAACTGCAAAAGTCAGCTAATAAATAATCGCATACGAACACGTATGAAAGGTAATTTTACGTGCAATTTGTTGGCGGCAAAAGGCTGGCATCCCGTTTATTCGCTTGAGACGCATTCTATGCGCATTCCGAAGGCGAATTTACACGATGGCGATATCCCATTACTCGGCATATAAGTTTTTTAGAGGCAAAAAGCTGACGCGATCGTAATGTGCCATTAAGACATGAAGTAAAAGTTAAAGGCTCTGCTGGGATTTCATACAACTGCTGGCTAGTTGCTAGGTGCAGCCTTGGGAACAATAAAATAGCCATCTTTATATTGATATGGTAGAAATAGCTTAATTAAACGGTTACACTTTGCTTAAGGCAGAAAAAGCGGGTAATGATTACTTCCAAGCAAATAACTGAATTGTTGATCTGTCAACGGTCAGGTGCGCCCACCCACAACCCTCTTAACTTTCAAGCCGTGCAACACAAACATCGATAACACTGTTTTGAAGATCCATGTCATTGTGTCACGTGACTTTTTTGACGTTAATCATGGTTTAGTATACTTATACTTATCGCGGGAAGTAGGTGTAGTTGTCGTATTAATTTGTATTTTTATCCGGTTTTCGATTGATATCTAATAGAAAATTTAAGTGACATGATTGCTAAGAACCTCTACAAAATACTAGTAAAAATGTGTTTGGCGGGTTTGCTCTAATAGCATTAATAAAGTGAGAAATCGAACAGCCAGGCCGGACGGCGGTTTGTTTACGAGTCTTATAATGGCGTCAGAATTGTTTTAATTTAAGAGTTGTGTTTTTTGTATTCTGGTTAGCTCCCTTGGGATACAAATAAAACTGTTCTCATTCCTTGAAAAAGTCCAACGGAGAGAAACAGGAACAACAAGAGCGTACATATCAACTTAATCAAGCTTCCGAGCAATCAGATTTCATAAAAAGTTTTGACGATCTCAGTAATTATTTACAAAAAATTATTACTTCTGAATTTTGGGAAGTAAAAATTGTAAGTGACTCAAAAATATATTTTTATAGTTTAGATTTGACCAATGACTGTATTAATATTGTTAATCAGGTTTCAGGGGACATTGATATGAAGGTAAAGGTTTTTTTAAACGGTAATGAATTGGCTGACAATGCTTTGAAATGGATTTTACCCTTTGAAATGAAACTAAGCAGGTGGTCTCAGCTTAAAAACTTATTGTCTCGGTACCAAATATGCATACAGTGTGAAAGTAACAAAGTTGCCCAGATAGTAGGTGACTTTCTTTATTTTCTTCTGACAAGCGTAGATTTCTAAAATAAAGCCTTAAGCTTACTAAATTTTGAGATTTCAGAAGATGATAGTCAATCCTGTAATTTAAACACAGAAGATAATAATTTGTATAATAGAATATTACATTTGATCGATCAAATAAATCTACTCGTAGTGAAACAAAAACAGCTTCTCAACGCAATACAACTATTATTTGATAATTAGGTAATTTGTTCTTGTCATCTAAAACTATTTATTACTTTTTTGTATATGTTTTAATATCAATATAGTGGCAACACAGCCAAAAAAACAAAAAAATATTATCAGAAAGAATAAAAAACTCTCCCATTGCCGCGCGTCAGAACAATAGCTTGTGGATCCAAAACTCTCAGCTGATGCGGCGTTGCCCGATGTCACTTTATGGCTTGGAAGTTAAGAGGGCTGTGGCCCACCTTATCCCACTGAAAAAAAAGTATTTGAGAAATGTCGCGTCAATGTATTTTTGTCGATTTATAGGCCATCTATGAGCCACCTGCAGTACCTACTAATTTGATCGGTATCATCGGTAAAATAGGAAGTGGCTTTACTGACTTGACAGGTGACAGTATCGGTAATAAAGATAGCTATTTTACCGAATGATACTTCAATTCATTGTGTTGTACCGTCAAACAGCTGAAGAACAGTATGACCAACTGCAAATGACCAACATTGCCACCAAGTAATAATGTTGGTTGGAAAATATTTAGTATAATATTAAAAATATGGATATGAACTGTAAATATTATTGTTATTGCTATGGAATAATAAAATATAAAGAAATGTATGTAATAACCAAAGATTATTAATAAAACAAAACTAAAACAATTACTAAGTTTACACGAGCGCTTAATGCGTGTTAACTAAAAATACGATTTACTGAAAATACGCATTAAATTGTGTTTATACGACGATTCCTAAAAGAGATTTTTACGATGACGTTAATCAGCTGTTGACAGTTGCCAACGTAAGAAAAATCTTGGACGTTCTTTTAAAACAGCTGATGTCTATTTACCTAACCTTACAAAAATAATTATTGTTGTATTTTTCATTTATATTCCAGTTCCAGAATTTAGAGACAATGGAGAATATAGGTTGTGTTCACATTTTGTATGTTATTATAAATCAACTGTTGTGTGAAAGAAGAAAATGAATTATTTCTAAAATCTTGAAAAAACGGGAGCATACCATTGGAAATAATAGGTGTTTAATGACGGTTTCTCACTCAATGTATTATTTATTCATTCGTTTTGTTTTATAGTATTGAAGTTTAAGGGCTTTCCATTTTGTTCTTATTTGGAGCGCTGATTTTAAAAAGCCCCTTTTTTAAATTCCTCCTCTACCATCTGGAAGATATCTGTATTTCGGTACCGTTTCCCATCCAACATGTTATTATTTACTTTCTTATCGCGAATAACGGTTAACAGAAAATGGGTTTCCAACTCGCTCCAATTAATTTTATTTTTTCATTATTATCAAATTTTACATTATAAAAAACCGCGAAAAAGTAACTTTACTAACTTTACAATTTTGAGGTTAACTAAAATGTCACAAACAAAAGTGGGCGTTAGTAACACTGAGACATAATGCGTATTCACGTTTATACACCAGGGTGAAATCCGGTTTTAAGTCGAATAATACACATATTTAATTCGTCTTAAACTAATCCGAATTATGTTTCTTAAAACTCATTCGCTTAATGCGCATTACACCGTTCGTGTAAACTAGGTAAATAAAATAAAATTCCCTACGGATCTTTCAATCCCTTCTGCCCCGCTTCGTTTCACCTTCCGGCAAAATACGTTGTTGTCATTGGCTCCTATATTAGTGACATCCCTGTGCCTTATGCCATGCAATGTTGCCAGAATTAAAGGATTTGCTTCAATATGAAGGATTTTGATCTGAAATTTTTACTACTGAAGGATTGAAGGTTTTTATCCGAATTTGAAGGATTTTCAGGCAAAATTGTAGGGGAGAGTGGGGCATAGTGAAATACCTAATACTAATATGGCATTAACACAGATTATAGTAAACTCTGGCGAATGCGATTGTTACAATATATGTGTATGTATGTATATCGCGTTTTTTTCGTATTTGCTCGAATTTATCTTTTAAGGAAAAAAATTTTTTTTTAAAAATATCTCCGTTGACAAACTTCCACTTTGCCCCAGTGCATGGGGCAAAGTAAAATAAAAGTAAAAAATGTATTTAGGGTTAATTAATAAACATGAAACTCAAAAATTATTGAAATATTTTGTAAAAAACAAGTTATTAAATCTAAATAAATTGAATTTTTCCATGACAAAGAAATGTAAATTTATTTAAAAGTCCGATGATCTCCGATTTAAAAATCATGCTTCTATCTTCAATTTCTGGAAACTCTATTGCTTCGCATAAATTTGGCACTATAAGAGTCTTTTTGGTTTTCGGGGTAAATTTCAGTGATTTGGGCTATATATTCTTTATCAGACTTTGTTTTTTCCTCTTTTAACCCAACTAGCACAAAATTACCGACTTTTTGTTATTTTTGTTCGTGAGAGTGAGATATAATGGGCAAAGTGGAATAGTATTTCAAATTACCCCATAAGCAAAATTCCACTTTGCCCCATCAGACACGAATTTCTTTATTTTCAAATAAAACTTTTAAAATTCAACCTATTCAATTTTTAATATTTCGGAAAAGATAACCAATATCCGTTATGTTTTAACACAAAAAAATTAACAAGATAACAATAAACTATATAAATAAAACTACCTTATACATCACCTTAATAGTTTACACTTAAAAGCGCGAAAATCTTAAAATCACTTGTAGGACCACGTGCGTCTCGGTAGCAAACCCAAACTATACTGGCGTTATAATAACTCCCCCACTCTGCATTTCAACATGACAGCGCCCGTTTGTCGAAAGGGGTGCGTTCACAATTCACATATTTCACTTTGCCCCGCTATTTCACTTTGCCCCACTCTCCCCTATATTTAGCAAATATTCCAATAATTTTACCAACTAATTTGATTTTATTAAAATCAATTAATTAGTTGCATCATGTTGCATGAAACAAAACATGAAACGCCATTTTCGCTACGCCACTGTCGTCGATTACAAGGTTTGAAGCTGCAAAAAACGACTTACGCCATCTCTGATTAAGAAGTATAGGTTAAAGTTTTTTTTTGGTAATATATTTTGTTTTGCCAGCCACCCGCCACTGTTTTGAAGCATATGAAGGATTTTTGTCACTCAGTTAAAGGAAGGTCGTTAAAAAAGTCTGGCAACACTGATGCCATGACATGACTATTAATTCCGTGACTAACCTAGCTCAAATTTTGTCGACAAATTATAATAAATACCACTAATACTAGTCAGTAGTTATACATTAGGTAATAAAATTATAAAATTTTTGAAAAAAATGGACTGTCACAGGGGACCGCGGGAACAACAAGCTAGATTCTTTTAATAGAAAAACCACTCTGAAATTATGAGACTATTAATCATTTCATCAATTGAACAGATATGTCATAATCAGAATCAGTGAAAACGGCACACAATTTGAATCGGCATCATTGCAGTAATAATTAACGATAAATAATAAAATACTTTCAACAGAGATTACATCTCCAACACCCGCAACGTAACAAAGATGGCCAATGATGTTCCGTTGTCAGGCGCTTTTTTCTACCGTTAAGACAAAAGCGGCGTTGTCATTTTTTGTAGAGGATAGATATCAGTTTAGATATTATATTAAATAAGGCGTGATATGTCCCTATTTCCTATACTTCCAGTATTATGTTCATTGATAAAACTAACAATAATGATACGGCATTTAAAGTTCTTATGTATACAAAACACTGTATCCTGAAAAATTTTGGAAAGAGAAAAAACTTGTTCTGATATAGTATATTTTGGAAATACTAATATTCTGCAATTGGTTATTACCACAGGTATTACATAAGACCAAAACCTCAGTAAAACATTTATCAGGTATGTATAAAGCTCACAACAGTACAGTTCACGATTTGCAGTGTTTTACTCCCATCATTACTACATAACGTATGACATGCAATTCGCTATATTTTTGGAAGAGTTAATTACTTTCGTATTTAGGTTTGCTAAAATTGTAGTGTAATTGAAGACCTTCATGTTTCTCATCATGAAATTGACTAGGAAGAGAAATGATTACTCCCATTTTATCTACAAAATAAAAAACTATTTGCTGCAGAGAGTCATGCATTTTCTTTGTACCGCACACTGGTCTTAATTATGTCATTGGACATAGAATAATTTATAAATAATTACTTCCAGACCAAATGTGTCTAATTATTCTATGCCTGGCAAAGCGTAAATACATAAATAATTTGTCTGATATCCTTACCAAGAATCATCGGCATTCGGAACCATTTGTTACTTCGTATAAGACAAATGTCTCCATATATATATACAGTGTGACCAGTAAAGTCCGCATCATATGGGATCTTTTTTTATTAATAGCTTTATTCGAAATTTGACTTTAGCATCAAGTTCTGCTTCGAGCGAGATGAAAATTAAGAAAAAAAAATAGTAGTCACGTGATTCGCATTATCTGTCAAATTTTAATTTTTTCCAAAAAATAATTCAAAAGTGGGGTTATTTCTGAAAATATCGAAAAAAGTTATAAGAAAAAGTTTTTTTAAATGCAGTTTCTAGCCCACATGAAAAGTTGCATAAGATATTTTTGATTTTTTACTTACCACTAAAATTTATTTTCCACTAAATGAACTCTTTACTGATGGCACTGTGTTCTTTTTTGTCTTAATATTAAGGTGTATTACTTTTAGACACAAACTACGTTTTCAAAAATACTTATTTTATGAAGTTACCTTATACAGGGTCAAAAACAAATAAACTTTGCATCACATGCGACCAAATTTTTATAGGCCAATTTCGATTTTGTAGAAAAACACACATTAAATATGGCGCTACTTTAAAGAAAATGTATATATCTGAAATAAACCATTGTCAAAACTAAGACGTTTTATGTAGGTTGCGTTGAGTCTTATTTTGCAAAAGTGGTGCAATTTTAAAAATATGGGTAAAAATCAAAATTATCTTATGCACCTAAAATTTTGCATGTGGGCTAGAAACTGCAAAAAAAAAACTTTTTCTAATAACTTTTTTCGATACTTACTTTCAGAAATAACCCCACTTGTGAACTATTTTTTGGAAAAAATTAAAATTTGACAGATAATGCGAATCACGTGACTACTATTTTTTTGCTTAATTTTCATCTCGATCGAAGCAGAACTTGATGCCAAAGTCAAATTTCGAATAAAGTTATTAATAAAAAAAAATCCCCTATGATGCGGACTTTACTGGTGACACTGTATAAATCATATCAGGCTTTAGCATATTTTTCTATATAAAATATATTTCTTGTTTTTAATGTACTTTTGGCAACAGTGTTTAAAGGACATCCGATGTGGTTATGAACTGCAGGACGTCGCGAGTAGGCCGTGTCGAGCGATTCCTGCTGCGAGGGGCACGATATTAATATTCCCACTAGTCACCGAACCATTGGAGGGAACGATCCTTTAAGAAATGCAGGTTCTCATGTTACAATTGGTCTAAATAATTCTACCATATTTTTCTTTAGATGCCTACAATTTATTAATTTTACGTTTGAAAAAGGAGCATATTTTAGGATGGTTTTACTATTTTTTTTCAACCTAGCCTTTCAGTAAATAGGCAACAAACTTGAAAAACCTATAACCTCAACTTTAGTCATGTATAGGGTGGTTTACATAAGATGACCCACTATCCTGAAAATATGTAAGACCTATGAAGAAAAGTTAAATACAAATTTTTTTTTGGATTGTCTTATATTTCTAAAGTACCTATATTATTTTTACGTCGAAGAGTGTTTAGTTTCTCCTGACCAAGTACCAACTTTCCTATTTTTAATGAAACACTCTACCTATAAATATTTCATTTTTGAATTCTACACTACCATGCAAAAACAAGGGGGCATCATAAAATTTGGATTAAGCTTAGTGCTTTATAACTTTTTTATTTTTACTCCGAATAAAGTGATTTTTTAGAGAGCTATACCGGGTGTTTCTCAAAAGACGTTCACCCCTATAACTGTTTTATATTTATAGATATTAAAATGAAATTTTGAGCTTATGCATAAGAGATGAGTCTGCATTTATTGGCATAATTTTTAATTTGTTAGCACTTATGGTTTGACCGGAAGTGACCTTGACTTTGATATTTAAAATGGGACATCTTGTATATTTTTACTTATTTGGGTTCAGCATTAACATTCTGAGTAAAATTACACCTCTCTTACTTACACCTCATTTTTGGTGTTATAACATTTTTATGTTTATTTTTATTTTCAATCTAGAGTGTTACAAATTAATTAAATCTGTTAATTTATAGTCAAGTAGTATATGAAAATTAAAATTATGTCATTGACTTTCTAAGTTTCACAAGCGTTTAAAAAATGAAATTTTGTTTTCTTGACGTTTACTCCATTTTTCCAAATGGAACGATGGTGGTTCACTAGGATATTTAAAACGAGCATTTTTTTCCAACAATTTTATACCATACACTCCTATGCTATTTTAAAATTGACACTGAAAAATTTGCCTTAAATCTCAATCGCAAATTTAAAAGCGTTATGCATTATTGCCGCCCTCTCTTTTCTAAAGAAATATAAAGGCGGCTTTGAAACACAAGGGAATGGTTTTGAAAAGCAATATGGCTTTAATTTAAAGTTGTAATAAAACATACAATACATCAAATTGTTGGAAACAAAATGCTCGTTTTAAATATCCTAGTGAACTACCAATACTATCATCGTTCCATTTGGAAAAATGGAGTAAACGTCAAGAAAACAAAATTTCATTTTTTAAACGCTTGTGAAACTTAGAAAGTCAATTATTATGACATAATTTTAATTTTCATATACTGCTTGACTATAAATTAACAGATTTAATTAATTTGTAGCCCTCTAGATTGAAAATAAGAAATAATCATAAAAATGTTATAACACGTCAAAAAATTAAAAGTGAGGTGTCATTTTATTCAGAATTTTAATGCTAAATCCCAATAAGTAAAAATATACAAGATGTCCCATTTAAAACACCAAAGTCAAGGTCACTTCCGGTCAAACCAGAAGTGCTAACAAATTGAGAATAATGCCAATAAATGCAGACTCATCTCTTATGCATAATCTTAAAATTTCATTTTCATATCTATAAATACAGAAAAGTTATAGGGGTGAACGTCTTTTGAGAAACACCCAGTAGATACATTTATTAGTTTTAATATGCTTATACAAATTTGAAGACAAATTATTTTTTTGCCATAGAAGGATAATCGAAAAGTTTTTTTTGTCTAGGGTCAAAGCACCCTGCGGATTAAGCAAAATTACTTGAAAAATCGTTTGTATTGCAAATATTTTTTGCACTTTAGTTTTTGATTCATGTCAACACGTGCATTTGTTCAAACCCAAATGCAAAATGATCTTGATGTTTGGTAATATTAAGAAATGTTAGGTAGGTTTGCCTATTTTCGGGCAATATATTGCATCAAAAAGTTTAAAAGACACTTTTCTCTATACTTATATGTATTATATAAAAGAAAAAAGTAAATACCTAAAGTAAAATCAAAACAATTTCCGTTGCACGTCATCAATCAGCTGATAATTGAAAATCGGTCAGGAAACATAAGAAAATTAAATTTTTGCAAAAAATATATAAATTTCATGCGATATTGAATGTAAAAGAAGAAACTTAATGTATTCTTCTTTGATACTAAGCCGCTTAAAGGAAATGTTTTTTTAAATTTAACCTTTTAAAAATTAATATCATTTGAATTTTTTGGGCTAACAGTTGGCAACAGAAGTGTCAACGCATCGGTGATGCCAGTTCATTTCTTGGCGAATTTTGATTGACGTTTATTGTTTTCGTGAGTTTATTTAAGTCGTTTTTAACTAAAACTGCAAATTCTCTTATAAATATGATTGAAAACTGTTCTTTTAGGAACAACAAAGGGATACATACACATTTCTGTTGATTACGTTATTTACCTTTATTGAAAAATGCCGAAGCATTTAAATAGCCGGTGCAAAAAGCTAATAGCTTCTCTAATAAGCTATTTTTATAAAGAACGTAAAAACAACGTGTGTTTAGGTAAATTTGGCTTGTTTTTATTTAAAAAAAATACTTTTCAATTCCCTTACTGGGGTATTTTGATAACAAACTAGCAACACTGCTGATACTCGAAGGTATGACGTGCAACGGAAATTGTTTTGATTTTACTATAGGTATGTTTATATTAATGCAAGGGTGAAAGTATTCCATGGGTCAAGTTCTCGGGCAAAAACTTTTTCAAATTCTTGAACAAGAAATTGTGCTTGAATAGCTATTTACCTAACAAGTGCGGAAAATGAATTTTTCCGCACGAGTCTGCCGTTCACCGAACAACGCGTAGCGGAGTTCGGTGAAGCAGCCGAGTGCAGGGAAAACATTTTTCGCACGTGTCAGGTACAATAGTTTTTCTACAGACGTGTGGAAATAAGTAACACATATTTCAAAGATATTTAATAATTTTTAATTAACTATAACAATCACATACATATGTAACAGTAACTAATTCTGAGAAAAAAAGTAATAACTACAAGTTATAATTGATATATTATTGATTTTGACATAATCGTGCCGAAAAAATTTTCCGCACTAGTGTGGAAAAATCAATTTTCCGCACTGATATCCGTGCGGAAAATTGGTATTTCCACACGTCTGTAGAAAAAATGTTTTACACGTAGGTACCCAAGTTTTTGCCAAATTGTAAAAATCAATACAAGTTATATACCAACTAATATTTCACTTGAGGTTACGTACGCGATAACATTGAAGATTGGTTATTTTGCTGGTTTTGTTTATTTTTTAAATTCGATGTTATAAGTTTTACAGTTTAATTGACTTGTTCCCTTTTGAACTTAAAAGACGACGACGAATTATTTGTAAACATGAAATGTTTGCAATATTTCAGATTTTTTTGATACTCTGTGTATATTTTAGTAAAGCAAAATATCTTCTTAAAAAAATCAAACGACTTATAAGTATTTTCGACGTAAGACACCACAAAGCGATATTTAATATATTTTTTTTAAATGTTGGCAGCATTTTCTGTATATACATGTGTCTGCAAATTTTTGGTTTCCCAACATGGACCAATTTCATCGTAACTGTGGTTGTCAACTTGATAGTAAATGCATATTGTCCTCTGCGCTCAGCGTTTAAAATGCTTTCTAATTAGTAAATACCATTACTTCTGTAAACAATTATTGCTGCGAGACTGCTTTTGGTTCTTATGTCTTAAATTACCCAGAAACCCTAAACTAATATTGTTAAAACCTCCTCAGAATTTTCGCTAAATACTAACGTATTTTACTAACGTGAAAAGATAAGGCTGAAGGGGAAGATAGCATTTTATTCTTTATTATTATAGTAGATATACAGGGTGTTATAAAAATGGCTAATATACAAGGTGTTCCATAACTAAGAAGCCATATAGCAAGAGAAGATAGTAGACGTGAGGATAGATGATTTATGCATAATTCTTATGATGAAATATTCATGGTTAATCACTTCAAAAATTAGAAGCATATCAATTTGTTCATTTCTAGTAAAACTAACCATTTTATCCGATTTACAATGTAAGTTTAATAAAAACGAATGACATTACAATTTTAATTTAAAACCATATTGGTTTTTAAAACCATTCCATTGTTTTTCAAAGCCGCCTTTATATTTCTTTAGAAAAGATAGGGCGGCAAGAATGCATAACGCTTTTAAATTTGCGATTGGGACTTAAGGCAAATTTTTTCGTGTCGATTTTAAAATAGCTTAGGAGTGTATGGTAACAAATTGTTGAAAAAAAAATGCTCGTATAGTGAACTACCATCGTTCCATTTGGAAAAATGGAGTAAACGTCAAGAAAACAAAATTTCATTTTTTAAACGCCTGTGACAGTAAATTATTATGACATAATTTTAATTTTTATATACTACTTGACTATAAATTAACAGATTTAATTAATTTGTAGCACTCTAGATTAAAAATAAAAAATAAACGAATCCCAATAAGTAAAAATAAACAAGATATCCCATTTAATATACTTACCAAAGCCAAGGTCACTTCCGGTCAAACCGGAAGTGCTAACAAATTGAAAATTATCTCAATAAATGCAGACTCATCTCTTATGCATAATCTCAAAATTTCATTTTAATATCTATAAATACAGAAAAGTTATAGGGGTGAACGTCTTTTGAGAAACACCCGGTATATAAAAGGCTGATCTATTTGTATATTTGTTTAACTCTATAACTTTTGATTATTATTTGAACAAACAATTTGAAAAAAAAAATTTACCAAAAATAATACGATACCTACCTGATGAACGATGATGATTTCGAATTTTCAACGGAGTCTCCTTAAAGAGCGTCAACACACCCAAGATGTCGAAAGAATTTTTCAAATGCACAGACATTATTTAATGAGAAATATGACACCTTTCATTGGGCAGTAAATATTTTAATTTTGTTTAACCTTACACCAAATGACCATGTCGGCGAGTGTCTGACATCCCAAAAGAAATATTTTGGAAGATCTTAGAATTTATATTTAAAATGTTATAAAAGATTAAATTTTATTACGCTTGATTTACAGTTGAACAGCTTAATAACCAAATTAGTGTTTTAAGGAAACTTGATATTTTTAAGCGACTTCAAAAAAGGAGTTATTTTTATTTTTCACCTACCGGGTGTTTCTCAAAAGACGTTCGCCCCTATAACTTTTCTGTATTTATAGATATTAAAATGAAACTTTGAGATTATACATAAGAGATGAGTCTGCATTTACTGGTATTTTTTTCAATTTGTTAGCACTTTCGGTTTGACTTTGGTATTTTAATTAGGACATCTTATTTATTTTTACTTATTGGGATTCAGCTTAACATTCTGAGTAAAATGACACCTACCTTGTCATATTTTGACGTGTTATAACATTTCTATGTATATTTTTTATTTTCAATCTAGAGTGCTACAAATTAATTAAATCTGTTAATTTATAGTCAAGTAGTATATGAAAATTAAAATTATGTCATAATAATTGACTTTCTAAGTTTCACAAGCGTTTAAAAATGAAGTTTTGTTTTCTTCACGTTTACTCCATTTTCCCAAATGGAACGATGGTAGTTCACTGGAATATTTAAAACGAGCATTTTTTTCCCAACAATTTGATACCTATCATACACTCCTATGCTATTTTAAAATTGACACGAAAAAATTTGCCTTAAGTCCCAATGGCAAATTTAAAAGCGTTATGCATTATTGCCGCCCTGTCTTTTCTAAAGAAATATAAAGGCGGCTTTGAAAAACAATGGAATGATTTTTAAAACCAATATGGTTTGAAATTAAAATTGTAATATTATTCGTTTATTAAACTTGCATTGTAAATCAGATAAAATGGTTAGTTTTACTAAAAATTAACAAAGTGATATGCTCCTAATTTTTGGATTGACCAGAAAAATTCTTCTGAAGACGCAAGATTATATGTATTGTATATTTTATGAACTAATGACATTATAACTTTAAAAAAAGCCATATTGCTTTTCAAAACCATTCCATTGTTTTTCAAAGCTGCCTTTATATTTCTTTAGAAAAGAGAGGGCGACAATAATGCATAACGGTTATAAATTTGCGATTGGGATTTAAGGCAAATTTTTCAGTTTCAATTTTAAAATAGCATAGGAGTGTATGGTATCAAATTGTTGGAAAAAAGACGCTCTTTTTAAATATCCTAGTGAACCACCATCGTTCCATTTGGAAAAATGGAGTAAACGTCAAGAAAACAAAATTTCATTTTTTAAACGCTTGTGAAACTTATAAAGTCAATTATTATGACATAATTTTAATTTTCATATACTACTTGACTATAAATTAACAGATTTAATTAATTTGTAGCACTCTAGATTAAAAATAAATAATAAACATAAAAATGTTACAACACGTCAAAAAATGACAAGTGAGGTGTCATTTCACTCATAATGTAATGCTGAACCCAAATAAGTAAAAATATATAAGATGTCCCATTTAAAATATCAAAGTCAAGGATACTTCCGGTCAAACCGGAAGTGCTAACAAATTGAAAATTATGCCATTAAATCTTATACTTAATCTCAAAATTTCATTTTAATATCTATAAATACAGAAAAGTTATAGGGGTGAACGTGTTTTGAAAAACACCCGGTACGTTTATTTGCTGGTGTTGTCATATTCTCGGTGAAAATAGTTTGTTATTTTCACTGTGAACCTAGAAAGCTTAGATTTGGCATCGGTAAAGTCGATTCAATGACCGGTGACCGTTACGTCAGATTCTCCATGTTTGTGGTACGTCGTAAATTAATTCAGTCAGTTTGACTTACCGGTGGTAAAGGTTATGGTTTTTCTCAGGTTTGATCTACATAAAGACGGATGCATGAACAAATAAAATACAAGCGTATATACAGGGTGTTCCTTAATGACGTGCTAATATTTGAGGGTGTGATTCCTCAAGTCATTTTATTAATTTTTTTGCTACAGGGTGTTGAATTTTTTCTTTTTTAATGAGTTTTTCGTAATATCTTAGATAATATTTTCAATTTTGGCATGTGCTAATAGGACATAAAACCACATGTTTTAGTTATAAAAGTAATTTTTTTGTCCCACCAGTGGCGTTCATGCAAACATGTCCTCTGATATTTTTTAGAAATAAAGTTGTACACCACTGACATTTTTCCATGTGGATATTATTTCTGATTGGCCTGGTCAATTTTAGATAAAAATGGTATCTTGAGTTTTTCTCCTCAGGCACACCGTTCCTAATTAAAATAATTAAATTAAATTAGCTCTACTATTTATTATTATTAACATTGATAATGCAAAATTTTGTATTAAAAAAATTATTGGAAATGACCACGTTCACTTAATAGGAATGCTATGGACCCTCTTTGCATCGAATAGCGCACTCGTTCAAATATTCCAGGCGAATTCCGTATTGTTTCACAGAAGGCAATTATTCGCTCCCTTACATTTTCTAAAGTGTTGAGTTTTATAAGTACACTAGATTTTTAAGATTACCCACAAGAAAAAATCCAAACTATTGAGATCAGGGGATCTTGCTGACCATTGTTGAGCTCCTCCGCAAACTATCCAACGATTCGGATAAACTGCATCTAAATGGTCGCGAACGATTACACTGAAATGAGCAGGAGCTCCATCATGCATGTACCACATTTGATTCCTTAGCGCATAATAATATGGTACATCTTCAAGTAACACAGGTAGTCCTTCTTGAAGGAAATGCAGATAAGACTGCCGTTAAGGCGTTAATTATGTTTTTACGAACGTCACCGATCCAGGATTTAACTAAATTTATGTGATAAAAAATTATTCGTCAATACTGCAAAATGAAGCTAATTTAATTTAATTTAATTATTTTAATTAAGAACAGTGTGCCTGAGGAGAAAAACGCAAGAGACCATTTTTATGTAGAATTGATCAGACTAATCAGAAATAATATCCACATGGAAAAATGTCAGTGGTGTACTACTTTTTTTCTAAAAAATATTAGAGGACATGTTTGCAGGGACGCCACTGGCGGGACAAAAAAATAGCTTTTATAACTAAAACATGTGGTTTTATGTCCTATTAGCACATGCCAAAATTGAAAATATTATCTAAAGTACTTTCGGAGATATTACGAAAAACGTATTAAAAAAGAAAAAATTCAACACCCTGTAGCAAAAAATTTAAGCAGTTTACAACATATGTCTATATAAACTTTTCTTCATAAAATGACTTGAGGAATCACACCCTCAAATATTAGCACGACATTAAGGAACACCCTGTATACAGGGTGGTCCTTAAGTACATCAAGAAAATCTAGGATATGATTCCTGGCATCAATTTAAGTTGAAAAGTTTATATGGACTTATGCCCTAAAATGCTTACCCTCTAAGATACAGGGTGTTAAAATATTTTTAAAAAATAATTGTTTTTTTTAAATTTCGAAACTCCTTGAAGATACGGTATTGAAAATTGATGTCAATTGATTTCGTATTAAACTGCACTTATTGGTTAAAAAAGGGTTTGCCTACTTCCACCAGTGGCGTGCATGAAGATACCATCAATATTTTTTTTGTGAAAATATGTGATACGCCACTGTTTTTTTTAAACTCTGATGCATTTTTCTGCATTACTGATATAAGCGGAACAAAAGTTGTCTCTACTATGTTCTTGAAAAAAATTGTAGTTTTAAAGGAAAATGGAAATTATTTTAACACCCTGTATCTTAGAGGGTAAGCATTTTAGGGCATAAGTCCATATGAACTTTTCAACTTAAATTGATGCCAGGAATCATATCCTAGATTTTCTTGATGTACTTAAGGACCACCCTGTATATATTTTTAATTATTTTTTTTTATGTTGTTAATGAAGGCAGAAATAAGTAGTAGTTTTATGGTAAAAGGCATCATGGGATAAAACATTTTGTTATTGACAATCACTATGATATTTTTAATTAATTTAAATTTACTGAAAAATAAATAAAACTTATTTATCTACAACCATTTAATAATAGGTGCATAATACTTCTGATAATAAAAACATTATGCTATCCATAATACAACAAGTGTAATTATCATAAAACAACAAGTGTAATTATTATATTTCCCATATGAACTCAACTTTTTTTCAGGCACTGTATAAATGGATGGTTTTAGATAAAGTATAGTATTTGACTCGCGTCTAATGAACCATAATACACTTGGTTAATTTACAACACTCGCCTTTGGCTCGTGTCGTAAACTTTATCCTCGTTTTATTATGACCTACATTATACGCTCGTTAAATAATATACTATTATATGCGACTATTCAATAATATATAATGTGTTTGTTAGTACATATATAATGTGGTTCATATTACCATAGTTACTATAATCTACAACCGTGGATTATGATATTTCATAATACACGGTCCCAACAAAACATAGCAACCGAAGCGATTGACAAGTAAACCTACCACTGTAAATAATGTTAGCTCCGAAACTTTTTCCATTACTAATAAAAACCATTATACCAATATTACCTTGTTATGTAAAAATATCCTGTTGTAATAAAATTTGTTGCTCTGAATGGATTTTCTAATTTTTTGAATTCCTACTGAATAGTCGTAGTTAAAGTATAGTATTTGACTCGCGTATAATGACTATACTACACTCGGATTCTTGTTTTAAAATCTCGTGTAATATAGCCTACATTATACGCTCGTTAAATAATATACTATGTCTAGTGCATCTCTAGTGAATCAGTCTATAAACTTTGTTTCAATTATTTTCATCTTATTTATAAAATCATAAAAAAGAAAATACAATAAAAAAATTACAGCACAACAAAATACAGTTTTTTAATAATTAAAATAAATCATATCCGCAAGGATCATCATCAGATTCGTCCAAGTTAATAATAAGGGGAAGAGTATCTGAAGCACCGATAAATCTCTCTCGTTTCCACACATCAGTTATAATTTTATTAGTGTGTGTTACATAATTTTTCCACTGTTACATTTTCTATGGCTTCATTCCACAAACCCAAGACTACGTCAATTATTATTACTGGATGCTTATTTTTGCAGCAAAATAGCGCCTACATTCCGACCAAACCATTTCAAAAGGAATAAAATGGCAATGATATGGAGGAAGTCTTAAAACTCGATGTCCATGTTGCAATGCTAATTCGTCCTATTAAAATAAAATAAAAATAATTAAAAAATAAAATAAATAGCTCTCTCCAGATTACTTGTAATGTAAGGTTTGGGTGGAATATGCTTCTTCACTATTATCCAGATCTGATCCTTCATTGCAAATGGTGAAACCGGAATTTGTCTTTGTTCTAACCATGCGATAAGTAATCTTTTTGACCAACTTGTATTTTGAATTTTTTCAATTAGCTCAGAATGATAGGTGGCGTTTTCCATGATAATAAGCGACTAGTGTTGCCGCCGAGACGAGAGATTTTCGTCTCTCGTCTCGTCTGGCCCTCTCTCGACGAGACGAGAGAAGTACCCCCTTTCGTCGAGAAATTCTCGTCTCTTTCGATCTCTCTCGAGCAAAAAACGTTACTTTTTTGAGATTTTTAAATCTTCTTAAATTCCTCTTTGCAAAAATATACATAATGTCTATATTTGGACCAGCGGTATTCGAGTTATTTAACTGCAAATAGTTTCATCTAGTTAGCCGTGCCTGGCTATTCAGAATAACATATTATTATGACGTTTTATCGCTGGATGAAATTATTTGCAGTCAAGTAACTCGAAAACCGTCGGTCCAAATATGGACATTATATATTTTTGATAAGAGGAATTTAAGAAAATTTTAAAAATCTCATAATAGACAGGGTGTCCCAAATTTTTTTTTAAATTTGCTGATTCTACATAAATTTATAATTTGTACTTTTATTAAATGCATTAGGTATTAGTCTATAGTTAATAGTTTCCAAGATATTGACTTTTTAAAAATTATATTTTTGAGTTTCGACAGCCTATAGCTTTCTAATAGTACATCTTAGAGCAAAACGGCGCATATGTCTATATCTTCCATTTTCACTATCTTCCCAAATCAATCAAACTTCCGGCTAAACCGGATGTAACTCGAAAGCAGGAAATATAGTTCTTCCGGTTAAACCGGGAGGTGATTTTTTTTGGGAAGATAATAAAAATGGAAGATAGGGACATGTGAGCCGTTTTGCTCTAAGACGTACTGTTAGATCTGTCGAAACTCAAAAATTACATTTTTGTCAAGTCAATATCTTGGAAATGGAAATTTCTTACCGTGCTGGTGTTTTGGAGCACCCTGTATAGACAAAAATAATTTTATAAAAGGCACCTCTAAACCCTTAATAAGCTTCGTCAAAAGTTTTCCGCTATCTTAGTGGTACAGGAGATATTGACCTTTGTCGCACTAATGGGCCACCCTGTAATAAATACCAAGCAAAGTTTTAACGCATTTAGGTTTGATTCTATCATATTTGACATATATTGCACACAATTTATGTCAAATTTTTAAATTGTGTGCAATATATGTCAAATATGATAGAACCCAACCTAAATGCGTTAAAACTTTGCTTGGTTTTTACTATATTTGATTTAAATCACGAGAGAAGCGAGACGAGACGAGAGAAGGTCATCTCTCGTCTCGTCTCGCCCTCTCTTGACGAGACGAGAGACCCATTTTATCTCGTCTGGTCTCGCGGCAACACTATAAGCGACGGTTCTTCCAAGTTCGGTAATAATTTTATTTTTCTTCCAAGCATTTTTCAAAGTTTTCACTATTGATCGGGTCATGATAATCATCAGATTTAAGGCCAGACTTGAATATCAAACTTGCGCTATTCACAAAAATTTTCTGAAACAGCATGTAGAATAATATATTGTACACCTTCTGACGATGTTCTTTAACTGTATGAAGAAAGAGTATCATCTTGCCAACTTCGCCTAAAAGCCCTTTTACTGTATATCCAGGATTTATTCAGAAAGTCAAAATTGAGAGTTGCCGTTATTCTTAAATTCTCTTTAAAAAATTCAACTCGTTTTTGGGCTATATGGGGTTGCCCTCGGGGTTGCCTTAATAAAAAGACGCCTGTATGAATGTATGATACAGTACATTCACGTCATTTAAATTTTAATATTTTTAAGCAATCCGCTAATGAAGCAGTGGATATTTCAACACCATCAATGATTTTAAGTTCAGTTGTATTGAGCGGATGGTAACGTGTTCACCAGCTCTATACATTCCATAATTACGCTCTCTTATGTTCTCTTTTGTTGATAAATTTCGTGAAGTTGTCGACCACGAGGTGACAATATAGCTAGATTACTGCGATTCTCAAAATCTACATCCTTCTCTATCCCTAGTGCCTTAATTCGTGGGATTGTTGAACACGAAACCACAAAGCCTCAGAAAATTTCTATAACATACATCGTGTAACAAAACTCTGGAACGCTTTAAATATCTTTTGGGGGAGACTAGCCTAAAACGGCATACTACTTTTTGTAGACGTTATTTTATACTTTTTAGATAACTTCTAACCAACGGTGAAACGAGTTATAGAATAAGGGATTATATTATTTTGCAACAGAGGCGGCAAAATTACAAATTAAACATTCGTTTTTTAATAGCAGCCAAAAAAGTAAAAGTATGCATAAACCATTTTACCCTTACTACTGTGGGTAAAATGGAATACCAATAATAAAACATATACAGTGACCGGCAAAGAGTTCGCAACATATGCGTATGTTGTATAAATTCAACCAATCTTATATAAAAAAAGAAACTGTGCTGACATGGTAAAGAGAACATGTTTAACTAAATAATTTATCAGAAACTAACTTAAAAAAGCTCCCTTAACAAGAAGTAAGTAATTTTAAATATGATAAGGGCAAAATGGCATAGTTATACAAAATAATTGACGCATTTAACTCGTGACGTCATCGTAGAAGTAACTTTATTGCAAACATTTGTAATTCTAATTTATGTTGCTTCTCATACGCACTCCTAAAATACTTTGTGATTAAAATAATAAAAAAAAAAACTACGAGCAATGTCTATCTAAAATGGATATTGTGGCAGATGTATGCCGTTTTACCCAAGGCGTGTGTATGCCATTTTACACCACAAGAGACGCTTAAATAACTCTAATCTTTTTGCCTTTCAGTTAATGTTTTTAATTATTCTACACATCAAAAAAGTGTCACATGTGTTGGTATTTTAGAGTTTATCTATCAAATTTAATAAAAAAACACTACATAAAAAATATTTGCAATTTACCTGCTGATTAACAAGAACCTTTGGCGGTGTCGGACCATACACATTAAATTTATCACATAACTGACTAATCTGCAGCGTTGACAATTTTGTGGGTATTCGTAAATAGTGTTTTACAATGTTTGGACCATGTTGCCGGTTTTTAATTTAAGCGGTAGATTCAAAATTGCTTGTATGCATTTTTTTAGGCCAGTCTCCCCCAATACCGTTTGTCCGACTTAGCTAAAATTGGGTATCGGTATATAAGAGGTTATTGCGTAGCTGCTAGTGACATTTGCAATGTTGCCAAATTTGCATTTTTTTAGCAATTTATATAATTTTTTTTTCTTTAAATAAAACACCCTATATATTATTCAACAAAATGATTCCGCAACAAACTTATATAAAAGTTGTTTAGAATTTGTTGCGTAATCATTTTTTTGAATAATATATAGGGTGTCCCATTTAAGAAAAAAAAATAAATAGATTGCAAAAAACTGTAAATTTGGCAACATCGCAAATGTCACTAGCAGCTCCGCAATAACCTCTTATATAGGTACCGATGCCGAATTTTAGCTAAGTCGGACAAACGGTATTAAAGATATTTAAAGCGTTCCATACTTTTGTTACACGGTGTATAAAAACATTGCCATATATTTTTCATGTTTAGTGACTATTTATGTTTTCACAATTCCTGCTTTATTAGGTATATCTACTTGCCTCATAAACTGCGTTAAAGGGTAAAATAGTTTTTCCGGCATCACTTTATTTTTGAAAATAATCAAATAATTTTAAAATTAATGCTTGTTCTTTTTCACAATACCGTAACATTTTAAAAATAATGTTGGTTAAAAATGTCACTGTCAAAAATACCAATAAAACTTTTTTGACAGGTAAAATTATATGACATTCATTATTGACGCAAATTTACTATCTCACCTACTACACGAATCGAAAGACTCGCTCCTTTTGGGTTTTATCAAAGCCCATCCGGCCTATATAAAAAAATTCACAGATCTTGCATCTTACGCAAGTATCATAGGCGTATTGAAAATACCTACCACATGTATATTTCTATGTTTCTACTCTTATTTATAGTCTTAGTTATTTTATAGATTTAGGTATACAAAGGCCGCTGTATAACTGTTACTTTTTTTTTATCTGTTTCTTCTTGTTATCAACTTTTGTAATATTGAGAGGACTAATAAACGTCTTAATATTATTATTATTATTATTATTATTATTATTATTATTATTATTATTATTATTATTATTATTATTATTATTATTATTATTATTATTATTATTATTATTATTATTATTATTATTATTATTATTATTATTATTATTATTATTATTATTATTATTATTTTCAGGTTCCACAGATTTTGTATCTGGATATGGCTTCTATCCTGTTTCGGCATTAGTTGCAAGAAAGCAGGTAGATTGGTAGGTTTGGAAAAGTTCAAGTTTCAGTTGTCGGCGTCATTTAGTACACGTCTGACAATTCCGCTGGTTTCTATAAGAACAACTTTTTGTAGCTGGTAGTATATTTGTTCTTTAATGTTTAGTTTTTTTAGGTTTTCGAAGAGTGTGTGTGGTATTTCTCCAGTTGCACCTATGATGATTGGTACTACCATCACTTTTTCTTGGTTCCACATTTCTTTTATTTCGTTGGCAAGAGGTAAGTATTTACTAATTTTTTCTCTGTGTTTTTTTTGTAGGTTTGCGGCAAGCGGGATAGAGAAGTCGATCAGGTAAGTATGTTTGTTTATTTTGTCAGTGAACACCATGTCTGGTCTATTGTGTTGTAAGGGAAAATCCGTTATTATTTCTCTGTTCCAGTATATCTTATAGTTTTCTGTTTCATGGATGCTTTCTGGGTTATATTTGTAGTATGGGATTGTTTCGGTGATTGTCGGTTCGTGGATTTTTAAGAGCTCTTGGTGAATTACTTTGCCAACATTGTCGTGTCTTTTGGTATATTCTTTTGGGGCTAGTATTTGGCATCCGCTTATGATGTGATCGATGGATTCGGTTTGTTCTTTGCACATTCTGCATCTATCTGTTGGGATACGTTCTTTCATTATAAATTTTTTATAATTGCGTGTCGCAATGACTTGGTCTTGTATTGCAATAATGAATGCTTCGGTTTCGGGAAATAGATATCCAAGTTTTAACCACATGAGGGATGCTTCCTTGTTGATGTGTGGTTGTGCCAGCAATGCTGGATATCTGCCATGTAATTCCTTTCTTTTCCACTTATCCTCGAGGTTATCTTCCTCTGGTTCGCCGTTATTTTCTTGTGCTAGATTTAGCGGTGTTGATTTTTTGTCTAGTTTTTTTTATGATTTTATATAACTGGTTATTAGTGGCTTCATCATTAAAGTATTTTCTGAGCGTCATTATTTGTTTTTGGTTATGTCTTGGTATGTGGATAATTCCTTGTCCTCCTTTTTCTCGTGGGATGTTTACTCTTTCTATTGAGCTGCGTGGGTGGTGTTTGCGGAATTTGGTGCTCATTGTACGGATGTCACGATTGAGCTCTTCGAGTTCTGTGTCTGTCCAGGAGATTACGCCAAAGCTGTAGGTTAGAATAGATATAGCGTATGTGTTTATTGCTTTTGTCATGTTTTTGGAATTTAGTTTTGTTTTTAATATTTTCCTTATTCTTTCCTTGAATTTGTTTTTTAGTGTTTCTTTGCTGTGTTTTTGATCTATTCCTCTCGCTTGTTGGTATCCTAGATATTTGTACAATTCTTCGTTTTCCATGCCTTCTATTTGTCCTTTATCTGCTCCCATGTCATACCCTTCATATTGTCTCCACTTTCCCCCTTTGTTGTCTGCATATAATTTTAGATCATCCATATAGAGGAGGTGGCTTATTGTGTTGTTTTCTATGGTTGTACCTTTGTTTGTTTTGTTTAGCATGTGTGAGAGAGGGTTCACTGCCATGCAAAACCAAAGTGCACTAAGCGCGTCGCCCTGGAAAATTCCGCGTTTTATTTCTATGTTGTCTATTGTGAATTTGTTTTTGTTGTTGTTTACGCTTAGTGTTGTTTTCCATTTAGTCATTGTTTGTTTCAGGACGCTCTGAATAAACGGATCAATTTTATAAATTTTTAGCACTTCTAGTAGCCACGAGTGTGGGACACTGTCGAAAGCCTTTTTGTAGTCGACGTATGCAGTGTACAGTGGTTTCCTTTCTTTCTTTTTGTGTTGTGTTATAATGGTGTCAACAATCAGTTGTTCCTTGCAGCCTTTGGTTTTTCTTCTGCATCCTTTTTGCTCTATTGCTAATAGGTTGTTTTCGGTTAGATGTGTATATATTTTGTCTGCGATAATTGATGTTAATATCTTATAAATGGTTGGGAGACATGTAATCGGTCTGTATTTATCTGGGTAACTGCTGGTCGGTGTTGTTTTTGGGAGTAAGTATGTTAGTCCTTCAGTCATGAAATCGGGCATTTCTACTTGTCCTTTTACAATCTCAGAGAATAGTTGTGCTATTTTATCGTGTGTGCTTGTAAATTGTTTCCACCAAAAGTTATGCAGCCCGTCTTTTCCTGGTGATTTCCAACTGTGTGTTTTCTTTATGGCTTTTTGTACATCGTCTATTGTTATGTTATGATTGTTCATTTGTTTTTTGTTGTGCATTCTTGTTTTTTCATCTCTGATCCATCTTGATGTTTGTTTGTGTACGCCAAGACCGTCGCGCTATTTCGCTTTGTTTCAGCGACATTCACTGTTTATTTTTTTCCAATTTTATCGAAATTGAAACAATCAAAAATGTGGTTACCATGATATCGACTAACATGGACACCTGAAAATTTTAAAAATTACGAAAACGTTATCTGATACCAACGAATAAAATATATTTGCACTGTCGTTGATTAAATTTTGAATGATACACGTTCGATATGAACTTTGTTAATGAAACTTGTGCAATTAAACGTTGCACCACACGTTTCATTATAGTGTTCATCGAACTAGTATCATTAATAACTATCTACTAACTGTTCTCTCTCCCGGCCATATTATCTTAATATCAACAAATATAATAAGAAATGCCGAAACCCAAAACAAAACAATATTAATACTCAGCAGATGATGTCATCGATCCTGTGCTGCTCGGATGTTTGTTTAGACTTCACCGCCGTGTTATTTATGTGCATGTCGCATGTCGCGTTCATTTTTCATGAAATAGACCCGTATATTCGCACCCAGTAGTATTTTCAATACTAAAAAGTAGACTGTTAATTCCTCATAAGGCCTGTGAATTTAAAATGTCATGGAGAGGCTGTGTGGCCAGGGAATTTTCCCTAGAAAAAAGTTAGCAACCATTTGAATTTATATTAACGCAAACCACAGAATACGAACAAAGAATCGAGAACACGAGTCTCGCCGAACCACGTCGAGTCGACGAGCCAATCAAACCCATTGTTATTAATTTAATCATGATTTATTGTGGCGTTTATTAATTTCGGTGAACAATTTGTTGTTATTGTTGTGATTTATTAACTTTTCAAACAAAAAGTATAAACAATGCAACTGTGTTTAGTGTATACTTAATTGTTTTAATAGCAGCAGACGATATCTCTTTCAAACAGATAACGAATTTAATAGGTGTATTGTTTTATTAAGATTTATTATAAAAATATTATATAGCATATGTTTAAAATTGTTTATGATAAACTGTTGTACTGCCTGGCGATGTCCAGATATTATTAGTAATTTTTTTTGACCATTCAACAAACCCAAATATGACATAATCCTGTATTTTCAAAGTTGGCGCGTGTCAATCGCTACGAAGCTACGGTCAGTTGGAGTGATACTGCCAACCATAGACAATTTACCTTTGGATAAGCAAACAATAATCATAAAAGAGGCAGATTTATGGCCTCGCGCATGTAAACAAAGCTAGACACTATTAGACATGCGCACTGCAACATTATCGTTTGACAAATGGGAAAATAGACAGGTCCGGGCTTCAGAATTTAAATTCTTGCCAAAAAATTGGACTTTCTTTTCAATTTTTGATCAAGTTGGGAAGAAAGGTAGTGATTTCTGGCATTTTTAGTAGTAGCAAACCTATCAGATTTTAAGGATAGAAAATTGTTTTTAAGGTATTGTTTTTAAAATTTGTTTAAAAATGATTCGTCGCCGTGTTTTTAGTTCGAAAAGGAAGAGAACAAGAACAAGTAAATTAAACTAGTCTTATAAAATCGAATATAAAAACAAACATAACCAGCATAATAACCAGTCTACGGTGTCATCGCGTGCCTAACCTCAAGTCAAATATTAGTTGGTATACTTATAACTTGTATTGATTTTTACAATTTGGCAAAAACTTGGGTACGTACAAAAACCAGAAATCCGTTAATACTTAACACCCATAATCCGCAATGGCTAAGAAAACTACAAGGAATCCATAGAGAAACCTTAAAACACTCGCCTACGGCCAGGGACGGAGTCATGGGGGGGGGGGGGGGGGGGCGACGCCCCCCTCAAAGTTATCCCAAACATCAAAAGTTGGGAGAACTTGGGTAGACAAAAATATGTGCAGCTTATTTAACTTCCATTAGTTGCCCCGGTAAGACTGACTGTAATATATAGATAGACACTTGGCGTTTTCAGTCATTTAAAGAGTGTCGTGTATCGTACACAACCTAAGTCTTTGGAGGACCTTAAAAACAGTATTTTAGATGCTGTGCATGTTATTTCTCGTAAACATTTGCAAAACGTGCTTTCCCAATTTCCCGAGAGGATTGGACACTGTCAGGTGTTTGAAGGACGACATTTTTAACATTTAATTAAATAACTTTTTTTTTATATTATTGTTTATTTAAAAATTATTATCAATTTTGTTTAAATAATCAAATGAACTACATTCATTTGCCCGTAATTCCGAAATAGTTGAATTTAGTCATATGGTATACTATACAAAAAATATTTTAAAGTTATTGAAAATTTAGAATATCTGATAATATACAGGGTGTTCCATTTTAGTCCTATACCGGGTGTCTACGGAAGATGGTTCGCCCCTCTAACTTTTTTGTTTTTGAAGATAATGAAATAAAATTTGGAGGATTGTATATGACATAAAACTGAATTTTTTTAAGTTGACTCAACATTATGAGACTTCCAGTCTAACCGGAAGTGATATAAATTTTCGATTTTTAAATGGGACACCTGGTATATTTTTCCTTTTTCTGACTCATATGACATTCTTAATATAACGATGACACATTTGTCACTTTTTGTTACCAAGAAAATATTTTTTTCCAAATTTATTGTTTTATCTAGAGGGCTATGAATACCTTAAAATTCTTATTGCACTTCTTTAATCTTGGGAAAAATACAATTTTACTATTTTTGGTCCAATGCTATGTGCTGTGTACAATTTAATCTTTAAAGTTGTATTACCTACTCATTTTTTTTTAAACGGCAACATGGTGGCTCGTTGAGTTAAGAAAAAAGAGGATTTTATTACGATTATTTTGATACCACACTATTAGGTTTTAGAAAAGCTGCCATAAAAAAAACTTTAAAAAGTTAACTGAACCAGTTTTGGGCAATAGCACGCCGATTAGGATATCTTTGTACGTCGTGCAGCATTGATCGGTTGAATTCTTTTCTTTCTACATTCTCCAAACACTAATAACATATCAACTTTTTCGCTCCTTGTAAAACTATTATTTTCCATATTTTTTAAACAACAAACTAATTTACTTTGGCAGAAGCTGTCGGCATGTCAATTTTCTTCAAGGCATGATTTTGTTTTATCAGTTTTGCTGGTCACGAATAATTGTGCCCGACCCCAGCCATTAGGAAAGTATTTGTTTGGGGTTGTTTGCCAAAAGTTTCAAGTTAACTTTTAAAGTTTTTTTCTATGGCAGTTTTCTAAAACCTAATAGTGTGTGGTAACAAAATAATTGTATTAATAAAATCCTCTGTTTTCTTACCCGGCAAGCCATCATGTTGCCGTTTAAAAAAGATGAGTTATACAACTTTAAAGATTAAATTGTACACAGCACATAGCATTGGACCAAAAATAGTAAAATTGTATTTTTCCTAAGATTAAAGAACTGAAATAAGTGATTTTAAGGTATTCCATAGCCCTCTAGATAAAACAATAAATTTGGAAAAAAATATTTTCTTGGTAACAAAAAGTGTGACACATCGTTATATTAAGAATGTCATATGGAGTCAGATAAACGAAAAATATACCAGGTGTCCCATTTAAAAATCGAAAGTTTATGTCACTTTCAGTTAAATCGGAAGTTTCATAATGTTGAGTCAACTATCAAAAAATGCAGTTTTATGTCATATACAAATCCCCCAAATTTTATTCCATTATCTTGAAAAACATAAAAGTTAGAGGGGCGAACCACCTTCCGTGGACACCCGGTAAATTGCCCAAAACACGGATCCGATATCACTTTTAGTTCGCCTGTAATTAAGCCGTTCCGGAACATTTGCCCAACCCTGTATATGTTTTTTATACAGTTTATTTGATAATTAGGGGTAGGTCTGAAATAAATACTTTTTGAATTTTTTTTATATTTTATAAAGTTGGGAAATTTAGGAATTTCACCCCTCCCAAACCAGAGGCCTTCGCTACGTCCCTGCCTACGGCTCGCCCTGGAAATGCTTGTTTCGACCTGAAAAACACTACTTTCCGGTCTTGTAACGTAAATTCCCTGGCGTCGGTGATTGGCCTCGTTGCGGAAAAAGGCCGACGTAAAATAAATAAATAAAAAAAAAAAAAAAAAAAGTTAAGGTGTGAGCATAGAATAATTAGATTTGTGATTGTGATTGTTTTGTAATTCTAATTTTTCGATGCATCGCAAACATCGATGTTTTTTGGCGATACATTTTCTGTGGACATGCCTTAACGGAAATGAATGAAATCGCATCATGTCCTCAGACCAATGTCACATCTTTGGGGGCGGATTTCTTACTGCTGCGATGCCATATTGCAGACTTTTTATAAGGTTTTAGACAAAGATTTTAAATTTCCCACATCACGTTAATACTTTTAACAGCGTAAGTTTAACATAAAAAGTGGAGGGAAGAAATTTATAATATGTTGATTTACTTCAAAATGAAATACAATTTTGTCAATAGGTTTATTTGTTATTGTTATATTATTTCATATATTTTTGTTTGTAATTGAAATTGGCGCCCGGAAATGTCACACAAATATCGGTTACAATCGGCCATCCATCTCCTTGAAATACAGTTGTTCTCTCTGGTTTGGTGGTTCACAGCTAAATTTTATAGTAAAACTGGCTGTTCACAGTAAAGTAATTAACTAATTTTATTTTACTGTTAGTTAACACATTTGTGCTGTAATTTGCACTGCTTATGAGTCGGTATTGTTCACTATTATTGAAAATAAAGCTGATAAAGGTTTTCTGACCTTAAAATTCACTGGCTAAATTTAACTTATTAGTTTCTGAAGTATATAGGGATGCGGCACTTTCAACCATACATAAAATATACGGGGCACGTTCGAGCGAATATATGATACAATTTTAACGCAGGAAGGTACCTACCTGGATACAAATTTATTTATCCTCTTGTCGATGACATATCTGCTGTAAACCGTTTCGATGAAGTACTAAAATTACCACAACCAAGTTCAGCTAAAACTGCTAGGACATCAAGATTACTTCACTTCACCAAAAACCTTCCCTCATATTTCATAAATTAAGAGTCTGTCTAGCTTTCCGATGTCAAAAATAACCTCGTATTTAAATTACATATAGGTATTAATATTTTTAATAATTAGTTTATTACTGTTATGTTGCAATAAAAATATCTCTTGTTTGTGTAGTTTAATCAATTATTTATATATAGTTGAAGCTACCCCAGCTCCCCAGCATGTGGTGGAATGTACCCCACCGGAGGGGCAGTTTCAACCGTTTATAATGATTTTTTTAATTAACGCTATATCCTATAAAAAAATCAAATTCTTGAATATTTGGATTGGTAAAACAAAGATATAATGTTTGTTGTGGTGGTGTATACATTCACGTTTATAATAATTAATTATTAACCAGTTGGTCGGCCATTTTACAAAAATTGGTTGAATGTGCCTCCCTCTCCCCTACAGTGTGTTCACGGATAGAGTTTGGAAGGGGAAAAACTTTTTTATTAGTAGGTATAAAAGAAAAAGTCATTCTTTATAAAACGTCTGCTTGTATTGAAACTGCAATTTCAACTACATATTAGATTTGCGATTACAATACAGAGTTTGTTTTTTGGATTTTTTTTTTCAATTCTAATTTTTAATTATTTTTGATGATTGGCTAAATCATAACTTTGGGAACAATTTGATTGGAAGGTACCTATGGTCCAAATCAGTTGGCACGTAGGAGTCTCGATCTCACAATTATCGACTTTCATTTATGGGGATATCCGAGGCTACATGCGTATAAAACCAATTTCAATAATAACTTACGATCTCTTGAAAGAAAAAATAAGAGTAGTTATTGCAAATATTCCAATATAGGAAGTTAGGAACTCATATCGGGAATTCAAATGTCGAGTTGAACTATGCGCTAACTCGGTGGTACCACGTTTGAATAAAAATTTTATGTAATAATAACAATACTTCAAAAGTAATAAATAAAAAACGGTTTTCTTACGTCGGCCAGATATAAAATCATATTCGAAGTAAGAAAGCGACGATAGTCCAAAAAACTTAAAATGTTGTTTCTGACGAACCCTGTATAGTAATCGCAAATGTGATATTTAAAATGGTGGTTTCAACACTAGCAGAATTCATTTAATAAATCAAGGAATTGAAAAAAAAAGATCCAAAAAACTAAAAATGTTGTTTGTGACGAACCCTGTAGAGTAATCGCAAATCTGAAATTCGAAATTGTAGGTTCAGCACAAGTAGACGTTTTTATAAACAATGACTTTTTCTTTTAAACCTATTCCTATTATTAAAGTGACCAGATATTGAATATCAAAAAGCGGGACAAGATATCTAAAAACGCGTCACAGGGAACTGCCGGTTTTCACGCTCAAAAAACCCTTTTCGGTTGGGAGAACAAAACTTACAAATTCTTTTAGGGCGTTTTATATATGGTGTGAAAAACGTAGAAACAAAGAAATGTAAAGAAATTTAAACGTTAATATTTTTATTTTATATATTAGCTTTTTTAGGGTCGATGATATTTATAAATAAAATCCTTAAACTTAAGTAGATACTTAGGTATATTAAAATATAAGAAATATAACAAAAAACAAAAAAATAACATATTCTCTGTTAAACTAAGGTACTTTAGGTAGGTACATGAATATGATATAAATTATAAATAGGTATAAATAATAAAAAAACATTATGAAGAATATTTGTTATTTTCGTGGATTTTTTTTATGTGTTTATTTTTAAGAGTTCATAATAGAACTACAAGCAGTTACCTTTAAAATTGTATTTAATAATTGTTAAAGCTTTTAAAGTCTCTACAGTTAAGCTAGTTTTTCCCGTCGTCCAAATTTTATTTATCATTGAAAAGCCCCTTTCCGTACAAGCATTAGTACCGGGTAAACATAATATAGGTATATTGTATTAATTGCAGAATGTTATTAGAAGGAATGTCATTTTCATCAAAATGATTGAATATTTCTACCGAATTTATTTTGTTAAAAAGCGGGACAAAAGCGGGACGCCTGTTAAATCGGGACGCTTGGCTCAAAATCGGGACTGTCCCGCCTAAATCGGGACGGATGGTCACTTTACCTATTATTAAAAAAGTTTTTCCTCTTCCAAACTCTATCCGTGGACACACTGTAGGTACCAGATCATTATGGGTTTTCCTATGTTATTTTAAAAATTGTCACCTGGAAAAAAGCTTATCTATTGATTCCAGACATGCAAACGTATACCTAAATATTAAACAGTAAACTAAGTCACTGTGTTCATGTACACATTTTTAAACTGATTTGTTGCCAACATGATATCAAGTTATGATAACATACACCCAAAAGGTGAATGCACTTTATATTGCTGGCAATATTTTGTATCGTATCTGTATATATTTTGTCTTCAGAAATTTTATATTGAAATTGGTTATCTGTGTTTTACGTCCGGTGTAACAGCTGTAATTCAATATTTTAGCTAAAGCTACAATTACTGATTCCATTAGCGTCCCATTAAGAAAAATGATCATTTAATAATTTCTCCGCCATTCTTACTGTAAGTAAATAATAATAATAATAATAATAATAATAATAATAATAATAATAATAATAATAATAATAATAATAATAATAATAATAATAATAATAATAATAATAATAATAATTATAATAATATTCTGCCTTGCTTTGCGGCCACTTACCCAGCTACTAAATAAACAGGACAACGGATATAAGCTCAACCAAAAAGGATTAAGCATTAGCCACTTGTGGTATATGGATGATCTAAAGATTTACGCACCAACAAAAAAAAAGCTTGAAAGTTTGCTTACCTGTGTAGGCAAATTCAGCTCAGACATCCATATGAAGCTCGGCCTAGATAAGTGTAAGATAAGTAGTATGGAGAGAGGAAAATGGGTAAGACACAGAGGATTTGAAGTGAATGAGGAACAGGGATTTATGGAAGGGATGGAGGAGAAGAAAGGTTAAGTACCTGGGTTATCTACAAGCCAGAGATATAGATCATAAACCGGCAAAACAAAAACTCAAAGCAACCTACTTAAAGAGAATCCGTTTGATACTACGATCAAAATTGTCTGCCCGAAACGTCGCTAAGGCAGTAAATACATATGCAGTATCTGCCATCTCCTACAGTTTTGGAATCATCAAATGGACAGACACTGAGCTTGAGGATTTAAATATAAAAACCAGAAAAGAATTCTGTAGATACCGTGCCCACCATCCCAGATCCTCCATAGAACGGTTTCATCTACCAAGAAGACTGGGAGGCAGGGGGATCCCTGATTTGAAAACCAGACATCACCAGCAGCTGTGCAACCTAAGACAGTACTTTCTAAGAAAATCAGAAAATAGTAATCTGCACAAAGCGATAATAAAATTGGACAAAAAAGCAACCCCATTACGACTTGCAGAACGAAGATTTAACAACGATGTCGCAACAAACGAACAACTAATGGAGCAGTGGAGGAGTAAAGCCATGTACGGCAAGTATCTGGCCAAAATCGAACACGAATCAATAGATACTGCTGCTTCACTATCTTACCTGACATATGGTAATATCTTCAATGAAACCGAAGGCTTTATCAACGCCATCCAGGATCAGGTTATTGCAACAAAATCTTATAGAAGACGCATCCGCAACGAAAATCTAGACAATGTAAAGTGCCGAGTCTGTAATTCAGCTGAAGAAAACTTAGATCACATAACTGCCGGTTGTACAGTGCTCGCACCTAAAGCGTACCTGGATCGCCATAACAGAGCTGGCAAAATAATTCATCAGAAGCTACGTGAAAAACATATGGGGCTGACAGAAACAACTCCCTATTATGAATATGAGCCTCCAGCCGTGTGCGAAAATGACAACGTACGAATTTACTGGAACAGAAAAATACAGACGGATAGAACGATCCCCAATAATATACCTGATCTAGTGCTCACGTTTAAAAAGGAAAGGAAAACCTTCATTGTGGATTTTGCCGTTCCCTTAGCCACAAATCTCTCAAAAACTTATGCGGAAAAAATCAACAAATACTTACCGCTACGGAACGAAATAACTGAGATGTGGCATATGTCGTCTGTGGCGATCGTACCAATTGTGATCGGAACCCTGGGTGAAATACCAAAAAAGTTAAAACAAAACATATCAGTGCTTGGCCTAGAATGGAAATTATACAAACATTTACAAAAATCAATACTACTGGATACATGCAGCATAGTGAGGAGGGTTATTGGCCTACAATAGGATCATCTTGTCACTTCTGACCGATGAATTCTGTAATACCACTAATAAGTGTGATACCGTTAAATAATAATAATAATAATAATAATAATAATAATAATAATAATAATAATAATAATAATAATATTAATATTATTAATAATAATAATAATAATAATAATAATAATAATAATAATAATAATAATAATAATATTAATAATAATAATAATAGTAATAATAATAATAATAATTCTGGCAAAAAGTGCTTACCTTAAACGTCATAACAAGGTTGCAACACAGCTACACTGGAACATCTGTAAACACTACAAAATAGAAGTCAAAGAAAAATGGTTTGAACATATCCCGTAAGCAGTAATAGATACACCTGAAATAACTATGATATGGGACGTTCAAGTGCAGACTGACAGACACATCGCCGCAAACAAACCAGACATTATCCTGAAAGATAAGAAACTAAAAAAGTGTCTTTTGATCGATGTCGCGGTGCCATCGGACTATAACATCACGCAGAAAGAGGCAGAGAACAAGCTGCAGTACAAGGACCTACAAATAGAAATACAAAGAATGTGGAATTATAAAACTAAAATCGTGCCAATAATCATAGGAGCAACAGGGCTTATATCTAACGCTACCTGTGAAGCTATAAAAGAAGTCCCTGGAACACATAACCTCCTGACGATGCAGAAAGCTGTAGCGCTGAGTACAGCGCACATAGTACGCAAAGTGCAATGATACCTCCATCCTGATGTCAACTAAGCAAGGGAACACCCCAGGTGCACGGTTTGCACTCGGTGATTCCCAAAAAAAAAATTAAACCATAACCCAAGAGAATTATGTGATGCAAAGACAAATAATAATAATAATAATAATAATAATAATAATAATAATAATAATAATAATAATAATAATAATAATAATAATAATAATAATAATAATAATAATAATAATAATAATAATAATAATAATAATAATAATAATAATAATAATAATAATATAAACGAAAAATATTCTTGGCTAGCGGACTTAAAGTGTGAAAAAAACCTGCATTTTGCATTGAAGTATACACAGGGATGCCAAAAACAATGGACTCCCTGGGGCTGAGTAGACATTGACAGCTGTTTCGTCCTTGTTAGGAACTCATCAGAATGCCACAACCCGAAGCAACTCCACTGATGACAAAGCAGCGCATTTAAACCCTGCTTAATAAAATAGCAAATAGTAAATAAGACGCAACGCCATCACGTTGGAATATTTGGAATTAACAACACTGCAAAATACAGGAACAATGAAGTGGGGATGTGAAAGGACAGTTATATTTTGACCTAGAATAACGCTTTCTAAACTAAGCCAGGTGCTAATTGGATTTTAGTCAAAGCGTTGACTTTCCCTGTCATTATCTAAACCTCTTTAGTTCGTACTGCACTGCGCACTGAATAGTCTGTAATGATAACGTACAATATTGACGATGTTATGGCTAATACGATTCTTTGACTATGTTTTTAATTGCCAGGCTTATAAAGATAGAGAAGAATCGGATGTGTCAACCAAATGACTAATACTATAACATTATGTCAAGGACCACCAGGTGTTGCCACTGTCGCAAAACTATTAAAACAATTAAAACAAAAAGGTTTAATGGGCCAGTTACCGGAAAACGAATTCGACAAAAGGTATTTCCGTACCATGACACCGTGAGGGCAGGGGGGGGGGTTATCAGGTTAATAGGTATCATATACCGTGCGAGCAAAAATTATTTGCATCAAAGCGGACTTGGTTTAAAAAACGTAGGGCTTGGTTTAGATCACAATGATATGGGGACGATATATCTAACCAAATCTAGGTGAAAATTTTGTCAAATTCATATTATGACATGATATTATTATGCCAAACTAATGAGTAATAAAATAAGTAGACAAATACAAATTTATCTTTGTTGTGTACAAAATTAACAAAGTAAGAATATACAGAAAGAAAAAGAAAAATAGTTACATAAATTGCTGAAATTGGCCACTGCCATGCACCAAGCATAAATTCACACGTCTATTCATATTTTCGAAAGTGTTGTCCAGCATCTCTGGAGAAATGTTACCACATTCTTGGATAATCCTTTCTTGTAATTGTTCTAAATTATAAATCATTTATTTCCAATAAATTTTGGGTAAACCATTGAGAATAATTCCTGCGTCTTTCAAAATCTGCGGCTTGTATTTCTTGGAATACTTGCACTTTATAAGAAATAGTAAGTAGATTCTGTAACGAGGTTGGAATAAAAATTCGATCCGAGCGTGAGGAACCACGAGTATCGAATTTTCATTTTAACCGAGTAGCAGACTATATTTTCTCCACGACCATCCAGTTCCATATCTGATTCATCCGATTTTTCACTCATTTTTTGACTTGCACTAAAATTTGTCTGAAAATAATTATTACAGCGCGGCCATTTTTATCTGACACTGACAGTTTCGAAATCCATGGCAACCTATGTCGTTTATATCAATTACAGAATATTCATTCCGTATCTTGTTATGGAATGAAAATACACGCAAAACGCATAAGAAGCAAGTGTTTCAGAATAAATATTCCAACTTAAGAGCGAGAATTTTTACATTCTATTATCAAAAATGATTCTGGAATTATTGCATTCAGTAATGGTCGTGGAGAAATAAAATTAGCTGCTTCTTAAGAATAGTCCTGCATGTTCCATAAGATCTTCCCACTTTTTGGGACAGGCGTCTTATACAATTTGTTGGCGTATTTTGCATTATTTTACGAGCGTTTGAAACAAGTTCTTCTGTTTTTGCAGATGGTCTTCCTGTTCCTTTTTTGTGTTGTATGGAACCTGTTTCCCTAAACACAGCCACGGTTCTTTTCAAGAAATGATAAAAATCCCCAGCAATAAAAGCAACGTTAGAAAAATGTTCGTGAAAATCTTCCATGCAAAAACCCGGATTGTATTGACACTCACCATTTACTCCAACCCCGTTTCGAAAATACGCTTCAACAATGAATGTTTTGTGCTGTTCCGTAAAGCCCATTGTGTGAATTGTTCAAGAAATTGGAAAAATTAGCGATGAATCAAATTACTTGATACTTTGATACGACTATCAAAGATGACGGAATAACTGATTGATTGTTAATTCAGGTAGTTACTGACACCCTACAGGTATTAAGCTCAACGGCTAAGCATTACGTCCTTAGATGCAACTGATGCAAGGCCCTCTTTGATGCAAATAATTTTTGCTCGCACGGTACATATATTATAAGTACCTTTGGATCTGTACAGCTTATCTCGTGCACAAACAAAAGTTTCGTGGGTGAAAAAATACATTTGTAGGTACGCAGACATAATTAGTGATTTCATTAAATGCAAGGTAGTTTTAAAAATAAATGTATCTAGAAAATTATTACAGTACGAGTTGGTTTACGGACGAGGCGATGTAGGAGCCTAGTCTGAAATATAAACGAGTGCTGTAATAACACCTAACGGAAGTGTATCGTATGATATTTTATTTCATTTTGTCATTATAATCCTTTTTAAAAAAATTTAATAAAAATGTTTATTACAAATTTTAAAATATTATTGGCAATATTAATTGGTATCACTGGATATAGTTTAAATAAAATAAAAATTACTAACTTTAGTTAAGCAAAATATTTAAAAAATTGTAAAAGAGAGTCTATTCTGTAGTTACCTAATAATTTTCATTTACTAAAGTTGGTAGAAAAAATACTTTTACAATTTAAAGCATCTACACAAAGTTATTTGGCATCGATAGATATATATTCAAAACAAAATAAAAATTACTAACTTTAGTTAAGCAAACTATTAAAAAAATTGTAAAAGCGAGCCTATTCTGTAGTTGCGTAACATTTTTCATTTACTAAAGTTGGTAGAAAAAAGTATATTATTTATAGTAAGACGTGCTGCCAAAATAGCGATTTTCCAATAAATACTAGTCGGGGCGTGGAACCCATTTTTAAAGTCGGCCATGATTGCCTTTATTTTGTTTTGAATTATGACAGTTACTGTTATTATAAGTTTTAAAAACTTATATAGGTATTATTATATTTCTAGTTTAATTTAGTTTAATGCATATAATATGATGAATTAAATAATTAATGGTCAATTTGTGTGCTTGAACATTTTTTTTCCTATAATTTTAGGTGACAACTTGTCAAAAATCCAAAGTAAAAAGTCATTATTTCTAAAAACAAAAGATGGTTGCTAGGCAATACATTACAGTAGGTACCTGATACTGTAATGTTCCACTTACCGGCCGCAATTTTACATGGTAAGTTGATTTACCGGACAAAATGAAATAAAATAAATTTACACATTTTTATAGTTAACGAGAAAACCGCAGTTTCAGCCACAATTATTATATCCCATACCATATACCTTGTGCCTTTCTATTTTTAGGAGCAGTAATTGTTAAATATCGAATTCTAATTTTCTTACGTAATGTCTATGCACTGGACCTACCTGTTCCTGATTATCGAGTGAAAGGGGAAAATCTCAAAGAAGAAACAAATATGTTATCTGAATTTTGTATCTCGGCATCAGTATTTTCCTCGAAGGCCTTAAAAGAGTAAGAAACAAAATAGAGTAATATATGGACCATTACATTCTTCAAGTAAGTACTTTGTTTTATTGTAACTACCAATTCTCGCCTTCTTTAAGAACTCATGCAAACAATAGCAACAACTAACTGACAAATTGACCGAGCTTAACTGAAAACAGATTTACGATGTTTTTGAAAAGTTGCGTTCTTTGTCCGAGATGAAAGTGTTAATGAATGACGTCGTCGGTCAGAAAAGCATCGTGTTGTTATTTTGAGTTAACGCGTTACAGAAAGACATTCCATTTTGAAACAAAGCGGTCGCGTTTAAAGGAGTTTTCAACGGGGTGGCATGCATAAATGAGGTTTGTGTAACAAAGGCACTAAGTTGCTGTACAAATAATCAAGAAGTTCATTGAGTATGGCATTGTGGTCTAAGATTCTAAAAAATAATATATTGCAGGTTATGTCTAAAATCTACAGTTGTGGACGAAAATTCCCACTATGTTTTTTTTTTTTTAACTTGGAAAAGGAGCTTTATTGATTTCACAAAAATACAGTGTTTTTATACAGAAATCAGCTTATTCTATAAAAAATCGATTCCAAATATAACAAAAATACAATAAAAAATATTTTGTAAAAAGACAGTTCTATCTATAACAGAAAAAAACAATAAAATTAGTAGTAGTAGTAACAAAGATAATTAAAATATTAAAATACACAATTTTACATATCACAGTTTTGTTCCTTTGTGCAACAAAAGGGAAGAGAAAAAAAAATACATATATATAGCAATAGTAACATACTCTTTCAGTCTTTCATACTTCATATATAATTGGATACAGACCTATAGACCTAATAAATGCTCTTTAAGCCTTCTTTTAAAACAGTCATGTTTGGCAATTTTAAATTGTTATACATTTTGGCACCATCATAGCAAATTGATTTTAAGCCTTTGTTTGATCTTACTTGAGGTAGGTAAAAATTATTTTCTTGTCTAGTATGATGGTTATGTACACTTTTTACATTGACCAGTTGTACTGCAGATTGTTTAGTCTTATTAACTATATGATGCACGTAAAGCAGAACCTTAAAATTGTAGATATTTACAATATTGAGAAATTTATTGTGGGAATACAATAGATTAGTAGGGAATCTCATTGGAAGTTTAAATACGTTTTTTATTGCTTTATTTTGAAGAGTTTTTACTGGTTTTAGAGCTACATTTGCTGCCGTGCCCCATGCACACTGATATAAGATAATGCAGGTGGCTATATATGTGTGCATAGTAAAGTTGCTGGCGTAAGTTTTTCCTTAGTAGATAACCAACTTTATATAGAATCCCAACAAAAGGAGCAATTTTTTTTCTTAAGTAAGTGATATGTGCAGACCAGCTCAAAGTAC
Organism: Polydrusus pterygomalis; assembly: GCA_963969555.1. Taxonomy (NCBI): domain Eukaryota; kingdom Metazoa; phylum Arthropoda; class Insecta; order Coleoptera; family Curculionidae; genus Polydrusus; species Polydrusus pterygomalis. Next base: position 49,189,695 of record OZ018378.1, read on the forward strand.
TATCTATTAAAAGTCCTAAGTATTTTATTACCGAATGAATTTTGAAGCTGCTGATTTTCAAATATTATATGAGTTTGTTTTACCAATAAACATATAGGAAGATTTCTCTATATTTGCTGTTAGTTTATGAGATTTTAGCCACATGCTTATCTTCTCCAGATCTTTACTAATATCAGCCTTAATTGAATGTATATCCTTCCCCCAGTATTACTGTACCCTTTAATGACAACTGGCCTATTGAATTATTATAGATTAGAAACAGTATGGGGCCTAATATTGAGCCTTGAGGTACCCCACATTTCATTATTTTGTGAGTGCTATTGGTATAGTTAACATTAACAAATTGTGCTCTATTAGTCAGGTAGCTTTTAAACCATTGATGTGGGGTCCCCCTTACCCCTGCTTCTTCTAGTTTCGTCAGAAGTATATTGTGGTCAACTGTGTCAAATGCCTTTCGCAAGTCCAGGGCCACTAGAGAACATACACACCCCTTATCAATTTTAACTTGTAAATCAGAGATTAAGTCTATTGCTGCAATCTCCGTGTCCCTGGCTTTGCGAAAACCATATTGACCTCTATAAAGAAATTTACGCACATTCAAATACTGTTGTAGTTTTAGGTTAACATTTTCTGTCGTATTTTCATAATTTGTTAAATTTGAATTTTTTACCTTTGACTGGTAAAAAATGGAAATTTCCTATTTTTTTTAGACTGTGCTTTTTAAGAGATTCAGTTTAAAAAGCCAATGAATATACAGGGTCCTGTATATTCATTGGCTTCAGGCTTCCATAGCTCCAATATGAATTAAGTTCAGGAACTTCATTCTCATGCTGACTTATACTGTTCCACAGGGTGTATTTCACAAGCGTCTAGAGTCTGGCTGTGGACTTTTCAACCGCCCAATCAACGTTCTCAATAAAGCGCGGGAAACTTCAAAATAAATGTGTTAGAATGCGCACATAAATCATTGTATTATTTCCTATTAAATTGAGGAGAAAAAATTGATGAAATAAAATAATTAACTAAACGAATTACGCAGACGAAAATAAGTGAATATGAATATATTTCCTGATGCGGAGGTTTTTTTGAAGTGTGATAGTTTAGATTGGAAAAAAATTGTATATTTTTGAGAACGGTTTAGACTAGTAATGTTACAACCTTCCCGAGTGTGACTATATGTTTGACTAAATCTACTACTTACCTACGTTAATAATGTACTGACTGCTTTTACAGGTTTTGATTTTTTTGTATTGAGAAATCTTATTGCAAAATACAAAATAATTAATAAAACAAAAAAAGGAACACATGACAATTTTCGGTTTCTTTTAGAATATTTTTATTAAACATTTCTCGTTATGTAGCAGCATTGAAACTGTTTATCTTCTGGGGTTAAATTTAAATTATGACATATTATGATTCTTTAATGGTCAAGTATTGTATTTATTCTGTAATGTTGATATTTTTAGTATGTACACTTGGAAATCTGATTATTCCTAACGTATGTACGTAATAGAAGATGATATAGTGCCCGTGAAAATAATTAAAAGAAAAAGAAAGTATTGTGGCATATCGGACAAGTGTGTAATTATTTTTATATTGGAATACACAGGGATCCATGCAAGTTCAATGGATATCCTAGGGCGGGTAGACCATACGACGGCCGTTTCGTCCTTGTTAGGACTCTACGGGCAGCCATAACCCAAGCAATTCCAAGAACGACGGAAAAATGTACTAAAAGTAAGGAGGCTTTTTTACTTTTTGAACCCCGCACTTCTCTTATGAGAAATGGCCCTCGGTTAAATTTTCTAAATTTTTAGTATGTTGTAGAGAATGCATGCCATTCTAATCAAAAGTGTTCATGGCTACAACAATATCTGCCGACCAGTTTTTGAGATACAGGGTGTCCAAGTTGCAAAATATGAATTCTCAATACATTATATTTTCCTAGTTTATAATATGAATTCGTTTTGTTTTTCTAAATTTTTGATGGCCCTGTCGTAGATAGGATAAAATACTATAAAAATAGTTTAAATTTTTTTATTATATACCGGGTGAGTGAAGAAAATTATTTAAAATTTTTTGTGAAATCATTGTATTATCGGCATTAAATTAAATGTTTACAAAGTAAGACTGTAGGTGACATTAGCTTGGAGCAAGCTATCAGTATTTATATTATTTATATTTATACAGGGTAACTCAAAAAAGAAAATATTTTTTTATTAGTTTTAAAAGAAATTTTGTACATATTTCTTTATGTACCTACTACTTGTCGCTTATCGATTGCAAAGTTAGAAATAAAAAAACCAAAAAGTTTTTTATTTTTTATTTTAAAAAAATTAATCAAATGTTACTTTTATACTTTCATCAATTTAATGAAAATGTGTTAATTGTGAGGTCGATATAATCTCACTTAGTTTTAAGTTATATTGGTACCCTAAATTCATAAAAAAAACATGTCTTTTCATAAGAAAATGTTTATGTCTTTTATAAATTACCAAAGAAGGCTTTGAAAACAGCCGAAATGTTATTTAGAAATAACAACAGACAGTATTAATCGCCATTATTCTTCTATTAAATGTCCAGCTACTGTATTTTAAAATGCCTCTAAGCCTTTCCCTTCCAGAAAAAATAGAAATAGTTCTTATTCATGATGAGAATTATAAAAGTTGTAGAGAAACTGCTGACATTTTTAACGGACGGCATCCTGGTAAACATTTAAACAATTCGACGGTATCAAAAATATTAAAAAAGTTTAAAGAAAAGGGTAGTGTTGACAACAAGTATAAAGTTTCTCATGAAAAACCTGTAACAGCTGAAGAAGCAATATTAAACGTGATGTTAACAGTTACAGAAACACCTCAAATAGCAGTTACAGATATTTCCAAAGCTACTAACATGGAATAAAGATCCGTAAGAAGAATTTTGAAGAGTAATAAGTTCTACCCTTATAAACCCAAATTTGTACAAATTTTAAAAGAAAGGGATTATAATGCTCGATTTTACTTTTGTGCATGGTTCCAAGGAATCCTAGAAGATGATGGAAACTTTCCCCAAAAAATACTTTTTACGGACGAAGCAACTTTCACATCAAATGGAACTGTTTCTTCGCAAAACTGTAGGTGGTGGGCAACAGAGAATCCAGATTTTGTCATAGAAAGTAAGGACCAGTATAGTTTTAAAACAATTGTCTGGGCTGGAATATTGAATAATCAAATTGTTGGTCCTTTTTTCTTCAGAGAAAATTTAAACGCTAGAAGATATTTAAACTTTTTAGAAACAGGGGTGTCAGAATTTTTAGATAATTTATCCTTAAAAGAAAGAATGGATCTGTATTTTCAACAGGATGGGGCTAGTATTTATAGTACTGCAGATGTACGGTTTTGGCTAGATGAAAATTTTGGTAACAAGTGGATTGGACGTTTTTCAGAGAATCCTTGGCCGGCTAGGTCACCCGATTTGACTCCCTTGGATTTCTTTTTATGGGGCTATTTAAAAAACAAGGTACCTATACAAACAATGGCCCTTTAGAAACATTGACCATTTGGAAGAGGTAATTAGAAATTGTGTTGCCCAGATATCTCATGATATATTAAGAAATGTTTTACGAGAGATGCGAAGCAGAACAGTTAAATGTATGGACCGTGATGGTGGACATGCCGAGTTCTAATTTTTTTTTAATAATGTTATGTACATTTTTATTTAAATAATAATCATTAAGACAATTTTTTTTTAAATAAATAAAATAATTCCAAGAATGATTTTTTCTCATTTTTTATTTCGTAGAAGCAACTTTAGGAGACACGGTAAAACTTCTTCATAACTAGAAAGAACTACCTTTCGTAAGCATATTGTTCCAGAAATACCTATAATTGGTAAATATGGTTGCTAGATACAGGGCCTGGATGCACTCAGTAACATGATAAAGAGCTAAATTGTGTGTTTCAGCAAATAACATTTTTTCAAAATACAAAAATGTTTAAATACTAGATTGTAACCTTGTTTTACGATCATTTAACACATTTTCATTAAATTGATGAAAGTATAAAAGTAACATTTGATTTATTTTTTAAAATAAGAAATAAAAAAATTTTTGGTATTTTTATTTCAAACTTTGCAATCTAGCATAAAATTAAATTCTAAACACTTCTTTCAAATAACTTTTTTCGATATCTCATCATCTAATACCAGTTTTCTACGACAAAATAAATATTATTCAATTTTCCAGCCAAACGAGTAGTCATGTGACAAATAATGTCACAATGAGTTTTTAGGTTACCAATCATGCAGAGACAATCGGCATAAATTTTTTTTTTATAATTCCAATAATAAAAAAGTTTCCCATATGGGTCCAACTTTTTGCCGGTCACTGTATATTTCTTTTTTGCAATACTTTTGATCAGAATGGCATTTTCTACAACATACTAAAAATTTAGAAAATTTAACCGTGGGCCATTTTCCATAAGAGAAGTGCGGGGTTCTTTTGGACAAATTCTAAATTATGTACCTATATGAAACTTGTTTGCCGCGCCCCAGCTAATAATTCCATAAGTTAAATGGCTTTGTATTAGGGAGTAGTAAAGAGTTTTTAGTTGCTTTGTATCTAAGATTTTTGAAAGATATCTCATTTTGTATAGAATGAATCTATTTTTTTTGACCGCGTACTATTTATTTGGCTTTCTACCTTAAGGCTACTTACGGTCAATTATGATGCCGAGATATTTTAATTTATTTACATTTTGAGTTTAACTGGGGAGTTGTTATTACACATAATTTTAATAGCGTCATAAGAAGGAAGATACCTAGAGTAGGATGTAGGTAAAGGGAACACATCATTTACATTAATCAACTGAGCAAAATGACATTTTGCTAATTCAATAATTATAATTTTCTAATGTAATTAAGAGCAGGCATTTGGATAATTACCGTACAATTATTTGGATAATAAACAGGAAATTAAGTAGGTAAACACATATTATTATAAACATAATATTAGGTTCGAATTTATTTATTATTAGTTTCTGACTATCAGAAAGTCATATGAGGAGTATTATATACATTAGATTACATTAGATTTATACCTAAACATATGTATTTTTTAAAATTATTATCATTATTATTCATACTACTACCGTGCGAGCAAAAATTATTTGCATCAAAGAGAGCCTTGCATCTAAGCACGTAATGCTTAGCCGTATAGCTTAATACCTGTTGGGTGTCAGTAACTACCTGAATTAATAATCAATCAGTTATTCCGTCATCTTGACAGTCGTTACAAGTAATTTGATTCATCGCTAATTTTTCCAATTTCTTGAACAATTCACACAATGGGCTTTACGGAACTGCACAAAACATTCATGGTTGATGCGTATTTTCGAAACGGGGTTAGAGTAAATGGTGAGTGGCAATACAATCCGGGTTTGTGCATGGACGATTTTCACGAACATTTTCCTAACGTTGCTTTTATTGCTGGGGATTTTTATCATTGCCTGAAAAGAACCGTGGCTGTGTTTAGGGAAACAGGTTCTATTCAATACAAAAAAGGAGCAGGAAGGCCATCTGTAAGAACAGAAGAACTTGTTGCAAAGGTTCGTGAAATAATGCAAAATACGCCTGTCCCAAGAAGTGGGAAGATCTTATGAAACATGCAGGACTATTCTTAAGAAGCAGCTAAATTAATTTTCTTTATAAAGAGTAAGTTTAGTATTCCAAGAAATACAAGCCGCAGATTTTGAAAGACGCAGGAATTACTCTCAATGGTTTACCCAAAATTTATTGGAAATAAATGATTTATTAGACCTGACATTTTTTCGGATGAAGCCTGGTTCCACCTCTCTGTGAATTCTCAGAATACACGCATGTGGAGTAGTGAAAATCGCCATTTTTTTGTAGTGTCCACATTGCACCCACAAAAAATTAGTGTCTGGATAGCTGTTTCCCGAAGCAGAATTGTTGGTCCTATTTTTTTCCATGACACAGTTACAGCACAGAGGTATAGAGACAATATTTTGAATCCATTTGTGGAGCAATTACTTGACGAAGAACTACGTTTTGGATATTTTCAACAGGACGGTGCAACCGCCCATACAGCCGCCGAAACTATTACTACTTACGCAATTTTTTCGACGACAGATTGATGAGATTTCGATCAGACATTGAATTCCCACCTAGATCACCTTGTTTAACGGTTATGGATTACTTCGTTTTTCCTCATTTAAAGAACACTTTTTTTAAAACACCAGTTGCAAATTTAGAACAATTACAAGAAAGGATTATCCAAGAATGTGGTAACCTCCAGAGATGCTGGTCAACACTTTTGAAAATATGAAGAGACGTGTGAATTTATGCTTGGAGCATGGCGGTGGCCAATTTCAGCAATTTATGTAATTATTTTTTTTTTCTTTTTGTACATTCTTACTTTGTTAATTTTGTAAAAAACAAAAATAAATTTGTATTTGTCTACTTATTTTATTACTCATTAGTTTGGCATATCATGTCATAATATATAAATTTGACAAAATTTTAACCTAGATTTGGTTAGATATTATATGAACTGAACTAAAGCTTGTTTTTTTTGTATAAACAAATAAAGACTTTTTTTTATCATTATTGTTAAAAATAGTTGATAAAATCTAAAGTTACTGTTTAAAAAAATTATCGCTATCGTCATATCTCTAAGTTGGGACACACTTTTTTTTATATAATAGACCACAACGTAAATTGTTAATTCCCGTGCCCAAGCATTTTTCCAAAAGATTAACTTACCTACGTTGCTTGTATAATGTGAAATTATGTTGTAAACCATTAAAATATTTATAGATGTTGATACAAAACAATAATTATAACTGTAATAAAATCAATTATTTATTGCAACAATATTATGACCCTTTATTTGTTAACCTCCTAAACCGAATTATATTTTTATTGTTGTAGGTACTCTAACTATCATCCATCAATCATAATAAAGCCAAAAGTTGGCGTTAACTTGATTTTTGAAACACCTATAGAATACCACCATTCGGTACCATAAACCAATGTGAATTTATAGGAACTGCTAAATAAATTCTCTTGTCCTACCATAAAATCATTTTAGTGTTAAGGTGTCTCATAATTAGTCCAACAATCACCAGGAGGTCCTAGGATACAAAGCATTCAGGAACAAAATATTTACAAGATAGTCATAAACATCGTTTCAAACGGTTATAAATCGCACCAAGTCTTTGTCTGACCCTCTAGGTTAATGGTTAAAATTAGCTACCGTCTATTTTACTACTAAACCAAGATTTTGTGTAGAACTGAGCAAAGCAATTGGGCATTAAAATAGTGAAACGCTGTTGTAAATCAGAGCTGGGATTTGTTTAAAGAACGTTGTACCTATTGAAGTATCATTGTATAAAAAGATACTGTTACCAGCGTTTCATTGTACGAAGGTCACATTATTTACAATTTTTTGTATTGACGTTTTGGCTTCCTGTAAAATTTGCTAGGATTTCAATATAAAAAAATAATTCTGTCATAATAACTATTTTTTATGTCCATTTTTATTTCCTCTTATAAATTAAAATATGCAATAAACATGCGAACAAATTAATAACAAAAGGTAACAAAACAAAATCGAACATATTCAATTGACATATGCAGGGTGTCCGGGAAAAGGTTGGAAATCTCCCGGATATGAAAAAAACACGTGAAAAGAATACTACAAGTTTATATAAACTTCTTTTGTATCGGCCTCCTCTTCGGAGATATGGGCTCCCAAAGAGCTCCCATGGAATTAAGTTTTTGACACATAATTATTAAACCAACAGGTATATTTCAATTTTTTTTTCATATAATCGATACCAGGACCAGGTAAGACCCTTCAAATTACTATCCCAGAAAGTGTTGCGAATTACTCACAGCTGCAGGGACGGACTAGCTGTGACACTAATGTGCCCATTTTTTTTACTCCCTGTATGATAAAAACTTTGGACAACGTTTTTTACATACCTTTAACTATTAACTAAAAATTAAGTACTCTTCATTCATGTCGCTAATCCTAACCGTTTTCGGAAAAACGTCATTTTTAACATATTTACATCATGTATATTTAGCGTATTTCAATAAAAGATACATTTTTGCTCCTATAAATTATAAATGTTCACTTTTAACTGCTTAATATTAATACATGAACGCAATAAAATGACGTTTTTTCGAAAAAAATTACCTTGTCGGACTTCCCTTGTCTTTGTTTTGTTACTTAACACAACGTTTCGGTTAGTTGGTATCTCTAACCGTTTTCAAGTGTAAACTAAATTATAATTCTAAGGCTACTGTCTTAAATAAGTACTATCCATGTGCAATGAAGCTTGATGACTCCGCCTACGTACTTATTGGAGTGTGAAATTTGAGCTGTTGGTTTGGACAAGAAGAGGCTTCCTGGGGATATCTATACTTGGTTTACTAAATATATGGGTATTTTGATTCATAAAAGCTGCTTCTTTGAATTTTCGTTTTCTCCAGTGCTGTTCCGTGTCCAAAACCTTGGCTTCTGTATATTATGTTGGTTGGTCCATACATATTCCGCTATGCTTTACCTGATCTCGAAGTTTTACCTCTTTGAGTATGTTTCAGATGTTCTTTAACTCGTACGGGAAGAGGTATTTTTGTTTCCCCAAAGTACGATTCGCCACACTCGAAAGGGATTTGATAGATACAATTTTTTTGTGTTATCATGACGGGGGGTTTTACTTTTGTAAGAAAGCTTCTAAGCGTATTTCCGGATTTGAATGCTGTTCTGATATTATAGTTTTTGGTTATCCTTCTAATCTTTTCAGAAATCCTATTAACATAAGGTATTGTAAGAAATGCTTGCTACTCTTTCGTTTCTGTATTAGTTTTTACTTCGCGATTTTTAAGTTTTGAGATGGTATTAGTTACAACGGTTACAGGGTAACCATTCTTTTTTAAATCTTTTTTGATATTTGAAATTTCAATATTAAGGTCCTCCGGATTGTTGCAAGCGTTAGATGTTCAGTGATAAAGAGTAATCAGTAACAGTATTCAGTATAGGGAGTAATTTTTTTTTAAATATTTTAGTTTATACCTAAAACATTTTTTCTGTTTACAATATGTGCAGTTTTATTGTATAATGTAACTATTAAACGTAGTATATTTGATTTGGATTTGATCGAGAGTAGGAATAATTTTTTTAATGATTTTTTTTTGTAGAAAAAGCTAATCGGTTGTTTTTGCACTTTATGTTATCTTACAGGCTTTGTAAAAAAGAAATTGTGGGTCGAGCATTTATTGCAAAATACCATCCAGCACACCTTTTGTTTGATAAAAGATGCCCGTGACATATCAAGTAAATACCTGCCAAATTAATGGTATCTCCGCTACGGCATCATTTTTTTCTTGTACATAATATAATGCGTTGCGGTGCTTTAAATAAATTGTCGTGTAAATGTTTCCAGGAGATAAATATCAAAATGATTAACCTTTCGTGACAACTGTTTTGAAAATATCAACTTCTGAGTTGTGATTTACATATTGTAATCCAAGACTGCTACTGCTATAATCTGATGGACATGAAATCCACGTATAAGACGCCTAGGGTAGCATGGGGCAAGGAGGGTAGGCGGTAAAATGCCAGTTAATTTGGAGTTGCTTTGTTGGAATAAGGCATGAGGCTGAAGCAAGCAGACAACAGACGCGCGGCGGGATTTTCGCTTAAAGTACGAACCAGTTAAGAAATCGACCTGAAACTGACACTGGTTTCTTCCTAAAAGTTTCCAGTTCAGCAGTGGGCCGTAGCAAGCTCACGCATCATGTTTCAGAGACTAAATTTTATGGGTGCTTATTATTTAAGTGTTAATAATTAACTCTCCTATTTCCAATAACAAACATTTTATTTATCATTTGCTATTATAAATTTAACATTTTTAATTTATCCCTTTAAATTACGGTACACTTTGTTCAAACCTTGTAGACCAGGGCCTTTGAAAATGGTAAAAAGTAAAAAAAAAATATAGTAGAATGAAACCCATTGGAAAAGAAAGAAAATATCACAAAAATGAAAGGAAAAATAATTTACGGGCGATCCGAGGTCGGGAAGTGGAAAGGGGTGGGTTTTAAGGGTAGAAAACGATTTATCTTGATATCCAGCAAAACTACATGTCCTATTGAAAAACGTTAAATGGCAAAGTTGTAGGTAATAAAAAGATCTACAACTTTTATATTTACACTTTTTCAACAACCTCAAAATTTATGTGAAAAATTCAAATAACCAAGTTTTTGGTTTTTTATTTTTATCTTTTACAAAAAAATTTTTTTTTTACGAAACTTGGTGAAAACTTACCTTTTTATGTCCCAAACACACTGTAATTTTTTGATTTAAAATATTTATTTTTTCACCTTATTTTGACTTAATATCGAAAAAGCACCCTAATTTTCAATCGAAAATTCTCACGTCAAAATATCTGCTTTTTTAAAAAAGTCGGTGGGCTTTTTTTCGTTGAAATCTCTACTTTCTGATGGTGTAAAAAAATATACATTACTATAGCAAATGTTCTCAAAAAATGCAAAGAAACGAAAAAAAAAACTCGAATTCGATTTTTTTTTTAAATCATTATGTACCTGGTGGTCAAATAAGCGAGGACGTCGGCTTTATTTCGGAAACCATTAATCGTACAACTTTCGGAAAGATTTTTTTATGAGTAAAGTGGTCAAGAGAAATTGCTGGAAATTACTTTTAAGTTCCTCATTTCGCCGCAAGGGGGCACAATTAAAAATTGTTTTTTTAAATTCTAAATTTCTGCGAAAATTCCCATATTAAGGTATAACTCTGATTACATCATTGGAAAGCTTAGACAATTCTGCATCATTTTGGTTTAAGGCTCATTGGCGTACCGACCTTGATAAGAGTGGGAGAAGCTATTGAAAGTGTAAACATTAAAATCGCTGTAACTTCTAGACGACTTATCCGATTTTACTAAATTTAAGCTTGTTTGGAAGGGGAAAATAAGTATCTTCAATTGCCGTATCCAACAGTACACGATAGTGTTTAATAAAATTGCTAGAGGGCGCAATTTGTAATAATAACAGTTTTATCGATTTTATCCCGAAAATTCAAATCATACGGTATAACTATGACATCATAATCGAAAAGTAGATGAAATTTGCAAGAAAATATGTGAAAACCGCAGTTCGATATCTTTGTTCGTTTCAGAGTGCCAAAACAATAATTTTTAATACAAATTGCGCCCTCTAGCAATTTTATTAGAAACTATCGTGTACCATTAGATACGACAATTGAAGGTACTTCCAAACAAGCTTTAATTTAGTAAAATCGGATAAGTCGTTTAGAAGTTACAGCGATTTTAATGTTTACACTTTCAATAGCTTCTCCCACTCTTACCAAGTGAAAGTGTAAACATAAAAATCGCTGTAACTTTTAAACGACTTTAGACGACTAAATTTAAGCTTGTTTGGAAGAAAAGGTTAGTACCTTTAATTGTCGTATCCAATGGTACAAGATAGTTTCTAATACAATTGCTAGAGGGCGTAATTTTTTATTAAAAATTATTGTTTTGGCAATAACTCTGAAACAAGCAAAGATATCGAACTGCGGTATTCACATGATTTCTTGCAAATTTCATCTACTTTTCGATTATGATATCATAGTTATACCGTATGATTTGAATTTTCGGGATAAAATCGAAAAAACTGTTATTATTACTTACAAATTGCGCCCTCTAGCAATTTTTTTAAACGCTATCGTGTACTGTTGGATACGGCAATTGAAGATACTTATTTTCCCCTTCCAAACAAGCTTAAATTTAGTAAAATCGGATACTATACGACCCCATAATTTGTTTCGTCAAAATCGCTTCTTCGTTTTATACCTGACAGCTGTCAATTTTGGCGTATTTTTTTCAAGTTTCCACCGTCAATGTACATACGACCTTTAATTTTTTTCATTTATATAATTTTTTTTTAAACGATTTGACATAGTTACAGCTGTCAAATTTGTACAGGAGAATTTTTTGCTTATTTTTCTCGAAGTTTCCGCATCGAATACTATAGGATCCCATAATTTGTTTTGTCAAAATCACTTCTTCGTTTTATATCTGACAGTTGTCAAAATTTGACAGGAACATTTTATGCGTGTAGATTATTGTATTGTCAGCGGTTCTTGATAAGTCTATAAAATTTTAATCAAATCTGACCGTTTAAAGTGGGTCAAAATCGGGTTCAAAGAAGTCGGTTACGGACCAACAAACATACAGGTGAAGCTAATAAAAGTGTGTTAAAAAACCGTATTTTTTTGCCAATAGGTTTAGAATAAGGCCACCTAAACGTTCATTAGGGTTTAATAAGAATTAGTGTGTCAAAAACACCCTTAACAGATAGGGTTTCTTTAAGAAAAAAATAGCATAGTGTATCTTCTGGTAGTGTTATTCACAAACAAATTATGTAACCCCTATCTATATAGGCCTTTAGATTAGATGTTCTAACCATACTTACTAAAAATTACGATTTTTTTTTTATAAATGTGATTTTTATTGATTGCCTTTTAAAAAGGCTGTCTACTAAGGGTGTTTTTAATAAGATATTAATTTTAACCCATTAAATACTTAGATAGATCGCACTTTGTAATGAGTGTCTGCCAAAAATCATAAAAATTTGGTACATCCGCCAAAATATGGTAGTTTTTCTAATGGAACACCGAAATTACTTATAGCCGTTTGCACCAACATAATTTGAGGAAGACTTAACGCTAAGGAATCCTTAAATTGCTTTTACGACTTGCACCAACCTTAAGGACGCCTTAAACGTCTCCTTAAGTGTCCTTTTCTTGAGTGCCGAAAATGGAGCACTTAAGTGCTCCCTTACGATTTTTTTTGAGGTTATCTTTCAATTTGTTGTTTATTTTAAACCCTTTATTTTTCTGTGGTTTATTTCTGCTGTCGTATTTTTGTTCAGTGCAGCTTAATTTGATATATTTTGCCTAAAAATGGAATATGTAGAAGATTTTGCGGATTTCGATTATATAGACGATGATGCTGAGCTCATAGATTTAATTGAATATGGTTTTCCAAAAAAAAATCTATTAAAGAACGAATTATTTCCAAACGATGGATGAATTAACTTTTTTTCGGCGTTTTCAACTTTATAAGGAGACTGTTTATTACATATTAACCCAAATTGAACATGATCTGGAGTATACCCATAATAGGTAAAGTTAACAACCAATGATCTGCTAGTCCACACTTCTTGGTGTGTTCTCCGGACAACTAGCATTAAAGGCATTAGCCACCTTTTGCCAGGCTTCAGCCTTCTGCAAAAATGAGTCCATCCGTTTTTTTGTTTTCTAGGATTCCCTTCATTGGCTAATTAGGGACATGAGCGCTATTGCCTCCTTATCCGTAAAATTTTTACCCCTTCTATTTTTATCACTCATTATAAATAGAAATATTCTCGCGAACACAGATCAAATACCTGGAATAAGGATTTTATCGGCCCAGCCAAAAATCCAAAAAAATTATAAATGTAAATAACAAAATAAAAACAAAATGAGATGTCATATCTGTCAACAAAATCCGTGTCGCCAATAGAATAATGAGAATTTGTATAAAAAACCAACGTTGCCATCTCCTAAATTTCATTTATAGAGGTCGCCACTACTTGAAGTCCTCCTTTGTTGAGTGGTTGTCAAAATCTTTTGGTGCAAGTGAACCATTCCTTAAAAAACATCTGTTCCTCAACTAATCATTCCTTAAGAAAAGTTTGGTGCAATGGGCCATTATAGTCGTTATTTTTAGTTTTCGGTAAAATAGAGCAACGTTTCCTACTTAAAAGACAGGGGTAGAGTACCTCTTGGATTTATGAATCTACATTTAAAAGGCAGCATTTTAATAAATTCGTATGATTCGCAATGGGTTCGGAACCCACGCCCGATGCAGAGGTCAAGTTCCCAAGAACCGCGTGGGTACTTATTAACAAGGTAGTCATATCTTTCAGTCGGTACACTATTAATTTAACGCCTTTAGAAAAGAACCTGGTCATACCTGGTTGGAACACGACTGCGAACTGGTCGATGGCTTAGCATTAAAAGAGTTTCATAACGTACAGTTGGAATTCACGCGCCAAAACGAAATGAATTTAAGAACAACACTAATATCCAACTCAGGTTTGGATATTACTGTATAATACAGTGTCACCAGTAAAGTCCGCATCATATGGGATTTTTTTTTATTAATAGCTTTATTTAAAATTTGACTTTGGCATCAAGTTCTGCTTCGATCGAGATGAAAATTAACCAAAAAAATAGTAGTCACGTGACTCGCATTATCTGTCAAATTTTAATTTTTTCCAAAAAATTATTCAAAAGTGGGGTTGTTTCTGAAAACATCGAAAAAAGTTATTAGAAAAAGTTTTATTAAATGCAGTTTCTAGCCCACATGCAAAATTTCAGCTGCTTAGGATAATTTTGATTTTTTACCTATATTTTGTAAATTGCACCACTGTTGCAAAATAAGACTCAACGCAACCTACATAAAACTTCTTAGTTTTGACAATGCTTTATTTCAGATACATTTTCTTTAAATAAGCGTCATATTAAATGTGTGTTTTTCTACAAAATCAAAATTTGGCTATTAAAATTTGGTCGCATGTGATGCAAAGTTCATTTGTTTTTGACCCTGTATAAGATAACTTCATAAAATAAGTATTTTTGAAAAGTTAGTTTGTGTCTGAAAGTAATACACCTTACTGGTGTGAAGTTGGCAGAAAAAAGTTAGCAGCCAAAATGCCGAACATTTCCGAATGGGCAGTGGCGTCGGATAAATCAAATGGAGAATATTATACATATACTCACAAATCATAAGTATGGCAATGGATAAGTATTAGGATTACTTAAATTTATATTCAGTAGCTTTCAATTGCAAACTGTTTGCCATTAGTGGCATTACTCGCAATGCAGTTTCAGTTTTTTCCATTTTCGGCTGCTAACTTATTTTACGTATTTTCTCAGAAACTAAACATAGCAACAGATTCATATTTACAGGGTAAGTAGGGGACTACTAGAGCTATAGTTTGCCATTAGAAGCATTACTCGCACTGCAGTTTCAGTTTTTTTCATTTTCGGCTGCTAACTTATTTTACGTATTTTTTCGGAAACTAAACATAGCAACAGATTTATATTTACAGGGTAAGTAGGGGACTACTAGAGCTATAGTTTGCCATTAGAAGCATTACTCGCACTGCAGTTTCAGTTTTTTCCATTTTCGGCTGCTAACTTATTTTACGTATTTTCTCGGAAACTAAACATAGCAACAGATTTATATTTACAGGGTAAGTAGGGGACTACTAGAGCTATAGTTTGCCATTAGAAGCATTACTCGCACTGCAGTTTCAGTTTTTTCCATTTTCGGCTGCTAACTTATTTTACGTATTTTCTCAGAAACTAAACATAGCAACAGATTCATATTTACAGGGTAAGTGGGGGACTACTAGAGCTATAGTTTGCCATTAGAAGCATTACTCGCACTGCAGTTTCAGTTTTTTTCATTTTCGGCTGCTAACTTATTTTACGTATTTTCTCGGAAACTAAACATAGCAACAGATTTATATTTACAGGGTAAGTAGGGGACTACTAGAGCTATAGTTTGCCATTAGAAGCATTACTCGCACTGCAGTTTCAGTTTTTTCCATTTTCGGCTGCTAACTTATTTTACGTATTTTCTCGGAAACTAAACATAGCAACAGATTTATATTTACAGGGTAAGTAGGGGACTACTAGAGCTATAGTTTGCCATTAGAAGCATTACTCGCACTGCAGTTTCAGTTTTTTCCATTTTCGGCTGCTAACTTATTTTACGTATTTTCTCGGAAACTAAACATAGCAACAGATTCATATTTACAGGGTAAGTAGGGGACTACTAGAGCTATAGTTTGCCATTAGAAGCATTACTCGCACTGCAGTTTCAGTTTTTTTCATTTTCGGCTGCTAACTTATTTTACGTATTTTTTCGGAAACTAAACATAGCAACAGATTTATATTTACAGGGTAAGTAGGGGACTACTAGAGCTATAGTTTGCCATTAGAAGCATTACTCGCACTGCAGTTTCAGTTTTTTTCATTTTCGGCTGCTAACTTATTTTACGTATTTTCTCGGAAACTAAACATAGCAACAGATTTATATTTACAGGGTAAGTAGGGGACTACTAGAGCTATAGTTTGCCATTAGTGGCATTACTCGCAATGCAGTTTCAGTTTTTTCCATTGCTTCCCATGCTATGTTTAGTTTCCGAGAAAATACGTAAAATAAGTTAGCAGCCGAAAATGGAAAAAACTGAAACTGCAGTGCGAGTTATGCTTCTAATGGCAAACTATAGCTCTAGTAGTCCCCTACTTACCCTGTAAATATGAATCTGTTGCTATGTTTAGTTTCCGAGAAAATACGTAAAATAAGTTAGCAGCCGAAAATGGAAAAAACTGAAACTGCAGTGCGAGTAATGCCACTAATGACAAACTATAGCTCTAGTAGTTCCCTACTTACCCTGTAAATATGAATCTGTTGCTATGTTTAGTTTCCGAGAAAATACGTAAAATAAGTTAGCAGCCGAAAATGGAAAAAACTGAAACTGCAGTGCGAGTAATGCTTCTAATGGCAAACTATAGCTCTAGTAGTCCCCTACTTACCCTGTAAATATAAATCTGTTGCTATGTTTAGTTTCCGAGAAAATACGTAAAATAAGTTAGCAGCCGAAAATGAAAAAAACTGAAACTGCAGTGCGAGTAATGCTTCTAATGGCAAACTATAGCTCTAGTAGTCCCCTACTTACCCTGTAAATATAAATCTGTTGCTATGTTTAGTTTCCGAGAAAATACGTAAAATAAGTTAGCAGCCGAAAATGAAAAAAACTGAAACTGCAGTGCGAGTAATGCCACTAATGACAAACTATAGCTCTAGTAGTCCCCTACTTACTCTGTAAATATAAATCTGTTGCTATGTTTAGTTTCCGAAAAAATACGTAAAATAAGTTAGCAGCCGAAAATGAAAAAAACTGAAACTGCAGTGCGAGTAATGCTTCTAATGGCAAACTATAGCTCTAGTAGTCCCCTACTTACCCTGTAAATATGAATCTGTTGCTATGTTTAGTTTCTGAGAAAATACGTAAAATAAGTTAGCAGCCGAAAATGGAAAAAAATGAAACTGCAGTGCGAGTAATGCTTCTAATGGCAAACTATAGCTTTAGTAGTCCCCTACTTACCCTGTAAATATAAATCTGTTGCTATGTTTAGTTTCCGAGAAAATACGTAAAATAAGTTAGCAGCCGAAAATGAAAAAAACTGAAACTGCAGTGCGAGTAATGCTTCTAATGGCAAACTATAGCTCTAGTAGTCCCCTACTTTCCCTGTAAATATGAATCTGTTGCTATGTTTAGTTTCTGAGAAAATACGTAAAATAAGTTAGCAGCCGAAAATGGAAAAAACTGAAACTGCAGTGCGAGTAATGCTTCTAATGGCAAACTATAGCTCTAGTAGTCCCCTACTTACCCTGTAAATATAAATCTGTTGCTATGTTTAGTTTCCGAGAAAATACGTAAAATAAGTTAGCAGCCGAAAATGAAAAAAACTGAAACTGCAGTGCGAGTAATGCTTCTAATGGCAAACTATAGCTCTAGTAGTCCCCTACTTACCCTGTAAATATGAATCTGTTGCTATGTTTAGTTTCTGAGAAAATACGTAAAATAAGTTAGCAGCCGAAAATGGAAAAAACTGAAACTGCAGTGCGAGTAATGCTTCTAATGGCAAACTATAGCTCTAGTAGTCCCCTACTTACCCTGTAAATATAAATCTGTTGCTATGTTTAGTTTCCGAGAAAATACGTAAAATAAGTTAGCAGCCGAAAATGAAAAAAACTGAAACTGCAGTGCGAGTAATGCTTCTAATGGCAAACTATATCTCTAGTAGTCCCCTACTTACCCTGTAAATATGAATCTGTTGCTATGTTTAGTTTCTGAGAAAATACGTAAAATAAGTTAGCAGCCGAAAATGGAAAAAACTGAAACTGCAGTGCGAGTAATGCTTCTAATGGCAAACTATAGCTCTAGTAGTCCCCTACTTACCCTGTAAATATAACTCTGTTGCTACGTTTAGTTTCCGAGAAAATACGTAAAATAAGTTAGCAGCCGAAAATGAAAAAAACTGAAACTGCAGTGCGAGTAATGCTTTTAATGGCAAACTATAGCTCTAGTAGTCCCCTACTTACCCTGTTAATATAAATCTGTTGCTATGTTTAGTTTCCGAGAAAATACGTAAAATAAGTTAGCAGCCGAAAATGAAAAAAACTGAAACTGCAGTGCGAGTAATGCTTCTAATGGCAAACTATAGCTCTAGTAGTCCCCTACTTACCCTGTAAATATGAATCTGTTGCTATGTTTAGTTTCTGAGAAAATACGTAAAATAAGTTAGCAGCCGAAAATGGAAAAAACTGAAACTGCATTGCGAGTAATGCCACTAATGGCAAACAGTTTGCAATTGAAAGCTACTGAATATAAATTTAAGTAATCCTAATACTTATCCATTGCCATACTTATGATTTGTGAGTATATGTATAATATTCTCCATTTGATTTATCCGACGCCACTGCCCATTCGGAAATGTTCGGTATTTTGGCTGCTAACTTTTTTCTGCCAACTTCACACCAGTATACACCTTAATATTAAGACAAAAAAGAACACAGTGTCATCAGTAAACTGTTTATTAAGTGGAAAATAAATTTCAGCTTAACTTAACGTAAAGTTTATCTATTTTTAACGATTTAATTTAAAACCCCTTTTTTATTTTTTTACTTTCAGACACAATCTAGGTTTTGAAAAATACGTATTTTATGAAGTTACCATATACAGGGTCAAAAACAAATGAACTTTGCATCACATGCGACCAAATTTTAATAGCCAAATTTTGATTTTGTAGAAAAACACACATTTAATATGACGCTACTTTAAAGAAAATGTATCTGAAATAAAGCATTGCCAAAACTAAGAAGTTTTATGTAGGTTGCGTTGAGTCTTATTTTGCAACAGTGGTGCAATTTACAAAATATAGGTAAAAAATCAAAATTATCTTATCTAGCTGAAATTTTGCATGTGGGCTAGAAACTGCATTTAAAAAAACTTTTTCTAATAACTTTTTTCGATATTTTCAGAAATAACCCCACTTTTGAATTATTTTTGAAAAAAAATTAAAACTTGACAGATAATGCGAATCACGTGACTACTATTTTTTTGCTTAATTTTCATCTTGATCGAAGCAGAACTTGATGCAAAAGTCAAATTTTGAATAAAGCTATTAATAAAAAAAAATCCCATATGATGCGGACTTTACTGGTGACACTGTATACAGTAAAAACAAAACAATTTTAAAATTCATGTTGTACCGATAGAACGACTCCGACGACTTTCAAAATTATTTTTTTTTTTTAATTTCAACCAATCATATGGGGATATGTGGGAAATCTCCCGGATATGAAAAAAACACGTAAAAAGAATACTACAAGTTCATATAAACTTCTTTCGTATCGGCCTCCTCTTCGGAGATATGGGCTCCCAAAGAGCTCCCATGGAATTAAGTTTTGGACACATAATTATTAAACCAACAGGTATATTTTAATTTTTTTTTCATATGATCTATACCAGGTAAGACCCTTCAAATTACTATCCCAGAAAGTGTTGCGAATTACTCACAGCTGCAGGGACGGACTAGCTGTGACACTAATGTGCCCATTATTTTTTCGCCCTGTATGATAAAAACTTTGGACAAGGTTTTTTACTTACCTTACATATAAATACCATATTGACTAAAAATTAAGTACTCTTCATTCATGTCGCTAATCCTAACCGTTTTCAGAAAAACGTCATTTTTAACATATTTACATAATGTATAATATTTAGCGTATTTCAATAAAAGATCTTTGTTCCTATAAATTATAAATGTTCGCAATAAAATGACGTTTTTTCGAAAACGGTTAGGATTAGCGACATGAATGAAGAGTACTTAATTTTTAGTCAATAGTTAAAGGTATGTAAAAAACGTTGTCCAAAGTTTTTATCATACAGGGCGAAAAAAATGGGCACATTAGTGTCACAGCTAGTCCGTCCCTGCAGCTGTGAGTAATTCGCAACACTTTCTGGGATAGTAATTTAAAGGGTCTTGCCTGGTATACATCATATGAAAAAAAAAATTGAAATATACCTGTTGGTTTAATAATTATGTGTCATGGGAGCTCGTTGGGAGCATGGGAGCCCATATCTCCGAAGAGGAGGCCGATATGAAAAAAGTTTATATGAACTTGTAGTATTCTTTTCACGTGTTTTTTTCATATCCGGGAGATTTTCCACATTTTCCCGGACACCCTGTATATGTATATATTATTCAACCCTGTCCTGATTACCAACAACCACATTCTCCGTACAATAACACTAATGCCACAGAGTATAACAAAATAAATAATAAATCAAAATTCATTTCATAATATTACTCATATAAGTAGGTATACCAAACAAGACAAAAAACAAATCTATGTTTATGTTATGATAATTTTAGTTTAACATTTTTAAAAAATAATGCTTTATTTGTTGGCATCAAAATTTTTAATATATTATAGGTACCTACTAATTTGAAAACTATGAGTTTTTTGACATTTAAAAGAAAATTAAAATCATGGATTATGCAAAATTATATAAAGGTAAGCCAACTTATATATAGGTAATATAATAATAATACTAAATATTACCAATTTTATATTATAATTTCTCCCTTATTTATAATTTTTTTTTTGGCTAAATATTTTTGAATTACTTACTTAGATATAAGTATTCTAAATATATTTATGACGTGATTAAAATTATTAATATAAATGGGTGCAGGTATATTTTTTCATTACAAAATTTGACAGATTTGTTAATCTATGGTTTTGTAATGATGGTCTAGTGGTTAGCGCTACAGCCTTACAGATCGTAGGCCCGAGTTCCATTCCCGGTGCCGGCAACGTCGATGTTAAATTTGGAATTTGGTTTAAGAGGTGGCGCCGTCTTTCGGAAGAGACGTTAAACTGTGGGCCCCGTGTCATGGATGTTGGCACGTTAAAGAACCCTACCCTCGACAAAGAGGGATTCGGCAAAATTACCAGATAGTGTGTGACAAATTCCCTGGCGTCGGTGATTGGCCTCGTTGCGGAAAAAGGCCGACGTAAAATAAATAAATAAAAAAAAAAAAAAAAAAAAAAAAAAAAAAAAAAAAAGTAATGATGCTTTCATTGAATTTATTTTTATTAAAAAAAAAACAATGTTATTGATTTTTAAAAACCTGCAAATAAATAAATAAATAAATAAACTCTGCGTTTGGATTAAGATTATTTATATTTTTGTGAAATTGGGCAGTGCCCGTGAATAAATAAATAAACAGGCTTAACTAAACTGGTCAACAAAAAGATCGTACCATTCAATTTTTAGACATATTTTCAAATTGCTGTAACTTTTTTAAAAATTGACATTTTTTAATGTAGTTTCCAAATTTGGAAAGCGCCATTTTTCTACTTTAACCTTTATTTGATTTATTTTTGGTAGAATCAATATTATTATGATACACAGGGCAATCAATAGAGTGCTGCAAAAAAACACAAAATTTTAGTGTGTGCCATTTCAGTGGTGATTTTTTTTGGTCGTTACAATATGGGTTTTTACCAAGGTATAGTATCAATATCTCTAGACGCTTTTGCCAGTTTTTGGATTAAGGACCTCTGGCTTTAGATAGGCCAATAAACATCAAATTTTGGTAATCATTTCTTTAAAACGCTATAACTGGAAAACGGATTGATGGATTTCAACGAGTTTTTCACATTCAAAAAGCCCATTTCATGGAGATGTTTTATGACCTACGTATTTTACGAAAGGTGAGAATTTTATTAATATACGGGGTAATCAACAAAGTCATCATTAAAAAAATTATAAATGTTTATTTGCGCGCCATTTGGCCAGCAAAGTGGTTCACTTATAAACAATATTAACAACATTAATGGTAGCAAATAAAATTGATTAAATTTTTACAAAAAAAATACTTAATAACAAATAAAATGAATAGTGAGTAGGTCCACCGTGAACCCTTAGAACTTCCATTGCTCTTCTTGGCATATGCTACCCACCAAGTTTGCAAGGAAGTACTGGGGAATAGCGTTCCATTCCTCTCTTATTGCATTTGCCAATTCGTTCAAGTTGTTAAAATTATGCTCTCCGTCATTCAATCTTAGTTTCATCCAACTCCATACATGTTCTATCACATTCATATCTGGTGATCTTGCAGGCCAATTTATCCTTTGGATATTGTTATCCCTTAAGACGTCTTAGACGATTCTGGCTCTATGTGGTCGAGCGTTATTGTCATCTACTAAGACAAAATCGTCACCAAAGTATTGTGCAAAAGGAATAACAATATCCCTAATGCACAGTTCTCGATACCTTTCACCATTCATCGATTCTCCTATCAAAATAACCAAATCCGTTTTCTCGTTCAACATCACACCACCCCAAACAAGAACTCCTCCACCTTTAAATGATTCTCTTGCCTTGCATCCATATTTTCTTCCAGATATCGTTCATTTCTTGCTCTCCAGATTAAAATTCTTTCATCACTTTTCATACAAATTAAACCTACTTTCATCCGTAAATATGCATCTACTCCATTCTGCTATCCCCCAGTTAGCAGATGATCTGCACCCCACCGCCTTCTTGCAGCTCTGTGACTGTGAGTAGCCAGCAAAGCTGATGGGCAAGCAGCACGACTGCGCGTCTGAGCCGTCTCCTTATCGTTTGCGTGGATACCATTATTATTATTATTATTATTATGCCAGTTGCTGCTTGGAAGCTTCGGCAATTTTTCGTAGCATTTAGGGTCCTACATCTGCGATTAACGTTTTGCATTATTGCATTATTAGACGATCTTGCCTGGCTGTTGTTTTTCTGGCTCGTCCGCAGCGACCTTCTTGGCGGTAATTTGGACTACCAGGTCCCCGTGCTCTAGCTAGTGTTCGTTTTACAATAGATATTGTGGTGTTCACAATTTCTGCAATATCCTGTATAGTACGGCCTTGATGGCACAACCTGTAAAATTATTAGTTATTTTAATTCTATTTTTTAAATTTCGGTAGCCAAAAACTTACCGCACTATATTTCTCAGTTCATTTTGGCTTAGTCTTGGTATTTGTAAAAAGTAAAATTAGCTTTAAAAAGACAAACATTTTATTTTACTTAAAAATATTCTATGACAATGACATCGCTGCTATAGAAACGTATTGCTGCTATAGGTAACTTCATTGTTTAATTGACATTAACTTAGCCTTGGAAATTTATCAATTTATCGCAATCCATCAATCCGTTTTCCAGTTATAGCGTTTTAAAGCAATTATTACCAAAATTTGACGTTTATTGGCCTATCTAATCTAAAGCTGGCAAAAACGTCTAGAGATATTGATCCTATCTTGGTAAAAACCCATATTGTAACGACCAATAAAAATCACCACTGAAATGGCACACACTTAAATTTTGTGTTTTTTTGCAGCACTCTATTGATCGCCCTGTGTATCATAATAATATTGGTTCTACTAAAAATAAATGAAATACAGGTTACGGTAGAAAAATCGCGCTTTCCAAATTTGGAAACTACATTTAAAAATGTCAATTTTTAAAAAAGTTACAGCAATTTGAAAATAGGTCTAAAAATTGATGGTATACGATCTTTTTGTTGACCAGTTTAGTTGAGGCTATAGTCACAGAATATATAGCGTAGCTATATATTCTGTGCTATAGTTTTTACACTATACCAGTGTTAGTGTTCAAAATTTAAAGGTTTCATATTTTGTCGGAAACTACTTACTCAACAAATGCGAAATAGCCCAGCTTTGTACTTTAGAAAACGTAACTTAAAACTTTCGGAAAATAAGTTGCGGTTTGCGGTAAGTGACCAACTAAAACCAAAAGTGCAACGGTAAATCTTAAAAAGTCGCACACGAACAAGAGACGTCGAACAAGCAGGCACGACCCCGAAAACATTCATTAGTACAAGAAGTGTCACCTGATAAAAGAGCAGCCGTGTATGGCCGTGTCGGCGAAGAGGTCCCAGTAAATCTCCGACCAGTTTGGGTAGGCGGAGGACATCTACACACTTTAACACCTTGTTATACTTGTTTGTCTGCCTACTCGACTATGGAATATTTTCTAAATCTAGGACTATAAGCTAGAATGGTTCAGAGATTTTAGACACCAATAAATTTTTAGGAGAAAAATAGATCTAGTAATCTGGTTACTTTCTTTTTACTTGAATCTAAAAAGTAAAAACCAATGGTGGGATTCGGAAAACGATTTTACGTCGCTAAAGTTATGGCGTGTTTAGAACGATTTTGATACCTACATATGTGTCAGTTACATTCATTGTGCCCAGTTTTTTAATCAGCTCTGCTAAGTTCTATAAATGTGGTTATAATCAATTTTTCCCTGCGACGCTTTTTTCTTATCTCCTCAACTTCTTGATAAGAAATCGTTACCGCAAGTAGATACAATTTATATAATGTTACTTCTTGATAGTTAAACAGGACTGCACTAGGCAACTTTAAACCCCTCCACCTCGCGTGTCCAAAAATATTTATCTCGATTATTGTACGCTAAAATTATGTATATTGTAGAGAATTCCGCAAGTATGACTTCGCTGACTGGAATAAGACATATATCAGGTATCAGTTTCTCTAGACTCTAGACAAATTTTCAATATTATGCTGTAATATTTGATGAATTATTCTTTTTATCGCTTGTTAATAAGCCAATTCCTGTAGCATTTCTTTTTTAAATTTAAACTCTTCCCTTGTAGGATAAGATTGCCTCTCCCGTCTCTTGACTGAGCTAATAAGTCAATACTTTTAAAAGAAACTCATTCACCGCTTGATCTTAGCAGCGACTGCACGTCACGCCAGTTTTTAAAAAGGATCAGATTTGTGCCCAAACTCCTTGGGTGAGATTACAGAAAATGCATACCTGCAACTTTGCAGATCTGCAAATATGGCGGACTTGCAGACGCAAGATAATTTGCAGAAATTTGACATTCCAAAAACTATTTGCAAATCCGCCATTTTTACCGCAGTTTAACCTTTTTACTACTTCTGGTTTATTGATATCGACTGCCAAATAAGTAAAGTATGCCCAAATCCAAGACAATAATTAATTAATTAAACTTAAATCTCAATGTTCCCTTGTTTTCTTTATATAAAAACGGATATACTTTGTAAATAACCACCATATCCGTCAAAACCCCAAAATATAGGTTAATTTTTAATAAATTTTATACATTCTGCAATCTGCAAATTCTGCAACCTTCTGCAAATTTGCAGACGCAAAGTATGATAAACGTTTTCTGGAATTCCATTTCTATCATTTGCATCTGCAAACTGATACTTGCATCTGCAGACGTCAGATGCAGAGCTTCTGTAATCTCACCCCTTAAAAATAATTTAAAACGCGTCCCTTGTTCTTCTTTTAAAACAGCATATTAAGTACTTATAGCCAAGTAAAAATATTTGTTTAGCTAAGTTGTACGGAACGCTTCGCGAACAACCTCGTATAATCCCATGAGAAATGTAGAGTGGCATACTTGACCGCGGCCATGGGGGGAGGAAAAATCTTTGCTGTGCTAAGGCTAAGTAAAACTTTTAAAAGGAATGCCTAATTTAGCCGTTGGCTTTGCTTTGATGTTTAAAAGTAACTAAAAGGAACTCGGCCATCGACTGACAGGTTTGTCACTTTTAGAAATTTACTAATTTACTTCACTTCACTTCTAACCTTATTTTTTATAATAATATACAAGGACATTCTCTCATCTTTTTTAAGATAAAATGGCCAATGTATAGTTGCACTTTCCGGCGGCTTTAGTTAATTGTAACTAATTGGAGTTTTAGAAATAAAGTTCATTTTAGCCGTTAGTACCTAACTCATTTTTATTACTAAAATGTAAGAAACATTAAATAACAAATTTGTTATCTGAAATCCAATGTCTCTATAGTTTTAAATTCAAATAAAACTTTAAAAAACATATTTCCGATGAGTTTAGTTTAATATGACCCAAGCAGCATTTTTCTGACTTCCAACTAATTTTTTACCAACCCCGACGTTGCAATGTGTCCATATAGTAGTCAGCATTTATACAGGATGTAAACCGGCGTCAAACCAACGTCGTTTCAACGTTGTTTAGCTGTTACCAGAAATCTGGAGGCGGATCGACGATTTCACAACTCATCAAGTGCAACAAGTTTGATACTGGGTGCATGCACAACGTTGTACCGCCGTCGGAGATGACTACTATCTAAAAGTTGCCTATAGTCCTAGAACACAACTTTGGTATGACGTTGGTATTGGTATTTTTTTACTACTTTATATTTTGACATATGTAAGTAGGTACAAGATCGTTAAGGTTTTACCTGAAAGTGATATTAGGGCGTCTTATGTTTTCTTATTTGTAAATTTGATATAACAGCTTTCGCCTAGTCGGCCCTTTAAATATTCAGCTACTTTTTATAGAAGATACAAAGGCACAAAAATAAAAAGTTTAAAAGCAGTACCTGGAACAGCACATTATCATACAATACATCAGATGAAGCCGGTCCATCTACATCTCGCCAGCACACGTACCCCATCTGATGATTACAACACCGATAGTGATCCAGAAATGTGGCTAACAGAAAACAACTCTGAAAATGACGCGTTGCAACGTTTGTAAACGAACCGAATGTTGATGACAAAAATAAATAAATAACATGTAAGAGACAACTCGCGAAGCTGTCGAAAAATGACAGCATAGGCAACTGTTTTACCGATCGGAAAGACGGTTGCGATATAAAAACAGTGCATTCTTTTCGACAACCGGTCGGCGATGGTATAAATATACGTAGTATCTCCAACCGAAGTTGAAAAGAGTAAAATGTGGGTAAAATTTTTGTAAGGTATGGACAGAAGTAGTACATTTAGTTAAACTAGTTGCAATTTTACGGCAAAAAAGGAGTGTTTTAGTCATTTTCCCGACGCCTCCATTTTTAGCAGTTTACAATAGGGCTATGACGGCATCCATTTTGCTGCAATTCCTTTTTCGTTACAAATTTACTTTTTTTTTCGCAAAAACACAATAAAATACCCTAAAATAATTTTTTAAAACAAATATATGTATGTTTCGCATTTTTACGACAAAATATATTAATAAGTAAAAAATTTGGTATGATGAATAAAAACTAATATTTTTTATTAGCTTATTCTATTTGTGTCCCCTTTTATTTTTAAAGCTCTCATATGCATCTTTATCAAAAAACTGGATTGCGTTTAGTATTTAGACCCAGAGATGGCCCGAAAACTAATTTCGAAATATCTAGTTATCAAAAAGATATAGCACTCCATTTATTAAGTTTGCGCCATTCTTGTAAGCCATATTAGAAGTACTCCAATAACAGGTATTTTATTTTCACCAAACTATCTACAACAAGAAAGTTTAGTGTAAACAATTGGCGCATATCCTACCAGGTTTGCCCTAACTAGGTGAATCATAGTCGATAATACCAACGTTGTCACGACTCCAAGGTTGGTCAATTTAATTGAACTATACTATGTAGTCGGACCCGACGTCGTAGCGACCCAAATTTGTGTGACCGATTTGGTGCAAATGTGGGTCGTGGCGAAGTCGATTGGACGTCGCGCTCCAACGTCGGGTCATTTAAAGCAACGTTGTAACAACGTCGGATTGTTGCTTGGGGACGCACTGTATTTTTACAATAGAAGTTGATTTTACTTGTTTGTGACTAAGGTTTATTACTAAAATTTCAGGAACAATAAAAACATTAATTCGTTTTCAACTATAACATCTGAAATTACACGTCTACATAGTTTTAAATCAAACTTAAAAAACATATTTCTGATGAGTTTAGTTAAATTTTTGATGTGTCTCTTTTAGCCCCGGTGTTTGATATGATATGTAAAGCAAATTGGTTAGTATCAATAAAAATTATAAGTCAGCAACAAAATGTATTTTGATTTTATTCTGAGTGACTTTTGCCAATAGATATAAAGCACTTAATGTTTGACAGAAAAATTATCACTTATTAATTTCATTAAGTTAATAGGAACTAACAAAATTATCGCGATAATCTCCCGTTGCTATAAGCAATGTAAACGTAAAAGGAGCCTTTTAATTGGTTGAAAATAAATTTATGTTTTTT
The DNA here is from genome assembly GCA_963969555.1 of Polydrusus pterygomalis. Taxonomy (NCBI): domain Eukaryota; kingdom Metazoa; phylum Arthropoda; class Insecta; order Coleoptera; family Curculionidae; genus Polydrusus; species Polydrusus pterygomalis. The sequence continues at coordinate 49,217,981 of OZ018378.1, forward strand.
TTTCTAGAATATTATCGCTCCTTACCGTCTATCCAATAAGGTAAGAGTAGCTAACATAAATAAAATTGTAATCTTTGCGAAAAATGTTTTTTACAGACCATATTATGTTTGTTAATATGCAGAATGCCTCCAACCAGTTTGGGTGGCAAAGCGGGCTCCCAAAGAAGCGGAAAGGGATATTAAAACCAGCTTTTTAGATAAAAAAGATTCGGTTTAATTTATTGCTTTTTAAATTTATTTTTCGTTAAAAAATAACCTGGTTCAGCACTTATCTAAAAAAACAAAATATTAAATAAAAATATCTGACACATAACCTCCAAGTTCGATTTTAATTAAATTGCGTATTAGGAAAATTAAATAAATTATTACCAATATACAGCGGTCTTATAAAGAAACGGATTAGACTTTTATACAGTGTGTCCACGGATAGAGTTTGGAAGAGGAAAAACTTTTTATTAGTAAGTATATGTATAGAAGAAAAAGACATTCTTTATAACGTTTGCTTGTGCTGAAACTACAATTTCGAATATCAGACTTACGATTACTGTACAGGGTTAGTCAAAAACAACATTTTTTCATTTTATGATTTTTTTTTATTTAATGAATTTTGCTTGTGCTGAAACTACAAATTTCAAATATCACATTTGCGATTACTATAGGGTCAATCGGGGGAAATGTAAACTAGGGGTAAATGAAAACAGCCCTAACTCTATATTCAAACATCCCGCTTTTTTTTTCTGAAGTATGCCTATTAGTTGTAGTGGCAACACTGCTAGAAGCTTATCATAATTTGTGAGCGGCGGTGAGCGTTTAACGTGACGGTAAGTCGATTTAAACTATTTATTACAATACAATTTGACACACAGTTTTGTCGAGGCAAACAAATGATTTTTTTCCGTTTTAAAATATGTTAATATTGTTAGTCTTTATATGTATTATGGTAAATAAATGGTATGGTTGCACGTTTTTTTTTTGAGGTTAGGTCAATAATATTTCTGGGATGAAAACTGCGAGGTGTTTCTATGTACCCCATTCATCATACCGCGGTGGGGTTAATGAAAACACATGTTTGGGGTTAATAAAAACTTACTTACTTTTGACCGAATATTAGCTAATGTACCTAAAACCAGCAAATATTACGCGAGATCGACATTTTTTCATATTTTAGAGTACCGTTGTTGTTAAGGACCTATTTTTATATGTTTATGACGATTTTTTTTTAATATGGCCAAAACGGAAATACAACTGTCCTTCCTGCTTGTTCAAAAAGTCGAGAATTCATATAAAAGCCCAAGCTATTATTTATATAAATAAACTAATTTAGTTTTCAATAAAAAGGACACTTAGAGTACAAAATAAAAGAAATAACCCGATAATTTTCTCAAAAAAATAGCCTTCTTGTCCACTTCCGCACCTGTCCTACGTAGCAACTGCTAAATTGGATACAATTTAATTGTTTGATCAAAATACAATTATAATAAAAACAATATATCATAGATTTGGTTATTCTTTCTACTAAAATATTCAATGACATAACCGAGATAACCCGCAATAGTCTTTGCACTATTAGCTTTCTAGGACTGTCACCTCGGAAAAATGTCCATTCCGCACCTACGAAATCCACACATTAAGACAGCGTCAGTTTGGTATCAGTGCGTTTTTATCATTTCTGGTTTTGTTATAGTGTTGTGCGCCGCTTAAAGATATTGGTAAGTACCCGTTTTTTGATATATATTGGCAAAACAGTTAATTAAAAAAGAAAGTAAAAAATGCTCACTTTCTTGCGTGTCCTCTCTGCACCGCAGTTTGCGTTTACGTTACGTATTTCTTTTAGAAAAATAGATTATGGTATGGTGCATTTTTAGGTCGGCAAAACATAACCTAAGAATAATTCGAATCAGCGTTGCCAGATTTTGTGAATAAATTAAAAAGTCAAAAAATGTCCATTCGGCACCGTCCGTTCCGCGCCTGTTTTACGTTGGTGCGGATTGGACAGTTAGGTGCGGATTTGACATAAATAAGTATTTATCGGTGTTGGTTAATGGTAATGTTGTCTTTTTTTAGTTCTTATTTGAAATTTACATTTTGGTTTTAAATAAATAGTTCTTTACCTTATTTTTATATGGATTTAATCGAATTTAATCATATGTCCAATCCGCACCTTAAGTGTCAAGTCCGCACCTTTTGTAAAAACGGTTAAAAAAAAATTGAAGCACCCAAATTAATATTTTTAGTCTATTTTTTTTAAAGACTCAAAACGTTCTTTAATTTTAATTTCCTTAAAATATTCTAGGGTCATTTACCGATGAAAAATATATCCCAAAATATTATTTTTATATTTGGGTCAATAAATTTTCCTCTTGGTTTTTTTCAAGATATTATTTTATTCACACAAGATATATTTTTTGAAGATCTGGACGTCTATTCTCCAATTTAAGAGAAGTGAACGCTCTCTCGCGAGAAGGGACAATTCACATCATATGCTCACATCGTATGGAAATGAATAGTAATTTTAAGTTTCAAGAATACAGTTTAAACATTTTTAAGAGAAAAAGTAATCACTTCTCTTGAAATGATCATTCGCCTATTTCGAGAATAGACGTCCTGTTGTAATTTAAGTTTTGTTAATATATAAGCCATAATTTATTCTTACTTTTTAGCATAAAAAATTGCCTTGGTTTTTAAGGTGCGGAATGGACAAAATTATCGACCTTTTTGAGCAAAATAGCGTTTTGAGACCTTATTTTACAAAAAGTTGTTGATTTTATTCCCGAATTTCTATCCTCACACCTTTGCTAAGTAAGGCAAATAACAAAAATATTAATATCTAAACTTAAAAAAATTAGAGTATAAAAAATGGTTTTGGCCATATTAAAAAAAAATCGTCTTATCACTAAAATACTCAAAATGCACTGAAGTTCCCTTACGTTTTATTCACATTTATTCCTCAAGTTAAGGAGCTATTTTTTGTGTTCTTTTTTGTACTTTTCATAAATAAACTGTTCTTATTAAAAATTTTTTTTATCATCACTACCGAAGAAGGTATGTATAATAAATGTTTTCACTTAACCCGCAGTGAATTTGACTGATATTTATGGCGAAAACCACGTTGTTTTCATTTACCCCAATATCATGGGTAAATGGAAATATACGTGACCGGCAAAGAGTTCGCAACATATGGGAAAAATTTTTATTAGCGGAATATTGAAAAATCTTTTTTGGGGGATTGGATGTGCATGTCCCATAACCTTAAAATCGATTTTGACATACGTCACGTGACCAATGGTATGGCGGGAAAGTTGAAAAAACCAATATGAAATCATCATAAATCAGATAAGTTGATGAGATATCGAAAAAATTCCAAGTATAAAAAGTGTTTAGAACTCCATTAGAACCTTATAACAATGTTTGGGATATCTACTTAAAAAAACATAAAATCGAATATTTTTGTAAATATTTTTTTACCGAATTAAAAATTTCCATATTTTTCCTTTCTTAAAGCTTCATTAAAGTAAAACTGAAATCTGGTGACCACAACTAGAAATATTCTTTTGTTTTTCTGACAATTCGGAGCAATAATTAAAAAAATTCGTTTAAGGATACCAGCTGTTGCAATAGTCTATTTCTAATAACCTTATCGATATTTTTTATATCGAAATATTCTATTATGTTAAGAAATCCTTAAATTCATTAATCCAAAGAAAATTTTATTTATAACCGTAAAAAATAATTTTGAATTTCGCAGAAATCTTTAAAAAAAATCTAAAAATTAATAAAAATTTAAATTATTTTTTACGGTTATAAATAAAATTTGCTTTGGATTAATGAATTTAAGGATTTCTTAACATAATAGAATATTTCGATATAAAAAATATCGATAAGGTTATTAGAAATAGACTATTGCAACAGCTGGTATCCAAGTGTAAACGAATTTTTTGAATTATTGCTCCAAATTGTCAGAAAAACAAAAGAATATTTCTAGTTGTGGTCACCAGATGTCAGTTTTACTTTAATGAAGCTTTAAGAAAGGAAAAATATGGAAATTTTTAATTCGGTAAAAAAATATTTACAAAAATATTCGATTTTATATTTTTTTAAGTAGATATCCCAAACATTGTATTCAAGGTTCTAATGGAATTTTAAACACTTTTTATTCTTGGAATTTTTTCGATATCTCATCAACTTATCTGATTTATGATGATTTCATATTGGTTTTTTCAACTTTCCCGCCATACCATTGGTCACGTGACGTATGTCAAAATCGATTTTAAGGTTATGGGACATGCACATCCAATCCCCTAAAAAAGATTTTTCAATATTCCGCTAATAAAGATTTTTCCCATATGTTGCGAACTCTTTGCCGGTCACTGTACTATATGGGGCAAATGAAAACACTGAAAAAATTTTTTTCTACTACTTTAACTCAAATTTTCATGTTTTGCTGGGTACATTCTAACAAACCAAGTTGCAAAGTAACCGTCAAGCCCAGGAAAACTTTAAAATTTTCATTTATACCTTTTCTACATAATTAAAAAAAAAAGTTTGCAAAAATCGTTTCCATATCCCCCGATTGACCCTACAGGGTTCGTCAGAAACAACATTTTTAGTTTTTTTTTTCAATTCTATTAAAGATTCTATTAACCTTTATAAACCCGTGGTCAAAAACTTACATTAAATACCGAGTGGGGTCCAAATAATTATTAATTATTATTTTTTTAATGTTATAATTAGGGAATATTAAAAATAAAACACATTCTACTTATAAGAAAATATATTTTTTACATAAAAAAGTTGTCAGCATTGATAAATGAGTAAACACATTTTGAAAAAATAATATGAAATGATTAGAAATAATAAAAACAGCTGGACCCCAAGCAACAAAACTCTCTATTAATTAGTTACAATAGAAAGCAATTTATTCAAAATTTGGTATACCAATTGTAAGTATATTTAAGAAACATACCTATAGTTCGGAGGAAATTAAGTAAAAAAATTATTTTAGAAAATATACCCAAAAATTCATGTCTGGGGTACAGCTGTACCCCGCTTGGGTTTATGAAGGTTAAGGAATTTATATATACAAATTTTTAGACCTCCACCAGTTTTAGTAAAGACATACAGAAATAGCTATAAAAATTTCAACCCCGTTTTTTTGAAGTTCCGGTGTAAAAGTAAATATTTTTTCTTATGAAGCTCTATTTTACAAACCTTTGATGTGGCGCCCGCGTGCGGTGCACACATATTGAACACGCGGTTGCAGGGGCCCTGTGCTGGGGTTTAGAGGTGTGTCGTTCGCGAACGATTCGTTAAAAAAAAAAGAATCACTTCACTGAATTGAAAGAATTAATTCATCGTTCCAAAAAGATTCGATTCTTTTTTGATTCACCAATTCACTCGTTCATTTCGTTCATCGTTCACTCATTCATTTGGTTCACTGATACCCAAAATTGAAAGTACAGGACAGTAAATCATCACAGTTTAATTACGTACGGAGTACAAAATAAAAAATGAAAAGGTCGACGGAGTACAGTTCGAGAAAAACGCAGACAAATATATATAGGATGAGATTGCTCTTGGGAACGAATCTTTTTACCTGAATGATCAAATGATCGAACTTCCCAAATCTGCCGAAGTATCAAAAAAAAAAAGAAAAAAAAGGTCGACAGAGAAAAGTTATAGGATGAGATCGATTCATCACTTTCGATTTATTTTAAAAGGAAAAGAATCATTTGAGAACGAATCTTTTTACCTGAATGATCGAATGATCGAACTTCCTACATCTGCCGAAGTGCAAAAAAAAAAAAGAAAAAAAAAGGTCGACAGAGAAAAGTTATAGGATGAGATCGATTCATCACTTTCGATTTATTTTAAGGGGTAGAATTTCAATCTTCGCCAATAAAAAAATTAACACGTACCTATATACCCCAGAAAAATTTCGTCGCTGCATAAACGTTGCTGATAAACATTGCTAACTTCACACATATCAAGAAATCTACAAAGAAAACGTAAAACACAACAACAAAAATGGCGCCGAGCCGGTTCTGGAGTGTACAAACGCATATTTTTTCACCCATAAAACTTTACTTTTGTTTGCACACGAGCTAATCAGTACGGATCTAAAGGTAAATGTCTATAAAAAGTATATATACAACACTTTTATAGTCGAGGACTTACTTCTTATTTTTAAGTTGTATTCACAACAGGTTCATAACGCATAGAAAATTCAAAATTTATCAAATTGCTACAAGTACATCTCGACAGTGTAAAAACAAAGGTGGTACACACGTAGTGGGAACCCCATTTTAGGAAGTTATCCAGTAAGTACTTAAATGAATTTAAGTAATGTGGACTTTCCTTATACCTAGTTTCCTACTTTTCAATATAAAATATCGGCTTAGACCTTATTATCCAACCGTATGCAACTTAATATTCACTTAAAAGTGCAGCAGAATCCTCTTCCCATTATTATTCAAAATATTAGAGATACCGTACAAGCCCGAGAGATGTCGACAGACGATCATTACATATTCGACTAGAGTACTACTACAGTACAAAAACGATTCTTCTTAGTTTATATGTTGTAAAAGAGATGTCGCTCATTTTAAATAATATTTGTAGGTATTAGGTAGGTTGGTACCTATTTTACGTAGAAGAGTAGTCTTATCTCTTACCAGTTCACTGTTATTTACTCTCTCGTTCAGCAATTTGAATTCGGATATAGATATACAAGGGCTGTTTCAAAATAACATTTATACAATGTTTCTAATTCTTAAAATTTTATATCCAAGTAACAGTTAATATGTATCATCTAATTAAACAATATTTGTCAATTTTGTGATATGGCAGCAGGGAAAATTATTAATACCGCTCTATCGCCATATTGATAACACTAATCTTATCAGTAGATGAGTAATCCTTTTGCCAAATTTCATGGCGGGTTATAGATTTTGGGCGTGAATATAGGTTGGTTGGAGTTGATTCAGAAGTTATAAATCCTCAAGAATAATGGAGGTTTTTAATATATCCATATTTATTTTTATTTTTACCATTTTTCTAAACTCATGTTCTGCACAAACTTCAAGTAAGTGTTTTGAAATTTTTTTTATTTTATTGTAAATGTGCTTACAAGTTTCATTCGTTAGATTTTTCGTGAAACATAATTCTATTTATAGGATTTATTTCATGTTTTCGGTAATATTGGGGGTAAATTTGCTTTACAATATTTTATATACTACATTGGAGTAGGTATTAGGGACTAGGGAGGTATAATTTCTTAACCATCTAAACATTGTTTATAAAATAATGGTTAAACAAATAATACTTTACTCTATAATATATACTTCTCCGGGTCTCTTCTCTTGACTATATTTACAAGTAGGTTGTTCGCTGAATTACAAATTAAAAAAACGGATATTTTTCTGTTGGTATAACATCACCAAATCACCATTATTAATACCTTCCCCAAAAATTGTATAAATAATACTTTTAGCTGACGGAAATTATATTTTAAAGATTAATTATTTGGCATCAATCTATAATTCATCTATTTAAAGGTAATGTTTGTCCGGAAATGTTCCCCCATCACTAAATAACTTATGTTGAATTGCACAAAGATATTTAACAATGATTAATTATCCAGGCTGATACATGACTGTGACATAAATGGCATTGGCAGATATTATTTAGTCACAATCAAAGGTGAATAATTAATAAAAAAAAAAGAATTAAGGTAACCGAGTCACTTTGACTGTGGGAAAATCGTTTCTGCCAATGTCATTTATGTTAGTTAATTATGATTGTAATTTTTGTGCAACCCGACATAAGAGGGTGAAAATTTGGTATGGGGGTTAAAATTAGAACCTTACAGTAGGGAAAATTCGGCAAATTTTCAATCCTCAAACGAGTTATAGAATAGATTATTAATTCTGTAAAATATTTCTTGACGAGATGGTGAAGGTTCCTCCTCGCCTGATTTTAGTACAGGATTTTCTAATTTTTCATGCAACAAAACAGCAAATGTCTGTGTTGAAGTTTGTCCTCGTGACTAGCTATTTTGTTTTACCATTTCATTTCATTTAAAAACATCTTTATTGTGCAAAATAATTTTACATGTCATGTTAGATTACATAATATAATACACTTGATTATATAATCAAGGACATGCACCAGGCAACGCTGGGTGGCTGATGTTAGCCTTTGGTAAGCTAATCACGGCTCGGAATTTAGTGTTTTACCATTGTCCTTAGCTACAACAAAAATAATTTTTCTCGTTAGAAACACAAAGGCAATGAGAACCAGTCATGACCACAGCCCATTTTTTCATTTTACGGAAGTAGTCCATTATTTTAGGGTGGAGCTGTTGAGATATGGGGAAAAAACTCACAGTCATCTCCACAAATATATTATAAGTCAGTTTATTGGGGTGAACATGTTTCGGTACTAGAAAGTACCATCATCAGCACCGAAGGGCCCAAGTGCCACTTACATGAAGGAATGTACAAAATATATATATGTCGTAGGCTGATAGTGAAATCCGTCATTTCATGAAAAGCCTAGTCACTTCATGAAGCGTCGGCAGATTGTGTAAAAACATGAATTACACGATCGCGTCACTTCATGAAGAAACCTTGACGTTTCGGCGTATTATGTATGCACAATCTGCCTAATGTTAAATATCGTCACTTTATGAAATGCCACAAAAACAAGGCATATTGTGTAATTCCGTCTAAAAGGTATATTTGCAACTGGTTTGTTCGGGTTTGTCAGAGCATTTTTTTTATTTTTATAAAATAATATTAGTTGAAAAAATTTAATTAAAACAAAAATGCTCTGTGGAACAACGAACAAACCAGTTGCCAATATACCTTTTAGACGGAATTACACAATCTGCCGACTGACATGACATCGTTAGGTACTACATGAAGTGACGATATTTAAAATTAGGCAGATGTTTTTACACAATCTGCCGACGCTTCATGAAGTGACTAGGCTTTTCATGAAATGACGGATTTCACTATCAGCCTACGACATATACATAATATATTAAAACAATGAAAAGAACAAGAACATTTTGTATACTTGGACGAAGACAAAGTTAAAAAATTAAAAAAAGGTAATAAAATAAGTGTTCGAAAGGGAAATTCCTCCTTTCCTTCCCGTACATACAGGGACGTAGCTAGGAATTTTGGCGCCCCGGGCGAATAGTAGTTCTGCGCCCTACCAGACAATCTTAAAACTAAAATTAGACATCTATAAAAGTTTAAAAAATATATTAACAGCAGTGGTGACTCGTGATTTGTAAACTTGGGGGTGTACTAAAAGCCCGCTGAAGGCGAAATGCGCCGCAGGCGAAAAATTTTCAAGACCTCGCCCAAATTTGGTCAATAATGTTTAGTAAATATTTTAAAAATTTATGATTAAGTACCTACTTATTTTATTGAAAATTAAATAAGATAAAAAAATAAAAAAGGCCAATTTATTTTTCATTAGTGGGTACATTGTTTAAAAGTGAAGTCACTTCTTCTGTTTTTATTTGCAGCAAACTTATCAACAGATCAAACAGCTTCATTCAAGCTTGGAATAACGGTAATGTATTGTTTCTCAAATATTCCACATTCATAGTCGTTTTGGCATTAAAACTGTTCATTTTTATTAAAATAAGTCTTTACTACCCCAAAATAATAACAAAAATATAAAGGTAAACTCCAAATAATAAATTCATACAGCAATGAACTCAACGGCGGACATTTAATTTGTGCGAGTTTTCCTATTAGAATTGCGCTTTCCCCCACCACACCTGCTAGTACAAGATGCATAGAGAAACAGCAGAAACCCCGCCTACGTAACGCATGTGTGCGACTTATGAATTCCTACGCGCCATACGGTTGCTTTTGACAACCGGCTTGGCGAGAGCTATTACACCACGTTTCGTTCGATTGTTTGACAATACGTTAAAATAGGAGGGTTCTAACTTATATTACGGTAAGAATATAAAGAAGATAAATTTAAATGAACATTATTTTTTCTTTATGGGGTAATTCTTGTTGAAGTATGGGGGTGCACGTGCTCCTGTGCTCCTATGGAGAAACCGCCACTGATTAACAGACTTGAACTTAACATTCGTGAAAAGAAAAATTGCTTGGTCGGACTTGTGTGACTTGTCGTGGCAACTCACAATTCACGTAGCATAGTGACGCAATCGAATCGCGGCGCCTTTTCTTCAAATATCGGCGTTGCCAAATGTCAAAAGCAATCCAGCCGTAATTGCATTAGTAACATTTTTAAATTCCCGTATTTCTAATGACCATTTTGGCGCCCTGTTAATATGGCGCCCCGGGCGGTCGCCCTATTCGCCCCCCCCCCCTTGTTACGTCCCTGCGTACATAGTAAACAAAACATGGTACTTTCTAGTACCGAAACATGTACACCTCAATAAACTGACTTATAATATATTTGTAGAAATGACTGTGAGTTTTTCCCCATACATCCTATTTTGTTTAAGAATTAGAATAAAACACTCTGTAAACATATAGGTATAAGTGCAATAAAGAGAGATATAAATACCTACTACTCCTATTTCTCATATAAAACTGTGTTGTGCTTATTTTCGTCACATAAACACTGTGATGTCCAAATATATAGGAGTTTATATTTAAGGTCGGTTCTTTCGTCGAAAACCAGACAACTTTGACGGGAATAATTTTCTTATTAACTGAGTTAATTAAGTCCTGCGATACATGGATGGACTAACAAAAGTAATCCTTACAGAAATTAAGCAATCGACAACATATCATATGTATATAAATGCAAAATAGTTCTTGATTCTCCCTCGTAACTGAAAACTTTTATCAAAACTACTAGCATAGTTGCCAAATCATCCGAACTAAGACCTCACGAACTTGTATTTTGGTCGACTTCGACTTCCTCACACTACAAATTTTATGGTCATGGCGTGCGCTGTTTTAAATTTGGAAATAAATAAAAAGTACCTTTTCAAGTAGGTACCTAAATACCTATTTAAATTTAAAATTCAAGTATTTAACAAAAATAAAACAAATATTAGGAAAACCAAAGTTAAACATTATGCCAAAAATATAATGCGAATATCAAGAGGGGGGGGGGATCAACACCCCGTTCCGCCACTGCCTTAAGAGGAAATAAATTAAATAGTAGGGATGTCTTAAAAATAATTCTAACAACATTGTTTGAATATTGCTTTATGTTTAGCACTTTGGCAAGTAAGGGTAAGGAAGTTAAGTACCAGGACCAGGTACCTACCTACCAGCGTTGCCAGACGTCCCGATTTTTAAATCAAAATTAAATGTCCCTCGCGGGACAGGCTCAGTCCCGCCTTTCTGGGATAATGGCACCAGCTCTTTCAACGGTTTCCAAAAAAAGATACCAGGAATATGTTTAAACTAGTGTCTTTCATATTAAGTATCCTAACATCAAACTGCTTTCCTGAACGCGTTTTTTCCCAGATGAATTTAAAATGGTCGGATGCAAGAAATAAATGCTCCGTAAATTTACTGAAAGCAGAATTACTCATCCAGTTTAATCTACAGCTATCCTGTGAAAAGTTCTTCATCTTTATTAAAGAGAAAAAATAAACTTTAAAAGAAGTTAAATCTTTACAGAAATATCATGAATAAGTAAATTCTTATAAATAATTATTCTGTATATATTGTAATAAGTTGCAATTTGTAACATTCACTCCTCAGACTATTGTTTGAAACGCGCGCCATATTTTTCTAATGGATAAAACTTTTTTGATTTTGATTTCTGTTTTTTTATTTGTTTCTGTTTCTTATTCAGAAGACGAATAAGACTCAACTATTTAACAATAGGGTAAATCTGATTTAAAATATCATATTTTTATCAAAATACATTTTCTATGGCTATTTTTGCTATCTATTGTCACGTAAACGTAATTTAAACTCAAATAAAAATATAAATATTTAAAAACTTCTGATTAAATACGTTTTTTTACTATTATTGTCCCGCTTTCGACGAAAGAATCCCGCTTTTTTCACTCAAAAAGTTCCAAAATCCCGACTTGGCAAAAAAAATGTGGCAACGCTGCTACCTAACTACAACACGGCACGAATATAATGGATTGGACCGGTATTTCGTGAGTGGTGCAATTCCACAGAATACTTTTTTTCTGTATTCTGTGGTGTATTTCCATTCTTTCTACTTTTTTTAAACGATTAATAAAGGACAGGAATATGCTTTTTCGGTGCACCAATTGTTTTATTACGTAAATGAAAATATTTACTTACTTATGTACCTATATATAACAACACCAAAACAAAACACGATATTATAGATAAATACAAGAAATAATTTTTATCTTTTCATTTGGTCATTCTCTCTTTGCCTTTGGCTCCCGTTGTTCCAACTAAGCGAAGCGATGCACTATGCACTTTACTATTATATAGGTGAATCATCTATTGTAATTTAGGTTCAAGATCAAGAGTCAACATGTCAACAATAGTTTCAGTCTCGCTGGTCTCTCGTCTCTCTCTCTTGTCACCTGATTAGTTTAATTTCAGTTCGGTTCGTGTAAACAATCGTTCGATATAAGCTTTTTGTTCGCTTTGTGATTTTAAGGTTATGATTATAAATATAAATGAATAATCAGAATAGTAATCATGGTTCGCCTTAATTTGCTTTTGTTTGTATTTTTTGTTTATGAGCAACAGGTGTTGGGGTATCAAATACGTAAGTTTTTATTTATTTTTGTCGGTGGTTAGGAATAATTTAGCTAAAGCCAAAAATCACTGCAAACTCCAACTTTGGCAAGGGCAAGGGAGAAGCCACAGAAAAAAAAAGGGTTTATTGGAGAAGCTACTGGAAGCTGGGCTAGGGTTGCCAATTCTTCCTAATATTGCCATGTTGCCAACTTAAAAAGGGCACAGTTTGCGAAATTTCGCCTCTTGAATTGCGGAACTACATTAAAATGCGGGACACCAATATTACAGATTACAAAAGTACTTGTCTTATGCTTGCTTTATACCTCTCATTTAAGATTTAACTTAATTTAAGATTTAATTTATCATTTAAACTAAGCTAAGAAATAATTTTGTTAATTTATACCTCGAAAACGTGCCACTAAATTAAATTAAATGAAGTGCAAAAAAAAGAAGATTTTTCCAGCTGTTGTTACAACAAAATGCCAGTAGTAAAAAACAAATCGTAGTCTTCCATTACAAATCACAAGCAGTCAAAATAAATAGAGAAAAAGCACTTTATTTGTTGATAAAAATAAAAATTCCAAGTATAATTTTAGGTTATTGTCACCCATCAAAATATTCATCTTTCTTCCTGGCCAATCACGGACAGTTGTGGAGAACGATCTAACGCGATTTAGCACGATCTGGCACGATCTTTTACCTTAAGTTGAAAGTTGGTCAACTCTTAAATTAAATTAAATGATAAATTAGTTTAAATGAGAGGTATAAACGCATGCATAAGAAAATTAACTTTCAACTTTTAAATTCTTAGTTTAGCTTAAATCTTAAATTAAATGTTAAATGGGAGGTATAAAGCAGGCATTTCAGGTTACAGGATCATTTTTTACGTACGTTAAAGTAGCCTCTATAAATATTACATTAAAAAATTTAGAAAATTAGTAGACGTGATCTGATTGAAATTTTGACTCAACTTTTTAAGAAAAATATTTTAACCTTTTTGTCTCTTCCAGTTATGTTATGCCCGAAGTTAAGCTGAAATTTGATTTTCTTATTTGATTACTTACACATATTTATTATATTTTGGATTTTACTCAAATTTGATTGAAAATAGTTTCTGATGGATTACCTATATATTATAATAATATAGGGACAAAACAAAACTGTGCTGCCGTCATTTAAACGAAGGGTGAGCAAGAGCAAGTCATGATTTTTGGATACTTTGTTATGCTTACTTTATACCTCTTTAAGATTTAATTTAATTTAAGATTTAATTTAACATTTTGTGGGAATATTCTTTTTTTTTTGTTAATTTATAGGTACCTCGAAAACGTGCCACTAAATTAAATTAAATGAGGTGCAAAAAAATCCAGCTGTTAAATAAATAGTCGTCTTCCATAACAAAATCATAAGAATTTAGATCAGTCAAAATAAATATCAAAAAACCAACAGAAAAACTACGTTATTTTTTAATAAATAAACATTCCAACAATAATGTTAGGATTGTTAGGTTATTGTCACCGATCAAAATATCCTTCTTATCTTCCTGGCCAATCACGGCTAATATTAGCTTGCTTTATACCTCTCATTTAAGATTTATTTTAATTTAAGATTTAATTTAACATTTAAACTAAACTAAGAAATAATTTTGTTAATTTATACCTCGAAAACGTGCCACCAAATTAAATTAAATGAAGTGCAAAAAAATCCAGCTGTTGTTTACAACAATTATAAAGCAATAGTAAAAACAAATCGTCATCTTCCATTACAAATCACAAGAATTTAGATCAGTCAAAATAAATATAGAAAAACCACTTTATTTGTTGATAAATAAAAATTCCAACAATAATGTTAGGTTATTGTCACCGATCAAAATATTATTCTTATCGTCCTGGCCAATCAGGGCTAAGTTGTGGAGAACGACTTAACGCGATTTAGCACGATCTGGCACGATCTTTTACCTTAAGTTGAAAGTTGACCAACTCTTAAATTAAATTAAATGTTAAATTAGTTTAAATGAGAGGTATAAACGTTTGCATAAGAAAATTAACTTTCAACTTTTAAATTCTTAGTTTACTTTAAATCTTAAATTAAATTAAATGTTAAATGGGAGGTATAAAGCAGGCATAATAACTATACTGCCGTTGTCAGTAGAAAATGCTCTATCTTTCTATCTAGGTTTCGTAGAAGTAAGTGTATTTTTCAGTAGTATAAAGAGGGCAGTATGAATATTATTTCTATTATTTAAACTTAAAAAAATGCAGTATAATGCCAGCTTACTGCTGTTTTCAAGTGTTTTCTTTAGTATTTTATTCTTGCTAAGTAAAAAAACAGTAAGAAATTGCTATGCTATCCTTTACTATATTAAGTAAACCCCTGGTTCAACAAATAGTTGACATAGGATTAACGCATAAACGCATGGTAAAATAAACGGAAGGGTAAGATAGGTATACCCCAAAATTGAATATTTACGTCATGTATAGTATTTTTGTAGAATTATACCGTTGATCTTTTGACTGCAATAAACCCTCATTATCCCTTTGATCATAAAATAAATAATGAAATCCCAAATTTTAAAACCTTTTTGAGCAGAGCCGGACCAGGTACAAATTCAATTTATACCTATGCCGGATTCCCTCGCTGATTCATATATAAATACAAACTGATTTTTAATAATTTTAGTCTTTAGTGGTTTTCCGGCGAGTAATTTTTAGTTAAGCTTATTACTGGTAGAATGTGGCGTCCTTGGAATTGTGCTGACAGGGGGGCATCTTCAAGTGTCATTTTTAAAAGAAAGCGTTTATCTACCGATACCAAACTAATAATAATTAAAAATGTGTATCAATCTTTGTTGAGTAGAGATTTTAATTCGATGGATGCTTTAGCAGAGACGTCTACTTTGACAAAGACTCCTTTATCTTCGGTAAGAGACATAGTACTTAAACCTGTTGATCCTAGAAAAAATCGGAGTGATTCTGGCACATTTAGAAGCATTGACGAAAATGACATGGATTTATTAAGAAGAAAGATTTACCAAATGTATGAGGCACACTTTGATTTCCCTCAAAGAGCGGCTGATTAAAGACGAAACAAATATCTCTTGTGCCTTTCAAGCCGTAGGAAAATATTGCGTAAAATTGGTTTTAAATACCGAAGCATTAATAAAAGACAAACATTAATGGAATCTCAACGTTTACAAACGGGAATGGAGACTTTAATATTTATCAGATGGTAAACAATTTAGAGAAGAAAATCGTCCAATTATTTACCTTGACGAAACATGGTTCGATACCAATAATACTCCAAGATAAGGTTGAGATGATTCTTCCAAAAAATGTCAAATCAAGGCACCGTCAAATAAAGGCAAAATAATCACAATATTACATGTTGGTTCAGAGAACGGGTTTATTCCAAATTGTCTGTTGCTTTCAGCTAAAAACATAGCAGATTCTTCTTTAGATTACCATTAAGATACCGACGCACAACTTTTTGAAGATTGGTTTAAACATAAACTCCTTAAAAATATACCTGAAAATAGCGTCATTATAATGGACAATGCTATAGTTATTATAGTCGGCAAGCAAAAATCATTCCCAATTCTAATAATACAAAAGCAGAAATTCAAAATTTTATGATTGAAAATGATTTATATTTTTAAGAAACTTACAAAAAACGAGAACTGCTAGAAGTATTAAAAGCTTTTAAAATAAATAAGGAATACGAGTGTGACAAACTTGCAGCAGAAAATTGACATACAGTGTTGCGTCTTCCTCCATACTATTGTATATTCAATCCTATTGAGCTAATATGGCACCAATTAAAATCCAATATTGGGAGAAATAATATTTCTCCTACATTAAATGCATCTGTAGTAGAATTAATTAAAAGCGAAGTAACAAAAATTTGTAATTACAAGTAATAGTATTACTTGTCACTTCCAAATCCTCAGCTGTTTGGCTCACTGCTCACTTTTTGAAAATTATTTAGTTTTTGAAATTTTTCTTTAATTATGTTGAACCTAAGACTCAGGGATTACTACTATTTTTATTCCTAAGAATTTTGAAAGTAAGTTGCATATACACATATTTTATTTTCACTAACCTGAATTTTCTCTTTTACAGTTTACCTACTACTCACATTATGACGACCTTCCTTAAATTTTAACACTATTTTCCACTCTTAATTTTACTGTTTTATACATTACTTTCCTCACACTTGATCACTTTTTCTTCCCCTTTCATCAGCATGTTCAAATTCAAATTTTACTCTTTTCTACGGCTGTACTAGTTTCGCTTCACATATGGGCCTTGCTTCCTCTAATTTTACTATTATTACCCTACACCTGGTAAATTAATATTTCGGTTCTTTGTTTTTTGGTGCTTTTCTGACTTAGAATGTTAATGTGTCATTCTCACTATCTTAAAGCCTAGCTTAAAACGTTAATACTAATTATTTTTCTTGCTTATAACATCTTAATTCTCCTGAAGATGAACATTTCTATGTTCGAAACATGTTGAGGTATCTTTAAATAAGATTTATTTGGAATATATTAGTGGAGGAAGACTTAGAGTTTTTCTTTCCCTTTCAATCTTTTACTCCACTTGAAGTATGGACTATTTCTTCAATATAAAAAAGTAAGTTATCAAGCTATTTTTCCTCTGCGAAAAATGGGTTTTCTCGTAAATCACAAAGGCCGCGCAAGTCAATGAAATAAAACATTTAAATGTTACCAACATCAAATAAAGCAAAAACGCGTATCGAAATAGCTTCATTACGATACGCAAATGCGTATCGTACTGAGCTTATTATGAACGTGAAGTAGAAAAAAGTATTTATCTTTGCGGCAGGTAAAGTATTTTATTTTACAATAAAATAAAGTGTTCGTTTACTTCCGGAAATCACTCTGATATTAGACAGTTTTCGCTGTCTTTTAAAAGCGATTCCGATAGCCGCTATTTGACAACTTTGACATTTGAGCTGTCATTTATCGTTATCGTTACGGATAAGTGACGGGAGCTAACGGACAGAAGACAAAGCCATAGCCAAAACGGAACGCATGCGTAATGACCATTTTCAATGACCAAATCGGAAATAAAGTTTGCATTCAGCATTATTATAGTTTTCTAAATTGAAATTTCCATACAACTGTGCTCGATACTGAATGTCCTGGCGATCAAGCACCTCCAAGAGAAGGGCATCATCCGAATCACTGGATGAGTCCAATAAAAGCAACCTTTCGTCTATCATGATGTTTTAGAATTTTGGGTACTAGGAAATTAAAACCAAGCAAAAAAGATAGCACAAAACGTATATGAAAATATGAATACAAACCATTAAAGATAGGTTATGTTATATTTGTTATGTTTACTGTTGAATTCGACTTAACGTTAAGCGAATTGAACGAAAACTATTTTTACGATCTGTCAAATAGCGGCTTCGTATTCGTATTCGTTATGGTTAACCGTTTGAATTTGCCAATACAACGAAAACTCTCTAATGTACGGCTTTACTGACGGTTGACAATAAATTATATTATTTTACATTTATTATAGGTACCTACCTAAAACTAAAAATACCTATCTATTTATTTTAAATTATAAAAATAAATCATGCGGTGTAGGTATGTACATTTTCAAGCCGACCCTGAGTGATCCAATTTAATCCCCTTTGAAGAGGTTGAGGCGTATACAATAGGGTTTAATCAGGTAGTTTATTTTTGGCAGTAAGAGTCAACGGTATAATTTTGCAAATACTTTATCTAGCCCAGGATCTAGCCGTTCCAATTTCGTCAGACCCGCGCAGTGACGCAGTTATAAATAAAACTAGACATGAATTACATCTTCGAAGACGAGATTTGTATTTTTTTTAAATATTTATTATCAACTTCAAAATTAATTTTACAAAAATAATATATGTATTGATAGCGGGACAATAAAAAACCCGACTGAATTTTAATTCCCATGAAGATTTAGACTTCGCTTAAACCTGTTGATGCTTATTCAGCAACTCAGCATTTTCTTAGGAAATGCAATATTATCCTATGGTTAAGGGTGATATAATTCCTTCCCCCCAAAATCCAACTTTGAGGGCTAGCGAGGAAGTTGGACGTCGGCGAAGTCACTTGCTTCTTTTTCCTTCTGGGCGGTTCTTTTAAGGGTGCATAATGTGGGGTATATCTTCTTATAGGCAAGGTATATGATTCCCAAAATTAAAAGTGCATAGATCGCCAAGGTCCAAATACTTGGAGTACCTATTATTAGAGATAGTATCGTAGGCTTAGGCCGGTTTTCGATTATATTTTGCTTCTTATTGATTTCAGATCATCAAGTTCGATTTCTTCCAATCGAAGTGTTGCATTACTGATAGCTTGTTGGGCCAAATTTGTGTTCAGGTCAGGAAATAATATGGGCTGGTTTAAATTCGTGGATTGTTTTTCATTAATGATTATTTCATTTTGAGTTTGATATACGGCATCGTCGGCATCCAATGGGCAGGTTAATTAAATATGCGCCGGCCATTGGTTTTTGTATTTTTTCTTGTTTCTCGCATTTTAGTTGAAGAGTTTCTTGTTGTGGCAACAGCGTATCCATTGGCTAGAGTCGCTCTACCGTTTGATGGTCGATTTCGATTAATTAGTGTTTTTTCGCAGGCGGAGGTGTTTTTGACGTCAAGAAGCTGAACTTCACAAGGGTTGTCTTCTTTGATGTCCATTGTTAGGCAGATGAGTCCTTGTGGGGATATTTAATAAATAATAATAATGAAATAATGAAAATAATTAAAGGTCTCAGGATGCGTAATTGGAACATGTAAAAAGTAATGTATTTTATTGTTTAAAATAAAACTATTAACTTTTATAAATTTTGAAAACAAGGGTACCTATATTTAATATTTTCTAAAGTTAATTCGACTGGAAATTGGTCCTTATTTAAGTACTGTTTAAGAGTTTTTAATTTGCTTAATAAATCAGCAGTTTTAATTGTGCTAGGATGCATAATTTTCAGCTGTGAGAAAGAAATAGAATTTTCGATGTCTTGCAGTATAGAGTTTAGTATTTCATACATGTTGATAATCTGGTTCATGAGATCCTTGATAAACATAGCGTTCTCACGGTATGTTTGATTCTTTATGTATGTCTAATTTGTTGAATGGCATTATTGAATTTATCAATTAGGGCAACTGATAGAGTATTTTGCCTTTTAATATTATTAGCTAAATTCATTTTGTTATTTTGCAACTCTTGAATTAATTTATCATATTTTTCTCCGTCCGCATAATCTAAGTTTCCTGAAATTGATTTAAAGATTAAACCTAAGCTGTTTATAAGGCCACGTAACAGATATATTCTGTGACCACGTTAAGATCGAAAAGGTTTCGGTAATATTTCGCGTATTTTTATGTCTAATGAAACATGAAACGTAATATCTTCCTGTAATTAGAAGTGTCACAGGAGTACTTTTGTTTTTGTTAATTAATTTAAATAGGGTATTTGATTGAAAATTTCACACCTGTACTTTTTAACCAATAAGATACCTTCATTATGACTAGTTACCATGGCAACCAAAAGAATTTCCGGAAATTTTTTCGAGGCGCCACGGCATTTAAGTGGAAATTTTTTGACAGTTGAAAAGGTAAACATATGATCTACAACCATTAAATAATGTACATATACCTGTGAATAATGCAAAATATCTGAATTATGTAACATTTCCCATCACTTTGACCACACTTTCCTTATAATCTTCAAAATTTTGCTTTTTCATATTAAATGCGTAGTCCTCCAGTATAGTAGCCACCTGTACTACACTTATACACTCATGAATATTATACAACTTTTCGTCACAAAATTCAACAAACTGTTTCCATACACTTGATTTTGATTTTCGGGTGTTATCTGGTGTTATATTTGGAATTTCTTGTCTAATTAGGGGAGAGTGGGGCATAGTGAAATACCTAATACTAATATGGCATTAACACAGATTATAGTAAACTCTGGCGAATGCGATTGTTATGTGCATGTATGTATATCGCGTTTTTTTCGCATTTGCTCGAATTTATCTTTTAAGGAAAAAAAAATAAAAAAAAAAATATCTCCGTTGACAAAATTCCACTTTGCCCCAGTGCATGGGGCAAAGTAAAATAAAAGTAAAAAATGTATTTAGGGTTTATTATTAAACATGAAACTCAAAAATTATTGAAATATTTTGTAAAAAACAAATTATTAAATCTAAATAAATTGAATTTTTCCATGACAAAGAAATGTAAATTTATTTAAAAGTCCCCTGATCTCCGATTTAAAAATCATGCTTCTATCTTCAATTTCTGGAAACTCTATTGCTTCGCATAAATTTGGCACTATAAGAGTATTTTTGGTTTTCGGGGTAAATTTCAGTGATTTGGGCTATATATTCTTTATCAGACTTTGTTTTTTCCTCTTTTAACCCAACTAGCACAAAATTACCGACTTTTTGTTATTTTTGTTTGTGAGAGTGAGATATAATGGGGCAAAGTGGAATAGTATTTCAAATTGCCCCATAAGCAAAATTCCACTTTGCCCCATCAGACACGAATTTCTTTATTTTCAAATAAAACTTTAAAAATTCAACCTATTCAATTTTTAATATTTCGGAAAAGATAACCAATATCCGTTATGTTTTAACACAAAAAAATTAACAAGATAACAATAAACTATATAAATAAAACTACCTTATACATCACCTTAATAGTTTACACTTAAAAGCGCGAAAATCTTAAATTCACTTGTAGGACCACGTGCGTCTCGGTAGCAAACCCAAACTATACTGGCGTTATAATAACTCCCCCACTCTGCATTTCAACATGATGGCGCCCGTTTGTCGAAAGGGGTACGTTCACAATTCACATATTTCACTTTGCCCCGCTATTTCACTTTGCCCCACTCTCCCCTACTTGTTGATTTTCTTTACCAAATCGCGACATTTCGCTATACACTTATTAAACTCAACACTCAACGTACAGACGTTTTAAACTATATACTTACCTAGTAATTATTATTAAGCTTTGTGACAAAACCGGTTAAACAAAAATGACAATTCAACATATTATGTCAAAATACCCTGGCCGACTTGACAAGCAGTGAAATTAGTTTAAAATGTCAAGTTTGATTAATAATTTTTTTTTCAAATTATGGTGTTAAGTGGTGTGAAATTTTCTTACCGAATCCCACGCGAGCTTAAATTATTCCTGGAAATTTTTTAAGCTCTTGTGATATTATAAGTGAAAATTTCACGCCATCAATATTCATCCAATGAAATACAACAATTCCATAACATTGCCATGGCAGCATTTGTATTTTTTCGGAAATTTTCCCTTCCTATGGGGTACCCTGGAGGGTATTACAGTGGAATTTTTTTAACATAATATAAAGTGACAATACGGAACGTTATAAAATGTCAACTGTCAACAATCAACCAGTACGTTTTGTCAAACTTTCTATAATAATTTTAGATTTCTTTAATTAATGTTAGGTAATATTAAAGGAATAAAAACGCCTAAACAATACAAAATAATTTATTTTTTAGATACATAATTTTTAGTTACAAACTGTAAATGTACCTTAAATTCTCTTTCTACCTCTTCCCTTTTCAATACTGGCGAATAATCCGATATAGGTAATAATTGGACACAATTTTGTTAACTTCTTGTCCACGTAATAATCTGTATTTTGTTGATTTTTCTAAAAGCTATTGCTGGATGATCAAGAACAAATTATCTTCCTCTTATTCACTACCGCATTCGGCAATGAGATCTTCCAAAAAAACATAGTAGGTACGGTGATGGGTTTTAACGTCGGATAGTTTTTTGCACAAAATGCAAATTTTGTATTTTTCAAAACGATTCATTTAAGACTATTAAATTAAATACTTCGACGAACAACTATCAGCAAGATGCAGATCTTACGAACGACTTTTAATTGTTGACATTTTATATCCTCAAAATTAGCATGGCCTTCTAGATAAAACAATAATAAGTAGGCGATGTTTTGTCATGCTTCAAAATCGCTCGGTTTGTTTTGGCAAATATAAGAAGGAAAGATTTATTTCTAATATATAACATTCTACCAACTTTAGTGAACTAAACTAAATATTAGATAAGAATATAAGATATACCTAATATTAAATCTGAAGGTGTTGTTTTTGTGTTACTAAAATTGGTAGAAAAAGTTTAACCAGGATTATTTTATTATTACGTAACGTAATGCATAAATTTATGGTAGATTTATTTCTAAAAAATAATTTTTTACCAACTTTAGTAAACTAAACCCAATATTACGAAACAATATAAGTTATATGAAACCTAGAATTGGTGTTTTCATGTTACTAAAATTGGTAAATAAAAATGTAATCCATTACTTATATTTTATATAGGCACAACAAACTGGACCGCGTTATGTAATTACGAATTAAGGGACATTTAACGGTTTCAAGATATTTAAATCAAAAGGTTTTTAATTTTGTCGAGTTTCCCCAAAGTCGTACCAAAAACCTTAGATCCTTGTTTTTTTTTTTTAAGCAGGTCCGAAATGTAGTATACTATATACCTGCCTATGTTTTAAAATTGCGAATATTCCCCAATTTATGACCACTATATACCAAATGGTAGCTTAATTCGATATAACTATTAAAGTTAAGTATAGTTTTAAATCTCCATAAAGAATTAACCGACATGTATGACGCTTAATTCTTTATAACAAAACTAAAAAAAATAAAACCACTGGTTTAGTATGAAAATGATCGCGGATTAAATTCAGCCAATTGGCGCTTAATTTCATATTACAGCAATAAATATAATAAAATTATATTTTGTAATATCGTTTTGGCGAATAATTCGTTATTACAAAACGTTAGTTATAAGCGACATTTTCATATTTGTACTATAACTAAGTTATAGTATTAACTTTGACAAATATGAAAATGTCGCTTAGTACAGGTGCCTGTAAAAAGGGTAAAATAGGAAATTTAAGTAAAAAAAGTTTTTGTTATATAGGTTTTAATGATTACTAAAAGATGGCACCGTTAACTCGTTTTTGAATTTTTGTCGCTTAATTCGTAATTACAAAGCGCGGTCCAACTGACATATCTTTTTCAAAATTTGACATTTAAAGTAATTTCAAAGCATTCTTTATTTATTGACGTATAACTAATTAATAACAAATATTTATTATAAACTCATTTTGTTGTGAAATTTTCTTACCAAATACCATTCGAAATCAAATTATACCTTAAAATTTTTCTCGCACACGAATATTTTAAGAAAATTTTCTCTCGCCTCCGGCTCGGAAAATTTTTCAAAATATTCGTGTGCTCGAAAATATTTCTGGATATAATTTGACTTCTAGTGGTATTACAACTGGTTATTTAATTTATTGATCTCTATCAATATCATGCATAAGCTTGTGTGAATAATATTCTACTTTCGTAGTTCCTAATTTAAGAGGAAGTCCAGGGTCGTTGCCTAGTTTCCGAATGGAAATTGTTTCTCGGGATCCGAGGGTTCCAGAAAATCTGAAAAGGAAATTTTATTTTAATTATCGAAAGAGTAGGTCTTTCTAAGCGGTCGTCTTAGATTGTCCATATGTATTTTTGGTTGGTTCTCGGTGGAACCCGTTTTTCTTTGGGGATTAGTATTCGTTAATTTAGAAGAATTTCGAAATTTATTTGCATTTTTCTGCCGCGTGTGTTTTCTAATAAATACTTGATCCTCTGGTTGGAAAACTTCGGGGTTATTTCGGTTTTCGTTCCGTTTTTCTATAATTTGTTCTTTATTTTGTATTAAGTCAGAGTTTAATTTTGAATAAATGCATTTTGCCTTTTCTTTGTGTTTGTTGACATTAAGTAATATTTTGTTGTCTATTTCTAAATTAAATGGGTCGTTTGATGATATGTGACTGTTTATGACATCTATAGCCTTCATTTTGGTAACAGAGTGTAAGGAATTATCTCGGGAATTATTATAGGCTAGAATAGCGTAGATATAACATTTTCATATTCATGGGTGTTTTCGAAAAACCTTGTGTTTTTAAAAGTCGTATGTGCTCTGTTATTGTAGAGTGAAAACGTTCGATTACATCGTTTGATTGAGGGTGGTTTGGTGAAATAACATGAATTTTAATTTTATGCAGGCCTAAAAGTTCCGTTATTAGAGAGTTTTTGAATTCTGTTCCGTTATCACAAATTATTTGGCATGGAATACGGTGGTGCGAAAAGTATCTAATTAAATTATCCGCAATATCTGTACCCCTTGCTGAATTTATGGGGTACGCTTGAGCATATTTTGAAAAACTGTCGACAAGTGTCAAGAATTTTGACTGTTTAAAGGTGAATGTGTCAATGTGAATGATTTCAAAAGGCTTAGAAGCAGTGGGCGTTATGTTCATTTTTATTTTTACGTTCATATTTGCTTTGCTGACAGATCTCGCACTTGTTAATGTATGTCTGTATAAAATTTTTTGTATTCGGTACCTATTCGGCCAATAATATTTTTCTTTAATTTTAAGATAAGTTTAGATTATTTTCTCGGGAAATGCAATATTATCCTATGGTTAAGGGTGATATAAGTCATGCAGTGATAAATCGTAATAAATAATTGCTAACTTATTTTCATACACCTGATCCCCACCAACCAACCAACCAACCAAGTCATTATCGGGTTGTTTAAAATGGTAAAAACCTTAACAGTAATACTGGTTGAAGTAGAACTTTGAGTTTCCTTTCTTTCGTCAAATCGTAGCCTCACTAATGAGCCATAGTGTGGCGAAACGCGTCTGGGGATGGATCTAACGAATTAAAAGGAAATATTCTTCTAATTAACAGTAGTATTTTAAAATTTTCGAAACTGGAACTAACATTCAAAGCAAAATTTAAAAATAATTTAGTATACCTACCTACAACGACAAACATTTGTCCATTTGTGGGTTTGTTTGTATAATAAAGGTTGTTGATGCAAGGTGCGTAACTTGGTAAATAAATAATCACATCTATTTTTGGCACCTAATACAATTTTACATTTTACTATTGCATTTATGTTTCAAAACGTAATAAATATAACTTTTTTATTACCTTTCATTCATAACGATATCAGATCTATTTTTAGTATCGAGAAAATAACATAATTGATAATGATAACATTCGTATAAGTTTTATAACTATTTAATCTATAGGTACCTAATTATTTAAATAAAGGGTTGGTACGTAATATGAAAAATTAATGTTGATTCATTTTCAATAAAAAATGCAGGCATATATATGATTCATTTGTCTTAGATAGCCATGAAATACAAAGATGAACCATGTCATTATGAAAATTTGACAATTGGTACATTAATAATAAAAAATTTGCGCGTTTTTAAATTTTATTAGAGAAAGTGACCTGAAAATAATTAAAATAGAAGGAGATAACTATTCATTTCAATTTTGAATGAAATTGTTTATTCTTCATGGACAATGTGTCCAAATTATAGCAAGAACATGCAGAAGGTTCAATGAATTTTTTCCCGAACTAATACATTGATAAACTACAACCTAAATTTCAGCTTTCTACGAGTCCAAATACCGCAGTAATAAACATTTTATTGGAGCTATGTTTTAAACAAAAAATATGAAAATTAATTAATTTTTCGAAAACCGCTATAGAAAAGTATTATACAAAAATAATCAGAAAGTACTAGCGTAGCGGAAACGGTAAGAGATAAGTATAGAGTATAGTTAATAAAATGTGTAAGGAAAGTAATAATGGGGGTTTCTAAAATAAAATAAAATATATGATGTTGCATTTAAAAAATCGAAGTTACTATTATTTATGCGTGGTAGCGGCAACACTGTATTGTTAAAAATATTTTAGGTTGGTAGAGCATGTCCGTTTATGTACGCGACCAAATTTTCAGAACGATTCCTTTACTGCTTCTTCAGAAACGTCTAAGGTACCATCGACCGTGAGACACCCTGTATAGGGTGTCTCATTTAAAATATCAAAGTTGATGCTACTTTTTTGTATAAGCGGCAGCGTTGCGTTGTTGAAAATATTTTAAATCCATAGAGCAATGCCAATTACCCACGTTGCCAAATTTTCAGAAAATTCCTATATCCCGTTTTCCGTAAACGTCTAAGGTACCATCGACCGTGAGACACCCTGTATATACGTCGTCCAATTTTAAAGAATTACAATAATTAAAGCTCGAATTAAAGTATTCATTGGCGGAATAAGCTTTAGGACGAACGGGGGGAGGGAGGGGAATAGGAGAAGATTAGCAAGCCATGTAATACAGTGTGAATTTAACTTGGAATAAATTCAGTAAATGCCGTAGGTACAGTTTAATTTCGGAAAAAATGCTTGGACTCACACGGGTATTGACATTTTAAGTTGTGGTTTTTTTCATCAAAAAAAAATATTGTCTAAAATTAGCAGGGTTGGCAAATATCATGATATTTATTTATATTTTTAAACTATTTCATCTGTTTTCTGAAAAGATTGTTTTAAAAATTTAAAATCACTTAATTTAATATAAACATGTTATAAACCTGTAAATTTTTATTTCAATAATTATATTCAATGATAGTTGCTATTACAATAACAAGTTTTTTTCTATGTTATGTTAGGAATGTAAAATGTAGATAAAAAATACAAGTTTATGAATATGAACACATCATATATTTTTGCTTTTAACCATGGTTCAACTTAAAACCCAGAATTAGTACTGGACTTGTTAATTAAATCTAAATGAACCCAAACTGGATTTTTTATTTTTGGCATTGTAAAATTTTTATTTCATAAAACAAACAGCAAAATATTGCTCCGTTCAATTAGAAATCGGAACTAAATAAAAATGCCACGCGGTAGTGCTGGGCGATGTTCATCGATGTTTTTAAAATGGTATATTACCTTAATGTTAAGATTTTTTCATTTTTATCATCTCATGAATTCATCAAATTCTAAATACTGTATTGGAATGTCTTACGTAAATTTAATAATAAATGTTGATCGTTTATTTTTAAGTTTTTAATTGTAGGTCATTTAAAAAATATATTATGTTCCTCGGTAGGGCCTGCATCGCAGATTTAGCCTAGGGACCCACAGACCTAAATCCGACTCTGACGTTCCGTGCAAATTTAACATATTTTTCTAATGCCGTAGTTAGTAACATTTTGGATATTTTAACTAAGCAGAAATACCATTTTTATTAATATTTTTTTTGCAGATAAACTTTGCGTTGACAATATCAACAGAGATGCTTGTCAGCAAGTCGAAAGAGAACAAGAAGTATTGTGTCAATCCGTCGCCTCTAAGTAAGTTAAGACAATTTAAGAATAAATCTACATAGTTTTAAAATTATGTTGATTTTTTGTGTTTACCTATATTAAAATACAAACAAGAAATGAAAAAATGTATTTAAAAAAACACCAGCATGTACCTCAATTTTTATACTTCATTTTAAATGTCTACAGTAATAAAAAAAAGACAGAAGGCTTACTTTAAAAGGTGTCGTTTACCCAGCGGCGTAGCAAGGCGGGGGAGGGGGGCTCTCTACACGAAATTTCTACTATTATTATTATTAGGTGAAAGTTAGGCGGCTATGCCGTAAAAACTTTTATTCACTGAGTAAATTTCAAGTATTTATCACCACACTTTAAGTAATTTAATAGTTTGGGTTTTATACGAATCATAGCGGTTTTTAAAGTGGTCGATTGTATCGGCAGTCACACAATCATTGGGCAGATTATTTCATTCTCTGTTTACTCTGTTGAGTATGAAGTTCTGTCTACAAAATTTTCTAAAGCGTTCTCGAACCACCTTGCAAGTATGTCCTCAGTCTTTGGTCAGTGTTTAAAGTAAATAATACGTTTAATTTTATTCTACCGCTACCGAATACTGCAATTGCCCATGAAGTATTTTCAAAGTTTCTATTGCATCACTTCTAAGTTTTCTTTGTTCCAGTGATATTAAGTTAAGTTCTTTTAGTCTTTCTGGATATGACATATGTGTTATAGTGGGACAGCCTGGTGATTCGTCTCTGTGTTTGCTCCAGTGCGTGAATGTCTTTGGCAAAGTATGGATTCCATACTGGGGCTGCATAATCGAAGATAGGTCTTATGTAGATTTTGTATATTTTTTCAAGCAGGTCTGGAGAGAGGTTTTTAAAAGTTCGTGATACCATGTATGAGATGGAGTTTGCTTTTTTAATGATCTTTCCCACGTGGACTGCCCAATTGAGGTATTTTGTTATTGTTACCCCTAGGTTTTTTTTTGACTTTTTACAGATTTTATTATTTTTCCCTTAAAGGTATAAGTTCGTTCAGGGTTGTTGAAGCCGACGTGAAGGACACAGCATTTGCTCTCATTTAAATGTAAATTCCACTTGGTGCACCACTGTTCTACTTTCATCAGGTCTCTGTTGAGTGATTCATAGTGTGAGGAGGGGTTATTATATAATTTGGTGTCGTCCGCAAACATATGGACATTGGTGAATTGACGCCGGTTGGTAGGTCGCAGGTATATAAATTAAATAATTTGGGGCTAAGACTGAACCTTGGGGTACTCGGTACTCCTGTGGTGTTCTTAAACCTGTATGATGTCACGCCCTCAACTCTAACAATAACACTTGTTATATTAGTTAGAAAATCCTTGATCCAGCTTAAAATATTTCCACCAAATTTGATGATCTAACACAATTTATCTTAGTCCAAAAGTTGACAGTTTCCAAAATACCAAAGTTATAATTTTTTTAAATATTTCTCCTAATAATAGCATGAATTTTAAGAAATTTGGTATCTAGATGTTTTTAGAATCAACATCTGACCACAGTTTCGACGTGTACAGGGTGTTCGGAAAATGCGTTAAGAAATTTTAAGGGGTGATTCTATAGATACATGCAAACATAATGCTAGTAGATCATTTGGCAAAATGTCGAAATCTCCATGGTTACCAAGATAGTTTTTCGTCATACTACATTTATATTTGAACCAAATCATTTGATATTCGGCACACATACTAATCTCTAGCGACTATACATTTTGAAGATAAAAGTGCTTTTTTTTTTAGCTGCTAGAGGGCACTTTACCTGAAATAAAAATATTATTTCCGTCATAACTTTTTTCTTTTGGTAGCTAGAGCAAAACCGAAGGTGCCATTTTTGTGGCAATTAAGAACACAAAAAATAAGATACTCTTGATCAAGGTCGATAAACCCAACCGTTTAGCCACTAATCGATATCAAAGCTCTCAACCAAATGCCTACGTACCGGGTGTCCCACTAAGAATAGCTCTCGGCCGTATCTCAGAAAGGGTTAGTCGTAGGGCTTGAGGAAAATTTTTTTTTTTTGGTAAAAGCGGCAATGAGAAATTGCTGGAAATTATTTTTAAGTTCCTCATTTTGCCGCAAGAGGGCACAATAAAATTTTTTTTTTAAATTCTAAATTTCTTCGAAAATTCCCATATTAAGGTATAACTCTGATAACATAATCGAAAAGCTTAGACAATTCTACATCATTTTGGTTAAAGGCTCATTGGCGTACCGACCTTGATAAGAGTGGGGGAAGCTATTGCATGTGTAAACATTAAAATCGCTGTAACTTCTAAACGACTTATCCGATTTTACTAAATTTAAGCTTGTTTCAATTCAATTCAATCGCCGTATCTAACAGTACACGATAGTGTTTAATAAAATTGCTAGAGGGCGCAATTTGTAATAATAACAGTTTTTTCGGTTTTTTCCCGAAAATTCAAATCATACGGTATAACTATGACATCATAATCGGAAAGTAGATGAAATTTGCAAGAAAAGACGTGAAGACCGCAGTTCGATGTCCTTGGTTGTTTCAGAGTTATCGCCAAATAATAATTATTAATACCAATAGCGCCATCTAGCAATTTTATTAGAAACTATCGTATACCATTGGATACGACAATTTAAGGTACTTCCAAACAAGCTTAAATTTAGTAAAATCGGATAAGTCGTTTAGAAGTTACAGCGATTTTAATATTTACACTTTCAATAGCTTCTCTCACTCTTATCAAGTGAAAGTGTTAACATTAAAATCGCTGTAACTTCTAAACGACTCATCCGATTTTACTAAATTTAAGCTTGTTTGGAAGAAAAAGGTAAGTAACTTCAATTGTTGTATCCAATGGTACAGGATAGTTTCTAATAAAATTGCTAGAGGGCGCAATTTGTATTAAAAATTATTGTTTTGGCAATAACTCTGAAACGAACAAGGATATCGAACTGCGGTTTTCACGTCTTTTCTTGCAAATTTCCATCTTCTTTCCGATTATGATGTCATAGTAATACCGTATGGTTTGAATTTTCGGGATAAAATCGGAAAAACTGTTATTATTACAAATTGCGCCCTCTAGCAATTTTATTAAACACTATCGTGTACTGTTAGATACGGCGATTGAATTGAATTGAAACAAGCTTAAATTTAGTAAAATCGGATAAGTCGTTTAGAAGTTACAGCGATTTTAATGTTTACACATGCAATAGCTAATATATAATAAAATATATATAATATATATAATATAATATAATATAATATAATATAATAAATATTCAACACAAGTCTCTACATGTTTCGAACGTAGAAACGTTCATCATCAGGAGACAGAAATTATATTTGGTGCTGATGGTTTTAGCAAAAGAGAAAATGAAAAAACCATCAGCACCAAATATAATTCCTGTCTCCTGATGATGAACGTTTCTACGTTCGAAACATGTAGAGACTTGTGTTGAATATTTTTATTCTATTAAACTTTGTGGAGGAAGACTTTGAGTTTTTCTTTCTTTCCCATACTTTCAACTTCACTTTAAGCATGGACTATTTCTTTAAATTTGATTATTGTCAAGTTTAGATAGGAAGAGTTTTTTGTCATAAAAAGACGAAGTTAAAATGAAACGAGAATATTCAAATGTTCAGTACCGTGATATCCGTTTCTGTTACGGGCAAGCAAATGGGAATGCGGAAGACGCTAGACGGCTTTGACGAAAAACGAAAACTAAAAGTTCAAATTCAAACTCCTGTATCTTGGTAACCATGTAGATTTCGACATTTTGCCAAATGATCTACTAGTATTATTTTTGCATGTAGAATCACCCCTTAAAATTTCCTTACGCATTTTCCGAACACCCTGTATAGCAGAGGGCGCCATCAGCAGCACTTTGCCTAAATCCAAAGCTTCATAACTTTCTTGTGCCTTGTTATATTAAGTTTTTAGTTAAAAATTTGCATTCCTTGGCTTCTTCGGTCCAAAAAGGTATACTTAGTAGGTGTCGCTTCGAGCAGTCGTTTCTGAGATAATCGAATTTAAACGATTTATTGCATACTAAAACTCATTGTCCTTCTTCTTCAAACTTTAGCGATAGCGAAGAGTCAATTTCCCTCTGTATTAAAATTAACAATCTACATTTTATCGATGAAACTTGAGAATTTGGGGGGGGGGGTCCCATGGTCCCCACCTCCAGCTACGTGCCTGATATGATATGTTAATTTTTACAGAACCGACTGTATCTTAGATGCAGATCAAGGCTTGCCAACACTAAGCGTCCTTAAACCCGAAGAAGCTTTCCTTGGCGGTGGTTTAGTTACTGGACAAACCGTTGTCATTGGTGAAATAATATCAGGTAAGTCGAAATATTGTTTTAAGTTTGATAATAAGTCACAGTAACATTTTTTACAAATTAATTAAAAAGAGAAAGATATTAAGGTGAAAAGTATATACAAAAAATTAAATAGTGGGAATAACTTTATTTCTAGACTGGCACTAAAATTTTAATTTAACCGCTGACTACAAAGTTCGACAAATTGTCTTTTAACACCGTTATTAGAGGCCTGTTCGGAAACGAAAAAATTCGTTGTTAAAACGGAAACGTTTTAGATAACGAGAATTTAGCTTTTAATTATTATTTTTGGTAAATTATAGTATTTAATATTCTTGTAGGGATCTTCCGAGGGATCTTCGAACTTGTTTAAAATATACAGGGTCGCCAAAAATTAAGCAGTAATATACCTACCGTTCAGGGGCGGATTTAGGATTTGTTCTAGGGGGGGGGGGGGCGCAAAGGGGAATTGCGCCAAGTCAATCCTCGCCGGATGCGCTCTTTTGCGCCGCAGGCGAAAATTTTTTGGGTAAAATAACCGTAAAGCTTACTCTTCTTATCTATCTACTTATTTCAAGTTCAAGTGCATTTTGTGTGGAGGTATTAGCCGTATCTGTACTCTCTGCAGTCTCTGCCTCTGACCCATCACTTTTAATTCTTTCTTCACAGTCAAAGTTGTTGGTTAGTTAATTATTGTTAGAAATCTTTGCTACTTCTACAAAATACACCGTCCAGTGCCTAGGGTCATGCACCTGCCGTTGGGTAATGCTGGCTGCAAATGACAGTAACTGAAAGAAGCGCCAAGGAACGCGCAGTCGCGGTAAAGTCAGAGTTGGTCAGTTGGTAGGTAGATTTCTATTATATTTTAAGATATATTATTTTGTAATGATTTAATCGTGGCCACGTGATATAATGTAAGTAAAAGTGTTTTTATTTTAAATTATAAAGTATCTGTATAATAGTTTATACAGTACCTATATACTATTATATGGTAAATATTATAAAATGGTACAACTCGGGAAGGGGGGCGCGCGCCCCCCTCGCCCCCCGTTAAAATCCGCCCCTGCTACCTACTAAACGAACACGGATCAATCACAAATTTGAGTTGCCGACTGCAATCCAAGAATTTGTGAATGTTTTATTAATAACTAATCGATACTCGTGGTTGTTGTTTTCTTAATATTGACTAACCAGGAGTTAGTTTTATGTGTTATTGGTATTTTATTTTAGTTCCCGAATTTGTCATTGGTCTGTGTTCGTTTAATAAATAACTAACTGTTTTATTTTTGACGACCTGTATAGCATAAATAAGCTCTCAGATTCCTACTGAGAATATTGAAAATTATAATTTAGTAAATATAGGTAATTTAATAATATTTTTTTTTTTACGGAAGGTAGTCCATTATCTCAAAGTGGAGCTGTTGAGATATAGAATATTAATAATATTTGTGGAGACGACTGTGGGTTTCTTTTCACTATAAAAATGTTTGTATTTAATACTTTATTTTGGTGCCATTAGAATGATAGCGGCAACCTCGCTTTCCTTTTTCACGCGTCTGCCATTTACGGGTAGCAACAAAAACAGCTGTAGTAATCGAGCATTCCCTTCTTTTTCTCTGTAAGTAATCGTAGTATTTGTTTTGCGATGTTATGGTTAGTAATCGGAATATTTGTATATATTTGTACGTGTTTTGTGAAGTTTTGGGTTTTTTTCTTCTTCTAATTAGCTAAGACGTGTCAGTTTTACTATCAAATTAAGCTTTTTAGGTTAAAGTATAAGGTTAAAGATATTTTATTTAAAATAATTTGGTAAAAAGTAATTAGAGCTCCCGCTTAGAAGAAAAATTTGATATGAATACATGCTTAGTTTACTTAGGTGTCAACATTTCACTTTATGTGTTTTTGTTTTCCTTATTCTTAATTTGGAAAATTTGCATATCCATATTTAGTTTAATCATAAATACTACTAAATTATGTTCCATTAAATGGAGAAATTGTTTGACAATTAGTTTAATTTTTCTTTTAGAACATACACCCATCCAAACAGCTGTTGTCATTAAATTAGGCTACGTAGGTGGTTTCGAACAACTAAGAGGTTTAAAATACTGCCATCCAGGGTACGACCATGACGAATTAACCTCGACTTACGTCCTAGAACAACTGGACTGGAAAGCGATTACTCTTACTTGTGATGCCAATAAGACTTTGACTGAGCAGAAATTCGAAGCTCTGTCGTTACACTTTGCTCCTTCGTGTAGACCTGGAAAGTGGACATCGGATGATGAATTGAATAAAAAATTAAGTAAGTTCTGGAGATCTTTTGATAGGTATCAATACTATCAATGTGTATAATCGATTCGTTGTTTTTCTGACCATACTTAGACCAGGGCTGAAGCCTTTGAAAATGGTAAAAAGTGAAAAAAAATAATAGTAGGATGAAACCCATTGGAAAAGGAAGAGAATATAACAAAAATGAAAGGAAAAATAATTTACGGGCGATCCGAGGTCGGGAAGTGGAAAGGCGTGAGTTTTTAAGGGTAGAAAACGATTTATCTCGATTTACGGCAAAACTACAAGTCCTATGGAAAAACGTTAAATAGCAAGGTTGTAGGTAATAAAAAGATCTACAACTTTTGTATTTACACTTTTTTCACATAACCTCAAAATTTATGTGAAAAATTCAAATAACCAAGTTTTTGGTTTTTTATTTTTATCTTTTACAAAAAAAAATTTATTTCACGAATTTTACAGAAAACTTACCTTTTTATGTCCCAAACACACTGTAATTTTTTTGATTTAAAATATTTATTTTTTCACCTTATTTTCTGATGGTGTAAAAAAATATATATATTATATTACTATGGTAAATGTTCTCAAAAAATGCAAAGAAACGAAAAAAACTCGAATCCGAATTTTTTTTTAATCATTATGTACAATTTTGAGCTCTTTATTAAAATTTATACTTTAATTACTCGAAAAACGTAAGATTCCGTGTTACATTAAGGTGGGAGTATCAACATGCTTGCCAACCTATAACCTATTTCGCATAGATTTATTTATGTTTTCTAGCTTTTATACAAAATTTAAAGAAAATCAGTATCGACTTGATATTCTATAGGTAATAATTGACATATTTAACAAATATCAAGGAATTTCATAAGTTATTTTAGGAGAATTGTATAGCGAAAAATATCGGGTAAGATTTTTTTTAACATTATTATGTCATTGTCACTCATTGTTCTTTCACTATACAATTCTCCCAAAATTAGCAATGATATAAATTGATATTTTTGTAATATATCAGATACTACCTAAATAATGTACCGACGATATTGATTTTCTTTAAATGTTAGTTATTAAAATAATAAACTCAAAAAATCAACGCGAAATAGGTTATAGGTTGGCAATAGATTGAATGACGTTGAGAATTCAACCTTAATAAACAAAAAAATTACAAATCCATAAAACATAAAGATCGCAAAAAACATGCGAAAATAGTTGTTCTTCTAAATACAATTAAAGGTAGGATTTAAAGGGGATTTCATCACATTTACCATAGTAATGTATATTTTTTTTTACACCATCAGAAAATAGAGATTTTAACGAACAAACAGCCCACCGACTTTTTTAAAA
The DNA here is from genome assembly GCA_963969555.1 of Polydrusus pterygomalis. Taxonomy (NCBI): domain Eukaryota; kingdom Metazoa; phylum Arthropoda; class Insecta; order Coleoptera; family Curculionidae; genus Polydrusus; species Polydrusus pterygomalis. Next base: position 49,253,929 of record OZ018378.1, read on the forward strand.
AAGCAGATATTTTGAAGTGAGAATTCTCGATTGAAAATTAGGGTGCTTTTTCGATATTAAGTCAAAATAAGGTAAAAAAATAAATATTTGAATTAAAAAAAATTACAGTCTGTTTGGGACATAAAAAGTTTTCACCAAATGTCGTGAAAATTTTTTTTTTGTAAGAGATAAAAATAAAAAACCAAAAACTTGGTTATTTCAATTTTTCACATAAATTTTGAGGTTATGTGAAAAACTGTAAATACAAAACTTGTAGATCTTTTTATTACCTACAACTTTACCATTTAACGTTTTTCCATAGGACTTGTAGTTTTGCCGGAAATCGTGATAAATCGTTTTCTACCCTTAAAAACTCACCCCCTTCCACTTCCCGACCTCGGATCGCCCGTAAATTATTTTTCCTTTCATTTTTGTTATATTCTCTTCCTTTTCCAATGGGTTTCATCCTACTATTTTTTTTTTTGGTTTCAAAAATTATCGACCCTGGTCTAACTGTCAAATAATAGGTTAGAAATATATTTATTAAAAAATCTTAATAACTAGATTGCCAGATAACTTAAACGATGCAAAAAACGAAACTATATACCGACAGTTTTTTTTAAAGGCCAACAACCCGGCTGCTCATATCCAAGAAACGGTACTGATAAGGGGGTTTCGAAGCAAAAAAGCAACTTATGTTTAGAATATTATTTTTCTAAAATCGTACGTGAACATACACACACATTTTCGCTCCTCAAAAATAGATATTCCATCATATTTTCTAGCCGTTGTTAAGCAACGGAAATGAACAGTACTGGAATACTTTTCCGGTCGCTGAGAAAAATCTTCCAGTACCTACTGTCAATTTTTAAAATTTATTTGTTACACTTTTTAACAGATTTTCACTTAATAAATTAATAATAAAAGAAATTAAAAATTAAAAGAAACAGAACTTAATTTTTTACTTTGTACATTAAATATTATATATTATATACATCTGGTGCTTTTAATAGAAATTTGTGTAGGTATATTTTCTTTCGATAAAACTTTTGATTATTTGGCTTTATAACCGTCTCTTTAAAAAATGCATTTAATTTAAGTTATTTCAAAATATCCACATCATCTTTTGCACTTAAGGTCCCCTTGAACATGGAATAGGGAACTTGACAAAAATTTTAAATGGGAAAAAAATTCTTTAAATCATAAGTATATATTGTCATAAAACATATGGCAGCAAAAAAAAACTACATATTTCATCCCAAAAGATTTTAAAATGCCCCAAAATTCAAATTATCCCAAGCGGGTAAAAACGGGTCGTGACGTCAAGAAGTATAATTCGTATGTGACATCCACGAAATAGGTTATAGGTTCGCAATAAATTAAACAACGTTGAGATTCCACCTTAAAACAACAATACAATAACAATAACACACGGCAATCCAAATGCAAACTCGGTAGCTCGGCCACCGGTCAGGATGACGGATGACGGATGACGGAAAAGTCATACTTCATGACGTCATCGGGCTTGGCGCGCTTAAAAGGTCGTTTGAAATGCTTTTGACACGCGCGAAACTTTAAAGAATTTTTACCAAGTTATTACTGATTTTTAAGGAGTAATAATTGGGGAATATTTTTTTTAGGCCTAACTAAATCATATTATTATAAAAAAAATTGGAAAGTTCCCTATTGTTGGATTACAGCGTAACTCTGTTTAATGACCGCTGAGCGTTACGTCATATTTTCCATATTTGCGGTACGTCGTAAATTTATTTAGTCAGTTTGATGTACCGGTGGCATTGAATATCAAACTATATAAGAATGACGGATGTCCGAGAAAAGTTGACAACCCAGTTTTAGACGTCTTGGAGGTGGTTTGGCCGCCATTGTGGAGTTGATCGTAACTCTAACCTTAAATCTGTCGTTATAATGCAGCGCCTCGGCAACAGATGTCTCAAATTCACGGATGTGATGTCGTGGTGTTGCCGCATATCGTATTTTATTGGAATTTTTAATTATATAAGCATTTTTAACACACAATAAAATAGGAGGTTCTCAATTCCAGCCGAATATATGTTTTTGATAATAATATGTACGCTGATTACTCCGGGGTAATTGGACCAATTTTCACAATGATTTTACCGTTGCATTGGGTGTTAAATGTTAAACAAATAAAAGTAGATAAAAAGTGACAGCAAGTATAACTAAAATAGGTTTTATTTCGTCAAAAAGTAGCAAAATACGTAATACCTAATACCAACAAACTGGATGTTTCTTAAGTAAGAAAGTAAAACCTACTTATTTTAACCATTTTGAAAATAGTAATAATTGCAAATTAAAACCAAGTTATACAAACAAACCGCACATCATTCATATTTTACCCAACATATACGTTGTAGCCTAGGTATGTATTAATTAGTGAGAGTCGTCATTTAATTCTGTTAGAAATAGAGTACATGGCGGTCAATATGTTTTCATGTAATTAACGTTGGGACGTCAAAAGGTTGAAAATATTATAAGCTACAAAGCAATTAAAAATAAAAATCTAAACTATACTATAGATAGGAAAATAAATGTAAGCTACTTAAATCTAGGATAGGTGTAGGTACTTATGTGAAATCAACTTTTACGATAAGCTATAAAAATAAATTTAAAAAACTCATGCAGCAAGTCAAGCAGACAGGCGGCAACAATGTTTTAATTTAGCAGTGAAAAGGCTAGTCGCTTTCATGTTGGTGAACTCATTGTGCCATCTATGAATTTAACGTAGCAGATTTAGGAAATCGGCTCATATGGCCTTCTTATAGTTTGATATTCAATGCCGGTGTTCAAGTTATGATTTTTCTTAGGCTTGATCTACATAAAGATACGGATGCATGTGAACAAGTAAAATACAAGCGCTTTTGTTTCAAATTTTTAGTTATTATTTTCATACTGTTAATGAAGTCAGAAATAAGTAGTTTATTTAGGGTAAAAGGTATCATGGGATGAAACATTTTGTTTTTGAAAATTAGTATGAAATTTTTAATTATTAAATTAAATTAGAAGCCCCTAAAACGCTTGTAGGCTAGGTAATTCATACTTCTTAACTGATATCTCTGGCAGCAAACTGATCGTTACATTTTTCGCAGCCTCCATGCACTAACTCTGAAGGTGGTTCCAGATATGAATTCGTCATTGTAAAATGCTTTTTTTATAGAACAATTTTAAAAACCCGAAAGCTATCAATATTAATTTGACGTTTACAACAAGTAGTGGTTGTGAGGCAACGGATTTTATACAGGTGACAAAAAAACTGTTTTAAGTTTTAAATTAGTAAATAGTTTTATTTTCATAGTAAATAAGATAAATGTGCGATTTTAGAAAACATAATGTGTGCACTCCAGTGCTTTGCTGGATCAAGCTATCAATTTTTCACTGTCGTCCGAGAATGGAGTATTACTTTTCTTACTAGATATACAAATAACTATGTTTACTATTCGCCAATTTGAAATACTATTAGAAACTACACCTTGTGTAGGAGCTTTGTAAATTAAGTGGTTATAGGTCATAGAAGAACAGAGGAGCAGAACAGTATTTATATCTAATTAAGAACATTTAATAATAACACTAAATTTGATTTTCTTTGTAGAAACTCAGTACTCATCATTATGTGACCTATGTGGAAACGACAAGTGCAACACGAGATACTCGGTTCCTTTCAATGACACGTTGACATGTTTAACCGATAACGGAGGAGATGTTGCACTCACGACACTTACCTATGCCAACTCATTTTTTAGTATAGCAGCTAATGCTCGAAATTTCCAATTCTTATGTCCAAATGGTACTCTGGCACCTTCTACGAACCCTTGCACTTGGACTAACCAACTTAACAGAGTTATAATATCCTCAAGGTATGCATTGTGTAGATAATCGAAATTTTAAAATAATAAATTTAAATATTTACGATCTGTCCACCAATTTTATGGTACAAATTTAATTTAAGAGATTTTGTCAATGCACACGTACCTAATTTAATTTGCATGTATAAAGACAATTAAAAACTTGTTTTTTTTTTAATTAAGACTAAATGCTACCAATAAGAAAAATTATAGAGCTTTCTCCCTTACCTTTTCCAATCTTTTTTTTTAAACAAGATTTTTTTATTCCAATTAATTACATATGTATGAACATACATCTTTCTTAAGACCTTAGAACTCTGGTACCGATCTTTGTATTTTAATTACAACAGTGTATACAATACATATTATCCCATTTTATACAAAACACAATTCAATACTAAAAGAAAAAATTCTCCACATGCCTAGCTGTGTTATTTTTAAATTCCCAATTGTACCTTAACTAACTGTACAAAGTGCTTATGTTGCACTATGCTCTTTAGCTCTATTGGCAACTTGTCATACGCAATGGTTGCCCGATATGTTAGGCTTATAATTCCCTTATTTGTTTGAACATTTCTGAGATAGACTCCTAGTATAGTGTAAGTGCGCGTTATAGTTAAAAATAGATTTATGTTCCTTATTTATAATTTTATGCATAAGTTTGCAATGTTTTAATTCAAAAATTTTACTAACCTGACATAATCCCAATTCCCTATATAAATCTTCCGTATGTGTTGTTGTAGGTAGCCTTAATTAAAAAGTATCTTAAAACCTCTATTCTGAAGAATAGATATAATATATAATATATAATATATAATATATAATATATAATATATAATATATAATATATAATATATAATATATAATATATAATATATAATATATAATATATAATATATAATATATAATATATAATATATAATATATAATATATAATATATAATATATAATATATAATATACAGGGTTGGACAAATGTTCCGGAACGGCTTAATTACAGGCGAACGAAAAGTGATATCGGCGGATCCGGGTTTTGAGCAATCTATAGGACTAAAATTTTACTATTTGACTATAATACCATATGTCAGTAATGTCACCAACTGTCAAGTGTTGACGTTATTTTTTTTTTAATGGAACACCCTGTATATTTTTACATTTTTAAATTCCACATAAAATTATAATTATTTTTTATTAAATGCACTATTAGTATACTTCATAGTTTCCGAGATATTAACTCTCGAAAATTGACATTTTTGAACTTTGACAGCTTATAACTTTCTAACAGTGCGTCTTAGAGCAAAACGGCTTACATGTCCCTATCTTCTACTTTTATTATCTTCCCAAAAAAATCATCTTCCAGTTAAACCGGAACAACTATATTTCCTGCTTTCGACTTATATCCAAGAGAGCCTTCTTGCCAAAAATCAATAATCAATGATTGATAATATAATATGGTGGATTTTGTCGAAAATAAGTTTATCGTAGTTAGGCATAGGGACACCCTATATGTACAGATAGAAATTTTTTTCGCTTATTCATTTAATGAACCAGCAACGTAGCATCGTATAAAAAATAAAGAAGTTTTTTTTTTTTTTTTAATTTTCTGATAATGATCAAAAATTGTTATTTCTTGACTTCCCTGGATCTAAAAATCCAGTTTTCGACAGTTTATTATCGAGCATCATAATAGTTAATTCCACAACCGGAATTTTAAGTTTCTCTTTTTTATCTTTGAAACAAATCTGAGAAAAACCATTTCTTTTTCAGAAACTGATAGAGTAAGACAAAAAATTTTTAATTAAATTTATTGGAAATAAAGAAGCACAAGAAAAATGTATACATGGTGCTCTATTTAAATTAAGCAAGTTTGTGACAACTTCCGGTATAACCGAACATTGCAGTTATTTCATTTGAAGAGAACGTCTATTATCTAAATTTCCTGGATTTAAATTACATTATTTTTCGAAATATTCTAATCGACGCCGACGGTCATCGTGAGACACCCTGTATATTTAATACTGATTTATGATATTTTCTTTGTTGTAGTGCTAGTGCATCTCTAATGAAAACCTTCATCGACAGTAAAGTGCCTTCTTATGTCATCGGAAGTACCATCGAAAGTGGTTCCGGAATTGAAGCTAGTCTGGCCCGTCTTTTAGAATTATCCAGAACGGATAAAATTAATTTAATTAATCCCACACCACTTAGTAATTTTGTCTCCGGTAAGTGTTTTAATAGGTTTACAGTATGTCTCCGTAAGTTGGAACCATATGAAAAACTTTTTTATTATTAATTTTACGAAAAAAAGTTATTCCTAATAAAAAGTTCTGCATGGTCTAAAACCTAAAATGCAGATATCAAATTATTTTAAAGGTGCAGAGGTTTGTCAAAAAATATGAATTTTGCCCAAGAGCAAAGTACCTTTATTTTTGACAATATCAAAAATTGTTATTCAAAAAAGTTGATCAAAACTAAAAACCACGTTCAAATATGTAATTACACCCATTTACGTTGAAAAAATAGGTTTTGTTATTTTTAAAAAAAAAATTCTGCATTATTAATTAATTATGCATTGTTGATTCTTTATTTACTTTATAATTTGTTTTTTCTTGCTGTTGCATTAATCAAAGCATTTCGTTTATTTTGTATTTTCCAACTAAACATTTTTTTTATGAAAATCACGTTGAACAAAAAAATTGAATATTTCATGAAAAAACAAAGATAAACCAATGAATCAAAAAAGAAAATGTAAAGGAAACATGGGATTTGCATTTGGCTGTAATTGCGATAACTTGCAATGGCTAGTAATCCCCACAGGGTGTTTTGAATTTCCGTAAAAAAAACATAACAGTTTTTATAACACCCGGTATAATACCAAAGTTACTTTTTTTAAGCAAAACAACAAAGGCTGTAATATGCTTAAGGAAAAAACCTCCAATTAAAAAAAAATCATTAAAAACGAACCACAAATTTGGAAAAAATTAAAAAAATTTTTTTTCGTTATGCGTTAAATATGCCGCGCAGTGTATAAATTAATATTTTTACTTTAAAAAACTTGATTTTTAATGCATATTTATGATTTATGATTTTACATGCTAAAACAAAAAATAGGATTTGCCCCTAACAAGCTCAGCTTCAGGGGATTAAAAAATAAGTTTATCGAAGACAACATAAACATATTTATTATATTATTAAATTTTAAATAAACTTATTATTATTATTAATTTATAAATCCACGTTTTTTAACGTAAGACTGTAGGTAATTGTACTCCAAAAATATGGGTTTGTGGCCGATTTTTGGATAAAACGAAGAAGTAACAATGTATTGGATCAAAACACGAAATGGCGAAGGCGCCACTAGTGTTTGCTCTTAAATAAATATATTTACTTGTTACAGAACGTCGACTTATCCCATCTGTCAACGAAAGCATCCGATGCGATCGTACAATAAATTGGTCAGTTACAAACGGCAGCGAATTGGCCAAGTGTAGATGGTTGCAACAAGCTAGTTTAACTGCCGGCCTTCAACCAGTTATTTCTTGTGGCTTAAGCACCGCTGTGGACACCGTTTCCAATTTGGACAATATAAAAAATGGTAATGCAGATATTGCATTTATTGATGCTAACTTTGGATACATCGCAAGAAAGTAAGCAAATATATCAATGATAATATATTCGATTGAAATGTAGATGGAGTGACAACGAAATTACTATATGCCCAGCTTAACACGTCCTTATTAATTAAAACATTATTATGAAATAGAAAAAAGAAAAGCACAAAGTCTTTCTCCACAATTTTTTATTAGAGTAACTAGGCGAACCTATAATAATTCATAATAATTTAATTCGACAGTAGTATAGAGTGTAGAAACACTCGAAACATCATCAGGAAAACAAAGTAAAAGGTACAATGCTGATGTTGTTAGCAAAAGAGAAAATAATAGTGGGATTGAGCCACAATGATGTACAAGAGGTGTAAAAATTGAATAGTGAAAAGACCGACAACCAAGACTTCAGCATACTGGAAAGTCAAGGGTTAATGGAAAGGCCCTGTCTTGGGCAGAAAAATGAAAAGAGCAAAAGAAAAATTAGGGAGTTTTAACACTTTGTGAAAATCATTTATTAAGTAGTGAAAAAACCTTAAGTTTTATTCAGTTTTGTCGGAGACATGTGAAAGTATTGAAATAAGATGGAAAAAAAGGAAAAAAAAATGTTTTTCGTAAAAGTCAAAGCATCTGTAAAAAATTAAAAAAAAGGGGAATGAAGCAAATAATGAAATATTAAATAAAATGAGGTAGATTAGCTTACCATTTAGCTTGAAGTAAAATACTGTTGGGGTACCAGGCTTTTTACGGCCCAGTTACCCCGGCAGGAGTCAAAACATACACATTTTGTACAAAATTAATAGTTTTAAAAAGTTTTTTTGTTTTACTAGAACTTCTTTAACAAAGATGTTCACATCTTCACACAATTTTTTTTTCTTTCCCTCTTATTTCAATACTTTCACATACAAGCTGCTGCAAAGCTGAATAAAACTTAAGATTTTTCACTACTTAATAAATGATTTTTACAAATTCTCTTAAAACTCCCTAATTTTTCTTTTGCTCTCTTCATTTTTCTGCCCAAGACAGGGCCTTTGCACTATGCTGAGGTCTTGATTGCTGTCGGTCTTTTGACTATTCAATTTTTACACCTCTTGCACACCATTAAAAGCTCCATTACGACTCAATCCCACTATTATTTTCTCTATTGCTAACAACATCAGCATTGTACCTTTCACTTTGTTTTCCTGATGATGAGTGTTTCTACACTCGAAACGTCGAATTGAATTATTTTAGGTTCGCCTAGTTATCCTTATAAAAAAAAAATTGTGGAAAAAGACTTTGTGCTTTTCTTTTTTCTATATCATTTAACTCCACTTTGAGTATGGAATATGGAATACTTCTTCAAAATTATATATCCGATTGAATTATAGATGGGGTGGCAACGAAATTACTATATACCCAGCTTAACACGTCCTTATTAATTAAAACATCAATATGAAACTTTGGTGGGTTATATGGTTGTACTGTGCGTACATTTTCAATAATTAAACGTCTGGCTATCACTTCCGCTTAAACCGAAAATGCACACAACTTTGTTGCAACAATTTATGTCAATTTATTCATATAGTTTCATCTTAGGTAGCTATGGATCTCCGTAGATTAGCAGCATGTCGATTTGATGCTCAGGCGTTATAAAAGGCATATTTTAAGGTGGGATTAACGCAATACCCTCTGAAAAACAGAAAACAGAAACAGTGTTTCAAAGGGTATTGATTAACGACGTCATTTTTTATCGTCAGTTCGATTTGCCGAACTGTTGACGAATAGCATGCTCACTGCAGTGCTGCGTTGATCAGAGTAGTTATTTTTATGCTTTTGGCATACGAAGAAGAAAGACATGCATATTGTGAAGCTGGTAGAGCAAGGTTAGTCAGCCGGTCATCGTTTTGTTTACTTTCCTGTTTTGTGCAATTACGGAACCTTTCCTGTTAAAACAGGCAGGCACATATTCTCTTGAATTCTTAGGAGAGATGACATCTAGATGGACTAGAAAATATCGTGTTACCATTACCAGTGAAAATTGTTGTTTTTACTTTAGTTCTGAAAACCGATGTGTTTACTCTCAAGGATTTTAAGGCAATTTTAGTGGTTTCAAAAAATGGCCTTTTTAAAAGTTTCTGTGCATTTATTTAAAAAAAAACACCAGCATACTATTCGTCAATGCCTTCCTGAACAGCCCTTCCAAAATTAGATACTATTTTTTTTTTTTAATAATTGCAAGGTTCCGGAAGTTACCCCTGCATTTAAGCCATTTATAGGTCTTTTATACATGAGTTACCTTGATAACTGTGCCCTTAAACTTTTCTTAGAAATAGTTTAATGTAATGATAAAGTAAGGATTAAATTAAAAAATATGGCAATAACCTCGTAAAACAGTTAGTAATCCAGGGGATCCATAGCTAGCTTAGATGAAACTATGAATAAGTTAACATCAATTGTTGCTTGTTGGTTAATGTAATTATTAAGGAGCGGATATTAGGTAGTGAAAGGACCTTTCAACCCGAGTCGACATGAGGATTAATTGGAAAATATTATTTATTATTATTAGAGACTCAAATTTTACTGACAATTACAGTACTTACCACGAAGTGGATACATACATTGACGGCCGCCCCGGGGAGCTGCTCCTAATTAATGCCAATATTAAAAGCGATATCTCAAAAAGGTAACTTTCAGGAAGCTGAAATTTTGGAGACGCTTATGTTGGATTGCACAAAGGTTCTTAATGATAATAAGCTAATCAGGTAACTATGACTGTGACAGTAATGATATTGACAAACATACTTTACTCACCATCAAAGTGGCTCAGTTAAGGTTAGTTATAAAAGTCTTGTATAGGTTTGTACAAAATTACACAAGTTTGTACAGGTTTGGTAAAGTTTGTATCGGTTTGTACAAATTAGTACGTGGTTTTAGAGGTTTGTACACGTTTTCATATCTATATAAACTTGTACAAACATTTAAAAATGTGCCAGCAGTGCGCAGGTTAAAAGCTGTTCAAAAGTTGTTCAAAGCTGTTCGCTGCTGGCGCGTGCGCCGAAGGCGTGGAGGAATCTGGCGTTGAACATATCATCTCCCTCTACTTTTGACAATTTTCAACGTCATTTTCTTGGAAACTATCTTAGATAAAGTCGCCACAGTGGATCTTTTCCCGTGCGTCATCAATCAACGATCAGGACTCAACGTGGTTAATAACTCTACATCCTTATTTATTACAGTAACAAGTTTGAATAAAAGCATAAAAGAACGTCTTCAAGATTCCGCAATAATATAACGTGCTAGACAAGAATAAAACTATAAACGACTTTTTTTATTTGTTTAGTTGACTACCGTTGTATTTTAGAACGTCATTGTCAACCTTATTTTGATCTGCCAATATAATTCGTATTTTGTAAATTTGTGTGCCTTAAAACTGTTCCTTTTTCTAAAAATAGTTCTTTTTAGAGCTAATTACACCCACCATCTGTTTTGGCGGTAAGTATTTATGGATTTTTATAATACCCAATTTATTTATTTTAAATATTCTAACCGTAAAAGTTTTTTGAAAAGTTTACGGCAGTGGCTAAATTCCCTTAAATGAAAGGATGTCAAAAATTTGACTTTTGCGATTTTAATAGTCAATAAAACACCAAACTTTTCTAGATTTTAAGCTTTAAAAATAGTATTAAATGTACTAACATTTGTTTGTCAATTTCTTTTAGATAATAGAGAATGTCGGGCAAAACTTAAAATAAATAATAATTTTTCGGGATATTATGTAGGTGCCTCAAACGGTAGGCAGGCACGTCCATTTTATGAACTTAGACTTAGTTTTGACTTTTTTCGTCTCGTAATTTTGATTTGATTCATACGATTTTGATGACGTGAAAGTGATGACGCACGGGAAAAGAACCACTGTGGCGACTTTAGGTAACTATAGGATATGATACATATGTATTATGGTTAACATTCTTCGTAGAATGCTTTGTTTAAAATACTATACTGGTTGTTCTATTTAAAATAAGTTGTGTGCACGTCCGGTTCAACCGGAAGTGACAGTCAAACGTTTGAATACTGGAAATGTGCGCACGGTGCAACCAATGTCATAATAATGTTTTCTTTTATAAGGGCGTGACAAGCTGGGTACTAATTTCGTTGTCACCAGGTATACTTGGTTGCGCAAAAATTGTAATGGTTAAGTAACCAGATAATTTGACTGTGACATAAATGATATTGGCCCAAACACTAAGGTTAAATATTTTAGTGAAATTTTACGTATTACATCAAAGCTTCTTCTGGTCTGTGAATTAAAATTTGACATTATTTTATAGCTTATCTATTTTAGGAAAAACTTGACGAATGTAGCTTATCCTGAAACCGATGTAAGAAGACTATCTCGAATAGTAATTGTAGTAAAGAACGATACAACGTGGTATAACGGACTTTCGGATCTTAAAGGGAAAAGAGCTTGTATACCTGAGTACGGTGGCAAAGGTACGTTATCAGACCAGTTAATTTTAATTGGCACTCCCCTCTTGAATCTAATTTTAAAAATTATAAAAACGTAGATATTTCTATCTACAATTTCGTAAAAAAATTAAATGCAGCCACCGTTCAACCATTTTACGTATATTTTCTAGCTAACTAGGTAGGAAAAAGAACTGCCAAACCAGCAGGTCGTTTCCTCTTGTCTTTTATGGCATCGCAAAAAATAGCGTGAGATGAGTGTAATAATTATTTTATTTTAGCTGTCACCAAAGTTCAAAGTTTTGCAATTTTCCTTTTATAAAAACGTTGAAATCCTACAGGAATATTCTTTTTGGCTCTATTTATGTATTTATTATTGCAATTTTTAGATAAATAACTAAAATAAATAACAAAATATCATAATGGAGACCATTTATTTTTTAAAAACCCCTAAAATAATAAATATAGCCAAAAAAGCTATTTCGTCGTATTTACGGCATTGTATAGGTACAGGGTGTCCACGGAAAGTCGGCGATATCTCAGAAACTATAGTATATAAAAAATTAAAAAGAAATTAATTTAATTGTCACCCTAATATATACATACAGAATAATATTTTATTCTATACTAGCGTGTATCCGGCATGCGTTGCAACCCGCTGGTATAAATACAAAACCGATATATTAGTACCCGGCATGCCACTTTTTGAAATTGCACCCGTGCGAAGCCGGGGCAAGTCGCTAGTTATACATAAAAACCTTCCCCTGGAATCACTCTATCTATTAAAAAAAACCGCTTCAAAAGCCATTGCGTAGTTTTAAAGATTTAAGCATATATAGGTAGGGACGGACAGAGAGACAGCGACAGCGACTTTCTTTTATACTATGTTAAGATAGATAATATACATACACATGCATATAATTTACTATTATTTTTTTAAATAATTACTGTCATGCTGAAATAAACAACCACAAATACAATGGCTAACAATTTTTTTGGTAGTCGGTACTTACTAAACAAAAATTTCTGAGATAAAATCAGCTCGTAAACCAAAGCGAATGAATTCCTATACCTACCTCAATGCAACGGACGTTATAAACACCATTTTTAACCTTACTTCAACTTTATATTTTGTTTGTATTTTTTAGAATGGTTGGCATTTATTGATTTATACCGTACCAACCGCATATTTGATGACAGCTCTTCATGTGATTACGGAAGCCTGTTCAGCAACTTTGTCGGAAACTCCTGTGCTCCGGGTGCAAACTCCAAAGACTTAGGTTTTCCCCACAGTGATCAAGACAAACTGTGTGAAAATTGTTTACCTTTCAGCGACACCCTAAGTAAGTTAATTATATATAATTTTACCTACGATATATTGGAGTAACAATGACGACATAGGGCAGTACCGTAGCAACATCCTACTGGACACGGTTCGAAGCTATCCTCGCGGTCCTCCTTGCCCCTTTAGACCCAAATCATAAATTATGGAGGGCGAAAGGAGAGAGATGTTTTACGTCTGGAGCGTTGCAATCGCGAAAGCTCCAAAAAACACTGCTCCAAAACAACGTTAATTTAGAGCGACAACAATTTTACAACCGGGCGCTTAGCGGCTACGATACAAAACGAACTGTTTAGATCTAAAACAATCACAACAAACAACCCGTTGCGATTTTATGTAAATGTCGCCGTAACCTGTGCGGTAACATGATTATATAATATTTAAAGGATAATTTATTTATGATTCTCCTACCACACAATCCACAATACTTACATTTCTTTAGAAATATAGAAGGCGACGTTAATAAAAGTGTTTTTACTGTCTTTTGTTTATTTTAAATTTATTTTTATTATTATAATTTTATTTGGGTATTTTTATTCTTTTTCTATTATTTAACAGTAAAAGTCCTTTAAATCTACTAACCTAACGGTAATTACAATAACGGTTTACTTTAAATTCAAGCCACATTATTCGTTTACACGTTGCAATCCGATACACTATTGTTCGTTCCTAAAGTTTCTTTCCTGGAGCGTCACTTCCACCGGAGCAACGCTCCATTTTACTCCAAACCGCGTTGCCAGCGACACGTTCTAATTTCTATTCTCTATTAAAAGGAATCAACAGAGACAACCAGCATTACTAAATCAAGTTGTGGGCTGCGATGTATTTTGTGTTGCGGCTCAACATGTGCATTCTTGAAGGGAAGCTCCGCTTCGAACGTTGCGCTCAAGCGGCGCCGTTGGGCGTTACGGCCGGAGCGAGGTCACAAATCAAGAATTGTGGCCGTTGCCGGTGTCGCTCCACGGTAACTGGCTACTTTGTCGTTGTGGAGCATTATCAAAATATACCGCTCCAAAATCGCATTATCTAAATAACGACCCACCTTTAAAAATTATTAGTTATCATTGTCAATAGCCCCTCATACACCAACATATAAGTTGGACCGATTTGATCCGTTCGGTTTGGTCTGCGAACTAGGCCCGGCACGTACCAAAACTCTCGCCATTTTTGGGCAGCCGAATTTGGCTCGTCGGCTTTAAAAAATGACTTTGACTTTCAGACATTTGTTAAGTATGGTTATATGCCTTATTTTTCAAATTTTTGTTCATGTAAGCTTTGCATTTTACTTGTCACAAACATATATGGATAACTTTGGTAAATGTCAATAAATTCCGTTATAAACTCTTTTGATAAGTAACGTGAATCGGCAGACATTATTTGTTATTTTAATTATTTTAATTTAACCTCAAACCAAGTTGGATGACTTTTTATGATGATGACAAATTAACCTAGCTAATCTACTGACGGGTTAAAACAGGCTGATTTCATCCGTGGCAGATATTGCAGGGTCCGATGAAACTCGGCTCGCGACAGTCGCGATATACACGTAAAGTTTTATCGGCGTATTTGGCTTGTGCCATAGGTATCAAATTCGTTAAGTTATCCGCTGGTGTTTGGGGGCTAATCAAATGCATTTTATACCGAGAAAGAAAATGACAGGTGATCCTTGTGTTACAGAACGATCACCATTCTTCTGTCTTGTTTTGATTGTTCTATTACTGCTTCCGTTTCCCAAGTTGAACAATTACGGTGCAGGTCCGGAACAGACCAGACTTTAATAGGGTGCAAGAAATAATATAGCGTTTTTTTTTTTGTATTTTTGTTTTCTAGCTTCTAAATACTGCAATGCTGATGATCAAAACAAGTACTACCACAGTTTTGGAGCTCTTACATGCCTAGAAGATGGTAATGGTGATTTTGCTGTTATAACATTGAATGGTAAGTTTTGCAAATAATTTGAAATCAGACATACTTCAAAAGTTTCAGATAAGTTAAAAGAAGATGGCTTTAACAAGTGGCTTGAAAAAATGGCGCATTTGCACTGTAAGCTGTAAATAGTAGCTGTTACCCTTAAGGCGGAAACACATTACTATCACGTAACGTGAGTTTACGTGAAGACGCACATGAGCAGCAAATTTGATGAGACGCGTTTTTCCATAGGTACAGATTAACCAGAGACACACTATTATCATACGGTGTGTTCACGTGAAAGCACCTGATTTTGCAAGTCTTCACGCGCTCCATCCATCCATCCATTGCCTAGTTTCAAGTTTTTCAGTCGCTATGACTGCAGACGCTCTTTCTAAATCTTCTTCAAACTCTAAAGATGAACTATTATTTAGTTTCCACATTTTCTGGTTACAATTAGCGAAGCACCCTACATCTTGTGGTGGTGTGGTGTGCTTGTGTGAATTATATGACTTCACGTGAAATAATAATACTGTGATTCTGCTTGAAATTCATGCATTTTATTTCTAACGTGGTAGGATGTGAACTTACGTGAGGTGATAATAATGTGTTTCCACCTTTACAGTGCATTGGCATGCAATCTTTTTAGGATCAAAAACGATCCAGATAATTTGCAACATTTAGGTACCTACTTAAAACACAGAACTATCTACACCATTGCATTGCTAAAAGAACAAGCAACAACAACCTGAATAACCTTACTTACCGCCGAAATATTAATCCGGGGTTAGAACAGTCAGGTCTCTTTCACATCACGCACTGGCGAACCATTGTAAATAATAATAAATAGCACTAAATAATCGTATTTCGAAAAATACTAAAAATTATTCGAAGAAGACAATTGATTACAAATACGGCTCACCAACACTGTAACGTTAGATAATGAAGGGATACCAAAAGTTCTGCGTCACTCTTAGTAGAAACGTCCGTACAGCGGTGCCATTGTGATTTCCTAAATCATTATAATTTGATATCATTAGAAAACTATAAATAATTGAGTAGTAAAAAATTGTTAAAAACGATTTCTAATCAAAACAAAATGTAAACAATTTTGTATGCTTATGACAGGGTGAGTTTTTAAAGTGTTACAAGGCGATATCTCGAAAACTGTATAAAATATTTTATTTTTTATTTTAGTGAGGTAATAGGGAGATGAGGGGACATATTTTAACATATTTTTGACGTCTACCCCCTTTCCCCTTTTTGAGGGGTGGGGGGTAACTTTGGAATTTTAAACGAGATATAGTACTTTTTTTTGGTAAATACGAATCTGCGTAAAAAAGTACGGACGTATACAAAAAATGTTTTGATTTGCTCCCCTGGTTACGAAATTATGATTTATTAGGTTATAAAATACAAAAACTACTTTACTATTTAATTTCAACTTATTTATCGTCTGTCATGCATGCTTCAGAAGATATTCGAAATGACTTCAACTTCCAAACACTTTGTAACTCTTTTTCTGAATGGATATCGTACCCGTTGTAACATATCAGGTCTCACTAATAAGCATGCAACGCGGATTCGGTCTTTCATATCATTTAAAGTTGTAGATCTAGCCGCCATCACTTTGTCGTTAATAAAATCCCAGAGGAGAAAGTCAAGGGGGGTTAAATCCGGGGACCTAGCAGGCCAGTTTACCGAATCAGCTCGACCAATCCACCCATTTTCAAATAATTCGTTCAACTCATTGCGGGTCTGTATCGCATAATGCGGGGAGCTCCGTCTTGTTGAAACCACATGTCAGGAGTTATGATTTGGTTTAATAATTGGGGTAATTGGTTCCTTAAAAAAATCTGCATACATTTCTCCATTTAAGTGGCCTTCGAAGAAATCCGGGCCAATTATACCACACGTGACCATACATTAATTGACCAAGGATGTTGATTTAGCAAAGTTCGCAGTGGGGATTTTCCAAAGCCCAATAGTGCATATTGTGTCTATGTACCTTTAAAAAAGCAAGCAACAGCAAAAAATAAATTTAATTTCTACTTACAATACGGGATAACTTACAAACGTTCCTGGCCCCAATTATAGAAAGTAGGTAGCTTTGTCAGAAAAAACATTCTTGCGGAGCCTGTTATTTCCTTGCATTGGTCTTGTAACCCAATTGCAAATTATAACTCGACTTTCAAAGTCTTGCCCATATAGCTCTTGGTGGAGTGTAACGTGGTTTGGATGAAATTTGTACAAGTGTAATATGGTCATAACTGATTTCAAGCATTTCTAGCAAGCCGCTTGTGCGGGTCAATCGCTACAATTCCAAAAACTTCAGTGCCCTATTTTCATTTGTTTCAGTTCGCTTTCGAACTCGTGCTTTCGTCTTCAGGCTGCCGGTAGTACGACTTTTGGTTTCCAGCCTTTTAAATGCCATGTGAGATTTTATTCGGAAACCTCTCCGCCCACAGTAATGCAGTTTGTCTATAGTTTTTTCTGCACTCCCCCAAAATTAACTACATATCAACTTGCATACTAAAATTCGCTATCATGTTTAATTGACCAAACTGAGAAATAAACGTTAAATCGTAAAAAATCTCAACTGACTTTACTTAAAATAACGCATTTCCATGGAAACGAGTAATAATTTTAAAATAAGTAAACTTGATTTATTGGTATTTATTTTTTTATCAAAATTTAATAAATAAGTTGGTTAAATGGTAAATTATTTTAAATAAATCATAATTTCGTAACCATGGGAGCAAATTAAAACATTTTTTGTACACGTACGTAGTTTTTTACGTAGATTCGTATTTAGCAAAAAAAAGTACATTATCTCATTTAAAATTCCAAAGTTACCCCCACCTCTCAAATGGGAAAGGGGGTAGACGTCAAAAATATGTTTAAATATGTTCCCCCATTTCCTATTCCCTCACTAAAATTTCAAGAAAATATTTTAAACCATTCATTTATAATGTCCAAAGTGACGTGACGTGTTAAAATTTTTCAAAGGTCGTAGAACAACATCATATGTGTCATTTTACAACAATGACACCGTGAAAACACAACTGGGAGACTATAAGATCTAAACATTTTGAAGGGCTAAATTTAAACTCTTTAGTGAATACGGGTGTTAAAGATTAATACTTAATTATTTATTTTAGACCTTCCAACAGCATATCGCAGGAATCTCGAAGCCCATAATAGATTCAGAGTGATTAGCAAAAACGGTTCTTTGGCATCGTATCCAGGATTCCAGGTGGACGAAGAGTCTCCAATCATAAATATTATAGCTGGGGAGGTTGTGGCAAATAATGGAACTTCAAAATATAATGATATTCGTCTCTATTTAAAAGAGCTTGAATGGGCATTTGGACAGAATCCCGATAAGGCTTTTAAAGTTTTTGAACGCTTTGGACACGATCCTGATTTACTTTTCCCTGTAAGTATTTATTATCCCTTTATTAAAAGTTAAACAAGTGTCGCCATCTCTGTTAAAATATTGTAATAACTATATGCTCACAAATCACAGTTGCATTCGCGAACGCTCCAAAAAAAATACCGCTCCAAAACAATGTTACTTGGGAGCGTAAAATTTTTATAACTGGGCGCTTGGTGGCTACGTTACAAAGCGAACTGTAGAGATCCAAAACAACCCGTTGAGATTTTATGTAAATGTCCGGTAACGTGTGAGGTACCTAACGGGATATAATAATATATATTTATAGAATATCTTTATTTACGATTCACCTACCCCAAATGTTATATTTCTTTAAAAATATAGAAATTGACGTTAAAAAAAATGTTTTTACTGCTTTTTATTTATCTTAAATTTAAAAAATAATGCTATTATATTTTATTTGGCTATTCTTATTCTTGTTGTATTAATTAACAGTAAAAGTCCACTAAATCTATACTGACCTAAACGTAATTACAATAACGGTTTACTTTAAATTCAAGCCGTAACGCAAGACATTATTCGTACACTATAGTTCGTTCGTTTCGCTTCTGGATAGAGGCACTTCACTGAATTGAAAGAATTAATTCATCGTTCCAAAAAGATTCGATTTCTTTTGGATTCACCAATTCAGGAATGATTCTCGTCGTTCACTCGTTCATTTTGTTCCTTTCAGTTCAGTAAATGAAGGTTAACAGTTTAATTACGAGTGCCAAGAAAGATCGACAGTGTACAGTTGAAGAAAAACCGACAAATATATAGGACGAGATCGATTCAGCATTTTAAAACGAAAAGAATCATTTCCGAATTCAGAACGAAAAGAACGAATCTTTTTAACTGAACTGAACTTCCCACATCTACTAAAAAGGTCGACGGAGTATAGTTGAAGGAAAACAAAATAGATTGAGATCGATTCAGCAGGTTATAATCATGCCCTATCCATTAATTTTCGATTTTAATTTTTACAGGATTCCACTCCAGGCCTTACTTTTGGAGGCACCGTTAATAAATACATCGAAAACTTCAAGACGCTGCTTCGTAACTCTGAAACATGCGGAACAAAGGGAAATAGTTCCATTAGAATCCTTCCGACGTTAGTCACTCTTCTCTTTGCATATTTCTTAAGTCGCCTTGTCTAAGTTCAACACCAACTTTTCAAATTCATTCCATTGTACAAAAAAACTAGGTATGGTAAATGTTGGATTATTGGAGTGACACAACTCAAAAACTGCCAATAATAATTATATTCTGACTAAAGTCTGTCTTTCCAAAAAACCTTTTTTAGAATTTTTAAACAGCTTGTATTACGGGTTGGCGTTTATTAAAAATATTGTTAGGTTGGTAGCTTAAATATTATTGTTTGACTTTTAGCCTTCTTAATAAAGAAGTGAATGAGACAGCATATACTAGCCTGTTCATAAATGCACTTTTGACGGATCCAGGGGGAGGGGGGGGGGGGGTCTTAAAGTTAAAGTCTTTTATGAAATCTTATGAAGATACGTTGAAAATAATTGCTAAAATCAGGAAAGTTATCGAAAAGATACAATTAACGCTAATTCCAGTATATTTTCAAGTGACTGAAATATTATCATCATTTTATCATAGCACTGCCGTCCGTCCCGTCTCGTCTCCATGAATTCTGTGGCGTGTGACCTTACAAAATCAGCTCGATTTATTCGATGTTGGTTTTGCATTGGCACGGATTTTCTTTTATACCTACAAATTAAATAATAATTTTTTTTAAATTCGTGACTTGGCAAAATAAGATCTTTTTTTGACAAAAATTAAATACAACTGCCATTTTGGTTTGCTCCTCGACTGTACAGTTTGGTTTGAATTTTTGCTCCACCTGGTAAAAGTCAAAATGTCATTTATTTTTTAACCCTTGAGCGCCCAGCCCACTGAAAGCAACGTAAATGCCCAACCGGGGTCTTCAAGGGACCCCATAGTAAATAAACATATGGATATGCATTAAAGTGTATTTTAATTATCAAACACAAGCTTAAGGTTATAGTGTTCAAAATATTTATTAAATATATATATAAAAAAAAACTTACAACACCTTCTGAAAAATATTAACAAAAGTAAAACAAATACTAATATGTATAGGTATTATAGTATTATCTCTGAGGAACCCCACCTACCTAATAGCGTTATAACCTGGCACTATCGCGGCGTCGGCGGCTCAAACCAAACTAACACGTGCTAACACTATTTTCAAGCACATACCTAAAGGCGCAGTTGCCAGATTTTTTTTTATTCCAGAAATATTAAAGAAAATACTGTACTGGGGTCCCGCAAGGACCCCGCTGAGGCATTCAAGGGTTAATGAACAGGCCTGTATTCTGTTTCACTTACTCCTCCTCAAATCTCAGAAGGCCTTGGTTTGACTGCATTTTAAAACTATATTTCGCAAGTTTAAATTTATTTTTTAATATTACCTACGTTTTATACATTTATGTAAACCGCATTTATTTTTATTTACTAGTAGTAAGTAGTAAGGTGACCATAAAATCAACAAATCCCAAACTCATTTGAAAATATTCTGGAGAATAAATATTTTAATACAATGCTGGCACATAATTAATATTTTCACAAACATTGAAAACACATTTAATAAAATTCTATTGGTAGATAAATAAGGGTGTTACCCATAGGCGTTAAATTATTTTTTTTTCAGTTAACAATCCTTTACAAAAATTAAGGATTCACTTTATAATATAAAAAATTACTATGTTAATCGTATTTACAAAGTATTACTGTGTTAATTCAAGTATTATATTTACCCTGTCCTGTGTGGAAGAATAGCATTTCTCCTACATAATAGTTTTGGTCTCTACAGGGTGTCCACGGATAGAGTTTGGAAGAGGGAAACACTTTTTTTTATTAGTAAGTATAGAAGAAAAACTCATTCTTTATAAAAACGGTTGCTTGTGCTGAAACTACAATTTCGAATATCAGAATTTCGATTACTATACAGGGTTCGTCAAAAACAACATTTTTACTTTATAGGATTTTTTTTCAATTCCTTGATTTATTAAATGAATTTTGCTTGTGCTAAAACTACAATTTCAAATATCACATTTGCGAACAACAACACAAACAACTATTGTTGCTTTCTCACTTCGAATTTGATTTTATATCTGGGCGATTAACGATTTTGTTGTAAGAAAACCATTTTTTATTTGCCTACTTTTAAAGTATTTTTATTATAACATGTCATATTTCTTTAATTCATTCAACCATAAATTATAAAACTTTTATTCAAACGTACTACCACCTAGTTAGCGCATAGTTCAAATCGACATCTAAATTCCCGGTAACTTCCTAACTTGCTGTATTTGGATATTTGCAATAACTACTCCTATTTTTTCTTTCAAGAGATCTAAGTTATTATTGAAATTGGTTTTATACACATGTGGGTTCAGATATCCCCATAAATGAAAGTCGTTAATTGTGAGATAGGGACCCCTACGTGCCAACTGATTTGGACCATAGGATTGAAACGTTCCAATCCATTTGTTCCCAAAGTGATGATTTAGCCAATAGTCAATAGGAATTGAAAAAAAAATCAAAAAACAAAAACTGTTGTTTGTGACGAACCCTGTATAGTAATCGCAAATCGGATATTCGAAATTGTAGTTTCAATACAAGCAGGCGTTTTTATAAAGAATGACTTTTTCTTCTATACCTACTAATAAAAAAGTTTTTCCTCTTCCAAACTATCCGTGGCCACATTGTATATTTTTTGTGTATTGCTTTACCGGGTCTATTTACATGTCAGTAATTTATGTCGGTACCAATAAGAGAAAGAAATTTTATAACCATGCCTTTATTGTATTAAAAACTATACAAAATTATTATTATGTATTATTTAAGAATTATTTTTGTGCCAATAATATGAAGGTACTGTAAAAGGTATTTAGTGCCAGTGTCTATATGCTGTTTGACAATTTTTTTTATGTCGAATCGCATAGATTGTTTCCTGTCTAATGTTAGTTTTCTTTCTCTCTTTACTTCTCTTATAGTTTATCAATTTCTTGTGTACCTTGTCCTTCTACTTGTTAATTAAACATTTTTGAATATTCTAATAGGTAGCTATTTTTAATTTTTTTTATTATTTTATTCTCTTTGCAGGTTGATTATTTTTAGTGTTATTTTAAGTAACAAAATTTTTTAAACAGAGAAATGTAAAAAATAAATATATTTGTCAATTGAAAATGTTTTATTTACAAATTGAAAGTAGCTAACATATTTAGTATAAGTAAATAATTCCAATAACCTAAAATGTTATGAATGGTCTTTCCACATATTTATTCCAGATGTCAGTCCAATATGTCATTCTGTCCACTTCTGGGTTTGTTTTCACGTTCAAGTGTTCATCAATATCCATTAGTTGAAGATATTCTGGACGTACTTTGGGCCAAGTAATATTATCGAACGCATTTATTTTTTCTGGGGTAGGATCTCTAAAATATTAATCTTGAAGCGTCATTAAGTCTAGAAAATTATCAGCAAACGAAATACTTTCTATAACATACGTCCGATATTTACCTAAAGTGGTAGACAATGTTATTTTATCAAGAAAACTGATTTTGTCGGTCTTTCATTGTCTTACTGGTCACATTTCGGGTAGTTAGTATCGTAACCATTTTTAACTAATAACTAACTGTAAACTTATAATTTTGGGTAGCCAAAACTTTTTAACAATAGTTAACTAACCAGGCAGGGTTAAATATTACATAAATTAGATTGACAAGCAATATTTAATCACAATAAAAATTGCCTGATTAGTAAATCAAGAATTAAGTTGACGAGGCTACTCGGATTGTGATATAATTTCTGCCAATGTCACAGTAAAAGTGGCTGGTTAGTTAATTTTTATGCAACCCGGCATATGTCTGGTACCGAGTTTTAATCAAGGATAAAGCTAACCGGATCATTCTTGTTATGGTCTGTGTTACAAAAGATCACTACATAATATATTGAAACTGGTTTATACTATCGAATATAACATAATATATAAACTATAGTCACAAAATATATAGCTAGGTACGCAAAGCTATATATTATTCTGTGAATATAGCCACCATATTTCTGGCTATGATGTACATTTTGTTTAAAGGGCCATAATATTTCTAGATATGATATAACATTGCCTGAAGAATGTAACAATATTTCTGGCTATGATACACATTTCCTTAAGGACCTAAACCGAATCATACAGGATGTGTGTCACGGGTAAAGTATGTTTCACAATAATTGGTTGACCCCGTTTAACTACCTGGGACGTTTTGCAAGAGCTCGGCCATAAAAATGTAAATAAACTGTCGGTCAGGGTCGGATTATAATTTGTAATTATAGCTGGTGGTAATATTTAACTATCTTGTGCTTGCGATAACATATCTTTCAGTCTTTGAACGGATTAAATATCTAAAGTCCTACCCTGTAGTGTATTTTTGCTTGTTAATTGTGTATAACAATGGGATTAAACCGGTAGTTTTATTGCAGTCAATAAGTCGATACCATTTATGGTGAAAAATATTACGGCAAACAGTTTGTTTTCCAGAAAGGGAAACCTATAGGTACTCCAAATTTATACCAAATCGGTTAAGTAGCTTTCATGTTATCCTGTTGACAGAGTTGCTGTCGACCAGATTTAAAATTCATAAAACTGTTGCCATTCGACCCATTTTTAGAGGTAAAATTTTTATTCACCCAAAATAATATCGAAAAGGGTCTATATTCACTCCCTTTAGGATAATATGTCGACAAAAAATTGTTTTAATAGTTTTCGAGTTATGGAGACGTATGGACAAAATGTATTGACGAGAAATTTTTTTAAGGAAACCTAATAAAATAAAATGCATTAACTTACAAGTATTTTGCAAAGTTAGCCCATAGTTTAGCCATTTTATTACGAGTTGTCTCATCTGCTTGAGTTTCTAATGGGTATTGTGTCATATTAAAGAGATATGATAGTTCGTCAAAATGACCTACTTTGCCTGCTCCTTAAATAAAAATTGTTTTCAATGCACATTTGTATACATATTTAACTAACTAATAGATTGAACATAGTTTTTTTAATAATACTTTTTTCTAATTTTCTACTGAAGTAGTCGTTACTTGATGGAAATTCATGATTATAGAATTAATAAGTAACACTATATGTAGTGGAAATTATGACGATAGTGTTACTTATAACTTACCCTACACTTACACTACTTATAGTGGAAATTATAACCATAGTTTTACTTACTTACTTATCAAGTCTATTATTTTGGTTGGAATATGGAATTAGAACACGAATTTATTTGTTGAAAAATATTTAGTAATAATGGCTTTTTATACAATTTTATGTTAAAGAATAATTTTTCTTTGTTTTTTTTGCATTTTTTTTTAAATAAACATATTTTTTCGAACCCAATATGTTTCTTTACTATTTAATATTGATTAATTAATTATTAATTACTATAATAAATTAAGAAATGGCATACCGGTATGTATATTTGGTAAGAAAAATGCAAATAACTGCATATTTTGCATTTTTAACTGTTTCTCACTGTTTGCACAGGAAAGCGCAAGTTATATGCGCATATTTGGGCTGAATTTAAGTGCATATAGTCCGCCCTTTATTGATACATTTTCTTCAAAATTTAAAGCTTAATTCTACCACTACAGGAAATGTTAAATTCAATACTGAAATTACTATAATTTTATTAACGGTTTTGTTAATTTTTTGCCTATAAAGCCATTTTAAAATACTTTTTATTTTTTAAAGAAAAAAGGGATATTAATTATCTAAATTTTATACCAAGTAAAAAGTAGCAAGAACTGTAAATACCATTATATTTTAAAAATTTGTTACTGTCATTTAGAATTAGGACGACAACTTTTATAGGAAATAAATTTTAAGTTAACTGAAATATTTATCTCATTTCTTATTTGATTTTACTTTCAAATAGATGATTTCTATTAAAAATTTAAGATATTTTTTTTTCAATATTATTTTTTCCAAAAATATTAAAGTTCTGTATATAGCGACCCTAGACCGAATAAACAAATAAAAAAAAATTACCTTCAACTATATAGCCACGGGTTTCACTAGTTGTTCCATAAAATGAAAATTTATACAAATATACAATGTTATAGGTGCTCTGCAACGCCGCTTGCTTATATGTAGCTCTTACAAAAAGATTGTCGCTGTAGTACTAGAAATAAAATATTAAAACCTTTAATTAGTTTGGCACTTTTTGATTAGTCGAATAAATTTTTTTTTGATTTTTTTTTTTTTAATAATTAACATAAAACCTAGGAATGTACTATTATCATTTTACCTCAATTATTATTGTCAAATTAATATTTAATTAAATTTATTTTCTAAAATTAAGATTGGTTTAATTATAAGGGACACAATACTTAGGTATGTATACCGTAACAACTAAAAGTAAAAAAATCAATATTTCTGTCAATGACCCATTGCTTTTATATACAGGGATGGAAATACTTTGTCCGCTCACATCCTAGTAATAAGTTGATAAATTGGTTTGATAAAAATGTATTAACCATTAATTTTAATAAAACAAATTATATTCCTTTTACTTTAAACCTAAATAACCTGCCACCAAATATGAATAGTATTCAAATAAGTTAATAAAATAAAATATTTAGGTTTTATTTTTGACAGTAAATTAAATTGGAATTTTCACTTAGAATATTTAATTAAAAAATTAAGAAGTTTACTACCGATTTTTAAAAACATTAAACAAATTTTTAAATGTAAGACATATGAAAATATTATATTACGCGTTGGTTAAAACTCATTTAAATTACGGAATTTTAGGTTGGGGAGGAATAAATAGAACATTAGTTAAAAAATTAGAAATAGTACAAAAAAGGTTTCTAAAAATTGTATTCAATAAAGATTATCTTATTCTTCAAAAGAATTATATTCAGAAAGAAAAAAGTTAAACATAAGACAACTTTACATTTATAACATCTTAATATATATATTTAAAAATAATAACATTACACAATTTAAAAACCATAACCATAAAACCACGTCATAAAAATAAAATAAGCATAAAACCTTAAATAAATAAGTCCATAGGACAAAAAAATTTCAAATATTTATGTTTTTATTTAAACGATTATTTACCAACAAAAATTAAAAAATTGATTTCATTAAAAAAAATTGAAGTCGATATATAATAAATTTATATAAGTAATATTTTTTACTTAAAAATTTTAAATTAATAATTTTATTATAGGTAATATATTTCTTCACAAAAACGGCGTTTATACTATATATTAATATTTTTACTTTAAAACTTGATTTTTAATACATATTTATGATTTATGATTTTACATAATAAAACAAAAAAATAAGATTTGTCCCTAACAAGCTCAGCTTCAGGGGATTGAAGAATAAGTTTATCGAAGACAACATAAACATATTTATTATATTATTAAATTTTTAAATAAACTTATTATTAATATTATTATTATTATTAAGTTGGAAGAGTAAAAATGTTAAGTATCGCAAAGCCAACAGGTAATGTTGTAGTATCGATGGGAGATGTACTGTGTCGGACACAGATGCCCTAAAAGTTACGTACTTGGAACATGTTTTTATTTTTAGTTTCTTTATCAGCACTCTTTTTACGATCTAAAAGAAATAGAAGTTATATTTTGTTGTAAAAGAAATAAGATTCCGAATTATCCGTTTATTTAATGTTAATTTATTTACCTTTTACCAGGATATGGGCAGGCAAAATTTATTCCATACCTTTAGAAAAAATGAAAAATAATTTCAATGAGATTCTAAATATTTAATAATAAATTTTGTGAAGATTTGAAACCTTAACGTTGTTTCTTTTACGTATTTATTTAATATAAAGTAACGATCGACTCAATTACACATTCAATGAGATTAATTTTTTAAATTCTCGGAGGTAAATATTAAATTGAATAGATTAATTAAATTTGAATTATTGAAATTTTTTACAATTAATATAATACAAACTATATACACACCTCTTCACTGGTTTAAAGTAGAAAACCTATAACAAATGAGTTGAAAAGTGCAAAAACCCTATTGGGACGACTTAGTTTTTAAAGATATTAAGAGTTTTTTTGAACTTGATTGTTGTAATGGATCTGGAATAGCTGTTTTATCTGCTATCCGTGGATATTTATGAAAAAGGTTTGGCTGCAAAAAGTGCTCTGCGACTAAAAGAGTGGAAATGCTGAACAGGTACCAACTACGGGCACAGCAGTATACCAAGGATATGGCCGACTGACTACATTATCCCGCTGTCAGACTTCGGAATAGGGTTTGCTATGTTCATTTCGAGTAAGAAAGAGTGGGAAGGCAGTGGCGCAGCCACGGAATAGGAGTTAAAGGGGGTATACCCCCATAGACAATGAAAAAAACTTTTAATTGCGTAATGCTACATGACCTGTTACAAATCACATCAAACTCCCACCAGTCCACGTCTACACTTTAGGGTCATATGAGCTCTTCGGTCGTTCTTTCTTAGCCGCCCTGGTAAGCCGTGAAACGGCGAAACCTGTCTGGGAAATCTGGCTGAAGGAACGATCAAGCCTTTCATTTCAAACTTTGATGCTCGGTCTTTAAGCGATCTAGCTTTTAATGCTTGCCTGGTGGCGACGTTTGCAACTATAATCAGTTCTCTGGTCATTAAGGGTGTTTCCATTTCCATCTCTAACAGCTTCCTGTTAGATCGGAGGCAGGTTTTGAAGTTGATTGCCGCGAGATGTAACTCTGGGTTACATCTCACCAGTCTACAGAAGAATATACTAGTTTAATGTAACAATGATGGAGACAGATGATTCAAAAATGGACATCGGAATGGGAGCTGGTATCTTCTCTGAGAGCATGCAAATACAGAGGTCGTTAAGCTCCCAGGCTACTAGAGTATTTTTTAAGTAGATATTATGGCAGTCGTCACTCTGTGTTGGGTTCTTGGCCGTTGGCCGCTAATGAGCTCGCCAGCCAGGGAAGACGCAGGCATATCTGCCGAACTAGTACAGAGACTAGAACACTGGAATCGGTCAAACAGGAATATAGATCGTATAGTTAAACAACTTGCCCAAAGCAGATGGATAGAGCTAACAACCTGTAACATCCCAAGAAATTATGGCCCCTAGCTACCTGATAACAGGAAAACTGCAGCGTTGTCACCACACGGTCGGAAAGACCTTAGAAATTTCACTACCGCAGTTACCGTATATTGGTAGACACGCCGAACGTATACAAATATCAGCTAATGACTTCTGCAGAAGTTGCAGAGCTGAAGAAGAGGAGGAAAGTATTCAACATTTCTGGTGTGAACGCAATGGCCTGGCAAGAAGAAGGTTCAATCAATGCCTCAGGAGATCATTCTTTAATGATCTGGACGAAGTAAAAAACTTACATTTGGGTCGATTTACTCAGTTTATTAACATTAGTAGCTGGTTTGAATGAACTGCCAAAACGTTCTACATCGCGTTATCAGTTCAGTAACAATTTTCTTGCTAGGTTGGCACACAACTTATGATTGTTGTAAGTTGCGAAAACAGTAATAAATGTGATCTTGTACCCTAATTGTTGCTATTTCCGATACTGGTCGAGCCACTAACAGAAATTTTGAACTCGAACTGTATGTATACTTACCTCCAAAAACTGTCCAAGGTTGTTTTCAAAGAGCTCATTTTCTTTAGTATACATTTTTTTAATTTGCTGCGTCATTTCAAAAATAGACGAGCCATTTTTAATAATTGTTTGAGGTGGTAATAATAGTGTACTGTCATTGTCAAATGTTTGTGCAGTTGATATCAATTCACTTTGTTCTACAATAAAATAAATATTTTTAGAAGCTAACTTAAAAATACCTTAGGGTTCTTAGGCTGAAGGTCCACTTTTACGTCTGCCTGGAGGCTAACTTTAATAAGTACCGTGCAAGCAAAAATTATTTGCATCAAAGAGGGCTTGTATTAAAAAACGTAGGGCTTGGTTTAGATCACAAATGATATGGGGACGATATATCTAACCAAATCTAGGTTAAAATTTTTTCAAATGACATGATGATATGCCAAAATAATGAGTAATAAAATAAGTAGACAAATACAAATTTATTTTTGTTGTTTACAAAATTAACAAAGTAAGAATATACAGAAAGAAAAAGAAAAATAATTACATAAATTGCTGAAATTGGCCACCGCCATGCTCCAAGCATAAATTCACACGTCTCTTCATATTTTCGAAAGTGTTGCCAGCATCTCTGGAGAAATGTTACCACATTCTTGGATAATCCTTTTTTGTATTGTTATAAATTTGCAACTGGTGTTTTAAAAGTAGTGTTCTTTAAATGAGGAAAAACGTAATCCATAACCGTTAAACAAGGTGATCTAGGTGGGAATTCAATGTCTGATCGAAAACTGATCAATCGTCGTCGAAAAAATTGCGTATAAGTAGTTAATAGTTTCGGCGGCTGTATGGACGGTTGTACCGTCCTGTTGAAAATATCCAAAATGTAGTTCGTCGTCAAGTAATTGCTCCATAAATGGATTCAAAATATTGTCTCTATAGCGCTGTGCTGTAACTGTGCCATGGAAAAAAATAGGACCAACAATTCTTCTTCGGGAAACAGCTAACCAGACAGCAATTTTTTGAGGGTGCAATGTGAACTCTACAAAAAAAAGGGGAATTTTTACTACTCCACATGCGTGAATTCTGAGAATTCACATAATTGGAGAGGTGGAACCAGGCTTCATCCGAAAAAAATGTCAGGTCTAATAAATCATTTCTTTCCTATAAATTTTGGGTAAACCATTGAGAGTAATTCCTGCGTCTTTCAAAATCTGCGGCTTGCATTTCTTAGAATATTTGCACTTTATAAGGAAATAAATTTAGCTGCTTCTTAAGAATAGTCCTGCATGTCCGATAAGATCTTCCCGCTTCTTGGGACTGGCGTCTTATACAATTTGTTGGCGTATTTTGCATTATTTCACAAACGTTTGCAACAAGTTCTTCTGTTTTTATAGATGGTCTTCCTGCTCCTTTTTTGTGTTGTATAGAACCTGTTTCCCTAAACACAGCCACGGTTCTTTTCAGGCAATGATAAAAATCCCCAGTATTAAAAGCAACGTTAGGAAAATGTTCGTGAAAATCGTCCATGCACAAACCCAGATTGTATTGCCACTCACCATTTACTCTAACCCCGTTTCGAAAATACGCTTCAACCATGAATGTTTTGTGCTGTTCCGTAAAGCCCATTGTGTGAATTGTTCAAGAAATTGGAAAAATTAGCGATGAATCAAATTACTTGTAACGACTGTCAAAGATGACGGAATAACTGATTGATTGTTAATTCAGGTAGTTACTGACACCCAACAGGTATTAAGCTCTACAGCTAAGCATTACGTCCTTAGGTACAAATAATTTTTTCTCGCACGGTATAACATTGGTGGCAGTCAATAAATTCCTAAAATCCATTTCATTTCGAAGATTTGCTCTAATTAACTAATATTGTTTGCCAGTTTTTTTTTTGTTAAAATAAACTATAGGTATAACTTATCCGGACATAAGTAATCTCCGTTACTTAGAGGCATCGAAGATTGGATTTACATCAACCTTTGCGTAATTGAGAAACAAACAAAAAATGTAAGCAGATCTATTTACAGCATGTTTGATATACTTACGAATAAAGTTTACCGATTCTTCAGATGTCGTTCCTATCAGTAGGGCTTCGCCATTTACTTCACCACTTTCAATAAGTTCATATAAAGGATCAGTTATAAATGCGTCCTCATTGTCATTTGCTTCCAGCACTGGAACAAACTATACAGCAATAAAAAGTTAAAGCCAGATAATTTAATTAAATATTAGTAATTTCAACCACCAACAAAAATTAACTTCCCAGTTTAGAACACGGATTGCTTTAATGTCCTTTAAACTTAAACATATAAATTTGAAAAAATAGTCCATACTTACAAGTTACAAGTGGAGCGTGTAATTATAGGAAAGGAAATAAGACATAGGAAGGAAGACTTAAAGTGTCTTATTTCCTTTCCTTTAACCATATATATTAAGTAACTATATTTACTTTTCTTTTAAATTATATAAAAATATCCTAGATTGTAAATAGCGAGTTATGAATAAATTCGATAAACTTTTAATATAACACGAAACGTTGGGAGAAATATAATTGTCTCATTTTATTGCCTGCCCTCATTCCTGCTATACTTATTCGAATCTACTAGTAAGGGCGCCATACTTACCTAGTTATGAATAAAAAAATACATTTAAACATTTAGTAAACATATCAAGGAAAATTACTTACCAAATGTTGTTCCACATCTAATCCAGCACTCATCAATTGTTCTGCAGGAACGTTCACAAGGAAGTCCCGAATTTCGTAGGTTGTCATGTTTTCATGAAATATTTCGGGATTTAAAACTCTTGTATAGTTATAGATAAATGATTTTGGATCCAAACATAAAGTGGTGCTTAGTGTACATCCGCTGTGACATATCGCTGCTCTAAAAAGATCTACAATCATTAATAAGAGATTGAAATTGTTGTTTTACTCTTCTAGAATAAATTAGATTTTTTACATAAGCATTCACCAATACGCATTTGCCATGCAAGCAAATCCTGATAGATGTGAATCATATAATATATAGATAAGTTTTTAAACTTATAGCCGAATAAGAAGAGAAGGGAATAGAACTCCTAATGTCAATCTTTAATGCAACATGCGAATGAGGAAACATCCCATTAAAGCCTCACGCCTCACACTGCGATGATTACCGCATGACCAATTATGTCTCACGTTCTCAAAATATTTCATATTTGCATACATATTTAGGAATATATAGTAAATGAAATATCAAATGGATAAATTCCAATATGGCTTCCGAAATGGCTATGGTACCCGCGAAGCACTGTTTAACTTAAACGGCTTAACGCAACGATGCAGGGTTATAAAAGTATTCGCATACTTCACTGATTGGTGAAAAGCTTTTGACTTCGTAAAACATCACAGGATGATAGAAATCATTAAAACGACAGGAATTAACATACAGGAAATAAATAAAACAAATTTCAGAAATAGAAATAGAGAAGAAAACGAGAGAAGTACGACAAGGATGTGTTTCCACTCCTGTTTACCATATACTCGTAAGTAATTTTTGGATAAGCTGAAACAGGTGTCACGATTAATTCCGAGTGGTGAACAATATCAGATGCTGACGATAGGAATGTGTTAGCAGAGAACGCACAAGACATAATCGATCGTATAGTCCAATACAGCGAAATTTTTAGCCTCTTCATAAACGCCAACCATCTGTATTCATCTTACTCTTAACGGAATCACTGTGAGAATAAGATTAATCTTTCAACTCTCTTTGGGCTAACGTGATCGATCAATGTGATCCCAGGAGGAAATTCAAATCAATAGTGGAGTATGTTAGACAAGACTTTGTAATTATAAGAACATTTTTCACAAGATCAGATCTAAGCCTGGAACACTTCAAGGTCAGATGTTACATTTGCTCCGTGCTGCTGCATGGATGGGAAGCTGAATCCTAGTTCCAACTATGGAAAAAAAAGTAACTTATTTATGCCCACAATTAAAGAAAAAAAATTCATCACAAACAACTTCTAATGCAAGAAGACAAATTTGAAATATTGTGACCGATCAGCGAAGGCAAACTATTGTAACAACCAAGTCGTGCTTGTTACAACTAATTGTGTCAGTTTCACAAATCTTTGGTCATTTTTGAAATTTAAAAGTTTTAAATCGAAACAACCTGATTGAATTCCCTACTACACCCCTGATTGTTCACGTGAGTGGACGCCCATTGAGATAAACGGACTTTGGAGATGACTTGTAGGCAACTGGATATACATGCATGCATGATTGGTAGCCGTCCTCGCCGTGAACAGCTGGAATTTTTCGATCGATATTCACCTTGTTTGATTTAGTGTGTCATTAGGTTTGTTTTCGCACGGTTGTTTTCAGAACGATCGTGAAAATGGGGTTAACTTTGTGATTTTCCGGTTAAAGTATGAATTTTCTTCATTCTGCTCCCCCTACGTCATAGTTTATCGGAGATCATGTGATTTGTGTTTCGGTTTGGTATTGGAGGCAATCCCCCCTTTTTTGCAAGGTCATTTTAATAAAAGTGATAGCGGAGGGTCAACTCGCTCCTTTTTCCCACCTGAAGCCAGCCCAGAAAGGCGATGCTGAGTGAAAGTGTGTACTGATTTTAAGTGAAGAGGCATTCTATGCCACAGGAGGTCCTGGATTAAAAGTTTATATCAGTATACTACTCTTCGAGTGTCCAATGGCGATTAATTTCACCTTCAAGGGCTGAAGGAAACCGAACACCAGGTATTTCATAAGACAAAAAATGTACTTTGACCATGGCACGCTAACGGCATCCATTTTTGTTTCAGGTTTCATTTTTATTCTGGTTCATTTCAATTCAAGTACACAAATTTTATAACTCCACGTTCAATCTGCACGTCGCTTGCATTTAAAATGTGAGATCGACTAATTTAATTTTCACTTCAATCCAAGTTCAATTTTCCATTCTAAATTTCATCCTCAAGTTCAATATAAAGTTGAAATCTCCACGTTAACAAGAATGCCCTGATGTGCTGACTGCATTTGCTGTTTACGATCCCAAGTTTGTCAGAGAGGAGTTAGTGTTTGTATGACCATTCCGGGACTATAGCTTGAAGCCAATCCCAGATGTCATTAGTGGTATAGCCACTGTCCTGCTCCTACCTGAGGTTTTGGTGGAATTCCAGTTCGCTTGCCGTGTGGTGTGGACAAGGGATTTCTACAAGAGGGACCCACAGTGGAATGTAATGCACCCCTACATCGAAGGTTTTAAAGATGAGTATTTTTTCTTGAATATTAGCTTGTTGCTTTTTGGTAATTTTTACAGAATATTTTTTATTAACCGCATATGATTGCAAAACCCGTGCTTTATATTAATCTTTGCTTTTGCTTATCTCTTTTCAACATAACATTAACCCTAATTTAAATCTTCATAGAACCAGAGTATTATCAAGAGGTAGTACTAGTAAAATAAATCCTGAGTATAGACTCATACTCTTTTAGTATTATTCTACATAATATTGTTACATGACTCGAGAGAGTAGGTAACTTTAATTTTTGGCTTTCACTTCGATCATTCGATCTAGCTGGCATTTTAATTTGTTGTATGTAACGTAGATATGTTATTTTAAGTGTAACCTACTGCAGTATACGTTATTGGTGGAAATAGCAATACCCTCTTTCATTCTTTTCGTACTACTATATTAATTGTGCGTCAGGCTCTATGCTTTAGTGTAATTTTAGTTCTAAAAAAAAAAAAAAAAAACTTTAAAGGCCTTTACCTTGTTATACCTTTCTTACTAACTTATTGTACTATTTTTGTATTAAGGGCTTTGAGCTTTAATGTGACTTAAGTTCTAAAAAGGCTTTATGGTATTTACTTTACTACACCTTTCTTTCTCACCTATTGTACTATTTATGTATTAAGGGCTCCAAGCTTTACTGTAGCTTGATTTATAATATGCTTGGTTATAAGTACTTACTCTATCATTAAACTTTTAATGACAACTTTCGCCTAATAGCTTTGAGCTTTAATAAATTTCAATCTCCAATGCGACCGATTGCATCTAAATTTCCCCCCTCTTTTATTGCCTTTTGACCATGAATTTATATTAACTATTTATTGAAACCATGCCTAAAAGCTTTGAGCTTTGAAAGATTTGGATTCATGGTATAGGTACTTCACCCCATTTAACTTTCACAGATTATTGGTTAATTTCTCAATGAGCCTTAATGCATAAATTTACATTTCCTAGTTGTTGAAGCTTTGCATGATAGCTTTGAGCTTTAATACATTTTAATTTATTTAGAAAGGGTTTCACCTCAATTCTTGGTAAGCCTTTGAGCATAGTTTTGCCTGTAGTATTTTAGGAGACCATACCTAGTCGCTTTAAGCTTATGTAGTTTTAACATAATGCATAATACGCTTTATTGTATTTAGTTTTAATAGGGTAGTCGCCCCATTTTAAATTATCTCTATTTGAGTATGTTTATATTTACTGTTTACTAAAGCATTGAATTTTAATAGAGTTTATTTATTACACGTACTTTACAGTGTTTTATTTAGATACTTCATGTGCATTTAATATTGGTCTCACTTATAATTCTTCATTCTCTCTTTATTTCTCTACTTTTCTCTTTATCGAGATCTTCTCTCGATTGGCGCCCAAATAATCTGGAAAATAAAATAAAAATAAGAACCTCACGGCCTTTGGCTCTCGAAAAGAATCCACCTGAGTTTCTGGAGCACCCAAGTAACGTGAAATCACAAAAAAAAATAAAAAAAAATATAACAATAACTTATAACGTTACAAATGACGCCCAAGTGTGGGGCCTAAAAAAACGTTGATTGAGCTAAGTCGTAATTTCTCACAATTTAATTTATTCCAACATTTTCCAGATTATAATTTTCTCCCATTTTACGTATTGCATTTCCACTTTGACTTTTTAGTGTCTTTGATTGTATCAAGGATACTCTACCTTGATAAAATTTTAATTGTACTTGGAAAGTTTTTAGGTACATTGGTATTGTAAGAATATGTCAAAAATGAATCCTGACTACCTTTGGAAGGACGAAATAGTTTTTGAACTGGGAGTAAGAGGACTCGAGATAGACCCAAACTCTAATGTCAGGACGTTGAAGTCTCTTCTGCGAGAACTTTTGAAGGCAGAAAAGGATAATTCCATCATTTCTCATCCAGTATCCTCCTTGGATTTTCAACAAAATGCTGACATCTGTCGCCGAAAACTGATCATAGTTAAGGATTTGGTAAATATTTTCAATTCTGACAAACGCCATATTGATTTTAAAAAAGCAATGTCAAGATTATATCATATTAAAAATCGTTTGAATTGTGTTTCTCCTTGCACTGAAGAGGAACAGGATTCAAAAACTGAATTACTATCTCAAACTATGTCTCTGATTGCTGAATTAAAGCAAAAAGCTCAGAATAATGAGGTCAATTTAATACAAGTAAGAAATTCTGAAAGTTCTTCGGACAGTTCCCCTGAGAACGATTTTGAAGGTTCAGTTAGAAATAGCCCTCCTCGACGAGTTTCTTTTGCCGAAGATGAGCAACTGCCGCGTCCCAGTAGTAGTGCTGGAAGAGTGGTGCAAACTGATGCGATTGTCCATCACTCGGCTGAGGAACCTATACCCCAACTACCCCAACATACCCCTCGAAATTCATTACTCAGAAATAACAGTAATTTTCAGAATTCAAATCCACCTACCTCTTCTCTTGATAGATCCCCAATTAGGGAAAGCACTGTCCAGGAAAATTTTCAAATAAATAATCCGTGTAATGTAACCCGAAATTTGACACCTCAATATTTAGACCCAACTCACCATAATAGAAACCTTAGTTTCTCAGAAAATTGTTCACGTACAGCAGTACAAGGTTCAATACTCCAAGATATTGACGATCTTCTAGGGCCTTTGCCAATAAATTCAACAATTCCCCAACTTACTCAGGATTTTTCAAATTTACCTCGACCTGAAGTAGCTAATTTGATTCCCCAACTACAGCCTACCTCTTTCCCCGCTAATGCCAGACCAAATGTCAGTGAAAATCACACATTTCCTTGGTACAATGGTCAGAATTACCAAAATTTCAATCATAGTCTTCAAAATTTTCAAATACCCCCCAATATATCTCAAAATACTGGGATTGCAAATAGCTTTGCAAATTGTTTAAACCCTAATCAATATTCTTCATATTTTCAACACACCCCCTATAACAGTAACAATCAAAGTTTTCCACAACCTCATAATTCCACAATTTTTGTTAATCAGGATAATTACAGATCACCCCCTCTTAATCGCCTAAATTTTAAATTCAATGGTAAAAATCAAAGCTTACACAGTTTTCTAGAGAAAGTTGAAGAATATTGCTCGGCTTACAGAATCTCTAACGAAAATTTATTAAACTTCTCCCATGAATTATTTGAAGGGGATGCCCTCATTTGGTACCGTTCCATTAGAAATACAGTATCCACTTGGAACGAACTAGTCTTTCATTTAAGATTGAATTTTTTGCCCATTGATTATGAAGTTGCATTATGGGACGAGATCAGATCTAGAACCCAAGGTGTTGCTGAAAGACCCTTGATTTACATAGCTGTAATGGAAAATTTATTTAAGAGATTTATTAACCCCATAGATCCCAGTGTCCAATTAAGACTAATTACCAGAAATTTACTTCCCTATTATCAAGAGCATTTAGCCCTGAGACAGCCCTTGTCATTACTTGAACTCAAAAGCTTATGTAGAGTGTTGGAAGACACCAGGTTGAGAAGTAACAATTTTCAAGCGCCCCCTTTTTGTACAGCTTCAACTTTAGAGCCTGAGCTAGTCTACAGGAAGCCCATAAATAAAACATTTCAAAATAATAAACATGTATCTGAATTGGGAACC
Organism: Polydrusus pterygomalis; assembly: GCA_963969555.1. Lineage (NCBI taxonomy): Eukaryota > Metazoa > Arthropoda > Insecta > Coleoptera > Curculionidae > Polydrusus > Polydrusus pterygomalis. The sequence continues at coordinate 49,292,094 of OZ018378.1, forward strand.
CACCATTTTGTCAAGATAATCAATTCCTGCCATACGGTAGTTCAAATGCACCAGACTCCAACTTAAGTATTCCTGTTAACGCAAACCCAAGTTTAAATTCACCAGTGCATTATGAGAACCCTGTTAACTCCTCATCAACCCCTAACGTCTCAGCCTTAAGCAAAGTCACTTGTTATAACTGTGATCAAATTGGACATACCTTTCAGGAATGTACACTGAAAAGAAAAATATTTTGCTATCATTGTGGACAGAAAAATGTCATTAGGCCCAAATGTAATAAATGTAATTCAAAAAACGTAGCAAGCGCCCTTCCAAATTCGGCAGGAAGAGAGCCAAATCGAAATTAAAGTCCGAAACATTTTATTTATCAAATAATTGGTCCCACTGGTTGAACAAAGTCAAATACTTCTTTAAATTTAATGAAATTTCACCCTTATTCTCTCGAGAGTCCCTTAGTGACCGACGACCTTACTTGGATATTTCTATTCACCATAAAATGATAACCGCCTTGTTAGATACCGGGGCAATGCAAAGTGTGTTAGGAAAGAGAGGTTATGAACTTATTTCAAATCTAGGATTTCAGACAAATATAAAACCTTGTAAAAATTCAATTACCACAGCTGATGGTAAACCACAAGAAGTTCTAGGCATTGCAACTATCCCTCTTAGGGTATACAATAAATCTGTTGATTTAGAAGTCCTCATTGCCCCTAGTATTCGACAAACCCTTATTTTAGGCGTCGATTTTTGTCAAAAGGTTAATTTAAAGTTAAACTTTCAAAATAATTCTTATGATCTCTTGAATCTGGAAGAAATAATTGTCAAAGAAAAATTCGAAAAAATTTCCATTCAATCAGAAAATGATTTAACACCTGTCCAACAAGTAAGATTAGATAAAACTATAAATAAATTTCAGGAGTTAGTTTCAGACTCCCTGGGCTTCACCACCTTAGTAGAGCATAAGATTGAACTTACCAGTGATGTACCTTTTCGTAAGAGACCCTTTCTTTTGTCACCTTATATGCAAAAACATATGAATGACGAAATTGATAGATTACTTAAGTTAGGTGTAATCAGACCTTCAACTAGCCCCTATTCTGCTAATGTTTTACTAGTAAAAAAGGATTCTGGCGAGTATCGCCTATGCTACGATGGCAGACCGATTAACGCCCTGTCCATCAAGGACCCGTACGCCTTACCCCATTTATCCAGGACCCTGGACAAGGTCAGGGATGCACAATTTCTGACTTCAATAGATTTAAAACACGCTTTTTGGCAAATAAAACTTAGCGACGATTCTTGCGCTAAAACAGCTTTCACTGTCATCAATAGAGGACATTTTGAGTTTGTGCGCATGCCCTTTGGAGCTTTAAATAGTTCTGCTACCCTTCAAAGATTGATGGACCGCCTTTTTGACCCCTCCATCGAGAAAAATATCTTTGTATACCTGGACGACTTGATCATTGTAAATAGTAGTTTTGATGAACACCTTGAAACTTTAGATAGAGTCTTTAACATCCTAAAGAAAGCTAATCTTACAATTAATGCAAAAAAATGTAAATTTTGCCAGCCTAACCTCGCTTTTCTAGGGTATGTGGTTGATAAAAATGGCCTTCATGCCAATCCTGATAAAATCTCTGCTATTTCCAATTATCAAAAACCCCGAGATGTCACAGGCATAAAACGCTTTGTTGGTATGGCTTCATGGTATCGTAAATTCATTAAAAACTTCTCTGAACTCATTGTACCCCTAAATAATCTAACTAAGGGTAAAAAGAAAAAACAAGTAGTCTCTTGGAATCCCGAAGCTGAGTTAGCCTTTGAAAATATTAAGTCAAGATTAATTTCCACCCCTGTGTTAAGAAATCCTGATTTTTCTAAACCTTTCACTATTCAAACAGACGCCTCGAATGCGGCTGTAGGTTCTGTTCTTACCCAATTAGACGGTGAGGATGAGTACGTCATAGCCTATGCCTCACGTACTTTAACCAAATCAGAAATTAACATGACAGTCACAGAAAAAGAATTACTAGCCATAGTTCATGCAGTCTTAAAATTCAGGTCTTACGTTGAAGGTGGCCCAAAATTCACTATTTTAACAGATCATTATTCTTTACAATGGCTCTTTCGTTTAGATAATCCTACCGGCAGATTGGCTAGAATGTCAATTTTTCTTTCTCAATTTAAGTTTGATATAAAACATAGGTCTGGCATAACCAATGTAGTCGCTGACGCACTAAGTCGCAGTTTTCCTGAGATCTCTACCCTGTCTAATCATATTCCAGACAAATGGTACTCTGACTTAATTGCTAAAGTGCAAAAACAACCCCATAAATATCCTTTATTTCGAGTAGAAAATAACACGTTATATAAGCATTTTCATTCTGACCACAATGTCGATATCAATCAGAAAAATTGGAAGACCGTAGTTTCAAAAAATAATCGCAAAGAAATTCTAAAAACATATCATGACAGTCCCTTAGGAAGCCACTTTGGCGTTAGAAAATGCCTTGACAAAATATTTGAACAGTTTTGGTGGCCTGGTATGAGATCAGACATCAAAAAATACATTTCACGTTGTCAAGTTTGTAATGAGCAAAAAGTATCGCAATTTGCGCGCGCAGGTCTTATGGGAGCCCCTAAGAATGTTTCTGTACCCTTTAAATTACTCTCTATCGATATTCAGGGACCATTTCCAAAATCAAAATCAGGTCATTGTTATCTTCTAGTTGTTATTGATTGGTTCACAAAGTATACTTTTATTCACAAGATGAAGAGAGCCGTAACAAAAGAAATTTGCACTTTTCTCGACGAAATTGTTTTTATGTATTTTGGCGTTCCACAAACCATCATAGTGGATAATGGTAGCCAATTTAAGTCACAAGAATTTTCTAATCTCTTAAAGTCCTATAAAGTGGAAAATATTTGGTATAATGCAAGATATCATCCCCAAACGAACAACGTAGAACGTGCTAATCGAGTCATAGGCACTGCCATTAGATCTTTCATTAAAGCAAACAATCATCGCGAATGGGATAAGTACATCCATCATATCTGTAATGCTATAAATACCACTACCCACCTATCCACGGCTTTTTCACCTGCTTTTTTGACCTTTGGACGTAATTTGCCCACTAGTGGAGATTATTATGGCCATATCGAAAGTAAAAATCTTTCCCCATATCATTTTGACGATAGAAACAACCTTGCTAGAGAACTTTCAAAATTACCTGAAGTTTATGAACAAGTTTCTAAAAATATAAACCACTCCTATGAAAGGAATAAAAAATATTATAACTTAAGAAAAAGACATCTTGAATTCAACGAAGGCGACATTGTTTACAAAAGAAATTTTATATTATCTGATGCTGGCAATTACTTTTCAAAAAAGTTAGCAAAAAAATTTCTTAAATGTAAAATCTTTAAAAAGATCTCGCCCTTAATTTATGAATTATTGGATGAGAATGACAGAAATATCGGCCGGTACCACATTAAAGATCTAAAACCTACTAACGATATCTCTCTCGATTCTGACGACTCTGAGTGAGCTGTTACTCTTCCAGGGATGGTTAGCTATTAAGTAGACATAAGTTTGTACCTAAGAACTGTAGTAGGCATATGTTGCCATAAGTGTTTCTGTTGTATGTAGTTAGTTATGTATATTTGTAGAAAATTTTAAATTTATTTATTTAATGAAAGAGGGTAGTTGTAACAACCAAGTCGTGCTTGTTACAACTAATTGTGTCAGTTTCACAAATCTTTGGTCATTTTTGAAATTTAAAAGTTTTAAATCGAAACAACCTGATTGAATTCCCTACTACACCCCTGATTGTTCACGTGAGTGGACGCCCATTGAGATAAACGGACTTTGGAGATGACTTGTAGGCAACTGGATATACATGCATGCATGATTGGTAGCCGTCCTCGCCGTGAACAGCTGGAATTTTTCGATCGATATTCACCTTGTTTGATTTAGTGTGTCATTAGGTTTGTTTTCGCACGGTTGTTTTCAGAACGATCGTGAAAATGGGGTTAACTTTGTGATTTTCCGGTTAAAGTATGAATTTTCTTCATTCTGCTCCCCCTACGTCATAGTTTATCGGAGATCATGTGATTTGTGTTTCGGTTTGGTATTGGAGGCAATCCCCCCTTTTTTGCAAGGTCATTTTAATAAAAGTGATAGCGGAGGGTCAACTCGCTCCTTTTTCCCACCTGAAGCCAGCCCAGAAAGGCGATGCTGAGTGAAAGTGTGTACTGATTTTAAGTGAAGAGGCATTCTATGCCACAGGAGGTCCTGGATTAAAAGTTTATATCAGTATACTACTCTTCGAGTGTCCAATGGCGATTAATTTCACCTTCAAGGGCTGAAGGAAACCGAACACCAGGTATTTCATAAGACAAAAAATGTACTTTGACCATGGCACGCTAACGGCATCCATTTTTGTTTCAGGTTTCATTTTTATTCTGGTTCATTTCAATTCAAGTACACAAATTTTATAACTCCACGTTCAATCTGCACGTCGCTTGCATTTAAAATGTGAGATCGACTAATTTAATTTTCACTTCAATCCAAGTTCAATTTTCCATTCTAAATTTCATCCTCAAGTTCAATATAAAGTTGAAATCTCCACGTTAACAAGAATGCCCTGATGTGCTGACTGCATTTGCTGTTTACGATCCCAAGTTTGTCAGAGAGGAGTTAGTGTTTGTATGACCATTCCGGGACTATAGCTTGAAGCCAATCCCAGATGTCATTAGTGGTATAGCCACTGTCCTGCTCCTACCTGAGGTTTTGGTGGAATTCCAGTTCGCTTGCCGTGTGGTGTGGACAAGGGATTTCTACAAGAGGGACCCACAGTGGAATGTAATGCACCCCTACATCGAAGGTTTTAAAGATGAGTATTTTTTCTTGAATATTAGCTTGTTGCTTTTTGGTAATTTTTACAGAATATTTTTTATTAACCGCATATGATTGCAAAACCCGTGCTTTATATTAATCTTTGCTTTTGCTTATCTCTTTTCAACATAACATTAACCCTAATTTAAATCTTCATAGAACCAGAGTATTATCAAGAGGTAGTACTAGTAAAATAAATCCTGAGTATAGACTCATACTCTTTTAGTATTATTCTACATAATATTGTTACATGACTCGAGAGAGTAGGTAACTTTAATTTTTGGCTTTCACTTCGATCATTCGATCTAGCTGGCATTTTAATTTGTTGTATGTAACGTAGATATGTTATTTTAAGTGTAACCTACTGCAGTATACGTTATTGGTGGAAATAGCAATACCCTCTTTCATTCTTTTCGTACTACTATATTAATTGTGCGTCAGGCTCTATGCTTTAGTGTAATTTTAGTTCTAAAAAAAAAAAAAAAAAAACTTTAAAGGCCTTTACCTTGTTATACCTTTCTTACTAACTTATTGTACTATTTTTGTATTAAGGGCTTTGAGCTTTAATGTGACTTAAGTTCTAAAAAGGCTTTATGGTATTTACTTTACTACACCTTTCTTTCTCACCTATTGTACTATTTGTGTATTAAGGGCTCCAAGCTTTACTGTAGCTTGATTTATAATATGCTTGGTTATAAGTACTTACTCTATCATTAAACTTTTAATGACAACTTTCGCCTAATAGCTTTGAGCTTTAATAAATTTCAATCTCCAATGCGACCGATTGCATCTAAATTTCCCCCCTCTTTTATTGCCTTTTGACCATGAATTTATATTAACTATTTATTGAAACCATGCCTAAAAGCTTTGAGCTTTGAAAGATTTGGATTCATGGTATAGGTACTTCACCCCATTTAACTTTCACAGATTATTGGTTAATTTCTCAATGAGCCTTAATGCATAAATTTACATTTCCTAGTTGTTGAAGCTTTGCATGATAGCTTTGAGCTTTAATACATTTTAATTTATTTAGAAAGGGTTTCACCTCAATTCTTGGTAAGCCTTTGAGCATAGTTTTGCCTGTAGTATTTTAGGAGACCATACCTAGTCGCTTTAAGCTTATGTAGTTTTAACATAATGCATAATACGCTTTATTGTATTTAGTTTTAATAGGGTAGTCGCCCCATTTTAAATTATCTCTATTTGAGTATGTTTATATTTACTGTTTACTAAAGCATTGAATTTTAATAGAGTTTATTTATTACACGTACTTTACAGTGTTTTATTTAGATACTTCATGTGCATTTAATATTGGTCTCACTTATAATTCTTCATTCTCTCTTTATTTCTCTACTTTTCTCTTTATCGAGATCTTCTCTCGATTGGCGCCCAAATAATCTGGAAAATAAAATAAAAATAAGAACCTCACGGCCTTTGGCTCTCGAAAAGAATCCACCTGAGTTTCTGGAGCACCCAAGTAACGTGAAATCACAAAAAAAAATAAAAAAAAATATAACAATAACTTATAACGTTACACTATATAGGGAAAATGATCTAGAGGCATCAAAATTCCTGGCCAAAGGATATCTGAAGATGGTTTGGCTGCACGTTAGCAATCTTGATTGCAAACCTTCGAAAGCAATGAATCATAAAAAAGAAATAAATCTACTATTTTAATTTATGACCAATAAAATAGAATATAGGGTTACCAACTGTTCCAGATTCTAAGAGTTGGGACGTTTGGCATTTAGGGAATCCTGTCCCGCATTGTCAATATTAAAGAATTATTTGAAAAAGGTTGCAATACTTAGGCGTAAAAAGTATTTTGTGCATATTAGTTAACATAATAATATATCACTAAAAAAATCTACCTTTCGATTTTTTGCTTACTAAATGCAAACCAACTGAAAACCCTCCCGCACTTTCTCCAAAAATTGTAATTTTTTTGGGGTCCCCTCCAAAATATTCAATATTCCTTTTGGTCCATTTAAGTGCCAAATTCTGATCTTTTAGTCCTGCATTGCCTGGTATAGCTTTATCACCGGTGGATAGAAATCCGAGAGGCCCAAGTCGATAATTAAATGTCACTAAGATGACGTTTTCGTCTATTAAACTTTGGGGACCGTAAAATTTGAATAATCCACTGCCCGATCGAAAGCCACCTCCATATATCCAAAACATCACAGGTAATTTTGCTGAAGTCTAGAAATAAGGATAATGAGTCTAATGAATAAAAATTAAGCAATTACTTGAAGCAATTTTTTTAGTAAATGCAATTGCTTGAATAGCAAATGCTATAAGTAATAGCGATCGCTAGATCTGGATATGATTAAAATTTTGAAGCAATTTCTGCTTTTCTTACACCTCTGTAGCAAATGCTTATTCAACACAAGTTCAGACGTGCATGTCTTATCCTCTTGTTTAGATTATTGATTTCATGTTCAGTTTGGTGCCTAATTTGCAAAAGAGTTGACGTATGTAATTTTTTGGTCTATTTATTTAGTACAATAGTAATCTGTTACGTTTTTGTGGAAAATAGGAAACTTATATTTGTGATATGGCAGATTTCAGTGAAAATAAGGAAAGTGATAGTAGGTAGTGATGATGAAAATTAAAGACAAGCAATTAATATTCGTTCACAAATTGAAGGAACATAAATAAATCTCTCTGACCACAACCGTTTAGCTTCCACAACAGCTTCAGCCCTTGTAGAAAATTTAATAAAAATATTGGCCTTCTCCAATACGGCATCCATTACAGAAGTGTATGTCTTACAGACAGTAGTTTGGTGAATACCGAGTTCTTCACCTACAGAATTTTAAAAGCCCTGATCCGACAATTTCCGCAGAAAGGCTTTAATCAATTTAATATTATTTGAAGGCGACAGTGCACTCCCTCGCATTTTACCAGTATCAGTCAAAAAATAATTTTCCAACCACTCAACATTCTCGCAGTCAAATCGATATAACTTTCTGCAATCTTTACGTACACTGTAGATTTTTCTTTTACGGACGTTCATATATTCAGCCATAATTGAAGACACAAATTAAGAGCAACGCACGTGTATGCCGCGGAGAACTAAAGTTGACTGCTACCAAGCAAATGACGCAGGGGTCGACCGACCTTAAAAAGTTGAAAGCGATTGCTATACTAGAAAAAGCAATTCCTTAATTTATTCATCACATGCTAAGCAAACGATAGCGATTGCTTCTATTTTTTTAGAGAGAGCATTGACTAGAAGCAATTCCTGCACTTTTAAGCAATCGCTGGACACAAAAACAATTACTTCAGTTTTTATTCATTGGCTTTTACTTCGATTTTATAAGAAAAAGCAATTGCTTCATTTTTATTCATTAGGCTTATTGAGTTAAAGTAATTTGTAGAATCAAGGATAAAGTAACGTCATCTCAAATTAATAAACTCGGTGTTTTCACTTTTGTATTAAATTCATCTTTTCAGTAAGTATGGAGCAGTGATGTATTTTAATATAGAACTTTATTTTAATATGATCAATAATTTAAACACATCTAACTGGGCCTAGGCTACACAAACAAAGTAGGAAAATAAAGAGAAACACACACGAAGACAGATTATAACGATGCATGTTTTGGTACACTTATTTGCAGCCCTGCAATCTGATTGGGTAATCTTATTTTTCGAGCAATATGCAAAAAGTTTAAAAGACACTTTTCTCTATACCTATATTATATAAAAGAAAAAAGGTAATACCTAAGTATGTTTATATTAATACAAGGGTGAAAGTATTCCACAGGTAAAGTTTTCGGGCAAACCTTTTTACAAGAAATTGTGCTTGAAAATGTTGTACACGTACCCACGTTATTGCCAAATTGTCAAAATCAATACAAGTTATATACCACTAATATTTGACTTGAGGTTATAGGTACGCGATAACATCGAAGATTGTTGATTTTGCTGGTTTTGTTTCTTTTTTATATTCAATTTTATAAGATTAGTTTAATTGACTTGTTCTCTTCATTTTCGAAATAACACACGACGACGAATCATTTTTAAACAAACTTTAGAAATAATATCCTCAAAATCTGATAGGTTTGCAACTACTAAAAATGCCAGAAATCACTACCTTTTTCCCCAACTTGATCAAAAATTGAGAAAAAATTCCAAATTTTTTGGCAAGAATTTGGGCTCTACGTTAAGATATAGAAGATGCTGTGAGTGATTGCGATTTCACAATGATGATGTCTTCGGTCGGAAGTTAGGGGATATTCTTATTTCTCTTTAGATCCGATCCAAGGGTGGGCCGATGTTTATGTGCAGTTTGCAAAATAAGCTTGTGCTAGATTTGAATTAGAAAGAATTATAATTTATGAAATAAATAATAAATTTGGATAATGCCCTATTTTCATGACAATATTTATGTCAAGTAAACAGAAAACTTACATTTAAATCGGGGGTGTACACCGAAATATATAAGCAATCTTCATCTTGTGAACCAGGATCAGGATAAAAATTAGGAAAATTCATATAAATGCACGAATTTCCTTCTTTTGTTCCATCTCTAATGCCAGTCCAGGGATCGGCAGGATGCGGCGACTAAAATATAGCAAGCAACTTTTAGATTTTGATATCATTAGAATTATAAATTACAAATTTTAAAGTTGTGACTAGGTGCCTATTAAAAAATATTATCTAGGTAAAACTATTGAGTAAATAACAAAATAAGGAATGTTAATTTCTAAAATATTGCTCGTCTATCCTAAACGAGTTAATCATTTTTTAATGCAAACAAAATTAAAGATTGATTATAGAAATTCTAATATAAACTCTTACCTGAAATCTAAGATCTTTTAAAGGAGGCTTTCCATAGGGTATATTCCAAAAAGCAAAATATGATATATTACGTGATGTCTTTAATTCCGTTCCTTTAATTTTTCCATCATGTATGGATACAATAGAATCAGCAATCTAGATATTAATTAGCTTTGTATACAACTTTTAAATAAATATATTTTATTGGTTTAAAAAGAAAAGTGTAAAATAAAACAGCTTAGTTTTAAACCTTAAGGCCGATCCATACCTATACATTTTCACCCTGCATTTCTAAATCTGCATCAAAATTGCATGCAATTGAATAACAGTCGCAGCGTTTTCACCAAGTCATGGACAAGCCAGTGGTGCATGAAGCTTAATGTATCAAAATGTACAGTATTGCATATTGGCCGAAATAACCCTTGTGAAACATATTTGCTAAATAATCCTCCACTTATTAGTGTTACAGAACAAACAGATCTGGGGTTAGTAATTTCTTCTAATTTAAAATGGGAAGCACATATTATTAAAATGGTAAAGAAAGCCAACAGTTTTATTTTCATGGTGCAAAAGACTTTCAAAGATCACTCTCTACAGATTGTAAAGAAATTGTACACTTCCTATATTAGACCAAAAATGGAATATGGATACAATATTTGGAACCCCTACTACATCAAAGATATTGAAATTTTGGAAAGGGTCCAAAGGCGGATTACCAGAATTCCATTTGAATTGAGAGGATTACCTTATCCCGAAAGACTTAAAAGATTTGGGCTAACTACTCTGAAGCAAAGAAGAACTAGGGGTGATATAATAGATACACTGAGAAAATTATTTAGCTATGATGGCTAATAATAAAAATAAAGCAACTATGGCTAAATATTAGAGTAAATATAGCGCCAACCCTAACGTCGTGTTGTGGCTGCCAAATATATTAAGCAGAGTCTATTTAGTAATCATTACTACATATTTTAGTAACAATATGATCCATGAAAACCTGCTCTTACTAGAAAATTTGGCTGCTTCAGCATAATTGAATATTAGTAAGGAACACATATTGAATAGTCCTAGCCAGTTTATTTAGTAACTGTTGCATGATCGTGTAATATCAATGAACTCGTGTGGTAATTATTGTATTGTCGTTTAGTAAAGGAGCATACTTGTTTAGTAATCCCAGCATGATTGTTTAGTAATCACAGCATAATTGTTTATTCATCGCAGCATGATTGTTTAGTAATCGCTGCTTCTTTGTTTAGCAAGTTATACAGGGCACTCCATAAATATGTGCTGTTCAAACGAAAGTTTTATATACCTACGCTAAGTTTTTTTAAACGCGGGCCATAAGGATTTACATAATTAATTTTGCACCCCCTGGTTAACTTGTATTGTAATAAAAAGCTTAAAAAAAAAGTTGGTGTGCATGTTATAAACTGAGGACATTTTATACTTAACGTTAACATGTTTTTAGCGACAAACTGTGATGTACCTACCTAAAGTATTCGTTGTTTTTTTATGTGATTTTGTACCTTCTGTTAACTTTTGTTCTAATAAAAAATTAGAAAAAAAAATTAGATGGGGCATAATTTAAGAGTAAATTTTTTTAGCTATAAGCTTTAATCAGTTTTAAATAATATATGTCGTTTTTGTAATAAATACAATTTATTGGAATAAAAATCTGAATAATTTCTTTAATTTCATTGAAGTTTGTCGCTAAAAACATGTTAACGTTAAGTATTAAATGTCCTCAGTTTAAAACATGCACACCAACTTTTTTTTAAACTTTTTATTACAATACAAGTTAACAGAGGGGGTGCAAAATTAATTATGTAAATCCTTTTGGCCCGCGTTTAAAAAAACTTACCGTAGATATATAAAACTTTCGTTTAAACAGCACATATTTATGGAACGCCCTGTATAACTACTTGCTAAACAAAGAAGCAGTGATTACTAAACAATCATGCTGCGATAAATAAACAATTATGCTGTGATTACTAAACAATCATGCTGTGATTACTAAACAAGTATGCTCCTTTACTAAACGACAATACAATAATTACCACATGAGTACATTGATATTACACGATCATGCAACAGTTACTAAATAAACTGGCTAGGACTATTCAATATGTGTTCCTTACTAATATTCAATTTTGCTAAAGCAGCCAAATTTTCTAGTAAGAGCAGTTTTTCATGGATCATATTGTTACTAAAATATGTAGTAATGATTACTAAATAGACTCTGCTTAATATATTTGGCAGTCACAACACGACGTTAGGGCTGGCGCTATATTTACTCTAATATTTAGGCATATTTGCTTTATATAAAGCCATCATAGCTAAATAATTTTCTCAGTGTGGAACTCGCTTGAAGAAAGTATAGTGCGAAAATAATGTAAACTCCTTTAAAAACCAAGTTGATCGTAATTTTAAGCAGTTAACTCAAAACTTTGTTCATTATGGTGCTTGATGACATTCGTTTTTAAATATTTAATGATATTTGTGCGTCCAAAATACTTATCTACCCATGTTTAAATAACTTTCGCGTAAGAATTTAACAAGTAAATTAAACTAGCCAACGGACTTTTAGACATTTTAAATCACGATGAACAATTAAAGAAAAAAACAACTCAAAAAGCCTAAAACAATAGCTTCATCGGACTTTCCGCTTGCTATTGATAAAATATTAATAATAATAATAATAATAATAATATTAAATATTTGCACACCCCCATGCGATTTTGTTAAAATTCCTTTAAAATTTCTCTTGGTGAAATTGATTTATAAATAAACTGCTGCACATAATTATCGTTACAAGAGCATTTTTTAGTCAAATTTGATACCGTGTAATTCCTGATATACTGAACGCATTTTAAAAAGCTGATCAGATTTTGAAAGGTATTTTTATCCTCTATGGAATCATTCGTAACAACTTCTTAGATTTTGACCGGGGGCTATAATACAGGGTAAAACAAAATGTCGTGCATTTTGAAAAAAATTTCACTTGCTCCCCATTTTGCAGGAAGACCATGCTGATATTTTTTGAACCTACCATTTCATAGATATTGATCATATCTCGGGACCTTTTTGGGATTTTGCGAATATCTACTGTCGTTTTCGAAAAAATAAATTTTTTCGAAAATTTTTTTTTTAATTTTATGTTTCTACACCAATTTGCTCGATTTTGTAAAGTGCATCATTAATCAAGTTATCTTTGCTAACTTCTATTTCTATCCTCCTCAAATAAAGAACTCATCATGCTGTGCATGAATATATACAATGCTTTTATTCTCGCAGTAAATTCAGGTTACTCCGTATATTAGTATAAGTTTCCATATTTATCCTATTAAAATCAAGAGTGCCAGTTAAAAAAGCTTTAATATAAACGTCATGTTGCCTATCAATGGTTCAATGTTTGTTAGTGGCAAGTAAGGTAAGAATTAGATATAATTTAATTTTTTTTCGAATCTGCCAAAGTATTTTTTCATAGGTTGAGAGGATTGGGACATTCTCTAGAAGAAATAGCAGCCCTTTATAACACAAGCCGTATGTCTGTTTCGAGACTCTTCAGGTACGCGATAACTGGAAGAGTGGAATATCGTCGTGGAACTGGACGACCCAGGATTGCCAATCGTAGAGATGACCAGCGTATACTGCTTATTGTAAACCGCCGAAGAACTCGTAATTCGAGACAGATAAGAAATGCTACAGGTTTAAATATATCCTGCATGACCATACGGCGTCGCCTTCACGAGCGAAATTTACATGCTCGAAGACGAGCAGCGTGTCCCCAACTCCTAAGAATCCATCGAGCCGCGAGAAGGACATGGGCAATTGACCATCAACATTGGGGAGTAGCAGAATAAGCTAGGTGCATGTTTGTAGATGCGGCTAGATTTAACTTGCATAATTCTGATGTAGAGGAAGATGTTTGAGAGATATTGTTTTGCCCTTTGCAGATAATTTTGGGGGCGACTTTATTTTAGTCGACGACAATGCTCGCCCTCATAGAGCAAGAATCGTGAACGACTTTCTTAGGGAAAACAATATCACGCGTATGATTTGGCCTGCTAGGTCGCCTGATATGAATCCTATAGAGCATGTGTGGAGTAACCTTAAGTTACGTTTGAATCGGAAACGGAATGAATTTCAAAATGTGCAAGAATTGGTGAATGCGATTTTGCGTGAATGGGAAGCTCTTCCCCAAAACATGATTACAGTATTAGTGGATTCTATGCCGGAGAGAGTAAGGGACGTCCTTCTAAATAGAGGCGGTCCAACAAGGTTTTAAATGTTCATCCGCCGAATATTTTTATTTGAAGCACTCCAGATTATTTTTTTTACATGAATCATTATAATGAACAAAGAACTGATTTTATTCTTGATTTAAGTTCCTAAATAAAACTATTGTAGGTATATATTCGCATGATGAGTTTTTTATTTGAGGAGGATAGAAATAGAAGTTAGCAAAGATAACTTGGTTAATAATGCACTTTACAAAATCAAGCAAATTGGTGTAGAAACATAAAATTAAAAAAAAAAAAAAATTTTTCGAAAACGACAGTAGATATTAGCAAAATCCCAAAAAGGTCCCGAGATATGATCAATATCTATGAAATGTTAGGTTCAAAAAATATCAGCATGGTCTTCCTGCAAAATGGGGAGCAAGTGAAATTTTTTTCAAAATGCACGACATTTTGTTTTACCCTGTATTATAGCCCCCGGTCAAAATCTAAGAAGTTGTTACGAATGATTCAATAGAGGATAAAAATACCTTTCGAAATCTGACCAGCTTTTTAAAATGCGTTCAGTATATCAGGAATTACACGGTATCAAATTTGACTAAAAAATGCTCTTGTAACGATAATTATGTGCAGCAGTTTATACCCTTGCTCATTTGAAAAAAAAAATAACAAGTAATGTGCCAGTTTTCAATTTTAACCGCGTTTTTCTGCTGCTTTTGGGGTTTGGTAATTAATATGGCTGCTAAAAGAAGACGATTTATTTGGAGCAAAGACTGCGTCTTGGCACTTATAGGACTCTATCAAAATCAACCGATTGTGTATTCTGTTACGGACACGGACTCCTAATACAAAAATAAAACAAAAATTAACGGAGCTCTATATAAAATAGAGGGAGAATTACTCAAATTGCAGTTTTGCAAGCAACAGAGACCACAGTCAAGTTCCACCAATAAAAAAAAAAAGTTACCAAAAACCAAATTTTAAATAAAGTAAATCGTTAATGGGGACATATTAGGACTTTTGATGCATATGGGCACAGAATATACAGTGTCACCATTAAAGTCCGCACCATATGGAACTTTTTTTTATTAATAAGGTTAGTTAGAATTAAATATCAGCAATCGTTTTTGCTTTAAATTAGACTAAAAATTATATATTCAATTGTTATACCATCTGTCATTCGGTATCTGTCAAAATTGACATTTTTGTTAAAGAATGCTGAAAAATGGCATTGTTTTACCGAATTTCAAAAAATGTTATTAGAAAAAGTTGTTTCTAGTATAATTTTACGCCTAAATACAGAGTTTCAGATGTCTAGCGCAAAGTTGAATTTTTTGCCATTTTTTCAAAGTAACTTTTTTTATATATAATGTAAGTTGGCTTAATGGATTTTAAACTATTTGTTTATACCATACTTATTATTTTATTTAGTTTGTATGCTTATTTTTTCACTAGAATACAATTTTTTTTCGAAATATAAAATTAGAGGCAAAAAAAAATTACACGGGTGGTGCAAAGTTATCATAATTTAAAAATTTTAACAAATATACGTCATATGTTCTATTTTTTTTATAGTACATACACGTAAAAAGTTTAGAAACCTTATAATTCAATTCCCAGATATCAGATTAGTTCACAAATTTCAAATGACAAATTATATTTAGTATAAAATAACATTTTTATGAAATATTAAATAATATAATTTGTCATTTGAAATTTGTAAACTAATCTGATATCTGGGAATTTAATTATAAGTTTTTAAACTTTTTACGTGTATGTACTATCAAAAAAATGGAACATATGACGTCTATCTGTTAAAATTTTTAAATTATGATAACTTTGCACCACCCGTGTAAATTTTTTTTGCCTCTAATTTTATATTTCGAAAAAAAAATGGTATTCTAGTGAAAAAATAAGCATGCAAACTAAATAAAATATTAAGTATGGTATAAACAAATAGTTTAAAATCCATTAAGCCAATTTACATTATATAAAAAAAAAGTTACTTTGAAAAAATGGCAAAAAAAATCAACTTTGCACTAGACATCTGAAACTTTGTATTTAGGCCTAAAATTGTACTAGAAACAACTTTTTCTAATAACATTTTTTGAAATTCGGTAAAACAATGCCATTTTTCAGCATTTTTTGACAAAAATGTAATTTTTGACAGATACCGAATGACACATGGTGACAATTGAATATATAATTTTTAGTCTAATTTGAAGCAAAAACGATTGCTGATATTTAATTTTAACTAACCTCATTAATAAAAAAAAGTTCCATATGGTGCTGACTTTAATGGTGACACTGATGTATAGCTACGCCTATATTATATTCTGTGATATGGGTTAAAAAATCATAAATATCAGCTGTTGCAACCATATGGTTCAAATGGCACGATGAAAACGCATAGGTGCGTATCAGCCTTTAAAAGTAATTACTCGATTTTTCCGAAATTAAATAATTAATATACTTATTTTGAAACACATATTGACCACTAGGGCTGGGCGATATTGAAATTCCAATATCAAATACCGATATTAAAAAAAATATCGATATAATCGATATAAGTATCGATAAACATCGATAAATATTGATAAATATCGAAAATATCGATAAATGGATAATATCGATAAATACCGATAATTATCGATACTTTATTTTTTAAATATCGTTATTTGATATAGTATCGATAATATAATATATTATCGATAAAACATAAAAATATTATATTATAAATATATCAATATTTTCTTATGTGCCCTGTAAAACTCCTTACCTTTATTTCAAGGGGAGACTCCAATTATAAAAACATGAAGAAAAACGATTCAATTAAATATTGGTCCTTAAATGTGTTATAAGGAAGCTATGGCTGCCCGAGGGTTTTTGATTTAACATACCAATTATAGTTTATGAAATCATTTAAATAAATCCTTTTTTTCCTAAACTATTAGCCCAATAATTGTTTACACGGATACCTTTTTTGTATAAAAGAAAACATGATCATAACACACTTGTATTATTAGATTACAAGAATTATTTAGCAATAATATGCTACAATTTAACAAATTTTTAAAATATCATTCTTAAAGTATTTCAAATATTTCCTCAGTTTTTATTGTTTCTTTAAATAAATCATTATTTAATAATTCTTTAAAGAGTTCTGGGATTTAATTGAAATATCCAAATTGTAGTCCTCACTTACTCCTTGGAAGAAAACCAATTTATATGTCAAATGTTTTGATACCCTACCTAGACAAAAATCTGATCTGACATTAAACACTAAACAAATCAGGTAAAGGCGTAAATAAAGGATAAAAACAATAATGATTATCGCATTCTTCCCTCCTTTTATTATCAATGATATTCATCCAAATATTTAGGCGACATTCTTACACCACTATCAAAAAATCGATATTATCGATGTGATCGGATAATATATCGATAATATCGATATTATGCCCCGCCCTACCACTTTAAAATATCTTCATCAATTTTCGTCACGATCCAGGTTAAAAAAAGTATTCTAGTTATTAAAATGGGCATGAAAATACTGGCAGTTTGTTCAGCACATATGCATATATATTTTTGTAGTAAATCTTCAGGATAAAGTGCTGCATACATTAGAATAAAACGTCCGGTTTCACTTCATATAGTGAAACTATCTAAAAAACAATTTTACAATTTTTGTTTTTCTTTACTAATTTCCTCTCCTGATGATGACCTTTGGGGACGAAACGCGTTGAGGTTTAGATAGTTTTAATATATGAAGTGAAACCGGACATTTTTGTGTTTTAAATATTATTATGTACCTATGTGTTTTAAAATAATACAAAACCCATAAAGCAGTGCAGAGTCTAGCATACATCGACGCCCAGAATTATGTGCGACTGGTCACACACGGCGGTTTTCAGAGCATCTTTAAGACCCAAAATAAATAATTTGATTTGATTCTGCCCATATATAAACTGTTAAATCAGCTTCTTCATCTATGTACGGTTTTATAGAATTTAAACCCACCAAGTTCTTATGGTACTTCTCCCTATTTTAGCAACATTTGTAAAAATTTAGGACCACTATAAATTATTATCAATGAGGAACCAACATTGGTACCTGAAATCCGAAGAGTAATGTGGAAAAACCCACTACGACTGTAGTAGGACTCGGCATGCTATTTACCATCAAGACTACAGTCTCTTTAACATATTTTATGTCTAAGTCATTGAAGGATTATTAGTGTGCAATTTACCTGTATCTGGGCAATATATTAAAATATTTTATGTTCATGTGCAGTTAATGTAAAGTAGTATAAATATTCACTACTTACCACCACAGAGACAGAGATGATCCAAAAATAAATATTTAATTTTAACATTTTAATAATTACGACGTATAACCTAGTTACTTAATGAGATCACAACAATTGTTGTAAAAATTAATTTAGTTTAATGATTACGTCAGCGGAATCGTTCTTATCTTAATGACGAGAAATCAATAACGAATTTTCTATGTTTAGTAGAACTACTACTTACAATACACAAATACTTTAAAAATGCGTACTAAGTTGGTAATAAAACATTTGTTTTTAAATTAATGAAAAATATTATGGCATATCAGAAACTATACGACTATAATAAACCTTGTAAATTAACCTTAAAAATGTGGAACAGGCAAAACTTCCTTAAGAATGGTGCCTAAAGGCAAAGTGTTATCTGCCTCATAACTGCCGAGGATAAAGAATCCTCTTCTAAATATATAAAAGAAAATGAAATCAAAATTATTCAAGGCAATGTAAAGATAGGTAATAAAGATGCACGGCGACAGTCTGAGAAACATTTTAAAGACAATGACAGGTTATACTTCTATCTCTTTCAAATAGTGAGTGTCAACATTTACGGTAACAATGTAAGAAAAATCAAAGGAACCACCTCTTGATTTCGCCATCACTAACTACTTAATTAATTAATTATTATTTAAATATTAAATGACATTGATCTTGTGGGACAAGGGCTCATCGTACGGATGATGTGTCATTCCTAGTTTCAAATAGGTTTACAAATATCTTGGAGCCGATGTCAAATGGTGTTCTGTCTGAATTTTGTGCATGGTTTGGGGAGAATTCGATGTTACTAAATGTAGACAAGACCCAGTTTGTTAAATTTCATAATAGACAAAAAACGAATGATAGTAAAATCATTTATTTATTGATGATAAAACCTTGTGCCAAGTTCAGAGCACCAAGTTTCTTGGTATTCATCTGGACGAATGTTTGACATGGAAGGTACATTGCGAACATGTTATGTCTAAACTCAATTCATCCTTTTATCTGTTTATAAATTTAAGATCTACGTTAGGTAAAAAACACCTAATTATGTTGTACTACGCATATGTAGAATCGTACTTAAGATAGGGTCTGACTTTCTGGGGTATTTCGACCATATTTAAAAATATTTTTGAAAAATAAAAAAAAATATTAAGATGTATAGCAGGTGTTCCTAATCGGTATAGTTATTATAACAAGATCGTATTTTATTAATTTTTGAATTTTACAATTCAATTAATATCAATAAGTATTGTACGGTCGGTAAGAATAGGTTTTCCAGATGTGATCCCAGAAGTTAGACTCGTTTACTCTTCGGCTGGGCTTTATCTGCAAATTTTCGCCAATATCAAGATAATGAACATCATTTTGGCTTATGGGTTCCCATTTTACATTTTGCAATAGTTCTGCTGAATCGTCATCAGGTGTGGGATTTCTGAAATTTAGTATTGGTAAAACTGCTTTAGCTTAAATATTTATAGAACATTTCTCCAGATGTAAATATATGGCAATTGACCTAAATACATCTGAAAATTTCTGAACTACAATTAATTACCGTGAATAGGGAACTTGACAAAAATTTTAAATAGGGAATAAATTCTATAAATCATAGGTACCTATATATTGTCATAAAACATATGGCAGCAAAAAAAACAACATATTTCGTCCCAAAAGACCGCTAGCAAGATTTAAAAATGCCCCAAAATTCAAATTATCCCAAGCGGGTAAAAACGGGTCGTGGCGTCAAGAAGTATAATTCGGGTGTGACATTCACGAAATAGGTTATAGGTTGGCAATAAATTAAACGACGTTGAGAATTCCACCTTAAAACAACAATACAATAACAATAACACACGGCAATCCAAATGCAAACTCGGTAGCTCGGCCACCGGTCAGGATGACGGATGACGGAAAAGTCATACTTCCTGACGTCATCGGGCCTGGCGCGCTTAAAAGGTCGTTTGAAATGCTTTTGACACGCGCGAAACTTTAAAGAATTTTTACCAAGTTATTACTGATTTTTAAGGATTAATAATTGGGGAATATTTTTTTTAGGCCTAACTAAATCATATTATTGAAAAAAAAAAATTGGAAAGTTCCCTATTACATCTGAACCTTGTTCAAAATTCATTTTATAAATCTGAACAACGGTTTCTAACAAACAAACCCGAACAAACTTACGAGGTTTTGGCAAAATTACTCCATAACTTGACTAATCGCCGCCTTGTTAAATAGTCTTTTTCCGTTTCAATTTGTTTTGTAGATATATTAAACATATAACCCAATTCCTGTGAATGGGCCACTCTACCGGCACCTACAACATAGATACATACATAAACAGGGTGCCCGGGAAAAGGAGCTCAATCCGTTAACCATACCTTTCTGAAGCAAAAATAATATGACTTTTATATTGCCATTTTTTATATTTGATCCTCATGTTCGATATACGTCTAAAAACTGTGTTTTTGTATTTAGTATTTAATAACATATAAATTTCAAATTTGCTACATTGCTTCAACATAAAGAGTTACATCATTGAAGAAAAACAAAACAAAAAACGATTGTCAAATATTTAAAATAAGAGGGTCCAGTACCCGCTGACCCGTCCTATTTTTTAGTACGTGACTTCCGAACTATATTTTTTTTGAGTACTTTTTCTCTCATATAAAATTTTGGTAAAATGTTGCGTTTTGGGGATAATTTAAAGGTTGTTGGTATTTTCGCCCTATGATAATTGAAGGTCGAATAAAATAGATAATTTCGCCCCAGTCCAAAAATAACCGAAAATAAAATAGCCCCACGCTACCTGGGGTATTAGGGTAGGTATAATAATTAATAAAACCACAATGTCATATATAGGTGTGCAGTTTATTTAATATCTACGTTACGTACAAACAACAGTTTATTAGTTCCTAAAACTAAGTTAAAAATCTAATTTTCTTACTTTAATAATACTACAATGAAGTCATATATACAGGTGTACAACAGTTTACCAGTTCCTAAAACTAAGTTAAAAATCTAATGTTCTTACTTTTAAGGTGCACAGTGAAAAGAAATGCATTTTATTAAATGAAGTCTATTGATTTCACCATCACTGTACCGTTTAATTGTCTTTTCAATAAATTTTTGCCGGTTTTTAACTTTTACATTATGAATTTTTGATGTTTGATGTGTACTTTGCATTTTTACATATGTTTCTATTTGAAACTCCTTTAACTTTTCAATAAAAACATATAAATTTGGATGTGAACTATACATAGAACTATTAAAATTGCGATGGAAGGACTCACAAGCATTTGTCGTTCTTGTAAGTGTTGCAGACTTTTCAGCCCAAAGTTGTGGCGGAAACAGGGAATCTTCAGAAATATAGGTATCTGTGAGATAGTCTGCGTATTTTACAATTCTTTCGTCATCAGTATTGGGTATTAACTCGAACAAATCTAAAGCGAAACAATCTCCAACCTCATAGGGACTTAAATAAGTTAAAGCAAATGTCATACGCAACCATTCGCCTATCCGAGAATTTTTGTCTTTATATTCTTGCGTCAGGTTACATTTTTGGATTTGCCTGTACCACGCTTGAGACAGATGAAATCTACAACCTATTATTTTTGCCAACGGCCAAACTTTTTCAATTGCTTTGTGAATCGCTCGTTCGAAATCTATTACTACTTCCCAAATATTGAGTTCTATACCTATAATTTTACATTTTTCATCTAATAAACAAAATAGTTTTTCATAAGAGGCACTACATTTATTTGGCAATAAAGCAAATACTAGAGGTATATAGTGGCCGTTTATATAGCCATGAATTGTGAGAAATTGACAAAAATATTTCACACAGTAATCAAATGTCCCATCAAGATATATTCTTGTTGAATTACTTAAGGTTTTGAGGTTTGTTTTACAACTAAAAACTATAATTTGGTCCACCTTATTATTAATAAGAACAAAAGGCTCACCTAAATTAGTTACTACACTGTCATAAATTAGTTCCAACTTGAAATGCACATCGGAAATATTATGCGGCAATGCAGGAACAAGCTTTCGTCTGCTGTTGTACAAGTTTCTTCTGATATATGTCACATCTTCAACCGATAAAGTTGATGGAAGATTGGTTTGTAAATCCTGTCTAATGATTTTCGCCGGTTTTTCTGCTAAGTCCTCAACAGCTTTTCTCTTGCAAGCAGAACTAACTATTTGTCGACAAACTTGTGCAATTTTAGGCACATGGGTATGTTCCTTGTTGTTGGTTCGATTCACAGTGATTGAAGTAAGTTCATCTATGTTTCCCAACGTATAAACTATGGAGTTACACTTCCTCTCTACGCACTTCCACATTTTCTCATCACTACTTTTTAACACTCTATGAAAACTGTAGGTACTTAAAATCTTTCACAACAAGCATTTGCCTTCCTCGGTTGCTGGTTATTACTTTTACCGTCATTTCCATAGTCATTAATTTTTACTATTTTTCCGTATTCCGTAACCGCTGATACTTCGGGGTTCTTTGACACAGTTCAAATAAGAATGAATTTATATCAAAAATTCCACCCCCAGATTACAGCAAAGACATTAATGTAATTATTTATTTTTTTTATTATACCTAATTATCCTTTTTCTAAGTGACCACCATAAAGTAAGGGTTTTGGGGCGAAATTACATGTTATACCTGAGCTGCTTAAACGAACCTTTTGAAACGCATCGTCCTTGGGGTGAATTTACATGTACCCAATTTAAAAAGTATGGGTCCTTAATTGATGCCAACGCGGCTTACAGTAATCTCATAATTTTCAAATGGTAAATAAAGTCACCTGTTGTGGCATTACCATTGATACAAGATATAAAAAAGTAAAATTTTACAATAATAGATGACAGTACGGAAAGCAAAGGACTAGCCAAAAATAATGTAAGGACAGTGGCGTACAGATAAAAACCTGTAGTACTAAACCAGTTAAATAAAATTATTTATCTACGACTATTTAATAATATCTAGAAGTTTGTTAGTACCTACATATATAATGTAGTTTATATTACCATAGTTACTCATAATATACAACCGTGGATTATGAGATTTCATAATCCACGGTCCCAACAATGAAGGTTATATTGCCGATTCAAAAAAAAACTAAAATGCTAATGCTGCTAATAAAATTTTAAAACAAATAAACTCAAATTTATGCCCATCTACATGACTACCACTGTAAATAATGTTAGCTCCGAAACTTTTTCCATTACTAATAAAAACGATATGAATATAAGTAATATTTTTGCTCCCATTCATTTTCATAATTGCTCTAATGTTACAATCAATTTCATGAAAAATTAGAAATAAGTAATTGTATTTTTTAGTTAAGAAATACCATTAATAATATTACCTTGTTATGTAAAAATATCCTATTGTAATAAAATTTGTTGCTCTGAACATGGCCCGCTCTAGCAATAACGCCGCCCTGGGCAAAACAAAAAATGCCGCCTTTTTCCAGTGGCGGTTCGTGAATTGTTAACTTGGGGGTGCACTAAAAGCCCGCTGCAGGCGAAATTTTTTTAAGACCACGCCCAAATTCGGTCAATAATTTTTAGTAAATATTTTAAAAATTTATGATTAGGTACCTACTTATTTTATTGAAAATGAAATAAGATAAAAAAAATAAAAAAAGCTAATTTATTTTTCATTAGGTAGTGGGTATATTGTTTAAAAGTAAAGTCCAATCTTCTGTTTTTATTTGAAGCAAACTTATCAATAACAATAAAGTCCCTAAATCTACACTTTGTGATCTGTGTCAAGTTAATTTCGGGTTTAGGTCTTCCCTCAATATTAATTTCAATTTTTTGCTCAAAACTTAATGAGCTAAAATTGGTTTTCAAAAAATATTCCACATTCATAGTCGTTTTGGCATTAAAACTGATCATTTTTATTAAAATAAGTCTAAACTGCCCCAAAATAATAACAAAAATATCAAGGAAAACTCCAAATAATAAATTCATATACAGCAATTAACACGCAATGAACTCAACGGCGTACATTTAAATTGTGCGAGTTTTCCTATTTCGCGCTTTCCCCCACCACACCTACTAGTACAAGATGCATAGTTGACAACCGGCTTGGCGAGAGCTATTACACCACCTTTCGTTCCATTCTTTAACGGTACGTTAAAATAGGAGGGTTCTAACTTATATTACGGTATCAGAATATATAAGAAGATATATTTAAATGAACATTATTTTTTCTTTATGGGGTAATTCTTTATGGAGTATGGGGGTGCACGTGCTCCTGTGGCGACACCGCCACTGCCGCTCTCTTAACCTGCCGCCCTGGGCAGGGGCCCAGGTTGCCCCCCCCCCCCCTAGAGCGGGCCCTGACTCTGAATGCATTTTCTAATTTTTTTAATACTGAATAGTCGTAGATAAAGTATAGTATTTAACTCGCGTATAATGGCTATATTATACTCGGATTCTCTAAAATGTCGTATAATATAGCCTACATTATACGCTAGTTAAATAATATACTATTTATTGCCGTACTAAGAACTTACTATTGCTAATGTTTTTCATATATCGAACATGAAGGTCAAAAATGAAAAATAAGTATATTATAAAAATAAGTCATATTAATTTGGCTCAAGGAATATATGGTCATCGGATTGACCTCCTTTTTCCGGACACCCTCTAAACATATATTATTTTATTAAAATCATTATACTATCATCTCTAAAAGGTGCGAACAAAATGATACCACAAATTCCTAAGGTTTAATATATAATATATGACAATCTACAATAATTTAGACCTGGCCATACACGAAGTGCATTCTTTAAATCCAGATATCTCAAAAACGGCTGATCAAATTAACTCTTACCACGTATATCTTTTTTAGGTAAAATACGTTGGAGCATAAGGGTGTTTATTTAAAAGTACAGAGTGGCTCAAAAAAGTTATTTCATTTTAAATATGTGCAAGGTACCGCAGGTGGCGCCCTCTAAAGTTTACAATAAAGACGAGAGCAGATTTTAATTTTTTACCCCGCATATTGTGATAATACACTAATTATATTAAAAAAATTATTTATGAATGTATATTCGGAATCATCCACTTTTTGACTGATGTAAGTTGGAAGATCGTCATATTTAAGCCGTAGGAATTTGTGGTAGCATTTTTCTGCACCTTTTAGAGACACCCTATATATTTTTTAACAAATGCGAATTCGTCTTATGTATAAAATGTTTCGGTAAAAATTGATGATTTTGTATTTCCATTTTATTTAATTTAGGGAAATCAAATAATTTAAGACAATATATATCTACAATATAATTAGGAAAATAATCATCTATGGGAATAAATAATAATCTCAATACACTGGCGGCGAAACATCAACTCAAAATGTTACCTGGTATATAAGTATTATTTTTACTTATGGTGCCATCAAATGAAAATTGGTATAAAAACACTCGTGAAAACTTTGATTGTAAAGTAGCATGTTTGTAAATGCTTCTTAGGTATCTATGGTCGCTCGCCCACTAAAAAATGAAATAAAACATTTTAGGTATGTTTTTTTCAATATTATATACAACTAAGCTTTTAAGTCAAAACACGCACAAAAAAATTTTCACATTTTAATTTCAATTAGGGCTATTATCCCCCTCCCCCTCCTACTGTTCAGCGCCCATCAGCCCATGTAATCAGCAGCAGATTATTCTAAACTAAACTTAAATCCATGAAAGCATTGGGCAAACACTACTGACGCATTCGCAATTGCATTGCATTTTCTTATCCATATTTCGTTTTTTTGCAAAAATTTGCCAAATACATGATGGCACAAGGATAATGGTTTGAGCTTGAGTACATACTTGACTACTGGCCCTATTTTACATGAAAATTTTATGTCAACCCGATGATGCTTCTGTTTCTTTAGTTTCAGAGAACGCTGTAAAAATCATCTAATAACTTATGGATGTTTTGGCAAGTGTCTTGTTGCGTTGCAGCCTAGTGCTTGTGTTTTATACTGTGTTTGTGATATGTTATATGAATTGAAACAATACCTGATGAGTGAGACCTGTAAGACGTAACCTAAGGACATTAGTCTGTTCTTACCAATTATTTTCGTTATGGTTGTTCATGTAGTTTTTATTTATAAATAAAGATAGAGAAAATTATTTACGATAAAGTGTTTCCTTATTTATTTTCCAAATCTTGGTTAATATAAAACTGTGCTTATATTTTATAAAACGAAAACTTTTGTGTGTCTTTTTATTGATTTAATTTGTGATTCAATAATAATTGAATCATAAATTAACTCAATAAAAACTCGTTCAAAAGTTAATAATAAAACTCAAAAGTTCTTAAACCGCCGTTTAAATTTCCCGCCATTGCGCGACTGGTGGCCAGCAGGCACACTAGCACCCCTCTCTCTTGCTCTCTCTTCTTTTCTCTCCATTTTGTTGCGATTGTTTAACATGGAGTTAACATTTCCCTACAGATTTTCTTTGGTGACTTTGTTGAGATAAATATATTAATCAACAGGACCCGATGTGTATTTTAACCAACTTTAGGAAATGATAGAATTAATAAAAAGTTATTAAACATCATACCGTAAGATACGCAGCTAAATTTTCTGAGAATTTTTCCTTGCCAACATATTTCTTGTGTATTTCTTCACCAATAGCTCTAACGGACACATTTTCTCTTAAAGGCATATTTTTTGGTACCATAAGTTTTGGATAAAGATCGTATTTGCGAGCCTCCTGTAGAAGAACAGTCTTATCTAAAATCATTTGTAAGATAAAGAAAAAGAAGTGACCGATACATATTTAAGTATTTGTTTTTAGATTAAGTTTACCCCTTACGAACAAACTATATTTTAATACACTGATACGGACACACTATCTGACAGACACCAGCTCTGCCCACCTTAAGCAAAACGCCGTATGTGAGAAAATGGTTGAATGGAGGAAATGCAGGTTTTGTTTAATCTCGTAGCCGAAGTAAGTTTAGAATCGGTAGTGGACAATAGATACTGCATATTTATAAAATTTTCCGGGGAATTCATATTTTGACAAAACAAAATGAAAATAATCATTAGTTCAAAAAATAATGGAAGATGCTGCGTTTTTCTAAAAACTAATTGATTCATATGGTGATAAAGTGATTACGAAAAATGCAGTACTGCGTTACACTAACGTATTATACAGCTTTACACAAACAATTATAACGCAACAATGAACTTGAAAACTCGAAAAGAAAGACTAATTTTCAACTTTTTGCTCAGAAGTAATTAAATACAAACTAACACAACAACACACTTACTTATATAAATTAACAGTTGACTAAAAAAAAAACAGCGACAGCACGCACGCCTTACAAACAAAAGTAGACTCCGCTTAGCATAAACGCGGCAAATGATCTATGCTTAAGAGAAACGCCGCATCGTCTGCTGATTTGCCGCGGTTTTCCTAAGCTAGCAAGCTATGCCGCGTTATTCCTAAGTACGAATGGAAATTTGTTTCAGATACCGCCAAATAGTAACCAGTTTATTAATTTCTGGTAATGTTTGCGGCGTTTTGGCTAAGTTATAATGATAGAGTTTCAAATAACATTAACGGAGATACCAATATCACATTTTTTTTTTAAATTGAAGATGCCGCATTTTCGCTAAGCACGGCAGAGCTCATCTTCTTTTCAGGTAATTTTATTTCCTGCTGGATTGGAGAAGTCCACAACGTAAATTATTGTATTTCCTTGAAGTCTTGAATTATCACATCTGACTTATTAGCAGCTGTATTCAAGAGTACCGAAACGCAAAGTCCCAGAATATGTTACAGAGTTCGTTAGAGACCAGAGATTACGGCTTCAGTCTCCACGGGTAAGTAGTAAACTTCATTTTATTTAAATTAATATGATAACTTTTTTAGAGCAAACTGTAATAATAGTTTCCTTTAATTGTGTTTCATGGAAATACCTTCTATTCTTTTTGAAGTGAAAACTTCTTTAGGCGCGTTTAGCAGTTTTTGTGGGCACTGAATTAAACTGAGCCGTCACGCGTCGCCGTCACGCGTCAGGCGTCAGACTCGGGTGTGCTACGCTCGAATTCAACTGCTATATTCAATCCGAACTGACCCTGACCCGAATGAACGTTATATGAAAGAGCATGCCGCCCTCGGTCGCATTCAGTATCGACGTATCGACGTGGAAACAGTCAGTGTGCGTTGTCTAGACACTCGTCTGCGTCTCAGGTATGTTCTGGCATTTTTTAAATTATTAAATTATATATTTACGTAGGGTGAAGTAAGGTTTACCGTAATTGCTTATTCCGTGGACCTAATTTATTATGATTTCGGACTTCTGTTGAAGATGTAAAAATTCAAGGGTTGTTCAATTTTAGGAAATATCTTTTTTTGTATGCAGTAAAATTATCCCGTATTCCAAGTTTATGTTATTTTTGAAGTGAAAACTTCTTTAGGCGCGTTTAGCACTTTTTTGTGGGCACTGAATTAACCTTGTTGAAGTTTTCACTTCTGTCGTGTGGTCTTAAGCACACACAATTTTTTTTCCAAGGTCAACGAAAATTTAAATACAACAAAGATGGTGTAGTAATTACTTACCATTTGCCCAATACAGATACTCTTCTGATGTGTGTCCTATAATAATTGGAACCCTTGCAATATCGCCCGATTCTACGGTTTCATATAATGGGTTGGTTAAAAATGACTGATTGGATTTAACTTCAAGAACTGGAATAACCTGAAACCAAAGTGAAAGCAATTAAGTATTATAACTTAACAGGGGACGGATGCATTGTCATTGTCTACACTGAGAAAAACCCGCCAACTTAATTACTTAGTTGATTTTTTTTTAGTTGTAGCTACTAAAAATGTCCGCAGACTTAGTTACCATAATACCGCAAAGCTATTTACAGGGACTAACAAATATATTTTTTGCCCTCCACTTACAATTACTAATCGATTTAGTAGGCTGTACGCCGAAAATTTATTTGGTAGACTTGCGGTAAATACATCCTTTGTTGTGATAACTAACATGGGCGTAAGATTTTGTTATACTTGTGACAACTAAAAAAAATATATTTTAAATAATGCCTTAAGTTGTCGTAACGAAAAATATGGTAGCCATTACTAAATATTTAGTTAATTTACCCGATCGCGCACGCGATCATTGGTCATCCACGCGGTAACAATCATTTCGTGTCCGTGCTTCGATACGTGTGCTGTGCATGGTTCAGGTGAATCAGGTGCTTCTTGCCTGTGTGTGTGTGTAGGTGTATCTATTAGTGTTATTTATTTATTATAGTTTATAGTGATGTATTACAGGCTTTTATTGTTAGAATGGGGGCTTCAAACCCATCTAGATGCATTTGAAGGTAAGGTTGTGTTGTGTTATAAGATTTATCCATGTTATTTATTTAATAAAAATTTTAAAAACTGAAAAAAATATTTTTTGTATTTTAAGTTGAAGAGAAAACAAACTTTTTGCTTTAGGGAAGTAATTACCTACCTCAACTAGAAAGCCTTAAAACTAATTCAATCTATCTGAAATGAAATTTCATCTACAAGCTATCACAGAAGGCTTTACGAGTGAGATCAGTTATTGTAATCATCCCTCGAGAATTTAGGTTGGGCTCTGATTTATGTATCACTTATGGATTGAAATATTTTTAATTAATCTTATATTAATAACCATAAATTTGTGTGTAGCATCGTGGGATAGTTGAATTTAAATATTCTGACGTGTAGATATATTGAATAAGTTACTCCCAGAATAAAAGACAAATTTTGATCAACTAGTTAAACAGCCAAGTTAAAGTGTTTTATTTGGTATCTACTTTTGCACAAACCTTCAGTTTCCTTAGGCCGTATAAAAGGGCTTTTTAAAGCCGTAACAAATATTTTTCTAATGCAGCATAGAACTATTGTTAAATAGGGGACAGCGAAATGCTTTTTGCTGTGGTGACTAGAGTAAGCTTTTCGTTGCTGCCAGTTCCAAACAAAAAACCGTATTTGACAACAATGTGATTTTTATGGCAAGGTTCAAGTTAAAGGTTCACTTGAGCTACTGTTAAGATGCCCTTATATAATAAGGCCTTAGGGGATTGAAGGTGCGTGCAATCGTTGCCAAATAAAAAAAAACTTTGTGGTTACTTTTTAACTAATATTTTTATTTGTATTCACTAAACACCCAATTTGGGTTAACTACATAATTTAGTTACTATTATATAATTTATTAGTAACGTTAACATCTACGCTTAGTTCCTGCAACTAAAACCATTTAGTAAACCCTACAACATAAGTTCGTTATCTACTAAATCCTATAGTTGTAGCTAT
Source organism: Polydrusus pterygomalis (assembly GCA_963969555.1). Lineage (NCBI taxonomy): Eukaryota > Metazoa > Arthropoda > Insecta > Coleoptera > Curculionidae > Polydrusus > Polydrusus pterygomalis. The sequence continues at coordinate 49,322,673 of OZ018378.1, forward strand.
TAATCTATTCCAGCAAACTTGATTTAGTTGTTATAAGTCATCCACCTTGCTGTCCCCTATTTTAATGAAAAATTTTGCTGTGGTAACTAAATTTTTAGTAATGGCTACAAATTATTTTCCTCAGCGTATACTAGGGCTCGGAATTTTTAAAATATAAGTATTCAAATAGTCGTTTGGTATGTTATTCAAATAGTCGAATATAATCGAATAATTCGAACAGTCGAATAATTCGAATAGTCGAATAATTCGAATAGTCGAATTTAGTCGAATAATTCGAATAGTCGAATAGATACTTGAATAGTCGAATAGTCAAATATTCGAATAGTCGTCTATTTAAGTATCGAAATACAGTCGTTTAATCACGGTAGAAGTGATTTAACTGCTTGGTGACTATATAATTTTTATTTTGTTTTTCTTTTTTACATTAAAATTTACAGTTTCACAGAAAACACGAATAGTCGAACATATAAATATCCGAACAAAGTCAAATAGTTAAATATTCGAATGGTCGAATATTCAAATAGTCGAATAGATGCTTGAATAGTCGAATATTCGAATAGTCAAATATTCGAATTTCGAATAGTCGAATATTTAAATAGTCGAATATTCGAATAGTCAAATATTCGAATTTAGAATAGTCGAATATTCGAATTATTCGAATACAATTCCGAGCCCTAGTCTATACCTTTGTTATTTTCTAAAAATAATAATAGAACTTATTGTCAAGTTGTTTATCCACTTAGTCATAACGATGGGAAGTTGGTCATATGTATATTTCACCACTGGTTATATATAAAGTCAACTTTCTCTAAAAACAAAGCGTTTCGACAGTTGACACCCACATGTGACATTAACAGCTGATACTGGTTTCTTCCTAAAAGTTCCCAGTTCAGAAGTGGGCCGTAGCAACCTCACGCGTCAGGTTTCAGAGACTAAATTTTCTTGGTGTTTATAAATTCAGTTGTAGAGTTAACCTGTTTAGGTTAATTAATTCTCCTATTTCCAATAGCAAGAAATATAAGTTTAAATTATTTATCTATTTTAAGTACGCTACAATAGGTTGCGAAACCTTGCGCTCACTGAGAACTAATCCAGCTGTTTGTATTTAAAAACACATGGGCATTTTGGCGGCTTTGTATTACGCCGCGAACGTTAATTATAATATGGCAACGCACCATTGAACACGAAACATGCACAGGCCCACCGCTTGCCACTTGATTGGCTCATAGCTACAATATTTGGACGACGAAACCTTGTATATTGTCAGGGTTGTTCATAGCGTTTTCGTTTTCCATTGGTAAGTTTAGTGCATGTCAAATGTATTTCTATGTTTTACCAATGAATAACGCCCTAATTTCATTTTTAGTTTGCTGTTTCAATTGTTAATAAAATTAAGACTGTATTTTTGCAAGCCATTATGCTTATAAACCATTCAGACCCCCGTACAACTTTAAAATATGATGACTGCGGTGGTAATAGAAGTTAGCCCAGTCCTGTCTCTGTCGCCAACATCTTAACGTAAAATAGATCAGTTCTTCTAGAAATTTATGAAAATATAACTATTTAGTGCTATTTATTAGATTACAATAACGGTTTGCCAGTGGGTGGTGTGTAAAAACTGGACTATTCTAACCTCGTATTGATATATCGGCGGTAAGCGAGGTTACAGGTTATTTTTTTTTAACTTAAGCAGCTTATAGCGTTGCCATTTTTTAAAGCCATCTCCTTCTAACTTATCTGAAACTGTGGAAGTATGTATATATTATATGATTGTTAACAAATACCTAGCGTTTAATGAATAATAAGTTTTATCTTTTTACCTATATATTACAGGTCTGTGTTTGATACTACTAAATATTTTTATATTGTCATTTTTCCTATTATATAAACCATACAGTGTCTTGAGAATAAATTATTCAAACAAAAGAACTAAATATCAAACTTATTTTTCACATAATACTTACTCTGTGGTGTATACTGCTATTGGCATTAGCCAAAATCAGTTCTACAGAAGCAGCTTGTAATACATCTCGTACCTCTTCTGAGGAACTTGTATTTGTTATTGAGGAATTGATCTTATTAGCTAAAGTAAAGGCATAATCTCTTCCGTCCGTTTGAATATCATCTCGGAGAGGATTACCGCTTTGAAGTATTGCTCGCTTAAATAAATCTAAAAATAAAATATATGATGAAATGAGTTATCGTTTCTTGGTTATATATTGGATCTTATCACTTACTCCTAGACATGGGACTAACAATATGATGACCAACTGCAATTGCTCCAGCACTTTCTCCGAATATGGTGATTTCTAGTGGATTTCCTCCAAAAAATGCAATGTTCTCCCTTGTCCACATCAAAGCCAGCAATTGATCTTTCAATGCAGCATTTCCAAGAATAACTTCATCCCCCGTGGATAAGAATCCAAAATAACCTAAAATTAATGTGTACACATTTAATACGTAGGAAATTTGATTCTCCACACGTAAGTAAAATAAAACACAGGGTGTTCTATTTACGAAAATTGACTTATGCACTTTTATCTAAGTGGCTAGATTGGCACAATTGTAGAAACCCCATGTATGAAAAACGTTAAACCTAAGTTATGGAATGTGCATCCGAGCTGTAACAACACTTTAAGATCAAAAATGATTTTTTAAGTTTGTTATTTAATCAGACATTTTTACTTCATCCGGCAGTGCGTTAAAAATTTTATCACCAAGAATACTAGGAAAATTATGCGCTATGTTACTGTGAGAATGCTAAATGCTGAGTTGGTCCATATTCCTAGTATTAAAGCTATGTAGGTCTTCGTTTTTAACAAAATTACTTTTATTACAAAAAACGAAAACAAATAAAGCCAATTCCATTATATGTATATAAACAAGGAAGAGGTTTTAAATAGACCCCTACAGCTGCAATATCACGCATACCAGCAATACGCCTTAAAACTTTCTTTTGTTTAATAAAAATTGTTACATAAGGTTGAGGTACCCCAAAAGACCAGACCATATCTCAAACATGACTCAGCATATCGATGCTTGAAAGGCAAAAGCTCTTAAGCGATACATTTCGTGAAATTTATATTTAAACGTCACTAAAGTTTTTTTGTTTTTCCGCGTTGAATAAGCGAAGTTTTAGCTTCCTACTATGATATTTTTGTCGCTTGAGTCAACCAAAAAATAATAAATTGCAAGCCACTTTTTCCTACCAAGCGCCAAAATAAAGGATAATTTGAAACAACTGTCGTTTAGATTATTTGGGAAAACAATTAAATCTTATTTGAACCAATTTGCTATTCAATTTATTTTTAATATTGGTCGTTATCCTGTTTTGGTACAAAAGAAAACAATCAAGTATTGTCGCTTGAGCTCTTTTACGAGAATGTTAAAACATTTAAACCTATTAGCCTATATTTACTAATCAGGTGGTTAAAACGTTTTAACTTATCATTTGTATTTAAAAGTAAGGTGATTAAAACGTTTAACCTAATTATTTGTATTTAAAAGTAAGGTGTTTAAAACGTTTTACTAAATCATTTAGATAAATCTAACGAGGGTAAAACGTTTTACCAGAATGCTAACATTTAATGTATGGTTTGTTACGACCTTTTACCCAAATGTAATCTGGTCACTAAATTGATTAAGCGACACCAATTTTGTTATATAAGGCTATGTTGTTGTGTATTTATGGTCATTACAACAAAAACGTCTTATAGAAAAAAGAAAAGCACAAAGTCTTTCTCCACAAATTTTTGTTATAAAAAACTAGGCGAACCTAGAATGATTCATAATAGAACTGAATCAACATGTTTCGAGTGTAGAAACACTCATCATCAGGAAAATAAAGTAAATGGTACAAACCTGATTTTATTAGCAGTAGAGAAAATACCAAGTGAGACTATATAAGCCTTAATGGAGCTTTCAATGGTAAACACGAGGAGTGAAAAAACTTTTTTTGTTTACCTACCATTAAAAGCTCCATTAAGGCTTATATAGTCTCACTTGTTATTTTCTCTACTGCTAATAACATCAGCTTTGCACCATTTACTTTATTTTCCTGATGATAAGTGTTTCTACACTCGAAACATGTCGATTCAATTCTATTATGAATCATTCTAGGTTCGCCTAGTTTTTTTTGAATAAAAAATTGTGGCAAAAGACTTTGTGCTTTTCTTTGTTCTATATCATTCAACTCCACTTTTAGTATGGACTACTTCTTCAAAAAAAACGTCTTAGGTTTTATTGTAGCAATTTTGAAATTAAAAAAATGCGCCTGAAAATAAAAATAAAAATAATTTAAAGTTAAAAATAAACTTTAAATCGTTCTACTGCGAAGTTATTAAACTGTCGCTTATGACCTTTTGTCTTTCAACCATCGATATGCATAGTACAACATTAGTAATTATTTCGTGTCTAAGACAGATCTTACATTTATTAACAAATAATATGACGAATTAAGTTTATCCAATACGTGTTGACAATGAACTTTCCAATTTAAACATTCATCCAGGTAAATACGAAGAAACACTTTGAACCTGGCATAGGGGTTTGTTATTAATATGCAGATTAACATTGTCAACCGTTTTTTGTCTGGCATGAAATTTGATGAACTGTGTCTTGTCCATGTTTACTCCACGTATTCTATTTGAAAAATCAAAATTGGCCATAACTTCCGGTATAACCGGAAGTGATTCAAACAAAAAAATATAATTAAAAGATGATATAGTGTCCGCGAAAATAATTAAAAGAAAAAGAAAATATAGTGGCATATCGGACAAGTGTGTAACTATTTTTTATATTGAAATACACAGGGATCCAAGTTCAAAGGATACCCTGGGGCGGGTAGACCACTACGGCCGTTTCGTCCTTATTAGGACTCGACGGGCAGCCATAAACCAAGCAATTCCAAGAATGACGGAGAAATGCACTAAAAGCCTCCTTGCAAAACCAAGGCGGTCATCAGTGCACCGTAGCGCCATCCCACGGAATCCACTCCAATATAAAAGATAGTTACACTGGTATAATCGAAAGGTAGACAACTAAATAAACCACGAACTTCAACCACAATCCAGTATAGGGAACGCTATTTGCGTTTTCACCGAAAACATCTGCCATTTTGCAGACAAGAAAACAGATCAACGCTGGCACCCACCAGAATGCGCGCAATCCGTTTGAGTTTTAAGCCATAAAAATGTTTAAAAGATGATATAGTGTCCGCGAAAATAATTAAAAGAAAAAGAAAATATTGTGGCATATCGGACAAGTGTGTAACTATTTTTTATATTGGAATACACAGGGATCCAAGTTCAATGGAAACCCTGGGGCGGGTAGACCACGACGGCCCTTTCGTCCTTATTAGGACTTGATGGGCAGCCATAACCCAAGCAATTCCAAGAATGACGGAAAATATAAATTATATTGGAGTGAATTCCGTGGGATGGCGCTACGGTGCACTGATGACCGCCTTGGTTTTGCAAGGAGGCTTTTAGTGCATTTTTCCGTCATTCTTGGAATTGCTTGGGTTATGGCTGCCCGTCGAGCCCTAATAAGGACGAAACGGCCGTCGTGGTCTACCCGCCCCAGGGTTCTTTTAATAAAAATATAATATTTTTAAAGTTCAAAGTCAACTATGTCTGCTACCAAATTTTAAAAATGATAACTTTACTCGATTCCGAGATGTTTCAATAGGCCACTCAAAGTGAACCAATAAAATCAGCACTTTTTAAAGAGTTTTTGAAAAAAACCTAAGATCAAGGATAACCAAGGATATAAACCCAGTAATTACTGGTGAATCACGACTCTAGTAGATTATTTTTCTCTGGATATCACTTTTATAGATATATAATATTGATTAATTAGATTTACCTATTCTATAGTTGAAAGTTACAACAATAACATCCTCTTCTAAGAATGGCGTTGGATCATAGAAAGCGAAATCTCCAGTGCCTGCAAAGAAACCGCCCCCATATATCCAAAACATTACAGGAAGTGTAGCATTTACCTACCAAAAAAAAATTGAAATTGCTTACTAACTTAATGATAAGTAAGTATAGTATAATTATTAATGGAAATACATTTTTAAAATAGCATGATTTATGTAATATTAATTATATTAATGTGAGATTGTGAGATTGATAGAGCTATATTGCTTTTCAAACCCATTCCATTGTTTTTTAAAGCCGCCTTTATATTTCTTTAGAAAAGAGAGGGCGCCAATAATGCATAACGCTTTTAAATTTGCGATTGGGATTTAAGGCAAATCTTTCAGTGTCAATTTTAAAGTAGCATAGGAGTGTTTGGTACCTATCAAATTGTTGGGAAAAAATGCTCGTTTTAAATATCCTAGTGAACCACCATCGTTCCATTTGGAAAAATGAAGTAAACATCAAGAAAACAAAATTTCATTGTTTAGGGGAGACCGGGGGAATGCCCCACACGGGGAAATACCGCGTAGGCCACTGTAGAAAAAACTGCAACCAGGAATGCACAGGTGTATATAACGAATTGTTGCCGTAGCCATGTCAAGTACGCGCCAATAGTTTGGAATAATTGCCGGCAATCGTTAACCAACAGCGAACGTGTTTGTGCTAAATGGATTTTTGATCTATCTTTTATGCAACTTAATCGGTTGATAATTATTAGTTACTGTGCATATTTAAAGAAGATAATATATTTTATTTTTACTTGCTAGGGCCTATAGAAGTGTTGTCCTAAGTGATCACCAATAAAATGTAAGTACTTTTCTTGAATTAAATTTTTAGGTTGGAAAATATCTCCCGGGGAAATATCGCGCATAATAATGGGGGAATAGCGCGCTGCGCGGTATTACCCCAACCCATGAAGATGACATCTGTTTAATCTGCGGAGAGTTTGGAAGGGACAACGAGGTCTGGTATCGTTGCACTTTCTGCTCAAAGTGGGCACACGCCGCTTGCAGTGGAAAAGAAAAAGGAAAAGTCTACCTTTGTGACTACTGTTGCTAACAGTTGTTTTTTTTTACTTAAGTATCTGTTGGAATGTGTTTTTTATGTTAGTATACAATAATGTTTCTTTATTTCTTTGCTCACTATTATATTTTTTTATTATTTGGGTTACCTACATACCTGTATTTTATGTATAATAAAGTCTTAGTTAAACTGTATTGAAACACTTCACTGCGTGCCATTCCCCCAAATGCCCGGGTAATACCGCGCAGGCAATCATTTTTATTTTTTGTGTTAATGAGCATACAAAAAGAAATGTTTGATTTCCAATGTTGCAATAGTTCGTGTATTGTATTAACGCTGCTTATACAAAAAATTACGTCAAAGATAAAAATATTTAATAATTTAGGAGTAATTCTGCTTAGGTGCGCGGCATTCCCCCGGTCTCCCCTAAACGCTAGTGAAACTTAGAAAGTCAATAATTATGACATAATTTTAATTTTTATATAGGTAGGTAGGTATACTAGTTGACTATAAATTAACAGATTTAATTAATTTGTAGCACTCTAAATTAAAAATAAAAACTAAACATAAAAATGTTATAACACGCCACAAAATGACAAGTGAGGTGTCATTTTACTCAGAATGTTATGCTGAATCCCAATAAGTAAAAATATACTGGATGTCCCATTTAATATACCAAAGCCAAGGTCACTTCCGGTTTCCGGCTTCCGGCTAACAAATTGACAATTATGCCAATAAATGCAGACTCATCTCTTATGCATAATCTCAAAATTCCAATTTAATATCTATAAATACAGAAAAGTTATAGGGGTGAACGTCTTTGGAGAAACACTGGGTAGACCGTCATCCAAGCATTTCGGGAAAAATACGCACAAATTTCTATTGTCAATAACTGTTGACACCTGTTAATGTCAAATTTAAAATGTGCTATATTGATGAAACAAAGTATATGCGGTCTGACTTTTGGGAAAAAATACGCATAAAATTCTATTGTAAAAATTTGACCTCTGTCAATGTCAAATTTATTAAGAATTAGCGATATTAACAGCAAGCTTTTTTTTGATAAGAATCCTCAAAATGTTAAACTTAGTTCAAGTTCAGGTTCAAGTGATAAAATCTTATATAAAATAAGAGAGCAAAGTTCTCTTAGGTACTTTTGGTGATATTTATAATGGGTATTTCATAGGTATTAAGAGGTTTTTCGTAGGTATTATCAGGTATTCCGCAGTTATTATATTAGTTATTTTAGTTATATATAGTTAGTTATTTTACCAGGTATTCTGTAAGTAGTATAATATAATTATTTCGTACATTTTGGAATTACATGGTATTCCTATGGTAATATTTCTGAAAATTTTGGTATTCCTTGGTGAACTTGGTATTGTAGTGTATAAATTATTGGGGGTGATTTCTCCCTCGATTTAAACATAATAAGTCATGCTATCCCTGAAAAAATCTACTTTCCTAATAAAATACTTTACGCTGTTTCTGACTAATAAGCATAAAAAACTTTAAAAAACTTACATTTGAATCGGAAACCACTGGATTTGGTGAGAAAACGTTAACATATAAACAATCTTCACTCTCACCATTTGTTGGAACTGGATCTCCAGCGAACGATCCAAAGAAAACACATGCAGGTGAATCTTTTGAAGCATCCAAAATGCCATTCCATGGCTCCGCTTTAACTGGAGCCTAAATTAAGTTACGAATAATTTGGAAACGTCAAATATTTAGAAACTGTATACAAAAGATGGGCCTTTGGCAGGGACTTTTAAAAAAACTTTTTTTTTTTACCAAGGATTTAATTCAAAAGTTAATTTTTTTTATTGATACCCTATTTCGCTTATTTAAAGTACGCCTCAGCGTGTTTAAATCCCACTTTCAAAAACGCGCGTGTTTTAAAGTTACTACCATGGCAACATCAACAACCCGTGAAACGTGAAGTCTAAATATGTCAACTTTTGAATTATTGATTTGACAGAATAACCTTTCAACGTCAAATAAAATATTTTTTTATGCAATACACAACCAATGTCAACGGTGACAACAATGAATCTTATGTGACAGATTGGAAGGTATTTTTTGTTCTCCTCATTTTCATGACAACGACAGGTATATCACATCGCGAATTCGACCATTTCACTTACTTACTAAGTTATTAATTCCATTTTTTGTAATATAAATACCAATAAAAAAAAATAATGTAAAGTATTCGTGGATAACTGGTCTTTAAAACACTTGCTCTATTTCAAACACTCCGGCTGCGCCGTCGTGCTTGCAAAATCGCTTATACTTTAATATACTATTTTGCTTTAAAAATAAGTTTTATTGACAAAAAGCTTCACTTTTTTACTAGAATTTCAAAGTAGGTACCCCGCTTATGGGAAATGGCTTTTGGTTAATTTTACTGAATTTTTAGTATTTTGTAGATCTTCACGTCCTAAGTAAAAGTCCTTATGGACTTAATCCAATCCTAAGACTAATTTTTGAGTTATGGCCTTTTAAAGTTGGCAATTTCTTACTTTGACATTTACTGCATTGGGGTTTCCACTTGTTTCTTAAAAACTATTAGGAACCTTTTTTTTTTCTTTAGTAGGTAGTGGAAAATTAGGCGTTTAGTTTTCTTTCACTTATAAAGAAAATAAAATATGTACAGGATGTTGAATAATTTATAGATAGATTAAATAATTAATAATATTTAAGAATTATGAAAATCCAAAAAAAACAAACTAAACATTTTTTGTATTTTGAAACCAAACGGCTAGATTTTGTTCAAATTTTAATTTTTTTGATCTTGTATTACCAAGGTAAAGGAAAAAAGTTGGTGTAGGATTATGTAAATTATATGCCGTGTATTTTATTTCCCAAAAAGAAAATTATAATTCACCTAAAAACCTAATGACGATAATTTATAACTTTACTATTTTTAGAAGTTTTCACTTGTGTAATTCATTGTAACTGGTTCACCTTAACCTCTTAAATTTGAATATGTAAAAAAAATTGCATTATGCAAAAGAAGGTTACAGATTGGATAATAATTAACAAAATACCTGGCAATATACTATACATCAACTTATATCCATATTTTCCCTCCAAACCTGGGTATTACTAGATATTAAACTATAATTAAAATATAGCCGTTTGTTTTGAAAATATAAAAAATTTGTTTGGTTTTGTTCGGGTTTGTTCGGGTTTGTTCGATTTTGTTTAATTTTTAAAATATTAATATGTAATTTGATCCGCCTAAAAATTATTCAACAACCTGTACTATTTTATTTATTTCTCGATTTATTTATAAGTAAAGGAAAACTTAAAACTTATTGCGCACCAATAAAGAAGGAAAAAAGTTAATAGTTTTTTAAAAATAAGTAAAAACTCCAGGCAATGCACAAAATCAAAGTAAGAAATTACCAAATTTAAAAGGCCATAAACTCAAAAAGTAGTCATAGGATTGGATTACGCCCATGGACACATTACTCAGGACGTCGTTAAGATCTACAAAATACTAAAAGTTCAGAAAATTAGCCGAAAGCCATTTTCTATAAGCGGTGTGAGGGGTCCTTTAATGGCTAAATTTAAAACGAAAAAACGTTATACAGGGTGGCGCACCGAAAACTTTCCACCCAGGTTTATTTTCTTGTTAATAAATAAATCAAAATTCGCTCGAACACGGGAACCTTAGTTCTCAGAAGGACATATGTTGTTGCTATTTTCACCCCCCCTGCTAGAATTCCTACGACGGCGTGGCTTCCACCCTTAAAATCTTAAATGGAAAGGGGGTCGAGTGATACCTTATTTTAAAGGGAATTTAATTGCCTTCCAAACGCAACCTTGCTCGTTTAAATCGAGTGAATAGTTCCTGAGAAATAAAGCTAAAAAGAGAAGAAAATTTAAAAGCAATAAAATTTATTAACGCTTGTATCAATAATGTAAATGTTAAACTGTCCAGCTCCAACCTCCATGCAATTGTAAAGGCACTGTTCAAAAAAAAAGGGCGAGCGATAGCTCATTTTAAAAGGAATTAAATAGCCCCCCATACACCAGCGGATAACTTAACGAATTTGATATGGCACGAGCCAAATACGCCGATAAAACATTACGTGTATGTGGCGAGCCGAGCTTCATCGGGCCGTGTATATCTGCCACGGATAAAATCAGCCGGTTTAACCCGTCAGTAGATTCGCTAGGTTAATTTGTCATCATCATGAAAAGTCATCCCACTTGGTTTTGGGTTAAATTAAAATAATAATTATAACAAATAATGTCTGCCGATTCACGTTACTTATCAAAAGAGTTTATAACGGAATTTATTAACATTTACCAAAGTTATCCATGTTTGTGGCAAGTAAAATGTAAAGATTACATGAACCAAAATTTGAAAAATAAGGCATATAACCATACTTAACAAATGTCTGAACGTCATTTTTTAAAGTCGACGAGCCAAACTCGGCTGCCCAAAAATGACGAGAGTTTTGATACGTGCCAAGCCTAGTACGCAGACCAAATCGGCGGATCAAATCGGTCCAACTTATATGTTGGTGTATGGGGAGCTATTTGTCTCAAAATCAGCATAATAATTTACTACTTGCACGCTTAATTCTGAAAAAGTTTTATTAATATTTTCACCGATCCTTCCACAACAATACCATTTAATTTGTTTACACTTAAGCAGAAATTTGTTTACCATTTAATTTCTCGAAAGATACTCAACCAAATTCAGGGCCGTAGCCAGAAATTTTTTTCGGGGGGTTGAAGGATCGGTGAAAATATTATTAAAACTTCTTAAGAATTAAGCGAGCAAGTAGTAAATTATTATGCTGATTTTGATACAATTTAATTCCTTGTAAAATAAGCTATCGCTCGACCTTCCTTGATTTTAAGGGTGAAAGCCACGCTATATTAATACCTATGCTTCATAATGTTCGCGAATATTTTGAACAGTGCTTTTACAATTGCATGTAGGTTGGAGGTGGACATTTTCAACATTTACTAGATTGATACGAACGGAATAAATTTTATTACCTTTAAATTTTCTTTTCTTTTTAGACCTATTTCTCAGGAACTATTCACTCGATTTAAACGAGCAAGGTCGCGTTTGGAAGGCAATTAAGTTGCCTTTAAAATAAGGTATCACTCGACCCCCCTTTCCATTTAAGATTTTAAGGTTGGAAGCCACGCCGTCGTAGGAATTCCAGCAGGGGGTGAAAATAGCAACATGTCCTTCTGAGAACTAAGGTTCCCGTGTTCGAGCGAATTTTGATTTATTTATTAACAAGAAAATAAACCTGGGTGGAAAGTTTTCGGTGCGCCAACCTGTATAGCAAATATTGGCCAATACATGAACTAGGCAATACTAGGCATCTCATTTAGCATACATTCCAAGCCTCTTATTTATTTGAAAAAAGACAAATTAATTCTAATCGAAAGAAACTTACTAAATATCGCAGTTTACCAACTGGCGGTTTTCCATATGGTATCCCTCTCCATGTGTAATATGTTTTACCACTGGGTGTATTCAGGGTAGTACCTTGTACTTTTCCATTTTGGATCTGGACAACTAGGTCCGCTAGCTAAAAAACAAGAAATATTTCAGACATCTCCAGTTTTGTTCGGAAACCAAAACAACACTAAGAATTCTTCGTGATAGATTAATTTTTATTATTAAAGTTTTTAAACTTATCATCCCTTTCAGGGATGCGTGTAAAATAAACCCAACTTTTGCCCTCCGCTGTCACCGAATTTCTTCGAAACGGCACATACGATTAACTTTAATTAAAATTTTTTTTTATTTATTTTTTTTTTTATTTATTTCAGTACAGTACATTACAGATACAAATCCAAATAGTAGATTTAAGCATTTCTTACAATCTAATAGGCACCTAGCTAATTTATGGGAACAGAAAGGACAAAAACTGACAATAAACAATAAGTAAAACCAATGTGTAACTTAAACAGCAAATATAAAGTAACATGGCATTTGACTTGCATTTGTTTCGCGATCTTCAGGTAATGGTGGATAAAGTCACCTTTAAGTTATTTTTAAATGTTATAATAGAACTATTAAATTCGATGGTGGCGGGAAGATATTTATTGAAATATTGCATTATGCGATTAAATGTACTATTCCTTCCAATGTCGGTGCGACTTCTGTTGACTGAGTACAGTGGCGCAGCGAGAGGGGGTTTTGGGGGTTAAACCCCCCCCCCCCCCAGACGCCCAGACTAAGACGGGTTTTACGGTTTTAGTTTTTAAAATTTTAAAATCCTGTTCTTTTTTTTTTTGAAAACCCCCCCTAATACAAAATTCTGGCTGCGCCACTGATTGAGTACATTTCAGTAAGGCGCGTGTCACGTGCAGGAACACGATAGTTGATGAGTTCCAGAAGATCGGAGCAGTCTATGTTACTAGTTATAATTTTGAAGCCAAATAAAATTGTGAGAAATAATCTTCGCTTCTCCAGGCTGTCCAAATTCAACATTAACAATCGTTGGTGATGTGATAAAGTGCTTTTGTCTATACCTACCTAATTTATACAATAGGAAATTCGCGAACTTAATCTGAACGCGCTCAATCCGATCAATATTAGTTTTATAGTAAGGTGCCCATACTATACAACAGTATTTTAGACGACTTCGTAGTCTTCGTACTAGAGAGTAATATAGTGACTTTAAAATTTTAATATTCGTGAACTCCCAGCAACGTCTCATTATAAATCCTGCCATTTTAAAAGATTTAGATAAAATGTAGTTTATATGATCATTAAATCGCAATTCGGTGTCGAGAAGAACTCCCAGGTCATTAATTACATTAACTCGGGGTAAAGGAGTATTGGAAATGTAGTAATGATACAGTATTGGTGCTTTTTTCTTGGAGAAAGATATAACCTTACACTTTGAGGTATTCAGTTTCATTTGGTTTGCTTTATACCAGGTAGTTAGTTTGTCGATTACGTGTTGTAAATTGCGGCGTCGTTAATATTTGTGATTTTATAAAATATTTTTTTGTATTTCAACCTACAAATTAGTCGTTCGCCGACTGCCTGCCGAGTGCGTTCCACCTTAAACGAATTTTTCTACTTTGCCCCGTATATATGAGGCAAAAAAAAATACCAATGTTTTAGTTACTAATCTTTTTGTATGTTGTTTCATTATTTTTGATGCTCAAAAGTATGCAGAAGTAAAATATGTTATTTGGAACACCATTGTTTTATTTACTATTTTTTGCAAGCTGCTTTGGTTCCAAGTATTCCACTTTACCCCACATTCCCCTAATATGTCAATTATTACATATAGAATATGCAGTCGATATTGATTTTATCTAAATTTTGTATAAAAGTTAAAATAAATAAATCTACGCAAAATAGGTTGGCAAGCATGTTGATACTCACATGTTCGTAGGCAGGGTTGTTTATACAGGATGGGGATTTTTAATGGAACGCTGCTTATAGCGGCTCTGAGAATAAGATTTCTCTAAAATCCAAAAATACGTCTTCAAAGATTTTTTATGGGCCACGCTTTTGTCATGTAAAAAAAATGGGGACCCCAAAGGGCATCCCTAACTAACTTTATTGTTTCAAATTAGACGATACTACTTGTGGCACCTTTTTGGGAAGCTTATTGAAAATGGAATTTGTCCATATTCTTTTTTTTTACATCTGTCAAACCATGTGTCAGAAATTTAATAAAAACTAATTTTTAACGAATAATTACACTATATTATATATTACACAATATCGAACATAAAACGGTGTTAAAGATCACAAAGTCTACTTGGATAAAACCATTAAAAATGCAGCCAGACAAAAGTTATTGAAGGATGACAGAGAGAAGGGTAGAATTTTGCGAAGTTATGATGGCCGCATTGGACAACCCACAAATTGATTTAGCTTGGATAGTTTTTTCTGATAAAGAAATATTTACTTTAAATGGCCAAGTAAGTTCAAAAGTTAAGCAAAAAATTATGTTTTAAAGGCAATTAACGGTTATACAATCGCTGGGCAAAATCTAAACATATTATTAATTAAGTTCCATTTTAGGTTAATCGACAAAATTGCCGATATTATTCCGACGAAAATCCTCATTGGATTGTTGAATGCCATTCACAACGCCAAGGGCAAGTGAATGTTTGGGCTAGAATAATAGGCGACAGAATAATTGGTCCATTCTTTTTTGAAGACAATTTAAATGGAGAACTGTATTTAAATTTTCTTTAAACATTTTTATTACCAGAACTCCAAAGAATATTCCCTAATTATGGAAATCTAGATCAAAGGATTTTTTCCATCAGGATGGAGCCCCTCCGCACTTTGCAAGAAATGTAAGAGAATTCTTAAATATGGCATTTCCAAATAGGTGAATAGGGCGGCGAGGATTTATAGAATGGCCACCCAGATACACGGATATTACACCCTTAGATTTTTATATATGGGGCGATTTAAAAAGCAGGGTCTATGTCACCAGACCTAGAAATCTGGAAGAGTTGAAAGTAAGGATTCAAGCAGAGAAGTTTAATCACTCCAGAAGTTTTGGAAAGAGTAAGGGAAGCGTTCTACCATCGGTTAGGTCTGTGTCAACAGGTTTATGGGGCACATTTTCAACAAATGTTACGCTAAAAAAGTGGCATTACAGTTTTCAAGTTATTTTATGTAATTATTCGTTAAAAATTAGTTTTTATTAAATTTCTGACACATGGTTTGACAGATGTAAAAAAAATAATATGGGCAAATTCCTTTTTCAATAAACTTCCCAAGAAGGTGCCACAAGTGGTATCGTCTAATTTGAACAAAGAAAGTTGGTTAGGGCTGCGCCCCCCCTTTGGGGTCCCCATTTTTTTACATGACAAAAGCGTGGCCCATAAAAAATCTTTGAGGACGTATTTTTGGATTTTAGAGAAATCTTATTCTCAGAGCCGCTATAAGCAGCGTTCCATTTAAAATCCCCACCCTTTATAAATAGATATCTTTGTTACATATTTCAATTATTGTTTTTTATTTCATTTAACTCCAGTTCACTGTCCGTATATGTGTAAAAAATACATTAGATATCAGTATATAATTGAATTTTTAACATGTAGGGTGCCCCCTCCCCTCAAGATAAACTCTAGCTACACCAGTGTGTGGCAAGGGCGTCCATAGGGGGGGGGGGCAAAACGGGCACTTGCCCCCCCCCTAGGCGTCCACACTACCATTTTATTTCATAATTCAGTATAAATCGAGCGGTAATTCACTGAGAAAAATTTGTACACCATTTTCCATATTGCCGAATTTTCTTCGTATTTTCCTTGTATTTTCTGTATTTTCCTTGTATTTTCTTAATTTTTCTCGTATTTTCTGTATTTTCCTTGTATTTTCTTAATTTTTCTCGTATTTTCTGTATTATCCATGTATTTTCTTAATTTTTCTCGTATTTTCTGTATTTTCCTTGTATTTTCTCGTATTTTCTAGAACTTGTACACCATTTTCGCCAAAAAAAAATTGGCTTTAGTAAATTTTTTCTTAGAAGTCAAAGCAGCGTTGTTCCAGAATCTTAAGTTGGTTATTCCCATCATTAAAACCGTCGAAAACCCGGCAGCGTTAACGACTTTACGTCATTGCCAAATTGATTGGCGCGCGTATTTTCCATATTTTCCTTATGTTGCCTGTATTTTCTCGTATTTTCTTTGTATTTTCTTCGTATTTTCTGTATTTTCTTCGTATTTTCTGTATTTTCTTCGTATTTTCTGTATTTTCTGTATTTTCTTCGTATTTTCTGCATTTTCCTCTTATTTTCTGTATTTTCTTTTGTATTTTCTAGAAGTTGTACACCATTTTCGACAGTGAATTACCCCTCGGTATAAATATTCAAACGCGGATCCAGGGGGGGGGTCATGGGGGTCATGACCCCCCCAAAACAGAATATAAATAAATGAATTTACTGTTTTGACTACCTCTGCAGCTTTTTCACAAGATTCATGACAACATTACTATACCATAAATTAGTTATATTTTTTCTTTTTTTGAATTCACTTTAACATTAATTTACATGCATATATTATCCTTTTTAATGTAAAAATTATCATTGAAAATTTTCTCGCCTATAGCGCATTCTCTGTCAAATTTTGGGCGTGGTCGCAAATTTTTTTTTAACTTCATTTGTATCATGATGACCCCCCCCCCCCCCCCCCAAAGCAAAGTTCTGGATCCGCGCCTGTAAATATTAAATAGTACAGTGGTTAGCTAGTAGAGACCAACAAATCACTAAACTGATTATGATTATTTACAAAAAAATAAAGAAACTTTAATAAAAAAAAGTAATCAACGAGTTTGGCAAGACGTCTAGGAATTTAACATTTTTATTTTATGATGAAAACTTATAAATTGTAATTTTGTGTTTATTTTTTACGAATTCTGTAGGTTCCGTTAGGCATAAGGTACCTATATGTTAAATAATTAGTCATATATAAAAAAATATTGCTTAAGTTTTTGCCCCCCCCCCCCCTGAAAAACGCTCTATGGACGCCCTTGGTGTGTGGGAGTATCCCTATAAATAGGTTTCGGTTTCGGCCGAAACTGAGACCAAGGCCGAAAATTCGGTTTTGGCTGAAAATCTTGTTTCGATCGGACACTAGCTATAAGTAACGCGCGGGGTTCGCTCAGTTTGTTTATTTTTTAAAAATATGTAGGTAGATGGAATTTTACCAGAAAATAAAATTTGTCAAAACAATTCTGATTGCTTTCTTTTCTAAAACTATGGCGTCTTTACGGAATTTTTAAAATTATTTTATTAATAAACAAACCGATGTTAACGTCTAGTCAGTTTGACTCTGATTAACGAATCGCGTAGACATCCCCCAATCTCTCAATTATTTCTTTGTCATCACGTAGATTGTGGACGGCCATGATTTGCAGTACTAAAAAAAAATTAAAGCGATTACTTACTCCACCTCGAAATAAAAATAGGCCAAGCACCAAAGCAACCAGCATAATTTAATTTGCAACTTAATAGTTAATTATTAAGCTTTGAATAAATGAACTGTTCTATTTAACTTTAAATTTACATTTATGATAAAATACTTATTTTTATTGATAAACCAAAACAAAATTATTACATAAGTTAATCAGGGCCAGTCGAATTAAGTAAGATAAATATTTTGTTATATAAAAAATTTTGTCGTCTAGAATATTTGAGGCTTTTTAAATTATTTTATACTCGAAATTAAGAAATATACCTACTCTAAAATATAAAATCTTAAAATCCGTGTAAGTCTGAAACCATTAAATCTGCAACCAATAAAGTTTAGTTTCATTGTAAATTAGTGTAAATCATTTAATTATGTTCTTATCCGGCAAAACGGGCGAGGTTTTAGCAAAAAGTATGTTTGGGGAACAAAAATTGATACTTTAAAAGTTCAATAGGTTAACTAATGTTTTTAATACGACACTAATCAAACTTTTTCATTTTATTATTTTTATACAATAGTAGACAGATCTTTAAGTACCCAGTAACTAAGTAGTATTTTTTAGTTTTACAAATAGGTTTACAAAAATAAAACCCTAACTTATTGAACAAATGTGAAAGAAAGAAAAAACCAAAAGTCTTCCTCCACAAAATTTAATAGAATAATAATTCTGTAGGGATCTGTACATGTTAGAACCATTTTCTCTTCTGCTAAAACCATCAGCACTAAATACATTTTCTGTGTCCTAATGATGAACGTTCCTACGTTCAAAACATGGGTAATTATCTATTATACGCACACCACGCCGATTTTGATGATTTTTTCAGGAAACACGTATTTCGATGCGTAGATTACGAATCCGAAAACGAAAGTTGTCGGAAAAGCTTAGTTTCCGAGATATTTCCTTCTTAAGTTACGATTTTTCATGGGTTTGTTTACATCGTGTTTACTTGGGATTTTTATCGTTTTTCAGCCACCTCTCACTATTTTTTAGGTTACACAGGATATATACTAATTTAAATCGTGGTTAAAAGAAGAAAAGAGGCGTTTCCACGCGCATTTTCCTTCTTTTAACCACGATTTTCCACTATGGGAAGCCATCCAAGAAACGAGGTTAGGGTGAGTTTAAGTTTTAGATTTTATGTTGGTAACCATGAGTAATATTTGGTGCGAAACTATTTATATTTAAATCAATCTAGTGGGCGCTCTTTTTTCAATTTTTTTCATTTTTAAATAACGCTACCAACCAATGCGGCTTTATTTTCATTATTAAGTTTGGTTTTTATTAGAACGCTATTCCAAAAAATGAATTTCACTGAATTTTTAGTATTAACTAATGCTTATTTGCCGCTTATTGATTATTTATTGGAGCTCGGAATATTTGTATCTGAAATTAATTGTGGAAAGTGCTCAAATATTTGCAAGTTAAACAAATATACTCTAAAGTTCCGCTGCGGCAAGTATTGTGTGAACCAAAAGAAGAAGAAAACAAAGTGCAACCTCATTTTATAGGCAATATTCATTTTTCTTGTTAAATCCCTTAGATTAGGGATTCCTTGTCTAAGTTAAATCCATTGTTTCTAATTACCTAATTATAAACTCACGTTTTCAAAAGTTCCTTAATTTAACCTAAATAAAAAGACGGAGACTGAAAAGTAGTGGAAAGCACTTTTAAAAACAAAAAAAAATGAAAAAAGAGCGCCCACTAGATTGATTTAAATATAAATAATTTCGCACCAAATATTACTCATGGTTACCAACATAAAATCTAAAACTTAAACTTACCCTAACCTCGTTTCTTCGATGGCTTCCCATAGGTGAAAATCGTGGTTAAAGGAAGGAAAATGCGCGTGAAAACGCGCATTTTCCTTCTTTTAACCACGATTTAAATTAGTATATATCCTGTGTAACCTAAAAAGTAGTGAGAGGTGGCTGAAAAACGGTAAAAATCCCAAAAACACGATGTAAACAAATACCCATGAAAAATCGTAACTTAAGAAGGAAATATCTCGGAAACTAAGCTTTTCCGACAACTTTCGTTTTCGGATTCGTAATCTACGCATCGAAATACGTGTTTCCTAAAAAAATCATCAAAATCGGCGTGGTGTGCGTATAATAGATAATTACCAAAACGGGTAGAGACCCCTAGAGAATTTTTATTCTTTTAAATTTTGTGGAGGAAAACTTTTGGTTTTTAACATATCGCTTTCCGCGATAATATGTTATTCGTCTCCTTTACGCGGAATCACGACAACCCCGACTGCTTCTTGAAAATTTTGCTCTATATAGGCTGCTACATTTCAAATATGTGCGTATGTTGTCGGCGTGGTCGGCGTCGGCGGCGTCGTCAGTTTCGACATTTTCACACTTGCGATTTTTTTTCTCGGAAACGGTTAAAGTGGGACGATTAAAATTCTTTGGGTTTAGAGAGGAATAGTGGAGGTACGTTGTGTGAAAATTTCGAATATACAGGGTGTGCCGGAAAAAAGTTATTAATTTTTAAAGTCGATAATTATCGGATTCTCGTTGGCATTCGATACAGGCCACAAAAATTAGTTTTTTCGATTTAAACTTTTTCGACGCGTAGACGACCGTGGGCTACAGAACCTTATTGTTTGTGAGCGCGATCGAAAGTTTGGAAGTAATTTTTTTGATTTTTTCAAAGTCAAAATTTGGTCGAAAATGGTACCGCTTGGATCGCTAATAAGTCGAATTGGGTGCATCCAATCGACATTCGGTTTGGATAATCGGTTAGGCCATCTCAAAATCTACCTTTTTCCAATATATCGTTCTATACCTAACTGGAATGGAAATTGCCGAAAATTGCAAGAAACTGGAAACCACAGAGTAAGACCTGATTTTTTCGCCGTTTTTATTTTTTTTCGTACGGAAAACGACTTTTGATCGAAACGTTGTATACTTTAGTGGATAGAGCTCGTCAAATTGTATTTAAGAGATATTTTTCGTTTCTTTATCTTTAATACGGAAAAAACGGCAGCTTATGAACTTACTCCCGTAATTTCTGTTGGCGTCGCACTGGTTTGCTTAAATAATTCTGCAAGTGTCTATAATATATAACATTTTGAATTTTTTCTTGATCCACTATATCGACGGATAAACAAGCTTTAGTTTGCATAGTAAGCGCACCCTGGGAAAACATATTTTGTGGCTCAAAAAAATTAATTTATGATTTTTTCAGAGATACTTTTATCTGATGTTTTACTATATCGACTGTAGCTTATTCAATTTTTAACAAAACTGTTTTATTTTTTTCTCAAAAAATGCGCTGATTACTTCTCAACACCTCTACATATCCAAAATTATTAAAATATATTCGCAAGTTTAAGAAAAATCAAGTTTTCGAGTGCGGTAACAGGCCAAATTTATAAATTCTAATACCATTCGATTTAGGAAAGTTGGCCATGCTTTCACCACGTGTGTGAGTGGGCCTGAACTTTAACTTTTATGCCATCTGTCAAAAATAGGTGAAAAATGCGATTTCCAAATTGACTTTTTAGAGGAATAAGACCATTTAGACCACGTCTTTTGTGTGAAATACCTACCTTGAACCTTTATCTTTTTCGTTTGACCAAAAATAAGGGAAAACCATCGCATTTATATCCGTCCGTTTAATAATAAAAATGGCTTGCAGGAGGCATATTAACTTCAATTATAATAGTTTTTATAATATTTGGAAAGTATTTAATGTATGAAACACCTGTCTTGAACCTTTTTCTTTGCGTTTGAACAAAAATAATTGAAAAAAATGTATTATTTGTGTGTATCTTCAATACTTAACGTTCTATGTAATATCGAATACGGCATTAATATCCTATTTACCACAAATCAATCTGTAAGCTTCGGTGGCGCAGTAGTAAAGACTGTTGATTTTGGAGACGAAGGTCGCGGGTTCAAACCCCAGTGTTTTTTTTCTTTCTTTTTAATTTTTTTTTAATGTCGTTATTTAGGTACTGAAAATTTTTTAAATTTTGGATTCTTACAGCTATAATAATCTATACGAAAAAAGCTAAAAGAATTGACACTTATCTGTCAAAATCTGACAGCTAGCGTATAGAACTTTGTTATTTACTAACTGAAAATTTTTTTAATTTAGGATTCTTACAGCTGTAACTCTCGCTACGAAAAAGCTAAAAAAAAATTACACTTACCTGTCAAAATCTGACAGCTGTGGTATAGAACTTTGTTATTTACGTACTGAAATTTTTTTAAATTTCGGATTCTTACAGCTATAATCCTAGATACAAGAAAAGCTTAAAAAAACTTGACATTTACCTGTCAAAATGGCAGCTGTCGTATAGAACTTTGTTATTTAGGAACTGAGAAATTTTTTAATTTAGGATTCTTACAGCTATAACCCTCGTTACAAAAAATCTAAAAAAAAATTGACACTTACCTGTCACAATTTGACAGCTGTCGTATAAAACTGTGTTATTTAGGTACTGACAAATTTTTAAATTTAAGATTCTTACAGCTATAACCCTCGTTACAAAAAATGTAAAAAAAAATTGACACTTACCTGTCAAAATTTGACAGCTATCGTATAGAACTTTGTTATTTAGGGACCTGATAATTTTATAATTTCGGACTCTTACAGCTATAACTCTCGCTACGAAAAAGCTAAAAAAAAATTGACACTTAACTGTCAAAATTTGAGAGCTATCGTATAGAACTTTGTTATTTAGGTACTGAAAATTTTTTCAATTTAGGATTCTTACAGCTATAACCCTCGCTACGAAAAAAGTTTAAAAAAATATACACCTACCTGTCAGAATTTGACAGCTGTCGTATAGAACTTTGTTATTTAGGTACTGAAAAATGTTTCAATTTGGGATTCTCACAGCTATAATCCTCGTTACGAAAAAACTTTAAAAAAATTGACACTTACCTGTCAAAATTTGACAGCTGTCGTATGGAACTTTGTTATTTAATCACTGAAAAATTTTTAAATTTCGGATTCGTACGGCTATAATCCTCTATATGAAAAAACCTTTAAAAAATTTATACCCGCCTGTCACAATTTGACAGCTGTCGTATAGAACTTTGTTATTTTGATACTGAAAATTTTTTTAATTTAGGATTATTACAGCTTTAACCCTCGCTACGAAAAAAGTTTAAATAAATTGACACTTAGCTGTCAAAATTTGACAGCTGTCGTATAAAAGTTTGTTATTTAGGTACTGAAAAATGTTTCAACTTAGGATTCTTACAACTATAATCCTCGTTACGAAAAAAGTTTAAAAAAATTGACACTTACCTGTCAAAATTTGATAGCTGTCGTATGGAACTTTGTTATTTAGGTACTGAAAAATTTTTAAATTTCGGATTCGTACAGCTATAATCCTCTATATGAAAAAAGCTTAAAAAAATTTCCACCCGCCTGTCATAATTTGACAGCTGACGTATAGAACTTTGTTATTTTGGTACTGAAAACATTTTTAATTTAGGATTATTACAGCTTTAACCCTCGCTACGAAAAAAGTTTAAATAAATTGACACTTACCTGTCAAAATTTGACAGCTGTCGTATAAAACTTTGTTATTTAGGTACTGAAAAATGTTTCAATTTAGGATTATTACAGCTATAATCCTCGTTACGAAAAAAGTTTTAAAAAATTGATACTTACCTGTCAAAATTTGATAGCTGTCGTATGGAACTTTGTTATTTAGGTACTAAAAAATTTTAAAATTTCGGACTCGTACAGCTATAATTCTCTATATGAAAAAAGCTTAAAAAAATTTACACCCGCCTGTCATAATTTGACAGCTGTCGTATAGAACTTTGTTATTTTGGTACTGAAAAAATTTTTAATTTAGAATTATTACAGCTTTAACCCTCGCTACGAAAAAAGTTTAAATAAATTGATACTTACCTGTCAATATTTGACAGCTGTTGTATAAAACTTTGTTATTTAGGTAAGTACTGAATTTTTTTTTAATTTCAGATTCTTACAGCTATAACCCTCGCTCCAAAAAAAGCTAAAAAATAATTGACACTTAGCTGTCAAGATTTGACAGCTGTCGTATAAAACTTTGTTATTTACGTAGTGAAAAATTTTTCAATTTAGTTTTACAGCTATAACCCTCGCTACGACAAAGCTAAAAAAAATTGACACTTACCTGTCAAAAATTTGACAGCTATCGTATAAAACTTTCTTATTTAGGTACCTGAAAATTTTTTAAATTTCGGATTCTTACAGCTATAACCATTGCTACGAAAAAGCTAAAAAAAATGACACTTGCCTGTCAAAGTGACAGCTGTCGTATAATTAAACGATCGAACTAGAACAGTGCCGTGGCCGAAGAGCTCGGCACAATAATAGTTCTTATATAGCTTATATTTCTTCTATAGCTTCAATATAATAATAATTTTTTGCTTATGTTTTAATCGATTGAATACTTACAAATTTTTATATAGCAAATATGGAAAGTATATCTCACATTGCACAAAGGCGTGCGAGTTTAATGAGCACCTATAAATATCAATATCATAATATTAAATATCATATATCTCCGTAACGAAAAGTCCGAGCCAGGCGGCATTGGAAACGGGACGTCGAGCACTATACAACGCCGCCTCCGAAAACTACCTATCTATGCGAGAAAATGGAAATTTTGCACCATTGTCTAGTTTTGGTCAGTTGTTATAATGACAATTTGGCGACATGTTTCCCCTTCACGTTCCGCAGGAAGGTGAGGCAAAAAAAGCAATAGTAAATAGAAAAAAAGAAAAGAAAAGTATTTTTTTATTGTAAATTTTTTTTTAGTACTAATATTAGATGCACTCTCGGCTGACGATTAGCGATATGTACCCAGTCTAGTTTCTTTATTTCCCATACTTTCAACTCCACTTTAAGCGTGGACTATTTCTTCAAACTATTGAACAAAATTTGAATGATTTTGGCCAATACTACTGGAATTTAAGGAAAAGTGGGTGAACAGAATAGGTACAGGCATATTCATCAAAAATTTTAATTTCCACCCTGTTGATGACATATACGAGTGTCCGGAAAAAGCAGGTCAGTAACCATAAATATTCCTTGAGCAAAATTTATATGACATTTATAATTTTTGACTTTCATGTTCGATATACAGGGCGCGTCAAGTTTGAAATTAAAAACTGCTTTTTTTGAATAATTTGAGATAAGATATTACTTTCAAATTTGGTACATTATTGCTTCAACATAAAGAGTTACATATTTTCAGAAAAACAAAACAAAAACAATTGTCAAATATTCAAAATAGAGGGCAGTACTCGCTAACCCCCCACCCCTATTTTTTAGTACGTGCGACAGTGTTTTTCGAATACGATTTTTTCAGGTAATCATTTTTTTTACATTATTTCTTGGCACTACCATGTATACAAGCTATAATTAAGTAAAACTTTGCAATATATTCATAACTTAAAAAAACATTATTTTGGTGACCCAGGTCCGTAGTAGTAACAGTTCATCTGTACAGGCACTGAAGACTTTGTTTCAGGTAGTCTTGACACAGATAAGTTAATATTAAAAGCAAGATTGAGTTATTATTAAGTCATATGATTATACTATCACGTTTCAATCAAACTTAAAAAATTTTGTTGTTTTTTGGGCGAAGCCTGTCAAAAAATAATCAGACTGACTTATAGTTGGTTCATGAAAAAGAGTGAAGTCGAGTCGCTTTGTAATACTGCGATGAAAATTCCGCATGCCGGACATCCAATGCTAACCAGAGGGGTAAGGAATGTGTTTCGTCTAGCCGGTATACCGGGACGGACAACTGTAGTGATGAACGGTCAATCGTTGCTTGGAGGACGATTCCATTATGTAAGCAAAGGGGGGTTTTACTAGTAAAAAAATAGATAATTTTATTAAGTTTGTAGTGAGAAGGGGATGTCTGGTTTTGGTGAGGAATGTAGGCGAATTTGGGAGACGGTGTTTTTTGTCGTTAGAGAATTGCGGTAATATATAAAGGCAGACAAAATAAATAAATTTTAGAAATTTAGTCACCGTTGTTAGAACCAGTTTTCCAACAGTAACTATTTCAACATGTGATGTGAACTAGCAATAGTTTTTATTGATACTTATATTCTTATACACAGTAATTAGTAAGTATTATATGGTCTATACGAATAGCTTTCCCAAATGTGATCCCAAAAGATAGATTCGTTTACTTTTCGACTGGGCTTGATTTGCAAGTTTTCGTCAATGTCAAGATAGTGAATATCATCTTGGGTTATGGGTTCCCATTTTACATTTTGAAGTAACTCTGCCGAATCGTCATCTGGTGTGGGATTTCTAAAATTAATAATTAAAATAGAACAAGAAATTAAAATTTGAAACTTGGTACCTATTTATGTAAAACTTAATATGCACTTTAAAAATAGTCAATAAAAACCTAGGGTTGCCATTTAACAATATTATCGATATCGTCATATCCCTAATTTGGGTTACACCATATCAATATGTTTATTTTATAAAAAAAACATAACTTAAAATGTTAATACCCTTGTCCAAGCATTTTTCAAAAAAAATTGCACTGGATTTACTGGATTTATTCCAAGTTACACTGTATGTATAGTTGTCGACTTATAAATTCGTACACTCCACCCACACATAACTCAATTACAACAAAATTGGGTAAAACGGGTTTCTCACCTTGCTGCTTATACATGGATAGAACACCAGCTATATACATGGCTGTAAATTTTGTATGCTAGATTTTTTACGATAAGTAATAATGGTTATTTCTAAATATTTTTGTAAATTATAAAATAATACCAGGAAAACTACAAAAGCATAAAGCCAAAAAGGGTAAATTAACAAACAACAAACAAAATACTAATATTTAATTGCTGCGCGATTGGATTCTAATACTAATCGTTTTCTTCTTGGCATTGACAAAATAATATTTCTGGTGTAATCCGGGGTAAGCCCTTCCCAAATTTCTTCTATTTTATCAAATAACTCTATTTAATTCTGTGGTTTAAAATTTATTTTGTACATTTTTTTTACCATCAATCCCCAAATATTTTCAATTGGATTTAAATCAGGACTTCTTGAGCACCAAGGCAGACATGTTACGTTGTTCTGTCTAAACCAGTTTCCTATATTTCTTGCAGTATGCACAGGGCAGTTATTCTGCCAAAATATAAAGTTATTTCCTTTAAAAACTATCGCGGCAGAAGGAAGAAAAACATTTTCGAAAATCTGAACATATATTACTGTTTAGTGTTCCACCAATATAAAGGATAGTATTGACGATGCATACAAAGATTACATTACCGAAGTTCAGCAGGACATCACAACAATAATAATTATAGTAGTGGTCAACAAATTGCAGACGCTTTTGCATCTTATTTTAGCTCAGTCTATGAAGAGGATCCCGACACCTTTGAACTTAACGAGCAGCTTAATACATATCATGACAACATTCACATTAGGTATATTAGTTATGCAGACGTGTGTGATGCTGTCAAAGAAACACTTTTCCAAATAAATTCAAAGAAGTTAAAATCTGCCCAATCTTTAAAAAAGGAGACTCCACTGATATAAAAAACTATTGACCTATTGCTATTTTATCAACACCTGCCAAAATATTTGACTCCATAATTTATAAATATATATACCTCCGTTCACAGGAAAATATCTCAATTTCAACATGGTTTTATGAATAAAAAATCTACCATAACAAATCTAGCCGAAATAACACAGCACATTTCTGAAAGCATTCATAATAAATCACAGGTTGACGTAATATATACAGATTTCACAAAGGCATTTGATAAAGTATCACACAATATTCTGCTTAACAAATTATACAATGAATTTGGGTTTCACTCAAACTTAGTAATTTTTTTCAATTCGTACTTTCAAAATAGAAAGCATCGGGTAATAGTGAAGGGATATTCTTCAAAACAGTTTATAGCAAGCTCGGGCGTACCTCCTTCATAATAAATCACAGGTGGACGTAATATATACAGATTTCACAAAGGCATTTGATAAAGTATCACACAATATTCTGCTTAACAAATTATACAATGAATTTGGTTTTCACTCAAACTTAGTAATTTTTTTCAATTCGTACTTTCAAAATAAAAAGCAACGGGTAATAGTGAAGGGATATTCTTCAAAACAGTTTATAGCAAGCTCGGGCGTACCTCCTTCATAATAAATCACAGGTGGACGTAATATATACAGAATTCACAAAGGCATTTGATAAAGTATCACACAATATTCTGCTTAACAAATTATACAATGAATTTGGTTTTCACTCAAACTTAGTAATTTTTTTCAATTCGTACTTTCAAAATAGAAAGCAACGGGTAGTAGTGAAGGGATATTCTTCTAAACAGTTTATAGCAAGCTCGGGCGTACCTCCTTCATAATAAATCACAGGTGGACGTATTATATATAGATTTCACAAAGGCATTTGATAAAGTATCACACAATATTCTGCTTAACAAATTATACAATGAATTTGGTTTTCACTCAAACTTAGTAATTTTTTTCAATTCGTACTTTCAAAATAGAAAGCAACGGGTAATAGTGAAGGGATATTCTTCAAAACAGTTTATAGCAAGCTCAAGCGTACCTCAGGGTTCTTATCTAAGGCCATTACTCTTTATAATATTTATAGACACATATTTATTATAGACAAAAAAAAAGTTACAAAGTGTGGTATATTGGTGTTTGCCGATTATATTACGTTATATGCTACCATCAGTAGTTACCAAGATTGCTTAAAACTCCAGGAAATTCTTAACCAAATACATATAATAAGTTATATTTTAACATTAGCAAATGTAATATCATGACATACACCAAAAAGAAAACCCAAATAAACTTTGATTACAATATAAACGGCATAATTCTAAGCAGAGTAACAGAATATAAAGATCTTGGTGTCACATTTGATCACGGGTTAACATTCGTATGCCATATTTTAAATATTTCAAACAGAGCCTCGAGTATGTATGGGTTTGTAGTTAGGAATTGTAAACATTTTATTAACATTAAATGTATAAAACAGTTGTATGTTGCAAATGTTCGAAGTATATTGGAGTATGCTGCTGTTATTTGGAGTCCATATAATGAGAAACATAAATATACTATAGAAAGAGTACAGAATAGATTTCTAAGATATCTGTATTATAAAGAAACCAGTACATATGACCTAACAATAAGTAAAGCTCAACTAAGAGATAGATATAACCTGCTTAGTTTAGAAAAACGTAGAACTCACTCGTCCCTGTTGTTCCTTTATAAATTAATACACAATCAAATAGATGCACCAATGTTGTTATCACAAATTAATTTTAATATGCCGCTTTATAGAACAAGAAATTGTGTTACTTTTTATATAAAGTTTACTACTACAAATGGCTATGGAAATTCGCCTCTTAATATTATGTGTAAGTTGTCGAATTCTACAATGAAAAATTTGGATATATTCTCTTTAACCCTCAAGGATCTTAAAAAAGTGCTAGTTTAGTTTAGTTTTTATATTATCCAGATTTAAGTACACTCCTACTCTGTAATAGGATATTTGTATCTGTTGAGTTTGAATAAAATAAATAAATAAATAAATAAAATATTCCATCTGAAGATATATTACTGTTTAGTGTTCGGGTTTGATCCAATATTCTAGCATACACCTGCTTCGTAAACACTTATCCATGCCCACACATTAACGGAGAAGCGTCCACTGATTTACTTTTTTTGAATATACTTCTCATCATATCGGAAATTTGGTGGTCTATTAATATACTCGAATCCTTTCATTATTAGACTGAAAAGTTTTCTCATCGGAAAAGATAACATTTTGCCAAAAAAAATCATTTTCTGGATTGCATAGCAAACCCAATTCTTTGTTCCTTATCACTATTTTTTTAAAAACGGATTGGATGCAGTTGCTCGATTTCTTAATTAGGAACATTGTCTTACTCGGCGTTGCGCAGTTCTAGATGAAGCAGGGAATCCTGTTATGTGCATAGCGGATAGTGCAATTTCAAATGGATTTTGCCTTAAATACTCCACCAAATTTCGGACTTCTTCATTTGATGATTTTCTATTATTTAAACCAGACCCAACAGACCTTGCAAGTGTTCATGAAAGCGCTATTTTTTATAATTCCTTGAACAGTACTTCTAGGTACTCTAAAGTGATCAGCTATTTTTCCATAAGACTACCCTATTTCTACCAAACATATTATTCTTGCTTTTTCAATAATACTTAAATGAGGCATTTTTAAATCAAATAAGATACCTAATGACAATACTTTGACAGATATCATGATAACAATTAACACGTTACAAAGGTAATAAAGGTAAAAAAGTTGCATTTACAGTGTCACAGTTAAGTGTACGAAATTATCTGTCCTCAACTGTACTTTGTCCACTACCTAACTTTCTTGGTAGACCATGTAATTCTACATTTAATAAAAAAATATAATAACGATGCTTAAATGGAGAAATTACTAATCGGCAATTTAATTATTAATAGCTGAGCAAACGTGTAGTGCAGAAAACTTACGAAGTTTTGGCAAAATTAGTCCATAACTTAACCAATCGGCGTCTTGTTAAATAGTCCTTGTCTGTTTCAATATGATTTGTAGATATATTAAACATATAACCTAATTCCTGCCCATGACCCACCTTGCCGGCACCTAAAAATGTATAATTGCTGGTTTATACACATTAAGAATGTAGTGTCGTAACATAGGCAACTTAAATAACACCATAAATAAGTTTTGTTAGTTGTCTATAACTAGTTTAGGAATATAAAGTAAACATAAAAAAAGAAGAATGTTCTCACTCTCTCTAGACTTGTTGTAAAATGGAAGTAAGTTAATTTTTGCATTAAAGTTGTTATCCTCGATCATCTTGTTTTTATTACGCTACATCACAATTATTTGGCGACGAGAATAATGCGAATTAAGTGTTTATCGTACGTAGCCGTGTATTTTTTTTCGGAAAGAGCGTAATTAACGCAATAGTTCTGATTCTTTAAAAAGTTACCATCACCCGTCACGAAATTCGAAACATGGAGAACCAGCAGCCAATTATTACAGTAGTAAATACGGGCAACGTTTCTTCGCTGGCAATTTTTAAACAAGGAGATGATTTTGAAGTATTTGAGGAGCGTCTTGAGCAATACCTTGGTGCCAATTTGGTAGAGGGATCAAGAAAAGTAGCAGTTTTGCTGACCTTGTTAAGTGAGGAGGTTTACAAAGTTTTAAGGGATTTATGCAATCCAGATAAACCTAAAAGCAAGGATTTTGACACCTTAATGCAATTGCTGGGTACACATTTTAAGCCAAGACTGTCAGTTTACAGAAGAAGAATCATTTTTGATTTATTGAGGCAGGGGCAAGAGTCTGTTAATGACTGGTACCTAAAAATTAAAAATACAGCATCGCAGTGTGATTTTGGTGACAAATTAATGTACCGAGTACAGGACAAGTTCATCGTTGGTATGAGGCCAGGTCCTATACTTGACCGTCTTTGTGAGGAGAGTCCTACAAAGCCCTTAAAGGACTTATTGGAGATGGCATTAAACAAAGAAGCTTCGTTGATGGAACAAAGTAAAAATAACACTGAAGTAAACAGAGTGGAAAAGAAATTTAGTAGTTTTAAGAAGCCTAAAGCTCATGAAGAAGAAAAGCGTCAGGTAGAACTAAAGTGTAATTTTTGTAATAAGACTAATCATACATTTAGTAAGTGTAAGTACAGAAAATTTACCTGTAAGAAATGTGTCAAAAATTTCGAGTCAAGGTTTAGAAAAAGATGAAGAAAAGGTAAGGGCAATAGTAAATTCGCCTAGGCCAAAAAATATGACGGAAATTAGGGCTTTTGCAGGAATGTTAAATTATTATTCTAAATTTTGTAAAAATTTATCTGGGAAGCTAAAACCGTTATATGACTTGGTAGGAAAAGGTAAAGAATTTAAATGGACTCAGGAATGTGAAACAGCATTTCAGTGTGCTAAGAAAGAGTTAGCTTCGGATAAAGTTTTGATACATTATGACCAATGTAAGCCTATTCGTTTAGCGTGTGACTCTAGTGAGTATGGAATTGGTGCAGTTCTGTTGCATGTAATGCCAGATGGATCTGAGAGACCAATCTGTTATATTTCAAGGGTTTTAAATAAAGCTGAAAGGGGATACTCAATGATTATGAAAGAGGCATTGGCAGTTTATTGGGCAGTTTCTAAGTTATATCAGTATTTAGCTGGAAGAAAGTTTGAGATTTTAAGTGATCATAAACCATTGCAAGCGATTTTTGGAGAACATAAAAGTTTACCAAAGATGGCAGCAGGGCGTGTTCAAAGATGGTCATTATTTTTAGCTAATTTTGATTATAGTTTTCGTTTTATTAGAGGGGTTGAGAATGCAAAGGCAGATGCATTATCCCGACTGCCATTACCTGATGGTGAAAATGATTGTAGAGAGCCTGATTACGATTATTTAAACCTAGTTGAGAGTTTATTGCCGGTAGATTCAAATAAAATAAAATCAGAAACCAGGAAAGATTCGGTGTTAGGAAAAGTATTTAATTTAATTAGGTATGGGTTTCCAAACCAAACAGATAATTTACTTTTAAAACCATTTCTAGCTCGTAAGAGTGAATTGTCAATAGAGCGAGACATCATAATGTGGGGTTATCGAGTAGTAATACCGATTAGTTTAAGAAAACAGTTGCTTGAGGAATTACACAGTAACCATGAGGGTATGATTAAAATGAAATCAAGAGCACGTTCTTATTTCTGGTGGCCTTCATTAGATGCAGACATAGAAAACAAAGTTAATAGTTGCAAAATTTGTTGTCAGGTCCGTCCTGAGCCGAATAAAGCTAGATTAATAAAATCAAATATGTCGAATTATTTTTATGAGCGTATTCATGCTGATTTCTTAGGACCAATAAAAGGTAAAATGATTCTTATTATTGTGGATGCTTATTCCAAGTGGCCCGAGGCTTTCATTATGAATAGTACAGATTCTGATACAACTATAAATCGATTTAGAGAATGTTTTTCACGGTTTGGGATACCGCGTATAGTTCATACAGACAATGGAAGTCAATTTACTTCTGAAAATTTTTGTAAATTTTTAAATAACAATGGGATTAAATTTTTGACATCTCCACCTTTCCACCCAGCAACTAACGGGCTTGCGGAAAATGCGGTTAAGTCGGTTAAGTCAGGATTAAAAAAATCATTTTTGGATGAAAAAAATAAAAATGTTTCTTTAGAAACTTTGTTACATCGTTACCTGTTTTCCTACAGAAATTCTATCCATGCAACTACAGGGTTAACACCTTCTGATATTGTTTTTAAATCAAAAATTAGAACCCGTCTAGATTTGATAGCACCAAGTAGTGTGTCCGTAAATAATAAAGCGGAAAAGCAAGTTCTAAATTTTAAAGGAAAACGAGAGGAAAGCTTTGTGGTGGGGGATAGAGTTTGGTGTAGAGATTATAGAAATCCAAATAGAAAAGGTTGGGTAGAATGTATAATAGATGAGGTTCTAGGTAACAGAGTTTATTTCTGTAAATTAGTAAACGAAAAGGTTATCTGGAAAAGACACTTAAATCAGATTATGAGTAATGTATCCTTACTAAAAGAGACTATTAGTGATAGTGATGCGCAGAACAGTAGTGAAAGAGAAATAATTTCGGAAAATAGTGAAAGTGAGCATAGAGCATTACAGCAAAGTACCCTAGTGTTATCGCAACCTATTGTAAGCGCGAATTCTCCTAAGTTAAACATAAATCGTGCTAGTGAGCCAATGGTAAATGACAATAGCAATACTTTACCTAGTATAACTAAGGAGGAACAAAATTGTAAAACAAATGTTTCTGTAAAGATTGGTATGTCAAGTCCAAGGGATCTGAATGTTAATCAGAGACCAAGGAGAAATGTTAAACCACCCCAACGTTTAGATTTGTGAGGGGAGGTATTTGTAGTGTCGTAACATAGGCAACTTAAATAACACCATAAATAAGTTTTGTTAGTTGTCTATAACTAGTTTAGGAATATAAAGTAAACATAAAAAAAGAAGAATGTTCTCACTCTCTCTAGACTTGTTGTAAAATGGAAGTAAGTTAATTTTTGCATTAAAGTTGTTATCCTCGATCATCTTGTTTTTATTACGCTACATCACAAAGAAACACATTTTTCTACACACTGTCCGCGGATAGGGTTTACAATAGCACAAATGGATAAAAAATTTCATTTTTCGGATTCTCAATTGGACGGGAGTACACTAATTGTTTGAGGCGCCCCAAAGATAGGCATCTGAAATAGTTAAATCGGGACTTCTTTGGGGCCAGAGAACCGGACCATTCCGACCAGTTCATCTGTGGCCAAATGTATTATTAAGCCATTCCCTCACTTCAATTGCGAAATGCGCGGGGCATCCATCTTGTTGAAAGTACATTTCGTTCCTAAATTGGAGAGGCAATTCTTCTAGGTTGTCAGAAAGGAATGTTTCCAACATTTCAAGGTAACTCCTATGGTTACACGTGTTTTAGAAAAAGTACACCACCGCACACCAGACATTTACTTTTTTATAATATTGTCTTCTTGCAGTTATTGAGGTCGGTTTCTTAACCCTTTATAGGATACTGGTTCATATTTCAACCAGCGTCAAAATAATTATTTCCTGTTCGCACACCGGTTTGATATTCGGCCAGTTTGTTTATATTTAACTGTGCAAACGAATAATGGTAAAATATTCGACCATATACTTACGTAGTCTGAATTACTGACAAAGTGGTCGAAATTTCAACCAGCATCCGATTAGGATAGTGATCAAAAAGTCACATGTTTACGTGCTGTCTGGGAAAAAATTGTTGTTTTTGTGTTAATATTGTTAATAATTTTGTGAAAATTTGTTGGTAAGTACATTAAAATACGTAGCTTTCGATACACTAATTATAATATGGATAAAACTTATCGGCAAGATAATATTTTGCTTTAAAACTCAAAATTTTTAAATTTATAACTTAATTTTACGTTTTGCATTCTTATGATATTATTTTAAGTATGTAACATACATGTAACACATAATATACAACGTAATGCCATTGCGGCACAAAGGACTAATTATTACAAGAGTTTGTAACCAATTCACTGCGCGTTCTGGACTACCATTGCCTGTTATAACAACCAATTAAAATTTGTCGAAATGGATACTGGTTAAAATATCGACCTCCTCAAAAAAATGGGTTACGTGTTTTATTTTTTTCTAAGATTTTGTAGATAGGGTCCTTAATGTTAAATAAAGGTATTTCAAACAACAGGTTTTGCAATTTTGATGTTTGATTGTCTGCCCTATAAAGGGTTAATGAAAGGGTAGGATTGTCAGTAACAGACGGCAATACGATTAGGAAAGCTGCTGATGATAGTGTTTTTTTTTAATTGGAAACTGAACCAGTTTGCTGAAATTTTTTTAATAAGTCCCAGTTTGGAGACGTAAACGTTAGGTATCTTTGATTAAATTTTTCTTTCACAAAGTTGTAAGAACTTTTGCCTGCACAGTAACATTGAACTAAATAAACCCTTTGTTCTAAGGTCAACATTTTTAAAACACATCAAATTCTATATGACAACTTCAAATTTGACCCATATGTAATAAAAAGGTAAAAAAAATCCTTGTTTTTACAAAAGATGGTAGAAATGCATTTAAAATTTTAAAATAAGATACACATCACCCATTATGAAAATAGAGTCTAATAAAAGTTTATATTTATATTTTTATTGAGCAGCAAAATTTCCATTTACAGGTACCTCTAAAAATTAAAAAAAAACTAAAACAATTGAAGATTTGTTTAAAATCTCGGATTTAAATTACAAACGTTATTCTAAATAAGTTTTCTAATTGGCATTTGGCAAAATGAAAAATAAAGGTAGTTTACTCTTGGAGAAAAATCATGATTTTGAAGTTTTTGCAAACCCCTGAAAACTTTCTCTTCGTGAATTGCATTTTTTTACAAGCAAGACTTTTCATCAAGAATTACTTTTTCCCGAAAAACGAAATTTTTCATCAATTTGTGCTATTGTAAACTCTATCCGCGACAGTCTGTATATTCACTTGAATGCTGTAAAAAAACTAGTAACAATACCTGGTATACGAATATTATTTTTACTTATGGTTCCATCAAACGAAAATTGGTACATGTACACTGGTGAATATTTTGATTGCAGTGTTGCCTGTTTGTAAGCACCCCTTACATATCTATTATCACTTGCCCACTAAAAAAAAAAAGTGAAAAAATATATAAAAATGTGAACTTTTATTCAAAAAGCAGAAAATATTATAACTGAAATTTTCATTAGGCATATTATTTTTTGAAATTTAAACGTATGGTTTCTCATAGTGGAGTATTTTTTGAGAACCTCAGTCATAAAAATGTTTTTAGAAATGCTTTAATTAATTAATATTGTTCTGAATAATTTATATAAGTAATATTTTTTACTTAAAAATTATAAATTAATAATTTTGTAGGTAATATATTTCTTCAAAAAAGCTGCGTTTATACTATAAATTAACATTCTTACTTTAAAAAACTTGATTTTTAATGCATATTTATGATTTATGATTTTACATACTAAAAAAAAATAAGATTTGCCCCTAACAAGCTCAGCTTCAGGGGATTGAAGAATAAGTTTATCGAAGACAACATAAACATATTTATTATATTATTAAATTTTAAATAAACTTATTATTATTATTAACTGCAGTTTACCATGATATCATTTTACAGTGAGCTAAAATATCCCTTAAAAAATGGAGTTTTAGTTAGATATTCATTAGTCCAAATGAAAAGAGGATAAAAAATACCTTTTAATATATTCCTGTACCTCAGAAGCAAACTATGTCACACATTTGGTATTTTTACTTTTTAATGTTAAGTCAATCAGTCGCACGTCCTTTTTCTACTGATATTTTTATTTTTTTATTATCTCAACTCCTTTAAAAGTTAACACTTGTAAAACTATATTAAGTCATAACACAAAAAAAAGGCTAACTAGGTTAAGTCACTTTAATATAGTCTGGCTTTGCAAGTTGGCAACGATGCGTTATGTTAAGTCACGGAACGGATTATTTTCAGTATGTATTTTTGGTTCAAACAGACTTAACATTTTTTGGGCTATGCTATGAATTAAGAAACAAAGCGACTTGATATACTAACGATCTATTGGAACAAAAACAAAAAAAAAACTTTAACAAGCTCTCCTGCAAAATGAAAATTTTTGACTTAACATACTTTGCTTCTGAGGTACAGATTTAGACTTTTAATTGAAGTACTGTAGACGAAATTTTTTTAATTGGTTTTCGAGTAGTAAGCAAAAAAGTACCACAAGGCACTGAAACTTTTATAGATCAAAATATAGCAGAGCCGTGACGCCTTTACTCCACTAGTATGTAAATAATGATGGCCTATCAATCAAAAAACTGATGGTATCGTACATTCAGATATGCAGCTAAATTTCCCGAAAATGGTTCGTCGCCAGCATATTTTTGATGTATCTCCTCTCCAATGGCTTTGGCAGACATATTTTCTTTTAAGGGCATATTTGGTACCAAAAGTTCAGGGCTGGTGTCGTATTGAATAGCTTGTCGTAGAAGAGTTGCCATATCTAAAAGCAAAAAAATTGTTTTAAAATTTTTTGCTTTCCTCGCAAAAAAACTTGAAAATCATGGAAAACATGTTTTATTATTTCTGTCCATAGGTTTATCCCCCTCTGTGTCTGTTTGTCTGTTCGAAAGCTTAAAAACTACTTGTCGTCGAATAACTTCCATATACAGGGTGGAATTTTTAACTGGAATAAATTCAGTATTAGGAAGCCTCTTTATTTGCTAAAAAAATAACGAAACTACGGCTGTATTTATTTATAGTTTGGCATACTTTTTTTGTGTCTTCGTAAAATTTACACCTTTTTTGTGGTAGAAACCACCCTAAACTTTTTTTTCTGGTTTATAACAGCGATTTGTCATGGAATATTGAGACAATCATCATTTTCTTTGCTGACGATACCAAGTTATTCTGTAATCCATTGTTGCAAAAGAACTGCATATTGGCCCAAATGACCCTTGTGAAACATATTTGCTAAATAATCTTCAACTTATTAGCGTTACAGAACAAATAGATCTGGGGTTACTAATTTCTTCTAATTTAAAATGGGAAGCACATATTAAAACGGTAAAGAAAGCCAATAATTTTATTTTCATGGTGCAAAATACTTTCAAAGATCACTTTCTACAAATTGTAAAAAAATTGTACACATCCTATATTAGACCAAAAATTGAATACGGACACAATATTTGGAACCCCTACTACATCAAAGATATTGAAATTTTGGAAAGGGTCCCAAGACGGGTTACAAGAATTCCATTTGAATTAAGATTACTACCTTATCCCGAAAGACTTAAAAGATTTGGGCTAACTGCTCCGAAGCAAAGAAGAACTAGGGGATGATATAATAGAAACTTTAAAAAATCCTAAAGGACTACCATTCTTGTAACTTGAGAAATTTGTTTGATTTAAATAAGAATCAACAGCTTCCGGGATACTCAAAAAAATTAAGAAAAAAAAATCCGTGACATTTCCAAGAAAGAACTTCCTCGTCAATCAAGTACAGTCTGCGCAAATAGTGTAAACTCTTTTAAAACCCAAGTTGATCGTAATTTTGAGCAGTTAACTCAAAACTTTGTACATTACTGCACCGAGAAAATTTTAGTTAAAATAACTCAATATTTAGTTAATCGAACTAAAATCTGTAGTAGAATAGGCCCCAGGTTAGATGACTTGCTGATTTTACTGAATCTATTTTGCTAGAATTATCTAGTGGTTGCAACTAAAAATACTTGCTGTTTTCTGCATAGTTGGAGCTACTATAAACTTTAGTTGCGCTAGCTAAAAGTATTTGGTACCTAGTTTTGATATATAACCTATTAAAAATAGGAAGGCATTTAGTAGAAGAAACTAAATGCATTAGCTATAATTATTTGGTATCCTAACCATGCTATTTAAACGTATTCTTTTGCTGTGTTGCATACTTTTATTTGTAACAATAAATCGATGATCTTACTTAAATTAGATTAATATACTTGCAAAAGCTACCATTTCTTATAGCTAACCTTAAAAGTTTATCTTGCTAAAAATGCGATTTAAAGATCCTTTTTTTTTGTTACAATGCCCTTACCATTTCATTTTTTGTGTTTTACGGGTAAAATAAAAATAGGTGTAAATTTGTATTTTTATTCCAATAGAATTTATTTAGTAATAAACAATAACAAATCAATCACAAATGTTAGTGACGTAAAGACACAGTTTTTAAAATTTAAAAAGTTTTATGCATCCGCTTAGATTTAAACCCAGAACCCCTTGAATACCAGTCGAACGTTCTATCAATAATTGCACTACGGAGTTTCCAGACAATTGCAATGTCACATTGAAATCAAATAGTTTTTGTTGCTATTCTTCCTTCTATAATTCTAGTGCATCAAATGTCTAAAAAAATTGAGTTTGATTAATGTATTCCTAGTAAAAGTTCATTAGTAGTTTTTGTTAGAGGTCATTTAAATAAAGCCAAAGTCCCAGGCATTCGACGTCCTGTGCAAAATTAAAAAAACCTGGGATTATAAAAACTTTAAAATTTTTATATTTTTTAAAAAATTTTGTCACTAGTATTTGTTTTGTGCAACCTCTTAACCGAGAAGATTTTTAAATTGACAGACAACAGATTTTCTGTAATTAGACATAGTGACAGGCGGAAAATACATATTTAGATATTCTTTTGATAACGCGAGAACAGAATTGGCCTTGAAACGTTAGCTCTATAGAGTCATATATTATACATTTTGTATAGATTAAGGTTCTGCAAAAACAAATAAGTATAAAACACTATAGATATAGGTTAGAGACCAAATATTATTATATAATAAAAGTCACTGACAATAACTTCTACAGGATTTTTGTTCAATTTACTTTCGTTAATTAAAAAAAAATTATTTCCCTTTACTGTGCTGTAATATTCAAAAACTGTATTTTAAATTTAAATTCTTTAAAAATCCACATTTGTATAGAATTTATAAAAGCTACTAAGCCGAAAAAACACCCTCGCAATCACATCTAAAAATTAATTGGCACTTACCTATTATTAATATTGTTTTAATTTCTGTATGACATCAAGCGTTCGTGGGACTATGAAAATAGTTGCTTGCCAAAGTTTTTATATTTTTAATAATCTGTATGCTCCACGCTCCAAAATAACAATATGGCATCGGCTCTATCGTTTGGAATTAATTCCATTTTGATACTGAAATAAAGGAATAATTGGTTATGAAATATGTCAGGACTAAATAGAATGCAGGGGCCACCCGGCAGGGTGCCGTATATCCACGGTAGGTACTTGCTGTTAACTTTCAACTTACCCAAATACTAAATATTATGAAATAATCAAGACACAAACACAAAAGAAAAAATTCAGGTATCCATAATCTGTGTAAAGCTAAATGTTAATGCCGCCATGTCGGAGCGAGACTCCGACTCTTCACGAACGATTACCTTGCCTGGTAATGTAGTAAAACATACTACTTCGTCTGAGTAGAATTTAAAGATGATATTGCTAAATCCACTAGAAAAGTTGGTGACCAGTAAGACTAAATATTATTTCGAGTTGTATCTAATAGATCGATAGTAGAAACTTTTTAGCAAGAAGCTTTTTTAGTTATCAATATGCTATTTAGTTAAATTAAATAAAATAATACTAAACCTTAATAGATTTCTACAGCAAAATGGTTTAAGCTGTTACAAAAACCCTAATAGGCTAAAGTTGCACGTTTTTTGGGTACTTTAACTAAATAATTTGCCATTCTTACTAATTTCTTCTCAGCAAAGAAATTTAGTAAACTAATTTTCTCGGTGTGTGCTTGATGATATTCGTTTTTAAATATCTAATGGTATTTGTGCGTCCAAAATACTTACCTGCCCATACTACCCAAGTTTAAATAACTTTCGCATAAAAATTTAACAAGTAATAATTTAAGTACACACAGTTAACAAGTAGGGGACAACGGACTTTTACACATTTTAAATTATGATAAACAATCAATGAAAAAAAATCAAATGACTCAAACAATAGCTTCATCGGACTTTCCGCTTGCTATTAATGAAATAATAATAATAATTATATAAAAAAACTTGTTAGCATATGGAATTTCCCATGGGCAGTCTGAGAGTGCACTACCATACAATAGAAAATTAAGGAAATTTTTAGAAATGTGCAATGCATTAAGTAAATTCATTTTAT
Source organism: Polydrusus pterygomalis (assembly GCA_963969555.1). NCBI lineage: Eukaryota > Metazoa > Arthropoda > Insecta > Coleoptera > Curculionidae > Polydrusus > Polydrusus pterygomalis. Next base: position 49,363,875 of record OZ018378.1, read on the forward strand.
ATGACTGCATTACCATTTGCAAACGAAATCCACTCTTCTGATGTGTGCCCTATAATAATTGGAACCCTTGCAATATCGCCCGATTCCACTAACTCATATAATGGGCTGGTTATAAATGAAAGATCAGATTCAACTTCAAGAACTGGAGTAACCTAAAACAAAAAACAAATATAATTGTCTAAAACAATGAAATAATATTTTTCAGTGATTTGAAAAAGTATGTAGTTACTACAATCAAGGTTAAATAAATCAAGACCTATTTGATTGCCTAGAATAATTAAAGAAATATAACATTAAAGAAAATCTTGGCTATTTTCAATTTAGTATGTAATTTGGCACATACGTATAACAATTTGACACATCACGATATGTCGCCTTCGAATCATAATTGAGTTAACATCACCACTAGAAAAATACACTCATGTCTGAGATAATAAATTAGTTAGTTTTCCGAAAAAACACCTTAACAGGGAAACGCGCGCAAAACTACGGTGCGAGCAAAAATTATTTGCATCAAAGAGGGCTTGGATTAAAAAACGTACGGCTTGGTTTAGATCACAATGATATGGGACGGTATATCTAACCAAATCTAGGTACAAATTTTGTCAAATTCATATTATGACATGATATGCCAAACTAATGAGTAATAAAATAAGTAGACACATACAAATTTATTTTTGTTGTTTACAAAATTAACAAAGTAAGAATATACAAAAAGAAAAAGAAAAATATTTACATAAATTGCTAAAATTGGCCACCGCCATTCTCCAAGCATAAATTCACACGTCTCTTCATATTTTCAAAAGTATTGACCAGCATTTTCACTACTCCACATGCGTGTATTCTGAGAATTCACATACCCGGAGAGGTGGAACCAGGCTTCATCCGAAAAAAAGTCAAGTCTAATAAATCATTTCATTCAAATAAATTTTGGGTAAACCATTGAGAGTAATTCCTGCGTCTTTTAAAATCTGCGGCTTGTATTTCTTGGAATACTTGCACTTTATAAGGAAATAAATTTAGCTGCTTCTTAAGAATAGTCATGTTCCATAAGATCTTCCCACTTCTTGGGACATGCGTTTATACAATTTGTTGGCGTATTTTGCATTATTTTACGAACGTTTGCAACAAGTTCTTCTGTTCTTACAGATGGTCTTCCTGCTCCTTTTTTGTGTAGTATAAAACCTGTTTCCCTAAACACAGCCACGGTTCTTCTCAGGCAATGATAAAAATCCCCAGCAATGAAAGCAACGATAGGAAAATGTTCGTGAAAATCGTCCATGCACAAACCCGGATTGTATTGCCACTCACCATTTACTCTAACCCCGTTTCGAAAATACGCTTCAACCATAAATGTTTTGTGCTGTTCCGAAAGCCCATTGTGTGAATTGTTTAAGAAATTGGAAAAATTAGCGATGAATCAAATTACTTCTAACGACTGTCAAATGACGGAATAACTGATTGATTGTTAATTCAGGTAGTTACTGACACCCAACAGATATCTCTCTCAAGCTCTACGGCTAAGCATTACGTCCTTAGATGCAAGGCCCTCTTTGAAGCAAATAATTTTTGCTAGAACGGTAGAAAATTTCAGTAATTATTGTAAAATTTTTCGACTGCGGTGCAGATTTTTTTACTGTTAAAATGACGCAAGTTATAGCTATCTTTCAATATATTTCATTGCTGCACTATTATAGAGCCATATCAAACCATTCGTGTTAAAAAATGGACAAAATTATTTATAGATTTCATTTACTAAAAACAAAATAACAACTCTATTGGATAATAAATTATCCCTATTTTACAACCATTTCTTAAAAAATGCAACTTTACAGTTAGATTTTGCTACAGATAGACAATTTTTTGATACCGTATAGCCACTATTTATTATTTTTTTGGGCCACTTTTATAATTAGCATCAGCTGTCCATTTTCTCTTAAAATTGCTTTTAGAACGACTTCACGAATGAAGGAAACTTATTTAAAAAAATATTCAAAACGTCAAAAACATGAAAAGGACGAGAACATTTTGTTACTATGGACTGATTTTTCGTTGACACATGCAAAAACGCGTTTTATTTTTGTTTCTATTTATAATATCAACAACAACAACAAAAATATAGGCTCCTACTTGTTATTGTTGAAAAGCTATTTTTATAAAATAATAAAATATGTATTCACATTGATCATACTTACTCTAATACTTATATTAGTAAGATTTAAAATCAAATCTACGGGAGCTGCCTGTAATACATCTCTAACCTCTTCTGACGTACTTGCATTTGTTATTGAGGAACTAATGTGACCAGCTAATGTAAACGCATAGTCTCTTCCATCTTTTTGAATAATGTTAAATATAGAACATCCGCTTTGCAATATTGCTCTTTTAAACAAATCTACAAATAAAAATGTGTCCATCTACTTCACCGTTTAATACTTTTTTCAGTAACTTAGAAAGCATTATTTATTGCAATTCAACTTATTCAAATTCTGAATTTAATTGTCTTTTATTAACCAAAATGTTGAAAATGGCGTATATACGTAAAGCTATGCAGAAGATATTAGTAAGTTAAGTAGGCATCTAAGTAATAAAAATATATATTAGAATATTATTAAAATTAGTTATTTTATAGATTTATTTATTTTTATTATTGTGTTTTAAATACAACTTTTCTTTATTTCGGGTTCAGCCTACTGTTACAATTATCGCTTTTAAACTAAAGATAAAACTAATAATACTAAATTTCTATACTTACTTCTGGACATAGGACTAACAACATGATAGCCAGCGGAAATTGCCCCAGCACTTTCCCCGAACATAGTAATATCCAGGGGATTCCCTCCAAAAAAGGCAATGTTTTCTCTTGTCCACTTCAAAGCCAGCAACTGATCCTTTAAACCAGCATTTCCAAGAACAACATCATCTCCCGTTGATAAAAACCCAAAATACCCTAAAATTTTCTGATTTTATTGCTATCTTTGTTTTGATACACTAAAAAGACAAGAACAGCTTAACAATAGAAAACACCCCGCCCGATATTCAGGTAAACGCGACGTTCGACCTTCAGCTGAATAACTGGGAACCATGGGTCGAGATAGATGTAACATCAGTGTGTTTATTTGGGTGTTTATTTTATTAAAGATCGTATCTTGTTTATTTTTTGTCTCAGTAAATAATTGAAAATTTTAAAAACTGAAACTGTAGAAAATTTTATTTTTTCTTTTGCTATGCGATAGGGTAAAAATCAAAATTTAGTGAAAAACCCATTCATGAGTTTAGAAATAATCTAGTATAATTTATAAAAATATCCGTCGTTACCTAATCTATAGTTGAAAGTAACAACAATAACATCTTCTTCTAAAAAGGGAGTTGGATCATAGAAAGCGAAATCTCCGGTACCTGCAAAGAAACCACCTCCATATATCCAAAACATTACCGGAAGAGTGGCATTTACCTTAAAAATTAAATTATAGACAATTCATAAAAGTATAACTTTAAAAAGCAATAAAATAGAATGGCAAAGCGAAATTTAAAAATATTTTTCTGCAATGTGTTTTCATATCGGGATCCACGGGTTTAAATACAGTGGATAATTTCCATAACAATCTTGCAGCTCAGCATGCACTATTTCTAATTAATACTCATAAATATTGGTGGGGAACTAAATAAAGTTTTTCTGAGGGAAATAGGTTTAATATTTTTGCTAGTGTCCGACCGTAACAATATTTTCAGCCGAAACCGAAACCGAATTTTCGGCCTTGGTCTCAGTTTCTGCCGAAACCGAAACTTATTTATACATGTTAAAATTTTTATTGTATACTGAAATCTAATAGGATGAGATCGATCTTGGGAACGGATTGAACTCTTCCCACCTAAAAAAAAAGGTCGACAACAGAGAAAAATTATAGGATGAGATCCCCAAAATTAGCCGAACGGTGCGCGATAATTCACGAACACTGAGTTTCGGCATAGCCGAAGGTTCGGCCGCTTTTTGGCCGAAACCGAACCTTCGGTCGGTCTCTAATTTTTGCACTAGCAGCGCTAATTAGAAGAATATATATAATACTCCTGATATCAATTTTACCAAAATACCTACTTTGCGACTTCACTTTTTCAATAACACAACACAACAATATAATCATTGAAGCTTTTACGTCTTTGAAAAAATGTTTAGCAATATATATAAAGTTTGTTCAATGACCGTTGACCGTTACGTCACGACTAGTGCTTATCTTCCTAACATTCGTGAACTTGGTAAAATAGTAAATTTGCGTCAATAACGAATGTCATATAATTTTACTTCAAAAAAGTTTTATTGTCATTTTTGACAGTGATAGTTTTAATCAACAATATTTCAGAAATGTCACGGTATTGTGAAAAAGAACCAGCATTAATTTTAAAATTATTTGATTATTCTTAAAGAGAAAGTAAGGAGGTGGGAGTTTCGTGTTGAACAATCCAACGAATTAAGGCCAAGGGGATAGAGACCGGTGTAGATTTTAATAAACGCAATAATGTAGCTATAGTCGGATCTGGTCTTATCGTGCGGGTCATACGATTCAAGAGAGACATACTCTCAGTTTTTGTTTTCTTTACTTGCGTTTAATTTTACCCTCTAAATAAAATACGTAAGATAAATGAGACAGACTTATTCCATTTTGACATGAAAAAAAAGGATATGTATTTACTTTCCAGCGATTCTAAAAAAGCTTATAATAGCACCAGATACGTTTTATTTTAAATATGCCAGTTTTGTGACTTTGACAGTTTGTGACAAAATGAAACAATTTTCTGGGTTTTTGCATCCCCAATCAAAAAAAAATGGTACTTAATCTGATAAACTATTTCGAAAATGAAAGAAAAAGTGGAAATTCGCCAACCAATATTCAGGAAACAGTGGCCAAAGCACTGGGAATTAGTTTAAGGACTGTGCAGAAAATTGTGCATGAAACAAAACATAGCATAATACCCAAGAATACTAAAAAGTGTAAACGAAGAAAGCCAAAGACTGAGGATTTAAGCGAAAATATTAAAATGGAAGTTCGAAATGTGATTTACGATTTATACAAATCAAAAACCAATGTAACTCTTCCAGTTTTACAAAAAACATTAAAAATTCGGGGTGCTTTAGAAATTGGACTTGAAGCGTTATCAAAATTAATAAAAAATGTAGGTTTTCGCTATAAAAAGACTGTAACCGAAGATTTTTATGTGAGCAGCCACAGATAGTGAGTCAGCGTGTTCAGTTTTTAAAAAAATATACGGACAATTTTACGATACTATACGGTATTTTTAGACGAAACGTGGATATTTTCGAATGGAAGTGGTATTGTATTAGATAATGCATCACATCATTCAAGAATTTTAAATAAACAGCCTACTTTATCTTGGAGGAAAAGTGATATTTATGAGTGGCTGGGAAAACACAACCAAAATCCTTTACCAAATATGCTTAAATCGGAACTCCTATCATAAGCAAAGTCTCTTAAAAAACCCAAAATATACGCGGTAGATGAAATACTGCGTGAATATGGTCATGAGGTTCTACGACTGCCGCCATATCTTTGCCAGTTTAACGCAATAGAATTAATATGGGCTGGTGCAAAGTCTTATTATGAAAAACATGTAGGTGATGGTCTTAAATCCGACCAAGTACAAATAGTTTGGCAAGATTCGTTAGATCATATTACACACGAGTACTGGAAGAAATCGGTGGAACATACAGAAATATTAATAAGGGATTGGTGGGATCGAGAACAAGTACTAGATGTCGAAGTAGCGCCAATGATAATTGCTCCATTCGAAGACGACTCAGACGACGAGGACTTTTCAGATTTTATAAGTGACGATGAGAGTTTTTAGGCTATAATTATAAACGGTGTTTTTCGTTTACATTTTTTAGTATTCTTGGGTATTATATTATGCTTTTTTTCATGCACATTATTCTGCATAGTCCTTAAACTAAGTCCCAGTGTTTTTATTACGGTTTCCTGCATATTGGTTTGCGAATTTCCACTTTTTCTTTTATTATCGAAATATTTTATCAGACTAAATGCCATTGTATTTTTAGGTTTTAGTAGTAAAAGTGTTAAAATAAATTGCACTGTTTATTATTGTCGTTTTTAATTAAAGGGTACAGTAGATATATAATTAACGATTATATACTTGTTTTGTAACTTTTTCAACTCCCCTGTACATAATTTTTACAAAACTAATAATATTAGGTATATGTGGCTATCTTCGCGATAGCTAAAATAATGAAACTATTTTTCCTTCCTTCGGTATATTTGTAAATAATCTCACAACATTTTGATAGCCTCTGTGTTGTCTGATTTGACGCATATGATCAGTGACCTTTGGACCCTCACGTTAAGACCAGATCTGACTATATTTTGTCATCCCGTTGTCGACGACTTCACGAAATTCACGAACATACCATAAGAGAGCGTATTTATGCATGGACTGTATAAAGCAGGTGGAACACGTTACCATTCGCTCAATACAACTAAACCTTAAAATCATTGATGATGTTGAAATATCCACTGGTTCATTAGCGGACTGTTTAAAAAAATTTAAATGGCGTAAATAAACTGTATCAAACAGTCATTTTTAAAAGAGCAACAGCATATAGCCCAAAAACGAGTAGAATTTTAAAAATAATTTAAGAATAACAGCAACTCTCGATTTCCCTTAAAACCTATTTTTCTGGATGAAACCTAGATATACAGTAAAAGTGCTTTTAGGCGAAGCTGGCACGATGATACTCTTCATACAGTTAAAGAAAATCGTCAGAGGGTGTACGATATATTATTCTACATGCTGGTTCGGAAATGGGTTTGTAAATACTGCAAGTTTAATATTTAAGTGTGATCTAGTTGGATCTGGTGGGATTATCAGGTTATAAATAGTGAAAATTTTGAACAATGGTTTGAAGAAAAATTGTTACCAAACTTGGAAGAACCTTCGCTTATTATCATGGAGAACGCCACCTAATATTCTGGGCTAATTGAAAAAATTCCATATACAAGTTGGTCATAAAGATTACTTATTGCATGGTTAGAATAAAGACAAATTCCGGTTTTACCATTTGCAATGAAGGATCAGATCTGAATAAAAGTGAAGCAGCATATTCTAACCAAACGTTACAAGTAATCTGGAAAACGCTATTTATAATGGTAAGCGGTCATGGAACAGACTTTACATACTTTTTACAATATTGCTTGTGTAATACGCTCTGATATTTAAAAAACTTACACTTGAATTAGAACCCACTGGAATAGGTGAATATACATTTACATATAAACAATCTTCACTTTCACCATTTGTTGGAATTGGATCTCCAGCATAGGTTCCAAAGAAAACACAAGCTGGTGAATCTTTTGATCCATCCAAGGTTCCATCCCATGATTCTGCTTTAACGGGAGGCTAAATAAGTTAAAAAATTAAATCTGAATCTACTTTATTATTGGAAACTAGAATTATAGTTATACAGAGATAAGTGCAGATCCTCCACTAGTCATGGTTGTAATATTATCAGGAATTTAAAAATATATGTGTTATAAAATAAGATGATTTGAATCCCACAAATATGGATATTGTGGTTTTAGGAGACGCTCTCTTCGAATGGGGAATAACGACCATAATATGACTTTCGGCTATACCGAAAGTTATCTCAAACTTGGTTACTTTGAACGGAGAACCCTGTATAATATCTTTTTCTTGTGTTTCTTTCTTTATTTTCAATAGCTGTTGTTATAAGTTTTTCTTATCCTACTCATGAGAAACATTTTTTTTCTCAAAGGTTGACCTTTAAATTAAATATCTGCTGTGGAGAAATTTTAAAATGCTTCCAATAATATCAAAAGGGTGACCAGTATGTATTTAATGACTAACCAATCAAGACGGGACACTATAAATCCACAGAACGGCTCAATAAATAAAAAAACAATAGTTTGAATTTAAATTTCAGTCAGGTATATATTACATAAAGCGAAATAAACAAGAATTAAATGGGGGTGCAATTATTACATCAAATGCGTAACAACGGTTAGAAACCAACATAGCATTGTAGCCAAAGACTTGTCTAAAAATTCATTTAATATGTACTGTGACAGTAAAAAATGGTAATAATAGGTACTTACCATTTGCTTCTTTTAAACAGCAAGGCAAAATAAATTTTTTGCTTAGCTAAGTTTTTAAAGGAACGCTTCGCGAACAACTTCATATAGTATCTACATATTATTATGGGAAAAAGAGAGGGGCATACTTAACCGCGGCAAGGGGGAAGGAATAAATCTTTGCTGTGCTAAATTAATTTTTTAACTTAGCCGTTGGCTTTGCTTTGCTATTTAAAAGAAACCCAAAGGAACTCTGCTACAGTGCTAACAGTGCTAAAGAAGAAAAAAGTACCTTTTGCGATAACATTTAAAAACAGGTGTAGTAAAATATGGCAGCACAAAAAAACTTTTACCAGTTTATAGTCGAGCTTCCACTGGGTTGCCTTATAGACTAAGCTTTGAGGTAGTTATAAATGTGTTTAAAGCCTTTAAACTTATAAGATAAAGCTTAGATCAAAGCTGGACAGTAAATTTAAAAGATACAAGTAGGTAAAAGACGGTAATCTAAACCATAGTAACATAAAAGAACACAATCAGTAGCCCCCCATACACCAGCGCATAACTTAACGAATTTGATATGGCACGAGCCAAATACGCCGATAAAACATTACGTGTATGTGGCGAGCCGAGCTTCATAGGGCCGTGTAATATCTGCCACGGATAAAATCAGCCGGTTTTAACCCGTCAGTAGATTCGCTAGGTTAATTTGTCATCATCATGAAAAGTCATCCCACTTGGTTTTAGGTGAAATTAAAATAATAATTATAACAAATAATGTCTGCCGATTCACGTTACTTATCAAAAGAGTTTATAACAGAATTTATTAACATTTACCAAAGTTATCCATGTTTGTGGCAAGTAAAATGTAAAGATTACATGAACCAAAATTTAAAAAATAAGGCATATAACCATACTTAACAAATTTCTGAACAACATTTTTTAAAGTCGACGATCCAAATTGCTGCACAAAGTATTGGAAGTTTTTAATTGAGGAACGATCGATTTTTGATCGACTGTAAGGATATATTTAAGTCTTGTACATAACAGTCCGGTTAGGTTGGGGAGGAATAAATAGAACTTCAGTTAAAAAAAAATTGAAATATTACAAAAAAGGTTTCTAAAAATTATATTCAATAAAGATTATCTTTATCCTTCAAAAGAATTATATTCAGAAACAAAAGAGTTAAACATAAGAAAACTTTATATTTATAACATCTTAATATATACTTATATTTGAAAATAAAAACCCTATAGTACAATTTAGAAACCATAATCCTAATACACGTCATAAAAATGAAATAACCATAAAACCTAAAATAAACCAAAAAATTTAAAATATTTGTTATTATTTAAACGATTATTTACCAAGAAAAATTAAAAAATTGATTTTATTAAAAAAATGTTAAGTCGAAATAAAAACATTTATATTAAAAACAGACAATTTGAAAATATTTTTAGAAATGCTTTAATTAATTAATATTGTTCTGAATAATTTATATAAGTAATATTTTTTTACTTAAAAATTATAAATTAATAATTTTATTATAGATAATATATTTATTCAAAAAAAAATGCGTTTATACTATAAATTAACATTTTTACTTTGAAACTTGATTTTTAATGCATATTTATGATTTATGATTTTACATACTAAAACAAAAAATAAGATTTGTCCCTAACTTAGCTTTAGGGGATTGAGGAATAAGTTTATAGAAGACAACATAAACATATTTATTATATTATTAAATTTTAAATAAACTTATTATTATTTAAAAAAAGTTAAATTATCTTAAATTGTTTAAAAAATATCAAAAATTATTACGTTTCCACTTCCATGTATCTAAAATTTTATTTCCCGATAATTCGTTATCGAGCACAATAAAATCTAACTCGACAACAGCAATTTTGAGTTTTCCTCTTTTATCATTCAGGTTAAAATTTGAGAAAAACAATTTTTTTCTCGGTTAGAATAGGACAAATACATTTAATAAAAGTTATTGTAAATGGAGAACGGAACACAAAAAATTTCCAAAATATTCTAATGGGCGGTCACCGGGACCTATATTGTTTGAATTCGGAATCAGTTATCAAGTCAGTTATACTAAATGATTTCTGTTTGTTTTGTTACTTTTCTGCAACTTACTAGATATCTTAATTTTCCAACAGGTGGTTTTCCGTATGGTATTCCTCTCCATGTGTAATAGCTTCGACCACTAGATGTATTTAAGGTGGTGCCTTGTACTTTTCCATCTTGGATTTGGACGACGAGATCTGCCAGCTAAAACATAAAAATATATTATATTTAATTATTCGAAACATGTTAGTATCATCCATGTATCCGTAGACTTTTCGAAGAAGTAGTATCCTTATAATTCTTTAAAAAGTCTATGGTATTATCCTACGATAATAATTATTATTAACTAGCGGAACCTTCGGCACAATTCAATAATTCAATTGTTATAAATTCGCAACTGGAACAAAGCAGCAGGTACCATACATACTACTCAATAGAACCTTTAAAAGGTACCCATATTATTTTTTTCTCTTTCAGTAAAAATGGTATTTATCTCCTAACTTTGTTCATGAAAATAATACCTAAAATAAAGATTCATAATTATTATTAAAATATAGGGTGACTCGACCAATGAATAAACAAATAAAACATATTACCAATTTAAATTACGATAAGAACTGCTAAGGTCTAATTGAATTCAGATGTTTTAATATGTTTAGAATGTTTAAATGTCTATAACTATGAAAAGTTAAATCTAGCAGTCATTTTTTGATTATGTTTAAGAAATGCTAAATCACCAGTAAATGAACATGAGTACCCAGTTGATGAACAACGATAAACTAACGAAAGAACATGGTATTTACTTTAAAATAAACAGTAGGAAAACGTATATTATAACTCTAACGAACTACATTATATAGTATACTTATATAAATAAATCACTGAGGGTTAAATTTCAGACAGAATCGAAAAATATATCCTGAGAGGGTTCTAAAATTTTCTTAATAATTTGATATTTGGTGTGCCAAATTTGGTCCGGAAGGTGCGGACCTCCACTTTTTTTTTGCCTTTTCCATGACACTGACTTCGTAGTCTTTATTCTTAATTTTTTTTACAATACCTGGGTAATTTCTACTCTCTTACTTAACAATAACGTAGTCTTCTCCAGTGATTGTTTCGTCGGAAAACTCCTCAGTTGTATTCTCTTGAAAACTTGTTCTTCTGTGTTGTTCTATGTAATTCTTTGGTTCTAGCACCCCCTTCTCATTTTCTTTTTTCTTGCGCTTTACGTCTTCTTTCTCTTCAACTGCCTCTAAATTTTTCTTTTCAAGAGTATCCTTAGTTTCGTCTAATGATTCCTCACTTTCTTCCATGTGAAAACTTTTTTTTTCGTTGCTGTTTGGATTTTCTTAGTCTTTCTTTCTTATTTTCCTTATTTTCTTTTTTTCTTCTTCTTTCTCTAGTTTCTTCTTTCTTATATTGTCCTCATACGATTTTGAATTGCTATTGTTATTCCTCATAAAAGAGGATGTCTCCATGACGTAAGTTACACAAATTTATCTTTTCTGTTAAAATTGTAACCTAAAATTTTTTTTTTACTTTTCAAATAAAAAAGAAAAAACTTTTATAATTTTCTATATTTAAATACTTCCCTCCTCAAGTTTTTAGTTGCTGGTTCACTATTATGTGACTATTCATCTGCTCCACTATTCCAATTTCAACTATTCTTCTCTCCTCACACTTACGTCACTGGTTCACCGGAATGTGACTTTTCAGTTACTCCTCATCGGTTTATCAAAGTCTTTACAACATTTACTACTCCAATTTTATAATTTTTCTTCTCTCCTCACACTTATGGTGCGATGTCACTGGTTTGACACTTAGCTATGTTAACTTAATATCTTGGTTTTTGCCAATTCTCCACGAATGACCTCTTGCTAGGTATATCATTACGGTGGACGTTTTTCCAATTACTTTAATTGTCCTTTCCATCATCTTTTAGCTCCGTTCGGACTGTTTGCACCTTTAATTTCATATTTTCCTTATTCTCTTCTCCTAATGATAACTGTTTATAAAATTTACCCTTTATTAAAACTTATCTTAATATACCAGTGCAGGAGGACTAAAATTGTCTTATTTCTTTCTCTTTTAAAGATTCACTCCACTTAAAGTATGGACTATTTCTTCAAATTTAAGTAAATGTCTGTTTTGTTCATTTATTGGGTACTGTTCAATCATTGGTCGAGTCACCTATAATCTATTTCAATACAGATCATTAATAACGTTCACAGAACCTTTTCATGGACTTTGCGTTTAGGGGTAGATTTTATTGAAATTTATTAAAATACGTCAGGAAACCAGTCAAAAAATATTTTTTTCCAATTTAAACTTTTTCCACCCTTTTTTTATCCTTTTAGGGGCAGACGTTAAAAAATAAAGAGTGTTTCATTCCTTGTGTCAAAAGTATTTATGCTGAGTTTTAAGATATTGGGACCAAAAATATTTTTTCACGATTTTTATTTTTGCGAAATTTTAAGAAAATAAGACAAAAATAATTGCCCAGTCAGTGGGGCATTTTGCTATGCAAAAGGTGGAGGATTTATTTAAATTTTTTTATAATGTTTATGGATAGGGCAGATTAAAAATCCAACTTTTCGACCTTGGGCGTGGTCTGCGTTCGCCGCCATCTTGGATTATATGTACACAAATTGATATTGTTAACATTATCTACGTAACGGTTTATCTGACGACAAAATATGAAGATACCAAATTTAAAGAAAATTAAATTTACTAAATTTTATGTATTTACGGTTTTTTTGTACGTCTAACCTATAAAGAGTTACACGAGCCCAAAGATCAAACTTTTTAAAAATGACATGAAACCTGCCATTTTTTAGCTTTAAAAGATAGTTATAGTCGTTAATTTTTTAACAATAGTATTTTTTTATATTTCTCCGATATTTTCAATGAAAAAAAATACCACAGGCAACTTTAAGCCTATTTTTACACTACCCAGGAGGTAAGGCTAAATGGCGCGTTTTTTTTAACGTGGTGTCCCCAGTAGGCCTATACCACGTGGTCGGCTTGGTGGAAAAAGTAATTTAGAATACCTGACAAAAGAAAAGCACTTGTGTGATCATCTCACAGTACATCAACAATATTTCAGTACGAGTTACTTATATCGTCTGTTAGTTTTTCTTTCTTTTAGATGGTCCGGGTTGATTTTTATCCTCTTCATCCTGAATTTCGTCTTCTAAGTCGCTCTCGGTGCTTTGTTTAATCTGACTTTCAATTTGAAACAGTTCCTCGCATTCATCCTCGTTGTCGATGCGAATTTGGGCTGTATTGTCGCATAGCTGACCGTCGTTACAGAAACCACACATAATAGAGCAATTCAACTCAGCTTTTTTGCAGCTACATGCTCCGCTGCACCCTTTTTTACAGTTGCATGAAATTATTTTCAGTAATACTTCGGGGGCTGCTTTCTGTATAGGTACGGGAGAAAGACCATTTGCACCAGATTCCATCCAACCCCAATCTACGGCATTTTTGAATTCCACACCACTGCTGAACTTGATGGTATGTTCTAAAAGCGTGATACCTTGCAGCGTTCCTAGTTGGAGGCAGAGAGGAAAGATTAAATTTATTTTTTCTCGATGATCTTACAAAAAATTTGTAGCGGAGTTCTTCCAAAGTTGCTTTTTCCATATCGGCGCCATACAAAGCAATAAGAAATAGTACTCCGGCTTCTTCAATGCTTCTTGGTGTAGCATCAGGTTGTTTGAAGATGTCAATTATGCTATTGAGTTTTGCATGTTTCTCGACAAGCGAGAAAAATTTAATTTTTCCTTGGTTAAACAAAGACGGTGTTGTGTCGCAGCCACTAAACGCATGAAGAAAGAGAATATTTTGCAGCTGCTTCTTTCTGTTTCAAGCTATTTGCAGAATACAGCCTTTCAGGAGTTTTTCCTCTACCATGGTAGAGGTTTGCGAAATTAAATGTTGCCTAAATGGTTTGCCAATGCTGATAAGAGAATCAGAAGATGCACGTCCTCTCCAATGACGAAAACTGCATCAAACTTTGAAAACAAGGAAATAGCTGTATTCACATCAGCGTCTTCTTCAGTCTGTTTAACTGTAATAGCAGTTTCATTAAATTTTTGTGTCAGCATCGAAATCAAACGAACTTTATTGCTTTGATTGGCTAAAAAACGTTCTTGCGAAACTTGAACTAACATTGATTCGTCAAAAATTACATCGACAGTTTTCTGTTTTTTCGATCGGCGTAGTCGTTCTGTTGTCTTTATACTATTTTGACCATCTTCCGGATATCGATCAAAAACAACTACTGCATTGGCACCGTAGAGATATTGTACATACTGAACATAGTTTTGGCAAATTAACTTAAAAGAATCATTAAGATTCCATACAACTTTGTGTAAAAGGTATCCTCCATCCACAACATTGATTATGTTATGCCCGAGTTCGACGCTTTCTGTACATGGCGCAAAAGCTGAGTACAACGAGGATTTTGTGCCTTTCCGCATTCCACCTTCTGAGAAAAGGGACAGTGGAAATGGAGAAAGCTCAAATTTAAGGTATTCCTTCAACTCGTCGTCGGACTTTTTCGCAATACACATTCAACATTAGTGGGTTGATTGGAACTGTGTCTTCACCGACTTTTATACTACTATTAACTGCTTTCAATGGAATAATTGGATAAAGTTAATTGAAAAGGAACCAAGCGCCATTTTTCAAAAAATCAGTTAACAGCACCAAGTGTTAAAGCAGAGTCTAAATTATATTATATAAAAAGATCCAAACCCTACGTTAACCTACGCGCCATCTATTGGCGAGAGAACCAAAAGCGACAAGCACCAATTTGACGATTTCTTATTTAAATAAAAGGATCCAAGAAACACACCTTTTACATTAAATATAAATTGTCAGTTGGTTCTAATTAGATTTTCATTCGTGCATGCCGAATGGGGATTGTAGTGTTTAAAATACTGTTATTTTTTGTTAAAGGTGTTTCAAAAGAAGTAAGTAGTAAGAAAAATGAGTGAAAGGGCGAAACGAATAGTTAATCTAGCTTTAAAAGAAAGCATTGCCAGGAAAAAGCTAAAAATTAATAATAAACATGTAAGTAGTATGCACATACACAAGCAGGTATGTAGACTTTTTTAAGAATCCATTTTCAATAATTATTACAGTTGTTAATTTATTTTATTCATTGTGCTGAAAAATGTCGCGTAGAGGGACTTTTTTACTATTTTGTAAGTCTTACACCTACCTACAAAGGAGAAACAATTTTTTTTCTGTAAAAAGATCCAAAAGCCGCGCTTTGTGGTAGTTGGTTCCCTTTACATAAAATTATCTAAATAACTGTATTCTTTAATCGTCAATTACTCAAAACAAGCATTTGGAGCTTGGTTCCTTTTCAATTAACATTATCCAATTTTGTCCTTGCGTTTAAATTTAATAATATGGAAATAGGCTTAAAGTTGCCTGTGGTATTTTTTTCATTGAAAATATCGGAGAAATATAAAAAAATACTATTTTTAAAAAATTAACAACTATAACTATCTTTTAAAGCTAAAAAATGGCAGGTTTCATGTCATTTTTAAAAAGTTTGATCTTTGGGCTCGTGTAACTCTTTATAGATTAGACGTACAAAAAAACCGTAAATACATAAAATTTAGGAAACTTAATTTTCTTTAAATTTGGTATCTCCATATTTTGTCGTCAGACAAACCGTTACGGAGGTAATGTTAAAAATATCAATTTTTGTACATATAATCCAAGATGGCGGCGAACGCAGACTACGCCCAAGGTCGAAAACTTGGATTTTTGATCAGACCATAGCCATAAATAATATTAAAAAATTTAAAAAAAACTCCTCCACCTTTTGCATGCCAATGGTCTTTTTTTGTACCCACTTATTGGCCTAAAACGTTTATACACTCTTTTTACCCCTTTAAGGGTCAACTTTAAGAAAATAAGAAATACGTATCTCATTACTTTTGTATTGTATCGTATTTATCCTAAATTTCAAATAAATCCAACAAATAATATTGTTATAAATAGAAACATTTATACCCCCTTCTTATAACCCCTTTAAAAAAATTAGAAATATTTGTTTTATTATTTGTCTATTGTATATGAGTTTTATGCTTACTTACTCCACAACGAAATAAAAAAAGGACAAGCACAAAAACTATCTGCATAATTTAGCAACTGTAATAATATTGCTTATATCACAGGTCACTCGTCACCAAAATGTTTAACAAATAAAAAAAAAATATCATAATTATACTTAACATAATCACACTTAATTATGTTATTGATAAACCAAAACAAAATTATTACATCATCTTTATAAAATAATAAAAACAATCTAACACTAGGCGGCCAGCTTTGATTTTCATAGGTATTTCATTTTATAATTAATTTTATTTTTTTATATCCTAAGAATTAACTTCGTTAAGTGAAAAAGAATTATACGTGAAAGTGCGGAATTTACAAACGATATACCATAAAGACTGACCCATTGACTTTCCTAGACAAATTTTAAACCTCAAAAAGGGCCTTGGAGATAGCATTTTTAAATTAAAAACAGTGTGTGAACTTGCGAATAATTCATTAATAAAAAATATTTTTTTTTTTTAATTTTTCAGATGTATCTAATGCAGTGATGTTATTTCTAACTTTACCAATTAGTGTGACTTCAGCGGAACGATCTTTTTCCAAACTTAAAATAGTAAAAACCAATTTACGTAACACCGTGGGGCAACAACGCCTTTCGGATTTATCCTTAATCAGTATCGGACACGAGTTTTTTTAAAACATTAAATATCGACGAAATTATAAACGATTTTACAAAAAAAAACTCTCGACGATCTGGTCATTTTGTATAATACCTTGTATAGTACTTAGTGACAAAATGATTATGTAGACTTGTTGATATGTGCTTCATAGATTTTGAAAAGGCCTTCGATAGAGTGCGACACGATAAGATGATTGAGATTATCCAGCAAGTAGGTATTGATGACAAAGACCTACGCATCATCAAAAACCTTTACTAGCGTCAAAGAGCTAATGTCAGGGTGGCCCAGAACGTCTCTGAGGATGTAGAGATACGAAGAGGGGTCAGGCAAGGGTGCATAATGTCGCCACTTCTTTTTAATTTGTACTCAGAGTTCATCTTCAGGAAAGCACTAGAAAACATTGATAGTGGAATCAAGGTTAATGGCGTAAACACAAATAACATAAGATACGCGGATGATACGGTGCTGCTTGCCAGTAGTCAAGAAGATCTTCAGAGCCTAATCGACAGTGTAACCGACGTCTGTGGGGAATATGGACTAAAGCTTAATACCAAGAAGACTAAATACATGATAGTCAGCAAAGTACCCGTGCATCAAACAGTTATTACAGCATATAGAATTCCACTTGAAAGGGTCAACAATATTACCTATCTCGGATGCAATATAAACGACAACTGGGATATGAGCAAAGAGGTCAGAATCCGTATAGAGAAGGCCAGCGATGCGTTCTTTAGAATGAAAAAGGTACTTTGTGGTCGGAGTATTAGCAACAAACTGAAGATTAGACTGGTAAAGTGCTACATATTCCCAATACTGCTGTATGGATTCGAAGGTAGGTTGGACATTGACAGACACACTACTAAAGAAGCTCGAAGCCTTCGAGATGTGGGTATACCGTAGAATACTACGCATTAGCTGGGTCGACAAGGTCCGAAATGAGGACGTTTTACTACGCATGGGCAAGGATACGGAAATAGCGAAGACAATTAAGATACGTAAATTGGAATATTTTGCGCATGTGATGCGACATCCAGAAAGATACGGAATTCTTCACCTTATAATGCAAGGCAAAATCGTAGGAAGAAGAGGGCCAGGCCGAAGAAGAACATCCTGGTTAAAGAACCTCCGAGATTGGTTCCAGAAGTCCACCACATCCCTATTTCGTGCAGCAGCTAATAAGGTCATGATAGCCAGAATGGTAGCCAATGTTCGGTGACGGACACGGTACTCGAAGAAGAAGACTTGTTGAGTGTTCATGTGTTTTACTGTTTTCTGTCTTTTAGATTTTATGACTCGACCACTGCTACCCTTGTTCCTACCAGCAACATTATAAGTGGTGTTTTACAATTTTGATTTTATATCATATTTGCTGATTAAATATTAGGTAGGTACTTAACCCATAATGTGGGTTTAACCCTAATTAAA
The DNA here is from genome assembly GCA_963969555.1 of Polydrusus pterygomalis. Taxonomy (NCBI): domain Eukaryota; kingdom Metazoa; phylum Arthropoda; class Insecta; order Coleoptera; family Curculionidae; genus Polydrusus; species Polydrusus pterygomalis. The sequence continues at coordinate 49,382,258 of OZ018378.1, forward strand.
TTATTACACGATTGACGAATTCAAAAATTCGTAAACCTGAACCTAATAATAATGATAATAAGAATTATCATTTTCCAATCGTTATAGAGAGGGGGAGTTATGTGGTGGATATTTGATATAGGTAGGTAGGAGAAAAGTGCCATCTTTTTAGTCGAAAAAAATAATGCAAAAAAAAACAACTTTTCACTGTAGGAAACTGGCGGTATATAATAATCGTAATCTGAGTTTTGTTTGTAAGGTTCTATGCTTTGATTTATTCTTTCATTTTCCCCTTGCATGGTCTCTTCATTTACTTGCACATTCGTACTTGAACGGGAACAGTTTTTTAAATGTCTTACCTGATTAGTGATTTTCCTTCCGACTACAATAAAAAAGCAATCCCTATTGGAATTTGCGAGGAAGCCAAATTTCAAGTAAAAATATATATCACAAATTTGACAGTTAAGACGATATTTATTGTATTTTTTAAATGGCAACCCTACTTTATTATAAGCCCACTAAGTTAGATTTTTTATTCAAAGTTTAAAAATATAGAGTTGTAAATATTTATTTTTAGTCATTTCGGAGATACCGAGGCAATTTTTGATTTTGTTGTTTTGTTCTTAACTTATTAATTCATGAGACATAGTTTAAGATGATCTGTCTTGCATAATTAAGCCAGTTTGCACCAACACATTTCTATGACAGAATGATGCGACGTATTTCCCAGATATTACTTTCTATAATCATTGTATATCAAACTATAAGAATGGCGGATGTCCGAGAAAAGTTGACAACCCAGTTTTAGACGCATTGGAGGTGGTTTGGCCGCCATTGTGGAGTTGATCGTAACTCTAACCTTAAATCTGTCGTTATAATGCAGCGCGTCGGCAACAGATGTCTCAAATTCACTAATGTGATGTCGTGGTGTTGCCGCATATCGTATTTTATTGGAATTTTTAAGGACTTAAGCATTTTTAACAGACAATAAAATAGGAGGTTCTCAATTCGAGCCGAATGTATGTTTTTGATAATAATATATACGCTGATTACTCCGGGGTAATTGGACCGATTTTCACAATGATTTTACCGTTGCATTAGGTGTTAAATGTTAAACAAATAAAAGTAGATAAAAAGCGACAGCAAGATTTTTTTTCGTCAAAAATTATTCGTTTCTGGGTTAGTTAAAATAATAACAAATAATTAAGGACAGATAGGTAATGTAATATTTAACGTTAAAAATATAAATGGGAGAGTATTAAGTAACATACAGTTTATTTTTATTGTTTCGCTGTCAATGAATATTATTGTTAAGTAAGGTTTGGCGCCTTCAACTCCATATAAGTTTCAAGTTACACCTGTGAATATTTTTATTTTTACGATCCGATGCATCTCCCTCTCTTCTTCTACCGAAAAACGAAATCATCTTAATCCTGGGAAGGCGCGAGGCGACTTCCCACATTGAAAATAACCACACTTTGCCAGCCATATCGCGTCACGGCGTCACTCAGTCTGATCCTTTTAAAATCAAAAATAAATATAATATATTTTTTCTTCAAACGTCATATAAGTGATAAGTTATGTGACGTTTCTCAATGACATTAAACGTCATATTAAACTTTTAATTGTTATATTTGTTTTGATAGATGCCAAACAAGTACGTATCCATGATAACGATACCAAAAAGGGAATATACAGTGAAATAAGTTGAAAATTCAATCGTGTTATCTTCATTAAAAAATTAGTTTTATTTTATTGTTTTATCTCAAATAATATGATGCACGTTTGTGTACTAATGCCAGTGCAAGGCGATCCAGGCACCGCACAGCACCAATGCGCGTGATGGTATGGTAGTGGGGATAGCATCATACAGCAAGTCAAACAGATAGGCGGCAACAATGTTTTAATTTAGCAGTGAAAAGGCTTGTCGTTAGTGGCTACTATGGAGGACTTGAGGTAGGAGGCCGATCGCAATGCATTGGATTCGGTCCCAAATTAGCATCGGTAATTCAGCTTTACGAGTTGCCATAAAATGGCGCTCGTGTTCGAAGTGGGCTATCAAATAAATGGTTTCTTATGGACGCGATAACTATTTTTATTCCAATTAGGTCTTTAAGAAACAAATAAATACTTTTATATGAATTTACACTTACTTTGTTATACTTATTAGTAAACTCGGCGTGTATAAAGTTCCAACGATGCTTCGTTTTTAAAATACAGGAACATTCTAGCTAGACCTTTGGAGCTATATAACTTTATAGACTATAGACTTATTTGGCTGTGTTTCGTCTCTGAAGAAGATCCTGTCTTACACCCCGACACAAAGCAAACTCTACTTTTATAAATTGTACCATTATTCATTATAAATATGGAAATTAATTACAATACAACATTATTTGTCTTGTCTTGCCTTCAAACGTTATTTGTTATTTCGAAAAATAAAATGTCAATTGTCAAAAGTAAAAGTTAAAAACTATGAAGGATCTAGTTTTCCATATTAAAAACAAAGAAGAAGAAGACAACATCAGCCCACTTCGGACGCGAGGGCCATCTATCGGCCAATAGCGAACTAACCAAAAAACCGGGACAGAATTTGAAAATGCTGCCATTGTCGATCGGCCTCCTACCCTTTAGTTCTCCATAGTGGCTACATCAACACGCTTTATTTTTGATGACTCATTGGTGCCATCTATGAATTTAACGTAGCAGATTTAGGAAATCTGCTTATATGGCCTTCTTATAGTTTGATATTCAATGCTATAATATAATAAGTCTTATCTCAATGATCTTGTATCTATAGATGGCACATGTCATTCATAAACGCAATTAAAATGTGTTGACAACGTTTGTAGGTGGTGAAAAGCTGGGTGGGGCGGGGAGTAGGGATTACGGCGGCGGGCGGAATTACCTTTTTATTACTTATTACTATAGTTTAAACCTAACTTACAAATAAGTGAACTCTTTATTTACTCACCAATGAAAAGAAACTGCAGAATTATTATTTTCCGAATTCTGGCATACTTGACACTTGCGACTCATCTTACTTAGTCTCCAAAAAACATCACAAAATACTAAACACACTATTTCGCAAAACCGATAAACTGAAGAAAATTTTAAACCGCTGTCAATGAATCACCAAACGGAAATAGGGATGTTCGATGCATCGATATTTTTAATGCGATGCATCGTTTGTAAGTGATGTTTTTGATGTATTAGGCCTTAATTTTATTCGTTAAATTATTATTTTGCCATTGCCTCTCGATTTGAATTATAATTTTAGTTTCAGTTAATGTGTGAGCTTAAAATAATTAAACTTGTGATTTGATTTGTAATTCAAATTATATTAATAAAAAAATTCGATGCAAATCAAGTTTTAAAGTAAAAATGTTAATTTATAGTATAAACACAGTTTTTTTGAAGAAATATTTATTACCCATAATAAATTTATTAATTTATACTTTTTAAGTAAAAGATATTACTTATAAAAATTATTCAAAACAATATTAGTTAATTAAAGCATTTCTAAAAATATTTTCAGATTGTCTGTTTTTAATATCCATGTTTTTGTTTCGACTTTAAATTTTTTTAATGAAATCAGTTTTTTAATTTAAATAAAAACATAAATATTTGAAATTTTTTTGTCCTATGGACTTATTTATTTTATGGGTTTTATGGTTATTTCATTTTTTTGACGTGTATTATGATTATGGTTTTTAAATTGTATAAGGTTTTTATTTTTAAATATATATATTAAGATGTTATAAATGTAAAGTTGTCTTATATTTAACTTTTTTGTTCCTGAATATAATTCTTTTGAAGGATAAAAATAATATTTTATTGCATATAATTTTTAGAAACCTTTTTTGTAATATTCCTAATTTTTTAACTAAAGTTCTATTTATTCCTCCCCAACCTAAAATTCCGTAATTTAAATAAGTTTTAACTAACGCGTAATATAATATTTCCATGTCTTACATTTTTTTTTTAATTTTTGATGTTTTTACAAATCGGTAGTAAACTTTCTAATTTTTTAATTAAGTATTCTTAGTGAAAATTCCAATTTATTTTACTGTCAAAAATAATTCCGAAATATTTTATTTTATTAACTTTAAAAATTTGAATGTATTCATTCATTTGAATACTATTCATATTTCGTGGTAGGTTATTTAGGTTTAAAGTAAATGGAATATAATTTGTTTTATTAGAATTAATTGTTAACAAATTATTATCAAACCAATTTTTTATAATTTTAAAATCTTTAGTAATTATATTATTTAAGTTGTCCCAATTTGTATCGCTATAAAAAATTGTAGTATCATCTGCAAAACTATGAATTTGTCCATCGACAAGAGACTGCGCCTTTGTGCTTTTTTTTTGTTTACAGATAATTTGCTTTTCTACCCACCCTACTGTTTACATGGAATTAGATAAAAGTCTTCTAATAACTACCCTGTAATCCCTTGACGAAAACTGATGTTTTTGACATAGAATAGCTTTGCAAACGCGAAGATTTCACAAGCTATGTTTAAGGACTATAACATCTTGTGTTTTAAACCTAAACTTGAACATTGTCTTAATCAGGATGCACTTTATAAGGCAATTCTTTTTACTATCTATTTATTAGTTGTTTAACATAACAAGTAATATTTAAAAAGTATTATATGGACGGTACGAATAGGTGTCCCAAAGGTTATCCCACAGGGCATTTTCAGCAACTTTTCTGCTGGGCTTCATTTCTAAATTCTCATCTATATCCAAATATTGGATATTACCTTCCGTTATGGGTTCCCATTTTACATTCTGAAGTAATTCTGCTGAGTCATCATCAGGAGTAGGATTCCTAAAACAAATATTTCTATGTAAATTGAAATATAAATAAAACTAGAAGGACAATGAAGAAAATTTCTAAAGAAGGAATATTATGCTAGTACATTTTTATATATTTTGTGTATTGTGTAACTAGAAATAAATTCAGTAAATACAGGACAGTTTTTGGAAAAATGTTTGGGCACGGGTATTAACATTTTAAGTCTTTGTTTTTTTTTATTAAAAAAATATTGATGCCAGTGTGTTCCAGATTAGAGATAGGACAATATCGATCATTTTTTTAAATGGCAACCCTAGTTTTTGTTGACTCAGTATTTTTAAAGTGCCTATGAAATTATACATAAGTACCAACTTTTAAATTTTTATTCCTTATCATTTATAAGATATTAAACAAACAAAAATTAATTTAATTAATAATTAGGTATAGAAAAACCTTCTATCGATCTTTAATACATTTTCATCAATAAATGGACAAAATGTTGTCCATTTACTGCCTACATGCAAGTAAAACTCGTTTTGAACATTTCTAATTACTTCGGGAGAAATAAACCTACACTGATGTCTTATTCGCGCTTTCAACTATACCACCAGTTTCGTACAAAGAAAGAAATTTTAAAATTTGGTAATTATTATGTAAAACTGTATAATAACTGTGTAATATGCACTATAAAAAGAGTCAATAAATAACTTTTTTAATATATTTTTGCATTTTTTAATGCATCTTTGTATCATCATATTTTTTGAGACACTTTGTATAAACCAAAATTCTTTTGAATTGTGGAGCAAAAGTGGAGCTAAGCTGTCTTTCCAAATTTCATATTAAATACTTTTTTATTAGCTGTCGTTTTCATGCTACGCGCTCTTTTGGGACACCCATGCAGGTGCAATGTATCAATCTGGATTAAGTAATACAACGAAGAGCAAAAATGAAGTTTATTTAGCTTACTGTTATGAATCCTTAACCTAATTACCTAATGGTGCTTGTTCCCTTTACACATTTTTTTTAATACTTACGATGTTTTGGCAAAGTTAGTCCATAACTTAACGAACCTTCGTCTAGTCAAATAATCGGCCTCAGTTTCGATTGGTTTTGAAGAAATATTAAACAAATATCCTACTTCTTGGGCATGACCAACTTTACCAGCACCTGAAAAAATAAGATACTTAATATGCCTCTGTATTGAAATTCCATTTTTTAAACTAATATAATCGCAAAAAATTAGGACTTAAATAAAGCAGTGACGGTCGCAGCTTTTTTCAAGGGGGGAGGGGGCGGGCTTAGCATGGTGATGGAGGAATTTCGTATTTGAGTATTTCCGAGAATCAAATAATTACTCGACTACAAATAATTAAATTATTTATATTCAAAACTTGTTATATTATAATTTAATAATAAATTCTAATACATTGTGACTAGTAAAGTGCGCATCATATGGGATTTTTTTTTATTAATAGCTTTATTCGAAATTTGACTTTAGCATCAAGTTCTGCTTCGATCGAGATAAAAATTAAGTGAAAAAATAGTAGTCACGTGATTCGCATTATCTATCAAAATTTAATTTTTTTTTTTAAATAATTCAAAAGTGGAGTTATTTCTGAAAATATCGAAAAAAAGTTAGTAGAAAAAGTTTTTTTAAATGCACTCTCTAGCCCACAACGAAAATTTCAGCTGCATAAGATAATTTTGATTTTTTACCCACCACTTAAATTTATTTTCCACTTAATGAACACTTTACTGATGACATTGTGTTCTTTTGTGTTAATATTAAGGTGTATTAATATCAGACACAACTAAGTTTTCAAAAATACTTATTTTATGAAGTTACCTTATACAGGGTCAAAAACAAATAAACTTTGCATCACATGCGACCAAATTTTAATAGCCCAATTTGGATTTTGTAGAAAAACACACATTTGATATGGCGCTACTTTAAAGAAAATGTATCTGAAATAAGGCATTGTCAAAACTAAGAAGTTTTATGTAGGTTGCCTTGAGTCTTATTTTGCAAAAGTGGTGCAATTCACAAAATATGGGTAAAAAATCAAAATTATCTTATGCAGCTGAAATTTTGCACGTGGGCTAGAAACTGCATTTAACATTTTCTAATAACTTTTTTGATATTTTCAGAAATAACCCCACCCCACTTTTGAATTATTTCTTGAAAAAAATTAAAATTTGACAGATAATGCGAATCACGTGACTACTATTTTTTGCTTAATTTTCATCTCGATCGAAGCAGAACTTGATGCCAAAGTCAAATTTCGAATAAAGCTATTAATTAAAAAAAATCCCATATGATGCGGACTTTTCCTGGTCACACTGTATATCGCAGAATCCCGTAACATGGAAGAATCGATTTCAGATATTCTCGATCAAAATCTCTCAGAATCGGCAGTATCTCACTCGCTAACACGAATAGACGAATACATACTCAAAGATACAAAAAATAAATACTATTCTTCGTTTTGATCTCATATGGGAAAATAGACAGGTCCGGGCTTTAAAATTTAAATTCTTGCTCAAGAAATTGTAAAAGTTGACTTTCAATTTATTTTTACGTGTAAACAGTTAAAATTTGCCCCAAATTCTTGCCAAAAAATTGGACTTTCTTTTCAATTTTTAATCAAGTTGGGAAAAAAGGTAGTGATTTCTGGCATTTTTAGTAGTAGCAAACCTATCAGATTTTAAGGATAGAAAATTGTTTTTATGGTTTTGTTTTTAAAATTTGTTTAAAAATGATTCGTCGTCCTGTTTTTAGTTCGAAAACGAAGAAAACAAGAACAAGTGAATTAAACTAGTCTTATAAAATCTAATATAAAAACAAACAATATTTTTACCAGCAAAATAACCAATCTACGGTTTTATCGCGTGCCTAACCTCAAGTCAGATATTAGTTGGTATATAACTTGTATTGATTTCTATAATTTGGCAAAAACTTGGGTAGGTACGTGTAAAACATTTTCAAGCAAAATTTCTTGTTTAAGAATTTGAAAAGTGTTTGCCCGAAAACTTGCCCCGTGGAATACTGGCGTTATTAAAAGCTTAATGTCGGGGTGTACAGATTTTAACCAAAAAATTAACCAACCAGCAACTTTGACAGAATTAATTTTCTCACAATGAGACACAGTTCACTAAACTACACAAAAACTAAAAATCCGTAAATATTAAACACCCACAATCCACAATAGCAATGAAAACAACAAGGAATCCAGAGAAAAATTAAAAACACAACGACGAAAATGGCGGCCGAGCCGGTTCTGGAGTGTATTTTGAGCATGTCGCTAAACTAGGACATGCCGATAGGCGATAACACGAGATTTGTGCGCATGCCCGAAGGTGCCAAGAGGGAAGTCATCGGACCGGTAAGCCATGCGCTCGGGCGTATTTTTTCACCCATAAAACGTAACTTTTGTTTGCGCAGGAGATAAGCTGTACGTATCTAAAGGTAAATTGTCTATACATGCGACTTGGCCACGATGCGGCGTGTTGTGAGAAAAATTTAACTTTAACGGCGTTTAGTATAAGTACACAATTAGTAGACAGGCCATGGGAAATCCCATGTACATTTTTCCACCCTCTAATATTGGCTTTTCTACTAACTTTACATTAAAATTGTATAAGACTTTTTTGAAGGTAATATTATTTCCCCCCTAGTTTCCAAATTTTGAAATAAATAAACTTATCACTATTATTTCTTTTTAAGTACACAGGTGTTTATTAATTTAGTACAATCATTATTTTTTCCTTAATACCGGTAAACAAAATAAATATCTGCGTAGCTATATACTCTGTGGTGGGTGACTTTGTAAAAAAATTAGGATGGGTTCAAGGGAGATACGAAGAATTAAAAAATAACATTACAAAATATAAATAAATGAAAATACCTGGTATGATCAAATTGTCTCTACTTTGGGTACCGTAAAATGAAAATTGGTACATATACACTGGAGTAAATTTGTATTGCAGAACTGCATGCTTCTCACAAGATCTTCCCATGAAATTGTCACTTAAAAACTAAAATTAAAAATATTAATTTACTACTTAAACATGCAGGATTATATAGCATAATAATAATAATAAACAAAGGGAGATAAATTAATATATGGAGGGCTCAGTAGCCAATCAGTGTAAGTCAATAAAAGTTAAAATTGAGATTTAGTTACTTTTGGAAAAATTATCTGCGAAAAAATACGAACAGTAGAAAGGTTCCCAAAAAATATTTTTATTTAAAGAACAACGTATAAAAAATATTAATTTACTCCAGAACAACAATCTACACTAGTATTTTTTTTTAAACTAAGTTAAAAATTTAAAAAAATGACTTAAGTGAAATGACCACTCAATGATTGGAATAATTTAGTCTATTTATTCCTCCGAATCACTTATGTTTCCTTTAACGTTATCAGTTTCATTCGTCTTTGAACTAGAGGCTCGAGTTTTCTGGTTTATGGTAGGCAAATTTTTGTAAAAACGATGATAGTCTGGCGGAATGAAGGGAAGTAAATCCATCATGTGTGTTTTTTCTTAATATCTCTTACTGGCCATCTTTCCAAATAAAGTGGATTTTGAACTACATTACACAAACTTGCAAGTCTTCCTTTGGATGCTGGTTTTGTAATGTTGTTCTCAACGACACAAACTTCTTGCAAAGTTTCCTTGTAGAATATAGAATTTGGTTTATTCTTACAATATCTTAGCCACTTGATGCCAGTTTACTTTGCCGCCTTCGGTATTTATTTTCCTGTTACAAATACAGTCTTATAATTCTTTTGTTGATAGAAACTCCTCCCGCTTTATACCGAGTGTCCACGGAAGGTGGTTCGCCCCTCTAACTTTTTTGTTTTTCAAGATAATGGAATAAAATTTGGGGGAATTGTATACGACATAAAACTGCATTTTTTGACAGGTGACTCAACATCATAAAAGTTCCGGTTTAACCGGAAGTTATATAAATTTTTGATTTTTAAATGGGACACCTGGTATATTTTTCCTTTTTTTTTTTACTCTATATGACATTCTAAATATAACGATGTGTCACTTGTTACTTTTTGCCACCAAGAAATTTTTTTTTCCAAATTAATTGTTTTATCTATAGGGCTATGAATACCTTAACATTACTTATTTCAGTTCTTTAATCTTGGGAAAAATACAATTTTACTATTTTGGTTCCAGTGCTATGTGCTGTGTAAAATTTAATCTTTAAAGTTGTATAACTAGTTTTTTTTTTTTAAACGGCAACATGCTGGCTCGTCGGATTAAGAAAAAAGAGGATTTTATTATAATATTTGATACCATCCACTATTAGGTTTTAAAAGCTGCCATTAAAAAACTTTAAAAAGTTAACTGAGAACCTTTCCAAAATGAAGCATATTTTGAGAATAAATTTAGATTTAAATGCATCAAGTAGCATGTAACCAGCAAAACTAATAAAACAAAAACATGAAGGTGTGATCCAACTTTTAGGAACTTACGGTTAAACCAAAAGTTCTATAATGTTGAGTCACCTGTCAAAAAATGCAGTTTTATGTCGTATACAAATCCTCCCAATTTTATTCCATTATCTTGAAAAACAAAAATGTTAGAGGGGCGAACCACCTTCCGTGGACATCCGGTATGTGTTACAATAAATGGATTTGTTTTCATTAATATTTTGCCCCAATTATTCTTTCAACTTACAAAAACCACCGAGATTTACCTTTAAACCTGTTAATACTAAGTCACAATCGACTTACACTGTTTGGCGCCCGAAAAAACCTATTCTGTTGCCAAAACAGGTGTCGTTATCTACGAGGGTAATATCAAAGTAGCGACTTAAATCTTTTGTCAGCATAAAGTTTTTGTAATCTAAAGGTTCTTTAACTGCCTGAGTCAATTTCAGTAAATTGTTGACTTCCACTGTTTGGCTTCTGACCCCTCCATATATTTGTCAGCGAGGCTGAGCTGCGATCACAACATAATAATTTACATAGGTATAAATCACGACTAGTTTTGTTTTATTGAGTAGATACCTATAGTCCGCCGCATTGTTCAAGAGCTACAACGCCTGAAGAGGCACGCTGATAGAATATCTAAAACTAGCGTGTACCCGGCCTGCGTTGCAGCCCGGCATATAAACGACGTGAGATAATAAGGCGAACAAACTTCAAACTCAATCGTTTGCCGGCCCGTCCACAATTCACATCCATGCATAAAACATAGTCTGTCTTCGTCTATTCCGGCTTCGGTGCTTCGGATCGATCGTTGAACGGACCGGGGACTGGTTAGGTTGGGTCGTTCGTTCTCCCTACTCTAATTTATCAGTGTTTCTCTATAATATTATGCATGTATTATACATAAAAACCTTCCTCTTGAATCACTCTATCTATTAAAAAAAAAAACGCTTCAAAATCCGTTGCGTAGTTTTAAAGATTTAAGCACATATAGGGACAGAAAGGCGATAGCGACTTTGTTTTATACTATGTTAAGATTAAGATAATTTAGATGTTCATTAGAAGTGTTCAATTCTATAAGAAAGCATTGATATAGCAAGAAATGTTTTAAATCAGCATTCTTTCAGTAGCTCTAGAAACGTGCGGCGGACTTTACTTTGGCTGTGCGTAGGAAAGGATGGCTGGCCACTATTGATATGTTATCTTGTTAAAAGGCAATCTAAAATAATTTTTTTAAAAAAAAAAAACCTATACCTACAACACACATACAAACTTCGTAATATATTTAGATAATTTCTAATCAATAATCATTAAATATCAAATAACGGATCATTACCCAACCATTTTACAAAAAAGACTTATTCATAAAACTAATAATAAACCTTTACCAATGTATAAAAATTATATTGATTATTACAAATTAAAATAAAAATGACAAAAATAGATTGGACAAATATTTACTCTTATTCTGAAACGAATGACTTATTCAATAATTTAATAAAAGAAATCCAAAATAATGTACAACAATATACAAATAAAATAAAAATTAGAATTAAAAAGAGAAAAGAATGGATTACGAACGGCTTACTTAATTCCATTAAAACAAAAAATGAACTTTATAAAAAATTAGAAAAAAATCATTACCGATTTTTATTATATAAATATAAAATTTATAAAAACAAACTGACTAAACTAATTAAAGAAACAAAAACAAATTTTTATAAACGTGAAATTGATAAATGTAAAAACTCTAATCAAGATATTATACATATTATATATACACAGTAAAGTCCGCATCATATGGGATTTTTTTTTATTAATAGCTTTATTCAAAATTTGAATTTGGCATCAAGTTCTGCTTCGATCGAGATGAAAATTAAGCAAAAAAATAGTATTCACGTGATTCGCATTATCTGTCAAATTTTAATTTTTTCCAAAAAATAATTCAAAAGTGGGGTTCATTCTGAAAATATCGAAGAAGTTATTAGAAAAAGTTATTTGAAATGCAGTTTCTAGCCTATATGCAAAATTTCAGCTGGATAAGATAATTTTGATTTTTTACCTATATCTTGTAAATTGCATCACGTTTGCAAAATAAGACTCAACGCAACCTACATAAAACTTCTTAGTTTTGACAAAGCTTTATTTCCGATACATTTTCTTTAACGTAGCGCCATATTAAATGTGTGTTTTTCTACAAAATCAAAATTGGGCTATTACAATTTGGTCGTATGTGATGCAAAGTTCAATTGTTTTTGGCCCTGTATAAGGTAACTTCATAAAATAAGTATTTTTGAAAACGTAGTTTGTCTGAAAGTAAAAAAAATAAAAAATAAAATAAAGGGGTTTTAAATTAAATCGTTGAAAATAGATAAACTTTACGTTAAGTTAAACTAAAATTTATTTTCCACTTAATGAACACTTTACTGATGACACTATGGGCACAGAGGCTGACAATGGTCCCTATATCCTGCGTTAGCCAAAAGTCTTACAGCTCTCTTTTGAAGTCGAGAGATTTGTTGTGCATTTGCACTGTTTCCCCACAATATTGCCCCATACGCAATATGAGAATGAAAAAGGCTGAAGTACAGCGATTTCAAAACGTCCAAAGTCAAACATTTACGCAAATTTCTAAGAAGAAATATCGTACTCGACAATTTTCGTCCCAGTTCAGTTAGGTAGGTCTCCCAGGATATGGCGCTACTTTAAAGAAAATGTATCTGAAATAAAGCATTGTCAAAACTAAGAAGTTTTATGTAGGTTGCGTTGAGTCTTATTTTGCAAAAGTGGTACAATTTACAAAATATAGGTAAAAAATCAAAATTATCTTATCCAGCTGAAATTTTGCATGTGGGCTAGAAACTGCATTTAAAAAAACTTTTTCTTATAACTTTTTTCGATATTTTCAGACATAACCCCACTTTTGAATTATTTTTTGGAAAAAATTAAAATTTTACAGATAATGCGAATCACGTGACTACTATTTTTTTGCTTAATTTTCATCTCGGTCGAAGCAGAACTTAATGCCAAAGTCAAATTTTGAATAAAGCTATTAATAAAAAAAAATTTCATATGATGCGGACTTTACTGGCGACACTGTATGTGGAAAACTATTAAAAAAATATGTAATAAAAATCAAAAACATAAAAATATAAACGAAATCAAAATTGAAAATGAATCACTTACTGATAAGAAAATTATAGCTAATAGCTTTATTGACTATTTTTCTGAAGTGCGAGAAAAGCTAGCAAACAAAATCAATAAAGGTAATAACTTATTTTCAAATAAAATAATAAACAATATAAATTCATTTTTTTAGAAGCAACTATTCATAAAAAAGTTGAAAATGTAATTGATAGTTTAAAATTAAAGAAATCTTCTGGTGCCAACGGAATAACAACAGGAATATTAAAAACTATTAAAACTTCTATTTCTAGACCACTAACATTTCTTATAAATAATATTTTTAAAACCAGTATATATCCAGAAGCTTTAAAAATTGGTATAATAGAACCTATTTTTAAAAATGGAAATTCTAGTAAAACTAGTAATTATAGACCAATAACATTAATATCTTCGATAGCAAAAGTATTCGAAAAAGTTTTAAAATTAGGAATCGAAAATTATTTGGAAAAATTAAATTTTATTTCTAATAAACAGTTTGGGTTTCAAAAAAATAAATCAACACAATATGCTATTTGCTATCTAACATCTAACAGAACAAATATATGATGCACTAGATAATAAAAAACCTTGTATTAGTATTTTTCTAGATTTAGCAAAAGCCATTGATACAGTTAGCCATAATTTACTGTTAAAAAAGTTTGAAAAAATTGGATTCAGAGGAAAGCAATTAGAATTAATTAAAAATTATCTGAAAAATAGACCAACTTATGTTCAAATAGGTAAAGAAAAAAGCTATTCAAAGGTATTTAAGTATGGTGTTCCTTAAGGAACAATTTTAGGACCATTATTTTTTAATATTTATATTAACGACTTATTTAGTATAAATTGCGATGGACAAATTCATAGTTTTGCAGATGATACTACAACTTTTATACCGATACAAATAATACAATTAAAAAAGATTTTAAAATTATAAAAAAATGGTTTGATAACAATTTGTTAACAATTAATTTTAATAAAACAAATTATATTCCTTTTACTTTAAACCTAAATAACCTACCACAAAAAATGAATAGTATTCAAATAAATGAAGACATTCAAATTTTTAATGTTATTAAAATAAAATATTTAGGAATTATTTTTGACACTAAATTAAATTGGAATTTTCATATAGAATACTTAATTAAAAAATTAAGAAGTTTACTACCGATTTTTAAAAACATTAAAATTTTTTTAAATGTAAGACATATGGAAATATTATATTACGCGTTAGTTAAAACTCATTTAAATTACGGAATTTTAGGTTGGGGAGGAATAAATAGAACTTTAGTTAAAAAATTAGAAATATTACAAAAAAGGTTTCTAAAAATTATATTCAATAAAGATTATCTTTATCCTAGAGGGTAAAAGAAAGAAAGAATTAAATTAAAATAACTAAAACTCACTGTTCATGAAGGATAAATAAATCCAGAGATTCATGTCACAAGTAGTATCATATAAATTCAAAAACATTTTAAAAACTTTTTAAATTATTTCTTGAAGTGTCAACTGAATACGAGCGCGAACCATTAAAAACTAAAACGCGATCTACGGTTAACTAACAAGAAAGGGGTTGTCCCACTCCGCAACTCCACCTGCGTTTTTCGGGGACGCGTCTTCTTGATCTAAATAAAGACGGTATTAAACTGTTTCCCCTATGACACGTAGTGGCCGGTGACCCCATTTAACCGGTAATATATTTCTTCAAAAAAGCTGCGTTTATACTATAAATTAACATTTTTACTTTAAAAAACTTGATTTTTAATGCATACTTATGATTTTACATACTAAAACAAAAAATAAGATTTGCCCCTAACAAGCCCAGCTTCAGGGGATTGAAGAATAAGTTCATCGAAGACAACATAAACATATTTATTATATTATATTATTAAATTTTAAATAAACTTATTATTATTATTATTAATTGTTTTATATATTCTATGTGATAAACTGATGTTTCAAAAATTTAGCACCAAAAAATAGTTGAATAAACGTTAAACCGCTCCTGTTCAATGTTTACATGATTTACAAAATGATGTTCTCCGCAAAATTCTATATTATCCAGCTTTAGTCCTCTATAGGAGTCACAAACCTGCCATTAGCAATTAACTGGTTACATAAGTATATGTGGCCACCAAGGTAAAATTTGTTGTATTTTGTCTGATACTGTTTAAAACAACATCAAAATACTAATTTAGATTACATGATACCTATTACTAAATACAGGTTATGAACACTAGTTCACACCAGTGTGAAGTGCAGTTGTTCAAACTATGTCAGTATTACTTTTACATTTTATAACTTTTTTAAAATTACAAGCACACGAAAGAATACGGTGGTATAGTGAACACTAAAACTAAAGTCACTACGAACCTCATAAAATGCGGCCAATTTTTCTGTAAAAAGTCCATCTTCGCCAGTATATTGGTCGTGGACCAATTGTCCAATTTCTTGAGAAGAAGCATTTTCTTTTAACTTCATATCACCAGGTGCCAAAAGTTGAGGATATGAGTCGTAATATGCTGCTTGTTGTATAGCTGCAGATGTATCTAAAAGCAGTAGATTACGAATAAAAAAGGCTTGTTTAAAAGAATTCTCTAACATGAATCATAATTTCATATTACCATCTCTTTGTTACTATCGTCACTTATTATAGCTATAAATAAGTACTGATAAAAATAAACAGATATCCAGTTGGATTTGTCGAAAATTCCAGAACTTACCATTTCCTAAACTGATTTGCTCCAAAGAGTTATATCCTATAATAATTGGTACCTTGCTAATATTACCAGCTTCTAGGGTTTCGTACAATGTGGTTGTCAAAAATGACTGATCGGATTCTACTTCGGTAACTGGTCCCATCTAAAATTGAATAAATAATATTTGTAAACTAATTTTTGTTATGCAAGAAACTGCTCTGATTCCTTCTGATGGTTTTTTATATATTGTTTATTAAAAGACAGTAAGTCCGAAAATCAATAAAATTATTTTTATATAATATACTAAATGCATGATACTACTACTACTACTACTACTACTACTACTACTACTACTACTACTACTACTACTACTACTACTACTACTACTACTACTACTACTACTACTACTACTACTACTACTACTACTAGACTGAAAATAAATAATTTTATGCTTGAAGCCCATCATGACCAACCGAAATAAAGTTTCCACGCATTATTTCTAATCTAATAAACCGTAACAGCTCATTTTTGTTTTTAATTTGCGAGCGATGGATATCTTATAACTTATTAACGCCATTTTGCTTTGGCCGGATATCTGTCATCTGACATTTGATGTTAAACATTCTAGCGGCCCATTTTTATTTACCCATTTTTTTTTATTACACTATTGACTGTTTTATTATAATTATTTACAATCTTTAAACGATCATTTTCTGGCACTACCCGGCCGAAAAAATCTAATAGTTTCATAACTTCTAAGAATCTATGGGTTTAAGAAATTTAATAAGGTTACAAATTCAAATCGCATACGGTTTTCCTAATAATTTTTTAAAGTTCATAAGAAAATCAATTATATATGTGGATTTTTTTCTCTCTCTCTCTAAATATTTTTCTTTAAAACATAAGTTACATACATTCATAAGTTTTTTTATATTTATTTCTTTTTAATTTTATGCGGCATTTATAATAGTTTATAAGATTGTATGGTTTATGTTATTTTATGACTACAAAAGTAACTCGTTTTTGTATAAAAACTAAATATATGTAAAAAGATAACACAAACCGTTTAAAAATCTGTCCTAAATCTGTATCGTTAACTATATAACAATTATTTCGACACAATGATTCATAAAACACCGTACAAACTTATAAACTCATCAACCTTATGCCGCAAACTTATAAATTGTAAAACCTTATAGAATATTATAGAAACAGACAAATTTCCATCCTACCGCTGTTTTCCGATGCAATTTAAATTCAAATAGATGTTCCAAACTTTATATGGCAAGGGATCAGTCTTACAAAAGAAAAAAAATATTAATTAGGTAAATATACCAAATAAAATAAATTTATAAATATAATAGGAAACGATAGCAAATTATACATAAAATATTTAAAAAAAGTTAATTATTATAAATGGATTCCTCCTAATCACGATACTAATAAATCAAAAATATGATAGGAAATGTTTTTTTATGGGCTTTAAAGAGATTTCCTTGGTTGGTACGTATGAGTTCTCGTAGAAAAAGAGCTTCTTATGACTCATAAAACATTAGGAATTTATTTCAACAAAAACTCAACTCAGTTGTTATGAGTAAGGTTAAGGAGTACACGCATTGAATCGACTCGGACCGGTCGACTCGGGAAAGAGCAGTCGGAATATCAAACATCATGGGGTCGAGTCGATCGAGCCGAGTCGACCGGTCCGAGTCGATTCAATGCGTGTACTCCTTAAGGTTGAATTCTCAACGTCATTCAATCTATTGCCAACCTATAACCTATTTCGCGTTGATTTTTTGAGTTTATTATTTTAATAACTAACATTTAAAGAAAATCAATATCTTCGGTACATTATTTAGGTAGTATCTGATATATTACAAAAATATCAATTTATTTCATTGCTTATTTTGGGAGAATTGTATAGTGAAAGAACAATGAGTGACAATGACATAATAATGTTAAAAAAAAATCTTACCCGATATTTTTCGCCATACAATTCTCCTAAAATAAGTTATGAAATTCCTTGATATTTATTAAATATGTCAATTATTACCTATAGAATATCAAGTAGATACTGATTTTCTTTAAATTTTGTATAAAAGCTAGAAAACATAAATAAATCTACGCGAAATAGGTTATAGGTTGGCAAGCATGTTGATACTCCCACCTTAAGGGTCTATAAAGCATTTTCGACAGGCTATTACCGGAACCTATTGCTCGGCAATCGCCCAGCTACATTTCCGTCAACACATGCTCAATATTTGTTACAGTAGGGAAATTAGAGGCGTCCAACCTCTACCGGGAAGATAGCAAAATTTTTTTGACTCCTGGCATTTGTTTCTACAGAGAATACCATGTCGGCCGGCCAATTTTTACCCGGAAGCACAGAATATATAGCTAGCGTAGCTATATATTCTGTGCCGGTTTAAACGTTGTTGCGCGCGAATATTAGTTTCATAAATAAATTCTGATTATTCTCATGGAAATTACGATGTACGATGTACATTTGCGCGCGGCAATGTTTGAACTACGCGCTCCGATTAAAAAGTTATCGGCGGCACACTTTTACCAAATAAAGGAAAAATTAATGATAGCACTGGGTAGCTAAAGGCTTAAACGATGTAGATAATGGATACTTAAATAATGACTTGACATTACTTGTTAAATACATTGTAGATTTTTAATATGTCTTCATATTATGTACCTACCAATCAATCTGAAAAAATGTGGGTACAGCAAAATGCAAAAATGGTATTTATATCGTAAAGGTAAAGGCTGTTTAATGACCGCTGACGGTTACGTCACGACTGGTGCTTATTTTCTCAACATTCGTAAGCTAGGTGAGATAGTAAATTTGCGCCAATAATAAATTTCATATAATTTTACCAAAAAAAATTTATTGTCATTTTTGACAGTGACATTTTTAATCAACATTATTTCAAAAATGTCACGGTATTGTGAAAAAGAACAAGCATTAATTTTTATTATTTGATTATTTTCAAAGAGAAAGTGATGCTGGAAAGACTCTTTTTACCCAACAAGGAAATGTTTACAAGGTAAGTAGATATAATAAAGCAGGAATTGTGAAAACATAAATAATAAACATGAAAAATATATGTCAACATTTTTATAAATACATGTCAATAATCTGTTTTAACGAGTTTCTGATGCTTTGGAAGTTTCGTGTTCAACGATCCAACGAATTAAGGCAAAGGGAAAAGAGAAGGATGTAGATTTTAAGAAACGCAATAATGTAGCTATTTTGTCATCCCGTGGTCGACAACTTCACGAAATTCATGAACATAACATAAGAGAGCGAATTTATGGGATGTATAGAGCAGGTGAACACGTTACCATTTGCTCAATACAACTAAACCCTAAAGGCATTGATGATGTTGAAAAATCCACTGGTTTATTAGCGGATTGTTTAAAAAAAAATTAAATATCGTAAATGAACTGTATCAAACAGGCGTATGTATTTTAATAGAGCAACCCCAAATGGCCCAAAAAAGAGTAGAATTTTAAAGAGAATTTAAGAATAACGGCAACTCTCAATTTCTCTTAAAACCTTTTTTTCTGCATAAAACCTGGATATACAGTAAAGGGGCTTTATTAATTATTTAATTAAATTAATTTAAAATTTCGTACTGATTTTCAAAAACAAAATGTTTCATCCCATGATACCTTTTCGCCTAATAAACTACTTATTTCTGACTTCATTAACAATATAAAGATATTAATTAAAAATTTGAAAACGCGTTGTATTTTACTTCTTCTCATACATCCGTCTTTATGTATCCTTTGCCACCGGTAAGTTAAATTGACTGAATTAATTTACGACGTAACACAAATATGGCAATTATGACGTAACGATCAGCGGTCATTGAACCGACTTTACCATTAAGAACTTCAAAAAAGAAATTAATTTTTAAGCAATATAATTTTTTGTCAAAGGAAATTTTTTGCGAAGATTTTGGTGGCACAATAAAAACTGTTAACATCTATCAAAATTATTAAGTAATTATTACCAAGATTCCGGATGTCAGTGATGTGATCACATCTGCTGAAGCTGCCTGCAACACGTCTCTGATCTCTTCAGATGTACTTGAGTTTGTTATATTTGAGTCGATTTTATTCGCAAGATTAACTGCAAATTGTCTGGCATTTGATTGATGCAAGTTAGAGACAGCACTGCCACTTTGCATTATGGCACCCTTAAACAAACCTGTCAAAATAATTATAAGAATGTATGAGAAACAAATCCATTTATCTGATACATTTGTATATCAAATATTGTCAAAAAACTGTTAATATAAGAGCGACCGGAAATACCGAACACCCATTTATATCAGAGCGACATCTATTGGTTCTCGCAGACAATATAGCCTGAAAGCAAACTATATTGCAACTTCGCAGCTCTACCACATAATATTCTAGGAAACCCTTTGTTAAAGATATGGCGGTAGTACACAGTACTGCTACGTATTTTTGTAAATAATTGCAACTGTTATTTGTGTAGTTATGTATTCTTTACCTTTTTATATACTTTTTTCTTAAACACTTGTATTTTTTGATATGTCTAACCTAAAAATATTGTATTGTATGTTCGGGGAATACCGAATATGTGTTCACGTGTAGAATAGGTAATACCATTAACTTCAACTGTAGAGTTAATACCCGGTATAATCAAATCTGACTAAATATCCCAATTCCAGCGCAATTTGCGCTGTGTTAAGTGCCATAACAAGATTTCAACTGAAGACTCCACCTAACGGAAAAAGTATTAATAAAGATACAAAATTAAAACTTATACAGGCACTAGAGCGTGTTAAAACGACATTACAATTATTCATCTAATTCTTCGTATACAAGACAAATTAACACATCTAAGTTGATCACAGTTTAGAGCACATCAATAAACGGAAGAAAAATATGTCGTTTAAAATTAGGATTACGCCGAATAAAAGCAGGGCGTCTAAGTCATAGGGAAACATTAATATAGGAAATGTTGAAAATGCTCTTGGTAACTTGGATCAGGATATAAGTTTGTCAAAGTTGGCAAGACATTATTTTGGAGTAGTGCTAAATAGTAGCAATTATCGCCCTTTAAATTGCCATTAATAAAAAAGGAACCTATGATATGATCTCTAAAACTATTCCTGTCCAAACATTAACCTTTTCAGGATATTGCGTATGTTCTTTTCTAATCCAGTGAGGATTTTCCCTAGACTAATGGCGGCAATTCTGACGATTAGCATGACCGTGAAGTATAAAGGTGCACTCATCAGAAAACAAAATATATTGGATCACATTGTAGTAAAGTAAACTATTTGTACCCTTTTTGTTAAATTTTATATCAGTAAAACGCTAAAATGCAATAAATCTGAAAACACTTAATATTTCCGAAACAGTTGAAGATAGGTATAGGATATTGTACAAGAAATATGAATAATGAATCTAAAAATTGAATAATTTAAAATGTTTTTCTAAATTTTTACGTCCATAAAAGCTCCATTAAGGTTCTAATTTTCTCTTGTGCTAACACCATCAGCATAAAATAGATTTCTGTCTCCTGATGATGAACGTTTCTACGTTCGAAACATGTAGAGACCTTTTGAACTAGAGTTTTTATTCTATTAAATTTTGTGGAGGAAGACTTTGTGGTTTTTCTTTCCTTTTCATAAAATAAGAAAGTTGGTATTGGCAACTGTTACATGACATACCCTGTATATAAAATTTTTATTGAAAAAAAATCGCAACTAGAAATACCAATCGACGTGTCCGAGCGATTTGTCGGACACTCCCCCATGTATTTATTATGGAATTTATTCCATTTGACTGATACACACTGTATATTATAACATAAATGAACAAACACATAATAATCTCAAGACAATTTACAGAGCTATGATACACTTTTGTGTTCATTTTGCATAATTTATCCATCTGTGACCGACAAGTTATATATATTTTTTTCTATTGCAAACTTACCTTTAGACATGGGGCTAAGGATGTGATAACCCACTGATATTCCTCCAGCACTTTCACCAAATATGGTGACATCATGGGGGTTTCCTCCAAAGAAGGCGATATTTTCGTTGACCCATCTCAACGCAAGGTTTTGATCCTTCAATCCTGCATTTCCAAGAACAACTTCATCTTCTGTTGACAAGAATCCAAAAGTACCTACAAATTATATTATTGGTACTAAGTAAGCAGGTAAACAGGCAAGGGAAATAGCTTTATTTTTTTTATTCGTTGGCAACTGGTACTGTCAGTTAAGATTTTTTTAATTTTCTTTTATTTAGAGTATTCGTTAAATGGATTCAACTTAAAGGCGATTATAAAAGGTAACCCAGTAAAGTGTAAAGCGACCTCTGCAGGATATTTCAAACTATATACTAACATTAAAATTGAATAAAGTTATATTTCCGAAGTAGGTGAGAGAATCTCAGATCTTTATGGCGCCATTGGTAGAGCGCTCGTCTGATAATCGAGAGGTTCAAGGTTTAAATTCCAGCAGAGGCGTAAAACTTTTTTTAATTTTAAAAATTTTATCTGCACGCCGAAAAAACGTTTTTCATATATAATATCACAAGAGATAAAATTTTGTCGGCAAAATTTTCGAAAGGTATGAAAGTTTGTTGCTTAAAAGCAACAAACTTAAATAAATCCTTGAGAACAATTTTGCTTACACAATTTTTTCTCGAGTGGTATTCGACATGACTATTTAACTAGAAAAAAGACAAAATTTTGCCGCGGCAAAAATCACATGTGAATTTTGTCCAGGTAGGTGCAGGTAGTAATTTTGCCAGTAGAAGACCGGCCGTTGCTATGACATTTTGCCAGTGTAAAACACGCTAGTTAAATAGTCATATATAATATCACAAGAGATAAAATTTTGTCGGCAAAATTTTCGAAAGGTATGAAAGTTTGTTGCTTGGCAATTTCGCGAATGACATTTTTGCGCCTGACGGCTCGTGATTTTGTCGAAAATGTCATGAGCGAAATTGCTTAAAAGCAACAAACTTAAATAAATCCTTGAGAACAATTTTGCTTACACAATTTTTTCTCGAGTGGTATTCGACATGACTATTTAACTAGAAAAAAGACAAAATTTTGCCGCGGCAAAAATCACATGTGAATTTTGTCCAGGTAGGTGCAGGTAGTAATTTTGCCAGTAGAAGACCGGCCGTTGCTATGACATTTTGCCAGTGTTAAACACTCTAGTTAAATAGTCACTTAAATACTATTTGATTAACAAAATAAAAAAATCTAACCCAATCTGTAATTAAATGTTACGACAATTACATCTTCTTCCAGGAACGCTCTTGGATCATAGAAACCAAAATCACTAAAACCAGCATAGAAACCGCCTCCGTATATCCAAACAAGTACGGTACGAGTAGCAGTGACCTAAAAAATACAATACTGATATACAGAGCGTTTTTTCGGACAGGCCCCCATGTATTTATTATCGAATATATTCCATTGGGCTAGGAATATTGATAACAAAAACTTACATTGGAGTCAGATCCTACTGAAACTGGTGAATATACATTAATGTATAAGCAATCCTCATCTCTACCACTTAATGGAATTGGATCTGTAGGGAAAATTCCAAAGCTGACACATCCTGGTTTGTCCCATTTGGCATCCATAAGTCCAACCCATGGATCTGGCTTAACAGGAGGCTAAAATAAGTTTAAGTATCAAACCACACAGAATGAATCAGTCAGGAAATCAATATCTGATTGCACAAAGATTGTAATTAAGAATTTACTAACCAGACCACGTAGACTGTGACAGAAATAATTTGCTTACAATTAAAGTGACCCTGCTTATCAAATAAAATTTATAGAATTTGTTCGCTGCTTATCTTAATTCTTAATTTCCTAACCGGGCCACATTGATTGTGAGCAAATCAGTTCTGCCAATGACGTATATGTCACAGTCAATAGCAGAGTTCCTTTTTTTTTAATAGCAAAGCAAAGCACAACAAAGATTTTTTTCTTCCCCCCTTTGCCGCGGTTAAGTGTGCCCCTCTCTATTTCCCATACGAACTATACGAAGTTGATCACGAAGTTCCTTAGCTAAGCAACGATTTTTACTTATGCTTATATTACTTACACCGGGTTGCCTCAGAGGAAAATAACATTCACGTGCTTCTCATGCTGGTGATGCTGCACTTTAAGAACCTCGGAATTTCACAGTTTTTGAAAGAAAAACTGAAAGAGTATTTTATTTTTAGTAATTTTACATAAAATAATTTATGGATAAACCCTTTTTTCACAAATTTATTAGCGAAAATCATTTAAGTATTGTGATACCAGGAAGTGTTGTATGTGATGCTTTTCAGAGCAAGTGTATTATGGAATCTTTTTTACCTATTTCCATAGGAATTACTGAACTAGGTATATGCAAAACAAAAATTAGATAAAAAGGGCTGATTATTATTAGAAGAATTGTTAGAATATATGTGTAAGGAAATAGACTGGAAGGAAATGGAAGTGAATATAAATGGCGAAAAGCTAAATCATCTTAGATTTGCGGATGCCATCGTCTTGATCGCGGACAGTATGAACAACGCAGCCTCAATGTTTGAAAAATTGTATACTGCCTCACAAAAAGTAGGATTAAAGATCAACATGACAAAAACGGAAATTATGACAAATCTTGTACTTGGTGGAAGTGTTAGAATAGATGGGGAAATAATAAGGGAAACAACCGCTGGAACCGCTTATAAATATCTAGGACATGAGATTCGTATCAACAGGGATAATCAAACATACGAACTTGCTCGTAGAATAGGATTGACGTGGGCTGCCTTTGGCAAGCTTAAAGACGTCTTCAACACTCACAATATGTCTAAAGAGAAAGGTTTTCAACCAATGTGTCCTGCCGGTCCTGACATATTATGGTGCGGAAACCTTCACTGACAAAACAAACTCTAAGGAAAATCATCATCAGAATCAGTATGCAATGAAGCAATGAAGCGATCTATACTGGGATTATCATTAAGGAATCGAGTACCAAATATTGAAATCCGCAGGCCAACCGGACTGCAGGATGCCATACAAACTATAGCCAGGCTAAAATGGAACTGGGCAAGACACATCGCTAGAATGACGGATGATAGATGGACCAAGCGCATTACGGAATGGAGACCAAGAGCGGATGCCTTAAGAAGTAGAGGACGACCCCCAACCACATGATGGTCAGATGATTTGAAACGTATTTTTTAATACAACAAACCCGAACAAACTGGATGCTGTCGGCTTAAGACCGAGCTTTATGGGTGAATTTACGGGAGGCTTATAACCAGCAGTGGACTAGGATAAGCTGTTGATGATGATGATGATGATGATTATTAAAAAATAGTTTTTAATAATAATATAAAAATACGACCTTGGTATTAATACCTATATTATTTCAAAACTGCTTTCTTTTATTTAACCACAAAATATCGAAAATCGAAACAGTTTTCGACAGCTTGTCGGTTGACATATTAAAGAAGCAACGTTGTCAAATGTATTCCCCTATAATATAATTTAATGTATCTTAACATAGCATAAAACAAAGTCGCTGTCGCCCGTCTGTCCCCTTATGTGCGTAAATCTTTAAAAGTACGCAACGGATTGTGAAGCGGTTTTTTTAAATAGATAGAGTGATTCAAGGGGAAGGTTTTTATGTATAACTAGCGACCACCATGGGTGAAATTTCAGAAACTGGCATGCCGGGTACTAATATATGGGGTTTGTTCGGGTTTGTATTTATACCAGCGGGTTGCAACGCATGCCGGGTACACGCTAGTATACATTAAAAAGAACTTGACATACTCTACAATCGGTCTTTGGCAACCGGTTTGTTCGCTGTTTATTATTTAAATTTAAAAAGTTTGATTAAAGCTTTAAATGGTTAATTCTGCCCAGAGCAATTTATTTTAATTTCCTTTTTTCAACTATTATATTTTTAATTGAATTGGCCCAAAAAAGTTAAATCCTTTATGAATTTACTATCAATTTTTATTTTATACCAAGTCTGGCAACATTCGTAGTTATTTTTTTTTTTAGAAAAAAATCCATAAATTCTTTGCCTTTCGATACAAACAGGTATTTCCATTGCACTTTCAAAAATTGTGAAATTCCGACGGTCGTAAAGTGCAACAGACCCACTCGTGCTATTATATTTATTTGTATGAAGGTGCTACCTTAAGATCTAGTTTCATAAACAACTATTACCTAACCTACCAAATATCTCAGTTCACCAACAGGGGGTTTGGCAAAAGGTATTCCTCTCCAAGCATAAAATACTTTACCGCTGAATGTATCAACATTTGTGCCTTCTACTTTTCCATCTGGTAGTTCGACAATTAAATCAGCCAGCTAAAAACAGTTAAAAAATATATTCGACTCATTTGAAAAAAATATATTCAAATTATGACACTGTAGTGTTGCCAAATCTCTTATATCTTGTTCGTTTGGTAACAACGGCTTTGAAAACAAAGTTATAAAAATAATCATGTTAACCTTTATGTACATAGAAAATTAATAAAAGAAACTTATCAGATACGGTGCGAGCAAAAATTATTTGCATCAAAGAGGGCCTTGCATCTAAGGACGTAATGCTTAGCCGTAGAGCTTAATACCTGTTGGGTGTCAGTAACTACCTGCATTAACAATCAATCAGTTATTCCGTCATCTTTGACAGTCGTTACAAGTAATTTGATTCATTGCTAATTTTTCCAATTTCTTGAACAATTCACACAATTGGCTTTACGGAACAGCACAAAACATTCATGGTTAAGGCGTATTTTCGAAACGGGGTTAGAGTAAATGGTGAGTGGCAATACAATCCGGGTTTGTGCATGGACGATTTTCACGAACATTTTCCTAACGTTGCTTTTATTGCTGGGGATTTTTATCATTGCCTGAAAAGAACCGTGGCTGTGTTTAGGGATACAGGTTCTATACAACACAAAAAAGGAGCAGGAAGACCATCTGTAAGAACAGAAGAACTTGTTGCAAACCTTCGTGAAATAATGCAAAATACGCCAACAAATTGTATAAGACCCCTGTCCCAAGAAGTGGAAATATCTTATGAAACATGCAGGACTATTCTTAAGAAGCAGCTAAATTTATTTCCTTATAAAGTGCAAGTATTATAATTTTGTAAACAACAAAAATACATTTGTATTTGTCTACTTATTTTATTACTCATTAGTTTGGCATATCATGTCATAATATAAATTTGATAAAATTTTAACCTAGATTTGGTTAGATATATCGTCCCCATATCATTGTGATCTAAACCAAGCCCTTCGTTTTTTAATCCAGGCCCTCTTTGATGCAAATAATTTTTGCTCGCACGGTAGATTCTATAATATCTCCTTTCGTATCTATTATACTTTTGAATTGGTAGTTGCCATTTGTATCGGAAATGAAGAATAATTCCCGATTACCAAGACTTTCTTATACAGGTTTTTATTTCCCGAAAACATATTTTTATACACACTAATCGTTTAAAGTACTTACATGATAATTAGTATCTATTAAAACTGTTTTCGTGTCAATATTATGATAATACTACGATTTAATTAATATCTTGAGATATGCACTGGGTCAAAAAAGGGTAGAATATTGCAAATATTTCAAAAACTACTAAATAAAATTTGTTGGAAATTTGCACAAATATTATACAGTGTGTGTATAAAGTCTGGAAACGGCTTAATAACATCACAATTTACTGGCCGATTTAAACCAAATTTGATACAGTTATGTAAGAGGATCTAACGCACCGAATGACGATATTGGCGTTGTTGCCAGCTTTTTAGTTTGTCTGGAATTCGAACGAATTTTATATTTTTAAATATAACACCCAGTATATTTTTACATTTTTAAATTCCACATAAAATTATAATTATTTTTTATAAAATGCATTATTAGTCTATACTTCATAGTTTCCGAGATATTGACTCTCGAAAAGTGACATTTTTGAACTTTGACAGCTTATAACTTTCTAACAGTACGTCTTAGAGCAAAACGGCTGACATGTCCCTATCTTCAATTTTTATTATCTTCCCAAAAAAATCAACTTCCGGTTAAACCGGATGTAACTCGAAAGCAGGAAATATAGTTGTTCCGGTTTAACTGAAAGTTGATTTTTTTGGGAAGATAATAAAAATTGAAGATAGGGACATGTAAGCCGTTTTGCTCTAAGACGTACTGTTAGAAAGTTATAAGCTGTCAAAGTTCAAAAATGTCACTTTTCGAGAGTCAATATCTCGGAAACTATGAAGTATAGACTAATAATGCATTTAATAAAAAAAAATTATAATTTTATGTGGAATTTAAAAATGTAAAAATATACTGGGTGTTATATTTAAAAATATAAAATTCGTTCGAATTCCAGACAAACTAAAAAGCTGGCAACAACGCCAATATCGCCATTCGGTGCGTTAGATCCTCTTACACAACTGTACCAAATTTGGTTTAAATCGGCCAGTAAATTGTGATGTTATTAAGCCGTTTCCAGACTTTATACACACACTGTATAGTTAAAAGCTGTGGGTGATATTACAGAAAATGCATACTTGCAACTTTGCAGATCTGTAAATATGGCGAACTCGCACACGCAAGATAATTTGCAGAAATTTGAGATTCCAAAAATGATATTCAGTAGTTTTGGAAATATTTGCAATATTCCGGACTTTTTAATACCCTGTATATAGAAACTAGTTATGTAACTACACAATTGAAAATTGGGAGTAAAATATTTCTCTCTTAAGACAGGATAAAAGTTTGACCAACCATTTTTAAAATTTTGGTATTTTGATTGGTTTACAAACATTTTCATACAAATTAATGTATATTAATTTTAATACTATTTAATAATTAAAAGGGCATAATTGTGGCATATCGGACAAGTCTATTTTTATATTGGAATACACAGGGATCCAAGCACAATGGATAGCCTGGGGCGGGTAGACCACGACGGCCGTTTCGTTCTTGTTAGGACTCTATGGACAGCCATAATCCAAGCAATCCCAACAACAGCGGTAAGATGTATTAAAAGCCTTTTATAAAAGGAAAGGATTGCGCGCATTCTAGTGGGTGCCGCTGCGCAATCTGTTTCTAATCTGCAAAACTGCAGACTGTTTCGGTGAAAACGCAAATACCGTTCCCTATAAGTACTGGATTGTGATGCACTTCGTGGTTCATTTTGTTGTCTACCTTTTGATTGTTACCAGTGTGACTTCCTTTTGTATTAGAGTTGATTCCGCTGGGATGGCGCTACGGCATATTGATGGCCGCTTTATTTTTATAAAAAGCTTTTAATACATCTTACCGCTGTTATTGGAATTGCTTGGGTAATGGCTGCCCGTAGAGTCCTAACAAGGACGAACGGCCGTCGTGGTCTACCCGCCCCAGAGTATTCATTGTGCTTGAATCACTGTGTATTCCAATATAAAAAAAGACAGTAACATACTTATCCGATATCCCACAATTATTCCCTTTTAATTATTTTCGCGAACACTCTATTATCTTCTATCTATTATTTAATAATATTTCGGAAAAACATTTAAAGGGTTCCTCCCAAATGGGGTTGAGTTTTGTCGTTTTCAGACAATTTTTTAATAAAATTATAATTTTGAACTGATACTTACAGTAGTCTGGAAGAAAAACACCGATGACAACAACAAGGCAGTCCACATTATGGCTTAAATATCCTTTTAAATTAATTACTTTTAAATATGTGTTTATATACTTACATTACGAATATTACTTAATATATTATCTTTGCATTAAGTGTTTATTCAATAAAATCGGAGTAAAATTCGACTTCACCGTTATCATTACGAATTTTAAAGATATACAAAAGTTCTTTGATAAAAGTTGTTGACAATGTATTACCGAATATTGAAAAGTATATATTACTTTTAAATACATTATGTATATTTTTTATTTTTTTTGTATGTATATTTATTGTTAGGAATGTATTATGGTAGCCATGTGTTAAATAAATCTTGATACTACTATTAAACTTGTTAATGGGAATAGTATGTAATTGGGTGGCGATCAAGGAAGATAAGCAAAATATCAAATCCTTAGTTGTTAGGGAATAGCAATTATCAAGATGGATTTTAATAATTAACACTTAAATAGCTAAGGTATACAAGGGCGGATCCAAGGGGGTCGGGGACATGGCCCCATGACGCCCCCAATCTAAAAAAAAACAAAAAATACATGTCTGTACTGTTTTGACTAGTACTGCAGCTTTGTAACAAGATTTATCGCAACATTACCAACAATACATAAATTATATAGGTATATTTTTTCTGTTGATTGAATTTAAAAATAAATAAAAATACTTTGGAGCAATTCCTTTATTGTATTATTTTAATATCCATTTCCGGCATGCGGCACTATCACAGAGAGCGGAGGTGCCTTGGCCACAGAATATAATATAGCTACGCAGTAACTTCGGCCTTCTTTGGCGGCATTTCTCAATAAATAAAACACAGGAACCGACAAGCATTTTGCTTTGTCGCGATTTGCGGTAACTCCTTAGCCTGATGTGTTTTTAGTTCGATAGGTAAAGCCGTAAAGAGTGAAAAAATATTTATCACACATTTGTTATAATTTATCCAAACTCAGTTTGAGGACATTCCAATCATTCCATATGGCGGTAAACAGTCTCGAAGAGACCGACCTCACAACCAGGGTTGTCAGATCTTTCTTCTTCAATTCTTTAAGTTTTTTTATTAAAGATGTTTCATTTATATCAGTATTCAATTGTTAGTCAGTAACTTTCTTTGAAAGCTAGTTTGCAAATATACTTTAAACCGAGGAGTTTTGAGTGTGACAGAAAAAAATAACAAGCCATCTATTGTTATAATAATACATTCTTTAGTCCTTAAGAAACAATATAACTGAAATCAAGACAAAAAGTGTTTTCAGTGTTTAAAAACAACTAATTAACAAACCCTTGTTTCTCATATACTTATACATAATATATTAACAAACCAGAAAATTTGGTAGAACTGGCAACCGTTCACAATTTATGCACGTTGTCAGGGGTGATAAGCGCCAGCTACCTGCAGCAAAAGCGGCCCCCAGCCCGTTCAACGATCGATTCTGTCAGACAGAAATAGGCCAGTGACCGCGGATGGCGTGAAAGAGACGAAGATAAAATATACGTGATTTGGAACTTATGGACGGGCCGGGGAATGGTCCGAGAATGAAGTTCTGGTAAAAAAATTAAAGCATTTTCTGAGCAGTGTCGTGCCGTGTCAGGTTTCTTTTTCTGGTTTTAGTTTTGTGTATAAAATCTTTGAGTTACCTTATATTTATTATTTTAATATAATATTATACAGTGGGTTTATAAAGTGTAGTATGTACAAACACCTAATGTTAAACAAACTTATAAGTGTGTATACGCATTTTAATTATTTGTTTGCGACGCCTATGGTTCGGAGTTTCATACTGTTTTATGTCATTAAATTGACCTAAGAAACACTATACCATGTTGCTGCAACCTTTAGACAACGTAATATTATTAATCTTGAGTTTATAGGTGAAATTCACTTAAATTGTTTTATTCATAAAATAATTTCTACTAAAAAACCCAATTATTAATATTAATAAATTAAATTTAGAATTAACCACAACATGAACACTAGAAATGAAAATAATTTGTAAATAATATTAATACAGCATAAAGAAAAATATATAACTTCTTTTAAACAACTATTCGTCTTTTAAAAATCATTTTAAAAAACATTATCTTAAGATCGGATTGGAAGACTGATTAATTAACTTAACTTAACGTTTTAAGTAACTTAAAATATTTTACTTGTAAGAATTGCAACATTTAGGAAATATTTCAAAAACTTACAAGCATTACAAAAACCATTTAACCTTACTGGGCGAGGCAATTTGACATACCAAATTTTTTCCTTAAAAGCATAATATTATGAAATTAACTGTCCAGTGAGTAAAAAAATAACAATGTAAGTGTAAAATGTAGATTCTACTTATATTTTGACTTTGTTATACATGAACGAAATTAAAAAAAAAATATTGAAACAAAATATGAATAAATTAAGAACATAATTATAAAATATAATAACATAAAATTCACTCTTTACAAGCATCGAAAATAAATTGCTTGCCAACCATTTTTTTCTTCTTAAAAGCCTCAATTGCTTTCTTCATGTCTTCAGGAGACCATGATTGACGAGTACTTTTTCTTTTATACGTCGACACCATCTAAAAAAAAGTTAAAATGTCGTACAGGCAAAACGACATAGTGCTATACAGGCAAAACGACACACTGCTATGTCATTTTGCCCAACGTGCAATATAAAGAATAAATATATTTTCTAGGTTTAACTATAAGTATTTAAGAAATCTTACTTTGGCTTCGATAAGACTACGTTTTGTGTATGGTATAAGAAAGTACGATCATTTTTGCGTCTGTACGATACTTCAAAAAATT
Source organism: Polydrusus pterygomalis (assembly GCA_963969555.1). Lineage (NCBI taxonomy): Eukaryota > Metazoa > Arthropoda > Insecta > Coleoptera > Curculionidae > Polydrusus > Polydrusus pterygomalis. The sequence continues at coordinate 49,414,858 of OZ018378.1, forward strand.
CTAAAATATTCCTGCTTATTTAATACTAAAAATAGTTGTCTAGAGAATAAAACTGTTATGTTTAATATTTTCATTTAATATTTTAAAACTAATACTTAGTAGGCATACACAAGGTCGCCTGCATTGTGCTGCCCTCTTCAACAAAAAGGAACCTGTATACGACGCCCGGACCGAAGAATGCCCGATTTTCTAATGACTTAATAAAAATGTTAAAAGCAGCGGCATCCAATGCAAAATATATTAAAAAACAATTGTAATTTTTTTTAGCTTTATTTTCATGTTCTGATTTCTTTATTATACATATACATTTAAGTTTTGCTTTGTTTTAGTGTTTTGACTTATGTTACAATCTTAAAACATACTACATCATTGGCATATTTACGAGGGGGCTCAGGGAGCCCGCCCCCCCCCCAGATATGTATAGTACAATTGTATAAACAAAGTTTATCTGTCAAGGATAATGCCCTCGAAGCTTTTAAAACTTGTTTATTTTGTCGCCCTTTCAAATTTCTTTTAAATGAAAAGAGTGTTTTAAAGTCTGGCATATCGCCGCAGATTAAGCTTTACGGTTATTTTACCCAAAAAAGGACGTGGCACCCAAAAAATTTTCCGCGCAAATCCTTAAAAGTACCCCCCCCCCCCCCAGAAAGACATTCCAGGACCGCCGTTGATTTCCCGGGCCACTTCAAAAAGTTCGTCCAACCCTGCTTCGATCATAATGTTAAACAAAGTTTATTTAATTATGGAAACGATATATTTCGTATTACTATTTATTGTTACTTTTTATCATCAAAAGTAAACCCTAAAAAGTATTATATGGACGGTACGAATACGTTTCCCAAATGTAATTCCACATAGCATTTTCTTGAACTTTTCGGTTTGGCTTCATCTCTAAATTTTCGTCTATATCCAAATATTGAATCTTATCTGCTGTTATGGGTTCCCATTTTACATTTTGGAGTAATGCCGCTGAGTCGTCATCAGGAGTAGGATTCCTAGAAAATGGAATTAACTGACTATGAAAAAATTAATATGATAAATAAAAATAAACAATTCGAGATTTCCAAAACTTTATAACATTTCCGCTATTGTATACTTCAAGTAATGTTTTTGGGGTAATTTTAATTTTAATTTTAACGCCTGCATATTTTCTGCTTCGGGGTTCCACAGCTGACAAATAAGGAAAGTAAGATGACTAAAAATGTAATTTTAAGTATATAAATAGTAAAATAGTTAGTGGTATAAACATGCCTAGTAGTGATTTATATGTTCTTTAAAAGTGTTCAGCTATATAAGAAAACATATTTGCAGCAACGTATGCATTTTTTTTTGATTTGGTAATAACTATTATTGCTATTTTCAGGTTCTAGAAGGTATTTTCTTAAAATTATACCGAAGCAAGACCTTTGTTGTAACACCAAAATGCTACAATGCACAGTAGCGTGTTACACCTTTTTACTTTTATTTTCTTGGAAAGTATTTATGTGGTTATAGAAAGCAATAAGGCAGTGCACCTCCGGAAATTTATCTTTATTTTGTAAGACCTGTATTTTTTTTTAAATACTCTGTATTTATGCAAAAGATAAATTAAATATATAACTAACGTTATTTATTACCCCGAGATTTGGTTATCAAAAGCAGTTAAGAAGCGTAACTATATGTTTAATTAATAGCTCCAAAAAAGCGAGGATGTTTACAAAATCTCAGCTGATCGAGTTACTTTGACGATATTTTCGGAATACGATTTGTTTATAGTTAACACAGGCATGTGATTGAAACTGGCTTTGGTACAAATATTTCAAGAGCTTTCTTTTATTATAGTTTTGAATGCGTTAAAGTTAAGTGTGTGAGGTATTATATAAAAGATATTAAGAAATCATTTTGTGTTTGTGCTGTGCGACAAATTAAAGACAAGAAAGGGTGAGTTGAATCACTGAGCATTCTTTTTCTACATATTATCTTATATATATTTTTTATAATTTTTGATATTTGAATTGTTTGGTTACTGTCTTGTCTGTGGAAGTTTTTATTGTTTTGTTGTTAAATATCTGGATCGGGTCTGGGACCATTGCACGTCTCGTGAAGATATTTAGCAATCCCTGTATCGTGAGCGGACCCTCGCGTTTTGGCGTCCATTGCACGTCTCAGTACAAAGTGTGGTATTGCCGAGTTGGTCTTGACTGGAGGTTGTGTTGTAACCTCGTTTTGTATTCTTCTAGTAGTAATTTACTACGTGTACTGGAATGAGCTACTTTTGTACTCATAAAAACCATCAGTACGTTTGGGGCAGTTTGGGCACTTTGGACGGGTTAATACCCCTCTGCACATCAGAGTATTTAAGTTAGATAAATATTTCTTTGTGACAAAGAGAATATATTAATATTAATTGTTAATTGGTTCGGGTTTGTTAGTTGATAGAATTTAAATAACTGATGTCATAAAATTGGCTTGAAAGTAATTTATATACAGATATGATATTTGGTTATTAAATCATCACATGTTTTTAATTTTTAACACGTGGATGTTTGTAGAAGAAGAGTGCTCAAACGATGTTTACGTCATAAAAACTCTTAAGCTCATTTTTTTTGGGTTAAATTTTCAATCAAATTTCTTAAAAAAAAAATGTTGTCAAGCTTTATTTTTCCATCGAAAATCGTTATCACAATCTATATAACTCTATTCTTCCCCACCCCTCAACATATTTTTTTGAAGCTTTATACTCTTCAAGTCAAAAAGCTAAAGCAACCTTGCATTAATACCTAATTTAGGAATTCCTTGCGCCCCCCTCTCACTTGCTTAAACTACCAAAAAGTCAGAACTTCAATACAGTAAACTGTAAAATTCCGATTGCTCGTCCAGTGTTGCTAGTACCATAATTTGTAATCTAAAATTATGGTACAGGGCGATAAAAATAATTAGATTTTGTCAGTTATTATTTACTTATTTAGCGAGGAATTTGAATAAAATAAATAAACTTTTTTGATATGAAATTAATTTATTTTTTTGATATTGAGGCGAGGGCGCCGTTACAAGAGGGGTGTTGATAGAAAATCCCATGGCACGCTACTGGTTAAATACATTTTAAAAATATCAGAAAAGATGACCCATAAACCATTTTACATAATGTTTTTACACTTACGATGTTTTGGCAAAGTTAGTCCATAATTTAACAAATCTTCTTCTAGTCAAATAGTCGGCGTCAGTTTCGATGGGTTTTGAAGAAATATTGAACAAATAACCTACTTCCTGTGCATGACCGACTTTACCGGCTGTCCCTATAAAAGTAACACAGTATTTAATAACGTTGTATAAATATTTTTGACAGAACTTAATTTAGTCTGATTCTTGTTGTGGTGAAAAACAATCAGAGGCTTTATTTGTATCCGTAGCTCGCATACTTCATTAATCGTGTTTTGTGAATTTTCCAATTTTTGTGGGGTTCACAATAAATAACCAAATAAAAAAAAACGTAGTTTTAAAAATAAAAATACCGTTTGAAGGATGGTTTAAGTTAAAGTTTACATCAATATTTCAATTAAATAAAATACTTTTGATTTTTAAAAAAATAAATTACGATGGCAAAAATATTTTACAGTATTCAGCAGTATTCACTAACGGGGTCTAAACCCGTTTTAAATTGACAGTGCTAGGTTTAAAATCAAGTTTTAAATTAAGTCAACTAATAAGTATTGTTTTGTAAATATTTTATTGGTTTTTCTTTAAATTAAAAAAAAAAAGTTTTTAATAGGTACTCTTTCTTACGAAGGCGTTGAGGGTCATGTAAAAAAATTAAAGTTTTTTTTAAGTAGATATAATAAAATTTCGATCTTAATCTCGAAAATTTGACTTTAATATCGAGATATCGACTTTAAACTTGAAATTTCGACATAAAAGTAAAAATTTTATTTTACCTACCTACTTTAAAAAATTTTTACTTCTTTTTACACGGCCCATATACGCCTTCGTAGTTTCCTTTAGTAGAACTAAAACAATTTTGGTAACAACATTCCGGTGAAACTTTTTATCGGTAAAACAATTTAATTAAAATAAAATGACGCAAAAGTGTCATACTGAAACAAAGACACGGTGAAACATAACTGGGAGATCATAAGTATATGTTCATGTTTTTATTTTTAAAGGCCATAATACTGCTCTCGTAGGAGATTTTTTTTCTAAAGTGAAAAAATAAACCTACCAGTATTTCACGATATTACCTCTTGCAAAATTTGAAAATTAAAATTTTACACTCTCCTAAAGAAAAAATTGTGAATAAATTCCATATTTACATTTTAAATTACTTAAGGTGGGAGTATCAACATGCTTGCCAACCTATAACCTATTTCGCGTAGATTTATTTATGTTTTCTAGCTTTTATACAAAATTTAAAGAAAGTCAGTATCGACTTGATATTCTATCGGTAATAATTGACATATTTAATAAATATCAAGGAATTTCATAACTTATTTTAGAAGAATTGTATATCGAAAAATATCTGGTAAGATTTTTTTAACATTATTATGTCATTGTCACTCATTGTTCTTTCACTATACAATTCTCCCAAAATTAGCAATGAAATAAATTGATATTTTTGTAAGATATCAAATACTACCTAAATAATGTACCGACGATGTTGATTTTCTTTAAATGTTAGTTATTAAAATAATAAACTCAAAAAATCAACGCGAAATAGGTTATAGGTTGGCAATAAATTGAATGACATTGAAAATTCAACCTTAAAATACAGATACATTAGGGTTTAATATTAATTTATCAATAAAATAAAAATTACCTGGTATGATTAAATTGTCCTTGCTTTGAGTACCATAAAATGAAAATTGGTACATATATACTGGCGAAAATTTGTATTGTAGGGCTGCATGCTTTTCACATGATTTTACCATATTACTGTCGCTTATAAACTAAAATTAAAAACACAGTTTAAAAAAATGCATTTAGACAATTTTTTTTAATTACAAAAAGTATCGACTTTAAAAAATTGTTTAAGAGAACTCCGTACACCTATAAAACGGGATTTCACGCCAAGGGTTTATTATTCGATTAAGAAAAAAATGCTGCATACAAAAGTTTTTGGAAATTAAACAAAGAATATTGCAAAGTCCCTTTCCTTGTCATATTTATGTATATACACATTTTTAAGTCATTTACTTTTTAACTTACCAACTTTATATTGACTTTGCAATAATCTGTAATCAATTCTAGACAAGTTTTATCAAAACATTTTTTCAAAAAAACGAATAGTTTTTTCATATAGTGAAATCCTAGATTTTTGCCTAATTCTAAGACTAATTTATAAGCCATCTCACTCGCCCACTGATGCTCTCTCTCTCTAGTGCATTGTTTTTTTTGGTGTCGTTTTTAGATTTTTATGTTGATAGTGCGTGAGGTTTTGATTTTCTGTGGGGATTATTTTTTATATAAAGTGCAACTAGTGCATTGTTTTTTTTTGTGTCGTTTTTTTGCTAATCTGAACTAATAAATATGGGAAGGTACAAAAAACACGAAAAAAAAGGAAAGTTTAAAGGTCTTTCCACTAGAAGAAAAAATAGAAGGAGAGCTCAATTATTAAGGTGAGTAGTATCTTGATGTTCACATTGTCTACTGCAGCGGTTTCCAAAAGGTGGTCCGCGGAACCCTGGGGGGGGGGGGGAGGGGCGTGGAAGAGTCAAAGGGGTTCTGAGTTCCGTCCGAGAATTAACTAAAACGTTCGTAGAAAACAATCATAACATAACTGAATGCAGCATTAAGCCTAATAAATGTTAGTGCGTTAAATAGTTACTACGTTGTATTTTTTCTACAATACCTAAATGTTTTATAATACTACAAGGTACATACACTTATTATCAAAATGGGTATTCGCCAAAAAAAGTATCAAAATAATTAGGGTTCCTGTGTCAAAAAAATTGGTAACCGCTGGTCCACTGTACAGGGTGTTTCATATTTAGGTCGAAGAGAGGCCATATCTCGGAAACTACTGGGCATAGAAACTCAGGAAAAGAAAAATGATAATAAAAGTGGCCATGAGAAAATTCTGGAAATAATTTTCAAGTTCCGCATTTTGCCGCAAGAGGGCGTAATTGAAAAGTAAATTTTTAAATTTTACAAAACTCCGAAAATTCCACATTAAGGTATATGTTTGATAACACCATTTTAAAGCTTGGACAATTATGCATCATTTTGGTCTTAAGGTCATTGGCGTACCGACTTTAATAAGAGTGGGGGAAGCTGTTAAAAGTGTAATCATTTACATCGCTGTAACTTATAAACGACTTATCCGATTTTAGCAAATTAAAGACTGTTTAGAAGAGAAATGTATGCACTTTGACCAATCGTATTTAGTTGTCCATAATAGTTCTCAAAAAAAAATGCTTGAGGGCGCAATTTGCAATAACAATACATTTTTTGATTTTCCTCCGAAAAAATAAATCATACGGTATAATTATGATACCATAATCGAAAAGTAGATGAAATTTGCTAGAAAAAATATTAAAACCGCAGCTCGATATCTCCGTTTGTTTCTGAGTTATTGCCAAAACAATAATTTTTAACACAAATTGCGCCCTCTAGCAATTTTATTAGAAACTATCTTGTACCATTAGATATGACAATTGAAGGTTCTTCCAAACAAGCTTAAATTTAGTAAAATCGGATAAGTCGTTTAGAAGTTACAGCGATTTTAATGTTTAAACTTTCAATAGCTTCTCCCACTCTTATCAAGTGAAACTGTAAACATTAAAATCGCTGTAACTTCTAAACGACTTAACCAGTTTTACTAAATTTAAGCTTGTTTGGAAGAGAAAGGTAAGTACCTTTAATTGTCGTATCCAATGTACAAGATAGTTTCTAATAAAATTGCTAGAGGGCGCAATTTGTCTTAAAAATTATTGTTTTGGCAATAACTCTGAAACGAACGGAGATATCGAGCTGCGGTGTTAATATTTTTTCTAGCAAATTTCATCTTCTTCTCGATTATGGTATCATAATTATACCGTATGATTTATTTTTTCGGAGGAAAATCAAAAAATGTATTGTTATTGCAAATTGCGCCCTCTATAATTTTTTTTTGAGAACTATTATGGACAACTATATACGATTGGTCAAAGTGCATATATTTCTCTTCCAAACGGTCTTTAGTTTGCTAAAATCGGATAAGTCGTTTATAAGTTACAGCGATTTAAATGATTACACTTTCAACAGCTTCCCCCACTCTTATTAAAGTCGGTACGCCAATGAGCATAAGACCAAAATGATGCATAATTGTCCAAGCTTTAAACTGGTGTTATCAAACATATACCTTAATGTGGAATTTTCGGAGTTACGTAAAATTTTAAAATTTACTTTTCTTTTGCGGCAAAATGCGGAACTTAAAAGTTATTTCCAGAATTTTCTCATGGCCACTTTTATTATCATTTTTCTTTTCCTGAGTTTCTATGCCCAGTAGTTTCCGAGATATGGCCGCTCTTCGACCTTAATGAAACACCCTGTATATAACTTAATTGGTACCTATACGTATTAATTTCTTATTTTGAATAAACATATATTTACAAAAATATGAAATTATAATAATTTTTAGAATACAAAACAAGGAGAATACTGAAATTAAGCTTGACAATGAGAACAGGGCTACCTCAAGAAGGTAAATATTTAAATTGAATTAACTTTATATTAAAATCCTATATTTGTTTGCTAAAAATGGAAAAAGTTCAGGTTCAATTTTTTACAGTTTCCTTTTGAATATGTATGAATTATTGTCCTATTTAGGGGTAAAACCAACCCCAATTACTTGTTTAAAAATACATCAAAAGAAATACGATCCGTTATTTAGTTTTGCACTTTGGTAACCTAGTAGAACAAAAATATTCTTGATATTTACCATGGAGTGAAAGCCAAAAATGCATTAATATATATGAATATGGCTCAAAATTTTAAGTTGTATCCAGATAACCGGAAATTTCACACCATGGACTATTTTTAAAAAGAATCTCTACTATATATATATATATATATATATATATTATAGCGCCTAAATTTCCCAAAAATGAATATTTTTTGTTATTTAGATACTTTTAATGAGTGGTCATGATCGCTATACAGGCTGTATTGATAATATTGATAAACGTTCAATTATTGATAAGTATAAATTACATTACAGAACATCAACTGATTCTCCCACTATGATTATTGAACAAGATTTTCAGAGCAGCGGCGATTGGTAATACTTTTATTTTCTGTTATGTATATGTCGTAGGCTGATAGTGAAATCCGTCATTTCATGAAAAGCCTAGGCATATCATGCTGCACGCTAAAAGGTATATTTGCAACTGGTTTGTTCGTTGTTACCCAGAGCATTTTTTTCAATTTTTTTTTAATTTAATTTAAATTTTATTTTTATAAAATAATATTAGTTGAAAAAATTGAAAAAAATGCTCTGGGGAACAACGAACAAACCAGTTGCAATATACCTTTTAGCCACGCTTCATGATATGACTAGGCGTTTCATGAAATGACGGATTTCACTATCAGCCTACGACATATACATTACTGTGTAATACATTTATTTTAGTAATCAGAATCAGGAGTTTATAGGAGGGATTCCTGTGGGAAAAAGAATGTTTGACGTTCATCATCTGTTTTCTCAAATATTTGGCAATAAACATCCACCATTCGATTGTTCCATTGCAGATATGGAGGTAACAGATGAAAAAAGAAAGGGATTTTTTAGTGCCTTTATTTTAAAATGTAAAATGTGTGGATTAGAACAGGAATTAACAACCAAAAAGAGCAATGACAAGTCTAACTTGCCAATTAATTCTGCCATAACACTCGGTGCTGTGTCTTCAGGAATTGGATATGCGCAACTATCAGAACTTAGTGGGGCAATAAATATGCCTATAATGACGGACAAACCTTATTCCAAATGTCACGAAGAAGTTTTCTCTTTTATATGCGATACGGCCTGGAAGTCCATGGAAGAGGCAGCTGAAGAAGAAGCTGAGCTAGCAGTAATTGAAGGCAATGTAGATAAGAATGGAATACCTTGTATTACTGTTGTGACTGACGGTGCTTGGTGTAAGCGATCCTATAATGTAAATTATGATGCTTTGTCCGGTGTAGTAAGTTAGCTGATATTTGTTTAATGAAAAAATAATATGATTAAACTATTTTTAGGGTTGTATTACAGGATTTCGTTCAGGAAAAGTTCTACACCTAGGAATTCGAAACAAGTTTTGTACTGTTTGTGCTAGAGGAAAAAGTAAAGATTCAGTAATTCCTACACATAAATGTTTTAAAAATTGGTCTTCCACTTCCACGGCAATGGAAAGCGATATAATTCTGGAGGGTTTTAAGACTAGCATATCGACCCATAATTTAAAATACACTAAAATGATTGAAGATGGTGACAGTAGTGTGTATAAAAAACTCTGTCTACATAAACCTTATGGAAATGATCTAGTACAAAAGATCGAATGCAAAAATCATTTATTGAGAAATTTTTCGACTAAGCTGAGAGAATTATGTGGTAAGTTTTTGAAGGGAATTATTTTCTTTTTAATATAGAATTTTGTCATTATTTAAACTGAAACGAGATGAGCGTCCTAACTTTAAAAAATAGGTAGAGTTTAGGCGAATTTAGTACAAATAAATCAATTTCTTTGTGGTAAAAAATAGTGGACCTTTATGAGGTATTTCTTAAGGCTATTTGTAATTAAGAAATATCTGTCTAGTGTTGTAGTGTTGAAATCATTTCAAAGAGATAAGAAATTTAAAAAAAAATAGCTTCTTAAACAAGCAGTGCCGATGACACAACGAAAAAGTTCTTAATGTGTTGTCAGTGCCAATGTTTGTTATAGAAGTTTATTTTTTGTGTGTTACTTGTTTGGTTAATGAAAATGATTCCATAACTAGACAAGTATCTTTATTTAAAAAATAGCTTTTAGAAAGCTCTAATGAAGGTAGAAACGAAGTTAACGAAGGCAATTTCTTTGGCAGAAAAAAATGGTTGTATTTATCCTAAAACATTTAATCTCTATGTGCTCTTTACATGAACTGAAATATTTTTTTTTATAGGTCGGAAAAGAAGCAATTCTAAAAATTTGCCAGTGCCTCCTTTGAAACTAGTTGCAGCCAATGCACATAGAATAAGAATTGCCATCAGCAAAGCTGTTAAGTACAGAATCGGTGAAGCAGGTTCTTTGGTAGATAAATGCAACAGAGTTTCTGAGGATATTAAAAACTCCCCTTCTCACGTGTTCGGTGAACATGCAATATGCCACGAGCTAAAATATTTTAGAAGTACCAAAAAAGAACAAGAAAAAAATTATGTTGCTGAAATGCGGGAATGCGGTCTATTTCAAGATATTGAAGTTTGCATTCAACGCCTGCTAAATAATACGAATGAATAGCTTAATTTTAAACATGGATAATAATCTAGCAGAGCATTACAATTCGCTTGTATGCAAATTTGTAGGTGGCAAAAAAATTAATTATTCATTAAAAGGTTCATATGCTACTAGATGTAATGCCGCAGCCGTATCATTTAACGGGTCTGAAGATTATTATTCAGTATTATATAAAGCTATGACTGCAAGTAGTCCGAAACTCTTCACAAAGAAATTTCAAAATAAAAGAAACAAGAAAAGAGAGTCATTAAAAAAAAGAAGACTTTTTTCATCACAAAGACAAAAACCTATAGCTTTACCCGATAGTGATTATGGCCGCATATTTGATCAAACTGAATCCATTACTGAGACAGAGCTCGAAAATAGAAAAAAAGAATTTCTGGATGAGTTAAAAAAATCAGATGACGAAATAATGGTGATAGAACAAGAGACTAGGGGCCAATCAAATAGTCCACGATGGATCCAAGAAAGATCCGTACGAATTACTGCTTCCAGTTTCGGAAAAATCTGTATGCTTCGTCAGACGACCCCGTGTACTAATACTGTTATAAGTATTCCAACTTTTTTGGCAATGCAAGTACTAGATATGGTAAAGATTCTGAAGTTATCGCCATAAAACAGTTAGAAGAATTTTTAGCAGTAAAAATTGACCAATGCGGCATATTTATTGATCGGGAAAACTGTTTTCTTGGTGCTAGTCCTGATGGCATAATATATGGTACCGATCTTGTTAAAATAAAATGTCCAACTTCAATTAAAGACATTACAGTAGAGGAAGGCATAACAACTGGCAAAATAAAATATGCCAGATTAGTGAATGGTAAAATAGTTTTGAAAAGAAATCATGACTATTATTTTCAAATTCAGGGACAGCTGTCCATTACAGGGAAAAATAAATGCTTTTTTACTATTTGGACTAGAAAAAACTTTTTAGTTGAAGAGGTGACTTGCTAAAATTTACATAGGTATTAAAAATTACTAATTTTTATATCCTTTCTTAGATCATCCTGGATGCAGAATTCTGGAAAATCCAAATGCTACCTAAATTAAAAGGGTTTTACCTGCAATGCTTGCTTCCGGAATTAGTTGACCCACAACACCCCAAAGGCCTTCCAATTAGAAATCCGAAAAGACATTATTAGTCCATAATCGCTATTATTTAAATTATTTCATTATTTTTAAATTATCTTTTACAGTTGTTCCATTTAATTTATATTTATTTAGCTCTAAGGGTAAAAATAATTAAGGTTATAACTTCACCATACCTACAATTACCCGATTAAATATTTTCAATTTTTTTTATGTGCAGTCAAAAATGCAGGTTTGGTCAATTAGCATCGGTTGAACCGTAAAACATACATAGACAAACCAAAATGCCCATCGATTTGAGTATCTCCTTCTTTTTAGAAGTTATTTTTAGTTTGTTAATTTGTTACTTATTATTCCAATGGCCCAAAGAACTACTTTAGAATTAATGATTATAATCATGGAAAACTTCTAATTTAGGCATAATAATTAAAATATGATGTTTCAAAGAATAAATCTAAATAGTGAAACAAAATCGGCAGATTTCCATTGAGATAAATAAACAAAGTAAGGAGTTATCATTTTATTTTGATAGGTGTTTACAAAAGTTCTCCTTAATTTTTTTAAAATTATTTCTTACCTAATCAAAATTTATGCTATATCCATCAAAAATGCTTATACCAATGCTGAGGCTTACGATATGCTTTCCGTATATTTCGAATGTTTTTAAAGTGCTTTATGGAAACCTGCCGATTTTGTTTCACGGCCATCTAGATTTATTTTAAAAAAATCATAATATTAGAATAATATGCCTAAATTAGAAATTTTTCCTAATTATGTTATTAATTCTAAAGTAGTTCTTTAGGCCATTGGAATATTGAGTAACAAAACTACACATTACATAATCATAAAGTTTAAAAATATTTTTTGGCGTCGAATGCTTTATAAAAACAATAATTTCTTCGATTTAAAGTATTCAAAATTATTGTTTTGACAATAACTCTAAAACAAACAAAGGTTTCGAACTGCGGTCTACACATTTTTTTCTTACAACCAAACCATTTAATCTTCTTTCCGATTGTGAAGTCATAGTTATACCGTATGATTTGATTTATTGGGATAAAATTTTAAAAAAACCGTTATTATTACAAATTGCGCCGTTTAGCAATTTTATTAGAAACTATTATGTACCAGTACGACAATTAAAAGTACTTAGCTTTCTTTTCCAACCAAGCTTAAATTTGGTAAAATCGGATAATTCGTTTAGAGTTACAGCGATTTAAATAATGACACTTTCAAAAGCTTCCCCCACTCTTATCAAGGTCGGTACGCCAATGAGGCTTAAACCAAAATGATGAAGAATTGTTTAAGCTTTTTAATGATGTAACCAGAGGTATACCTTAATATGCGAATTTTTTGAGAAATTTAGAATTTAAAAAATTAATTTTTAATTGTGCCCCCTTGAGGCGAAATGCTGAACTTAAAAATAATTTCCACAAATTTCTCATGGCCACTTTAATAATAAATTTTTGTTTGCCAAGTTTCTATGTTTAGTAGTTTCCGAGATATGGCCGGTGGCCACCCTTAATGAAACACATTGTATAATCTAAATACAAATAAATATATTTATTATTATTATTATTACTAATTTTATAAATTATTGTTGGTCGCGTTATTATCTACGCCACTGGCTTCCGTAAACTGCTAAACAGCCTGAAAACTGTAAATGCGGGTAGCTACGGAATTCTCTTAAAGCAGGATTAAAAGATAATCCGAATTAAGGCAGTGGCGGCTCGTGGGGTAGAGCCACCGTGCCATGGCACTACCTGCCCTCCTGTCCAGCGTCCTGCCCTTTACAAATTACCAAAACCTATTAAAATTAATATTCTTGTTTTTAAAGCAATTAGCAAAATAATTTAAAAATGGAACACAATCGGGTGCAAATTTCCATCTATTAAGAAAGCGATTATGCGTAAAACGGTAACGTAGCTTTCGCGCCAAGCGACGAGGCACAGCGGAGGCCCGAAAATCGCCATAACACATCAATAAAAAACATTGGAAAATGACCTTGAATGCAAGCAGGAAAAATCTCGCGTGGCCAGGCCCCTTGACTCCGTTTGACCGTTTGACGTTAGAGGTTTTAAACAGTTCTCCGCGTCGCGTCGCGATTTGTTTGTAAACTAAATAATTTTTGTTCGGCCGGCTGATTTAATGTATGTTAACGAACTTTTTATTTTAGAAATACATAATGAATACTATTAGATTTTTAAAGGAAACTCCAGTTTCTACCATTTCTTTAGAACAGAAATTGGAAAATAAGGAATTAGGACGACCGTTAAATATAGAAAAAACTCAGGGCGGACAGAAAGTGCGTTTGCGTAAATTTAATAGAAATATTTATGGAAAAATACTTGGGTGTGCGGTTGTGGTGAATCTAATAGACTATTTTGTTTTATGTGTGTTTTATTTGGTGGGGAGCAAACTTGGTCCCAAAAAGGTACAGATGATTTGGTCCATATCTGGGAAAAAATGAAGACACATGAAAAATCGAAGGTACATTTAAACAAATGGCAAACAAAAAAGGGCGTGCAACCAAAAATTTTTTGCCTGCGGCGCTAAGGGTTTACCTGGCCCTACTTCACTAAAATGGCACGAGCCGCCACTGGATTAAGGACGGGTGGTGCATAATGATGAAAATATTTCAGAGTTAAAGTTGTATATCCAGTTAATTATCGATTGAAATCTTTGTGTAAACCGGCATATAGTTTTAATTTTGACAAAACATTTTCTTCCAATATCATTTAAGTCACAGTTAGTGCCGTTTCACACAGGACCGATGTTCGGTGCTGATGATCGGTCCGGCCCATTGTTTAAACCATGTCTTTCACATATGAGCGTATCATCGGTCGACCGTTACAATGTTAAATATGGGCCCGACCGATAATCAGCACTGATCATCGGTCCTTGGTAAAACGGCACTTATGGCTGAGGTAGTTGATTATTGTTTTAAATCTTGTGCAACCCAATACAAATGTTTAGTTGTTGTAGTAATTAAAAAACCTACCTCGAAATATCGTGCTAAATTATCTGTAAAAAGACCACCTTTACCAACATATTGGTCGTGGATTATTTGTCCAATTTCTTGGGATGAAACATTTTCCTTTAACTTCATATTACTTGGTACCAAAAGTTGTGGATTTGAGTCAAATAATTTTGCTTGTTCTAAAGCTCCAGAGGTATCTAAAAGTAGTAGTTTATTGATTTGGAGTCCAAAGAAGTCAGAGATATAAAGCAAACAAACCAATCTCCAATTCATAATTAGTACCATTGTAGGTAGTCAATTATTACAAACAATTTTTTTGAAATCATGCTGTTAAATTTAACTACCGCATGCATAATAATTGACCTAACAAAAACAATATATATAACTTACTTATAAATAGATTTGAGAAAGGATTTTTATAGCAATATAATACAGATAATTATTCCTTACTTTAGTCATTTATCCCTAAGTATTGTGAATAGCGGGGAATTCCACAGGTCTGTTTGGTCATTTAGTAGGTTTATGGTAGGGTTTTTATTGTATGTAAATTTCAATTGATTCTACGATATTAGGTTTCTTACTTTTTGGGACATTATACAAAATTTTTAAATTATTAATATCTGGGAAACGATGACCTGTCTCCAAACAATGTTTTGCGAAATTAGAGTTTTCTTTATTTAACAAATAAGATGCCTTATGTTCAATAAATCTAATATTAAAATTTCTTACTGTTTGACCTATACAGTGTGACCAGTAGTCCGCATCATATGGGATTTTTTTTTATTATTAGCTTTATTCGAAATTTGACTTTGGCATCAAGTTCTGCTTCGATCGAGATGAGAATTTAGCAAAACAATAGTAGTCACGTGATTCGCATGATCTATCAAATTTTAATTTTTTCCAAAAAATAATTCAAAAGTGGGGTTATTTCTGAAAATATCAAAAAAGTTATTGGAAAAGGTTTTTTAAATGCAGTTTCTAGCTCACATGCAAAATTTCAGCTGCATAAGATAATTTTGACTTTTTTCCCATATTGTGTCGTTGTAAACGTGTTTTTGGTGCATCATTGTAATTAATTTTTTTGGAAACTTCACTTAAATAATAAAAGACTATTTTTACTTCTGTTATGACATAGGTTAATGAGAAATTTTAATAAAGAGGTTTTAAATTAAATCGTTGAAAATAGATAAACTTTACGTTAAGTTAAATTAAAATTTATTTTCCACTTAATGAACACTTTACTGATGACACTGTGTTCTTTTTTGTCTTAATATTAAGGTGTATTACTTCCAGACACAAACTACGTTTGCAAAAATACTTATTTTATAAAGTTACCTTATACAGGGTCAAAGACAAATAATCTTTGCATCACATGCGACCTAATTTTAATAGCCCCATTTTGATTTGTAGAGATTAAGGTTGAATTCTCAACGTCATTCAATCTATTGCTAACCTATAACCTATTTTGCGTTGATTTTTTGAGTTTATTATTTTAATAACTAACATTTAAAGAAAATCAATATCGTCGGTACATTATTTAGATAGTATCTGATATATTACAAAAATATAAATTTATTTCATTGCTAGTTTTGGGAGAATTGTATAGTGAAAGAACAATGAGTGACAATGACATAATAATGTTAAAAAAATCTTACCCGAAATTTTTGGCTATACAATTCTCCTAAAATAAGTTATGAAATTCCTTGATATTTATTAAATATGTCAATTATTACCTAGAGAATATCAAGTAGATACTGATTTTCTTTAAATTTTCTATAAAAGCTAGAAAACATAAATAAATCTACGAATACGAACAAATAACCCCACTTTTGTATAATTTTTTGGAAAAAATTAAAATTTGACAGATAATGCGAATCACGTGACTACTATTTTTTTAATGCAAAAAAGTGTTGTCTGTTTCTTTCCGCCAAACTCATCCCCAGACGCGTTTCGCCGTTTACGGCTCATCAGTGAGGCTCAGTTTGGCAGAAGGAAACAGGGCTCGAAGACAAATCACTTGTCAGGATCGATTATTGACGGGATATATAGAACCCGGTGCGACATCTTGCGTCCCAGTACGGTACCTTAGAAAAGGTCAGTCGTAAAGGGGTTATTCTGTAAAAACAGAAAATTTTGCAAGTGCGCTCTCAAAACCGGTACAAGTACTATTATTTTGCTTAATTTTCATCTCGATCGGAGCAGAACTTGATGCCAAAGTCAAGTTTCGAATAAAGTTATTAATAAAATAAAAATCTCATGTGATGCGGACTTTACTGGTCACATTGTATTTCCTTTTCCATTGTGAATTTAATTTTGTTATGTAAATTGTTTAATTTTTTTTTTTTTAAATAATATTTACTTATACTATTGGATAGTATGTATGTATGGTACCCGCTGTTTTGTTTCGATACCCGCTGGTTTAAAATGAAGGTTTACCAAAATTGAAACTTTAAATTCATTTTTTTATCTTTAAAACATTCGGAATACTTTTAATAATAATTCTAATTTTCCATGACCGCATTATTTAGCTTTGAAATGTGCCCACAATATAATCTTTTTCCGTATCCTGATTTTCGCAGTTAAATGTGTAAGACAAGGTACAGTTAGTTATATAAAAAATTTATATTTACCATTTCCTTGACTAATAAACTCCAAAGAGTTATATCCAATAATGGTTGGTACTCGATTAATATCACCAACTTCTAGGGTTTCGTAAAATGGCGCCGTCAAAAATGAGAGATCAGAATGAACTTCAAGAACTTCAGCTATCTAAGATAAAGTGAAAAAAGTTATACCGTGCGAGCAAAAATTACTTGCATCAAAGAGGGCTTGGATTCAAAAACGTAGGGCTTGGTTTAGATCACAATGATATGGGGACGATATATCTAACCAAATCTAGGTTAAAATTTTGTCAAATTCATATTATGACATGATATGCCAAACTAATGGGTAATAAAATAAGTAGACAAATACAAATTTATTTTTGTTGTTTACTAAATTAACAAAGTAAGAATATACAGAAAGAAAAAAGGAAAATAATTACATAAATTGCTGAAATTGGCCACCGCCATGCTCCAAGCATAAATTCACACATCTCTTCATATTGCACATTCTTGGATAATCCTTTCTTGTAATTGTTCTAAATTTGCAACTGGTGATTTAAAAATAGTGTTCTTCTGTTCTTACAGATGGGCTTCCTGCTCCTTTTTTGTGTTGTATAGAACCTGTTTCCCTAAACACAGCCACGGTTCTTTTCAGGCAATGATAAAAATTCCTAGCCATAAAAGCAACGTTAGGAAAATGTTCGTAAAAATCGTCCATGCACAAACCCGGATTATATTACCACTCACCATTTACTCTAACCCCGTTTCGAAAATACGCTTCAACCATGAATGTTTTGTGCTGTTCCGTAAAGCCCATTGTGTGAATTGTTCAAGAAATTGGAAAAATTAGCGTTTGTTAATTCAGGTAGTTACTGACACCCAACAGGTATTAAGCTCTACGGCTAAGCATTACGTCCTTAGATGCAAGGCCTTCTTTGATGCAAATAATTTTTGTTCGCACGGTATTATGTTATTTCTAATGAAAAACTATTGATTTTTTCTAAAGGTTTTTAACAAATTTACTCAGTAGTAGTTAAGGTCAAGTTATAATAACCAGGCTTCGTGACAACGCAAAAATTTAATTTCGTATTCATCACGTTTCCGTATTAATACATGATCCATTCTCAAATTGACTCTTGGACAACATAATAAAATAGTTAACTAAAATAGGTAAGGTCTGGTCAATGACCGCTGACCGTTACGTCATATTCTCCATATTTGCAGTACGTCGTAACTTAATTCAGTCAGTTTGACTTACTGGTGGTAAAGGTTATGATTTTTCTTAGGCTTGATCTACATAAAGATGGATGCATGTGAACAAGTAAAATATAAGTTCGTACAATACGTTTTCTCAAATTTATAAATATATTTTTTATGCTGTAAATGAAGTCAGAAATAAGTAGTTTATTTAGGGTAAAAGGTGGGATGAAACATTTTGTTTTTGAAATAAAATTTTTAATTAATTTAAATTTACTGAAAAATGAATAAAACTCATTTCTAAAATTTAAAATTGAATCATATATTTTTTTGTCTAGTGCATGTCTAGGGCATAAGTTTAAAATAGCATAAATTTTGTTTTAAATATTTTCATCTTTCGCTGCGGGCTGAAAAAGCAAGCAATACGTCTGGGCGGAGACTTTAAAAAAGAAAAAACAAAAATTTCTCCTAATTTTTTTTAAAGACGCGCATGAGCGCTTTCCGCCTATTCTCATTCATTCCATTATTATTATAATTTTTTATGACAAAAAAACTACCTAATTTGAAATAAAATCTTTATAATACGTATATAATATATACAGGAGAGCGCACATGTGCGTCCGCCGCCACCAGAGAAGAGGGGCTTGGACACACAAGTGCGCTTCCCGCACTTAAAGTGTTAATAAAATCATAAAGAAGAAAATATAATAAAAAATTACATCACAACAAAATACAGTTTTTTAATAACTAAAACAAATGATCTCCGCAATAATCATCATCGTCAGATTCGTCGATATTAATAATAAGAGGCAGAGTATCTGAAGCATCAATAAATCTTTCCCGTTTCCACACATCATTTATAATTTTATTAGTGTGTGTTACATAATTTTTCCATTTTTCCACTGTTGTATTTTCTATGGCTTCATTCCACAGACCCAAACCTACGTCATTTGTTACAGGATGCATAAAACTTATTTTTGCATCATAATAACGCTTACATTCCGACCAAACCATTTCAATAGGATTTAAGTGGCAATGATATTATGAAGAAAGTCTTAAAACTGGATTTCCATGTTGCAATGCTAGTTCGTCCAACCTATTAAAATAAAATAAGATTCCAGGTTAGTTGTAACGTGTGGGTGGGATATGCTGCTTCACTATTATCCAGATCTGATCCTTCATTGCAAATGGTGAAACCGGAATTTGTCTTTGTTCTAACCATGCAATAAAAAATCATTTTTTTGACCAACTTGTACTCGAAATTTTTTCAATTAGTCCGGAATGATAGGTGGCTTTATCCATGACAATAAGCGACGGTTCCTCGAAGTTTGGTAACAATTTTTCTTCAAACCATTTCTCAAAATATTCACTATTCATCGAATCATGATAATAACCAGATTTCAGGCCAGACTTGAATATTAAACTTTCATTATTCACAAATCTATTTTCTGAATCAGCATGTAGTATAATATATGTACACCCTCTGACGATTTTTTTAAACTATATAAACTTATAAAGAGTATCATCTTGCCAACTTCGCCTAAAAGCCCCTTTATAGTATATCCATGTTTCATCCAGAAAAACAGGTTTTAAGAAAAATTAAGAGTTGCTATTATTCTTAAGGTGGGAGTATTAACATGCTTGCCAACCTATAACCTATTTCGCGTAGATTTATTTATGTTTTCTAGCTTCTATACAAAATTTAAAGAAAATCAGTATCGACTTGATATTCTATAGGTAATAATTGATATATTTAATAAATATCAAGGAATTTCATAACTTCTTTTAGGAGAATTGTATAGCGAAAAATATCAGGTAAGATTTTTTTTAACATTATTATGTCATTGTCACTCATTGTTCTTTCACTATACAATTCTCCCAAAATAAGCAATAAAATAAATTGATATTTTTGTAATATATCAGATACTACTTAAATGATGTACCGACGATATTGATTTTCTTTAAATGCTAGTTATTAAAATAATAAACTTAAAAAATCAACTCGAAATAGGTTATAGGTTGGCAACAGATTGAATGACGTTGAGAATTCAACCTTAAATTCTATTAAAAATTCTACTCTTTTTTGGGCTATATGGGGTTGCTTTTTTAAAAATCGCCTGTTTGATACAGTATACATTTACCCCATTTGAATTAAAAAAATTTAAACAATCCGCTAATGAACCAGTGGATATTTCAACACCATCAATGATTTTAAGGTTTAGTTGTATTAGGCGAATAGTAACCTGTTCACTTGCTCTATACCCCTCATAAGTACGCTCCCTTATGGTGTGTTCATGAATTTCGTGAAGTTGTCGACCACATCATGACAAAATAACTACATTATTGCGATTCTTAAAATCTCGCAGCATCTTCTATCTCCTTAACCTGAATTCGTTGAATTGTTGAACACAAAACTTCCAAAGCATCAGAAACTCTCTCAAATAGATAGGTATTTATAAAAACATTGCCATATATTTTTAATCTTTATTATTTATGTTTATCACAATTCCTGCTTTATTATATCTACTTACCTTGTAAACTGCATTAAAGGGTAAAATACTCTTTCCGGCATCACTTTCTCTTTGAAAAGAATTAAATAATTTTAAAATTAATGCTTGTTCTTTTTCACAATACCTACCGTGATATTTTTGAAATAATGATGATTAAAAATGTCACTGTCAAAAATGACAATAAAAGTTATTTGACTGGTAAAATTATACGACCTTTATTATTAACGCAAATTTACTATCTTACCTAGTTCACGAATGTTTGAAAGATAATCACCAGTCGTGACGTAACGGTTAGCAATCATTAAACAGACTTTACTGCTATAACCTATTTTACTAAAAACATATTTAAGAACAATCATTAATTAATTATTGTACCTGTCCATTTGTTAGGTTTTTAATGACATCCACTGAAGCTTCCTGCAAAACGTCTCTTATCTGTTCTGATCTACTTGAGTTTGTTATTGAAGAATCGATTTGACTAGCAAGATTAACGGCAAATGTTCTTGCTTGTGTCTGTTGTATGCCATTGACGGCGCTGCCACTTTCCATTATTGCACCCTTAAACAAGCCTGTAAAAATATATTATACAGGGTGATTCAAAAGTACTTTGACAAACTTTGGGAGGTAATTGCTGGCAATATTTTAACATGAAAAGTTCCTATAAACAGTGGTCCTTGGCGACTTCGTTACGGAGATACAGGGTGTTAAAATGTTAAAAGAAATAGTAATAATTTTTAAATAACTCCTTAACGAGTTATTTTTTTTTTATGAAATTTTGTGAATTAATTAAGCATTTAAGGACACTTATTTTTAAAGTACAACACGTTCGTAAATTTAACCAGTGGCGTCGGTACAAATGTTACTATCATATTTTTTGTGAAAACTATGCTACACCACTGACTTATTTTATTTTAACTTTTTTCTTATAAATCCCCCCTTTATTTACAACAAAAAAGATCACGTGTGTTTTTTTGATACGATACGCGTAAATGATTATTTTATTTGAATATACACAAATATGAAAAAATGTGTTTTAAACTGATCAACAACTCAATTAAAGTATTTTAACCACCGGCGTAGCTCGGGGGGGGGGGCATCGGGGCATTTGCCCCCCCCCCCAAGAGCTATGAAAAAAGGTAATTATCAACAATATTTCAAAAACAATATTTAAATTTAATTTTTTTGCCCTTTTAAATTTAACGTAGGTAGGCTTACTTTGAGAAACAACGCGTCTGTTTTGGTCATCACATCCCCGTCGTCTTGTTTTATGTGACATTCGCGGATCTGGTGTCTGGTGGTGTAAATTTCCTTTTCTCTCTTTTATTTACGTAAATAAGACAAAGTAAGATATAAACATCGTAGGAAAACCTAGGTAATTACGTTTGGTTGTGGTTTGTTTGTAGGACTTCTAGATTATTTCAGTTGCGGATTGTACTTAGGCGATTACGTAACAATTATAGATAATAGAAAAATTTAGCAAAATTTGGGCGTGGTCCAAAATATTTTTCGCCTGCGGCGCTTTCGCCTACGGCGGGCTTTACGCCTCTATGCAACTATATTCCCCCCCCCCCCCCCCAAGACAATATCCTAGCTACGCCACTGATTTTAACGAATACCTACATACATACTTACTAATAAACAAATATGTATATGCCTAAGGAAGGTATCTGAGGATGCCCATTTTCTAAGTATAACACGTTTTCAGTGGCATACACATTTATTTATTAGTATGTTATTTTTTAATATTTTGTGTTTTGACAAGGCGGCTTTGAAAATGCTTTTTTAATATATTGTATTTTGACAAGACGGCTTTGAAAATACATTTTTTGTTGATAAATTAAAACATATTATTATTCGACAGTTAGTTACCATTGAAAATAACAAAACTGAAGAAATAAAACTTAATGGTAACTAATTGTCAAATATGTTTAAGTTTGTCGACAAATGCATTTTCAAAGCCGCCTTATCAAAATACAAAATATTAAAAAATAACATACTAATAAATAAATATGTATGCCACTGAAAACGTGTTATACTTAGAAAATAGGCATCCTCTGATACCTTCCTTAGGCATACACATATTTGTTTATTAGTAAGTATGTATGTAGGTATTCGTTAAAATACTTTAATAAATATTTGAGTGGTTGATTAGTTTAAAACTAAAACACATTTTTTAATATTAGTGTATAGTCAAATAAAATAATCATTTACCCTTAAACCCTCCCTCGTATCAAAAAAACATACGTGATCTTTTTTGTTGTAAATGAAGAAGAAAGTTAAAATAAAATAAGTCAGTGGCGTAGCATAGTTTTCACAAAAAATATGGTAGTAACATTTTGTATCGACGCCACTGGTTAAATTTACGAACGTGTTGTACTTTGAAAATAAGTGTCCTTAGATGCTTATTTAATTCACTAAATTTCATAAAAAAAAAATAACTTGTTAAGGAGTTATTTAAAAATTATTACTATTCCTTTTAACATTTCAACACCCTGTATCTGCGTAACGAAGTCACCAAGGACCATTGTTTATAAGAACTTTTCGTCCTAAAATATTGCCGGCAATTACCTCCCGAAGTTTGTTAAAGTACTTTTGAATCACCCTGTATAGATATAAAATACAGGGTGTTTGCGGAGGAAAGGGCTATATTTTGGGAATGTGTTCAGATGGTGAAAATAAGAGAAATAAACCCATATGTTTTAATTCGATTCTCAACCATTTCTGAAATAATAGGTTAGTTTTTGTAAGTTAATTTTTATTTTAAAAGCGAATAATTGCAGGTACTGACTATACAAACTAACTTAAAGAATATTTTCAAAAACCCCTTCACCAACTTCAATACATTTTCGGCACGTTTCTTAATCACTCGGGTAGCACGTTGGATTAAGTGGGGATTGTTTTTTATAAAAGGTGCAGCATTGAAAATTTGATCGAGGAGTGCTTCTCTAGTTTTCAATCGTGTTTCATATACTAGCGATTTCATCTATCCCCGAAGGCAATAATCAAGCGGGTTTAAGTCTGGAGACCTCGGTGGCCAAACTTGCGGATCACCTTTGCCAATCCAGCGATTAGGAAAACGATAATTCGAGAAATTTCGCACACAGAGACTAAAATGAGGTAGGGCTCCGTCATGTTGGAAGTATATTCGTTGTCGAACATTCAACGGAACATCATCCAAAATGTGTATCAAATGGTCTTCCAAAAACCGTAAATATCCAGTAAGACGCCCATCCATTTTTTCAAATGGACCAAACAACTGGTCGCTTAGCATGCCACATCAGACATTAATACTGAATCGATGTTGAAAGTTTCGTTCAAATGTTATTGTAACATACGGGCTTCCATCTGCCCACTGCCCACCGATGTTCATTGTAGCAATTATTAATTCCATTGCGAGTGAACTGAGCTTTATCGCTAAATAAAATGTAGTTGTGCAGACTTCGATTTTGTTGGATCCATTCACAAAATTGTACTCTTGAGGCAGTATCACCATCTAGAAGATGTTGAACGGGTTGAACGGGTAAACCGTTTTTTCTAAGTAACTCCCATACGGCTAGATGTGATGGTATATGAAGTTCATTTGCAACCCGTCTCGTACTTATACCTGAGTTCTCTGCGACAATATCCAGAACATTTTCTTCATTTTCCACATCTAGACCCTGCACTCTTTCAGAAACAATTCTCACGCTTGGAAACATTCCAGGTTCCTGAGCACTTGCAAATACTTTTGGAAAAACTCTTCTATTAGAAACTCTTCGATTTGGAAAACGACGTCGATATTCATTAACTGCGCGCATCTTACTACCGTTACAGTAACCATACACGAATATCATGTCGGCATACTACCTGTGACTGAATGTATGGGGCATTGTAAGTATGAAAATCTTGGTTCAGGTCTATACGATCAATATGAAGCTAACTGACAACTACTATGTATGTCAAAACTATCAATCAAAATGTATAGGACGTTTAAAACTAAAGCCTCCTTCATTATTTTAATATAAAAAAATTCAGAACCGATTATTTCAGAAATGGTTGAGAATCGAACTAAAACATATGGGTTTATTTCTCTTATTTTCACCCTCTAAATACATTTCCAAAATATTGGCTTTTCTTACCCAAACACCCTGTAACTACCCATTAAGACGTGGAACTCTTTTATTAACTTAAAAATTAAAACTTTTACGCTGAAACTGTTAGCAACTCTGCTTCAAATATACGGGTATTCAAAAAACTTCACGAATTACGAATGCATCTAATAAAAATGCAATCATTTATTTATTTACGGAGTATGGTTTAACAATTTTTAAAACTAATTTAGAGGTACAAAGTAACAGTTATCTGTAAACTCTCGTTTTTTATTTGTATATTTCTGCATTCAAGGGACAATACAGTAGCAGGTATTTTTCTTAATAACTTTTTATAATATTCAAGTTTATAATTTATCCAAAGTCAGTATGATGACATTCCATACGGCGGTAAACAGTCTCAAAGAGTACCGCCGTTTGTATGCCGTATGGAATGATTGGAATGTCATCACACTGACTTTGGATAAATTATACAAGGTAACTTTTTTTTATACACTAAAAAAGATATTATCAAAAAACCAAAAATACATTTTCTACAAAAACGTTGGGTATAAAAACAAGTAAAATAAACTTTAAAATCTTAATTTACACTACCCAACTTGTGACACCTCTTTGGAAAGCTTATCAAAAATACCAAAATTAATGAGATTTAACTACAAAATTGTGAGAAAATGTTTTAAAACTGTGTTTTGCAAAATTTGAAAGGGAAAATTGGGTAAAAATTGTAAATGATCAAATAATATTATCCCAAGTTAAAATATTATTGTGGTGCTAAAACTTTAATTTATTTTTGCAATACGGTAAATACTTGTTTTTTGCTATTTTTAAATCTGATTTATTAAGGGCTCAAAATGATTTCCATTTTGTTCTGTACAGAAATAAAATCGATTTTCAAATTCTTATCTAACTTTCAAAAAAATGTCTCTTGAAATACTTCGACAACCACCAATGTGACATATTCTTTCAGAGAAGCCGGCTAAGTTTTCTCAACTAATCATTTAATGTAGTCCCATAGAATAAAGTTCATAGGGGTAACATCAGGTGATGTTGGCGGCCACTCAATTATTGTACCTCCTCTGTCAATCCACAGGTTTGGATAATTTTGGTCCAACTAATCTCTTACCACAGCAGCATAGCGAGAGAGTGCACCATCTTGCTGAAAGTGTTAAAGTTCTTCGTTCAAATTTAGACTGCCTTGTCAGTCTCTTTGTTTTTCAAGTTCATGAATAATCGAGGGCTTTACGGTTGAGTATTTGAGCATAAACTTGACCGGTTAAAGTACCTTATACGAAAAATAAAAAAAATAAACAAAGGACCTATGATATTGTCTACCAGTATTCCTGCCCGTTCATTGATTTTTAGGTGATATTGAGTGGGCCCCTCTATAAAAAGATGTGGATTATCGTCACTTCAGTAGCGATAGTTCTGTTTATTCTCTCACCTCTAAAGCAAATGTTTTATTTATAAACTCGGGTGTTACCGTAATTCTCCCTGTCTCTTCTGTTCTCTAACAACGCCTAGTTGTTACACCATTTTAATTTTGTCATGTTAAAATTTATACACTTTTATTACTTTCCTAATGGCATCTCTGGATGCGCCGATAACTATTGCTAAATGACGCATGTACACCATTGGATTTATAGAAACTTGCCAAATCTGCATATCATCATCGAAAACTCTAGATTAGTTGTCTTTTTTTATTTTCAACAAATTCAGTTTCTTGAATTTTTGAAATCAAATCTCTTATGTACACTTGACTGATATTATTGTCACGATGCCTGTAATTAAAAGTAATGGCAGTTTCTAAATAGTGCATACCCTGAGCGCCATAAAGATAACTTATTTCTATTCGTTCATCTATGCACCATTATTGAATTAAATTAAATTCGAAGAAAAATACAGATAAAAGCAAGCACGTAAAATTTTAAATGATTTAAAATTTAGAAGTTTTATTGCAGATTTTACAAAAAAGAGAAAAAAACAAGTATTTGCGTTATTGCAAAAAATAGAGAGTTTTCACACTACAATATTGTTTTAATTTAGGCTTGGGATCATGTTTCATCATTTACGTTTATTTTCTAATTTTTTTGCGAAATATTGCAAATGCCAGCTTTAGAACATTTTCTTTATATTTTATATTTAAATCTTATTATTTTGGTATCGGTTAGAAGCATTGTTGATAAACTTTCCAGAGAATTTGTTACAAGTGTGCCAATGCCATCTAAGATTTTAAAATGGATGAGGGTAGTGCTCCAGGTGTGGGTGACGGTTGTCCGCAATATACATTTTCCTTCCCCAGTGTTTTTTGTAGAAATGTTATTTTTGGTTTTTTGAAATCTTCCATAGTGTAGAGAGTATAGTCATTGTAAGTTTTCAAAAATGGTATTTGGTCTGAGGTTACACTTACTAATTTTATCATTACTTTAATATAAATGACACCGTACCTTTAAAACATCAACATAATATATGGAGATGTGATACGCACGTCTCTTAAATCTTCACATCATTTATCAGTTTCTGACCAACTTTTCGTTATAACTATATATATTTATACTGTATATCTATTTCCACAACATCGTTATGGCCGTGAGTTAGTCCATTAAAGCCGTCTAGTTAGTGCTATCCATAGATATTTACCTTTAGATAAGCAAACAATAATCACGAAAGTAGCAAATTTATGCCCTTGCACATGTAAACAAAACCACACAGGAATAGGCATGCGCACTGCAAAATTATTTAACGAATGGGAAAATAGACAGGTCCGGGCTTTAACATCTTGTTTTTGTGGCCTAGGCCTAATTAGATGTGTTTAAATTGATCATAATAAAACTACATATTAAGAACTATCACTACTTCATACGAAAATACGAAATACCCGGTATTTTACCCCCATTTGGGCGTAATAAAATCATACAGTGGTCTTTACTAGTTATTGTATCCGAGTCACTAAAAGCACAAATACAGTTCACTAAACTCCACAAAAACATATTAAACACCCACAATCCACAATAGCAAAGAAACAACAAGAAATCATATGTGTGAAGTTAGCAACGTTCATCAGCCCGTTTATTCAGCAACCACATTTTTTTGGTATTTGTCAATTTCGCCTGTAGCGTTTGTAAACGAATTTTAATTTTTTTAGTGACGCAGATTGAAATTCTACCATTTGGATTTATCGTCATTAGTAAACTACCCAAAAGGGGTAAATTACCTGCTATATATACGAATTTCCAAAAACCCGGAGGAAAATAGTTAGGTACATGATAAAAAATTCGGAAAGTAGCGTTTGTAAACGGGTTTAAATTTTGTTAGTGGCGAAGATTTAAATTCTACGTTATCGTCTTTAGTAAACTACCCCAAGGGGTAGAATTTAAATCTTCGTCACTAAAAAAGTTAAAATTCATTTTCACACGCTCCTTTTCAAAGTTTTTATCCTCTAACTTTTCTCCTTCGGTTTCTTGGAAATTCGTATATATAGCAGGTAATTTACACCCTTGGGGTAGTTTACTAAAGGTGATAAATTCAAATGGTAGAATTTTAACCCAATAACAAGAGGGTTGTGTGCACATGCCCATACCTGTAGGACAGTAAGGCGTGTGACTGGCGAGCTATGTGTACAAACGCGTTTTTTCACAAAAAAAGTTAACTGTTGTTTGCGCACGAGATATGCTGTACGAATCTAAAGGTAAATGTCAATGGTGTTACCGCATATTCAGTACTTACTCTAGGGTAGAGTCCCCTAGTACCGGACACCGTATATAATCAATAATATTAAAGAAAAAAAAACACTCTGTTACTCGTAAACTTATACAATTTTAAGTATGTACTACATTTTTTTAAATATTTAAGGCATTTTTAAATAAAAAAATAAAATAAAAAAACTGTTACATTTCGATGATTCGAAAAATGGTCACCCAGTACCTACCGGACGCAAAGAAAAACTAAACAGAATTCTTTTTAACCATAAAAAAAACCTAAAAAGGATTTTAACGTATTAAACACAATAGTCGCATTTAAAAAAAGTAATATTTTCCTGTATCATACAGGCTACACACGCCTACCCCCTGCATACAGTACACTGCACCCAGTCTTCATCACAGGACTCGCCACACATGATGCATTCCGTTTTATTTGTTTTTTGGGGAGTAACAGTCTTATTATCGCTTATATTTAACATGCACACACACTCACCCCCACATACAAATAAACACATAAAACCTTATTTTTCCCAAGAAAAACTTTATTTACAATTTTAATTTATTGGCCGATACTGGGAAACTCATTAGTGTCCGATTTTAGGCAACGGACAGTTTGAAATGAACAAAATATTGATTACGAACACTTTAACCAATGCATGTAAAATTGTACATATTATAATAGCTTAACAAAAAGGGTAACAAAAAATTCGTTATGCTTACCCAAAATCGCTACACAAAGGCTTAATAGTTAAAGAATAAAAAAAGAACAACACCATAAATTAATCTTTTCTTTGATAACTTCTGTTAAACTGACCATAGATTAAAAAGCTTCGGAGAGGTATAACATTAGTAACAGACGCGACTAGAACTCTATACATGTTTGGGCGCCACCTATCGGCAAAGTGAAGAAACTGACTATGTCCGGTATTGAGAGATTTCCGGTACTAGGGAACTCTCCTCTAATATACGGTAAGAAATAAACCTAGGTCTCAGACGAACCTTTAGACATAGGACTGATAATATGATAACCAACTGATGCAGATCCAGCACTTTCACCAAAAATGGTAACGTCCTGAGGGTTTCCTCCAAAGAAGGCGATATTTTCATTGACCCATCTCAACGCGAAGTTTTGATCCTTTAATCCAGCATTTCCAAGAATAACCTCATCTTCCGTTGAGAGGAATCCAAAAACACCTAAACATCGTATTAAATGTATATAACTTAATAAGAATTCTGCTTGCAAAAAAATAATAACGTTGCCTATTTTAAATTTTCTTTATTATTTTATTAAAAAAATAGTATATAGAAAGTATTTCTTTCCTTACATATTTAGGCTAACCGAAAACCATTTTTCTTTGTGCCATGTAAAAAGATAAAATGGGAAATTATACGTATAATAATTATCAAGGGCTATGGTTTAAAAGTCAAGAAAAAATCTTAAAAAAATTGTTTGGGTTGTAACAGTATTTTACGTTACAAGGCCGGTAGGTGACTTATTACAGTACGAGTGGTTTACGGACGAGGCGACGTAGGAGCTGAGTCTGGAATATAAACGAGTGCTGTAATAACACCTAACGGACGTGTATCGTATGATATTTTATTTCATTTTGTCATTATAATAAAGATTTAATAAAAATGTTTATTACAACTTTTAAAATATTATTGGCAATATTAATTGGTATCACTGAATATAGTTTAAATAAAATAAAAATTACTAACTTTAGTTAAGCAAACTATTTAAAAAATTGAAAAAGAGAGCCTATTCTGTAGTTGCATAACATTTTTCATTTACTAAAGTTGGTAGAAAAAAGTATATTATTTATAGTAAGACATGCTGCCAAAATAGCGATTTTCCAATAAATTCTAGTCGGGGAGTGGAACGCATTTTTATAGTCGGCCATGATTGCCTTAATTTTGTTTTGAATTATGACAGTTACTGTTATTATAAGTTTTAAAAACTTATATAGGTATTATTATATTCCAAGTTTAATTTAGTTTAATGTATATATTATGATGAATTAAATAATTAATGCTCAATATGTGTACTTGAACATTTTGTTTCCTATAATTTTAAGTGACAACTTGTCAAAAATCCAAAGTAAAAAGTCATTATGTCTAAAAACAAAAGATGGTTGCTAGGCAATACTTTAAAGTACCTGATACTGTAATGTTCCACTTATTGGCCGCAAATGAGTACATGGTAAGTTGATTTACCGGACAAAATGAAATAAAAAATATTGCACAATGTATGAACATCACATGGAATAATATAAATAAATACATCAGTACATGATCTTCCTAAAAAATAAATGTTCCCAATATCCACTGGCTTGAACAAATAGAATTCAGCACTAGCAAAATTCATCCACTCTTCTAGTTAGGGATTTAAAAATATATATTTCTTTTGTGAAGGTAGAAAATAACTTTTCTTCAGTTAAGTTTAACGAAACTTACAAAAATTATATGAAAATAAAACTAACGTTTTCAATAATTTAAAACTCACCTAATCTGTAATTAAATGTGACCACAATTACGTCATCTTCTAAGAATGCTGTTGGGTCATAAAAACCAAAATCACTAAATCCAGCATAGAATCCGCCTCCGTATATCCAAACAAGTACGGTACGAGTTGCATTAACCTAGTGAAGAAAAATAAATTTTTCTACGATCGTGCAAAAAGTTACTATTTTTTGCACTATCTACTGTGCCAAAAGTTTAACTTTTTTGCACTAGTGCAAGAAGTAACATACTTTTTGCTGTAATACTTTGATATTCTATTGATTAGGAGTTTAATCTAAAGGTAACATTTTTTTTCATGAACTTTGTCCATCAGTTTCCATAGTAAATTGCTCTATAACTGCGATATTAAAATTGAAATTAACTCAAAAAAAGTTTTATAAAAATAACGTTAGTTTAAACTGTTCATGTTATTGTTAAGAATTAGTTAGTAATATGTCTTGTATTGTAAAATATCCTTCATTAAAATTTGAAAAAAAAAAATTAAATTCGTTCGTAGAAAACATTTTTTGTGCAACACGTGCAAAGAGCATATTTATTGCACTCAACGACACTGCGCGGCATATTTAACGCATAACGAAAAAATTGCCTCAATTTTGATGTTATATATTTTCCAAATTTGTGGTTCGTTTTTAATGATTTTTTTTCTAATTGTAGGTTTTTTCCTTAAGCATATCACTGCTTTTGTTGTTTTGCTTAAAAAAGTAACTTTGGTATTATACCAGGTGTTATAAAATTGTTATGTTTTTTTTACGGGAATTCAAAACACCCTGTGGGATTTACTAGCCATTGCAAGTTATCGCAATTACAGCCAAAGTCTCATGTTTCCTTTATATTTTCTTTTTTAATTTATTGGTTTATCTCTGTTTTTTTCATGAAATATTCAATTTTTAGTTTAACGTGATTTTCATAAAAAATGTTTAGTTAAAAAATACAAAATAAACGAAATGCTTTGATTAATGCAATGTAAATTAATGGGTGGCTTTAGTTTAGATGCTCGCACGGAGTTAGTTCTGATTCAGGGAGGTCCGTTGACAGGTAACCTATATATATATCAGACATTGTAGAACCCCATATGGTACCATTTGCCCTATTTATTGGGGATACTTTTTTATTTATGCAAGATAATGCAAGCCCACACATAGCAAGAGTCTTACAAAATTATCTCCAAGAAACAGAAATTTTAACTTTGCTTTGGCCAGCAAGAAGCCCTGGCATTAATCCTATTGAGCATTTATGGGATAACATGGGACATCTTAGAGTTTTGCTTCCTCCTCCTAGAAACTTAAATGATGTGTCATTGAGGCTTATAGAAATATGGAATTAGATTAATCAAGATGAAATCAGAAATCTGATTTCAAGTATGCCCAGAAGATGCGAAGCAGTCGTTAGAGCAAGGGGAGGCAATACTCGCTATCTACATTTAGAAATTACAATTTTTTTGCCCTGTTTTGTGGATTCAATAAAATTAATTAATACCAGATATTGATTCTTTATTTACTTTATAATTTGTTTTTTCTTGCTGTTGCATTAATCAAAGCATTTCGTTTATTTTGTATTTTTTAACTAAACATTTTTTTATGAAAATAACGTTGAACTAAAAATTGAATATTTCATGAAAAAACAGAGATAACCCAATAAATCAAAAAAGAAAATGTAAAGGAAACATGGGACTTTCATTTGGCTGTAATTGCGATAACTTGCAATGGCTAATAAATCCCACAGGGTGTTTTGAATTTCCGTAAAAAAACATAACAGTTTTATAACACCCGGTATAATACCAAAGTTACTTTTTTAAGCAAAACAACAAAGGCAGTGATATGCATAAGGAAAAAACCTACAATTAGAAAAAAAATCATTAAAAACGAACCACAAATTTAGAAAATATATAACATCAAAATTGAGGCCATTTTTTCGTTATGCGTTAAATATGCCGCGCAGTGTAGATGCAAACTTCGTGCGTCATGCAATAATGATATACTTTTTGCACTAGTTACACAAATAACTAATGTTAACGTACATCGTAATAAAAAAAGTTTGCAACAAACAAAAGACTTTTTTGTTGTCGGTGCTACATTTGTTTGTTAATCTCTTTACATGTAGTCCAAGAAAGAAGTTATTGATCAGTTTTTTTTAATAAAAATAAACATGTCGCAATGTTGATGCACTACAGGGAAAGTTTTTTTTCATTGGAAGAAATTTTTGTGTTTATTTTCTACGAATTTAATGCACAACAATGCCAAAATTTAAATTTTATATTAAGTGTGACCAGTAAAGTCCGCATCATATGGGATTTTTTTTATTAATAGCTTTATTTGAAATTTGACTTTGGCATCTAGTTCTGCTTTGATCGAGATGAAAATTAATCAAAAAAATAGTAATCACGTAATTTACATTATCTGTCAAATTTTAATTTTTTTCAAAAAATTATTCAAAAATGGGGTATTTCTGAAAA
Organism: Polydrusus pterygomalis; assembly: GCA_963969555.1. Lineage (NCBI taxonomy): Eukaryota > Metazoa > Arthropoda > Insecta > Coleoptera > Curculionidae > Polydrusus > Polydrusus pterygomalis. The sequence goes on from OZ018378.1 coordinate 49,448,413, forward strand.
TATCGAAAAAAGTTATTAGAAAAAGTTTTTTTAAATGCAGTTTCTAGTCAACATGCAATATTTCAGCTGTTCAAGTACGAGAAATCTCGCAAAATCTTAACCTTCTGATTAAGAAAAAAGGAAAGCACAAAGTCTTTCTCCACAAGTTTATTAGAATAACTAGGCGAACCTAGAGTAATTCATAATAATTCGACATGTTTCGAGTGTAGAAACACTCATCATCAGGAAAACAAAGTAAATAGTACTTACAATGCTGACGTTATTAGCGATAGAGAAAATAATAAGTGGGATTGAGCCGTAATGGAGCTATCAATGGTGTACAGGAGGTGTAAAATATGAATAGTTAGAAGCCCGACAATTTACAAAACAAATTTGTGAAACTTAAGTAATATTATTAAACCTAACTACCAACATTTTGAAATAATACCACCTAAAGCACGATATCTTAACTATTACACATACTAGTGAAAAAACTATATTCCCTCGTTGTTTGTGATTATAACAATAAGTATAGGAAATAATGAAGTCTGTCATCTCACCCTAATGGGCCACCTCTCCAGGATACCCGGTATATAAAAACGAAAACAACCTAAAAGCGGTTACCACTGATTTTAAAGATCTATACGACCATTTACAGGGAAAGACCAAGCTTAGGACATACCAAGCTTAAAGCTTCCTGCGCTACTAAAGCTCCCATACTTTGTATCGTAATTATTTTTTAATTTTATTAATTTAAATTTTTTATGAATAGAATTCATAATCTACTGCATACCGCAAATAAATCATAAATTCGTATAATATAATTATAAAACCTTACGCTAGAATTCGATCCTACTGAAACTGGGGAATATACATTAATATATAGGCAGTCCTCATCTCTACCATTTAGTGGAATTGGATCTGTAGGAAATATCCCAAAACTAATGCATCCTGGTGAGTCTTTTGAGGAGTCCAAAACTCCATCCCATGGCTCCCCCTTAACTGGAGGCTAAAATAAGTTTAACATATTAGTAAACAGTTTTAACTAAACCCAACCAATAGGTACCCTTTTTTTCCACCAAAATCAACCGTTATTTCAGACAATATAATATCACACTAATCTAAAGAATATTTAATATTTTATATATTATTTTATATATTTTTAAATAATTAAACTGATACAAACAGAAATATTAATAATAATAATAATAATAATAATAAAACGTTATTATTGTTGCGCTGGTCACATCGTTATTTGGAGTCTTCTAGCTAGGTATCCTCTCTGAAATTGAATTTTAATGAGCCTAAAGAATAAAAATTAAGCAATTACTTAAAGCAATTACTTTTTAGTAAAAGCTATAAGTAAAAGCAATCGCTAAATCTTGATATGAATAAAATTTTGAAGCAATTGCTGTTTTTCTTACACCTCTGTAGCAAATGCTCATTCAACACAAGTTCAGACGTGGTTTATCCACCAGATGATAGATTTCATGTTCAGTTTGGTGCCTAATTTGCAAAAGAGTGGACGTAAATACAACAACGTTGGTCTATTTATTTAGTACTTAGTACAATAGCAATCTGTTACGTTTTTGTGGAAAATAGGATACTTATATTTGTGATATGGCAGATTTCAGTGAAAATGAGGTAAGTGATAGTAGTGATTAAGAAATTAAAGACAAGCAATTGATATTCGTTCACTAATTGAAGGAACATAAATAAATATCTCTGACCACAACCGTATAGCTTCCACAACAGCTTCAGCACTTGTAGGAAATTTAATAAAAATATTGGCCTTCTCCAAAACTACAGAAGTGTGTCTTACAGACAGTAGTTTGGTGAACACCGAGTTCTTCATCTACAGAATTTTGAAAGCACGGATCCGACAATTTCCGCATATTATATCTTATTTAAAGGCTACAGTGCACCCCCTTGCCTTTTACCAGTATCACTCAAAAAATAATTTGCCAAACACTCAACATTTTTGCAGTAAAATCGATATAACTTTCTGAAATCATCATATCTGCAATTTTTACGTACACTGTAGATTTTTCTTTTCCGGTCGTTCATATATTCAGTCAAAATTGAAGACACAAATTAAGAGCAACGCACGTGTATGCCGCGGAGAATAAAATTTGACTGCTACCAAGCAAATGATGCAGGGATCGACCTACCCTAAAAAGTTGAAAGCAATTGCTACACTAGAAAAGACAATTCTTAATTTATTCATCTCATTTTAAGCAAACAATAGCAATTGCTTCTATTTTTTAAGAACAAGCATTGACTAGAAGCAATTCCTTCACTTTTAAGCAATTGCTGGACGCAAAAGCAATTACTTTAGTTTTTATTCATTGGCTTTTAAGAAATTACTTCGATTTTATAAGAAAAAGCAATCGCTACATTTTTATTCATTAGGCACATTGATCGTACCAATACCTGTTTCAATTAATTTATTTTTACATTGTATTTAAGTTTTTTTAAAGTTTGCATTATTAGTATTCGACTTTAGAATCTATGGACGAGTGTTACCATCTCAGTAGACCATGTTGCATAATATATAATTATATGCAACGTTAACGCAGTATTATTATGATTAATGTCAAGTTTCATTACAACTGCTAGTTGGAACTAATACAGTATATAAAACCAGATTACACTCCCAATAGAACTTGATAATTACTGTGAGTATTCAGACCAATAATGGCTATATACCATTCTATGGTAGCAATACCTCCTATTTCATATTGGCTAAATTACCGTAATATTATCATTACACAACGGTCTAGCAATTTTCTTTGTCTTACAGTAGGAAAGCACATTGCTGTTAGATAAAAGTAATAAAAATAATATTCAACTTCCTTACCCCCCAGCAACCTAAATATTACAATTTTAGGGCACTATTTTTAACACGCTTTTATTAGCTTCACCTGTATGTATGTTTGTTTGTAACCGACCTCTTTAAACCCAATTTTGACCCACTTTAAACGGTCGGATATAATTTGAATTTTGTATACTTATCAAGAACCGCTGACAATACAATATTCTACACGCAAAAAATTCTCCTGTCAAATTTTGACAGCTGTCTGGTATAAATCGAAGAAGCGATTTTGACAAAACAAATCATAGGGTCGTATAGTATTCGATGCGGAGACTTCGGGAAAAATAAGCAAAAAATTCTCCTGTCAAAATTTGACAGCTGTCAAAATAGGTATATAATTGTTTAAACAAATTTTTATTAATGAAAAAGCTATAAGTTTGTACTATGTATATTGAAGGTGGAAAGCATTAAAAAAAATACGCAAAAAATTCTCTTGTCAAAATTTGACACCTGTCAATATGTCAAAATTATTACAATAACCGATAGTAATGAAACAAACGTGGGGTCGTATAGATATTGTCGCTAAGAATAGAGGGAAAATTAAAACAAAAATTCTACCCGTCAAAATAAAATTTTGACCAATGTTTTTTTTTAATTTTGAAAATGTTTGTCGTTTGTTCGGGTTTGTATGTATGTTTGTTTGTAACCGACTTCTTTAAACTCGATTTTGACCCACTTTAAACGTTCAAATTTAATTTAAATTTTGTAGACTTATCAAGAACCGCTAACAATACAATAATCTACTAATCTAGCTCAATCAACTCAAAAAAAAATTTTTGTTAACAATAACTCAAACTAAAAAATGAAAAATAAATATAGTTTAAAAAAACTAAAAAACACGCTTTAATAATTAATCAAACTAAAAAGCGGAAAATAAATATAGTTTAAAATAATTATTAAAATTCTTAATATAGACAGAAAATAATAATGAACGATAAACATTAGTATTATTGTGAAAAAAGCATGGGTCGCTTTGTGCTATATTTTTCGTATCTCGAGCACCCCCCGCTTTTTTCACAATAATACTTATGTGTATCGTGCATTATTATTTTCTGTCTATATTGAGAATTTCAAGAATTATTTTAAACTATATTTATTTTCCGCTTTTTAGTTTGATTAATTTATTAAAGCGTGTTTTTTAGTTTTTTTAAACTATATTTATTTATTTCTTGTGTTCTCTAGATAAGTTTCGTGCCATTGTAATAACCGGAGCCTGGTAGGTTGGTACGGATACAGGTTACAGGTAGGGGAAAACCATCTTACACGTTTTAAGTGTTTTATTATTTTCCTAGTTTGTACATCAATTACACTTGGTTGTGTAGAGGTGGGTGGGTGGGTGGGTGGCGTGCGGGCGATTTATAAAGTATTTTAAGGGTCCTTACACATTAATTTAAATATACATATGCCTGTATGCTCCGTTTTAGCGTTAAGTTCAGCTTTATAAAGTCATACTTAAAGTTAAGATCATCTTTTTTATGCATCGCATCTAGATTAAGTTGTCTTTGTAAAGGAAACAATACATTTGGCAACGTTGAGAAATTTAGTGATTTTCTTTATTTTACTGTTTTGTGCACTGATTTGTCACGAAGCTTTTTTGTGCTTATACCCTTTATTTTTCTGTGGCTTATCCACCTAACCTCACATTTACCGCGCCCTTGCGATTTGAACCGGCGAACTTAATTAAAATCAAAAGTTTATTGTTGTTATTCCTTTTTATTTCAACAAAATGGGTGAAAATGACGAAAAAAAACGCAAACGGAAATTAGCTATTTAAGATATTATTATGTAAAAGTATGCCTAAAGAACTATCGCTGTACTTACAAATCATTACCTATTAAATTCTTATAAATGTTCAATTTCTTGTAACATTGCACTTGTAAAACCGTGTTCTTTCGTAAGCGAAATCGACGGAAAAACGATAAAAATTGTCCAGAGTATCAAAATACTCTTTTCTATCGTATTGTCTGCGTGGGAAACCCATTTCAATTATTATATCGATAACATCAAAATCGTCTTCCAAGAAGATAGCGTCTTCCACTTCCATATTTTTTTTAAAAGTTGAAGCAAAACAGTTAAGGTTGAATTCTCAACGTCATTCAATCTATTGCCAACCTATAACCTATTTCGCGTTGATTTTTTGAGTTTATTATTTTAATAACTAACATTTATAGAAAATCAATATCGTCGGTACATTATTTAGGTAGTATCTGATATATTACAAAAATATCAATTTATTTCATTGCTAATTTTGGGAGAATTGTATAGTGAAAGAACAATGAGTGACAATGACATAATAATGTTAAAAAAAATCTTACCCGATATTTTTCGATATACAATTCTCCTAAAATAAGTTATGAAATTCCTTGATATTTATTAAATATGTCAATTATTACCTATAGAATATCAAGTCGATACTGATTTTCTTAAAATTTTGTATAAAAGCTAGAAAACATAAATAAATCTACGCGAAATAGGTTATAGGTTGGCAAGCATGTTGATACTCACACCTTAAGTATTTCTATTCAAGCACAGTCTTTTGCAGAAATACAAAAATTCTTAAATGTTAATGTTATTTCTTGTCAGATAATAACAGTAATAACATAAGTCATACAATAAGAACAACTTAATTTCTTAAGTCCAGGATTTTAATAACTTAAAATTAAGAACGACTTTTGCTTGTTTTGTTGTTCGTGCATAAGAATTTGGTGACTTAAGTCGAAAAGTTCCACTAAGTAAGAAATTATGCTAACGGTGCATACGGCCATAAGTCATTTGCAAAACACTACTTAGGGGAGACCGTGGATACATTGGACGCGGGGATATAATGGACACATTTAAATTTACGGCCTAAATCTCGTTTATGGCGCCACTGTAGCTAAATTAGGTGTAGAATACCCAGAACTATCCGTGGACAGTTGCAAATAGCCAACGGTTCAGGTTGCACGTTTCGGGAGTATTTTATTAATTTTTGGCTGCTTTCTTATAAATTTTGAGGTAAGTTCTGATGCCTTTTAGTGCTTTTCTTGTAGTGCTTTTGATGTACTGTGTATATAAAATCCATATTATGCATTATACAGATCGTATTGCTTAGCAAATTGTTTTAAATCATAATGTGATTTTCCAAAAATAATTTAAATTCTATCATGACGCCATTAGAGGATACAATGGACAGACAATAGACAGCTGTCCATTATATCCCCGGCTTGTCCATTGTATCCCCCTGGTCTAACTGTAACATGACTGTTCTATTTCAGATGGTACGCAAAAATGCAATATAAGCATTCCTTAGTTTTTTTTCTCAAATGAAGTTTTTCTCTCACTTTCCAGCTTTTAATTTTAAAATTTCAAACATGTCCAAAATATCCCCGTTCTCTGTCCATTCTTACCCCTAACCTGTGGATAAAATGGACAACTGCAATATAGTTTCTTAAACTACGTTGGAAAAAAAACTATATTTCTTAGAAATTGCTATATAGCAAAATAATATAGCTAAGGGATCAGGAAATGCATGACTCAAAGCTTGTAAGCACAAAACACTTATAAAAAAAATTATTGGAAAAAATTCATATTTTGTCCAATGTATCCACGGTCTCCCCTACCTATAGACTGATAAATAACTAATTTATAACTTACCAAAAATCTCAGTTCTCCAACGGGTGGTTTGGCAAATGGTATTCCTCTCCATGCATAAAATGTTTGACCGCTGGGTGTATTTACGGTGGTGCCCTCTACTTTTCCATTTGGGAGTTGGACAATTAAATTACCCAGCTAAAAATGGAGTTTTATGAAAATATATTCGATTGTGAAAGATTGGTAAAAACTAACATACAGTGTTTTTTAATTTAAACATAATATCCCAGGTAGGAATAAAAAAATGAAATATCCAATAAAATAATTCAATTTAACTTACCAATTTTGAAAAACAACTCATTTTGATTTTTTTTTCCAGTTTAAAAAAATCAAAGGTGATATAGTCATGTAGTATAAAATTTCGAAGCTAAATTCAAAATTTTAACAAATTCTATCCCATATAGTTTTCTTGTAGTTTGGTACACCTTTTTACCTAATTGCTCTTAAGAGCAGTTATCAATTGCCGCATTTAGATAGAAAGGTGTAACGAACTACAATTATTAATTAATTAATTAAAAAATCATGTTCTCGTTAATTGAATTTATTGGATTTTCTTTTGCCAATAAAACATCTTTAAAATCTGTAATTCTGTTTATTTAAAATTGTACAGCTCAAACAAGAAATTTGATAATGACATGATTCAAAGTACAAAATGTTAGAAATACCGGGTGTACAACTAAAAAGGGGCGCCGGCTGTATCTCAGAATTTCTTGTATCGTACGGATTGCGGAAAAAAATATTTGCTATAAAAGTGACTAAGAGAAATCGCTGGAAAATATTTAGCGAGTTCAAATTTGTCAAATTCCGATAAGCTATAAGCGATAAGCAAAGTTGTGAATATTTTTGCATGGCAATATTTGTCCCCTTATAGCCCCCTTAAACAAAAAGGTAGAGCAAAAACTCAAAAACAAAAGTTATCTAGAATTTTCATTAAATTGAAAAATTGTTACCTTTGATACATGTTTACGTTCACTATGAGGATTTTTAAGAAAATCCCACTAGCGGCCAACCTAGAACCTTAAATAGTTTCCAGCTATTTCTCATAGTCACTTTTGTTGTAATTTTTTTTTCGCAAACCGTATGGTAAATGGTTTCCGAGATACGGCCGATTTCCCTTTTTAGTTGTACACCCGGTACATCTACGATTGTTAAAAAAAATTTTTAAACAGTATTATCATAAGCTTCTAGAATCTGACTATGAACTTTTTAACCGGCCAATCATTGGCCGCCGTTTTAAAGAAAGTAATTTTGAGGTTGAGTGATGTAAAGCCGGTTGTTGTAAATTAGGAAGATAAAATGTTATTTATTAATATCGGTATATAGGTTTCTTTGAAACGTCACCTATGACAAAACACTCTCCTTTTCAAAATTCTCAAAAGTTCATTACACAAAAAAACCACACGTGTTGTGAATATAATAAACAATTCAACAATAAACCGTGTCTTTCAAGACATGAAAGGAAGCAACGTAATCTTACATACGTTAGGAATAATCATATTTAGAAATGTACACAGGGTGTCCAGTTTTCGACACTTTTGACGGGTATCTCAGTTATTAGTACAGATAGAATGATGCGGTTTTCGCAAACCTTTGTCACTTTTTTGTGAAACAAACGATGCCCTTAACGGATTTATCATGGCCATCTTGGTTTTTGAGATACAGGGCGAATTTGAAAACGGTGCATTTTCAGACACCCCTTGTATTTTAATTATCTTATACCTTATTGAAAATATAAGAACGGGGTGTTATACGGTTTTTTACGTAGAATCCAGTGGCGTAGTTAGTATTTTTCCAGGTGTCTCCATTTTTGAGAAATATACCAAAGTTATGTTTTTTTAAATGGAACGCCCTGTATATTTTTTTATATTTTCATTCTGCTTACTGAGAGCTTTCCAAAAATATATAATAGTTGGCACTTTGTTTTAACAGGAAGGTTAAAATTCATATTTTTAAAAAAATTGGGAGCAGGCCTTGGATTTTGTTTCACTAGAACAATTAAATTGTGGATTAAAATGCATACTTTTTATTTATAAATATTGTTGAAAATGGTTGCCATTCTCCCTATACAACGCTGACACATTTCGGTAATAAGTCTCAAGGCGTTTAAAATTATTATAGGCCTGTGGTTTTGTAGAAATTGAAATGCTAAATGGGTAGCCTGTCGAAGTTCCTCTACAGTTCTGTGCCTGGTATTGTATATCTTGCTCTGCAAAAAACCCCAAAGAAAGAAGTCCAACACCGATAGATCGGGCGATCGCGGTGGCCATCTTACAGCTCCATTTGCGCCTATCCATTTTTGTTGAAAATAATTTTCTAGAAAATGCCTTACTACGTGAGAGTTATGACTCGGTGCACCGTCTTGCTAGGAATGTATAGCATTTAGCTGGGCAAGGGGAACGATTTCTAATAACTCGGGTATATAACCTCTTCCAAAATTTCCAGATATATATTTGCCGTAAGGCCTCCCTCATAAATACGGTAAGTTATTTGATTACCTAATATGAAGCAAGAAACACCAAATCCAAAGCGCCCTTGCTGCTCCCTTTCGTAAATAACATATTGATTTTCTTCAGACCAGTGCCTTGTATTATGCCGGTTAAAAATTCCAGCACTAGAAATATGGTTCTCATCGGACCAGATTACTAATCTTCCAAAATTGGCATTGGCCCGGATTTGTTCTGTATACCAACGACAAAAGATTAATCGCCGATCTGCATCTCCAGGATGTAAATTTTGCACAATTTTAAATTTGTATGGATGGTATTTATATTTTCTTAGAAATGGCATCCATTTTCAACAATATTTATAAATAAAAAGAATGCATTTTAATCCACAATTTAATTGTTCTAGTGAAACAAAATCCAAGGCCTGCTCCCAATTTTTAAAAAAATATGAATTTTGACCTTCCTGTTAACACAAAGTGCTAACTATTATATATTTTTGGAAAGCTCTCAGTAAGCAGAATGCAAATATGAAAAAATATACAGGGCGTTCCATTTAAAAAAACATAACTTTGGTATATTTCTCAAAAATGGAGACACCTGGAAAAATACTAACTACGCCACTGGATTCTACGTAAAAAACTGTATAACATTCCGTTTTTATATTTTCGATAAGGTATAAGATAACTAAAATACAAGGGGTGTCTGAAAATGCACCGTTTTCAATTTCGCCCTGTATCTCAAAAACCAAGATGGCCATGATAAATCCGTTAAGGGCATCGTTTGTTTCACAAAAAAGTGATACAGGTTTGCGAAAACCGCATCATTCTATCTGTACTAATAACTGAGATACCCTTCAAAAGTGTCGAAAACTGGACACCCTGTACATACTACAAATATCAACATTACAGAATAAATACAATACTTGACCATTTAACAATTATATGTCATAATTTGAATTTAGCCCTAGAAGATAAATAGTTTCAATACTTTTACGTAACGAGAATTGTTTAAGATATTTTAAAGAAACCGAAAATTGTCCTGTGTTCCTTTTTTTGTTTTATTAATTATTTGGTATTTTGCAATAAGATTTCTCAATACAAAAAAATCAAAACCTGTAAAAGTAGTAAGTGCATTATTAACGTAGGTAAGTAGTAGGTTTAGTCAACATAATAGTCTCACTCGTAAAGGTTGTAACATCACTAGTCTAAACCGTTCTTAAAAATATTCAATTTTTTCCAATCTAAACTATCCTCTTCAAAAAAACCTCCGCATCAGGAAATATTTCCATATTCACTATTTTTCGTCGGCGAAAATCAAGGTAATTCCTTTAGTTTATTATTTTATTTCATCAATTTAATAGGAAATAATACAATGTTTATAATGTGTACATTCTAACACATTTATTTTTAAGTTTTCTCCGCTTTATGGCGCATGTTGATTGGGCGGTTGAAAAGTCCATAACCAGACTCTAGACGCTTGTCAACTATCTACCTCAATTTTTCCACAGGGTATTTTATAATTAATATTATGAAGACAGTAATTTAACGCTATATAACATCATCTATGCAAAAAATGTTAATTATATTAAAATAATAGAATTATCTCTAAAAATGTAATTACAAACTTGTTAAAAACCCATGAAAAGCGGATTTAAAATAAAAATTCACCATTCATCGAACTTACCGGATATTTTAAGAGAGCGGATTTTTGTGCCGAGAAGTGTCAATAACAGAAATAATAAAAATATAGGTATTTATTAATCCCTCGTATCGACACTCGAAGTTTCATAAGAGAGATCCGTCCAGTTTAAGATTTAAGGCTGTCTCAACTGAGATCGTATAAACCGATATAAGCCAATGAAAATCCAATAAAAGTCTAAATTTCTCTTACATTGTTTAATGAAAATGGCTTTCTCACAGTTCTCCAAATCAAAAAAAAATATTTTAAATCGTAACCTGGCCGGGAATCGGGTCGAGAGAACGCAATGTTGGTTAGTCTAATTTCGTAATTTTTTTCTCATGGCATGGGGAAATTTTTTTAAAAATTGGCCGGATACTCTTAACCAAACAAAAAGACATTTAAAAATAAATAAATTTAGGTTTCTGAGATAAAGGCCGAAAATCAAATCAAATCAAATCAAATCAAATCAAATCAAATCAAATCAAATCAAATCAAATCAAATCAAATCAAATCAAATCAAATCAAATCAAATCAAATCAAATCAAATCAAATCAAATCAAATCAAATCAAATCAAATCAAATCAAATCAAATCAAATCAAATCAAATCAAATCAAATCAAATCAAATCAAATCAAATCAAATCAAATCAAATCAAATCAAATCAAATCAAATCAAATCAAATCAAATCAAATCAAATCAAATCAAATCAAATCAAATCAAATCAAATCAAATCAAATCAAATCAAATCAAATCAAATCAAATCAAATCAAATCAAATCAAATCAAATCAAATCAAATCAAATCAAATCAAATCAAATCAAATCAAATCAAATCAAATCAAATCAAATCAAATCAAATCAAATCAAATCAAATCAAATCAAATCAAATCAAATCAAATCAAATCAAATCAAATCAAATCAAATCAAATCAAATCAAATCAAATCAAATCAAATCAAATCAAATCAAATCAAATCAAATCAAATCAAATCAAATCAAATCAAATCAAATCAAATCAAATCAAATCAAATCAAATCAAATCAAATCAAATCAAATCAAATCAAATCAAATCAAATCAAATCAAATCAAATCAAATCAAATCAAATCAAATCAAATCAAATCATTTATTTTTATTTTCAGGTGAACATGCGAATGTACTTACATACGCCATAATAGTTTAATAATATATTATTTAAGATAAAACACTTTAAAACTATTTTATTTTTAAAATAAGACCAAAACACAAAACAAGTTAAAATTCAAAATTAAAAAATTCTTCAAATGTATAGAAGGCCCCATTAATCAACAATTTCTTTATATTCGCTTTAAATTCCTTCAATGGTAGGTTTCTTAGATTATGTGGAAGACAATTTAAAAATTTTATTGCAAGGTATCCAGGGCCACTCTGCATGACATCTCTTTAATCGGCAGTTTCCGGAACATAGTTATCTGAAAATCTCGTGTCATAGCTATGGATCTCACTGTGCATCCTATAAATTGTTTAGGTTGATCTTGGCATAAAGTAAATTCTGGAGAATATACTGAGATGGTAGAGTCAGAATACCAAGTTTCTTAAAGGAGTGCCTGCAGTCATCTCTATATCCCAGACCAGCCATCACTCTAACATCTTTTCTTCCCAGACCAAAGATTCTAGCGGTCTGAGGGGCATGTCCCCAGACCAGCAGAGCATACACCATCACCGAATGGAACAGTGCATGGTAGGCTGCTTGTCATGCAGCACCTTCCCAGATACCTACCCGGCCAGACTACGTAGCGCAAACAAGCCACTCCTGAGTTTTTGCTACTTGATCTATATGTTTGTCCCATTTTAGCTTTGCGCAGAGCCGATCCTAGGGTGTCGGCCGCCCGCGTGCAAAGACCTATTATGCCGCCCCTCTAAAGAATTTTTCCTATTTTGAGTAATACTTAACGTTGACGTTATAAACTCATCTACATGGACATAAGAGTAAAAAGTTAAATATTAATAAAAATGCAACTTACCTACAAATAAAATTTTACGGGAAATACTTTATTTTTGGGCCAGCTAATATTTTATAATAGCGACACCTTTTTTTCTTTTTACTTTAACAAAATAATAAACCAACAAAAATATTTCTTTTGAAACAAAAATAGACATTTTATAATTGGAAATGTAAAACAACAGTATTTACCAGAAAATATAAAATAACTAAAAGTACTAAAGCATAAATCTCGCGAAACGAAAAGTATATATATAAATCAGTCCTTCCTCGAAGACTACCTAATAATTAAATAAAAAATAATTTTTCTGTCTTTCTGAAAAGCAAATTTGTCGATAATTGCGGTGAGATCAATTTTTTCAGAGATTTCGGATTCAATAGAGATTATGGCCAAATCTGAAAGTCTTTCTTGTGTCATATTATTTCTCAAGCAATTTTTAATAATTTTTAATTTACTGAAACTTATTTCACTTGAAGCCACAGAAACAGGTAAGGTTAAAAAATCCTTATTGCTAGAGCAAAATTTGGAAAACAGGGAATGAGATCATTTTTGACTAAAATTTCTAATATCTTAATTGGCTGTTTTTTACCTGGAAAAATATCTTTAAATGAAGTTATTTCATTAAAGAGTTGTATACCGTCTATATCTTTCACAATAGTTCCTTCCTTCTGTACCTGTAACTTAATATCTAAGTCCATGCAGGCTTTCATGAGGTCATCATTAGAAATGGTGTGAAACTCATACAGAAAGCAGAATATTAAATAGCACTCAGATAATAAGGTAAATCTTTCATTTATCGAAGAGATCGCGTAATCAAGAACTGTAAAATAGAAAGCAATCTTGAATTGCAGGAAGGGATTTAAAACTGGTTCATCACTGCCCTCGTAATCAAATAAACTAACTTTTTTCTGAGCTTCGAGATGGGAAATTCGGGATCAATACCTAAATCTCTAGCAAGTGTTGTTGCTGAATCGACAAATATTTTAAAATTATCGTCAGATCTTTGGGAAACTAAATATTTTTTAAGATTATCTAAGCCTTTAATGCATTCCGCGATGTTTAATTTAGGATTTTGAAGCATTTTACTCAATACATCAATTCTTGATAATAAATCATGCCGAATTAAAATTGAACACAAAAACTTAATGTTTCAAGACATTTAATTATTGATTTAGTACCCATTTTTGTTTTCGTGTCTCTGGTGGTATCTTCAATTAATGCCTTTAATGCGGTAATAATGTTTTCTAGCTCTAATTTTAGAGGTCTAATAGCATTGATGACTTTCCCATCTTGTTTCACTTAACGGTTTTAAAGTAAGAGTTTTCACGTATTTTTTGAGTTAATTCCATCGACATGGGGACGCAGAAAAGTAATTATATACCTCTTGTACCACATCAAAAAAAACTAGAAATTTCACCACTGGTGCTGGCGCTGGTTTGATTGAAAATCTTAAATAAATAAATCCATTTGAAATAATTCACAAAAATATTGTTTTCTTCTTCGACGTTAATTTAAAGTTATCTTTTATAGTTTAATAAATGTCACTTTATTTTTATTTCGAGAATTTCGTAAAAAGTTTTGATTGATTGACAGAACTATCTGCGGCCTACGGCAGCCCCTTGTTTTGGCCGCCCGCGTGCGGTGCACGCGCTGCACACCGGCTAGGATCGGCCCTGGCTTTGCGTCAAGCTGAACGCCTAGTAACTTATGGTGTGTCTTCATTTAGGTTTTCCGTGTCACGAAGTGCAAATATAACCTTGTTTGTTTTTGCTTCATTCAGGAGTAGCTTGTTCGCGCTAAACCAGTCTTTTGCAGTCGACTGCCAAAGAAAGCTACCTCCACCTACACACAACCCTTATAAATTAAATCACAATAATTAAAACCTTATTACTTACACTACTATGGAAGAAAAGTATCGATAACGCCAAAACCGACCACATAATGGCTAGTTACTGCTCTAATTTTATAATACAAAAAGATGGTTATATCATTGACATTGAACTAACAATACCATAATATGCACGTAGGTATTATTATCTGACAGTTATAAGTGTTATTCAGTAATAATAATGATTTTTAATTTCTGTAACAAGGGGATACTTATGTGAATCTCACAGTGATTCTTTGATTGTCTTTTGTATTTCAAATACTTACAGGGTCGTCTCTAGCGCCGGAGCAAGGCCCCGGTCAAAAGTCTTAAACCACTTTTGGACTACGCCTAAATTTTGCTACAGTTGGTCATTAAAAAGAAGGTGTCAAAGGTTAGAAAGGTTTTTCTTCTTCCCTAGTTTATTTCGTTGGTTTAGACCCCCATTAATAACTTTTTCACATACTCAGTATGGTTTAACCTTTATCAATGTTCTTCATATTATGTCTCTTCTACACATCAATTTTTAAATTCCATAAAAGCTCCATTAAGGTTCTACACCTTTTTCTCTAAACCATCAGCACTAAATAAATCTTTTTTCTTCTGATGATGAACATTTCTACGTTCGAAACATGTAGAGACCCCTAGAGAATTTTATTCTATTAAACTTTGTGGAGGAAGACTTTTAGTTTTTTCTTTCTTTCCCATACTTTCAACTCCACTTTAAGCATGGACTATTTCTTCAAAGGACAAATAATTGTTTTTCTACTCCTATATTAGTAAACATTGTTTTACGTACAGTTCACTCTATAAGTAAATCCATTTTTACGTACAACTGTGCGTAAGGATGCATTTACAGTTGTGCGTTATGAGATCTAATATAACAATCAAGTTAGCCTTGATCCACTCAAATCGTGACATTTATTTTCTGGCGTTTTGAATATTTGACAGTGACATTGTTATTGTTTGAGATTTGAAGTTGAAACCGATACTGTATAAGTGTATAAATTAAAAACCAATCCTTAATTTATTGGTATTCTTTGAATAATAACAATATGAGCAACTCCGATATTGAAATGAGTGCAACGCCACCGGACATTGTTCTTCAGGCTGCTTCTGCTGTAGAGAATATTCTGCCGCAAAAATCAAAGCATAGATATGAAAAGGCTTATCAAAAATTTATAGAATGCAGTTTGGATAATCATGTGAGTCATTACTCCGAAACGGTATTACTCGACTATTTTAATAATTTGACGAAAACATTTAAACCCTCCTCGCTCTGGGCAATATACTCGATGTTACGTACTACGTTAAATATAAGGCACGATGTTAATATCGAAAATTATAAAAAATTAAAAGCTTATCTAAAGAGGCAGTCCGACGGCTACAAGGGGAAAAAATCAAAAATTCTTACAGCGCAAGAAATGAAAAAGTTTTTGCTCGAAGCTCCGGATCGGGAATTCCTCTTTATGAAAGTAGCCCTGATTATTGGAATATCTGGGGCTTGTAGAAAGCAAGAACTTAAAAATATGAAAGTAAGTGATTTAGAAGATTGTAATGGGAAAACTCTCATAATAAGAATTCCTGACACGAAAAATAAGATGCCGAGATCGTTCATTGTTTCCGGAATTTTCTACAATATTTGCAAGAAATATATGGAAATGAGAAATGCTGTAAAGGGGACCAGTATTAGTGAGTTTTTCCTTAATTTTCAAAATGGAAAACTGACAAGACAAGTGGTGGGAATAAATAAACTATGAGCAGTGCCAAAAAAAATAGCAGAGTACTTGAATTTGCCCGATGCTGCTTCGTACACTGGTCATTGCTTCAGGAGGACTTCGGCTACCATTTTAGTCGACGCAGGGGGTGATTTAATGGCACTGAAACGACTCGGTGGGTGGAAGTCTTCCACCGTAGCAGAAAGATACGTAGACAAGTCCATTGTAAATAAAACGACAACTTCTGAAAAAATATTGCAATCCATCAACAGTAATTTACCATCCACATCGACTCTAAATAATGATATTGAGATTTCGTCGAATATTTTAACAATGAATAATTTATTGGAAAAATCAAATGCTCCCATTGTAATAAAAAACTGTAAAAGTTTTACTATTAACTTTAATACCAATAATAATAATAATTAATAATTCCTAATTATTATACCCAAATTCATCATTTATATACTTACCCTGATTCATATTTTCTTAGATTTAGTTTGTTGTTGAAAATGAAACCATAAAGTACGTTAGTTACCTACGTTTTTTTTTATTACTTAAGGCTTAAACAAACGCATCACCCGGTATGTAAGAGTCGTAGAAAAAGTATAGTACGTATTGCGTGTTGTATAGCAATTACGCACTCATGTAATTACTACACTCGCCGCTACGCGGCCCGTGCGCAAGTTTTCCATTCGTACGTAAAATGCCTTTTACAACACTTGATACGTAATATACTATTTTGCGTGCTGAATCATTATCTATTGAATATATTTATATTCATGTCACACACTAATATCGTGAAGTCAGGATTGTACTCTTGTTAAGAAACTTTCAAGATCTGTATTAAAATTAAGTTCTGAGGTAGCGGGTGATCTGTAACTAGCTATAACGTTAAAATAGATGTTATTAATTTTAAAACAAATTTCACATAAAGTTATTAGGGATAATGGCAAAATTGTATGTTTAACATTGAAATTTATATTGTTGTTTATAAAAATAAGAGGTCCATCGTTTTGTAAATAGATTTAATATTTTAGTATTTAGCAAACAACAGATAGATATTCATAATTTTTTATAGGATAAGTAATATTTAATTGAACAAGTATAATTTTGGTATCAGTTATCTAATAGATAAAGGTTAAAAAAGTACTTATTACTAGTGATGGGATAACTCGAGTGAAAAATAACCGATAACTCGATTTTTTCAATCACTTGAATAATTCGATTATCTTCGAAAATAACTCGAGTGACGAAATGAGTGACGAACATATGGTTTTTATTTTTCAACGCGTCTCCAAAATTGCTGCCCGCCTGTCAATCACTCACTGCGGCCAGAGCCATCTCGTAGCGAGCGGCTACATCGAGTGGTTTTCGGTTATTATTGGCGATATTATTTATATTAAATACTGCATTACGGGTTGCCTGCGTAAGATAATAAATATGATTTATTTAGATTTAAATACTGTGGTTGCCTGCGTAGGATAATAGGATTTATTATAGTGGTGAGTATTCAGTATTCATAAATATCATGAGTTATGCAATATCGTGACATCTCAAGGTCAAGTAGTCAAGTGGTTAGTTAAATTAAATCGTAAGTTGTAAGATCTGGGAACCATGCCAAAAAATCCACAAATATCTCCCCAACATTTAATAATCCGCAAAAAATCAATCGATTAACAACACCGAGTCAGTTATTCCCAATACAAATGCTGTATATCAACATGAACGATGAACCGCCAATATTAATAATTAATATTAGAATTTGAGTGAAAAAAAATCGATTATCATTCGATTTTTTAAATCACTCGAATCCTCGGTAGTCGATTATTAAAATAAGTCGATTTTTCCCAACACTACTTATTACACATTTTCAAACTTTGACTTTTTGATAATAATTATTCATAGATGAAATATTTTGCCGCTTCTATACCTGTCCTGTATGTCACCTCTTGCCTACTAAAATATATTAATTAGCATATAAGTTAGAATTTTGATAATTTGCATACTTTATTTAATCCTGAAGCGCCTGTCAGAATATTTTGATTATGTAGGGTGTCCCAAAGATGAGTAACTTGATGATAAGATATGTTTTTCTTTATCCTATTTCAATAAAATTTTAGGAGTACGTAGGTAACCATATATAAAAGGTACCAAAATAAGCGGAAAACGTAAATTGAGTCCCGCCTTCATATTTTTACGTAAATTGAGTCCCCTAGTCAAAATAATAATACGTAAATTGAGTCCCGGGTTCCAACAAGAGCTTCGTAAATCGAGTCCCGGGATTTTTAAGTATCTATACAGTGTTTCAATTAAGTACTTGTGAAAAATTACACATTTTCATTTCTTCGAAAAACCGACACGCCATATGAACTTTTCATCTTAAAATTAGTCAAAGAACCACCCTTTAAAGTTTGTACAAGTACATAATTGAAACCCTGTATAATAAGAGAGGTAAATAAACTACCATTAGACACCATCAAAAATTTTATTACAAAACATTTAAAATAGTACAAGAATTAAGATATATACAATTTATATCTATATAATAAGAGGTGTACAGGGTGGTCCACGTAAGATGACCCACTATCCAATCTCAAAATCTGTAAGACCTACATGTAAAACTCAAATACAAAAGTTTTTTGGATTGACTTATATTTAGTAGTATAGACTAATAATGCATTTAATGAAACATTTCTTTCTTACGTGGACCACCCTGTACAAATTTTTATTAAAAAACATTTAAAATACAATTTATATCTATATAATAAGAGATGTACAAATTTTATTAAAAAACATTTAAAATAGTACAAGAATTAAGAGATTATAAATATACAATTTATATCTAAATAATAAGAGAGGTACAAATTGCATTAAAAAACATGTAAAATAGTACAATAATTAGAAGATTATAAATATACAATTTAAGAGATATTTATTGGAAGGAACTTGAAAGAAACTTTCTTTACAAACTCGAATAAGGAAATGTGACAGTTGCATAGGTCAGCTATTGCTTCCCTTAAAAAGATTTCCTTCTCAATAATAGTTTTTGATTTTTTGGTCGACTCGCTTCTAAGATGAATATAAGTTTCACTTTGAATTCCTTTTAAAACTTCAATAAATATGGAAATATTGGGATGTGGAGAATTAAACATTCTATTAAGTCGAGCATGAAATGATTCACAAGAGTTAGTGGTTCTATTAGCAGAACATGAAAATTCGGCCCATATCTGTGGAGGAAACGGCGCTTCTTCTGATATATAATTTTCTAATACATAATCGCAAAATTCAGTTACCGTTTGATCATCTGGAAGTTCTGCCATTATATAATCAGTAAAAACAGTTGAAACGTCTTCAGGTCTTAGAAAGGCAAGTCCAAAGAATGACTTTAAAAAATTTGCCTTTTCTGATTTCGATGCATATACCCGAGCTAAACCAATAGACTGAATTTTGCGATACCAACTTTGGCCGAGATGAAAACGACATCCCTTACTTTTTGTTTCTGTGAGCACTGATTGAACACTCACATGTATGGCCTTTTCAAAATCAATAAAAATATTTTTTGGTGAGAATCTCAATCCTACATTTAAACAGGTGTTAACTAAATGCCTAAAGCAATTTTCATAACATTTCACAGTTTTGTTGGGAAGAAGAAAAAAAGCAAGGGGTACATACGAATCGTAATGTAAGGCATGAAAAGTGAACAGTTGATAAAAATATTTAGGGCAACTTTTAAACGTACCATCCACATAAACTGTATCTGAACGGCATAGCGCTTCTAAATTTTTCTTCGTAGAAAATCCGAGAATCTTACTCTGGAGATCGTTGACGATCACAAAATCTTCATTAGCATTGGTCTTGATGTCCATATTTCCAACAGCAGAAAGGGTTTCTTCAGTGGATCTGGGATTCACGTGTTTCGACTGTCGGGCGTTCAGCATGTTCCTTTTGATTAAGGATATGTCATTCCTTGTAAGTGTCTCTATATCATTGTTTTTTAGAGCTAGGTGAATAAGCTTAGAAGGTCTTGCACAAATATCGTCGGAAGCTTTACGTTTTAATCCGTTGCTTAACTTCTGACGCTCTAACTTGTTTTCTTCTAGTGGTTCATGCGAGTGAGGTGATGGTCCTGCCAATACTTCTTCATTTTTTCCCAGTTTTAAGAACGATTTACAGGTATTTTTACTACACATCCATCTTTCAGTGTTATTCGCCAACGTTTTGTGAAAGCGAAATTTATATCCATGTAAAACCAAAAGATTTCTGCCTCTTTCACTAATTATAACTTCCATATTAAAATCAGTCGATACTACTTGATGCTAACCCGAACAAATACTAAATAATGTACAGACAAAATCATCGAACAACCCCAATTTATAATAACACCGCAATAAATTACTTAATTGCTTTTACCTCATTTTATGATAGCCGGACGGAATTTACGTAGGCCCATAAAACACCCGGGACTCGATTTACCTACCTGTAAAAATAATTAACAAATAATTAACGAATATGGGACTCAATTTACACCAACCCCAAAATAAGCAATAAAGTATAATACATTTAATCTAATAAGAATATTACGATTAAGACAGGGAAAAAAACTGTGCTGTGAAAACATCACATAATTTAAAATAATCATTTATTTCTTTACGTTATTATAATACATAGTTATTAAAACGTATTGTAAGGGCGGTAAGAATAGGTTTCATAAATATAATCCCAGAAAACAGTTTCGTTACTTTTTCTACTGGTTTTTAACTCTAAGTTATCGTCTATATCCAGATATTGAACATTATCTTCTGTTATGGGTTCCCATTTTACATTTTGAAGTATTTCCGCCGAGTCGTCGTCAGGAGTGGGATTCCTAAAAAAATAATTGGCATTTTCACTAAAATTTGATTTTTATATTATCGCATAGAGAAAGAAAAAATACAATTTGCTACAGTTTCAGTTTTTTACAAGTTTAAATTATTTACTGAGAAAATAATTAAACAAAATACGCAACTTCTGCCTCGCCCAGTCGAAGCTACTTTACAGTTATTCTTTTCTATTTAAGTCAACGAAACAAAATATACCATCATAATGGGCGACACCGGCTCCGGCGTACCGCAAATAAAGGAATTGCGCGGATAATTGGACGACGCGGATAATGGGACGACTTAATAATTATTATCTGCTCTCTTGTTTTCAAACCTTCTGCTTTCGAGGCGTCATTTTAATTGTTTCTAAGAAAATCGATTACAGTGAAAACACTCATTAGATTAGTATTTATAGAATGCAGTAAGAACATGGGTCTCAATATCAACACCAAGAAGACTAAATTCATGATAATTACTCGGAGACCACAAGAATTTCAAAACTCAAGCCTAACATATGAGAATCAACCAATAGAGCGAGTTAACAAATTTAAATATCTAGGAACGTGGCTGTGTGAAAACTGGAAATCAGACACAGAAATCAGGTGCCGGGTTGAGAATGCCCGCAGTGCGTTCATGAAATTCAAAAAAGTGCTCACCAATACTGATTTCGATCTTGACTTGAGAATTAGATTTGTCAAATGCTATATCTGGACAGTGTTGCTTTATGGTATGGAGGGATGGACACTAAAGGTGAGCACTATGAACAAGCTGGAAGCATTCGAGATGTGGGTCTATAGGCGTGTACTGAGGATTCCATGGACTGCAAGAAGAACCAACGACGAGGTCTTGAGAATAATCAATAAAGACCGCGAACTGCTAGACACCATTAAACGTCGAAAAACAGCATACCTAGGCCAAGTAATACGCAACGAGAGGTACCAATTCCTGCAACTGATAATTGAGGGGAAGATTGAGGGAAAGAGAGGAATCGGCAGGAAAAAGATGTCATGGCTCCGCAACGTCAGGCAGTGGACAGGATTGAGGACAATGCAAGAACTAATGCATGCCATACGTAATAGGGAGGAGTGGACAAATGTGATCGCAAACATCCATTAATGGACATGCAGCAGAAGAAGAAGAAGTCTGCTCGATGGCCGCTGACCATTACTTCACGACTAGGGCATTTTGCACATACTCACGGCGACCATCCTAACGGCACCGTTTATACGGTTAAGGGATTAGGCAGCATAATAATAATAGACAATTTAAGCACGTCCTAAATTTCAAACGTATCCGTATCCGCATCGATCTGCGCATGCCCAGAATGGATGCGGGGGTTTCGATGCGTTCCGTTGCACGTATCGTTACGGACCTCCTATCGTATCCGTATACGAAAACGAATCCACAGATTACAGAAAGTTCTTTTCTGTAATCTGTGAACGAATCTCAACTGATCGACTGTCAGGTGTCATTGTTGTCAATAAAATAATAAATATAACCTAACTTTTGACAACTTTGACGTTTCACCGAGAGGATAAATTTCGGTTCCGTATACGTCGAAATGGTCGGTGCTTAAAGGAGTTTTTGTACAGTCTGCGTAAGTCGATATGCTTACGGATCCGGATACGGATACGTTTGAAATTTAGGAGGTGCTTAAATTGCCTAAATATGTGACCTTTCACACGCATCGGCACCGTGTACACTGTACACGGTTCCGTTCCAGCGTGAGCCCCCACTACAATTCACGGCGACCATTACCGTGTTGACGGAGAGACATGCCCAGTAGAGTTTAAGATTTAATTGGTGCTTGCACATGTACCGCGCTTATGATATTTTCTTGGTTCATTGGCGGGAACATTGTTTTATTTAGTATATTTTATCATAATCATATTTTTCGTAATAACAGTAGATATAGATATGGATATCATTATATATTTGGTGGAAGCAATGGCTGTTATTTGAAACAAAATAAGTTCTATATTATATAAGGACAGAAACTGCACAAGAAGTGCCTGGAAGGAAATATTTTTGGAGGTCAATCCTGATTTTGATTGTAAAAGCCAACATTTCCATAGGCTGCATAATGTATCTTGACGTTGAAGCGAATTTTTTAATGTAGGTCATCAAAGCTGGATATGGACATCCTAAAATAGTTGAAAAAGTTTTTTTTTCGTCTTCCCTTAACTGACCAAATAGTACAAAGAATGCACCGAATTGTTTCCTTCCCATATTGATGGGATGAACCCACAAAATTATGTTGCGTGCCTTTCTTCGGTTTTTGATACGCATGTAAGACATTAAAATCGCCACAGCACGTCTATGATCCAGATTTGAATCAAAATAGAATCAAACTGACGAAAACCGTGCATGTGTGCAAGGATAACACGAACGCGGTAGATCGCGTAAACGGTGCGGTTAGGACAGTCGCCGTGAGTGTGTGCAAAAAGCCTAGTGCTTACATTCGTGAACTAGGTGAGATAGTAAATTGGCGTCAGTTATGAATGTCCTATAATTTTACCAGTCCAAAAACTGCTATTAATTGTCATTTTTGACAGTGACATTTTTAACCAACATTATTTCAAAAATGTGACGGAATTGTGAAATTTATTTGATTATTTTTAAAGAGAAAGTGAGGCCCGAAAGACTCTTTTACCCTTTAGCGCAGTTTATGAGGTAAGTAGATATAATAAATCAGGAATTGTGAAAACATAAATAATAAACATGAAAAATATATGGCAATGTTTTTATAAATACCTATCTGTTTTAGAGAGTTTCTGATGCTTTGGGAGTTTCGTGTTCAACAATCCAATGAATTAAGGCAAAGGAGATAGAAAATTATGTAGATTTTAAGAATCGCAATAGTGTAGCTATTGTGTCATCCCGTGGTCGAAAACTTCACAAAATTTATAAACATACCATAAGAGAGCGTATTTATGGGATGTATAGAGCCATTTTTTATTAGTACCTCACACAATTCCATTTATTTTTAAATGTAGAAGAAGTAAGTACTTACGAAGTTTTAGCAAAATTAGTCCACAACTTAACAAATCGGTTTCTCGTTAAATAATCTTCGTCTGTTGCAATACTGCGTCCAGAAATATTAAACAAATACCCCACTTCATCTGCGTGACCAACTTTTCCAGCTCCTAAAACATTATTTCTTTAAAATGCTATTTTCTATACAGTGTCCTGCAATAGTGTGTCAGTCTTCCCTATACAAATTAAGTAAGTATCTTAATCGTAGACTTCTTATTAGAGTACATTGTTTACGGTTGAAAGAATCAAATATTCCAGAGTTCACAATTTGACTGGTTAGCTGTATGCAGTGGCGGATTCAGAAAAAATTGACAGGGGGGGCACTTACTTGTTATCTTGGGGTACACGAAAAGCCCGCTGCGGGTAAAACGCGCCGCAGGCGAATTTTTTTTAAGACCACGCCCAAATTTGGTCAATAATTTTTAGTAAATATTTTAAAAATGTATTACCTACTTATTTTATTGAAAATGAGATAAGATAAAAAAAATAAAAAAAGGCCAATTTATTTTTCATTAGCGGGTACATTGTTTAAAAGTAAAGTTCAATCTTCTGGTTTTATTTCCAGCAAACTTATCAATAACAATAAAGTCCCTAGATCTACACTTTGTGATCTGTGTCAAGTTAATTTCGGGTTTAGGTCTTCCCTCAATTTTAATTTCAATTTTTTGCTCAATACTTAATGAGCTAAAATTTTTTCTCAAATATTCCACATTCATAGCCGTTTTGGCATGTTTATTTTTATTAAAATAAGTCCTTACTACCCCAAAATAATACACTTTCTTTGTAAACAAAACCACAGATTACAGTTTTCTGTAACAAAACACAAATTCTAAAATCCTAAAATGTATGCTTTTTATCTAACGTGCTTTTACGCCATCTTTTCGCTAATTATCAAGCCACGTTGAAAACCTGATTTTTAATATCCATTTCTAAATGCTGTAAATATTTGGCATCAAAAAAATATTTGGTTGTTACAGTACAATGCTTTGTCACTGTGTTTGAAATTTTGGGTGTTGCGCTTAGGTTGGTTCGTGCGAAGTTATTATGACAGGGGGGCACGTGCCCCTGTGCCCCCCCTCTAAATCCGCCACTGGCTGTATGGTCCACGTATCGTCCACTATATTTAACACTTGCATCAAAAGAAACGCTGTTATCAAACTTACTGTTAAGTCGCATATTCGATTCATAAAGTACACATTTTACAAGTATAATTCAAATAAATTATATACGTCAATAATCTACTTTCGGTAGAACAAGACTTTTTGTTTTGTTGGTTTAAATAAAATAGATATAATATGCTTATTCAGATCATTTTATCTAGTACCTACTTATTTTAGTTCCATGTTGACAAAATCTAGAATGAAAGCGGCAACTTTGCTTTCATTGATAGCAACAAAAACAGCTGTAGTAATCGAACAAACCATTCTTTACTTCTATGAGTAATCGTAATATTTGATTTTGCGATTTCGTAATTAGTCGTCGGAATGCTCGTATTCGGAAATATTATGTGTTTAATTAGATTATTTTACTCGTAAATATAATTAATTTAACTTATAAATACACCTTATAATATTTTAACCGTCCCTCGTAATCAAACCCGTGCATTGAGCTGGATGGCGTCCGGAATTATACTCGTGGGTTTAGAGCTTGGCGGAAGTACCCGAAAATTTCACAGCGACCGAGCGGTAGCCGAACGTTTAAGCGATGTGAAATTATTAGCACGGATCGGGTCATCACCCGCACTCCGGAGCCAGTGAGTGTAGAAATAGTTTAGAGGTTGGTCGACTGTCGATGGTATACCGTGCGAGCAAAAATTATTTGCATCAAAGAGGGCCTTGCATCTAAGGACGTAATGCTTAGCCGTAGGGCTTAATACCTGTTGGGTGTCAGAAACTACCTGAATTAACTATCAATCAGTTATTCCGTCATCTTTGACAGTCGTTACAAGTAATTTGATTCATCGCTAATTTTTCCAATTTCTTGAACAATTCACACAATGGGCTTTTCGGAGCAGCACAAAACATTACATGGTTGAAGCGTATTTTCGAAACGGGGTTAGAGTAAATGGTGAGTGGCAATACAATCCGGGTTTGTGCATGTACGATTTTCACGAACATTTTCCTAACGTTGCTTTTATTGCTTGGGATTTTTATCATTGCCTGAAAAGAACCGTGGCTCTGTTTAGAGAAACAGGTTTAATACAACACAAAAAAGGAGCAGGAAGATCATCTGTAAAAACAGAAGAACTTGTTGCAAACGTTCGTGAAATAATGCAAAATACGCCAACAAATTGTATAAGACGCCGGTCTCAAGAAGTGAGAAGATCTTATGGAACATGCAGGACTATTCTTAAGAAGCAGCTAAATTAATTTCCTAATAAAGTGCAAATATTCCAAGAAATACAAGCAGCAGATTTTGAAAGACGCAGGAATTACTCTCAATGGTTTACCCAAAATTTATTGGAAAAAAATGATTTATTAGACCTGATATTTTTTTCGGATGAAGCCTGGTTCCACCTCTCCTGTTATGTAAATTCTTAGAATACACGCATGTGGAGTAGTGAAAATCCCCATTTTTTTATCCACAGTCCACATTGCACCCTCAAAAAATTGGTGTCTGGTTAGCTGTTTTCCGAAGAAGAATTGTTGGTCCTATTTTTTTCCATGACACAGTTACAGCATAGCGGTATAGAGACAATATTTTAAATCCATTTGTAGAGCAATAACTTGACGACGAACTACGTTTTGGATATTTTCAACAGGACGGTGCAACCGCCCATAAAGCCGCCGAAACTATTAACTACTTATGCAATTTTTTCGACGACAGATTGATCAGTTTTCGATCAGACATTAAATACCCACCTAGATCATCTTATTTAACGGTTATGGATTACTTCGGTTTTCCTTATTTAATGAACACTATTTTTAAAACACCAGTTGCAAATTTAGAACAATTACAAGAAAGGATTATCCAAGAATGTAAAGAGACGTGTGAATTTATGCTTGGAGCATGGCGGTGGCCAATTTCAGCAATTTATGTAATTATTTTTCTTTTTCTTTCTGTATATTCTTACTCTGTTAATTTTGTAAACAACAAAAATAGATTTGTATTTGTCTACTAGTTTTATTACTCATTAGTTTGGCATATCATGTCATAATATGAATTTGACAAAATTTTAACCTAGATTTGGTTAGATATAGCGTCCCCATATCATTGTGATCTAAACCAAGCCCTACGTTTTTTAATCCAAGCCCTCTTTGATACAAATAATTTTTGCTTGCACGGTAGAATTATTTAGCTTACAGGGTTGTTGGTTATTACCTGGAACATCTGGATGCCCTTTACTAAGTGTACCATCGTATGAGAACTGGTATAAATAAACCTGCGAATATTTGGATTGCAAGATCGCATGTTTGGTAGAACCTCTTAAGAACTGGTCATCACTCCACCACTAAAAATAAAATTAATTTCGTTTCATAACAACGTAACTAAAAATAAACCCATTAAACATCTTACATTAAGGAATGCTGCTAAATTTTTTCCGAAGTCGCCATCTTTGCCGACGTATTGTTGGCGTACTTCTTCTCCAACTTGTGCAGCGCTTACGTTTTCTTTGAGATGTGTATTTGATATTAGAAACTGTGGGTTTGAATTATACCAACTGGCTATATTTGTTGCAGTTTCAATATCTACAAAAAGAACGTTGTAAAACTGGTCGGATACCAAAAATTTTAATTTTAATCATAATAATTCAAACTGTTGTAAAAGAAAGTAAAAAGAAAAAGTTATATTTCTACACTCATATTTAAAATAAAGACTTTACTATGAACCATATAAAACTTAATAAATCCTTTACCTGAGACAGACCACAGGATAATAATCTGGGTTGAAATTTACCAAAGTCTGAACGCAATTCAATACTTCTCGATGTAGGAAATTTGACCAAATTTGGTTTATAAAGCCTATTTATATTAGGTGTAATTGTAAGTAAATTTGCCTGTAAGATATTTTGGCAAAGAGTAGTGATTAGTATAGTTTTTTTTTAATTGGTAGAAGTTTGCTTTTTTGTTGAAAGCACAGTCTATATTTTTTGTCAAATTATTGCTTTTTAAATTCTCCTCAAAATTTTATATAAATACATATTAAAATGTTTGATAAATTACCTTGAATATATCCAATGGTCTCTTCTGAATTATAGCCTATAATTATTGGAACTTTAGCTATATCACCAGATTCTAAGGCTTCGTATAACGGTTTGGATAAAAATGAGTAATCAGATTCGACCTCAATAACAGGTTTCACCTAAAATTTATAATTTTTTTAATTACGTTTGCTTTAATTTTGATGGTACTTTAAAGTATTGTAAAAATAATAATAAATACTCACGTTATTTAATTTGATAAAAAGCATATGAACTAAAACAATAGATGATACAGTACAATAGAACATGGAAGAATTAAAGAAATTAGGAGAAATGTTCAATGGCGCAGCCTAAAGGGAAGTTACATGAAAGATAATGGAAAGGGAGTA
Source organism: Polydrusus pterygomalis (assembly GCA_963969555.1). Classification (NCBI taxonomy): domain Eukaryota; kingdom Metazoa; phylum Arthropoda; class Insecta; order Coleoptera; family Curculionidae; genus Polydrusus; species Polydrusus pterygomalis. The sequence continues at coordinate 49,477,010 of OZ018378.1, forward strand.
AAAACAACTATTATACCGATTTTTCATGAAATAGCCAAGCACGCTGAAATATCTATAGAAAGGGAAAAATAAAGAAACATACAAACTTGACTTACGTCTTGACCGGTACTTAAAGTCAAATTAACAATAAGATCCGCGTCTGCTGCCTGTAGAACGTCTCTAACTTCTGCTGTTGTATTTGCTTTTGTAATCGTTGGATCAACTAGATTAGCCAGGGTGTACGTAAAGTTTTTGGGATTATGTTCAATATAGTTGGATAAAGCAGATCCGCTTTCCATAATTGCAGCTTTATATAAATCTAAAAAAGGAAGATTATTATTGGTAAATATGCAACAGGGTAAGCATTGTAAGTCAGTTTTTATTTATAGTTCTACTGTAATATTGTAATATATAAGTAGGTATATAGAAGTTAAGTTCTTTACATCTGTAGAAAAACTATAACATATTATTATGTTTAAAAATTGGTTTTCAGCTAGGCGGTCTTTAATGGGTGGCTGAAGGCCAAGTTAAATTAACGGGAATAATAACAATAGCTACGATTAAACTGGTACAGTTCGTTTGTAGTTAAGCTTTCAGCAAATTGTCTTACATACTAAACTTGGGGTAGTTATAAATGTGAATAAGTTCGTAAGAGGACAAGACAAAAGCGTTACGAAAACTGAACTACAACCGTAAATTTACGGATATGGTTAAAGTATTAATATTAGTTACGTAAACATCAAAATATCATAGACCCAGTCATGTGTAACGTAAATGTTGCTACAAAACGAATTGAAAGTTTTAGTCAAGAAATGATTAAATTGGGTTCAAAAATTAATTTAATGCAGAATTTTAAATAACAGTTTGTGTCATCAGTAATGTTGAATTACGATGGATATAAACATTTTCATCAAATGTTGTGGCTTGTAGCCGATTTGTTTTTTTTTTGTGATACTATGGATATTTTATACCTTTATTGGTGTGTGTTGCGTAAACACCATGGTCAGCTGGCACATTGGGCAGCCCTGGATTCGCTACTTTCACTGATTTATTACACAATAAGATATTTATTTTTAATAAAACATAAATGTATCGGCTATAAAGAAGGGGCTAAAATTTACCAATTAAAGGCGTGCACTAAGCAGCATTACTGCCTTAGAAAAAACGGTGATTATTTACAATTTAGTAGATCATTTTTACGCAACCAATAATTGCAAAAATGAGGTAATATCACGTTACATTACTGAAGAACAGCGATTTAGTTTCACAAAACACAGAAAATGAACAACCAGAGACAGGACAGGTGTCCAACAAAAATTTGACTCCCTTGCACACGCTGCAAGAGATCAGTCTAAAAACAAGACAAAGCAAATGTCTGCTTTGAACGGGAAGATCGCAGTTTTTAAACAAAAACAAGTGAGTGCCTAGAGTGAATGTATAGAACACAGTGGTGATGAAACGACGTCAGGTCCTTCACCGACGCGTCTCGGTTTAAATATAACCAATTATTGCATTTTAGTGAGCGTGTAACGTATTTTGCAACACGGAGTGCGGGAGAAGACGTTACTGGGCGGCGTAATCAAAGGTCGAAATGCAATACCTTGCCTGTTTGGGAGCAATTTCCTAGCAAGAGAGCCTAGCAACATGGGCTAGAGTAAGCGGGAGACAATGTTGGCGTGGAGACAAGGGGGCGGCAACGACCATAGTCGTACCAAAACTGTGATTATCGAAATGAAAAATATTAGAAAAAATAAATAAATTATCCGGGTTGGGGCTGGTTCCCCAACAACATCTGTTTGAAAAATAAAACAAGAATAAAAATGCCGTAATGCATAGCATTAATAAAATTTATGAAGTATTTACTGCAATCTACTTTAAACTAATGTATTTACTTTAAAAAAATATGCGTTTATTGCAAATCCTCCCTATTGTTCTGCGAACCGTTTCAATTATTTTACAATATTTCCTTTTATGTGCTTGTGCTAACGAAATAAAGTGTAAAAAAAAATCACCAAATACCTTACTTAGTCGTTCACCATGTATCGAATAGTTTGTCTAATTCGTCGCTTTGTATCCCTGTTTACATTAAGCAGTTAACATCTTTAACTAAAGAATAAAAACCTAAGATAGAAATGTGCAAGCGGTTTTCTACTCGTTTTAAGATAAATAAGCCTATAAAAGTGTAAAACTACTTTTAGTATAGTATTCTAATAAAATAACTAGAAACTAGATGACGGTAAATGAATTTAAGTAATTAAAATACTTTCATCCAATATACACTTACTTCTTGACATTGGACTAACGATGTGGTAACCAACTGACATCGCTCCAGCACTTTCGCCGAATATAGTAATATCCAAGGGATTTCCTCCGAAATAAGGGACGTTTTCCCTGGTCCATATTAATGCCAACCATTGATCCTTTAACCCTGCATTTCCAAGAATGACTTCATCTTCCGTAGATAGGAATCCAAAGGCACCTTGAAAAAGACAACCTTTATATTGTGTGACCAAATAACAACAACGAAAGTCCGATACATGAATGACGATTGTAGTGTAGAATGGTGTATATTCAAGGAAGTTAGGTCTTACTTACCCAATCTATAGTTAAATGTTACAACGATTACATTTTCTTCCAGGAATGGTGTAGGATCACTGAAAGAAAAATCGCCAGCGCCTACTTTGAATCCACCTCCGTATATCCAAAACATTACTGGAAGAGTTGGTTCAATCTAAAAAATTGTGGCTACTGCTAAGAATCGGTCAATATACATATCATGCAATGGAAAAACTTCAACGAGCATTTGCTCATGTAAAAATGAATAAGGGTATATTAACATTATTATAGCGTTACGAATAAAGAGTACACCCGCTAGTAAACCGCTCCCACCTGTTTGTTTTAAATGTAAAGGTATGTATTGTAATAAGCTTGTTGAAAAGGGCATAAAAAAAGAAATATGACCCACTATTAACTTACGCATTCCGGTAATATAGACACAATTTGTTTTAGTAAAAATTGTTGGAAATGTTGCACATTTTTTTTTAACAAACTCCTAATCTAAAGAAATATTCATTTATGTACCATATCCGGGCCCCAGGGTTCTTTGGCGAATTTAGTGTATAAGTCGTTGCCCAAGATTTTCTAGATTTCTTAGTCTTGCTACGTAAATTTTGGTTTTTAGGTGACCCCAAAGGAACTAATCTAGAGGATTAACGTCGGGCGATCGTGGCGGCCATTCAATCCTGCCGGTTTGTAAAAACTTCACTTAAATATTGTCGAACATTTATTACGTAATAAGGCGGAGCACCATTCTGCTGTAACCATATTCGATCATCATGAAGATCTGTTTTTCCATGGTAAGGAAATAAAGCAATTAAAGCTGGAATAACTTCTCCTTGCACAAAATCCAGATAAGTTACCTTCGAGAGAATATTGGCCCAAAGACGCGGTCGTCAATTATGCCTGCCCAAAGATTAAGTTTTTGCGGAAGCTGGGTGTGTGTTTCTCGCATCCAGTGAGGATTTTTTGCGGACTAATATCGACAGTTCTGTTTATTGACTTCACCATTTAGTACAAAAGTACAGTTATCTGTAAAAAGGATCCAGTCCAAATCTACTAAATATCGATCAAGGGCATTCATCATCAAAACTGAAGACGGCAATACGGATTATCTTCCAGTAACTTTGGTACCATTAACATTTTATAAGAACACATTTGACTTGATTTCAATAACTTAAATGCAGACGTATGGCTTACGTTATTTTCTCTAGCAAGTTTCCGAACTGTAATAGGATTTTCTTGAAGAGTAAGTCAAACCTTTGATTGGTTGTCTTCATTCATTACTCCAGTTCTTGCTGACGTGGCCCACTTCACGATAAAGTATTTCAATTTTGCTGATGGTGTCTCGGAAAATTGATGGTAGATCGGGGAGCCGGGTGTGTTTCGTAAAATAAAGCTGCTACTTCTGCTTGAGTACGCGATATGTCGCCAATGACAATTATTATCAGTATCAGTTAAATGAGCATACGCCAGTAGTTATGTGTATTTTTATCGATGGGTTTGAGTCAATTTTTCAGACAACTTTTGCCGCCCTTCTAATGGGCCCTGGTTTAGCAAGAACTGCGAGCGTGCTGTCAGAGCTAAAAATCTAGCTTACCGACAATGGCGTAAAAATCCTACCGATTTGAATCGCACCATCTTTGTTACCGCTCGAAACCAGTGTAAGCAAACGATAGATCAAAACAAAGAGGCTCATAACATGAGGATCAAAAATAAACTTCTCGCCAGTCCTAACGGATCTAGGTCCTTTTGGTCAGTCGCTAAGGCCGTCAGTCAAAATTTTACCAAATAAAATATTCCGCCGCTAACACGTTCTGACGGCACAATAACAACCACGGCTGAACATAAAGCGAACTTACTCGCAGAACTATTTGCTTCACACTCCACGGTGGACTTTCAGGGAAATATCATATTCCGTCAGCGTCCTGTAAAACGAATTCTGAAGGGGCTCGATGCCAAAAAAGCTTCTGGTCCAGATGAAATTCCTATTATAGTGCTCAAGAAATGCGCCGATGAACTCACACCAGTATTTTGTAGACTTTTTAACCTATCCTACAAAAAAGGAATATTTCCATCTTGCTGGAAAAAGGCGCGAGTCCAGCCTATATCAAAGAAAGGCAAGAAAACCCTGCCAAACAACTATCGACCAGTCGCATTGCTTTCAGTTATATCAAAGGTGATGGAGAAAGCTATTAACCAACACCTTCTAAAATACCTAGAAGGCCTTAAAATTATCAGCGACCATCAGTATGGTTTTCGTAAGTCCAGATCAATAGGAGACCTTCTAGCCTATGTCACTCATCTTTGGAGCAACGCAATCGAACATCATGGGGAGTCCCGGGCTATTGCACTGGACATCTCTAAAGCCTTTGACCGTGTCTGGCACTAGGGGCTCCTAAGTAAACTGCGTTCTTATGGTATGCCCGGTCGATTTTGTTCATGGTTGTCTAGCTTCCTCAAGGACCGTTCTCTGCAAGTGGCGATTGACGGGTTTCTCTCAGACACCTTCACCATCAATGCTGGTGTTCCTCAAGGGTCCATATTATCCCCCACTCTCTTCTTACTGTACATTAACGACCTTCTAGCGAAAACAAATCCAATATATAGCTTTGCTGACGACAGCACACTTATCTCATCTTTTACTTTGAAATCTCCAACATCGGCTGCTGACGCACATCTTCGCAGACAACATGAGGTATCACGCCTCAATAAAGACCTGGAAGAAATTTTGTCGGTGACATTAACCAAGTTAAATTTAACGCTCAAAAAAACCAGGCAGCAGTTTTCTCCAAGAAGGTTAACATTGCAGAACCCTATATCGTTATGGCAGGACACGCAAGTCCACTGACTTCGTCTATTAATTTGCTGGGTGTCAACCTGGGAGGAAATATGTCTTGGCATAATCACGTTGTGGCAATCGCCAGGGCAGCTTCTCAGAACCTCGGTATACTTTTCAGTACCAAAACCTTTTATACACCTCAACAACTTTTGACACTCTATAAAGCCCAGATTTGACCATCACTGGAATACTGCTCTCATATCTGGAGTTCTGCATCGAAGCATATCCTTCGGTTGTTGGATTCCATCCAAAGGAGAGCCGTTCGTCTAATCGGCGACCACGAGCTGACCAAGAACCTCGACAGCTTAGAACATCGAAGACAGGTTGGTGATTTGACTCTCTTCTACAGATATTTCCATGGCAAGTGTTCGACAGATATTGCCCGCTCGATTCCACCTAGAGTAATGCATAGCAGAAACACACGACGAATCACTGCCGCCCATCCCCATGTGGTACACCCCGAACATCATTGTTTCAGAACTCTTTCATTTGGAGGACGTCATTTTTGTGGAACGGCCTTTCTGATACCGTGTTTCCAACCGAATATAACCTCCAACGATTCAAGAAAAACATGAATCGCTTTCTTCGCACACGCACCGCTCCCAGAGCGCCTTAAAGGATTTTTCCTATAGTGCTTGTGCTCGATCATAAAAAAAAATTATATTTATGCAGTTTCCGCTCTGCTGAAGAAATATTTTATCAGCTACATATTAAATTAAGATAATAAAAAAATGGGTTAGTATACGCTCAAGCATCTTTTTTGGGAGAGACAGTATGGGCTAGGGAGTATCCAAGTAAAAATAATAACTTACACTTGAATTAGAACCCACCGGAACTGGCGAATAAACATTAATATACAAGCAGTCCTCATTGTTACCACTTGTAGGAACTGAGTCATTACCATATCCTCCAAAGAAGAAAACACATGCTGGTCCGTCTTTTGAAGCATCCAGAACACCTTCCCATGGTTGGGCTTTAAGAGGTGGCTAAATTGAAAAAAATTAAGAAAAAAAAATATGTTAATATAAAACTCGTTTGTTCACAAGTCAAATATTTCAAAATCCAATATTCGTCTGATCATTTTTATAATTAAGTTGCTTCGAATTATTCTCTTTCCTCAACCGATGACCTGCGGGAGATTAATACCATTCTATATGTATCTATTTCAAGATTACTTTGTTTGTTATTGTGAAATGCGGAAGTGATTTTTGTAGATTTGTCGCTTCTACTATTAACGATCGTAAAGATAAATAATAAATATTAAATATAGCTTCAGGCGATCTGCTATTACAGAATATCATCAGCGTCGTAGCTAGGGCAGGGAAACAGACTGAAATTTATAAGACGTACTTATTGGATGAACAGATGTATTTTTTAAGTGTATTATATTCACTTGAATCAGCAAATAGTCTATTGAAAAGAAAGAAAAAACTAAAAGTCTTCCTTCACAAAATTTAATAGAATAAAAATTCTTTAGAAGTCTCTACATGTGTCGAACGTAGAAACGTTCATCATCAGGAGACAGAAAATTTATTTAATGCTGATGGTTTTAGCAGAAAAGAAAATCGTGAAAAACCTTAATGGAGCTTTTATGGAATTAAAAAATTGATGTGTGGAAGTGGCATAATATGAAGAAAATTGAGAAAAGTTAACACTTATCTTATTGAGTATGGGAAAAAGTCAATAAAAGAGGTCTAAACGAACCAAATAAACTGGGGAAGAAGAGAAAACCCTACTAAAAAGAAGGTGTTGAGGGTTATTTTAAAAAAAATGTTTGTAAAACTTTTTAAGTAGGTATGTCTATAAGCCATTATAAAGATAAAATTTGTCATTTGTGGAAGTATTACGAAGATATCACAATGAAAATACTGTCTAACAAGTGGTTCGTGGGGTACTGAGGGTTAAAGCCCAGTAACCCCACAAACCCTTTTAGTACCCCAGAAACCACTTGTTAGACCGTATTTTCATTGTGATATCTTCGTAATGCTTCCATAAATGACAAATTTTATCTTTATAATGTCTTACAGTTTTACAAAAAAATTTAAAATAACCCTCGGCACCTTCTTCTTAGAAGGGGTTTTTCTTCTTCCCCAGTTTATTTGGTTGGTTTAAGCCCCCTTTACTGACTTTATCACATACTCAGTATGTTTTAACTTTTCTTAATTTTCTTCATATTATGTCACACATACGTCAATTTTTTAATTCCATAAAAGCCCCATTAAGGTTTTACACCATTTGCTCTTTTGCTAAAACCATCAGCATTAAATATTTTTTGTCTCCTGATGATGAACGTTTCTACGTTCGAAACACGTAGAGATCACTAAATAATTTTTATTCTATTAAATTTTGTGAGGAAGACTTTTAGTTTTTTTTTTCTTTTCCATACTTTCAACTCCAATTTAAGCATGGACTATTTCTTTAAATTAAACACATGAATTTTTTTCTCAAAAGTAATAAACCCAAAAAATCGAGGTCGAATAATCTATATTATTAAGCATACTGGGTGCAGAGATTCTTTGCTAAGTACCGTGCGAGCAAAAATTATTTGCATCAAAGAGGAAGTGGATTAAAAAAGTAGAGCTTGGTTTAGATCACAATAATATGGGGACGATATATCTAACCAAATATAGGTTAAAATTTTGTCAAATTCATATTATGACATGATATGCCAAACTAAGGAGTAATAAAATAAGTAGACAAATACAAATTTATTTTTGTTGTTTACAAAATTAACAAAGTAAGAATATACAGAAAGAAAAAGAAAAATAATTACATAAACTGCTGAAATTGGCCACCGCCATGCTACAAGCATAAATTCACACGTCTCTTCATATTTTCGAAAGCGTTGACCAGCATCTCTGGAGAAATGTTACCACATTATTTGATAATCCTTTCTTGTATATTCTTGGAATACTTGCACTTTATAAGGAAATAAATTTAGCCGCTTCTTAAGAATAGTGTTCTATAAGATCTTCCCACTTCTTGGGACACGCGTCTTATACAATTTGTTGGCGTATTTTGCATTATTTCACGAACGTTTGCAATAAGTTCCTCTGTTCTTACAGATGGTCTTCCTGCTCCTTTTTTGTGTTGTATAGAATCTGTTTCCCTAAACACTGCCACGGTTCTTTTCAGGCAATGATAAAAATCCCCAGGAATAAAAGCAACGTTAGGAAAATGTTCGTAAAAATCGTCCATGCACAAACCCGGATTGTATTGCCACTCACCATTTACTCTAAACCCGTTTCGAAAATACGCTTCAACCATGAATGTTTTGTGCTGTTCCGTAAAGCCCTTTGTGTGAATTGTTAAAGAAATTGGAAAAATTAGCGATGAATCAAATTACTTGTAACGACTCGACTGTCAAAGATGACGGAATAACTGATTGATTGTTAATCCAGGTAGTTACTGACACCCAACAGGTATTAACCTCTACGGCTAAGCATTACATCCTTAGATGCAAGGCCCTCTTTGATGCAAATAATTTTTGCTCGCACGGTATAAGAATTTTGTTTATTAAAGCTTATTTTGAACTAAAATTTTTGTATATATTCTTTTTTTTACCCTTCGTACTTATATAAGATCCCAAATAGGGCAAGACCGCTAGATAAATTTACTTATATCGGAAAGCTGAGTTCTAGTTCCCATTCGAGAAAGAAAAAGGCAGAAAACTATGGAGCTTAACCTGGAAGTCGTAGTTCCTAGGTACGACACTGCCAGTAATATTTAATAATTAAGTATTAATACTTAAATTGATACCAGTTGAAAGCATTGTTTATTATGTAATAGATTTTCAATTTAGGACTTTGACTTCTATAGAATACTTTCTAAAGCTAAAGTATTTACCAATTATTAAATTTATATATATACCGGGTGTTTCTCAAAAGAAGTTCACCCCTATAACTTCTCTGTATTTATAGATATTAAAATGAAATTTAGAGATTATTTATAAGAGATAAATGTGCATTTATTGGCGTAATATTCAATTTGTTAGCACTACCGGTTTGACCTGAAGTAACCTTGACTTGGTATTTTAAATGGGACATATTGTATATTTTGACTTAATGGGATTCAGCATAACATTCTGAATAAAATGACACCTCACTTGTCATTTTTTGACGTATTATAATAGATTTTTATGTTTATTTTTTATTTTCAATCTAGAGTGCTACAAATTAATTAAATCCGTTAATTTATAGTCAAGCAGTACCTATATTATGAAAATTAAAATTATGTCATAATAATTAACTTTCTAAGTTTCACAAGCGTTTAAAAAATGAAATTTTGTTTTCTTGAGGTTTACTCCATTTTACCAAATGAAACGATGGTAGTTCACTGGGATATATTTAAGACAAGCATTTTTTTTCAACTATTTGATACTTCTATGCTATTTTAAAATTGACACGAAAAAATTTGCCATAATCGCAAATTTAAAAGCGTTATACATTATTGCCGCCCTGTCTTTTCTAAAGAAATATAAAGGCGGCTCTGAAAACCAATGGAATGGTTTTGAAAACCAATATGGTTTTAAATTAAAATTGTAATGTCATTCGTTTATTATTTACGTAACCAATGACGTATATTATGTCGTCTAAAAAAGTTAATTTTTACGACACAAAACGACTATATCTTGAAGTAAAAAAGTCATGTTAACGTTGCAATTGACGTATAACTGCCGTAATATGACGTAATGATGTATAGACACAAATGTGCCAAACTATGCCTCCGACCTCCGATGATAAAGAATTGTAACGGTTAATCTCTAAGTACATACCCTCAGATAGGTGCAACTTACTAAATATCTTAATTTTCCTAATGGTGGTATTCCATATGGTATCCCTCTCCATGTATAAAACGTTTTACCGCTGGGTGTACTAAGTGTGGTACCCTGGACTTGTCCGTTCGGGATTTGGACTATTAAATCTCCTAGCTACAATGAAAAGGTTGTTTCGTCATTTTATCAATTTAAATGCTAACAGTCTTCGAATACATAGCCATCAAGTCATATTCTGCGGCGGCTTGTACTGTACCGAGGCCCTACCTTCTTGTAGGTACAGTAAGCTATTTAGTCACATTCACACTCGTAATTGTAACTTTGTCTTCCTACACTTAATTTTTTTGTAAATAATTTAAAATTTGAAACGTTAATGTCTGGAAAGGCCTAACGACTAATAATGCAAAAATTTCCTTGCACCACAAAAATCCCCTATTGCCGTGTTGCTCTGTAAAAACTTGATTTAACCAGGCTGTTAATCGCATAAAATATTTTATTATGAGATGAACCACAATAAATATATCCCCTCTCTTTCTGGCGCATAAGGAAATTTCGGGTCTTGGCACCTTCCCAGATCAGAACGCAATTGGCAGATTTTCACGTTTTTTATTTCGTCTAGCCGGCTAGTACCCATCGGGTGAGTCCTTCGTCTTTGCTACTGCTACCAGATGGCAGCTGTTTAAAAATATAGAGTTCCCTGTCGAAACATGAACTTTCTATCATAATTTTATTTTTTTTGTTTGTAGGTTATGTTAGTGGGTTATCCTCCGGTAGTGCCGGTAGTGGTAGTGGTGAGCTTATTTGTTCTTTTTACTGAACTAGTTCGCGCGAACTACTAAACAATAGCGAACTACTGGCTTCTAAAAAAATTATTTATTTATCACATTTTTTTTTTAAACATTCGCGAATTTCTGAGTTTTTCTTGAAATAAAAAGACAGGCGATGGATCTTCCCTTACGCGATTTGTTTATAATAACAAAAACTCAGTGGGCAGAAATCACTGCTTCGAAATTTATGAGAGATGCTTATTTCATCTATCTTTTTTTGGAATGTTAAGAAATCATTTTTTTTTATATGCCGTAATTTAAAACTATTTCGCATTGCGTACCTATATATTCTATGACCATGTGCATTTAATTATTCAGTAAGTTTTTATTGAATTATTTGATATTTGGGCCAGTGCCCAGCCGCCACTTGTCATATTTTTAATTTTTATATCTATAAGTAAATGGACAATCTTAACATTTTTTGCTGTGTCTTGGACCAATTTTTTGTGTTTATGGTTATTGATACTTAATTACAAAAAAAGCTTTATTCGAGATATTATTTTTATTTGCAGCCCTGCAATCTAATTAGGTATACCTATTTTTGGGGCAATATATTGCTTTAAAAGATACTTTTCTCTATAGTTACTTATATTATATAAAAGAAAAAAGGAAATACCTAGGTATGTTTATATTAATCCAAGGATGAAAGTATTCCACGGGTCAAGTTCTCGGGCAAGAACTTTTTTAAATTCTTGAACAACAAATTGTGCTTGAAAATGTTTTACACATACCCAAGTTTGTGCCAAATTGTAAAAATCAATACAAGTTATATAACAGCTAATATTTGACTTGAGGTTAGGTACTCGCTAACATCGAAGATTGGTTATTTTGCTGATTTTGTTTGTTTTTAATATTCGATTTTATAAAGCTAGTTTAATTGACTTGTTCTCTTCCTTTTCGAACTAAAAGCACAATGACGAATTATTTTTATACAAATTTTAGAAACAAAACCTTAAACACAATTTTTTATCCTCAAAATCTGTTTGCAACTACTGAAAATGCCAGACATCACTACCTTTTTTCCCAACTTGATCAAAAATTGAGAAGGAATTCCAATCTTTTGGGCAAATTTCAGCTGTTTACACGTAAAAATAAATTAAAGGTCAACTTTTACAATTTTTTGAGCAAGAACCTAAATTTTAAAGCCCGGACCTGCCTATTTTCCCATTTGTTAAATGATAATGTTGCAGTGCGCATTCCTAATCCGGTGTAGCTTAGTTTACATGCGACCATATTCTTTAACTTTGAAAATACATAAGTAAGCCATACCTATACATATAAAAGTAAAACCATCAACCATGCATAGTATTTCATGAACTTTCTAAATAAGTAAATATATTATCGATTCATTAAAAAAAAAATTTAAAATATTTTGTTATCAATTTTAGGCTGAAAGTATTTAATAAAAAGTAAATAATAATCAACTTACGATGCCCTGGTACAAAAATGACCACAGCACAAATATTATAGTCCACATAATGAACAAAAAAAATTAATTGGGTATATTTTGTAAAACTTTTTACATATTATATTCATTGGTATAAGTATTCAAATAAAAGGTTATCTTAAAACAATTTTAAGTGTTTACTCTTATCTATTAAATAATTAAAAAATTACATATCGGGGGAAAAATATTAAAGATTAATTTTAAAAATGAACAACCATAAATTTGCACAAATAGTTAATTAATACATCTAGTAGGTAGTATTACAACAACTGAAAGTCGTTGTACCCTACAACGATTATCAAGTACGATAGACCATAGCTATTTGTGTATTAAGAGCGCAAAGTGATATATTCTCGCTTTGAGCGAGAGCGGCCATATCACTTTGCGCTCGATTATTGATGACATATTATATGTGATACTTTGAAACAATTATATTCCGTCATCTTTTGGGAAAATAATTATATTTGGTCCACATTTATACAGTGGCGGCTCGTGGGGTAGAGCCACAGTGCCATGGCACTACCTGCCCTCCTGTCTAGCGTCCTGCCCTTTACAAATTACCATAACCTATTAAAATTAATATTCTCGTTTTTAAAGCAATTAGCAAAATAATTTAAAAATGGAACACAGTCGGGTGCAAATTTCCATCTAAATGGAAGCGAGTATGCGTAAAACGGTAACGTAGCTTCCGCGCCAAGCGCGACGAGGCACACGGGAGGTGACGAAACGCCATCACCTCAATAAAAAAACGTTGAAAAATGACCTTAAATGCAAGCAGGCAAAAATCTCAACGGGTAGCCAGGCTCTCTTCGTTTGACCGTTTGATGTTAGACGTTTCACAAACAGCTGATGTTCGCGTCGCGTCCCGATTTGTTTTCGTTTGGCCGGCGGCTGATTTAATGTAGGGTTAACGAACTTTTTATTTTAGAAATAGGTACATAAGTAATGAATACTATTAGATTTTTAAAGGAAACTTTATGGAAAAAATACTTGGGTGTGCGGTTGTGATGAATCTAATAGACTATTTTGTTTTATGTGTGTTTTATTTGGTGGGAAGCAAACTTGGTCCCAAAAAGGTACAGATGATTTGGTCCATTTCTGGGACAAAATGAAGACACATGAAAAATCGAAGGTACATTTAAACAATATATTATTATTTAATTTCAGTATGCTTGGTAAAATTAACATTAAAACTCAATTAAATTCTGCATATCACAATGAAATAATGAAGAAAAACGAACAAATTGATAAAAACAGTTACATATTAAACCAAATTATAAACTGCGTTCGGTTTTGTGGTGCATTTGAGTTGGCTTTGAGAGGTCATGACGAAAAAGAGACGTCGGAAAATAGGGGCATATTTCGTGAATTAATAAATTTCAGCTCAGAATTAGACAAAACTCTTAAAGATCATATTGAAAAATCGAAAGTATTTAAAGGAACATCAAAACCCCCACAAAATGAACTTCTGGACTGTATGTAGATGTGTATCATGATGAGGTCATAAAAGAAATAAACGACTCTCCGTTTATCGCAGATGAAACCACTGACATTGCTTGTGTTTCAACTTGTTATCGTGTTTAGGTATATTCAAGATATGATTGTAAATTCATAAATTAAATTAGGTGCCTTTTTGCTTATTTTACCTACTTTAAAAGCAAGAACTATTAGCAAAAAAGGGCATGGCACCCAAAAAATTTTTGCCTGCGGCGCTAAGGGTTTACCTGGCCCTACTTCACTAAAATGGCACGAGCCGCCACTACATTTGTAGTTGACTTCCTTGAATTTTCTTAAACGAATCATTCTTTGACATGTCCTTGTCGCAGTTCTCAATTAGGGCAGTTAAGTAGGGTCCGTTATATGAGCCCCCCCCCCCCCCCCGGTGCCCATAACTGCGTAAAATTTTAGCACCATATAGACCATACCTAGCACTACCTAGCACCCAAATTATAGAGCTAGCACCATAGTCGTTACGGAGTTATTAAGCACTTTCACCCAGGGGGAGGGGGGCTAACATAACGCTAGTTCCCCCCGGTGCCCATAACTGCGTAAAATTTTAGCACCATATAGACCATACCTAGCACCACCTAGCACCCAAATTATAGAGCTAGCACCATAGTCGTTACGGAGTTATTAAGCACTGTTACCGGGGGGGGGGGGGGGGGGGGCTAATGTAACGCTAGTCCTCCCCGGTGCCCATAACTGCGTAACTGCGTAAAATTTTAGCACCATATAGACCATACCTAGCACCCAAATTATAGAGCTAGCACCATAGTCGTTACGGAGTTATTAAGCACTGTTACCGGGGGGGGGGGCTAATGTAACGCTAGTCCCCCCAATGCCCATAACTGCGTAAAATTTTAGCACCATATAGACCATACCTAGCACTACCTAGCACTACCTAGCACCCAAATTATAGAGCTAGCACCATAGTCGTTACGGAGTTATTAACCTAATTTAAAAATGGCATCAACAACGTTGCCGCATCAGACCAATTACCATAGACAAAGGTATTTACAGTTGGCCATAAAAACACTTTTATATTTACAGTACAAGAATTTACGCACTGTAGTAGTAATATGGCTGTGTTCTCACCGCGATGTTGCCGACCTGCAATAAATTATATGAAAATTATTATTTTTATCTATAAAACAGTAAACATGTACAACACCTTTTTTTAACCAGTTAGTTAATATAGTAAATATTTTAAATATTTTGGTCTGAATTTCAGGACCAGACTTGAAAATTTTGTATATATTTTAAAAATTTTATTTTGTAAATAGTATAATATTTAAAAGGTAATAATAAACATAAGTTTATATGGTGAGACGATAAGTCTCAAAACAGAGTTAAAAACTACCAATAAAGAAAACACATAACCTTACTTCTTTGTGTTTATTTATATACGAAAATATAAAATACGAGTAGGTACTTCACTTATGCTAGAAAAAGTTAGTGGCGCATTCACCTTTTTATTTTTTGATCACAGGATATATTAAATCAATTTAAGAAAAAAAAAATCTGGTTATCTAAATTAGAGTTATTATATTTATGTTACAGGTACTAGCTGGTACCAGGAGTACATTTGCGTACTTTTAGCATTTCATATTATGTATCCTTAAAACTTCATTCTCAACAAATCGTCCGTCTGTCATATGGAAATATTAGATCCAAAACTATAATTTAATGGTTAAAAAGATGAATATTCGCATGCTTATAAAGAGCTATGGACCTTATAAAAAAAAACATACTTTGTGTAAAAACATCTTATTAGCTTGTCCAGCACTTTTGCCCAATCAAAACAGAAATTATGGTTACATATTACCTTACTTAATAAACAGCCAATTTTTTTATATTAAATCTGCACTTTTCTGCAAATTCTGCCACTAAAAAATGTTATACAATTAATATTGTTAGATAAAACATAGGAACAAATACATTTTAGTACTATTATTAAAACTTACGAGAAGAGTACATATTGTAGGTATATTTCATTGCTGATTTGCAAGCACACATCATTCCTCAAATCGTCAGCCGATAATGTTCCGTGAGTATTTTTGTTGGTTCCGGGTATCGTGAGGTTCAACAGAACCACCAAATATTTACCTACTTAAAATAATTAATAATAAAAAAAAAGAAGCTTTAAATGTATCTTATGTTCTACCTCGATGACATTAACTGACGTGCTGGGCATGGGTGCAGTGTAATAATTATGATCCATCATGATTTATGGTCTGAGAAAAGAATAATAAAATTTTAGTGCCGTTTCACAAAGGACCGATGATCAGTGCTGATGATCGGTCGGGCCCTTTGTTTAAACCGTGTCTTTCACATATGAGCGTATCATCGGTCGACCGTTACAACGAGAATTGCTGCCGACGATCGGTTGCGACCGATCAGCAGCACTGATCCTCGGTCCTTTGTGAAACGGCACTTAGCCTGGGAAGTTTTGATTTCCATATGTCAGCTGATCAATGACAAATAACTGCTGTCATCTGTTTTAAAACGAGAAAATTCGTGCCGTTTACTATACAAGAAGTTATTCTAAAAGTATTTACTGTCATCCTTATGGCAAAAAAAACTATTATTTTCTACCATACTCAAAGTGACAACGTCGCATTTGGTACGTTGGCGATATTCTTTTACGCAGTTATGGGCACCGGGGACCTAGCGTTACATTAGCCCCCCCCACCGGTAAAAATGCTTAATATCTCCGTAACGATTATGGTGCTAGCTCTATAATTTGGATGCTAGGTAGTGCTAGGTATGGTCTATATGGTGCTAAAATTTTACGTAGTTATAAGCACCGGGGGGGAGCTAGCGTTACATTAGCCCCCCCCCCCCCCCCCTGGGTAAAAGTGCTTAATAACTTCGTAACGACTATGGTGCTAGCTCTATAATTTGGGTGCTAGGTAGTGCTAGGTATGGTCTATATGGTGCTAAAATTTTATGCAGTTATGGGCACCGGGGGGGAGCTAGCGTTACATTAGCCCCCCCCCCTGGGTAAAAGTGCTTAATAACTTCGTAACGACTATGGTGCTAGCTCTATAATTTGGATGCTAGGTAGTGCTAGGTATATGGTGCTAAAATTTTACGTAGTTATAAGCACGGGGGGGGAGCTACCGTTACATTAGCCCCCCCCCCCTGGGTAAAAGTGCTTAATAACTCCGTAACGACTATGGTGCTAGCTATATAATTAATTTTGGTGCTAGGTATGGTCTATATGGTGCTAAAATTTGACGCAGTTATGGGCACCGGTGGGGGGGGGCTAATGTAACTGACCCAGTTAAGTATATTAATCTCGAATAGAATATTTGAACAGGACCTAATTCTTTACAAGTATCACACAAATGATACTTTTCAAAACTTTCCATTATCTGATAATTATAAGAATAAATTTCTTTGACACCAATCGCCATTTGACACGTCAACTAATTATTTGTTTATTTCTGCTGACAGCAGCGGCAAGCATGGCCTTCTATGTCCCAAACATAATATTTGCCTGTGCTATAGTTGATTCAACGAGTAAACCTGCAAGATGGCCGACATGTCATAATGACAATAGTCATATTCCAGCTATTTAATTTTTAGTAAGAATAATATTGGCAGCAATAGGTCAGGACCGGACTTAAAAATTGTTGTAAAATGTTACCTAATTTCCATAAAACAGTTTTTTGAAATATACAGTGTATTCCTTAATGACTTAGTAATATCTTAGGATTACTTCTCATGATATTTTCAAGAGAATAGTTAATCTGAACATATGCCTGCAACGGCTACACTTTTTTGCTACAAGGTGTTTTATTTTCTACTATGTCTGAAAGTACCTACTTAAGATTATTTAAAATTTTAGTACCTGTGTTAATAGGACATAAAACCACATATTTTATTTAGAAAAGTTAGACTGCTCCACCAGTGGCTGGCAAACATGTCTTCTGATAATTTTTTAAAAAACAAATGGTGCACTGCCATCATTTTTCCGCATGGGTATTTTTTCTATCATTTTCCGCCACTGCATTAGGTAGAATAAATCTTTTAGTCAACAATATTTTTTAAATTTATTTATTTATTTATTAATTTATTGTTACACAGATTTATAAAGTAAATATTAACATTTTTAATTTATTATTAAAATTTTAAAACTAGCCTATTATAAATACATAACATAATAAATGAAAATGGAAAGAACATACACTTTTGTAAATCAGACATACATAACACACATATAAGTCGCAAGATTCACGTAGGACTGAATTGCTGATCAATGGAATAGAAGCAATTATTTTATGTGAGATAGGATTTAATTTCACATTTGAATCTATTTATATTGGCTACTTTTTGAACAGGGGCAAGTGATTAAAAACTACAGAAATAGCAAGGACTCTTTTTGAATGCACTAAGCCGAAAGCCAGGAATGTGAATACTGCTCCTGCAATCCCACATATAGTTGGAATGAAATTTGTCAACTGTCCCAAACTTGTCATGATGTTTATCAATAATTAAATGTTTGGCATTTCTCTGTTGTAAGATAAAATAAACGTATAATTATTAATAAGAGGTAAAAACATTCTGTCTAGTACCTAGTACCTACACAAGAACTGAAAGCAAAAAATGGTACACAAAAAGCATCAAAATATAGATAGTAAAAAAATTACAACATTAAATTAGCCCTACTCGTCATCATCTGTTGAGTCAGAAAACTCGCAATCGCTATCAACATTTATCACAATAGGATTATTGGGAGCAATAATATTTTGTTCTTTGTCCCACGCTTCCTTAATTACTTTATCAGTATGACAAACATAGTTCCTCCAGTTTTCTTGTGAAACATTTGCAAGAGCCACTTCCCACGTCCCTAAAATATTTTTTGTCTTGACAATGTGTTTGTCATAGAACCGCTTCGCTTGACTCCACACCATCTCAATGGCATTGTACTGGCAGTGATATGGCGGTAACCTTAAGACTTGATGCCCTGCTTCATTTATTAAATTCTCTACTGCGTAGGATTTATGTTTTGGCACTTGAGATATCAAAGTTCATAGGTTAGCTTTTTTGGCAGTATCAGGAAATTTAATTTGTTTTGCATTTAACCAATTCTTCATATTTTCCTCTGTCCAACTTTTAATCGGAAGCCTTTCCGACTGCCTACTGTGGTAGGTTGCATTATCTAGTATAATAATAGATGGTCTTTGCAAGTTCGGGAATAACTTCTCCTTTAACCAGGTTTCAAAATTAACGGCATTCATCTCTCCATGATAGTCCCCTACATTGGTTTTGGATTTAAAAATTAGTGAAGAATTTTCAAGAAATCCTTCTTCAGTACCTGCATGTAATATTATGTATCTAAAAAGAAGATCAGAAAATTAGTTATATGAATTTATTATTATTATTAAGATCACAATGTGAGCTACCTAATATGAAGGAAATGTGGCATATCTGTTTCCCTCTGCATTAACTTTTCGCACAGATCTTACATCATCATCCTGCCAAGACCGTCTAAAAGAGCCATTGGAAAAAATCCACGTCTTATCAAGAAAGACGTATTGTTCCTTAGCATCAGCTTTCAATTCATTCTCCATATACTTTTCCAAAACTCGACGTCTTTGAAAAGCTATATGAGGTGTTTCCATTAAAGCTCGTCGGTTATTGTCCCTTTGATATGAGAACCCTATCCTTTTTAAAAGATTATATAAACTTGTTTGCCCACCTGTATAATTTTGCCTTAATTTTAACCGATGGAGCAGCGTTTTTATTGTGACTGGAGTTCCTAAAATGGTACAGAACATGCGTTAGTAATCAATAACACTCAGTACAATACAATCAAAATTATTTTAGTCATGTTATCACTTGCTCACTATTCACAATAACAAATTACTACAAATGCATGTGTGCAATGTGCAATGTATATCAATATTTTACAAATAATGAATTTAGCCGAACACTACCAGGATTTTAAAAGAATTTATATACAGTATGTCCGCGGATGCGGTTAACATGAGGACAACTGGACTAAAAATTGAAAGATACGAAGAAAAGTCAATCTTGAAAAAAAAATTTGCTTGTCGAAAATATAGGAACTACGATGAGAAAATTGATTCTTATTATACAAAAATTCAAAAACATGCAAAAACATAAAATCAAACACGAGCAAGCAGTCATTTTTTGGCCTTTTAACGTGAAATGACAAATAAAAAACTTGCTCCAAATTTAGTCCTATCCCTGATTCCGAACTTACTGAACAAAATTGGAATTCACGAAATTCAATAAAAAAATTAAATATTTTTGCAAGTTCGCATTTTTTTAAACTATGACTATTATTGTGTATTATGTTTCGTCCACTGTAAATTTATTTTTATTAATGTTTAGTAATATAAAGGTAATAATCAAGTAAAAGTAGTAAAATTGGGACTTGCAAAAATGTTGATTTTTTTTTATTTCATAAATTCCAATTTTCTTCAGTAAATTTGGAGCAATTTTTTTTAATCATTTCGCGTTAAAAGGCCAAAAAATAACTGTTTGCTCTTGTTGGAATTCATGCTTTTACATTTTTGAGACGCTCTGTATAATAAGAATCAATTTTCTCATCGTAATTAATATTTTTGCGATAAGCAAATGTTTTTATAAAGAATGACTTTTCGTATCTTTCAATTTTTGCTCCATTTGTCCTCTTGTTAACCGCATCCGCGGACATACTGTATATTGTTAGCCCGTTAAATCTTCCATAACCAAGACAATAATAATACACTAACATGCCTTATTATAACTTTTGTTACCTTCATACATACACTTTGTGTGTTTAATATGTCTTAATTAATGGTAAAACACATTTAGACAAGTATAACATGGCTGCAATGTTTGTCAAAGAAGAAAGATGCCATAGCTGTAAAAGTAAAAGTCTTTAAATTTAAATAACTTATGCAATTAAAACATTGTTTTAAGGGCATTATTACTAACATAACAACAACCAATTAAAACAACATCCATTTAAAAAATTAAATATTTTAGCAATATGGTATTTAATAAATAATATTGTAATTTTTCCTTATGACCTGCCCATAAGAAAAAAAATCTATGTGACTTACGTTTAGAATACATGTTGTATATTTCGTTTCTTATTTCCATGCAGATGCTTTTAGGTGCTTCATCAGTTAAATATTTGCGTCTGGATCGTTTTAAAACCAGTGTGGATTCCTGGCATCCATTTTTATATTTGCGTAATGATTCGACTGAAATTTGCAAGGCTCTGGCAGTTTCCTAAAATTGACATGGCACTATAAATATTTAATAAGTAATCTGAAAAACTTTGGACTGGAAAGTATGCCAGGTTATGAAAAAAACCTCAATTACTACTACAGTTACTAACCTAGGTTGGAGGTTACTCAGGGTGGTTTTCAACAAAATATTTAAAAATATTTTGAACAAACTGCTGGGCAACTTTATTTCTTAGCATAAGGCAATAACCTTGTTTTAGCGAAAAAGGTCCTTCAGCACAATAATCATGGTCCATTACTTGTTCACTCATATTTTCCTACAAATACAATATTATTAGTTATTTACAAAAATAGAGGTGAGAAATGAGAATTAATTAAGTACAAATGTCTAAAAATACTTACCGGCAACACAATAGCACAATGGAATAGCTCTGAAAAAAACTGTTTTTAGAATTAAATAAAGTTTCAAGGCACAAAAATGGATAAAAACGAATTAAAACCACAAATCAAAACACCAAAATTGAACAATGTCAACTAAAACCGTATTGCGTGGAAACCCCGGAAACGGTCTCATGTTGCGCTTTACAAAAGCAATGCCTGGCCTGCCCTGTGATCATATAACGGTTCGTGTTGGTTAGCACCGGTATGTGTCTCTCTCTATCATGCATTTAACTCGATACGAAGAAACAAGAAAGATATATGATGTAGGGACTTAATAATAGTTGCTTTTACTTATGTTTGGAATGGAATTTTAATAATTTCTGGTGTGAAATCCTAGTAACTTTTTGCCTTAATTTATTTGTGATTGGAGAGCGCTGACATGAATTATCCGCCGCCATCATGCAGGTTTACTCGTTGAATCGACTTTATGCGACAGCTTTGTAATAAATTCATAGAATTGGTAAAAAATAAATTTGTACGACCTATACAGTATGTGAAAGTTTCCGAAAACGATAGGTCACAATAAAAATAGCTAATTTTTTATTACTTTTCGTAACTAAAGTTGGTAAATTGTGGTAATTGTGATTTATAAATATTTAAATATATTTTATGCTTTTTTTTTCGAATTATTTACTACAAAACATATATTTATATTCCTACCGCCTTTAGTAAAATGTAAATTTCATAAAATGACAGTTTATACTAATAATAACTAACTTTTCATTACTTTGTAGATACATTGAATATCAAGCTATTGATATTCAATGCTTTGTATGACTAAAGATGGTAATTTATTTTATTTTATGTAATAATATAGTTATGTACACCTATGATATTATATATTATTATCATAAATTATTGGTGAAAAATTAATTATTACCAAGATAACACAAATAAAAGTGAAATACAAGGTAGAACACACATTTATATTAGCAATAAATTTAGGTATTGATGGAATTCAAATATACAATTTAATAAATAATAAAAGGTCTGATTCCAAATGTGTTGAACACATATCTCCAAACATTGTAACGGGGTGCCTTAGGTGTATCCTTAAGTTCTAGTGTTCCATTAATATTTAAATAGACAAAGTTGCCCGGTGTCGCTACGGGCCAAGTAAGGTTGGATAAAAGTTCAACTGGTTCTGGAGTTGGATTTCTAAAAAGTAAGTAGAAAAGTATGTAAGTATAATAATAAAATTATAGTTGTTCTTAGTTAACATATTTTTTTAACGTTATCTGAAACAAAGCAATTTGTGTGTACCTATACAATAATTATTGTAGAATAATTTCTATTTAATGTAACTGAAAGCATTTTAGTTAAGAGCGTTCATACCTGCTGCATACATACTAATTTGTTTCAAAGAATAGCACCAAAACTAACCAACGAGATGTTACAAAGTTTCGGAAATATTATTCCAATTTTATTGAAAAATGAGAGAAAGTCTTTTTTGTATCTTTTAATATATTTTTTTTACCGACTTTCCCTCAATTTTACCATGTTCTCTATAATTTGTGAAGAGACCGAATTTTTGATTAAAGCCTTCGTTTTCTGCAAAACTTTTGAATCCCGCATTTAATGATTTTTTGATAAAGATATGCCGTCTCTTAGAATGTTCAAACATGTTGGCAACATTGCAAGCATGGGACGACATTGCGAGTAGTATAGTCTCCAAGGATAGAACGCTCTCTATAATTCGCCGAAGCGCTTTGTCGGCAAAGGATATTATTTCTTTTTACAAGCATTTCTGTGTGATTTGGGTTTGTGGTGTAGTTCGTTATTGAATTGCCAGCAGCATATATCAACGCTACCTTAATTTAATCAAAATTTGTGGTCGAAAACGGCCAAATAAAACAGAAAATTCGAATTTACTAATAAACTACAAAGAGATAGATACACAAAAATGGTTGGTGATGGAAACTCATCAGTATAATATAGGAAACTCCTTCAAACAAAACCGTATGGTAATATGTTGGCTTAAAACGTGGGATGCAAAAATCATCTATTGCAAAATTTTGCAAGAAAAATACGCCACATTTGCAGTAAGTAAAAGCAAGGCAAAATAGGGTTTTTAAAGAATTATACTGAATATTTTCTTTTAGACAAAATCCGCAGTAATTCAAAAAATTTGCCAGTCTCCTTAGCATTACGAAAAGAGGTTTTTAGCAGATTTATGAGCAGATTACGAACTGCCATCAAGGCTGCCAGATACCGAATAAGTGAGGAAACGACTATGAAAAAAAAGATTGAACTTCTTTGAGGTGATATTTATAATGCACCCAGTCATGTGTTTGATGAACACGCTAAATGCAAAGAATACGAAGAATGTATTTTCAAAATTTAATAATTTGTGATTATTTATAGGAAAATACTTGAAATCTAAAATAAATATAATTTGCTTAAAAATAATCAAATTGTTATTTAAAAAGCAAGTCCGGTCCTTACCGCATGCCCAACGCGGACATATATGATATGTAAGTATACAGTGTGTTTCCGGATGAAGTTGACAAGAGGAAAAAGATCTTTATTATTGATTTTACGACAAAAAGTTATTCTTTATAAAAAAATCTGCTTGTTAAGAAAATTAATTTACCATAAAAAATTTTTAGCTTATATGTACAGGGTGTTGATAAATTAAGAAAACATGAAAATGAGAGAAGTACCTACCATTATTTATTATTTTAGACAAAATGTTTATGAAATAAGGTTGTTTATAATCCAAAATAAAGCCTAAATACAAAATTTGAAATCTGATTTCTAATTTTTGTTTTTTATTTTTTACAATAGAATTTAGGAACATTCAAAATTTACAATAATTGTGGAAAAAGTTATTATTCTACCTATCATCCTCCAACCTGCACACATTTCTTCAAATTAGAAATAAATTAAATAAATAGGTCAGCACTCTCAGGTTTTCATTTTGAATGTTATAATAAATTCTATTGTAAAAAATAAAAAAACAAAAATTAGAATTCAGATTTAAAATTTTGTATTAATTAGGCTTTATTTTGGATTATAAACAACTATGTTTCATAAACATTTTGTCTAAAATAATAAATAATAGTACTTCTCTCTTAAAGCATTTTCCTGTTTTCTTAATTTATTTGTTTGTAAATCTGATCTAAAATTTGTATATGGTAAATTAATTTTCTCGGCAAGCAGAATTTTTTTTATAAAGAATAACTTTTCGTCGTAAAATCAGTAATTTTTCCTCTTGTCAACTCCATCCGGGGACACACTGTATAAAGCAGACCGGTAATAAATAATCATCTATGACGGTTGGAACGGCGAGTATGCACACTGTTGCCAGTGATAACGAAACTGCCCGTTATGCGTTCGTTACCGGCGAAGTCCGATTTGAAATGGATCAGCTGATGATGAATTCTCTTAAGTATAGGCTCGACTAAAAGCTACTGTCGTGGGTCAGATACCCGCTTAATTTTAAATATTGAATATTTTATTTAATCCATTGAATTTTTCGATGAGATACGGAGATCCGTGTCATGGCAATTTTTCAAAAAAAAAAGGCGTTTCTATTCTCGAGCACAAAAAGCTCGAAGCAGTCAGTTGACCAATTAAAAAACGTTATTTATTATCGTATGGTCAATACCCTCTATAATGACTAATATTTTGTCCTTAATTCTAAAATAATATTCTCAGGTAATAAAGGAAGCAAGAAAATATAAACCGTAAAAAAAATACTCGAATATTGTTTGTATTGCCGCGGTTTAATTACGAAAATTCATTAGCCTTGTTTCTTTTTTGACAAAAGTTCAAAAAATAAATGTTATTTTAGAAAATATTCGAAGATGAGGTCATTGTATTAAGTCGGTAGGTACATACTATCAACCAAACGTTGGCCACGAATTAATTGAGACGCCCTCGCGGAGGAGGTTCCAGCATTTATACTACTTTACCTACCCATATTTGTAGAAATTAGACCATAATTCAATTAGTCTCCAATGAGTCAACACATCACTCGCTGGAAATTGATCGTATTTGGTGTTATCAAAGGATCCAGACCTAGTAACACTTATATAGTGGCTTTCTTCTCCATGAGCAACGTTATCTGCACCTAAATTTAAAAAAAAGTTTAACGACAGCAATGAAGTTGCTTTCGTATTAGGAAATTGCATATTAAATAGATTTAATAGCTATTAATTACTGTAATAAACTGATTTAATGAAAATGATTCAAAAGGATGGAGTATCGTGTTGCTTAAAACATATTTATATCGCAGTATATAAACACAGTATCAAGTGCACTATTTTAATATTTGCTAATATTGAAATTAATCGTATTAACCTAGTCTGGAGAAATTGGGTTACACCTGAGGCGTTGGATATAGGTAAAGAAATTAAAATTTGCAACAGCGTTAAGACATTTGGAAACGTAGATTTTAATGTTTGAACCATGTTATGTTTTTCGAGAATGGTATTTTTATTTAATTCTTCGCATAACGAATTAAACTGCTTAACTTCTTCTTCCAAGCTGTAGGGTTCAATGTCGCCCTCATAGACTTCTTTTAATTTTATTATGGAGGTATAAAACTCCGAAGGATCGTTTGTAAAAAAAACAGTTTAAACTATTTTTAATTAATTCATGCGATTCTAGTCTACGACTTAAGTCCCTTTATAATAGAATCGCATATAACATTAAAGGTTTCAACCCTAAATTTTTCGTTTTTGTTTAATATCACTTCATGACTTGTACTTTCGTCAAAAAATAATTTTCGTTTTCTTTTGCTAGCAGTCTCATCTTCATATTGTCCTTTATTTTCATTAGCATTCGATGTTTTAAGTAAATTTGCTGCTTCATTTTCAATAGACGCAAAATAATTATTTCTAAAGTTGTTAACAAAAGCAACTAGTGGCCTAAGTAAGTTAACAGCATCGGATAGATTTAGGGTTGGATCCTGTAATGTTTTACTAGTGGCATTACAACGTTCTAAAAGTTTTAACCACATTATTGTTAAGAGAGCTATTTCATATTTATTCATTTTTTTTAAATAAACCTGAAGCTTCAGCCCTAGTTCCCGCTTTTTCATTGATATCATTGGAAATATTTAATAATACAGACAAAAGAATTTCATAATTAATATGTAACGCTTTAAGAGCATCAGATCTAGCTGACCATCTGGTTTCTATAACTCTTTTAACTGATATTCCGCAGCGACTTGACATTAGGTCCCATCGATGGGTAGAGCTCGAAAAAAATACAAATATTTCTTGAACAAAACCAAAAAAGTTACTCGCGTGTAAACAAGATTCACTTGCGAAGTTAATAACCAAGTTTAGGGAATGATTTGAACATGAAATATAAAAAGCCTTTGGGGACGCGTCACCGCGTGTGTCCTACACGAAAGTTTACTGAATAATAGAAATTTTTATAAAGTGTGTCTAGTTAACCTATTTTTTTTTTTCGATATATGGGTACGAATTTCGGGATTTTCGGTTTGGCCCCCCCGGGCCCCCCTAAGCTACCGGGCCCTAGGCGGCCGCCTAGTCCGCCTAATGGTTAAATCGGCGCTGCAGACATGGTCTAATAGAAAAATTAGGTTTTTCTCGTAATGTGCCGAATTAAGAGGTACCAAAAATATGCATATTTTGATCTTCTTGGCATGCCGAATATTTTTTGTTATAAACGTTTTACTTTACCTACTAAAACAAAATGGTGGGCGATTATCGAAATGTGTCTTGTATAAAAATTGGTTACTTTGTTTGGGCTGAACGAATCTTGATAAATTTAGTTTTATTCGATATAGCTTTTCTTCCTCTATCTACTGAGCTTCGGTTGATTCTTATGTAAAGCTTAATTTTCATGTTAGAGAGATTTTTCTGAAATGTGAACAAATTAAGTTCTTTTTAAAAAAGCACATAGAATGTTACAAATATTTAAAGATAAAAATATAGAAAATTAAAAGCTCTAAGCGTCAGTCAAAAACGTAGCTCTCTAACGCGCTTCTAACCAAATATATTGACGCCAAAGGTTAGAAGTATAGATAAGACTGCCTATAGGCGACTTCGATTATTAAAATAATGATAACAATTAGCTTGATTTAACTATTAACTGATAATTATTCTACGTAATATTAAACTTTAGCTTGAGTGATAAATTAGACACATAAATTGCAACTTTAATGTAACAAGATAAATTTTAAATAAATTTACTCACTCAACATAAAATGCGTTTTAAATAGGAGACTATGAAAAAAAAAACAAACAAAAAAGCAGATTTTATTTAAATGACTTGTCAAAATGTTTTTCCTCAATGTTATTATTTTCTTGATGATATTAGGCAAATTCTTTCATATATCAGTAAACTATCTACTACAAACTACATAATAATACTTTTACTAAAGGTAAAATTGTTTTGATGTGAAATTTTACCAAGCAATTTTAGATTTTAATCAGTGTGTAACTAACTGCCTCGATAGGACTATTGAGTATGTGTGTGTATATGTATTGCGTTATTGGCAGTGGCAGAAACCAACCTGGACCAGTTAGTTTTACTCAGTGGCGTAGCGTGGTTGAAGGGGCGGAGGGGGCGAAAGCTTCAAAGGTAAGGTCGTAGATATTTTTTTTATGGGGAGGGGTAAAAAAAAAAGAGCGCCGCAGGCGAAATTTTTTTGGGTGCTACGCCCTTAAAATATAAAATACACAAGATCCTCAAGAAAATCACAAAAAAATTGATCAAGTAAAAAAAAGTGCTTCGTTTTCATGGCTCATTATGTGCCCTTGTTCAAAGGGCGCCTCACTGATAATGTATAATTTCGTTTATTTAGTAAATTTTCGCCTGAGAAATAAAGTTTTTGTTTCGTTATGTCTAAAATGGCCACATGAAAACAGAATATGAACACGGCAAGGGAAATTTTGTTAAAACTCTATAAAATATTTTAGGCATACTTATTACATAATAATATGAGCATATATTCATTCTCATTGGCGACAATAACACGCATAAAATTTAGTCTCTAGTAAATTAAAGATTTCAAGCAATTTTTAATTTTTAAAGTAAAATAACTGAAAGAATACAAATTATTGGTCGTGCCAAAATATTTTTATTATAACGTAAACCAAATAGTGAAAATAAAATAGAATGTCAAAATAAGTAACAGAGTAAGAGGTTTATTTTATCTCCTTCTTTACTCTAAAAGTTATAAACTAATAATAACGCTAATTAAACCCCATAAAAATACTTTAAAAACAAAGAGAAAGAGAGCTTCACAAAATACCATATTTGCCAATACCATTCTTCTGATAATGGTCATCTTATAATATAAACAGAAACAAAGAACTAAAAAATAATTATAATAATAATAGTAATAAATAATGAGGATTTTGTTATATAATTATCATTTATATATTCATAAACATAGTAAATTTCCTCTTGCTGCTATAGGTCAACAATATTATCAATTATCATGTGAAGTGAAATTGAACTGGGAACTACTGGGAGAGTGGGAAGTGGGCGCCGTTTGGGAAATGCTCAAAGGGCGGGGGGGGGCGGTCGCCCCCCCTGGCCCCCTGCACGCTACGCCACTGGTTTTACTGTTTTTTACTTATTTTTATTATAAGACTAAAGCAAAATATCATAGTATTTAATAAGCATATATGGGAGGTTTTTTTTCAATTAAGTTGTACTGATAAATAAATTGTTTAATAAGATATTGCAGTTGCCAAAATAGTTTTAGGTTTTATTAAAGGAAACAGTAAATTTAAAAAAAAATATGAATTTAGGGGAAACCCAAAAAAATACTTCCAATACAAGACTTGTTGACTTATTCTAACACTTAACTTTAACTAACAACTTTAAACCTAGAAATGTCAATTTAGGACGATTGTAAATACCGTGCGAGCAAAAATTATTTGGATCAAAGAGGGCCTTGCATCAAAGGACGTAATGCTTAGCCGTAGAGCTTAATACCTGTTGAGTGTCAGTAACAACCTGAATTGCCAATCAATCAGTTATTCCGTCATCTTTGACAGTCGTTACAAGTATATTGATTCATCGCTAATTTTTCCAATTTCTTGAACAATTCACACAATGGGCTTTACGGAACAGCACAAAACATTCATGGTTGAAGTGTATTTTCGAAACGGGGTTAGAGTAAATGGTGAGTGGCAATACAATCCGAGTTTGTGCATGGACGATTTTCACGAACATTTCCCTAACGTTGCTCTTATTGCTGGGGATTTTTATTATTGCCTAAAAAGAACCGTGGCTGTGTTTAGGGAAACATGTTCTATACAACACAAAAAAGGAGCAGGAAGACCATCTGACAGAAGAACTTGTTGCAAACGTTCATAAAATAATGCAAAATATGCCAACAAATTGTATAATACGCCTGTCCCAAGAAGTGGGAAGATCTTATGGAACATGCAGGGCTATTCTTAAGAAGCAGCTAAATTTATTTCCTTATAAAGTGCAAGTATTATAATTTTGTAAACAACAAAAATAAATTTGTATTTGTCAACTTATTTTATTACCCATTAGTTTGGCATATCATGTCATAATATGAATTTGACAAAATTTTAACCTAGATTTGGTTAGATATATCGTCCCCATATCATTGTGATCTAAACCAAGCTCTACGTTTTTTAATCCAAGCCCTCTTTGATGGAAATATTTTTTGCTCGCACGGTATTAATCCACTTCCACACAGTGAATAAGGATGGATAAATTTACTTGCCTTCAATAGAATTATTATATATTCCCATTGGCCCTTTATAGGAAAATTGGTAAAAATAAACAGGGCTAAAGTTTGAGTATAGTTCACCGAATCTTATAATTCCTCTGGTGAATGAATTGTCACTGGTGAACTAAAAAAATAAGTGATTGTACCTATCTAGCTGCTCTAAACCAGAGAACTACCTTGGTAGCTAGTTCTCTGCTCTAAACTATCGCCAACACTTTTACAACAATTTTACTACTAACTGACCAACCGCATAACTTTGCGGCAAGCATCGGCCGAGTGATTTTGTTGACGCTTGGTAATAGGCCTATTTGACTTTAGTATAAATAAAATATTTAAGAATTAATTGAATCGGTGAGTAGAAGAACAGTATAAGTGCAAATCGTTAGTTTTTCAGAAATGCGCCGCACTTATACTGTTCTTTCACTCAGCCGAAAATTTAATAGGTTACCGTTGTGGTCGGAGGATGGCTGATGTAATGTTGTTTTAATATATGAAAGGCCTTTGGATTTTAAGCACAATTGGGCTATCTAAGTTTAAAACGCCATTTGGCACTTGTATTGTTCTTCCACTCACCGATTTAATTAATGTTGGTTGATGTGCATTTGTTCTTATTACTATACAGTGTCACCAGTAAAATCCGCATCATATGTGATTTTTATTTATTAATAGCTTTATTCAAAATTTGACTTTGGCATCAAGTTCTGTTTCAATCGAGATGAAAATTAAGCAAAAAAATAGTAGTCACGTGATTCGCATTATCTGTCAAATTTTAATTTTTTCCAAAAAATAATTCAAAAGTGGGGTTATTTCTGAAAATATAGAAAAAAGTTATTAGAATAAGTTTTTTTAAATGCAGTTTCTAGCCCACGTGCAAAAATTTCAGCTGGATAAGATAATTTTGATCTTTTACCTATATTTTGTAAATTGCACCACTTTTGCAAAATAAGACTCAACGAATGCAACCTACATAAAACTTCTTAGTTTTGACAATGCTTTATTTCAGATACGGTTTCTTTAAAGTAGCGCCATATTAAATGTGTGTTTTTCTACAAAATCAAAATTGGGCTATTAAAATTTGGTCGCATGTGATGCAAAGTTTATTTGTTTTGGACCCTGTATAAGGTAACTTCATAAAATAAGGATTTTTGAAAACGTAGTTTGTGTCTGAAAGTAAAAAAATAAGAAATAAAATAAAGGGGTTTTAAATTAAATCTTTGAAAATAGATAAACTTTACGTTAAGTTAAACTAACATTTATTTTTCACTTAATGAACACTTTACTGATGACACTGTGTTCTTTTTTGTCTTAATATTAAGACACAAACTTCGTTTTCAAAAAGACTTATTTTATGAAGTTACCTTATACAGGGTCAAAAACAAATGAACTTTGTATCACATGCGACCAAATTTTAATGGCCCAATTTTGATTTTGTAGAAAAACACACATTTAATATGACGCTAGTTTAAAGAAAATATATCTGAAATAAAGCATTGTCAAAACTAAGAAATTTTATGTAGGTTGCGTTGAGTCTTATTTTGCAAAAGTGGTGCAATTTACAAAATATAGGTAAAAAATCAAAATTATCTTGTGCAGCTGAAATTTTGCATATGGGCTAGAAACTGCATTAAAAAAAACTTTTTCTAATAACTTTTTTCGATATTTTCAGAAATAACCCCACTTTTGAATTATTTTTTGGAAAAAATTAAAATTCGACAGATAATGCGAATCACGTGACTACTATTTGTTTGCTTCATTTTTATCTCGATCGAAGCAGAACTTGATGCCAAAGTCAAATTTTGAATAAAGCTATTAATAAAAAAAATCCCCTATGATGCGGACTTTACTGGTGACACTGTATAACTCTGGATTCCTGGATGATTTAAACAAAATTCAATACTATTATAGCTGTTAACATTAGAAAATTTTAGAGTATTTCGTAGCTTGATGTTTTTTGTTTACAATATGGAATCGTGTGCTTATCATACCATTTCAAGAGCTTGTAAGCAGTTCGATTCGCCGAACTGTTGACGATTCGCATGCGCATTGCAGTGCTGTGTTGATCAGGGTAGTTATTCTTTATGCTTTTGGCATACGAAGAAGAAAGACATACAAGTTTCTGTGCATTTAGTTAAAAAAAAAAACAGTGGCAAACTATTCGCCAATGCCTCCCTGAACACTGAACAGCCCTTCCAAAATTAGATACTATTTTTTTTTAATTATTGCAAGGTTCCGGAAGTTACCCCTGCATTCAAGCCATTTATAGGTCTTTTATACGTGATTGACTATTTTTTATATTGGAATACACAGGGATACCCTGGGGCGGGTAGACCACGACGGCCGTTTTGTCCTTGTTAGGACTCCACAGGCAGCAATAACTCAAACAATTCCAAGAACGACGGAAAAATGTACTAAAAGCCTCCTTGCAGAATCAAGGCGACCATCAATACACCGTAGCGCCATCCCAGCGGAATCAACTCCAATATAAAAGATAGTTGCAATGGTAATAATCGAAAGGTAGACAACTAAATAATAAACTACGAAGTGCATCACAATCCAGTATTGAGAATGCTATTTGCGTTTTCACCGAAAACATCCGCCATTTTGCACACCAGAAAACAAATCAACGCCGGCACCCACCAGAATGCGCGCAATCCGTTTGAGTTTTGAGCCATAAAAATGTTTAGAAGATGATATAATGTCCGCGAAAATAATTAAAAGAAAGAAAAAATTGTGGCATATCGGACAAGTTTACCAATGTTATTTATGTCACAGTCCAAATTGCAGCTGATCCATTCCTAATAGCGATGCCCGGAGGCAAGGGCGTCCATAGAGCGTTTTTCAGGGGGGGGGGGGCAAAAACTTAAACAATACCTTTTATATACAGTGTCACCAGTAAAGTCCGCATCATATGGGATTTTTTTTTATTAATAGCTTTATTCGAAATTTGACTTTGGCATCAAGTTCTGCTTCGATCGAGATGAAAATTAAGCAAAAAAATAGTAGTAACGTGAATCGCATTATCTGTCAAATTTTAATTTTTTTTAAAAAATAATTCAAAAGTGGGGTTATTTCTGAAAATATCAAAAAAAATTTATAGGGAGAAGTTTTTTTAAATGCAGTTTCTAGCCCACATGCAAAATTTCAGCTGGATAAGATAATTTTTATTTTTTACCCATATTTTGTAAATTGCACCACTTTTGCAAAATAACACTCAACGTAACCTACATAAAACTTCTTAGTTTTGACAATGCTTTATTTCAGATATATTTTTTTTAAAGTAGCTTTATATTAAATGTGTGTTTATCTACGAAATCAAAACTGGGCTATTAAAATTTGGTCGCATGTGATGCAAAGTTCATTTGTTATTGATCCTGTATAAGGTAACTTCATAAAATAAGTATTTTGGAAAACATAGTTTGTGTCTGAAAGTAATACACCTTAATATTAAGACAAAAAAGTACACAGTGTCATCAGTAAAGTGTTCATTAAGTGGAAAATAAATTTTTGCTTAACCCAACGGAAAGTTTATCTATTTTCAACGATTTAATTAAAAATCCCTTTATTTTATTTTTTATTTTTTTACTTTCAGTTACAAACTACGTTTTCAAAAATACGTATTTTATAAAGTTACCTTATACAGGGTCAAAAACAAATAAACTTTGTATCACATGCGACCAAATTTTAATGGCCCAATTTTGATTTTGTAGAAAAACACACATTTAATATGACGCTAGTTTAAAGAAAATGTATCTGAAATAAAGCATTGTCAAAACTAAGAAATTTTATGTAGGTTGCGTTGAGTCTTATTTTGCAAAAGTGGTGCAATTTACAAAATATAGGTAAAAAATCAAAATGATCTTATCCAGCTGAAATTTTGCATGTGGGCTAGAAACTGCATTTAAAAAAATTATAACTTTTTTCGATATAATCAGAAATAACCTCACTTTTGAATTATTTTTTGAAAAAAAATTAAAATTGGACAAATAATGCGAATCACGTGACTACTATTTATTTGCCTAATTTTCATCTCGATCGATGCAGAACTTGATGCCAAAGTCAAATTTTGAATAAAGATATTAATAAAAAAAAGCCCATATGATGCGGACTTTACTGGTGACACTGTATAAGACTATTTATTTAACTTATGCCTAATGTATTAATTTATTGATATGTTTTTATTATGTACCTAATTGTTCAGTTTAGTAATTTGTTGGTCTACTAACTAACCACTGTACTATTCAATATTTATACTGAATTATGAAATAAAATAGTAATGTGGGCGCCTAGGGGGGGGCAAGTGCCCGTTTTGCCCCCCCCCCCCTATGGACGCCCTTGGATCCATTCCTAATAGCGATGCCCGGAGGGGTGATGCGCGGAAAAAGGCCATGAAAAAGAATAGACCAATGCATACACGTGGATCGGATTTCGCGCTAAACTGTAGGTGCCTGTGAGTTTACCTGTGCGATTAGTACATAATCTCTTAAAGCGGCCGAGTTTACCATCGCCCTATCAGCCCCCGTCTGGCTAATATTATCTGGGCGATAGTGGATACGATGGGCCTCTTAGTATATACACCAGTCAAGTTATCAAAATTTTAGTGCAACATGGAAAAAATTGATATCCAAAATTTTATTGCTGGAAACTGTTTATGGGGTAAGTATAAATGTAAAAAACCAAAAATAGACAACTGGATCGGTCATCCCTCCCCGTGGGGGGTCGAAAAATGGTCTTTCGTGATTTATGGTAAAAGGAGACGTCCTAAAAAAAAAGGTTTCATACAAAACTTGTAGATCATGTAAAAATCTACTACTCTTGTGAAAAGCATTTTTTCACATAACCTCAAAGTTTTTTAGATAAGTGCGAATAACCGGTTTTTGTGTTTTTTAATTTTCATATGAAAACGTGTCAACTAATATTTATGAAATTTTAGGGAGAAATAGCTTTTCTTATGACAAACAAGGAACATTTTTTTTGTTTTTATTTCATGGGCTGTTTTGAAGATATTTGCTTTTTTTTTTTTGTATTTTTTTCAAATAAAATTTGTCCTTCGAAAAATCAATTTAAAAACTTTTGGTTGTGTTCATTTTTTTCGTTTTTAGTTGCACTTTAACATGAAAAAAAAAAATAAGTCAGGGCGCAAAAACATCCTTTAAAATGCACAAGAAGCCAAAAGTGAGTTATACGAAAACGAATATTTCAGTATAAGTTCATAATTCGTTTAAAATTACGAACATTTTTTAAAATCAAGTACTTATTTGTATTCTATGGGAAAAAATACTAAAAAAATTATTAAGAAATTTAGGTTAATTAAAATTTAAATTAGCAAGAATTTTAAAATACGAATTTTTGTAATTGATCGAGAAAAGTATAATTGCGTAAGCGAGTCACAAAAAAAATAATTTTAGGTAATTTTGAAGTACTCTGGTTCTTTTTAACTAATGAAAATAAACTTAAACTAGATTCAAATAACAAGTATATATTTTAACGAAATATAAATTATTAATTCAAAAAATTTCTTCATGTTAACATAAAGCATGGTAATGATGGTAACATTGAAAAAAAGTGGTATACAAAACCTGTTTGGTCTAGTAGATACTTAACCTATAACTCACGAAAAACTCAAGAATTGCAAAATTATTACATTATTATATTTTAAATAAATATTTAATATAAGTACTAAACCAATCTACGTTTTTTTGGTACACTTTCATCATTTAAATTATATGATTCTGATTTAGAATTTATTTTTTCCGCTGAAACGTTTTCTCCAACTTCATTGCCGTCTTCATCCTCACTACTAATGTGAAAAATATCTTCAAATATTTGTTTTTCAGCATTTAAGCAAAGGGTTGATTCTTCGTTTGCAGCTAAAATATCTTCTACATCAATAAAGCCATCCAAATTTTCTCGCTCTTCAAAATTAGTACAATTACCAGCACTCTGACATTTTGCACATAAGTCAGTGCATTGCAGACCATGCTTTCGGCATCCGCACTTAGTACCACAGCCTTTTTCACAGCTACAAGAAATTGATTTAAGCAATGTGTCCGGAATAACTGGATCGTCTGTGAAATGAGGTAACAGCACGTCTTTCTTATTAGCTGTTATTTTATTCCAGTCCCATTTAGTAGCAAGTAAAGTATTGTTTCCAAGCCACTTTTGAACCTGGAAATAGCATCTGTAAGAGTGTTACGTAGCTGCCCCAACAGTTGGTGGTATTTTTTCTAATTTGAAACCTTTTTTCAAATCTCAGGTTTTGTATTTAATTTAAAAAAGTTTGTTACGCTAATTTTGTATTTTAAAATACTTGCTAATTTAAATTTTGATTAACCTAAATTTATATAATAATTTTTTTAGTATTTTTTCCCATAGAATACAAATAAGTACTTGATTTTAAAAAATGTTCGTAATTTTAAACGAATTATGAACTTATACTGAAATATTCGTTTTCGTATAACTCACTTTTGGCTTCTTGTGCATTTTAAAGGATGTTTTTGCGCCCTGACTTATTTTTTTTTTTCATGTTAAAGTGCAACTAAAAACGAAAAAAATGAACACAACCAAAAGTTTTTAAATTGATTTTTCGAAGGACAAATTTTATTTGAAAAAAATACAAAAAAAAAAAAGCAAATATCTTCAAAACAGCCCACGAAATAAAAACAAAAAAAATGTTCCTTGTTTGTCATAAGAAAAGCTATTTCTCCCTAAAATTTCATAAATATTAGTTGACACGTTTTCATATGAAAATTAAAAAACACAAAAACCGGTTATTCGCACTTATCTAAAAAACTTTGAGGTTATGTGAAAAAATGCTTTTCACAAGAGTAGTAGATTTTTACATGATCTACAAGTTTTGTATGAAACCTTTTTTTTTAGGACGTCTCCTTTTACCATAAATCACGAAAGACCATTTTTCACCCCTTTTCGACCCCCCACGGGGAGGGATGACCGATCCAGTTGTCTATTTTTGGTTTGTTACGTTTATACTTACCCCATAAACAGTTTCCAGCAATAAAATTTTGGATATCAATTTTTTCCTAACATTTTCCAGTCTGACTGGTGTAATAATGCCTTTTCCACTAACTCCTGCTTACAAAAAAAAAACAAAGTTGCCTGGATGCCTGGTAGTTAGTTATTAGTAAAAACCTTTGTGCAAATTATATTACTGGCCATGGATGATAACTTCAATTCCCACCTCGGGGGTCAACCACCCTTGCTACGCCACTGACACCGTCAATATTTCTGATCTTTCTTATTCGCGGGCGCCAGGATCATATAGAAAACTTCCAATACTTACAGCCACAACAGATCCTATTTTATTTGAAAATGTACTATTTCCAACATATGCCTCATTAATAAGGTTGGCAGCTATAGTTCGATTTTCATCTGAAATATCTCCCAAATGGGAGGGAACCAATGATAAAAGATCATTGTCGTATTTTTTTGCCTTTGCCCTTAAATTAGGAATATCTGAAAAATAAATCAAATATAACAACATCTATTATACTTGCGTTTTGAGTATGTTTCCAATCCAAACTAAATAGATAAGCATCGATTTCAAAACAAAGAACTCTGCACTTCTCTTATGGAAAATGGCCATCGGTTAAATTTCCTAAATTTTTAGTACGTCTGCCAACCAGTTTTTCAGTTTAAGTTGCAAAATATAAATATTTACAACATTATAATATTTTCTTGTTTTATGATATTAATTCGTTTTGTTTTTCTGGATTTTTCTTTGCCGTCTTTTAGAAAGGATATAATTCTATAAAAGTAATCTAAATTTTTTGATTATATACCGGGGGAGTGACGTAAATTATAGAATAATTTTTGTAAAATCGTTGTATTTTCGGCATTAAATTAAATATTAAAACCTAAGACTATTGTTTTTTGTGTTTATACAGGGTGGCTCAAAAAAGTTATTATTTTTTTACTAGTTTTTAAAGAAATATTGCAGATATTTTATTATATTCAACTTTTCGCTTATCGTATGGTTCCAAATGTATATAATTATCAAGATTATACAGGGTGTTTCCGATGATACGCGATAGAAAAAAATATATTTATTTATAAATCACTCGGTATAGTAAAATTGGACAGGTTAAATATCGTTATTTTTGTATATTTTTTGCTTTTAGTGTTAAAATTTTACAGCGTCGAACAAACTCAAAGCACAAAAAATAAACATGTAAAATAACAATATATTTTCCTTATTTTAATAGAACTGTTATAAAAATTGATAATAAGGTTAAAAATAAATATATTTAATGGTATACATGGTGATCCGAATAATTAAAGTGTTCTAAAACTGTATTTTGCAAATATGAACTATGCAAATAGAATAAATAAGCAAAGTTTTTATAGAGAGAATGAATTTTATCCAAAAATTGTAAGTAGGCCTTGAGAAGACAAAATAGTTTATTTAATTTTTCTGTATGTGGCAGCTATTTACTAGTTTTGGATAAAATTCATTATTTCTATTAAGTATTAATATAATTTTAAAAATTATTTACGAAAAAGACCATATATTTTCTTACAACATGTTAATGTATATTTTTAAACATAAAAATAAAATAAATTATATGAATCACACACATGAAACTCGTCATAAAAATACTATTACATATAAAAATAAAGTAAACAAAATAATAGCACATAAACAGTTATTAAGCATCAATCCATATACCTATTTTTGATATACTACCACAGTCAATTAAAATAATTAAATCATTAAATAATTATGGAAATAAAATAAAAAATTGGATATTATCCAATCCAAGAGATATATTCAAGAACGTCATCAGGGCCGTTTCTGAGTGGTGTGCTGGGAGTGCCCCCGCACAAGGGCGGCCAAAGTTATAGGGCGGCGAAAGCCGCCTGCAGTTTCACAGAAAAAAATGTTAGACGTAAAAAAAAATTCTAGGAGTTTTCATAAATATGAAGGGTCAAATAAAAATGGTAAATTCAGTTTTCAAAAAAAAATGATGCAGTAGCTGTCAAGAATGAGGCAGCCGCCCTTTGTGTTAATTAGAGATTTCTTTTTAGATAGATAAGTATCGGAAAAATAAAAAGAATTCTCAACGGAGGTGGCCGCCCTGCAACCCACGTCAATTACATTTTGTCTTAGGTTTACTAAAAAAATTAAAACTAATTGATATTATTTGAATAATTATGTAGGTATAGTTGAATTCACATAAACTTTTAATGCCGTGACATTTCAGTTCTGTCATACTTGTCAAATACTGCAGCAACTCATAAAATATAAATTTCTAATGGCTAAATTTAATTAGTATAATTGTACTGCACACAAAGTATGTCTATCTTGTATTATTTCATACGATTAAAAAGAGATAGAAATAAAAAGAGTTGGCCGAACAATTCCCGAAAAGAAAAATTGAAAACACTGACCAATCTCAGCTGTATAAGAAATTTAGTAAGTTGGTGAAATCTAAATTAACTAGACAATGACAAGTCTTGACATTTGGCATTAAAACTGTATGTGAATTTAACTATAGGTGCGGGGCACAAATACGCACAGGGCAAAAGAACGCACCCTATTTAAATTTGCCGCCGATATCCGGTTTCAAATGCTGTTACAAATAACTTTTCCGACGCCGAAAAAAAGTACCCAGACATTTTGATTACGAATTAAAAGATGACCCCATTGTCGAGACCAAACAGAGTTTCAATTAGAATTTTTATTTTTCGATTTTGGATTTTTTTTTTTTGCCAGGGGAAACCCTTTATGGGCACCTGTTACTTGTTCTTTGGATATTGCGATAGAATCAATTAAGGAGAGATTCGTTTCACTTAATAAGTGTAATAAAACTTTTGGGTTTTTGTCGAATTTCTATGAAGATAATGCCATAAATGACGAGAAGTTGTTAAAATCCTGCAAATATCTCGATATAGCGCTTCAATAGCAAGGAAGTCCCACAAACAAAGATATTGATCGCTCAGAGCTCGACCAGGAAATTTTGTCGTTCCGAGAAATTTTTCCAATAAAACGTACAAAATAATAATTGTAGATACGCTAAAATTCATAGCTGAAAAAGATTTAATCTCATCATTTCCAAATCTTTGTGTTGCGCTGAGAATTTTTATTACTCTGCCGGTTACTGTTGCATCTATCGAACGTAGTTTTTCAAAGTTAAAATTAATTAAAAACTACTTGCGGTCAATTATGTCCGAAGAAAGGATTAGTGGCTTGGCCCTTATCGCCATTGAAGGCCAAATTGCTTAGTCCCTCTGTAGGTAAGTATGAATAAAAGAAAAATATTAAAAATAGACACCTATTAAAGATTTATTTTTCTGACAATTGCTTTGCGCCATAATTTCAGGTAGGTAATTGTAAAATAGTAACTGATTTGATTTAAAGGGCAGCCAGTTCATATGTCGCACAAGGGCGGCCAACAGGCCAGAAACAGCCCTGAACGTCATTAATAAATAATAAATATACCAAGCTATAACGAATGAAATAAATAAATATATATATTATATACATGACGTATTGTATCTTTGTATACTGTAGTGATATAAAATATGTGTCAATAAAATATTGTCATATTCGTTTTATATTATAATCTAGTTGTGCCTGAATTATGAAATATATTCTTGACAATAAATATTATATTATTTATCTCAAAAAAAGTATTTTATGTCCGAGTTCGGAATTGATAGTTTATACAAAAAAATAAATATATATTAGCATTACTTAAATGTCAAAAAAATATTTGAATAAACTTTTATTATTATTATTATTATTATTATTATTATTATTATTATTAGCTTGTGTATTCTATTAGTTCCAATTTACAAAATACAATGTTAGAACACTTTAATTATCCGGAACGTATACCATTAAATCTATTTATTTTTAACCATAATATGTACTTGTATAACAGTTTTATTGAAATAAGGAAAAAATATTGTTATTTTATATATTTGTTTTTTGTGCTTTCAGTTTGTTCGACGCTGTATATCTCCAGAACTGTCACAGGAAAAGTGAAATCAATGGTAAAATTGTAAGTAAAACACTTCAAGCATAAAATACACAAAAATAACGATATTTACCCGATTAAATGTTAATATACCCAGTGATTTATAAATTAATGCATTTTATATTTTTTTTCTATTGCGGATCATTAGAAACACCCTGAAAGTTATATATATTTGGAACCCTACAATAAGCGACAAGTTGAGCATAAAAAGATATCTACAATATTTCTTGAAACCCTACTAAAAAAAATAATAATTTTTTGAGCCACCCTGTATAAATACAAAAAATATACAGTCTTAGTTTTTTAATAACTAATTTAATGCCGAAAATACAACGATTTAGCAAAAATATTCTATAATTTTCGTCACTCACCCGGTATATAAACAACTATAAATTGTAAATACATCTAATTTGTATCCTGGATTAGCAAAATTTAGTTTTATAATCAAGTTTCTATCTAGTATAATATGTATAATAATAATAATAATAATAATAATAAAAAGTTTATTCAACATTTTTTGTTTACATTTAATGTTAATATAATTTTTTTTTGAATAAACTTAATTCCGAAACTCAGAAGTAAATACTTGTATTGAGTTAAATATAATAATAAGTTAAATATAAATTTAAAGTTAAATAATAATATAATATTTATTGTAAAGAATATATTTCATAATTCAGACACAACTATGTTATAATATAAAACAAACATGACGCAATAACGAAACTGCAACAAAATAATATGTTGAATTTAATTTATTTGGAACTTCTACAATATTGTTTTGGGATTTAAAAAAAATTAAACGCAAATTTTGAGGCGACGAGATTGGGGAAATAAATAGAATAACAGACCAACGAATTTACAGAGTGACGCGAAACTAGAAGTATTTGTTTTTACATAAAGGGTTTGAACTCTACCCTGAGAAAGGAAATTGTTTAAAATATCTGACATAATCCCAAAAATATATGTTACCATTTAACACCTTGATTTGCATGTTATCAAAACAGCTGACCTAATATGCCTATATATAAATCACAAAGGAATGGTTTACTTAATCATTTCTATAAGATCAGGAGTTACTCTTACTTACTTCCCGCCATGCCAATTTCCTCTTCGGAATTAATACCAATAAAAAGTGGTACTTTAATTACATTTCCCGCCGAAAGTAGTTCATACATGGATTGAGTAATAAAAGCACCATCATGCTCTGGTTCAATGGTTGGTAAAGGAATTCCCTAAAATTTATTTTGTCACTTGTAAACTAATATCATCTAGATTTTTGATATTTCTTACCGACGAATACAAAATTCCGGAGGCCTTATCAACTTCTCTCGCGCTAGCATTTTGAAGAAACTCAAGTAAAAATGAACTACTAGTATTGCTAAGTGCAGTGTTATTGTTTACCATATTGGCCAAGCGTATGGTGTAGGGCAAGTTGTCTTTTGTCCAGGCCCATGAACACAAAGCCGACCCACTTTCAACTAATGCAGCTTTAAATAGACCTGTAAATATTAATAAACTTTCTAATATCTGTCGGCTTGGAGTAGTAAGAAACAAGAAAATTTAAAGAAATTATACCTGCATTTTTCTGGTTTAGCAACTGGTATGTAACTGATGCTCCACCAGCACTCTGGCCATGAATGGTAATGTGACTCTTGTTGCCTCCAAATAGTTCAATATTGTTGTAGGTCCATTGAAGAGCAAACTGTTGATCTTTAAGTCCAGCATTTCCAGGTATTATTGTATCACCAGTTGACAGAAAACCCATTGGACCTACTCGGTAGTTAAAGGTCACCACAACAATGTCTCTAAAACGTTTTATTATTTTATTGATAAAAATCATGATTTTATTGAAAATTACATAAATTTCTTTTCAACCAATCAGAACGCTCTTTTTGTTTACGTTGCTTATAGCAACGGGAGATTATCGCGATAATTTTGTTAGTTCCTATTAACTTAATGAAATTAATAAGTGTTAATTTTTCTGTCACAAATGAAGTGCTTTATATCTATTGGCAAAAGTCACTCAGAATAAAATCAAAATACATTTTATTGCTACCTTATAATTTTTATTGATACTAACCAATTTGCTTTACATATCGAACACCGAGGCTAAAAGAAACACATTCAAAATTTAACTAAACTCATCGGAAATATGTTTTTTTAAGTTTCATTTGAAACTATGTAGACATGTACTATCAGACGTTATGGTTGAAAACGAATCAACTTCTATTGTAAAAATACAGTGTGTAATATTAAACTCATCGGAAATATGTTTTTTAAAGTTTTTTTTGGAATTTAAAACTATAAAGACATTGGATTTCAGATAACAAATTTGTTATTTAATGGTTCTCACATGTTAGTAATAAAAATTAGTTACTAACGGTTAAA
Source organism: Polydrusus pterygomalis (assembly GCA_963969555.1). Classification (NCBI taxonomy): domain Eukaryota; kingdom Metazoa; phylum Arthropoda; class Insecta; order Coleoptera; family Curculionidae; genus Polydrusus; species Polydrusus pterygomalis. Next base: position 49,520,673 of record OZ018378.1, read on the forward strand.
ATTAACTTAATTTCTTAAACTCTAATTAGTTACAATTAAAGCCGCCGAAAATATGTTTTTGTAGCATTTTAGCAAAAAAAATTCAATAAGAAAAAACTCCAATTTATGAAATTTTCTTACCGAATCTTCCACGCAGCAGAATTAATTCCCAATAATTCTGCTGCTAGGGAGATTATAAGTGATAAAAATTATAAAAGAAAGAAGAAGTTCGTAGTAGTATTACATTTTTTTCCTAGTAAAAACTACAAGAATTACTTTGTTCGTATCCAATTTGTTACAAAATTGAAAAAAAATCGCCTGTAAAATTCACACATAAAAACACGTCATGATCTTGGATATAATTAATATTTTCAAATGATGGCAATTTGTGTAGTACTAACACGTTTAATATTTCTGTTTCCATAAAATTTAGAACTTGAAAACGTTCTTTATTTGATTAGTTACGTTTTGTTTAGGATAATTGGTAAATACCTTTCTACAAACCAATCCGGACCACCATTGCCATAATATGCAGCTCCACTTCTAAACGATCCACCATAAATACCCAACGTAACTGGTAGTTTCTTGGTACTATTGGCCTGTAAAACATAAAATCTGTGTTATTATGAAATGTTTTTAACAGGAACGTTTTTATATGTATGTATTTATTTATTTATTTAGATCACATTAAAATTATTACAATACATGGTACCAACCATTAGGTGGATAACAAAATTTTTTTAGTTCTATGTGTACACTATAGACTTAAAGTCTATGTGTGCACACATTCACTTACACAGTTAACACAGATACTTAATATTTATATAAAGTCTATAATAATCGTATACTTAATATCTAATAGTAAACCCATTCTTAGAATAATTTATAAAAACCTAATAACATTTTTAATTATTTCAGTGTTATTTATTATAGTCCATGTATTAAGATCCTTTTCTATGTGTTGAATTTTATTTCTTTTAAAATGCTCTAGTAACAAGATCAAAATTTTAGGAGCCACATAAGAAATGAATCGTTGTGCAGCATTAAAATGTATAATAGGAACAGTTAAGTTACGATTTATAATCGCTCTAGTCAAGATGTCATGATTAAAGTAATTATGAAAAATATTTCTAATAAGAGAAAATCTAAGCACATTTTTTATATATAATTGAATAATTGAGAAGACACCACCCTGAAGAAATAAAAGTTCAGTGGAAAAACATCTGCACTTAAACAAAACTATTTTTAAAATATATTTTTGGGCAATAGTAATATTGCCTAAGACATTTTTATGAGCAAAGCCCCAACAGATTATTCCATAACTGAGACAAGATTCAGCCAAAGATTTATAGATATTAATTATAACCACTCTGTTTAGGATGTTACGCAATTCGTAGAATTTATAAACGAGCTTTTTTAATTTATTTTTTACATATTCTGTAGGAACAGACCATTTTAAAAACTGGTCAAAATAAACACCCAAATATTTTGTACATTCCACATATCTAGTTATACCACTACCACTACATAAACATTTCCCAGAGAAGTCACAAACATTTGAGTGAACTAAATTTCATTTTTATTAGGTAACCCAATCTTATTCATTGAAAAACACATAAAATTTGTTTTGTTTACATTAAGAGTTAAAAGATTATAGTTCATCCAAACCTTTACATAGGTAGCAGCCCTCTCTGCCCTTTCAAATACATTGTGGCATGTTAACCCCTTGATCAGAATAACTATATTGTCAGCAAAACAAACAGTTTTTACATTAGGCATTGCATTTGCTAGACTGTTAATATATATAGAGAATAGAATCGGGCCAAGCACTGTACCTTGCGGAACACCAAAATAAACACCTTTAGAAGAGCTACTACATACTGTATTTAGTTTAACTTTTTGTGTTCTATTAATTAAATAAGAATTAAACAGCTGAAGAACTTTACCCCTTATTCCAATTAATTCCAGTTTGTGCAGTAGTATTCGATGATCAACCGTATCAAAAGCCTTAGATAGGTCCAGAAAAATGGCCAAAGGTTTATAGTTATTATTAAATCAATTTATGATATAATTAGTGACTTCATATAAAGCAGAATCAGAACCCATTATCTCTCGAAATCCGAATTGCAAACAGACATTAGCTTATTTGAATTAAGAAAGTTGCATAGTCTCTTTTTTATGCATTTCTCAATAATTACATGATTATCTATCTATAATAAAAAATTTATAAAACCCAATGTTTTCCCACTTTTGGATGTCATATGTAAAGTTGCACAAAGGTTTTTAACAATGATTAACTAACTAGGCAAAGCTGGCTGGAACTATAGCATGCCATTTATACCGCCAACAGCCTACATTAGGTGTAATCTTTGTTCACTTTAAGCTATATATAGGTCGTGGTCTTACTTACAGCCCTTAGAGTTTTTAAACTACATGAATACCTATATGGGTATGGTACTTCTTAACACCCCGGTGAAGCTTAAATGGACGATTTCGTAACACAGTAGAAAGAGAAAGAAGAGAGAGAGAGGGGTGTTAGTGTGCCCGCCGGCCATCAGGGCAAATTAGCGCTGTTGTCGCCAGCTGGCCGTGTAACCGGGTTCTGTCGCATATTTTTGACGTATAGAAGAGAAGGACAGTTATATTCTAACCTACTATAACGCTTCCGAAACTGCGCCAGGTGCTAATTGGAACAAACCAGCCAGCCGCCATCCATCCATGTCACAACTGTCAATTTTTCTTGTCCACGTTTTTTTCTGAGGAAATTAATTAATTTTTTATTATCATTTTAATATACAATTCTATTCTAGAAAACTTCGCCGATGTGTGTAATCTTTCAGTTATTATTCCAGCCTACTATGCAGGTAATTATTTTTTATTGTTTATCAAATTGATTTTACACTTCCTTACCTATTTTTTTATATAGGAATATAGGAAATGTAAGTTTACAATAAATAAATTAACATGAAATGTTTCACATACATAATAGGTGTTGGTTAACAAGCCAATCTTAACAAAATATCACTGGGCAACCTGCAGATAACTGCAACACATTTGTGCCCGAGGTAATACCTAACAATCTATCAGTTACGAACAGATAAGTTTAGTCTCTTGAAATGATAATTTTAACATTTTTGTTTTACTGAGTGGATTAAAAATTATAACATAATGGCACAAAGATAATGGTTTGAGCTAACTCGATAAGTAGATACTTGGCCATCGGCCATATTTTACAGAGAAATTTAATGTCTACCCGATACTGTTTCTTTTGTTTCAGAGAATGCTGTAAGAATCACCTGATATTTTATGGATCTTTTAGTACGTGTCTCAATGCATCCTATTGCTTGTGTTTTATACAGTATTTGTGATAATATTATATGAATTGAGACAATTCCAGATAAGTGAGACCTGTGAGATGTAATCTAAGGGCATTAGTTTATTCTTAGCAGTTATTTTTTGTTATGGTTGTCAATGCAGTTTTTATTTATAAATAAACGTAGAAAACATTATTTACGATAAAGTGCTTCCATCTTTATTTTCTAAATCTTGGTTTATATAAAAATGTGCATTATTTATTCCATAAAATAAAAACTTTTGTGGGTCTTTTTATTGATTTAATTTGTGATTTAATAATATTTATATTGAATCACAAATTAAATCAATAAAAACTCGTTCAAAAGTTAACAATTAAATTGAAAAGTCCTAAAACCGCTGTTCAAATTTCCCGCCATTGCGCCTCTAATGGCCGGCGGGCACACTAACACCCCCCTCTCTCTCTTCTTTCTCCCTCTACTGTGTTGCGATTTTTTAACAAGGAGTTAACATTTCTAACCCTATAAATTTTCTTTGCTTCTTAACTCACCAATTCAAGTGCTGGAGTAAATATATTGATAAATAAGCAGTTCTCATCTTCAACGTCAGAGTCGCTGTTGACTTGGAAACACTTATGGGGATCAGTAGTGGCATTTAATATTCCCTGCCATGGATCTGCTTCCACAGGTGCCTAAAAATATGTCTAGTACTGTTATTTTTATTTTTTTTAAATATAAGCGATGAAGTAAAAATATCGAAAATTTCCAGTAATTACAACTATTTAGGAATTCTTAATACCCAATTAGTGATATCATGTCCACTTATATAATTAATTTGTGTTGGGCTACATGCTTGGTGAAACTGTTGTTCCATTTCACAGGAAGAAAGAATAATAACTATAGCTTGTTATGTTTCACAAAGTTAATTAGTTTCCTGACACGTGTTTCGGCCCTTTCGGTTTTGCTTCCAATTTCTCAATCTTCTTAATAGTCTAAACCATAGAATACAATTTACTATAAAAAGAAACTGACAACTCAATTAATTTCCTAGACCTCATAATAATGAAAAACCAACAAAATCAATTAACCTACCAAATTTATAGAAAACCAACTACCACAGATATAGTTATACCCGCAGATTTAAAGCATCCCCAACAAACAAAACTAGCTGCATTCAATAGCATGGTACATCGACTAGTTAACATTCCTCTCTCAGACAAACAATAATTATATATCATAAAAACTTACAAAAACTTCTTTACAAAGAACATCCCACTCCAATTAAGGACAAATACTGCTCAATAAGATATACAGGCAACACAAGCCAAAAAATCTCCAAACAACTTAAAAACCTTAATATCATTAAAAATATCAATAAAAATAACTTACACAAAGAGGTCAAGGAGCTGTATTATGAAATCACACAGAGCCTAACAGAAAATAAAACAAAATACACGATGATAATAGGAGACTTCAACGCAAAAATAGGAGAGCAGAGCAACGAGCTCGCAGTATGTTGGACAATTCGGTCTGGGGAAAAGAAATGAAAGAGGGACGATGCTCGCAAATTACCTGGAAAGAGAACAACTATACATAATGAATACGTTTTTCAAAAAAAGACCCCACAGAAAGTGGACCTGGGTCAGTCCGGATGGAAATACAAAACACCAAATAAACATATCGTTCAAGATGTCGACGTTCTGAACTCCTTTACTACGGGCATCGATCACTGATTAGTTCGATGCAAGATCGTAATAAAAACTAAATTGGAAAGAACAAAAAAGTTCAGCAGCACCCAACACCGTGTAGATCCTGGTAAAATAAGAGACAATAGGTCAATATAAAGCAAAAGGCTGACAGAAAGGCTAACAAAGGAAACAACATCATCACACGAGAGCTTGGACGAAACAAACAGTAGACTGATAAAAACATTGAAAGAAACAACCGCAAGTTTAGGAACATCAAAACCTAAAATAATAGAAAAGCTCACAACACAAACCAAACAGCTACTGGAAAAAAGGAGAGAGCTTATTAAGAACAATAAAAGGAATGCAGTAGAGTATGCCAAACTAAACAAAACAGCAAGGAAAATGGCCAAGCAGGACATAATAAAGCATCAAGAGAATCGAATAGAAGAGTTGATACAGCAAAATAGAGGCTTAAACATCTTTAAAAAATAAAACGCACATAAAAAATAAATGATCAGGCTAAGAAACGGACAGGGTAACATAACAGAGGATCGAGGAGAGATACTCAAAGTAACAAAGGCGTTTTACACAGGGTTGTACGAGTCCAAAATAGACAATGAGGATGCCAGAAGAGCAAACAATGACCAGAAAAACAGGATATGTAACGTCGGCTCCGAAGATCTACCAGAGATTGAGGAGGAAGAAATCCGGAAAGTTTTAAATCAATTAAGAAACGGAAAGGCAGCAGGGGACGGCAACATCATACCAGAAATGCTGAAAGAAGGCGGAAGGCGAAACATCACCAATTGGAGCGAAAAAACAACAAGATGGAGACCTTGGGGGAGAAAAGAAGCACCGGCAGACCACAACAAAGATGGTATGATGACATCAAAAGAATAGCCAGACTAAACTGGTACCAATTGGCACAGAACAGAGAAAACTGGAAAAATATGAGAGAGGCCTATATCCAAAGGATAGAAAACGGCTAGAAGAAGAAGAAGAAGACACAAACACATTTCCAATGCTAAAATAGAAAATAAAAACAAACTTTTACAAAGTGGGGTCTACTAAATAGAATGTGACAACTGCGTTGCTATCTACATTGGACAAACAGGTAGAAATTTTGACACCAGGCTTAAAGAACACGAAACATCTATTTTAAAAATACAAAATAAAACAGCGTTAGCTGATCACAGCATTAAAGACAATCACTCAATCTCTAACAACATAAAACCCATAAACATACACAATAAAAGCAGGAAACTAAATCTACTAGAAACAATAGCTATCAAAAAAGCCATAAAAAAATAAATGTAATGTTGTGAATAATCAAACCGAAATACCTTCAGGTACTTCCCTAATTCTTAATAGCACACTTATTTAGGACTAAATATGTATCTGTACCTTTAATAAATTTGGAAAACCCACAGTTGACCATTCAATCTTCTAATCCTAATTTTAATTTAATGACATGTTTATAATTACCATAATAGGATATAAATACCTTTGTAATGTCACGTAGAATTTAGTATCTTCTAGTACTCCTTTGAAAATGACCCGAAAGGGCCGAAACACGTGTCAGGAAACTGATTAAATTTGTGAAACATAACAAGTAGTTACTATTTTTTCTTCCTGTGCAATGTCCACTTATGTGTTATATACTATAGTTTTTTCTTATTTTCTTCCCCACCTATTTTAACTTGGTCGCATTATTATCATTACCATAAGGAACCACATACCTGGAATCGTAGTTTTCCTACTGGTGGTCTTGCGAATGGAATACCTGTAAAAGCGTAAAAGGTTCGGTTTCCTGGACTCAATATGGCTCGCCCTCGAACGGTCCCTTTTGGCGTCGTTACTAAGATATCACCTGACTACAAGTGCATAAAATTGAACTAAACAACAAAACTTTTAAATAAAAACACTAATTAATTATTATAAGATATATTCCATGATACTTACCGAAAAATCTATAAGAAAAAATATAACAAACAGTAACCTGGAGTCCATGTTGTTTTGATTAAAAGACACAACCTATATTTTGCACTAATATTTTGTACTAAATAGATTAGTGCAACTGTAATATTAAATTTTTTATTGTTACTGATTAAACCTCAAGTAGCACTAGATAATTTTAAAAATAATTTACAATTACTAAAGGAATTTTAAATGTTCTATAGACGTCACATAATAATAATAATAATAATAATAATTTTACTTTATTCCCAACCAACTTTACAAGTTTATTACAGGGATAAGTATATAAAAATAACTAACAATTATTACTCTAACTTAATAGGTAGATATATATATAAAAAAAAGGCAGTTAAAAAAAATAATTCGTTTTATATTATAAACGTATGATTAACACGTTAAGAAAAAAATTTTATACTAGGAAATATAATATAAAATATAATAATATTATATAATATTAATCCATTATATAACAATGACCGTTTTCCAAAGTTACTGTTTATTTTAATAGTTTTTAAAAAATTAGTTTGTCTAGTATCATGTCTATAAATATCATGAACTTTTGTAAACGTTATGTTAGACATTTTTTGTTTTAAAAGTAAAGAATGAATAAATATGCAAATTTTTAAATTATATAAATTATTTATATCTAGGTATTTATTCGGTTTGTATAAATTTGTTGTTGGTTCTAAGTGCGGCAATCTATGACTACATTTAATAATTTTATTTTGTAATTTCTTTAAAGGGTTTAGTACTATTGAATTGGCTGAACCCCAAATAGAAATAAGATACTGAATTTTTGAATGTACTAATGCATGATAAATATTTTTTAAACAATTTAAAGATATACAGTGACGAATTTTAAAGAATATCCCAATTAACGGAGAAATGTAAGTTCGAATATGTTTTACGTGTTTTCTCCAGCTTAAATTTTGATCAATATATAATCCTAAAAATTTTATGTTATCTTTGTAAATAATATTTTCCCCATTAAATATTATTGGTTGCTTTTCCATATCTAGTCTTTGTTTGTCAATGTACATAAATGATGATTTATTAAAATTTAAAGTTAATTTATAAGATTGCAACCAGTCAAATATAATTTTTAAATCTTTTTTGATATTTAATTTGATGTCCCTAATATTTTTAGCATAATAAATAATTGTTGTGTCGTCGGCGAAAAGTTTAATTTGTCCATATAATTTTAATTTTGAAACAGAATTGATATAAATAAGAAACAATGTGGGTCCTAGAATAGAACCTTGTGGTACTCCACATCTAATTGTTTGATAGGAACTAATATTACTTCCTATTTTAACGCATTGTTTTCTATCTTTTATATAACTTTCAAACCAACTATAAATTTTGCCTCTTATTCCTATATCAAATAATTTAACTAATAATATATCATGGTTTACAGTATCAAAGGCTTTACACAAGTCTAGAGATAAAATGCCGCATTTTTTTTTGGTATCTAGATTTAATTGTATGTTAGTAATAACATCCATAGCTGCAACTTCAGTATCTCTAGATTTGCGAAACCCGTACTGATTCTCGAAAAGTAAATTTTGTCTTTCTAAAAAATTCGTTAATTTTATATTTATAATTTTTTCCAAAATTTTTGATAGAACAGGCAAAACAGATATTGGACGGTAATTATTAGGATTATTAGTTTTATCGTTTTTAAAAACTGGTGTCACTTGAGCAAATTTCATTATTTCAGGAAATGTTGATTTTTGTAAAGATAATTGTACCAGGTATTTTAAAATAGGAATTATTTCAATTTTAACTGCCTTTACTATTTTTACTGAAATATTGTCATAACCAGTAGCTTTATGTATATTTAAATTTTCAATTATATTCTTAATTTCATCCTCGTCAATATCGTTTTCATCTAAAAACATGGATTTTGAATTTACCTCTTCTTCCATTCTTTCTTTTAATGAGATCTTCTTAGCTAGTTTTGGACCAATACTTATAAAATGGTATTCATTTCTTCACAAATTATTTGTTGGTTTCTGATTTCTTTGTTATTGACCACAAGATGTTCTATAGAAGTTTTTTTTTTTTGATTTCGACGTAATTAAAAAGTTTATATTTTCCCATATTTGTTTTGCATTACTACTTTTAAATTTTTCTTTATAGTATTCCTGCTTATCTAACCTCATTTGTTTTTTTATTAATATATATTTTAGTTTTAAACGAGTTCGTAATTATTCTTATTTAATAACCTTAATCATTTTGGATTCTTTCCGGGTACATTTAACACACAAACCAAATTAACGGTGAATTGTAATGCGAAAGATGGAATGAAAAACATACAACAACAAAGCTCGCATTACTACACGCATGCCCCACATTTTACCAATATTCATAATTTATTGCACAGGAAGTAAAAATAATATAATAATAGTAACTACTTGTTATGTTTCACAAATTTAATCAGTTTCCTGACACGTGTTTCAGCCCTTGCGGGTCTTTATCAAAGGAGTATAAGAAGATGGATCTTCTGTAGTCTGGATCTTCTTGTACTCTTTGATAATGATAGGAAACTGATTAAATTTGTGAAACATAACATTTATTTATTTTTATTTATTTTATTTGCATGTAGCCCAACACAAATTAATTATATTCATAATTTAAATCGTACACTGAAAACGATAAATTAGCATAAAAGCTTAAAAAAAGAAGAAGAGGAAGAAATAGAGGAGGAGTAGAAAGATGGAAAGGAAAGTTACATCTATATGATACCACATATTTGAAGTAAAAACTGTGTAAATGACAATTGTTCACACGGGTTAATCGTATCAAAGCTTTCCACGTTTCGGTTTTATATAGATGTCTCTCTTGCAATCCTTATGGGCCCCAAGCTGGATCCACAATAACGAAGGGTATCTACCTAAGGCATTCAGTAAACCAAAAGCAGACTTATATTATTCGAAGATATGAAATTAAGCTAGTTTATCAAATAATTGCTCAACAAGTAAAATTCGAGGAAATTGAAATCATGATAGTTGCATAGTTTAATTTAATCCCTCTGGAATTTGTTTTTCTCTTTAATAAACACTAACTAAGAGTGTTATATCATATACCGCTATAAATCAGTGTAGCATCTGGATTAAGAATAAACAAGTTGTTGTTTTGGGATAATTTTTAAAGAAAATTATTTCCAATTGTTCGTTGTGAGGATAGGTAATAAATAAAATAAGGAACCCAAAAATATAAATATTAATTATTTAATTAATGACTTGAAAAGAACATTGTCATAAAATTAATAATATCTAATAAATTATAAAAGGTCTGATGCCAAAAGTGTCATAGATGTATCTCCACGTGTTGTAGCGAGGTGACTTTGGAGTATTTTTAAGTTCCAATGTTCTATTAATGTTCAAATAAACAAAGTTATCTGGTGTAACCACAGGCCATGTGAGATTGGATAAAAGTTGGACAGGTTCTGGAGTTGGATTTCTAAAAAATATAAATAGTTTCATGGTTCGGTTAAAAAGATCTATGGCTTTCCAAGTTATATTTTAAAAAAAGTAATGCATAGTCTAAATTATATTATACTAGCGTGTATCCGGCATGCGTTGCAACCCGCTGGTATGAATACAAACCCGAACAAACCCGATATATTAGTACCCGGCATGCCACTTTCTGAAATTGCACCCGTGCGAAGCCGGGGCGGGTCGCTAGTTATTATAAAAACCTTCCTCTTGAATCACTCTATCTATTAAAAAAAAACGCTTCAAAATCCGTTGCGTAGTTTTAAAGATTTAAGCAAATATAGGTAGGGACGGACAGACAGCGACAGCGACTTTGTTTTATACTATGTTAAGATGCAACTAGCTGTGAGTTGCCGATTACCTCACAATAGAGGAAATGTGCCTGATTCCACCTTCACAACACTTCCATCAATTGCTGTTGATGTTCTTTTAACTTGCTTGTACCGGGTAACTCAACGATTGCGCTGAGTAATTTTATGCCTTGAAGATAAGATTTGTCAATAATGAGCTTTTGTAATAAGATATGGGTCGATATCTGGCATATTTTAAAAATATTTTGAATTATACAGGGTGCGCCCAAAAAGTAGGGTGTCATAAAGTTACATTTTTTTAAATGGGACACCCTAATTTGAATACATTTCTTAATTCTACGTGTTATTTCATAAATTTTTATTACTAGTTTAATATACGAAAAAGTTATAGTTTTTAAGATAATTCGACTTATAATGAAAATTTTGCATTTCTAAGCATCCCCTTGTTGTGAAAATGCTAAGTACTTAAATTTTGACTCTGAGCGATTTATAATTTTTATACTTACTAAATAAAGTAAAAAAAAACATATTTACTAAGAAATATTTGACATCCCATTTACAGGATGTTTTCTTTCTAGGACCAAAGTCAGAAAACATAATTGAAAAATATCACTTTTATTAAATAAAACACCCTATATATTTTTCTGTCATCTTATAGCTCGTCATAAATTCTTCAACTTCCTAAATAACGTCCTATCCCTATCTCTAATAATTTTTGAAATATTTTGATATTTCGAGATTTAATATCCTCGTTATAGCATTTTTTGTCCATGAATCACGCCTGTTGAATCAAACTTTTCTATTAAATTTTAAAAACTTTGAGGACTGGGTATTCGCCGTTGGGGATATTTCATCCTGTATAGTCGTTCAGCAAAAAGACAATTTTTATCCGCCTCGCCCAAACCATCATGTCGATTCATTAATTTTTTGAAAAATTCATTTTGAGTACCAACCTATAAAATGACTGGACAATAAACTTTACAGTAAAAAGACTTAATTTTTACATTGATCTAATTCATCACTGCCATTATTTTCATTTATTTTCCATGCCTACTGTGATCCATTGACAAAAAATGTTATAACGAGAACCTTAAATCTCGACATATAAAAATATTTCAAAAACTACTAGAGATAGAGAAAGGACGTTCTTTACGAAAGTTGATGAATTTATAACGAGCTATGAGATGACAGAAAAATATATAATAATAAATAATAAAAGTGATATTTTTCAATTGGAAGTTTTCTGAGTTTAATCCTATAAAGTAAACACCCTGTAGATGAGACGTCAAATATTTCATAGTGAATAGATATTTTTGACTTTATTTAGTATAAAAAATATGAATCGCTTAGTGTCAAAATTTAAGTAGCATTTTCACAACAACGAGATGCTTGCAAATGCAAATTTTTATTAAAAGTCGAATTATCTTAAAAACTATAACTTTTTCGTATATTACACCACTAATAAAAATGTACTAAATAACACGTAGAATTAAGAAATGTATTCAAATATAGGGTGTCCGGTTTAAATAAACGTAACTTTATGACACCCTAGGGGAGAGTAGGAAGACTTGATCCCTTTTTACGTTTTATGAATATAATTCAAACCCTAAAAGACCTGTTCAATTTCTGTGGACTGCATTTTACTCTAGCAACATTTCTGCCAGTTTTAACTCTCTTTCGGCCGTAAAATATTTAATCTTCACCAAGCAAAAACCTTTTTACAGGCATGGTGTAGCGGGGATCAAGTCTACCTCTCTCAGGGAGACTTGATCCCTGTTGCTGGGAGAGTTGATCATGTCTGCCTACTGTAAAATTTTAAAATCATTTTCCGCCAATAAATTGTATTACATCTAGTTATTTTATGAAGAGAGTTACAACTGGTTAAATAATGAACATAGTTTTCATGAGTGTATGTAGTAATGTTTATTACAAAAATTTTTTTATACAATGAAAACCGATGGAAACATTGGTAAATTTTATATTAAAATTGTAGTACCCACGTCTGATGTACGGCACTGGCAGAATTTTTTTCACACTGCCACTTGGTACAAGCCCCTCGTCTCTATGCTGGAAAGTGCTTTTTTTTTTCTTTCTAAGAAAATTCACAACTAATCTCGGAGGCGGATTTATCAACTTCGGTTACTTCTCCTTTTTTTCCGCCAAATTCGATAAACACAAAGTCTTTTATGCTGGGATTACATTAATAACATTACATTAACACAAAACGCCAAAATGTATTACAACTAGAGCTCAATTAGGGAGACTTGATCCCAGGATCATGTCTCCCACCAGGAGGTGGGATCAACTCTCCCAATAGCACACTTTTTTCATAAACGGCCAACAAATAAAAACCTAACCCGAAGAACGCCACTCAAATTTACACCAAACTACTTCTAAGAAACAACATAAAACTGCTATGAACCGAAGTACTCATTCATATACATAGAGACTAAACAAAAAAGAAAATATTAGTTACCGTGAAAGATGTTCCACCCGTAGAAAAAATAAAAGTTATCTTAGAATTAAAGAAATCAGTTACAACGCCGTTAAATGTTGTTTCGTTACTCACAGCTAATGTGACATAACCAATGCTACCACCGAAACTAACACAAATCAATTGACCGCGAAAATCAAAAGGGGGATCAAATCTACCCCGGGATCAAGTCTCCCTACTCTCCCCTACTTTTTGGGAGCACCCTGTATAATTCAAAATATTTTTAAAATGTGCCAGATATCCAACCATACCTTAACACAAAAGCTTATTATCGACAAATCTTATCTTCAAGGCATAAAATTACTCCGCGCAATCGTTGACTCACCCGGTAGATACTTACCCATATTTGTAGAAATTAGACCACAGTTCAATAAGTCTCCAATGAGTTAATACATCGCTAGCTGGAAATTGATCGTACTTGGTGTTGTCATAGGAGGCAGATCGAGTAACGCTTAAATAGTGGCTTTCTTCACCATGGGAAACGTTATCAGCACCTAATTTAAAAAAGTGTGTTGAATAGTATTAGTAGAAGCGCATAGGGCCCAAAATTAACTAGACTGGGTACATATCGCTAATCGTCAGCCGAGAGTGCATCTAATATTAGTACTAAAAAGATTTACAAAAATTTCCAATAAAAAAATAATTTTCTTTTCTTTTTTCTATTTACTATTGCTTTTTTTGCCTCACCTTCCTGCGGAACGTGAAGGGAAAACATATCGCCAAATTGTCATTATAACAACTGACTAAAACTACACAATGGTGCAAAATTTCCGTTTTCTCGTATAGGTAGGTAGTTTTCTGAGACGGCGCCGTATAGGTGCTCTTTAAACTCGCACACCTTTGTGCAATGTGGGATATACTTTCCATATTTGCTCTATAAAAATATGTAAGTATTCAATCGATTAAAACATAAGCAAAAAATTATTCTTACATGGAAGCTATCAATTATCAGCTAATAAATTTGTAGAAATATTATTGTGCCGAGCCCTTCGGGCACGGCACTGTTCTACTTCGTTCGTTTAATTATACGAGAGCTGTCACTTTGACAGGTAAGTGTCATTTTTTAAGCTTTTTCGTAGCGAGGGTTATAGCTGTAAGAATTCGAAATTTAAAAATTTTCAGGTATCTAAATAAGAATGTTTTATACGATAGCTGTCAAATTTTGACAGGTAGGAGTCAGTTTTTTTTATCCTTTTCGTAGCGAGGGTTATCGCTGTAAAAATCCTAAAGTGAAAAATTTTTCAGATCCTAAATAACAATGTTCTATACGACAGCTGTCATTTTGACAGGTAAATGTCAATTTTTTTAAAGCTTTTCTTGTATCTAGGATTAAAGCTGTAAGAATCCAAAATTAAAAAAAAAATCAGTAGTTAAATAACAAAGTTCTATACGACAGCTGTCAAATTTTGACAGGTAAGTTTAAATTTTTTTTTAGGTTTTTCGTAGCAAGATTTATAGCTGTAAGAATCCTAAATGAAAAATTTGTCAGTTCCTAAATAACAAAGTTATATACGACAGCTGTCATTTTGACAGGTAAATTGCAAGTTTTTTTTAAGCTTTTCTTGTATCTAGGATTATAGCTGTAAGAATTCGAAATTTAAAAAAAATTCAGTACCTAAATAACAAAGTTCTATACGACAGCTGTCAGATTTTGACAGGTAAGCGTCAATTTTTTTTAGCTTTTTCGTAGCGACGGTTATAGCTGTAAGAATCTTAAATTTAAAAAAAATTCAGTACCTAGATAACAAAGTTTTATACGATACCTGTCAGATTTTGACAGGTAAGTGTCAATTTATTTTAACTTTTTTCGTAGCGAAGGTTAAAGCTGTAATAAAACTAAATTAAAAAAATGTTCAGTACCAAAATAACAAAGTTCTATACGACAGCTGTCAAATTATATATACTTAAATAGTAATTCTTATTTTTTATAATTTGCTACCATTTCTATGCTGTTTAGGTATAGAACAATATATTTGAAAAAAGTAGTATTTGAGATGACCTAAACGATTATCCAAACCAAAATTATATCGGACGCACCCAATTCGATTTATTAACGATCCAATATGACCCTACATTGATTTTAAAAAAATCAAAAAAATTACTTCCCAACTTTCGATCGCATTCGCAAACAACAGTGTTTTGTAGCCCAACGTCGTCTACATGTCGAAAAAGTTTAAATCGATTAAAATGATTTTTGCCACCTGTATTGCCCTACAACGAAAAAAAACATATTTTTTAACTTTGACTTTAATAACTTTTTTCCGGTACACCCTGTATATTTCAAATTGTTCCCAGAACGTGCCCCGACTATTCTTCTCTACGTCCAGAAAGTTTGAATCGTTTTGCTCTAACCGTTTCCGAAAAAAAAATTCGCGAATATCGAAATGTCGAATAACCTTCTACCACGTGGCGACGGATTATCAATGTCGAAACGCCATCTTTAAAATCGAGATTACAACCATTTCTGAAACATTTTGGGCAAATATTTTGGTCAGTAAAATTAGCAGAAGGTTCAAGGTAGATATTCCACCCGATTTAAAATCTGGAAATGTTCTTATTATTCTAGCAAGTCACGCTGAAAACACCCATTTTTCGCCATTTTTGACAGCCGGATTTTTAGAATTAATAATTAATTTAGATACATCAATATCAAGGCGCTCTTAGTCAAAAGTGAATGGTGTTAGAATTTGTAAAGATTGCCTTTTCCGCACCCAAAAAAGCGACTTTTCTCAATTTTGCGAATATATTTTAATGATTTTGAATATGTAGAGGTGTTGCGAAGTAATCAGCGCATTTTTTGAGAAAAAAATAAAACGGTTTTGTTAAAAATTGAATAAGCTACAGTCGATATAGTAAAAAAAAGCTGCCGTTTTTTCCGTATTAAAGATAAAGAAACGAAAAAATATCTCTTAAATACAATTTGACGAGCTCTATCCGCTAAAGTTTACAACGTTTCGATCAAAAGTCGTTTTCAGTACGAAAAAAAATAAAAACCGTGAAAAAATTTATCTGATCTGATCCTAACTTTATGATTTCCACTTTCTTACAATTTTCGGCAATTTCCATTCCAGTTAGGTATAGAACGATATATTGGAAAAAGGTAGATTTTGAGATGGCCTAACCGATTATCCAAACCGAATGTCGATTGGATGCACCCAATTCGACTTATTAGCGATCCAAGAGGTACCATTTTCGACCAAATTTTGACTTTGAAAAAATCAAAAAAATTACTTCCAAACTTTCGATCGTGCTCACAAACAATAGGTTTCTGTAACTCGCGGTCCTCTACACGTCCAAAAAGTTTCAATCGATCAAGTTCATTCCTGGGACCACGGTGTGGGCCGCGTGAAACCCGACTTTTTTCGACTTTGACGTTTAATAACTTTTTTCCGGTACACCCTGTATATTCGAAATTTTCACACAACGTACCCCCACTATTCCTCTCTAAACCCAAAACGTTTCAATCGTCCCACTTTAGCAGTTTCCGAGAAAAAAAATCGCAAATGTGAAAATAGCAAAAGCCACGACGACGACGACGACGACAACATACATACATTATTTTTACCGAAGCGCCGTATAACATATCGCGTGTTCGCGCGATATGTAACGAAATAAATGATTAAAGTTAAAAACTAATTTTTTATCATTAATTGCGCAATACTTTATGTCAAAACGTTTCTTGCCACTCTAAAATATGCATCGTTCGACCCCCACACCTCCCGGAAGGGTTGAAAACATAAAATGGCCGTTTCTCAGAAACGAATAAAGATAAAAACGTCAATCTTGCGCCAAAATTCATGTTTCATCATGTAGAATAAAATAATTTTCTGAAACAACAATTCGCTGAAACAAATCACAAGAAATAGAAGGTATGAGAAGCCTCAACAATTTCATATAGAAGAAATAACAAATATTGCCAATATTACCATGAATGACCTTTTGTCGCACGATACAACCAAGAACGAATTGTCAGTGTCAGATTATATTTCAAGAAACATTTTACAATCCAGTGTATTCCAAGAAAAGACTTTAAGAGTTGCTTGGCAAAATACTTGTTATTCGAACCAAACTGGATATTTAGAATAGCTTGCTAGCACTCAAGAAGAAGCTGACACAAAAATGATTTTACATGCCGTAGATTTATCTAAAAATTACAAATCTGATGTGCCGCTTTAAGTAACAATATGCTCCCCAGATACAGATGTTTTTATTTTAATTTTGAAGTACTACGACATTTTTAACTGTCAAGTTATCTTTAACACAGGAACTGGCCCCAAAGAACGGAAAATTCTTATTTCTGCCATAGCAGAAAAACTGACGAAACTACAAAGAGATGCACTTCCCGCCCTCTACGCATTATCTGGTTGTGATACTACTGGAGGATTTATAAAAAAAGGTGATACAAATCCCATTTCTTGGTCGTCTCATTTATGCTTACCATACTTTATTTTTTTCAGGAAAACAAACATTTTGGAAAGCTTTCAAAAATTCATCCGAAGAGATGCTTAACTCATTGGCAAGTCTTGGTGATATTACTGTCAACTTGGACGATATACTTTGTGGTATAGAGAAGTTTTTGTGTTTATTGTATGCACCGAAAACAAACCTAAGCTCTTTAGCTGATTTGCGATGGTGGTGTTTTTCAAAGAAGCAAATGCAAAGTGACCAGCTACTGCCAACGAAAACGAGTTTATATCCTTTCATATAAAGATCAAGGCTACAAGTTTTTATATGGACACATGCTCACTTAACTCATGTACCTTATCTAAATCCGGTAGATTTTGGAAAGACCAAAGGTACGGATAACTTATTTGGTCCAATTTTATCACTAGCTTCAAACGCTGCACCAGATGACCTTCTGAATTTAGTTTTTTGTTCCTGCAAGAAGAATAAATGCAGTACACGACGTTGCAAATGTGTTGCGAATAACTTAAAATGCACTGAAATATGTACATGTGAAGCTGAAGAAGATATGTGAAAATCAAGTATCTGAAGAAGCTGAAGCTGAGCCCGATTCTGATACTAGCAGTGATGAAGAGTAAATAAGCCACTACTTTATTTGCAGTAGTCTGTTATCCATGGACAAATAACGACGTTGAAAATAATTTAAAATTAAAAAAATATATATATAGGTATATGCGTAATTCTGTAATTTTTATATTTTTCAAAAAATACGTAGTAAACAATTTTATTCTATACTATGAGACCGAAATTTGTATCTTTATTCGTTGCGGAGATAGGGCCATTTGAAATTTTCAACCCTTCCGGGAGGTGGGGGTTAAACGACGCGTAGCTCAGGGTGGCAAGAAACATTTTCTTATTTGATATGATACAATTAAACAAAAAAATTACTTTGCCAACTTTAATCACTAAGTTTCCACGAAAATCCCTATGCGCTTCAACTATATTTGACAATACAGGTTCCAAAATTAGCAGTTAAAGAGACGTAAATAACTTATAATGTCCCAAAGCCTTATCAAGTTGCATTGGAAATAGAAAATGTAGGGCACCTACACTATAAGGTCTGACCGTTACGTCATATTCTACATATTTGTGGTACGTCGTAAATTAATTCAGTCAGTTTGACTTACCGGTGGTAAAGGTTATGTTTTTCTTAGGCTGATCTACATAAAGACGGATGTATGTGAACAAGTAAAATACAAGCACGTTTTTTTCCAATTTTTAATTATTTTTTTTATACTGTTAATGAAGTTAGTAATAAGTAATCATGGGATGAAACATTTAGTTTTTGAAAATCAGAATGAAATCTTTAATTAATTTAATGTTACTGAAAAATAAATAAAATTCATCTATAAAATTTAAAATTGAATTATATATTTTTGTCTAATGCATCAGTCTATAAATTTTTTGTCAAATATTTTCATCTTATTTAAAATCAAAAAGAAGAAAATAATAGAATAAAAAATGACAGCACAACAAAATACAGTTTTTTAATAATTAAAATAAATCACAAGGATCATCATCAGATTTGTCCAAGTTAATAATAAGGGGAAGAGTGTCAAGCATCGATAAATCGGGATGACAAAATAGCGACGTTATTGCGATTCTTAAAACCTACACCCTTCGTTATCCCCTTTGCCTTAGTTCGTTGGATTTTGGATTGTTGAACACGAATTTCCCAAAGCATCAGAAACTTTCTAAAACAGATGGATTTATAAAGACACTGTCATATATTTTTTATGTTTATTAATTGTTTTCACAATTCCTGCTTTTTATATCTACTTACCTCGTAAACTGCGTTAAAGGGTAAAAGAGTCTTTCTGGCATCACTTTCTCTTTGAAAATAATCAAATAATTTTTAAATTAATTCTTGTTCTTTTTTACAATACCGTGACTTTTTTTTTAAATGTTGATTAAAAATGTCACTGTCAAAAATGACAATAAAACTTTTTTGACTGGTAAAATTCTACGACATTCATTATTGACGTAACGGTCAGCGGTCATTGAACATACTTTACATGGTCAAATTTATCGCAAAGCTTTTATTTTGTTTAAGGCCAATGGCGTTTAAAATAATTATTCTTTTTTCAATATTCGATATTATTTCTCCTAAAACTCATTGTATATAGATGTCGTAGGCTAATTACAAATTTAGTCCTTTTATAAAACGCCTAGTCGTTTCATAAATGACTAGGCATATTGTAAAATGAAGAATAAATAATGAATTTTTACAATTTGACTGAACTTTGTAGGCGTTTCATAAAACGCCGAATTGCTCTCAGGCTCATTGTTAACGGTTCTTCAATCTCGTTTGTTTTAGGATATGACCAGAGCCGGTTTTACATGGGTGCTATTGGGTGCTATAGCACCGGGCGGTAAATCTTATAAGGGCGGTGCGCGGAGAGACCTTGTATAGGTAAAATAAAAACCTTAGCATGGACAAATATTTTCCTGAAAAGTGCATTCACTTCAAAAAGTTCTTAAACAAACTAAGTCATGAGATTGAAATTGAATACCCCAAAGATTTAGTAAAATTGTTGCATGGAAATAAATTAACATGTTCTTTTCCAAATATTTAATTTTCCACTCTAAAACGAGTTAAAACCTATCTTATTCAGTTGCTGAAGAAAACCTGAATTTCTTAGCCATATTATCAATAAATTCAGACATTTTAAAAACTGTCGACACTAACCAGGTAATACAAATTATTTTAAATTTAAAAGCAAGGAAGCGACTCTTGTAAGTAAAACTAAATGAAACTTCTCTTCTGAATTTCAAAACTCACATGTTACATATGATTATTTCTCAATTTTCAAAGTTTCTAATATATTATTATTGATATTAGTAGTGAAAAATGTGAATTTATTGCAATATAGGACATTAGGTATGTAGCAGTATTGTTTTTTTGATATAAATATATTTATTTGGACCTTGTTGATTTTGAGAACATAGTTGGAGAAAATATAAGTACCGTTGCATTTGTGTTTTTTTATTGATTTTAAGCGTAAAATATTTTTTTTTGTGTTTTTTTATATACTATTTTCACTCAGTTCCTAAATGTATTAGTGATAGTGATAGGACTAAGATAATGTGGACTATAGCAAAACAGGAATAGAGAAGCAATGCAAGCATGTTTCAGAATGGTATTATGTTGTCATTTCGTTCTCCTAATCTTCTTAACATAGTATAAAACAAAGTCGCTGTCGCCCGTCTGTCCCTATATGTGCTTAAATCTTTAAAACTACTCAACGGATTTTGAAGCGGTTTTTTTAATAGATAGAGTGATTCAAGAGGAAGGTTTTTATGTATAATACATGCATAATATTGTAGAAAAACACTGATAAATTTAGACGTTTGTTCGGGTTCGTATTTATAAATCTTGACGTGATGGTGAACTCGCCGTATTATCTCAGAGAAAGCGACGTCGTATAATGCCGGGCTGCAACGCAGGCCGGGTACACGCTAGTATTCTTATAATCCACTTTCGTTTGTATGTTCGTATTCGTTTTTGGCTGTTTCTGATTATTTTATTTGTCACTGATGTAGGTATTCTGTGAAGTTATTTCGGATTTTCAGACTTTTTTTTTTAAACTTACCTAATATAAAAATACAATAATTTCAGATTGTATAAACCATAAAATAATTAATAATATAATAATCTTTGGTAAACTAGGAATGCGAAGGGCGATGTTTACAAGTAGCACCGGGCGCAAAAGTACCTTAAACCGGCACTGGATATGACTGATTATAACTAGTCGTTTTGTAAAAGACTGAAAAGTACTTAGGCATTTTATAAAACACCGATTTATATTGTTTCTTGATCGTATAATATTTCAAACAAATAAATAGTAAGTTGAACACTTTATTTTTGTCATAACATCATAAAAGAAATTAATGGGTAACTCTTACAACACATGTTCTGACATTTGCTACGTAAATTTAGGTATATATTTACATAATGTAATCTAACATAATTTAAAAGTAATATTATTTTACTTATTTGAACACGGTCCGCTTGAATGACATTTACTATTGCATTTCACGTGAGCCTTAAAACAAAAACACTAATTTGTGTGGCACTGCGTTTTGCTTGCTTTGCAGGAACACTTTTTGAGTCCCTGCCCTCCAAATTTAGAAAAATTTGTTAAAGCTTCTCTCAAAGAAATGATTTTTCCTTTTAAAACCTCAATTGATTCGGTATATTCAATGCCAACGGTTTCGTCTCTTGAAAACCATCGATTCTAAATTCCGTGCTTAGTACCAATTTGATATACTCCATTTTTTATTTCTACAATAGTTCCTAATATATTTTTAGGTCTAGTGGTCCCCTATCGAATGTAGATACTTCAACCGCAATATTCTGACCCAGAAATAGAGGTTTCAAAATTTTTGGTTGGTATTTTGAAGCGTTATTTCAAATGAATTAATAGTTGAATTTTCTTCTTCCTCGGTCATGTTTTCTTCTTCGCTTATAAATAATATTAGTTAAAACCTTTTCTAAGTCTTCTTCAGTTGTTAGTTTTTTAACTGTTTCTGTTGGTAAATTATGTAGCGAATGTCGGAAGATGTGTTGTAAGAGTTACCCATTAATTTATGATGTTATGGCAAAAATAAAGTGTCCAACTTACTATTTATTTATTTGAAATATTATACGATCAAGCAACAATATAAATCGGCGTTTTATAAAATGCCTAAGTACTTTCCATTTTTTTACAAAACGACTAATTATAATCAGTCATATCCTAAAACAAACGAGAATGAAGAACCGTTTACAATAAGCCTGAGAGCAATTCGGCGTTTTATGAAACGCCTAAAAAGTTCAGTCGAATTGTAAAAATTCAGTATTTAATCTTCATTTTACAATATACCTAGTCATTTATAAAACGACTGAATTTGTAATTAGCCTACGACATAGATACCTCAAATTTGAGACATATGTCGGTCCGATAATTTTTTAGACTTAAGCAATAGAACGCCAGACGGACTGTGCATGACGCATATAGTCAGTTATATTACGAAATTTCATAAATTAATTGTCAATTTGGAACAAAGTTTTGATAAAAATAAGAACGTAGTTGTCATAAAACTTGCCTTCAATCGAATAGTTCCTTACTCCCATTGGTCCTTTGTAAGAAAATTGGTAAAAATAGACGGGACTAAATTTTGAGTAGAGCTCACCAAATCTAATGTTGGATTTTGTGAATTGAGTATCACTAGTATACTAAAAATAATCATGGTTATTAATATAATTAACACTAGTCAGATTTATTGTAGAAAATTTAAACCATCTCTTTTCTTATACATTGTACTTTAAAGTGTTCTGTAAAGAAAAAATATAATTTTAATATTTAAATGGTAGGTATCCTTATTTTGTTGTGATAGAAATAATAAAATTAATAATTACGGAAACAACAGAACCCAGTTTATTTGAAAATGTATCATCTCCAACATATGCCTCTTTGATAAGGTTGGCAGCAATTGTCCGGTTTTCATCTGAAATGTCACCCAATTGAAAGGGAACCAATAATAAAGGATTTTCGTCATATTCTTTTGCTATTGCCTGTAAATTCGATATATCTATAAAACAAAAAAAGAATTAACAAAAATGTTACCATACAAACACGCATACACATCTTAATATAGGTATATGTAAACCAAAAATGTTTTTATAAATTTTTTTTGTAGAAATATTGAACAATGATATAAATACCCTAAAGGTTTTGACCACTAGAACGTAATTGTATTACTATTATTTTTATAGTTTCTGCCAAAATTTAGTACCGACATTTATAAAATAACTGATTCTTTAAGAGCAATAAACAGATTTGCACTTTAATTAAGAATCAGTTAGCCAATTTTAGATTGTGGGTATTTTCAATGGCACCAACTTATATCCAGCACTACCACCTGTATAATCCAAACCTATATTATACTCCCATCTTATTCAAATCCATTGTTCGCAAACTGGCCAAGCATGTACCTGCTGTTCACTCGCATTGGTTTAGTTTTTAGGTGGCTCTTAAGATTCGGGTGCACTAGGATGTTTATAATGAGCGTTATCAAAAATTATAGCTTCTACAAGCAAGATAAACATTGGAGTCTACATTTTGTATGTAAAATAAGGGACAAGTGAACAAGGAAAATGTTTAAAGTTTGGTGTTCCAATTTTTTTTTTATGATCGAGCACAAGCACTATAGAAAAAATCCTTTAAGGCGCTCTGGGAGCGGTGCGTGTGCGAAGAAGCGATTCACGTTTTTCTTGAATCGTTGGAGGTTATATTCGGTTGGAAACACCGTCTCAGAAAGGCCGTTCCACAAAGATGACGTCCTCCAAATGAAAGAGTTCTGAAAATGGTATCGATACAGTGAAACAAGCATACGCCTCACTCCAAAGTTAACACCTAAGCCTTCGGCTACGTCCGGAAGGCATAGGCGGTTCTAGGTGGGGGCTTGGGGGGGCTAAGCCCCCCCAAATCTCGGATTAGCCCCCCCAAATTTAAATGTGGCAATCGAAAAAATTCTATATATATCTACATAATTCCACTAATTTTACTAATTTATTAATTAATTAACTTTTTCATAAGAAGCCTTCTTTTCTTCGCTACCAAACTGCTACTAACAAAACTAATAATGATTTTTATTTAGCACCCAATGACCCAATGTGAGTTACGCATAATGTGCAATTTTGCATGCTGTACGTAATGTCGTTGTACCACCGCGGCGGCCGGCGCGGCACCGTCGACTGTCGACTCTGGCACTTGGCACAGGGCACAGGCGCTGCTCTGCTATGTGGTGTTGTCTAGATTGATCGGCCGAAGAAGAATTACATACGCAGTCCAGTATAACCTAATAACCTTGCACTTTGATGGCTGCATAGCAACGCTGGAAACGTTGTAAAACATGTGTTCATGTCATTCGTCATCTATGTATTTAATCCGATTCGCAGTTGCATAATAGTATTCATATTATTTTTGGCTCTATAGTGCACATAAGCAAAATTCAAGTTTGATGGTTATAGATCTGCGAGTTCTTGTTTTTGCTGTTCTTTTATTATATCTACCTATTCTACTTAATTGGTAAGAACACATGAAGTCAATGTTTTATATTACTTATGAATCATCGTTTTTTTGCATCCTAGGAGTAAGCACACTAAATAAGAATAAATGGATATTAGAAACTTTTTTAAGTCAAAAAAGTCCAATGGAAATGAGAACAATCAATCTGTTACTACCTCTTCCGGTGTTGCAGCCCAAACGGCTACTACTTCAGCAGCTGCTGCTACCTCGCCCAATCAAGACCAAGGTAAAAAATCAAAAATAGTATGTGAAGCTGTATGCGACCTAGGCCTAGGCACACTTGAATCTGGTCCTGCGCAACCGCTCCTTAATTCATATCCGTCAGATGTTTTTGGTAAACAAAACCGATCATTTTCCAGCAACTTGTTTAAGGATTATTGTTTCCTGGAATATAGTGTAAATAAAAATGCAGTTTTTTGCTTCGTGTGCCGTCATTTTGACACAAAAGTTACGGAAGATACGTTTGTAAAAGATGGTTATAATAATTGGAAAAAAATTAGAGAAAAAATTAACAAACATCAAACTTGCAAGTCACATTTAGGAAGTATGTCAAAATGGATAGAGTTTCAAAATACCAAAAAAACCGGCAGTATTGAGATTCAGCTTTCTAGTTCGTTTACAGATCAGGTGGCTAAAAATCGCGAATATATGAGCACATTATTTGATATAACTTTATGCCTTGCTCGGCAAGGAATGTCCTATAGAGGACATGACGAAAGCAAAGCCTCAACAAATAAGGGAAACTTTAAAGAAGTCTGTGAGTTATTTTCGAGACACAATGACTCCTTTGGCAATTTTTTCAGTCGTCATATTAGCTACACTAGTAAAGTTATCCAAAACGAACTTATTGAAATTTTATCTGGGCTGGTTCGGGATCGCATTTTAAGTGAGATACAAAACTGCGGGATCTTCGCAATAATGTGTGACGAAGCAAGATGTTTCAAAGAAGAGCAATTAGCATTCTGCATCCGATATGCAAATGGGTTAGAAATTAAAGAAAGGTTTGTCAAGTTTATTGATTGTTCGATGGAAAGAAATGCCCAAGCTCTTTACGAATTATTAATTGCCACACTGCGGGAACTTAATTTAAACAATCTGCACTTAGTTGGCCAAGCCTATGATGGAGCCGCGGTCATGTCAGGGTGTCTTGGAGGCCTCCAAACAAAGATACGGGAAAAATATCCTACTGCCATATTTACCCATTGTATGGCACACAAACTGAACTTATCACTGACTGATAGCTGTAAAGTACACCAGGGAGTAAGGAATACATTTAATACGCTGGAAGCTCTGTACGTCCATTTCTCCAACCCGTCAAAACACAAAATTCTTTTAAACATTCAAAAATCTCTGAATATAAAGGCTCGAGAAATCTCTCAGTTATGTGAGACTAGGTGGGCGTGTCGCTTCAAAAATTTGCACGCTGTCAAAAACGCGTATGAAGCAATCACGAACGCTCTTGAAATTGAAATAATGGAATCCAAAGATAAAAATACAATCAACGCGATTGGATTGTTACAAAATCTTAAACAAGGTATGTTTATTGTTCACCTTTTTGTGTTGGAAAGCGTCCTACAAGTTGTACACATTTTAAGTTCGAGTCTACAAGAGAAAAACCTCACTCTTGGGAAGGCCACCTTGCTCGTAAATAGTGTAATTAAAACATTCGAAGACATGCGTAATGATAGTTCATTTTTAACACTTTGGAAAGACATCAGGGAGTTTGCCGAAAAGTTCGATATTGTTCTGGAGCCCCCTTCATCTTCGAAACGAAAAAAAAAACTGCCTTCAAATTTGGCTGATTTTTCAACAGAGTCAACGGTGGGAAGAGTTGAAGAATCATCGACTTCATTAAATGAAGTGGAATATTGGCGCGCTAATATTTATTATAAAGTGTTGGATTCGATAATCGGTTCTTTAAAATTACGATTTTCTGAAGAGAGCCAAGAATTAGCTTTGGCCGTCGACCAGTTTTTAAATCTTCATTACGAAGATTCCTCGTACTTCATAGAATTGTATAGTTCCACACTAAATATTAATAAAGGCTCTTTGAAAGCCGAGATGAATGTCGCTAAAAACTTAATTAATAGTGATAATGAGGATATTACCCTAGAGCAGCTACAAAAATCGGTGAACCAATCCACGTTTCCTAATCTGTATCATTTGATTCAAGTAGCAATTATATTACCAGTTTCATCTGCAACCTGCGAAAGATCTTTTTCTGCGATGCGTAGAGTCAAAACTTGGCTACGAACGTCGATGTTGCAAAATAGGTTCGATTCTTTGTCTTTACTTTATATTGAAAAAGACCTCGACGTAAAGTTTGAAGATGCTGTTAAAGTTTTTTCCAAAAAAGTGGGTAGAAAAATAGCTTTGTAAAAATTTATTTGTGCGAAGATTTTTTGTTAATTTAGGATAAAATACCACTGGTAACTTTTAAATTATAA
This sequence comes from Polydrusus pterygomalis, assembly GCA_963969555.1. Lineage (NCBI taxonomy): Eukaryota > Metazoa > Arthropoda > Insecta > Coleoptera > Curculionidae > Polydrusus > Polydrusus pterygomalis. The sequence continues at coordinate 49,547,917 of OZ018378.1, forward strand.
AAATATTGCCTGTATTTTTGATTTTTAAACCTCCCCATCCATCCATATATCTACCACCCAGCAAACACAAAAGGGCGCCGAGGGCGTGCTTTTTTCAACAATTTTAACGACTTTTGGGTAAAAATTGGGCGTGGCACCCCAAAAATTTTCCGCCTTCGGCGATTTTGCCTCCGGCGGCACCTGCGGTGAGCTTCCTATGCCTGGGGCTCAAGCCCCCCCTAATTAAGAGGCCTAGAACCGCCTATGCCGGAAGGTCTCGAGCAATGGGTGCATAAGATAGTCCACAACCACCAGTAGAATAGTCTACGATACCACCACGCCCGAGCCATGACGTGTCTATTATTAAACTCATGAACGAACAAGCCGCCATTAGTTTTTAAGTAAAAGCCATGTCGCCCGATATTATAAATGTGCATAATAAATAGTCTTCAAACAAATCCTTTATATTTTCTCCGCCTGCCAAACACCACAATGATGAACATTGATGATTGCTATTTCTGTCTCCGGCCAAGAGGACATGCCCTGACCTAAATTCAATAAATAGTTCTTTACAGCTTCCATGTCTACTACAACATTTAGCACAAGCTTCCAGAGGATGATGTGGTAACATAACCATCTCACGAACTGAAAAGTAAAAATCTGAAGCAAGCGACAGTGATTTTGTAGAAGCTTTAACGCTTTAATCCGCAAGAGTTGAATGACCTTATAAGACATTTAAATCTCCCATAGGAGCCTTTGGAATAAATTGCCTCGAGTTTAAGCTTGTTTTATCCAGACACCAACATTACATATTACCTCTGACTCAGCAAAGAAAAATTAAAAGCACGAATTTTCGATGGTCCTCAGATTAGGCAATTTCTCTGAAATTGAGTCTGGTGTTCTTTTGTTAAAGTAGTTCAAAATTTCCTTGAAAAGCATTACGTGGAACTAGTAGAAGAGATGCTTCTCTATGTCAATTTTAACAGACTTGGTTGTCAATTAAGTGCTTCATAACCGCTTCACCGAAAATCTAGACGATCTTAGTGAAGAACAGGGGAAACGATTCCATAACCGTCCCGAGGTTAATGGACCTTAATTATGACTATACTCTCAGACCAAGCACTAACTTTACCAAAACTTTTTTTTATGAATTACTTACTTTCTGCCATTACAATAAATTCTTCCGAACAGATACCTATATATAGTGGTACTCTAATTACATTTCCAGCGTCCAAGAGCTCATACATGGATTCGGTGATAAAGGCCCCTTCATGATCTGGTTCAATTGTTGGCAAAGGTATTTCCTAAAATAATAAAATAAATATTAACGCTGCCTATAGTCTGATAAAATACACTGAGAAAATTATTTAGCTAGGATGGCTTTATATAAAGCAACTATGCTTGAGTAAATATAGCGCCAGCCCTAACGTCGTGTTGTGACTGCCAAATATATTAAGCAGAGTCTATTTAGTAATCATTACTACATATTTTAGTAACAATATGATCCATGAATACCTGCTCTTACTAGAAAATTTGGCTGTTTTAGCAAAATTGAATATTAGTAAGGAACACATATTGAATAGTCCTAGCCAGTTTATTTAGTAACTGTTGCATGATCGTGTAATATCAATATACTCGTGTGCAGTGGCGCAACTACGGGGGGGGGCTAGGGGGGCTAAAGCCCCCCCTTTGAAGTTCCTTCAAAACTTATTTGCGCAATACAATGACAGAAAATAGACTAAATGGTCTAGCCCATTTAAACATCCATCGAGAAATACCAGCGGTTGATGAAGTGATAAAAGAACTTCAAAATCTGGGACCTCGTAGACTTCAGTTCAATTTGTAAAAGTTTCAATAAATACGTTATGTTTACACTTAGTTTAAAATAAAAGTTTGTAGTATTTGGCTAGTCTTTTTTTATTGTAGCGTGTTTTATTTAACAGCCGTGGAAAAAAATATTTTCTACGAAATAGTAAAGAAGATTTAAAATAATTATTTAAAGTAGGTATGTGTTTAACGATGTTTTAATATTCTACTTATCCTAGAAAGTGTAAAAAAAAATTTTTAAGCACGTTAAAAATTTTAAAAAATCGTGAGGCTAATTATTATTTCTACAATTTTTTATGCTACCAAAAAATTAAAGGTAGCCTTTTTAGATTTTCTTTAATAGACCAAAAAAGGGCGTGGCAGCCAAAAAAAATTTGCCTGCGGCGCTTTTTTTAAGAAAGAAATAAAGAAAGAATGATCCTCTCTGGTAGCCCCCCCTAGAACGAAATCCTGGTTGCGCCGCTGCTCGTGTGGTAATTATTGTATTGTCGTTTAGTAAAGGAGCATACTTGTTTAGTAATCGCTGCTTCTTTGTTTAGCAAGTAGTTATACAGGGCGTTCCATAAATATGTGCTGTTCAAACGAAAGTTTTATATACCTACGGTAAGTTTTTATAAACGCGGGCCATAAGGATTTACATAATTAATTTTGCACCCCCTGTTAACTTGTATTGTAATAAAAAGTTAAAAAAAAAGTTTGTGTGCATGTTTTAAACTAAGGACATTTTATACTTAACATTAACATGTTTTTAGCGACAAACTTCAATGAAATTAAAGAAATTATTCAGATTTTTATTCTAATAAATTGTATTTATTACAAAAAAAGACATATATTATTTAAAACTGATTAAAGCTTATAGCTAAAAAAATTTACTCTTAAATTATGCCCCATCTAATTTTTTATTAGAACAAAAGTTAACAGGAGGTACAAAATCATATAAAAAAACAACGAATACTTTAGGTAGGTACATCACAGGCATACAGAACTGAAAAATAATGCGCGTAATGCGTATCGCGTCACACAACTATCTCGCGGAAGATACGATTACAGATTGGACTTTTGATTTTCCTGATGTCCGAGTGGCAGAGCAAGCGCTTTCTGATTGGCTGACGTTCAACCGAATTTACCCTTTCCTACATCCAAATAACGAATCTTAATAAACCGTTTTGCTCTAGTAGAACCGCGATCAAGCTATCATGGCTTTAAGTACCTGGCAAAGTGCATTAGGGTTACGATTAACAATTGTAACGCTAGGAGTGCTAATTCAGATAGCAATAATTACTTAGCCGTTTAAGTTCATTTCTTTATAAAATTATTTAGCTGGTATAGACATAATAATATAGCAACAGTTAACAAATATGTTGTAATAACAGCACTATAAAATTTCTAAAACCCAGCAAAATATATACTGCAACGACTACAAGATCATCATGTCAACTTTAAACAATATTTTAACTAATATAGCGGTTTATTTAGTAACAGCTGCTAAATTTGTCCAGCCCGATAACTTAGGAAACTTCATTTTCTCAGTGTACAAGCAGCAGATCAATACAATATGTATGTATGACCCTTGTTTCTTACCGAAGAATATAAAATACTGGAGGCCTTGTCAACTTCCCTGGCGGTGGCATTTTGAAGAAACTCGAGTAAAAACGCGCTAGTAGTATTGGTCAATGCACTGTTATTGTTTACCAAATTTGCCAAGCGTACAGTATAGGGTAAGTTGTCTTTTGTCCAGGCCCATGGACATAAAGCCGATCCACTTTCGACCACGGCAGCTTTGAATAAACCTACAAAATGGTTGTTGAAGTACAGTCATTTTCATAAATCTGTTCTATAGTGATTCTTTAGTTGTATAAATTAGGTTTCAATAAACCGGGGGCTCAGTATGACAGTATGACCTGTATTCATGCCGATTTCCTATTACAGTGAGTGGCCAATAATAGGCAGCAGTGGCGGCTCGCCAGGTGAAGTAGGTGAAGGGGCCCTTCACCAATAAAAATAAAACCAGGAGGAAGTTTTTTCGACAATATTAAATATTAAATGTACCAATACAGCTACCTTAAAAAATAATTATGTTCGAATTAATAATATTAATTTAATCCAAATGTAGCTATGCATAATAGGACCACGGTTAACTCCGATGGACAATAATTCTATTATAAACACTCGTGCATTTTGGCGCGCCCCAGCCGACCGCGTCCGTCGGTCGCATCGAAAGGTCAAAGCAGCAAGTGAAGAGCGGCGAAAACCCAACATACTGAACGTACAGTCAAATGGCTTTGATTTCCACCGTCGCTATGGTTACGTGACGTCAGGTACGCGACAGCATGTGAGACGTGATTGAAGTGCATCTAAAAATAGATCAGTCATATGCACTATTGTTTTAAGTATTGGTTCGGGAATTTATTTTGAGGCTTCGCGAAACTTACGGCTATAGATACCCTTTTTACGTTATTTATTGTGTGATTAGAAAGTTTTGTTTTTATTTTTCAGTTAATTCAGTAGACCTAAGTACTAATTTTTATTGTACGTTTTAAAAATAAACCCAATTAATGACATAGTTTGTAATTTGTTAGAAACTCCATTCAGTCGTGGGACAGATGAGGATAAGATACGTTTTAGTACACGGGCGACCTACTGGAATCTTAAACATAGATTTAAAAAAAGAATCGAAAAAAAGTGGCAGATCCTATAAGATTATAATTTTAAGTGTTCCTGGTTTTTAGAGTATAATTGGCTATGTATTAGTAGTGCCGCCTTACAAAAATTGTTTTGTAGGTCTAAAAAATTATATTAATTATTATTGTGGTCATTTTTTTTCGTTTATAAGTAATAAAGTAATAAATTATTGACCAAATTTGGGCGTGGTCCAAAAAAATTTCGCCTGCGGCGCAATCGCCTGCGGCGGCCTTTATGCCTCTGAGCACAAACTGCTACTAAGCTCTTCACCATTTTTTACAACCGCGAGCCGCCACTGATAGGCAGGTAGTACATAACTTTTAAAGAGTCAGGCGCCTAAGGCTCCAAACACTGAAAATCTTTGAGTCAGTGCTGTGCGCGTGCCGGCCCGGACACGCAGTGGCGCGATTCTGTTGTTGGTTCGTACGTTGCAAATGCTTGTTGTTTTAATTACTTTGTTCAAGTTCGTAAACAAAGTACCTACTGAAAAATATTTATATAAAGAATTGTTGGGTAGGCATCAGGTGTGATGTATATATGTTATATACATCTTTAATTTCTCTATGCTTGATAAAATTAACATGCATTCTTAGTTAAATTCTGCATGCCTTAACGATATAGGTAATCAAGCAACGAAAAAGTTTATAAAAATAGATAGGTACCTATGTCTTAAATTAAATTAAAATTCGTTTTTGCGGTGAAGACCCTCCGTTAAACAAATGACTTTTTTGCAAATGTGTAATTGATTCGATCGTTACTTGATGAAGATCCATATTAAATAAATACGTAAATGAAACAACATTAAGGTTTCAAATCTTCACAAAAATTACTTTATTTTTATATTAAAAATAAAAATAAAAACATGACATGTTTCGTAGCACTGCTACTTCGTCAGATGTCGAGATGGAAATGACAAACAAAGTTGTAGGTGTAGAGGCATTTACCTGCTAAGTACTAATTATCTAAATATTCCTTATCTTACGGGTGTTGGAAAAAACCAAGTAATAAAGTATACTTATAAATACTGAACAATAGGAATAAAAATGGTTGGAAACTACAATATTTCAAAACAAATTTAATAATGGTGAATTGTTAACATCTAATTGATCGTTTAAAATTTTGCCTGCTTTTTTAATTTTGTTAATTTCTAGAGATTCCAATAAAGACAACTTTTTGCTTTTATTTTCGACATGTAAAATTTTAAAATTATCCTGAAAAGTATGGTTTTCTGATAGTAGATGAGTTGCGTACGCTGAATTTTGTTTTTTATTTAGAAAGTCCCTTCTATGTTCCTGTAGTCTAACTTTAAAAGTGCGTCCTGTTTGTCCTATATAACTTTTTTGACAAGAACCACAGTCTAATTGATAAACTCCGCATTTTTGTTCTTTGTCAGTCTTGTCTTTATTGTTTTTGATGTATTTACTTATATTGTTGTTTGTTTTAAAAGCTGTATTAATGTTTTGTCTCTTTAAAATGTTGCTAACCTTGTCTGAAGGGTTTCCTATATAAGTCATTGTTTTATATGTTTTATGTGTGTCTTTTACCCTAGGATAAATTAGTGAGAAAGTTTTTTTGTTTAATTTATTTTTGAGTATATTGTCTATTGTTTTGGGCGAATATCCGTTATTTACAGCAATTTGTTTAATAATGTTAAGTTCTTTGTTGTAATCTTCCGAGACCATCGGTACGGTGATCAGTCTATGGATCATGCTATGGTAAGCGGCTAATTTATGGGAATTGGGATGTAGAGACGTATAATGTATTGTCGTATCTGTGTGGGAAGGTTTGTGATAAATGGAGAATTTGTGTTTTTGATTACTTTTGGAAATGTTTAAGTCTAAGAAGTTTATTGAATTGTTTGTTTCGGTTTCGACTGTGAATTCAATATTTTTATGTAGGCTGTTTATATATTGTAAAAATGAGTTTAGTTGTCTTTGTGTCCCTGTGAAGCAAACCAAAATATCGTCAACATATCTATACCAGTATAGACATTTTTTAAAAAGGGGGTGGTTTTTTATTTTCTTTTCTAAACTGTTCATAAATATTTCTGCTAATAGTGGACTAAGTGGGCTACCCATTATAAGTCCTTCTTTCGCTGAGTAGATACTTCCGTTGAATTGAAAATAGTTTTGATTTATGTGTTTTTCCTTGCACACACAAGAGCCGATAAAGGAAAAACCACGATTGCAATGAATAAAACTGATTATGTTAAGAAAACTATGGATTTTTTAAATCAAGGTAACAACACATCTCTACAAAAAGACCCAACAGACAAATATCAAAAACAAATTATAGACATTCTAGATAATTGTAATAGCATTCTATCTGAAAAAGACAAATATTTACTTAAAACAATGAATCCATCAGCCCCTAAACTCTACTCCTTTATAAAACTGCATAAACTTAATCTACCTATTAGACCTGTCGTTTCCTATGTTTCTGCCCCGGCCTATAGATTGTCTAAAAAACTTATAGATATCATTCTAGAAAAAACCAACTTCATATCACAGTTTAGCATAAAAAACTCCACAGAGCTTATAAATAAAATTAAAAACGTTCGTATTCCTAGTAATGCGAAACTAGTATCTTTTGATGTAAAAAACCTTTTTCCAAGTGTACCCCCAGAAGAGGCAATCCAAATTATTGACAACCTACTTGAGGAAAATAAAATTAATTGTGTTACTCATTTTGAAATTCTTACAGCATTAAATATCTGCATAAATCAAAACTATTTTCAATTCAACGGAAGTATCTACTCAGCGAAAGAAGGACTTATAATGGGTAGCCCACTTAGTCCACTATTAGCAGAAATATTTATGAACAGTTTAGAAAAGAAAATAAAAAACCACCCCCTTTTTAAAAAATGTCTATACTGGTATAGATATGTTGACGATATTTTGGTTTGCTTCACAGGGACACAAAGACAACTAAACTCATTTTTACAATATATAAACAGCCTACATAAAAATATTGAATTCACAGTCGAAACCGAAACAAACAATTCAATAAACTTCTTAGACTTAAACATTTCCAAAAGTAATCAAAAACACAAATTCTCCATTTATCACAAACCTTCCCACACAGATACGACAATACATTATACGTCTCTACATCCCAATTCCCATAAATTAGCCGCTTACCATAGCATGATCCATAGACTGATCACCGTACCGATGGTCTCGGAAGATTACAACAAAGAACTTAACATTATTAAACAAATTGCTGTAAATAACGGATATTCGCCCAAAACAATAGACAATATACTCAAAAATAAATTAAACAAAAAAACTTTCTCACTAATTTATCCTAGGGTAAAAGACACACATAAAACATATAAAACAATGACTTATATAGGAAACACTTCAGACAAGGTTAGCAACATTTTAAAGAGACAAAACATTAATACAGCTTTTAAAACAAACAACAATATAAGTAAATACATCAAAAACAATAAAGACAAGACTGACAAAGAACAAAAATGCGGAGTTTATCAATTAGACTGTGGTTCTTGTCAAAAAAGTTATATAGGACAAACAGGACGCACTTTTAAAGTTAGACTACAGGAACATAGAAGGGACTTTCTAAATAAAAAACAAAATTCAGCGTACGCAACTCATCTACTATCAGAAAACCATACTTTTCAGGATAATTTTAAAATTTTACATGTCGAAAATAAAAGCAAAAAGTTGTCTTTATTGGAATCTCTAGAAATTAACAAAATTAAAAAAGCAGGCAAAATTTTAAACGATCAATTAGATGTTAACAATTCACCATTATTAAATTTGTTTTGAAATATTGTAGTTTCCAACCATTTTTATTCCTATTGTTCAGTATTTATAAGTATACTTTATTACTTGGTTTTTTCCAAAACCCGTAAGATAAGGAATATTTAGATAATTAGTACTTAGCAGGTAAATGCCTCTACACCTACAACTTTGTTTGTCATTTCCATCTCGACATCTGACGAAGTAACAGTGCTACGAAACATGTCATGTTTTTATTTTTATTTTTAATATAAAAATAAAGTAATTTTTGTGAAGATTTGAAACCTTAATGACTTTTTTGCAGTTCAAAAGTGCCCACAAAGAAATTATTTTCCCTTAGATACGAGCAGGAGCAATATTTTATTTAGATGCAAAATTATTCAAAACTCTTTAATATAGTAGAGTAGAACACATCAATTATAATTTTTTTTTAAATTATTAAAATATTGGTAATTATATTTTTACACTTGCATCTCTACACACTGCGTACAGCCTCAATGTATAGAATGTTACCTGTATTTTTTTGGTTGAACAATTGGTACGTTACAGATGCAGCACCAGCACTTGTCCCTCGAATGGTAATGTGACTCTTATTTCCACCAAACAATTCAATATTATCGTAGGTCCATTGAAGCGCAAATTGTTGATCTTTAAGTCCAGCGTTTCCAGGCATTATTATATCCCCAGTAGAAAGAAAACCCATTGGACCTACTCGGTAGTTAAATGTCACAACGACGATATCTCTGAAAAGTAACGTAGTTTATTGTGACTGACTTTACAGAACAATACAATTAAATTATTGTTCTTAAAATAAATTAAAATGCCTTATATAAGTCAAATATTTGCAATTTTAAGTTTTGCTCAAATTTAAACTAAATACTATATACAGGGTGTCCCATAACTAAGAGGCCATACAGCAACATGAAGTACTTAGTTGACTTGAAAATAGGACATTTAAGCTTAATTTCTTATGACAAAATAGCTACAAGGAAAGTAAAAACAAAACTATTATTATATGGATTTTTGGAGATAAAACGAAATGGTAAACAACGATACCTGATACCTTTCCACAAACCAGTCTGGACCTCCATTACCATAGTATGCAGCTCCACTTCTAAATGATCCACCATAAATACCAAACATAACTGGAAGTTTTTTTGTACTATTCGCCTATCATAAAACATTGTTTTATTTAAATAGTGTATTGTTTGTTTTTCAAATGTATTCATTTTGTTTATCATGAATAAATAAATAGTTTAAGAGCAAATAGTAGTGACACATTTTTCATTTCGTTTTTTGATTATTATTTCGTCACTTCTTTATTTTATCGGGAATTTTCGGAGAAATTTAGAATTTTAAAAATCAATTTTCAATTGTGAACCCTTGCGACGAAATGCGGAACCTAAAAATAATTTTTAGAATTTTCTCATAGCCACTTAAGTTATAATTTTTTCCCCCAAGTTTCTATGCTTAGTAGTTTCCGAGATATGGCCGGTGGCCACCCTGAATGAAACACTCTGTATATACTCCAAATAACTTGTTTTGCCGTTTATAACATCAAATGTTGAATCAATCAACTGTAATAAACCTTACCAAATCCAGTGCTGGAGTAAAAATGTTAACAAACAAGCAGTCTTCATTTTCACGATTGGAGTCACTGTTTACTTGAAAACACCTATCGGGGTCTGCAGTGGCATTCAAGATCCCATGCCATGGATCAGCTTCTACTGGTGCCTGGAAATAGTTAGTCAGTCTTATTTGAAGGATGTCATACAAGTAGAAATGTACTATTTGTTAGCAGCAGTTAACAGATGATGAGTAAACAAAGAAATGTATTTTAAGGTACCGTGCGAGCAAAAATTATTTGCATCAAAGAAGGCTTGGATTAAAAAACGTAGAGTTTGGTTTAGATCACAATGATATGGGGACGATATATCTAACCAAATCTAGTTTAAAATTTTGTCAAATTCATTCAAAATAAGTAGACAAATAAAAAGTTATTTTTGTTGTTTACAAAATTAACAAAGTAAGAATTTACAGAAAGAAAAAGAATTACATAAATTGCTGAAATTGGCCACCGCCATGCTCCAAGCATAAATTCACACGTCTCTTCATATTTTCGAAAGTGTTGACCAGCATCTCTATAGAAATATTACCACATTCTTGGATAATCCTTTCTTGTGATTGTTCTAAATTCGCAACTGGTGTTTTAAAAATAGTGTTCTTTAAATGAGGAAAAACGAAGTAATCCATAACCGTTAAACAATGTGATCTAGGTGGAAATTCAATGTCTGATCGACAACTGATCAATCTGTCGTTGAAAAAATTGCGTAAGTAGTTAATAGTTTCGGCGGCTGTATAGGCGATTGCACCGTCCTGTTGAAAATATCCAAAACGTAGTTCGTCGTCAAGTAATTGCTCCACAAATGGAATCAAAATATTGTCTCTGTACCGCTGTGCTATAACTGTGTCATGGAAAGAAATAGGACCAACAATTCTTCTTCGGGAAACAGCTAACCAGACACCAATTTTTTGGTGGATGAATCAAATTACTTGTAACGACTGTCAAAGATGACGGAATTACTGATTGATTGTTAATTCAGGTAGTTACTGACACCCAACAGGTATTAATCTCTACGGGTAAGCATTACGTCCTTAGATGCAAGGCCCTCTTTGATGCAAATATTTTTTGTTCGCACGGTATATGGTTTCCGATAAATTTTAAGTAGGTACTATGAAATAATGTGTTGTATATCTGATTTGACAAAAAAATTCGTTTTAAAATTAGGTGTTACTTTTAAGATAATCGTCGTTATCAAACGTATGCCAGCTGGACGTAAACAATGCGTATATACAGTGTGTCCACGGATAGAGTTTGGAAGAGGAAATACTTTTTTTTAGTGTATAGAAGAAAAATACATTCCTTATAAAAACGTCTGCTTATGCTGAAATTACAATTTTGAATATCAGATTTGCTATTACTATACAGGGTTCGTCACAAATAACATTTTTAGTTTTTTGGATCTTTTTTTTCAATTCCTTGATTTATTAAATGAATTTTGCTAGGGTTGAAACTGAAATTTTAAATATCACATTTGCGATTACTATAGCCAATCCTCAAAAGGAATTGAAAATTAGTATTGAATAAAAAAATTCCAAAAAAAAACTGTTGTTTCTGACGAACCCTGTATAGTAATCGCACATCTAATAGTTAACATAGAAAAAGAATGGTTAAAAGCGATTCCTATAGAGACAACTGACACCATCAAAATAGTATGTAGTTTACTCCCTACATTTTGCTGAAACTTACATAATAGTATCTTGAATCGCAAAATAGATTATCGTATGGTTCTCTGTATCAAAAATTTCGACAAAAACTATGGACGTTTAAAAAAAAAGGTTAATTTCTTTTTTTGTTCCTTTTAAACACGCTTTTATTAGCTTCACCTGTATGCTTGTTTATACAGGGTGTTAGTGAATAAGTGAGACAAACTTCAGGGGGTGCTTCTTTAAGTGATTTTAAGAAGAAAAGTTCATATAAACATGGGTCCGAAAATGCATAGTTTTTACGATACAGGGTGTCAAACTTTAAAAAAAAATCGGATGTTCGTAAATATCTCGATACTCTTGTATTCAATTTTGTTGAAATTTGGTAATTCTATTTGTAATAACAAGACGATAATTTAGCCTCAATTAGATTAAAATTTGTAAGTCCAGTGACGTCCCGGAAGACAGTCCAACTAATATTTTTGACAAAAAAAATGCGCGCCACTGGCTTTTTTAAAAATTATGTATTTAATTAATTAAAAAAAAATAAAAACCACTTTATTGTATGTCCCCGGGATAATAAGAGTAAAAATTTAAACCACTTACTATGCTAATAACCAATTAAAATTACACAAAAGTTCTCTTTCGAATTTTTCGCATAGATTTTAAAATATTAAAATTCAAAAGAGGACTTTCGTGTAATTAATTGCTTAATAGCATAGTAAGTGGTTTACATTTTTTACTCTTATTGTCCCGGGGACATGCAATAAAGTGGTTTCTATTTTTTTTCTCAAAAACAAAGCAAGATATGAAAAAACTCAAAAAATAACATATTTGTATTTGTAGTTGCTTAATTCGAAAAAAATACATAATTTTTAAAAAAGCCAGTGGCGCGCAGTTTTGTTGTCAAAAATATTAGTTGGACTGTCTTCCGGGACGCCACTGGACTTAAAAATTTTAATCTAATTGAGGCTAAATTATCCTCTTGTTATTATAAATAAAATTACCAAATTTCAACAAAATCGAATAAAAGAATATCGAGATATTTACGAACATCCGATTTTTTTTTAAAAGTTTGACACCCTGTATCGTAAAAACTATGCATTTTCGGACCTATGTTTATATGAACTATTTTTCTTAAAATCACTTAAAGAAGCACCCCCTGAAGTTTGTCGCACTTATTCACTAACGTATGTATGTATGTTTGTAACCGACTTCTTTGAACCCAATTTTGTACCACTTTAAATGGTCAGATTTAATTTAAATTTTGTACACTTATCAAGAACCGCTGAGAATACAATAATCTACACGCAAAAAATTCTCCTGTCAAATTTTGACAGCTGTCAGGTATAAAACGAAGAAGCGATTTTGATGAAACAAATTATGGGGTCGTATAGTATTCGATGCGGAGACTTCGGGAAAAATAAGCAAAAAATTCTCCTCCAAATCGTTTAAAAAAAAATGAAATTAATAAAAAAACTATAAGGTCGTATGTATATTGACAGTGGAAAGTTGATAAAAATACGCAAAAAATTCTCTTGTCAAAATTTGACCCCTGTCTGTGTTAGAATTATTACAATAACCGATAGTAATGAAACAAACGTGGGGTCGTATATCTATTGTCGCTAAGAATTATAGAGAAAAATTTTTAAAACATTCTACCCGTCAAAATTAAATTTTGACAAATTTTTTTTTTTAAATTTGAAAATTTTTGTCATTTGTTCGGGTTTGTTCGAATTTTATATATGTTTGTTTGTAACCGACTTCTTTGAACCCGATTTTGACCCACTTTAAACGGTCAGATTTAATTTAAATTTTGTAGACTTGTCAACAACCGCTGACATTATAATAATCTTCTAATCTAGCTCGATCTACTCAAAAAAAAATTTTTCTTAACAATAACTGAAACTAAAAAATGAAAAATAAATAGTGGAAAGTTGATAAAAATACGCAAAAAATTCTCTTGTCAAAATTTGACCCCTGTCAATATGTCAGAATTATTACAATAACCGATAGTAATGAAACAAACGTGGGGTCGTATAGATATTGTCGCTAAGAATTATAGAGAAAAATTTTTAAAAAATTCTACCCGTCAAAATTAAATTTTGACAAATTTTTTTTTTTTAATTTGAAAATTTTTGTCATTTTTTTGGGTTTGTTCGGGTTTTATATATGTTTGTTTGTAACCGACTTCTTTGAACCCGATTTTGACCCACTTTAAACGGTCAGATTTAATTTAAATTTTGTAGACTTGTCAACAACCGCTGACATTATAATAATCTTCTAATCTAGCTCGATCTACTCAAAAAAAAATTTTTCTTAACAATAACTGAAACTAAAAAATGAAAAATAAATAGTGGAAAGTTGATAAAAATACGCAAAAAATTCTCTTGTCAAAATTTGACCCCTGTCAATATGTCAGAATTATTACAATAACCGATAGTAATGAAACAAACGTGGGGTCGTATAGATATTGTCGCTAAGAATTATAGAGAAAAATTTTAAAAAAATTCTACCCGTCAAAATTAAATTTTGACAAATTTTTTTTTTTTAATTTGAAAATTTTTGTCATTTTTTTGGGTTTGTTCGGGTTTTATATATGTTTGTTTGTAACCGACTTCTTTGAACCCGATTTTGACCCACTTTAAACGGTCAGATTTAATTTAAATTTTGTAGACTTGTCAACAACCGCTGACATCATAATAATCTACTAATCTAGCTCGATCTGCTCAAAAAAAAATGTTTCTTAACAATAACTGAAACTAAAAAATGAAAAATAAATAGTTTAAAAAAACCATATTTATTTCTACTGTTTTTCGATAACGTGTCCCGATTTTTCTCTAGCCACCTTGCAATATCGGCGATACAAACATTGTCTCGTCTCACGAAATTCTCGCAGAAAAATCTCTCGTCTCGTCTCGTCTCGCAAGAGACCGGACCACTCTCGTCTCGCCAGAAAGAGACGAGAGTGAAACACTAGTTTTAAGTGTTTTGCAACCTATATTTTCCTCTTTAGACTTATAAGATGAATATCATTTTAATTGAGCTTATAATAATTTATTAATTATCAGAATGAACCACTTACCTGAAACCTTAATTTGCCGAGAGGTGATTTTGCAAAAGGAATGCCTGTAAAAGCATAAAATGTTCTATTTCCTGGACTCAGTATAGCTCGACCGCGAACAGTGCCTTTTGGAGTTGTAACCAATATATCAGCTGACTAAGAAGAAAACAAAAAAAAAAAAGTTAATAAATTTTGCATTAATTTTTACCTTTATTGATAATAATATGTATTATGTTTTCCTGATCGGTTACAAATAAAGTTATAGGAAAGAAAGACAAAACCAAAAGTCTTCCTCCACAAAATTTAATAAAAAAAAAGAAATTCTTTAGAGATCTCTACATGTTTCGAACGTAGAAACGTTCGTCATCAGGAGACAGAAAATGTATATAGTGCTGATGGTATTAGCAGAAGAGAAAACGGTATAAAACCTTCATGGAGCTTTATGGCATTGACAAATTGAAATGTAGAAATGACATATATAAAAAAAGGGTTGAGGAGAGTTAAAACATGCTGAGCATATGAAGAAAGTTAATAAAGGAAGTCTAAAGAACCAAATAAAATCGGGAAGAAGAAAAAGGTTTTCTAAAGGGAAGGTGTCGAGGATTTTTTAAATTTTTTTATGTCTGTAATGGCCAGTGCACACTACCGGTTACGATCCGATTACGGTTCACGATTGCGATTCTGTTGGACCCATCGACCAATCAGAGCGAACCAGTCCACGATTACGATTCGATTGGGACGTTTAGGTTGAGTTCGATTTTCAATCGGATCGTAGGCAATCGTAGCCAATAGCAATGCCGCGTGCAATCACGTGATCACGCGATCATCTGTTGCTGCTCCTCATCTTCATGTTCGAATTGAACCCTTTATTTTTCTGTGGTTCGAATCATTACATTTCAGTTTTCAGTCAAAAAGTCGTGTGCAGTTGCGTGTATAATAATAATAAAGCAGCACCAAAAATGCCACCCAAGTCCAAAAACTGGACTATTGATGCGGAATTAGCATTTATACACGAGGTACGAGGCAGGCCTCTGTAATTTTATAGGTTATATTTAGTGCAATCGTGAAACGACCCGTAACGATTGTCACTGTAGTGTGAGTTCACGAACATGCAATCGTAACCGCAATCGTGAATCGGGATCGATTCGTAACCGGTAGTGTGCATTGGCCTTAAGACCTTATAAAGATAAGAATTGTCATTTGTAGAAGTCATGTCATAATGTCAAAATTGTTGGAGAATGGTTTTTGGGGTACTGGGGGTTAAAGCCCAGTAACCCCTCGAGAGGTTAATTTTCATCTTTCATTTACTCTGCGCTACACGTGGACGTGAACATAAATTTTCTAAAATGTGTGATTACATTGCTAATTTCAACATATTTAAATTAACCTCTCGAGGGGTCACTGGGCTTTATAACCCCCAGTACCCCAAAAACCATTCTTCAACAATTTTGACATTATGACCTCTACAAATGACAATTCTTACCTTTATACTGTCTTACACACACAAAAAAATTTTATATAAAAATCCTCGACACCTTCTCTTTAGAAGGCCTTTTTCTTTTTCCTCATTTTATTTGGTTGTTTAGACTTCCTTTACTAACTTTCTTCACATGCTCAGACTCAGCATGTTTTAACTGTCCTCAGTGACGCAACCAGAGGGGGGGGGGGGGCTGCCGGGCCGCAGCCCCCCCCCCCCCCCCCCGAGCTTAGAAACTTAGCCTATTCGTTTAATTGCAAACCAATTTTTCATGTCACGCCTTTTACTAATATTTTATATTCAGCCACATAATGTACATCAATCATGTTATCAATAGTGAAATTATACTACGTCTGACAACAATGTATCCCGAACATCATATTGGCACGTGACACTCACGACTAAGCTCGAGCTGTCCGTTAATTTGAAAGCGATGTTTCTACTCGCTACCCTTTTGTACACCGAATTATTGTGAATTTTATTTATTGAGGTTTGTGAGGTTTGGTGCTTTTGTATTTACCTAATTATCGTTGATACGTTGGTTGTTGAAGAGTTTTTCAATAAAACGATGTTAAAAGCTGAACTTGAGCTGTGGTATAAAAAATGCAAAAACAAAAAACTGAAGGAAGATTCGGACAAAGTGTATTCCGAATGTGATGCCAATATATTTCCTAATATAAAAGGCTTTAACAATTTTTTTTAACTTTGCCTATTACAACCGCCACATCTGAAAGGTCCTTTTCAAATTTAAAATATTTAAAGACATATCTGCGTAGCACCACGGGAGAGGACAGATTAAATGGTTTGGCAGTTATTGATGCGAACCACGATATTGATATTACCGTGGAAGAAATTCTGGACGAAATGGCAAAAACAAAACGAAGAATTTTATTTAAATATTAGTATTATTAGTGATTACTTACAACTAATTGTATAAGGTTTTTGGTTTGTTTTAGTATAAGTATGATTAATATATGCGTTACTTATTTCAAATACATTTTTACTAATTAAAATTAAATCTCTAATTTTTTTTTCATAAATATTTAGTTAGGGCCAGCGGCGTATTATTGCAGAAGTTTTAGGGGGCTGTCGCTCTCGTCAATCATACGTATTTTACCCAAAAAAGGGCGTGGCACCCAAAAATTTTTCGCCTGCGGCGCAAAAAGAGCACCCTCGGCGCGAGTAATTATAGCCCCCCCCCCGAACAAAATTTCTGGTTGCGCCACTGACTGTCCTCAACCCTTTTTTTTTATATATGTCACTACTACATTTCAATTTTTCAATGCCATTAAGCTCCATTAAGGGGGTTTTATACCATTTTCTCTTCTGATACTATCAGCACAATATACATTTTCTGTCTCCTGATAATAAACGTTTCTACGTTCGAAACATGTAGAGACGCCTAAAGAATTTCTATATTCTATTAAATTTTGTGGAGGAAGACTTTTAGTTTTTTCTTTCTTTCCTATACTTTCAACTCCCCTTTAAGCATGGACTACTTCTTCAAAATAAAGTTATATTTCTTAGGTTTTCGGTCAAAATTGTGAATTAAATACGAGTTTTGTTTATTGACGTTTCGGTTTATTTTATTCTAAACCATCATCGGAACTACAAATAAAAATTTAAAATTAACTCACACGGAACAAGGAGAAATATCTTGTATCAAAAAATAATAAAATAAATAAATAAAAACTTTATTGTTAATAATCAGTCAAACGGTTGAGTGACGATACAAGTTATTTCGAAAACACACAAGCATGGCATTTTTTATAAATGTAAGTTTGCCTAAAAGGTTGTGGTATGGACTACCCTATCTTACAAAAATAAATGAACGTCTTAAAGGGGCCTACAGACTGCGGCCTTGCTGGCTGCTTTGCTCACTGAACACTGTATTCGAACAAAAACAACGCACGGTCACGGTGCATGTTTTACGTATTTATAAATTTAAATATTCCAAATTAAAATCTAGGACAATTGAAAATATTAATATTGTCAAAGTATGTTTTATAATACTTACCAAAACACCGATAAGTGTAAAAAGGACAATTAATAATCTATAGTCCATGATTTATAGCAGAACACAACATGCATGAGAGTACTCTAAAATTACAATAACAGCTAAATATTTTATTTAAATTGTAATTGTTATTATTTTAGATAATATCTGAAATAAGTGAAATAGTACAAGATAATTTTATTGGAGGGTGAAAAAGAGGATAAAATGGGTAATTTATTCTTTATTCAATAATTATTCAGCCATTATTTTTATAAAACAGCTTTTGCAACCTCGTCAGCCAAACGGCCGTATGTTCAGTTTTTATTATTATCAACAGTTTAATTAGTATAGTCAACTTTATCTAAAAACAAAGCGTTTCGACCGTTGACACCCACATGTGACATTAACAGCTGATACTGGTTTCTTCCTAAAAGTACCCAGTTCAGTAGTGGGCTGAAGTAAGCTCACACGTCAGGTTTCAGAGTATAAATTTTCTTGCCCATAAGATTTGCAGCACTCGCAGGAGATCCGGTAGACAAAGTTCTTCCTGTCTTTTTGGTTGGTCAAAAACCTGGTCTGCAGATCACTTCTTCATTAATGGTTCTATATTAAGCATATTATATTATGGACATTTAAAAAAGAAAACGGTCCCAAATTTTTCCCAACATGATAAACATTAAATTTGTTAATTATTAATACCTATACAGGGTGTCCGGAAACTTCGTTCGTATACTTTAAGGGGATATTCTACATATGAAAATATGAAAAGAAGTTCATATGTCCTTAATGACTTATAAGGAAGCTATGGCCGTCCAAAGGTGACCTCTAAAGATTAGTTTATATTTTATATCTATGCAAGTGCTTAAGGTACCGGTGTGCTTTTTGGCACACAAACTAATATTAACAATTGCTAATTTATGATATTGAGAGTTATTATGAAATTTAGTCAGGGACGTTCTTACGGGGGGTGGCTTAGTTTATTTATTCCTAATTTTTTTACACGACACATTTAAAAAATTTTCCCCAAAAATTATAATTCCAGTGATTTTTCTACACAAAAAAGGTATTCTTAAAAAAATTATTGGACCAATGATTTAGGAGAAAAATCGATTTATTTAAATCATCGCATAAACTTTTATCAAAATTGTGTTTAAACTAAAACATCAAAGTAGTCTTATGACAAATACAAATTTGAAGTAAAAAAACATCAAGAAGCCCATGGTTAGCGTTAAAATAAATTGACAATGACAATAATTAAGTCAAAACGTTGTTTTATTGTCATTTTGAAACAAAATAAATTAAGAGTTGTTGGTTTAACAAGAATAATCTGAAAAAAGTAGAAAAGTTACAACAAATGTTGAAAATGGTTTCCATTCATATCAATACAACCAACTAAACGATTTCTCATTGATGTTCGTACTCTTGCGAAAACTCCTTCCTTATTACGAATTTCCTCGCAACAATAAATAAGACGTTGTTCCAATTGTTGTACATTTTCAACAGGTACTGAATATACCAGAGACTTCAGATATCCCCAAAGAAAGTAATCCAATGGATTGAGATCAGGTGAACGGGGAGGCCAGGCAATGGGCCCACCTCGGCCTATCCATCGGTCTGGATATGTTTGATTTAAATGCTCTCGAACCAATCTACTAAAATGAGGTGGAGCCCCATCGTGCATAAAATAGTTTGTTAGTATTTTGCTGGCACGGCACATCTTCAAGTAGAACAGGCAAAGAGTCTTGTAAAAAATCTAAATATGCGGGCCCATCTAAACGTTGAGGCATAATGTATGGTCCTATTAATCGATCGCCCAATATACCTACCCAAACATTAATTGAAAATTTATTTTGAAATCGACTTTCGAAAATTGCATGGGGATTTTCTTCTGCCCATACATGGTTATTATGAAAATTTACGATGCCTTCACGGGTAAACCCTGCTTCGTCAGTAAACAAGACTTTATGTAGAAAAAAACGGTCTTGATGACATTTTCTGTGCATCCACTGACAAAACTCTGCACGAGGAAGTAGGTCCTGAGGCTTAAGCGCCTGAACTCTTTGTATATGGTATGGATAAAGAAGTTGTTCATGCAAAATTTCCCATGTTGTACTCTTAGGGATACCCTCTTGTAAGGCAATTCTTCTTGTGCTTATACCCGGATTGGCTGCAACGCATTCGAGCACTCTTTCTTCTGCTTGTGGAGTCCTAGTAGTACGGCTTCTCCCAGTTTGATTCAAATTTGGCATAAAACTTCCGGTTTCTCTTAATCGTTGATGTTTTTTTACTTCAAATTTGTATTTGTCATAAGACTACTTTGATGTTTTAGTTTAAACACAATTCGATAATAGTTTATGCAATGATTTAAATAAATCGATTTTTCTCCTAAATCATTGGTCCAATAATTTTTTTTAAGAATACCTTTTTTGTGTAGAAAAATCACTGGAATTATAATTTTTGGGTAAAATTTTTTAAATGTGTCGTGTAAAAAATTAGGAATAAATAAACTAAGCCACGTAAGAACGTCCCTGACTAAATTTCATAATAACTCTCAATATCATAAATTAGCAATTGTTAATATTAGTTTGTGTACCAAAAAGCACACCGGTACCTTAAGCGGTTGCATAGATATAAAATTGAAACTATTCTTTAGAGGTCACCTTTGGACGGCCATAGATTCCTTATAAGTCATTTAAGGACCTACATTCATATGAACTTTTTTTCATATTTTCATATTGTAGAATATCCCCTTAAAGTATACGAACGAAGTTTCCGGACACCCTGTATACCTGATGTTTCTCAAAAGACGTTCACCCTATAAATTTTTTATATTTATAGATATTAAAATAAAATTTTGAGATTATGCATAAGAGATAAGTCCTTGACCTTGACATTGAGATAAATGGCACATCTTGTATAGTTTTACTTATTTGGGTTCAGCATAACATTATAAGTGAAATGACACCTTACTTGTCATTTTTTGTCGTGTTATAACATTTTTATGCTTATTTTTTATTTTGAATCTAGAGTGCTACAAATTAATTAAATCTGTTAATTTATAGTCAAGTAGTATATGAAAATTAAAATTATGTCATAATAATTGACTTTTTCTATTTTAAGTTCATAATAAGCTCAGGACGATACGCATTTGCCTATCGTAATGAAGCTATTTCGATACGCGTTTTTTCTTTATTTGATGTTGGTAACATTTAAATGTTTTATTTCATTGACTTGCGCGGCCTTTGAGATTACGAGAAAACCCATTTTTCGCAGAGGAAAAATAGCTTGAAAACTTACTTTTTTATTCTGTGTGGATAACAGTCATGTATGTTGGTTGCTTTAATCTATAAATCATTCTTTTGTAGATGCACATATTAAATAATAACTTTATTGACGGAGAACTATTTTACTTTTGTAGATGCTTCAAGCTATCATTTTCTGCCAAATCCTATCCAAAATTCAATCTACTAACCTTCCAATAGCTGCCCATACACCAGCATTATTTCCCGTCATTCTTTCCTTCCACATTCTTTTCTTTTAAGAAATTGAAATGAAACAAAACTTTTTCTATACCTAAATGAAGCGTAAGGCCGTCATCTCTTACTCCACTAACGATCGATAATATTAAAAGGAAAGAATGTGGAAGGAAAAAACGTCGGGAATGAATGCTGGTGTATGCTAGGCTATTAGCTGCCCATACAGCAGCATTCTTTCCCGTCATTCTTTCCTTCCACATTCTTTCCTTTTAAGAAATTGAAATGAAACAAAACTTTTTCTATACTAACCTAAATGAAGAGTAAGGCCGTCATCTCTTATTCCACTAACGATCGATAATATTAAAAGGAAAGAACGTGGAAGGAAAAAACGTCGGGAATGAATGCTGGTGTAATAGGCTATTGTCGATTTTAACTTCAACTTTATTTGAATTTTCCATCTTCCCTATACTAAATTGCAATGCCGTGACGTAAAATCACGTCTTTTGAAATTCGAAAAAAAGTAGCTAAATCTCCCGAATTTCCGAACGCTCTGTATATGTACCGAATGTACAAGGATCACACAACGTATTCCGTCCAATTTCAAATCTCATATCGCTAAAATAACTTTAGAATCTCGTGATGAAAATGGGTCAATAAATCAAAAAATTACAGTTTGCAAAATCATTTTTGTTGTTCAGAGGCTGCTATGATAAAAAATAGTATTACCAACATAAAATTTAGACATAAAAATTTACAAAATTTGAAGGATTTATTTTCTTTTTAAAATGTATTTTTCTTGATTATAAAAGGTGAAATAGAAAAAAATGTATAAAGCACATGTTTCATAGGGCGTTTTAGCGCACGTGTCAATAAAAAAACTCGCCACTTTGTGGCTCGTTTTTTAAAATAGACGCGTGCGCTAAAACCGCTTCTTATGAAACTTGTACTTTAATATACTATTCTAAGTTTCACAAGCGTTTAAAAAATGAAATTTCGTCTTTTTGACGTTTTCTCCGTTTTTCCACATGGAACGATGGTAGTTCACTAGGATATTTAAAACGAGCATTTTTTTTCCAACAATTTGATCCCATACACTCCTATGCTATTTTAAAATTGACACTGAAAAATTTGCCTTAAATCCCAATCGCAAATTTAAAAGCGTTATGCATTATTGCCACCCTCTCTTTCGTAGTTAACAACAATCTGTACGAATGGCTGTAAAACATATTTTTCGCTTACTTCTAATAAAATTAAAACCAGAGTCTTAAAGAACTTTTTATTTTCGTTGTTTTATCAACTTTTATTTTACAATATCATTTTAGTGCAACCCTTAAAAGCGTTCTAATAAATAACAAATGGCCTAATCCCAAACGTTTCGTAAACATATCTCCAAGTGTCGTATCGGGAGGATTTGGGAGTGTCCTTAAGTTCCAACGTGGTGTTGATGTTCAAATAGACAAAATTGTTGGGTGTTACTACGGGCCATGTGAGGTTGGACAAAAGATCAACTGGTTCAGGAGTTGGATTTCTGAAAAACGGTTACACAAAGGGTTAAGAATGTGCATTAGATTATAATATTCTTTCTCTATTTTAATAAAACTGTTATACAAATTTACCTTATGGTTAAAAATAAATATATTTAATACTCTACGGGTGTTAGAATAACTAGATCTTAAGAAAACAATAGTCTGTTAAAATTTTATTACTCTGTACAAGACCTAGGTACCTACTATTATTTTTGGATAAAGTTAATTATTTATATTGACACTGCTCGATCGTTTATTCTATTTATACAGGGTGTCCGGTAACTTATGGGCCATAGAGCAACTGGAGATATTAGATATAAAAATATGTCTTTTGAGCCAAATTTGCCCAAGTAAAATGTTAGAGGTTGAAGAGATACAGGGTGTTGAAAGTGAAAATTAATTTTCGAAAATTGATGATAATTTTGAAACGGTTTAAGATATCGAATTCAAAATCGGTATAACTAGGTTTTTGAGAGTGAGAAATTCGAATTTGGTGTTAATTTCAAGATACTCCCTAGAGGGCGCTTGCTACTTGCTTCATGTTGAACTAATTCATCCATATTTTTTTTAACCGTGCAGTTACTAGTATTTATACTTTAAACTATAAAAGAACCTATCTTTTTACGTAAAAAAGGTACTCTTGGTCGATCTCGATATCTCAAGCCGTTACCCAGATTCTAGGACTTGATGATAAAAAGGCAGAAAAAAAACAAAATGAAAATATTGGAAACTATTAAAAATTTGTTTTAATTCACTTAAGTAAATGTTGAAAGTGTCCACCGTTTACTTCAATACATTTTCTTAAGCTTTTTAACGTCTCACATTCAGGAAGATATTTTGATTATCTCCTATAACAATGGCGGCTTCTTGAATTTTTTGTTCAAGTTCTTCCCGTGTATTGGATTCATCACCATATACCAAATCCTTTATGTGACCCCATAGATAAAAATCTAACGGGTTAATATCTGGGCTACGCGGTGGCCAAGGAAATTCGCTACCGCGACCAATCCACCGATGCGGAAAACGATGATTTAAATTATTTCGAACAGGAACTGCAAAGTCTGCTGGGGCAACATCTTGCATGTACCACATATTGTGTCTTATGTTCAGAGGTATATCATCAAGAAGGTAAAGTAAATCGTTTTCTAAAAACTGCAAATATTGTTCTCCATTAAGTCTCTGCGGAAGCTGATATGGGCCGATCAAGAAATTGTCGATAATGCCGCACCAAATATTTATCGAAAACTCGTGCTGAAAATGTCTTTCTTTGGGTAGGTAGTCGTGGATTTTTCAAAGCATAGTGATGATTATTTTTTCAGTTAAAAATTCCGCGTCTTGTAAAAGTTGCCTCGTCAGTAAATAATATTTTTCTCAGGAACATGGGATCTTCATTATTCTTATTTGGTAGATTTTGACAGAATTCTGATCTGACTGGCAAATCTCCTGGCAGTAAATTTTGAACGGGCGTGAAATGGTAAGGAAATAAATTTTCTGCATTGATGACTTCTGAGACGGTCGATTTACCTATTCCTGTAGAAGCTTCCAAAAGCCTAGTGCTTAATTCAGGATTTTGCGCGATACGAACCAAGATCTCTTCTTCTTGTTCGACCGTTATAGTTTTCGGTCGTCCACCAGGATTTTTGAAATAAAACGAACCTGTTTCACCTAACTGATTGAATATTCTTTGAAATATTTTTCGGTCTGGAATGATTCTGGTTGGGTAGAGTTCTACATACCTTCTAAGTGCAGCACGACTATTATAATTCTCTTGTGCATAAACGCAGACCATATCACGTAAATCACGGCTAGAAAACTTATTAAGCCTGGGCATTTTTATTTGAAAAGATTACAGTACTTGGATATTGCAAAAACTTTTTATTTACGTACCTTTGACGGGAAAAAGTAGAAAATAATGACAGTTTTCACCGCAACAAATTTTGTCAAAATGCAAGGCACACTTTGTGAATTAAATATTTCTCAGCAATCAACAGAATGTGCAATGGAACATTCAGACGCTAAAATCTGGGTAACGGCTTAAGATATCGAGATCGACCAAGAGTACCTTTTTTACGTAAAAAGGTAGGTTCTTTTATAGTTTAAAGTATAAATACTAGTTACTGTACGGTTAAAAAAATATGGATGAATTAGTTCAACATGAAGCACGTAGCAAGCGCCCTCTAGGGAGTATCTTGAAATTAACACCAAATTCGAATTTCTCACTCTTGAAAACCTAGTTATACCGATTTTGAATTCGATATCTTAAACAGTTTCAAAATTATCATCATTTTTCGAAAATTAATTTTCACTTTCAACACCCTGTATCTCTTTAACCTCTAACATTTTACTTGGGCAAATTTGGCTCAAAAGACATATTTTTATATCTACTATCTCCAGTTGCTCTATGGCCCATAAGTTACCGGACACCCTGTATAGTTCTTATTTGCAAAATAGAGTGTTAGAATACCTTAATTATTCGGAACATCCTGATGTAATATGTTTAATTGTAACATTAAATATATTATTTTTAACCATAAGATGTGTAAGAAACTTGTATAACAGTTTTATTAAGATAAAGCAAAATATTATTATTTTTATGCTTATTTTTTTGTGCTTACAATGCCAGTATGTTCAACGCTGTATATCTCCAGAATTCGTCATAGGCAAAGGTAAATCAATAGAAAAATATAAGTAAAACACAAAAATTATAAAAACTTTTACCGATCCAATTTTACTATACCGAGTGATCTATAAATAAATGCATTTTTATAAATTTTTTTGTATCGCCTATCACCGAAAACACCCTGTATAACGTTGATAATTATTATATATATTTGGAATCATACGATAAGCGACAAGTTGTATATAAAAAAATATTTACAATATTTCTTTAAAAACTAGTAAAATAATATTAACTTTTTTAAGCTGTCATGTATAAATATAAAAAATATAAATTATAATACCGTGCGAGCAAAAATTATTTGCATCAAAGAGGGCCTTACATCTAAGGACGGTAATGCTTAACCGTAAAGCTTAATACCTGTTGGGTGTCAGTAACTACATGAATTTACAATCAATCAGTTATTCCGTCATTTTTGACAGTCGTTACAAGTAATTTGATTCATCGCTAATTTTTCCAATTTCTTGAACAATTCACACAATGGGCTTTACGGAATAGCACAAAACATTCATGGTTAAAGCGTATTTTCGAAACGGGGTTAGAGTAAATGGTGAGCGGTAATACAATCCGGGTTTGTGCATGGACGATTTTCACGAACATTTTCCTAACGTTGCTTTTATTGCTGGGGATTTTTATCATTGCCTGAAAAGAACCGTGGCTGTGTTTAGGGAAGCAGGTTCTTATACAACACAAAAAGGAGCCGGAAGACCATCTATAAGAACAGAAGAACTTGTTGCAAACGCTAATGAAATAATGCAAAATACGCCAACAAATTGTATAAGACGCCTGTCCCAAGAAGTGGGAAGATCTTATGGAACATGCAGGAAGTCAGGACTATTCTTAAGAAGCAGCTAAATTTATTTCCGTATAAAGTGCAAGTTTTCCAAGAAATATAAGTCGCAGATTTTGAAAGACGCAGTAATTACTCTCAATGGTTTACCCAAAATTTATTGGAAAGAAATGATTTATTAGACCTGACATTTTTTTCGGATGAAGCCTGATGGTTCCACCTCTCCGATTATGTGAATTCTCAGAATACATCCATGCTCATTAGTTTGGCATATCATGTCATAATATGAATTTGACAAAATTTTAACCTAGATTTGGTAAGATATATCGTCCCCATATCATTGTGATCTAAACCAAGCCCTACGTTTTTTAATCCAAGCCCTCTTTGATGTAAATAATTTTTGCTTGCACGGTATAATAAGAATACCTAAATAAAATATATATTAGCATTATTTTTTTGATTAAGATTAAATAAAAACAGTAAAATAGTATATTAAAGTACACGTTTTATAAAGCATCTTTTTTAACGTCAACTTCTATATTTCTAAAGAAATATAACTATTGTGGATTGTGGGGTAGGTAAATCATAAATAAAGTTATCCTTTAAATATTAAGTATAATGATGTTACCGCACACGTTACTGTGACACTAAGCGCCCGATTATAAAATTTTTGTCACTCCAAAGTAACGTTGTTTGACTTGAAACCGTTTTTTCTACCTGTAATCAAGAACTTAGTAAAATTCGGTAAACTCAATAAAGTTAGTTGATTAGTAGGTATAATATTTTTTTGGTATAAGCTATCAACTATCCACATTTTATAAGCTGATGGTGAAGTGACATTACGAGTTCAATAAAATTGTAGTTTTTGTTTCCAGTAGAATAAGATAAAATGATAAATTTTACTTACCCGTATTTGTAAAAATTGGACCACAATTCAATTAGTCTCCAATGAGTCACTACATCACTGGCTGGAAATCGATCGTACTTGGTATTATCGTAGTGACCAATTTTAGTGACGCCCATGTAATAGTATTCTTCTCCATGAGAAACAGTGTCGGCTCCTAATAAAATATAATAATCTTTGATACACGTAAAAATGGCAATCATTATGACAGCCAGAAGCCTGCAGTGCTAGAAACTTAGCCAGACACCGGACCTCCGCTTCCAACTAACCAACCAAGCTGGTCAGAACGCAATTAATCTTCGTATTGCCAAAACAATTCATTTTAGACCTATATTCGATTTGATAAATTTAACTTGACCGTATATTTTGATAAAAAAAAGTTTAAATTTAATTGCATCCAATGCCGGAGATTCAGTAAAATAAGTATTCCAGTTTTCGAAATATTCTAATAGATCAGTTAGGATTACTAAAAAATAGTTACATACATACAACCGATTAGTTTAACAATCACACTCTCTAAATGCATAAAGAAAATCATAGTCAAAGAAATTACTCCTTTTCTTGTAGAAAACAACATCATTCCTCAATCGCAGCATGACTTTCTACCAGGAAGATCAACCTTTACAAACCTGTAAACAAAAATCAACTACTGAACGCAGATGACAACGGATAACCTCTAGATGTTTTTAATCTAGATTTTGAAAAGGCTTTCGACAAGATACTCTGCACTAAACTCCTATATAAACTAAATCCCTATGGCGTGAGAGGATATCTACTGAGGATAGTAGCGGACTTCTTGAAACGCATACTTCTATGTCAGTAGAACCACCAAACTATAGCCATTGATCTTAATGTCTTACCATATTAAGAGCTACTGCAAAGACTAAATCGTCCAACCCTTTATCTAAGAAAGCTTCGAGGCGACCCAATTAAGACCTTTAAAATAATCACCGGTCCTGCAACCTACACATTTCCCAGCCATCAGAAAACCAACAACTTGGGGGTTACAACAAGAAACTCTCAAAGGAAAGATGCGCGAAGCTTCTATGCAGGAACTTTATCTGGAACCGTGTTGTATACAACTAGAACCGATGGATCAATTCATTGCATGCTGTGATATTATTTAGGGTAATCATTTATCTGTGATAATCATTTGCATATGATAACTACTCAGTGGCGTAGCCACGGGGGGGGGGGGGATATAGGGATATATCCCCCCCCATAACCATGCAAAAAAAAAATTATTGCGTAATGTTACATGACCTGTTACAAATGCGTTTTAGTGGCAACATTGGCAACAAGGCTTACGTGTCGTAGTAACTAGAATCGTCTGATCAGGCTTTTAGTAGTTGTTGATGCGCAGGCTATGCAGGGCCTAGTAAGCTTAATTATAATATCAATTAAAATATTGTGTTAAAAGAAACGTTTTTACAATGCAGCAGTCAAAATTGACTGGCTTTTTTAAGCGAAAAGAAAGAGATTTGGAGGCCGACAGCAATACAGAGAAAAACGAAGAGTATTCTGGGACTTCTTGAGATATAAAAACCTCTGAGAGCGTGAGCAATAATAATCTTCATGTTGATCAGCCCAGTTTAGTTCATAAAATGGATATATTCAACTTTATAAAAGGTGGTAACCAAGATATTTTAAACACTATTAGTTCATTGTGGTACCCGGCAAATGGGTACAAATTTCCCATATTAGAAAAATATAAGGAAAAAAACTAAAGCTTAAATTCCAATGTAAGTGGTTCATCGAAATTGAATATAAGGCGATTTGATTTCTGCGAGATGTAACTTTGGGTTACCTTTCACCAGTCTACAGAAGAGTATATACTAACTTTGATGTTTTTATATCCCCCCCCACGAAGCAACTCTGGCTACGCCACTGTAACTACTAGAACAATAGGTATATGTATATATATGTTCTACCGCTTACTATTGACAAATAATTTTCATTACCTTCTATGGAATTGTTATGTATTCCCATTGGTCCTTTATAAGAGAATTGATAAAAGTAGACTGGACTGACTTTTGCATATAACTCACCAAATCTTATAACTGATCGCGTGAACTCATTGTCACTTGCGAACTAAAAAAAATATTCAGTTTAGTTACTAATTACTTTTAAAAATTGCCTGAAATGTTTTAAAAAGTACATATCTATTTATAATATCATCATAATTATTATGGGTTGTAAAATGTCTTTACAAAAACCTACCATCATATTTGAATTTCTAGAAACTAAAGTGGACCAAGTCCAAAAATTAAAAGTACACTGAGAAAATCTCTTTTCATTCCTAGCGAAAATTTTAGCAACCATAGCTAAAATATTTTGCTAAATGGGGGACAGCCAAGCACATTACTGTACCAGGAGAATGCACTCTGCTGAACATACTTTGCTGTGGTAATAAAGCTACTTTGCAAGAATAATTCTGTTATAGCTATAAAGTAATTCTGCTATATCTAAAAAGTAACGTTGCTGTCCTTATAAAACTATATAATGTAACTATAAAATTCTTTGCTACTGAAACAACAAATTTCTGCTACAGTGGTGACATTTTTTTATATAGTAAAAAACGTCTCTCTTGCAGTAGAAAAGATCTTTCTTGTACCTTAAAAATCTTTTGCTGTTGGTAAAAATACTTTTTCTAAAAACAAAAAATATATCTCCTTCTACAATAAAATTATATAGCTAGCACAAGAGGGTGCTTTCTTACCCTTAAAAAGTTTTTTTTTATTGCAGCAATTTTTTTTTTGTTTTTACCATGGGTTAAAGTGCGCCTGTGTCACAAATTCGAGTGCTAGTATGGGAATCTTAAAAACTGTAAGAAATACATAATGTAAAATTTAAAGCAGTTGCACTTTTTGATTTCGACTTTGATGTATTTCTTACAATGTTCAAGGTTCCCGTACATGTACTCGAATTTGTGACACAGGCGCACTTTCATCCAGGGTAAAAACAAAATAAAATTTGCTGCAATAAAAAAGACAATTTAGGGGCTAATAAAATAGATTACATTAAGCATGTAGTTGCTGTGAGGATAAGGTTTAAATATAGGGTATAGGAATAAAAGGAAAAAGCTAAATGAAATAAACATTTTTTTATATAAAAAAAAATACGACAAGAACCAAATATTAATACAGGTTATGCAAAAAACGAATTATATGAACGTTATAAGTTATAACATTAAACAACAGGAACATAAAGCACCTAATAATTAACAATAATAAAAGTTTCATTTTACAAACCTTTTTTTATAAAAAATGAGAAAAAAATAATTATACTCTACCAGGCTATAAAAGAAAAAGAATTTATAGAAACTTATTTATAACATAAAATAACAAAAACAGGACTATATGCACCTAATAATAATAATAATAATAATAATAATAATAATGATACAGCACTGATACAACTATAATATATCTTGGAGAGGCAAGGTTTTCCACTATGACTCCGAACGGCTGAACAGTTAGGTTAAACAGTTGTAGCTTTTCACATTTTGCGTTTATTTTTTCTGTGAGATGATCATTCTGGAACGGAGAATGTTGATTAAATATTTATAGTAGGGGTAATCAAAAATTCTGGAAATGAAGGACCAGGGAGAAACCAAGCGAAGTCAAGAATAAGACAACTTATCGGTGTTTGTCATTGTAACACCAATGTATGCACGACTGCAATTATTAAATTTTACTAAAAAGTTCCGACTTCAAAATGTAAAAAAAAAAGTTGACACTACTACCAGCTAAGCCTCCCATTAAGCATTCAGGTCAATGATCTGCTACCTAGATCATTGATTCAGGTTACTACAGTGCGAGCAAAAATTATTTGCATCAAAGAGGGCTTGGATTAAAAAACGTAGGGCTTGGTTTAGATAAAATTACGCGTAACGGCTGTCAAAGATGATGGAATAACTGATTAATTGATACCGCTAAGCATTACGTCCTTAGATGCAAGGCCCTCTTTGATGCAAATAATTTTTGCTCGCACGGTATAAGGTTAGGTATGTATGTATGATTCTTAGTTCAAGCATAGCGAATATAGTAGTTAATATTTACCTCTGCGTTAAAGAACAAGCTTTCTTGCACACTCCTGCTTGGTCTCCATAGAACCTTTTCTGGCACTTTTAATGGTTATGGGGCTCAATAATTATAGTAACATCAGTAGTCCCTTAGCAGTAATGTCTAAAAATAATTATTTCATTAGTTTTCAATTAAAATTATTATTATAAGACCTATTTAACAGGGAAACATTTTATATACAAAATGAAACGTTTTAACTTACCAATATTTTCTTCAAGGCCGTATCCGCTGATTTTTCGTTCTTTCAACTTTGCTATTATTCCTGCACAAACTTTCTACTAGTATATTATATGACGTCAATACAATCAGGAAACCTTTTGTTAAAAACTGCCTCTCTCTAAAAATACACAAATAAATGATTTACCGAAATATGCATAAAAATAAACAAAAACAAGTATATTATGTGTAAGATTATACAAACAAAACTTACCAATTCAATGCCTGTGTTTAACTACAATAGGGACATGGAAATGGAAAATCATCAAAAAATGTTCCCAAATTTGCATTAACGTATAGTCTTTTTCTTAATTTAAAGGTGGCCTCTAAACTTTCAACTTTTCTTGTACTCCATCAAAATAATACAGCTAGCCGCAGGTCACAAACAAAAAAAACAAATAATTTTGTAAGGCTATGAGCCCCACCCTCTCCCTTAACTCTAAACTTAGCGAAATGATGCGCGAACGGCGCGACAACAGGCTCGGACGGGCTGAAATACTCGAAACTGGCTCTTAACGACACCGAATGGCGACACGGAAACACCCGAATACCGGATCTAATAAATTTTCTTTGCTGGGGCAGCAACATTTTTTCTCAGGATAAATAAAAATTCTTTTGAAAAAGTTTTTTGCTCTTACAATTACGTATTTTGCTATTGTGAAATATTTAAGAAAATATTTATTACCAACAGCAAAGTACTTATTAAAATCAATAGAAAGACATCAGTAAACCTTATTTTACTGCTACAAGAAAGTCAATTTGCAACTTTGGCAAATATTTTAGCTGGGATAGCCAAAAATACATCAGTAAAGTTGTTTTTGCTGGAGATTTTCTCAGTGTAGGAAAAAAATGCATTAAAAGTTTTAAACAACTCCTTAATTCCAATGTAAATAATTTTGAGTTCACTGTTCAGGACAGTATTAATGCATCCTTAACTTAAATACGCATTTTGTTTTTTTTTTTATTTCTAAAAATAAATATCTTTTTATTTTTATGTTGGACTTGGTTTACTTTCCCAGTGAATATTTTGAAATTCTTATGAAATATGTGTGTATGAATGGGAGGGTGACATTGTGTGTGTGTTTAAGGCACTGGTTGATTTGATTCCCATATTTCATTATATTTTCAATACGTACTGTAACTACAGAACCCAGTTTATTTGAAAATGTATCAATTCCTACATATGCCTTTTTAATGAGGTCTGCTACTATTGTTCGGTTTTCATCGGAAATATGTCCCAATTGAGAAGGGACTAATACCAAAGGATTATTGTCATAATTTCTTGCCTTATTTTGTAAATTAGGGATATCTAAAAATAATTCCACATTTCTTTATTATTTTCTTAACTTTCATTAATCTAACACAAAACAAACTTCTATATGAGGGAGGAAATTCAAATTTTCCATATATCTAGGTAATGCTACCAATATGTACGTCTCCAACTTTGGCATAAAGGTACTGGCAGTAAGTTTTGTATCATCTTTTTGCATAAAATTTGCAAGATTATTAAGAATACTCGTAGATTTGATATGCTTTTATCTAGTTTATAGGTTTTTTGGTTTTATGACTCTGATTTAACCTAATAGCAATCAGTCCGTGCAGTGTTATTTTTTTAAATAAAATAATTCAATCCAGAGTTTTTATACAATAAGCCAAAAAAATTAAAATTGTAGGACATATCTATAACTTCTTTTAGTCAACAAGTATTAAATTACAAAATCCTTTTACTTAACCGTCATTCTATGCATTAATTATTTATATTTACTATAACTTTATATAACAAAATGGTTACTCACTTCCAGCCATGCCAATTTCTTCTTCCGAATTTATACCTATGAACAGCGGTACTTTCACAACATTGCCAGCTGCCAAAAGTTCATACATAGATTCTGTAATAAAGGCTCCCTCATGCTCTGGTTCAAAGGTTGGTAAAGGTATTCCCTAAAATTTTAAAAATTACGCTAAAGTTATTTTATTGTTATAAAGAATCACAAATCTAATTAATTAATTACGATTCTTAGAATAAATTGATACTCCATGTATATTCATGTGCAATTACGCAAAACTAAACACCTGCAGAACAAAAGAAAAACTCAACAGCCAACAGCCAGAATTAATTACTATTAATACTGAATTATTTTAATATAATAAAATTAGGAACGTGAATGTGATACATTTGGCTGTTATGATAAAAATAAAGATGTGCGAATCATGTCACGTGAAGTGTACTTCACAAAATGAAATAAATATTAATTATTTCCGATTTGAAGCATGCTAATATTATTTCATTAAACAAGTAGACCTGGAAGACATTTAAATTGTTAAACGTTCGTAACTTTTTAAATTTTATCTATTTAATAATAATAATAATAATAATAATAATAATAATAATAATAATAATAATAATAATAATAATAATAATAATAATAATAATAATAATAATAATAATAATAATAATAATAATAATAATAATAATAATAATAATAATAATAATAATAATAATAATAATAATAATACAATATATACAAATATTACAAATTTGCTTATTTGCAAAAGTTGTTTTTTTAATTTTATTCTATTTTCGCAGCACACTAGTGATAAAAGTAAATCACGTCATTTACTTTTAGCACCAGTGTTAAAAGTAAATTACCTGTAACACCAGCGCCTTAGAACAGCACTTTAGACACTGATAGCATGCGTTAAAATTATACTTTTACTGACGTTTGTAGAAAAATAGTATATTAAAGTACACGTTTTATAAGAAGCGGTTTTAGCGCACGCGTCTATTTTCTATTGACACGTGCGCTAAAACGCCTTATGAAACATGTGCTTCATACATTATTTTCTATTTCACCTTTTATAATCAAGAAAAATACATTTTAAAAAGAAAATAAATCCATCAATTTTGTAAATTTTTATGTCTAAGTTTTATGTTGATAATACCATTTTTATCATAGTAGCCTCTGGACAACAAAAATTATTTTGCAAACTGTCATTTTTTGATTTATTGACCCATTTTCACCACGAGATTCTAAAGTTATTTTAGCGATATGAGATTTGAAATCGGACGGAATACGTTGTGTGATCCTTGTACATTCGGTACATATACAGAGCGTTCGGAAATTCGGGCGATTTTACTACTTTTTTTCGAATTTCAAAAGACGTGATTTTACGTCATGGCATTGCAATTTAATATAAGGAAGATGGAAAATTCAAATAAAGTTGAATTTAAAATCGACATTGGAAGGTTAGTAGATTGAATTTTGGATAGGATTTGGCAGAAAATGATAGCTTGAAGCATCTACAAAAGATTGATTTATAGATTTATGCAACCAACATACATGACTGTTATCCACACAGAATAAAAAAGTAAGTTATCAAGTTTTTTTTCTCTGCAAAAAATGAGTTTTCTCGTAAATCACAAAGGCCGCGCAAGTCAATGAAATAAAACATTTAAATGATACCAACATCAAATAAAGAAAAAACGCGTATCGAAGAAGCTTCATTACGATACGCAAATGCGTATCGTACTGAGCTTATTATGAACGTGAAATAGAAAAAAATATTGTTGAATTGGTGTGTGATGGCCCCACACAAAAATGTAAGTAAATCACTATAATTTAATTTGTTCTGCTTTCTTACCGAAGAATATAAAATACCAGAAGCTTTATCAACGTCTCGCGCAGAGGCCTTTTGAAGGAACTCTAGTAAAAAGGCAGTACTGGTATTGGTGAGAGCTGAATTATTGTTTACTGCATTTGCTAGTCTTATAGTGTAGCCAAGATTGTCTTTTACCCAAGCCCATGGAGAGATTGCAGATCCACTCTCAGCTAATGCTCCTACGATTAAACCTAAAAAATGATGAATATAATAAACATGTGAAGTTCTCCAACCCTATAAAAATAGGTTCATATGAGAGTAACTTTTCCCATTAAAAAACTATAAACAGCAAATTTCGCCGAAAATATATACCTAAATTGGTATAGGTATTCCAGTTTCCAATGTTCCAATAGTTAACAGGCATAAACATGCCATAATATTTAATAATTTTGTGGCATTTTAAAACGAAAGAACTCCAAATAATTACCTTTATTTTTTTGATTTAACAATTGGTATGTTACAGACGCAGCACCGGCACTTTGACCGTGAAGTGTAATGTGACTCTTGTTTCCACCAAACAGTTCAATGTTATTATACACCCACTGTAGTGCAAATTGCTGGTCTTTAAGTCCAGCGTTTCCCGGTATCACAGTATCACCGGTTGATAGAAAACCCATCGGACCTACTCGATAGTTGAAGGAAACAACAACAATATCCCTTAAAAGAAATAAAAACAATTTATTGTTATCCATAGTGCCTGGCACTGGCGGATCCAGAAATAAATTTTGGGGAGGGGGGCACCCAACAAAAAATAAAGAAATATATTTAGGTGCAAGGCAAAGGCAGATTTCGCTTTTTTTTTCATTGAGGGAGGGGGGCCAACCATAGGTATAAATAAAGATATGGTTTATGGTATGAGACACAATAACACAAAATCAACAACATAAAGTATATTGCTATAAATAAAAATAAACTAATTAACTTCAGACAACAAATTAGGTTTAGTTACACCTAAAACTAAAGTAATCGAATAACCTATTTTACATTATTAACAAAAAATTCTTAAATAGCGCGAGGGCGGGCCGCGGGCAATGTACTTACAGGAACAAACAAAATGGTAATAATGCATTACCCTTCATCAGAAGACAGCATATTTCGTAACTGAAGTCTTCTACGGTGTTTTTTGGAAAATTGGTCTAAAACTTCTTCTGGTGACACAATTTGATTTCTATGGATATAAAGTAAGGCAAGACCATTCAACCTAGTTGCGGCCATTGTTGACTGTAAATAAGATTTTAACAATCTTAAGAAAGAAAATGATCTTTCTGGTGTACAACTGGTTACTGGAATTGTTGCTAATATTTTTAATATTTTTTTAATATTCGGAAAGTGTGAATCAGTTTTTATAATTTTATTGTGTCAATTAAATTGGTAGGTTTTTCGCCATTCTGTTCCCAATATAGCTTCCATAACTTTAACTCACCTTCTAACTTTGCCACAAAACAAGAGATATCATCCTGATAAAATATTATGGTAGCCAAAAAATTTTCTTCATTGAGTTTATCAAGGTACCTAGGTAGGAACAATGTTCCATAATTCCGCTACATTAGAGTGTTTTTCAGAAAATCTAAATTTTAATTCAGAAATTAAATAATCTAAAAGTGGTAAAAAATAGACCATTTATAATATTGAAAAGGAAAGAAAAACACAAAGTCTTCCTCCACAAATTTAATGGAAAGGATTCCAAGTTTTAAGGGTCTCTACATGTTTCGAACGTAGAAACGTTCATCTTCAGGAGACAGAAAGTTTTTAAAAAAATATGCTGATGGTGTTAGCAAAAGAGAAACTGAAATTCAGAACCTTAATGGAGCTTTATGGATTTAAACTGAAGTGTAGAAGAAACATGAAATAAAAGACTTGATAATGGTAAAACCATAGAGTGATTAAAACATAGTGAAGGGTTGTAAACCAACCAAATAAAATAGGGAAGAAGAAAGCCTGTCTAGGTGTCGAGGCTTATTTAAAATTTTTAAAAGAAACTAATGGAACATATTATAGACATTATGTTCCATTAGTTTCATTAGTTCCATTATGTTCCATTGCGTATTTGTTAAGTAATATAAGTACTATTATTTTTGTCATGTGTGAGTTGAGTGTTGGCAACACTGTGCCAGAACTGCCAGATTTAAACTTTAGAAACTTTTTTGAAAATCGTTTTAGAATGATGCGTTTATAATACTCGCATGGTAATGGTAATAATAAAAACCCGTATGTAAGTTTGCAGAATTTTTTTTATGACGTCATATTGTGAGAACGAGAAATTATGAGAGGCGAGAAGAGAAAACATATTGCGAGATGTAAGCGAAGTGAGATTTGGAAAAAATCTCGGCTAGATTTGCGGAACGAGACGAGAGTTTTAAAAAAGTGCGAGATTTCTCGTCTCGCGAAACACTACCCAGGTGGCCAAAAGGTTGCTTTGTGAATGGACATCAGGACGTCGGCAACCGGGTCGCTTAACTTCTCTGAAATGTGTGTATGTGACTGCTTCTACTGCAAAGTGCAAGTCAGTAGAGGTTTTGTTGGTAGGTAGTTTTGTTTTTATGCTCGTCAAATGGAGAATGCTCATAAAGAAAATGAAAAAAAAAAGGACACGATTGTTCTAAGGGGTTCATGAAACCATCTTTTCTTTAATTAGAAACGGTCACTACACGAGCGCTTTGACTATTTTAAAAATTAAAACTGATTACCAAGTAATGAATTGGTTGACAACCAAATAGCCCCCCATACACCAACATATAAGTTGGACCGATTTGATCTGATCAGATTTGGTCTACGAGCTAGGCTCGGCACGTACCAAAACTCTCGTCATTTTTGGGCAGCCGAATTTGGCTCGCCGACTTAATAACCCGATTAGATTCGCCTGATTAAATCTTTTCGTTAATGGGACAAAACTCCACGTTTTATAACAGTTTTGGCTTGGCTCGCGATCTTTTGGAATCCCTGAAAGATTAAACCAGTGGTTTTAGATCGACTCGGATTTATTGGTACTCGGTGAGTTTTAAAAATGAATACCAAACTTGGAAGACGTACTATTGTTTGTGCCATAGCGTATGTATTTATTGCCAATAAAGAAAAATCCAAAAAAACGGAGCAAGTGGGTAAAAAAATGGATTTCTCGTAGAGATGAACTGAGTCATAGGTTACTCTTAAGGTGCGTCGAGACTACTCGTACTCGTGCTCGTGCTCGCTGCACTCGCAATGATCTACAAACTTGTCAAGCTTCAGGTTGTACTCGTCTGATTAGTGTCCAGAAGGACTTTAGTTGCTCACTGGACGCCAGTCCCTTTGATGTACCGACACCGGGCGGTAGAGTTGTTAAGAAAAGAACGGAACAGGTTCGGTTCTTTAGAACAGGTTAGAGATAGCCTGTTCAGTGAACTGCTCTTTGTAAAAGAACTCAACCGGTTCTTTAGATAGACTTATGACAGATGATTGCGGTCGAGTGATGTTAAAGAGCGTGGAAATTGCTGCGGGAGTTCAGCAGTTCTGACCCGGGAACCTGTTCACGTGTTCTATTGTCACAAAAACCGCTTTTTGTTAATCACTTTCTAAAAAAAAAAAAAAAAAAAAAAAAAAAAAGGTCGTCAGTTCCGTAAACAAAGTAAAATCACAGAACACCACTGCGTCCGGCGTGTATGCTCTCACTGCTCTCTGTTCCCTGTTCCCTGTTCCCTGTTCTCTGTTCTCTGTTCTCTGTTCTCTGTTCTCTGTTCCCTGTTCTCTGTTCCCTGTTCTCTGTTCTCTGTTCCCTGTTCTCTGTTCCCTGTTCTCTGTTCTGTGTTCCCTGTTCTCTGTTCACTGTTCTCTGTTCCCTGTTCTCTGTTCTCTGTTCTGTGTTCCCTGTTCTCTGTTCCCTGTTCCCTGTTCCCTGTTCTGCTCCAAAAAAAGAACAGCTTGTTCTTTTTATTCTGAAACGACGACCCGCAAGCCATTTTTCATAAATCACCAATCACACATAAAAAGAACAGGTTGTTCTTTCTTATAAGGAAACAGGAATGCAGCGGTGTTCTTTCCGTGTTGTTAGTTACGGAACTAGCAACCTGTTCTCTGTTCCCTGTTCTCTGTTCCCTGTTCTCTGTTCTGTGTTCCCTGTTCTCTGTTCACTGTTCTCTGTTCCCTGTTCTCTGTTCTCTGTTCTGTGTTCCCTGTTCTCTGTTCTCTGTTCCCTGTTCCCTGTTCTGCTCCAAAAAAAGAACAGCTTGTTCTTTTTATTCTGAAACGACGACCCGCAAGCCATTTTTCATAAATCACCAATCACACATAAAAAGAACAGGTTGTTCTTTCTTATAAGGAAACAGGAATGCAGCGGTGTTCTTTCCGTGTTGTTAGTTACGGAACTAGCAACCTTTTTTTTTTTTTTTTTTAGAAACTGATTAACAAAAATTTTTACTACTCCCGACCTTTCACTTTTACTTTTTTTTTTTGGTTTTTTTTTGTTACCAAGTCAGTGGGCGACAATAATTTATAATCAAAAGAACAGGTGAACAGGTTTACGGAACAGGTTCCCGAGTGAGTGAGAAGTTCGAACCTGTTCAGCAATTTACCTGTTCTTTAACATCACTACAGCGGACATCACTACCGGGCGGATCCTCTCGAGTTAATGGCTCGCGTGGCTTGTCTCGTAACTTACATTTACGTCTACGCTACTCGGGGGTCCTGCAAGTAGCGGGAGCACGAGCACGAGTACGAGTAGTCTGGACGCACCTTTAAAAGAACTTCAACAAGACGAGCCAAATGATTTCCGTAACAATTTAAGGATGGATACCTAATGATACTTTCAGACATTTGTTAAGTATATTGTTATACCTATGCCTTATTTTTCAAATATCTGTTCATGTAATCTTTGCATTTTACTTGCTACAAACATGGATAAGTTTGGTAAATGTTAATAAATTCCGTTATAAATTCTTTTGATAAGTAACGTGAATCGTCAGACATTATTTGTTATTATTATTTTAATTTAACCTCAAACCAAGTTGGAAGACTTGATACGCGTCCCAAATTAACCTAGCGAATCTACTGATGGGTTAAAAGTTAAAACCTGCTGATTTTATCCGTGGCAGATATTACACGGCCCGACGAAGCTCGGCTCGCCACATACACGTAAAGTTTTATCGGCGTATTTGGCTTGTGCCATATCAAATTCGTTAAGTTATCCGCTGGTATATGGGGGTTAATGAATTGGCAACCAGATTGCCAAGAAATTTTTCAGCAATTTGGTCGGACGACTTGGTTGCTAGGCTAGGTAATCGCCCAATAATTGTGTCCTTTACAAAAAAATTACCAAATTAGAAGAGAGTGATAAAGAAAACTGTTATTAGATAAATTACCTAAATGATTAGCATGTAGTATTGCCGGAGCGCAGAACTATTACCCGATAAAAATAGTATTATATAAATTTTAAATTTCGGCCAAATACCCGTCTGGACTACATATAATTAATAATTACCTACTGTTCTAAGTTAAAAAAAGGTTGAATTTATAAATTAATAAAAACAGAAAAAGAAATATGAACAAATTTGACCAAACTTCGGTTTTGACTTTATTAATTCAACAAATTAATTTTCTTTAACTGTAGGTAATTGCTACCCCCAAACACGGGTATTTGGTCACTTTTTGGAGAAAACAAAAAATAAACAAAATATTAATAAGAAAATGAAATGGCGAACGCGTCACTAGTTTTTGCTCTTCATAGAATTTATATTAAATTTAAAACTTCTTTAAAAAATACCGATTCGTTTTATTTGTATAAAGAAATAATTACCTTTCAACGAACCAGTCCGGTCCACCTCTACCATATCCAGCAGAACCGCTTCTAAACGAACCTCCATAAATAGTGAGGACAACTGGAAGTTTTTTGGTGCTGTTAGCCTATAAACGAAGATTTGCCGTTCAATTTGTGTAACATTCACATACATGTATATAAGACAAATCAATTGTTTACAATCAGACATACTTCCAAAGTTTCAGATAAGTTAACGGAGACGGCTTTAAAAAATATCAACACTGTAAGCTGAAAAAACTCGAATATTCCTACAGTGCATTGGCCATAGACAACTTACCTTTAGATACGTACAGCTTATCTCCTGCGCAAACATAAGTTACGTTTTATAGGTGAAAAAATACGTCCGAGCGCAAGACTCGCCGGTCAGCTGCCTTCCCTCTGGGCACCTTCGGGTACGCGCACAAACCTCGTGTTTTTGCGTGGCTTTTAATAAAGCCAGTATTCCACGTCGGGTCAAGTTCTCGGGCAAACACTTTTCAAATTCTTAAACAAGAAATTTTGCTTGAAAATGTTTTACACGTACCCAAGTTTTTGCCAAATTGTAAAAATCAATACAAGTTATATACCAACTAATATTTGATTTGAGGTTAGGCACGCGATAACACCGTAAATTGGTTATTTTGCTGGTTTTGTTTGTTTTTATATTCGATTTTATAAGACTAGTTTAATTCACTAGTTCTTGTTCTCTTTCTTATCAAACTAAAAACACGACGACGAATCATTTTTAAACAAATTTTAAAAACATAACCTTAAAAACAATTTTCTATCCTTAAAATCTGATAGGTTTGCTACTACTAAAAATGCCAGAAATCACTACCTTTTTCCCAACTTGATCAAAAATTGAGAAGAAAGTCCAATTTTTTTGCAAGAATTAAAATTTTAAAGCCCGGACCTGTCTATTTTCCCATTCGTCAAACGATATTGTTGCAGTGCGCATGTCTAATACCCAGTCCGCAGGAGCACGTCAAAATGACGTCATATTCTGGTGACCTATTACCATATATGACGTGACTATATGACGACAATATGACGTAAAAATGACCTCCTAATGTCACAGACCGATGACGTCAATATCTGACGTTTTTTACGTCTTGAAATGACGTGACTTTCGCGACATTTCTTGACGTGACTTTCGCGATGACGTGAAATTCACGTCTTAAAATATTTTTTATTCACCAGTAATCCAATTTAAACTAAAACTACTTAATAAATTGTGTAAGCATTTATTATGGGTATATAAGTAGGTACATACATACTACTAAACCATGTCACCACCACCACCACTGTAATAATTATCATGTTCGACAGGAGCAACAGGCGTCTTCTGCATTCGCTGCTTCGCATGTTTTAGCCAAATTTTTATTCCATGTTCAATATCACTTTGAGTAGTAGAAGGGGTTTAATCTGTACCGCACCTGTAACAAAAATTAACAAGAAATTTGGCACTCTCACAAAAGTTAAAAAGTCTCTATTTATTTAGGTATATAAAATTATAGTTATGGAAAGGTTTTTTTGCATGTTCTCTTATATGAAATAACTTAATTCAAACACTTTTTACGGCAAAATATGTCGTTATTTCTAAAGTTAAAGTTAAGGAATTTTTGCATAAACCGGGCCTAAAATTGTCTTAAATAAGTGCGGTAACTTTATATTGGCAAATAAAATAAACATTGAAAATTTTAAGTAATTTACGAGGTAATTTATAAATCCAGCATGGCGATAGGACAAAAGATACATTTTACTAGAAAGTTAAGCACAAAATACACTAAAAATTAGAGATTTCGTCTTTAAAACTTCGTTAACCTAAGTAAAATAATCCCAAAAATCAATAAATCCTGTCATGCAGCAGCAATAACCGGCAAATAGTAGGTATACTACTTATAGATACCTTGCTATTTACCAACGAACATCAACCACAGCAACCCAACAACACTACTTACCTTTGCTTTGGTTTCGTTGGTTGAAGTATGTAAACAACAAACACCAACACTAATAAACGTACAAACACAACACTATTAAATAAATAGTAAATACCTACTTGAAATGACACAGTGAAAAAATGGCGTCAGCTAACCGCCCGTGCTCGAGCCGGGAGCCGACGTTCGTCTGCAAGGTTGCCAACAGTTTAATACAAAATTATTGGCAAAACATTTCTTTATTCCTGGCAAACATAAAATGGCATTTTCAGTTTTCACTATATACACTAATAATATAGTCAGCACAGCGTAAAGTTATAATTGTTTTTGCTTTTACCTACCGACTGAATATTTATCAATAAAAGTAAAACTATTACACATGACTTCATGGCATGGATAGGCGTTTAGGGAATTTCTAATAAACTGGCAACCCCGTTCACTCTCGTTGCATATGGCAGGAGGCACTGCGCGCGCAGCCAATGCACGATTATGAGGCGATTATTCTATTTTTTGCGGCACCCACAAAAAAAAAAGGTTTGTTCGGGTTTGTCATGCAAGTTATTATAGTTTTTTGGGTAAATATAATTAAAAATATATTATACCAGATATCACCAAGTAAAGTCGACAATATGACGTGAATTAAATGACGTCAGAAATTCGACAATTAACTAACGTCAAAATGTCGTCGATTTTTGGTCGACTGACGTCTATTGACCAGTAGTCACCAGATATTGACGTCATCTTGACGTGCTTCTGCGGACTGGGTAGTGTCTAGCTTTGTTTACATGCGCGAGGCCATAAAACTGCCACTTTCGTGATTATTGTTTGCTTATCTAAAGGTAAATTGTCTATGGCATTGGCACGTGTATTTTTTAGGAACAACAACAATCCATATATTTTGCAACGTTTATTTAAAATACAGAATTATCTCCACCATTGCTTTTAAGCTAAAAAAAGCATAACAACCTAAATAACCTCACTTTACAGCCCAAATTATGAATCCAAAGTTAGAATAGTCGGGTCTCTTACACATCACGAACCATTGTAAATAATAATAAATAGCATTAAATAGTTCTATTTTGAAAAATACTAAAAATTAATCGAAAAACGCATTTAATCACAAACACAGCTCACCAACACTGTAACGTTTAATAATGAATGAATTCGTAGTAAAAACGTCCGTACAGCGTTGCCGTTGTGATGTTCCTAAATTATTATAATTTGATATCATTAAAAAACCATAAATATTTTTACTAGTAGAAAATTTAAAAAAAACATATACTTATTTAGTATATTATTTTTACTTAAGGTGGAATTATCAATGTCATTCAATTTATTGCCAACCTATAACCTATTTCGCCTTGTTTATCTTAGTTTATTATTTTATTGACTAAGATTTAAATAAAATCAAAATTGTCTGCACATTATTTAGATAATATCTGATATATTACAAAAATATCAATTTATTTCATTGCTTATTTTGGGAGAACGGTATAGTGAAAGAACAATGACATAATAAAGTTTAAAAAAATGTTAACCGATATTTTTCGATATACCTACAAATCTTTTTAAATAACTTATGAAATTCCTTGATATTTATTTAACATGTTAATTATTACCTATAGAATATGAAGGCGATATTGATTTTATTTAAATTTTGTGTAAAACTTAAAAAAAAAAAATCTACGCGAAATAGGTTATAGGTTGGCAAGCATGTTGATACTCCCACCTTAATAAGTACACATCAGAAATACATCTAATACCGTGCGAGCAAAAATTATTTGCATCAAAGAGGGCCTTGCATCTAAAGACGTA
This sequence comes from Polydrusus pterygomalis, assembly GCA_963969555.1. Lineage (NCBI taxonomy): Eukaryota > Metazoa > Arthropoda > Insecta > Coleoptera > Curculionidae > Polydrusus > Polydrusus pterygomalis. The sequence goes on from OZ018378.1 coordinate 49,592,823, forward strand.
ATGCTTAGCCGTGGAGCTTAATACCTGTTGGGTGTCAGTAACTACCTGAATTAACAATCAATCAGTTATTCAGTCATCTTTGACAGTCGTTACAAGTAATTTGATTCATAGCAAATTTTTCCAATTTCTTGAACAAAATTCACACAATGGGCTTTACGGAACAGCACAAAACGTTCATGGTTGAAGCACATTTTCGAAACAAGGTTAGAGTAAATGGTGAGTGGCAATACAATCCGGGTTTGTGGAGTCCACACCCATTGCACCCTCAAGAAATTGGTATCCGGTTAGCTGTTCCCCGAAGAAGAATTGTTGGTCCTATTTTTTTTTATGACAAAGTTACAGCACAGCGGTATAGAGACAATATTTTGAATCCATTTGTGGAACAATTACTTGACGACAAACTACGTTTTGGATAGTTTCAACAGGACGGTGCAGCCGCCCATACGGCCGCAGAAACTATTATACTTACGCAAATTTTTCGACGATAGATTGATCAGTTTTCGATCAGACATTGAATTCCCACCTTGTTTAACGGTTATGGATTACTTCGTTTTTCCTCATTTAAAGAACACTATTTTTAAAACACCAGTTGCAAATTTAGAATAATTACAAGAAAGGATTATCCAAGAATGTGGTAACATTTCTCCAGAGATGCTGGTCAACATTTTCAAAAATATAAAGAGACGTGTGAATTTATGTTTGGAGCATGCGGTGGCCAATTTCAGCAATTGATGTAATTATTTTTCTTTTTCTTTCTGTATATTGTTACTTTGTTAATTTTGTAAACAAACAAATTTTTATTTTTTTTTTATTTATTTATTTTACGTCGGCCTTTTTCCGCAACGAGGCCAATCACCGACGCCAGGGAATTTGTCACACACTATCTGATAATTTTGCCGAATCTCTCTTTGTCAAGGGTAGGGTTCTTTAACGTGCCAACATCCATGACACGGGGCCCACAGTTTAACGTCTCTTCCGAAAGACCTCTTAAACCAAATTCCAAATTTAACATCGACGTTGCCGGCACTGGGAATGGAACCCGGGCGTACGATCTGTGAGGCCGCTGCGCTGGCCATAGACCACAACGCCGATCAAAAATTTGTATTTGTCTACTTATTTTATTACCTACTCATACACAAAATTTTAACCTAGATTTGGTTATCATTGTGATCTAAACCAAGCCCTACGTTTTTTAATCCAAGCCCTCTTTGATGCAAATAATTTTTGCTCGCACGTTAGGTATATCTATAATAATATAACGTTACATTTCAAAATACAGGTGGTAGATCTAGGGCAATCAATAGAAATTTGTCATTAATGATTTCTGTTAAACACGATCTCTGATCGGGACAATATGTAAACAATTTGGTCTCCTTAGATATTACATGTCTGTGGTAACATTAAAGCCAACGGAATAGTTGTTTTTTTAGTAAGTGCGAAAAGCAATTAATATACCTTTATTACCTGCTGACAGCAGTCGTGTGCGAATAAGACACAGGAATAGTAACTTATATAACTGAAATACAAATTATACGTACCAACTCCAATGCTGGAGTAAATATGTTAAGAAAAAGGCAATTTTCGTTTTCCGTGTCCGAGTCACTGTTTACTTGAAAGCACTTGTCAGGATCAGACGTAGCATTTATTATTCCTGTCCATGGGTCAGTTTCCACTGGAGCCTAAAAATGTCCAAAGATTATACAACTGGATAACAGTTGCAGAAAAAAATGCGAATTTATCATAAATGCCGTAAAATTGACGTCGTAATATGACCTTAACGGTCTATGACTTAGGTATGTTATTTTAACGTCTTTATTAAGTCATCCTGTTGGTCAGTGTAATGTTACTGGTACCTAAAAAACGACTTCAGAATGACGACCGTCTGCTACCTGGGATCTTGAGAAAGGATTTTTAAACTGTCGTTTGTGTATGTAGTGCGTCTTAAATTTTTTTACAAACAAACTATAGTTTAAAGGTAATTTTTTGCATATTATGAAGCTTTTTACACAAGTTATTTGAACTTTATTTGCAATATTCCATATTTAAAATAATTTTTCCAATAATGTTTTAGTTATCGACCGTTGTCTGGTAAAACTATCTTTGAAACTTTGTAGACAAGTTCATTGGGTTTGTTCGGGTTTGCAGAAAAAATATATTTGTAAAATATTGGTTATTTTGCTTTATGGTCATTTTATAAGGAACTTTACTACGAAAACGATGGCAGTAACATTTATGTTTCAAAAAGTCAGTGAAAATTTAAAAATTCCCAAAAATGCACCCTACACTATAGGTGGTACCTACTACCGTGCGAGCAAAAATTATTTGCATCAAAGAGGGCCTTGCATCTAAAGACGTAATGCTTAGCCGTGGAGCTTAATACCTGTTGGGTGTCAGTAACTACCTAAATTAACAATCAATCAGTTATTCCGTCATATTTGACAGTCATTACAAGTAATTTAATTCATCGCTAATTTTTCCAATTTCTTGAACAATTCACACAATGGGCTTTACGGAACAGCACAAAACATTCATGGTTGAAGCGTATTTTCGAAACGGGGTTAGAGTTGAGAATAATGCCATCTTATAAAGTAATAATAATCTGCTCTGCTAGGTAAAGAAGAGGGTTAATTAAGGACAATATTTTATTTGATAATATACAAGTAAAGTCATCAGATAGGGTTATAATTATTTGGTATGATGTTGTCTGTAGAACGTTAATTTATAATTGGTGTACATAAAGTGGTGTGATGGGGTTTTCTTAAAACGAATGTCCGACAGCAGGAATGACTTGAGTGTCCACTGCTGAAGACCGTTGTCGCTCGGCTTTCTAGTAATATGAAAAACAACGCCCGCTTGAGAAGAAAAGTAACACATGCGAAAAGAGGGTGAGCTCCTATCTTTCATTGCACTTTTATAGTTATATGTTGAAATGTCCGACAGTAGGAATGAAATGACTTGAGTGTTCACTAATGAGGACCTTTGTCGCTCGGCTTTTCACCAAAGTACGTTTATACCAAACGTGTACCTACGTAAATCTATAAAAATACTCTGTAACTAAAATAATAAACAATTTTAATAATCATACGTACACGAAAATGGGGTGATATATTACACCATTCTGTCGCAGGCAGATGTTGGTGCAAACGGGCTAAATTATGGGAGATAGGCCATCGTACAGTAAGCTTTATAAAATGTAATAATTAGGGATTTTATTATTTATGTTATTTTAAGGTAGGTACTTTTATTAAATTGTTCATAAATTGTATATGGCCAAATTGCTTTTCTAATAGATCGATTGTTTTTAAAACCTCTTTAATTTTCATTTATTGGCAGCGGAATACCCAATACCCTCTGAAACACAGTGTTTCAGAGGGTATTGGAATACCACATCATAGGGAAACCTTCAGAATAAGATTAAGCCAAAAAAATCTAAAAACCTGACATACCGTTTGTACCAAACTTTGAAAGAACCTATATAATAATAACGTAGACAGAGTCGTACCACAAGATTTGACGATTACAGCTAGAGTGACGGATGTCTGCACGTGATGAACACATGCACCAGGGGTCGGTGCGTTCCCCGAAAACAATAATACTTAATTATCATTAGAGATGTAACGTGAAAAACCCATTCTTTTTTTGTTTGTTTTTCCAGTTTTCTGTGTACCGTTTTTTTTCAAAGGGTTTTTTATGTGTATTTTTTTTTTAACTTAGCACCATAATATGCGTATTTATTTCGGCCTTTTCTTGAAAAAGAAAACAATTAAGTTTGAGCAGTAAAATATGAATAAAATGTAAAATATAGATATATTAACATAAGGATAATGTGTAATATATAATGGATATGATATGGCATCGTCAGATGAATCAAGGCATGTATTATACAATCATACAACATACTAAAACATCTGATCTCTGAGACACAACTTAAAAGTACTCCAGGGTTGCCAAATGTCTATTTTTTTTACTTAAATGAAGATTAAGTTGGGAATATTCACATATATTGAAATTAAATTATTTTGAAAAAAAAATTTTATAATTTCTTTTCCATCTAAAAAAAACCTATATTTATTACATATCTAATTATTATATTTTCTTTTAAATTTACCTACCTGAAATCTCAAGGAACCAAGCGGGGGTTTTGCATATGGAACACCGGTAAAACCATAAAACGTTCTATTTCCAGGACTAACTAAAGCTCGTCCACGAACGGTACCTTTGGGGGTGGTAACTAATATATCGGCAACCTGCAAAAAATGCATATTTTAGATTTAACAGGTTTTTATACAAAAAAAAAGCAAGTACATAACTCCTTATGGATATTAATTATGTATAGTAAAAGCATTGAATTTCAAATCGAGTTTTTGAAAAATTCTTATTTCCAATTCCGCTTCCAACAACGAAAAGATTTGCTAACGTTGCGGCAATTTTTATTGCATGCATGCGCGTCTCTAAAAGTTTGCTTTACCGATTTTGAGCTACCGAAAGAATGTAGGCAAAAAATATACATTGTAACACTTTTAATGAAAACTTTTTATTTATTTTTTATTTATTCTCCTTGCCACAACCTACGCCGCTGGTGTTAACTAATCGCTTTGCATCCTTGAGCGCGGTGAGTCGGAATTTTACCGCTATCTCTCTCTCTCTCTCTCTCTCTCTATTTCTGCCTTTGAATGTTCGATGCAAAAAAACAGGCTCATGAAAGAATGGTTTTAGTTGGTTTTAGTCCATTCTTTTTTATTTTATTTTATTGATCTGTCTCAGTGTCGCATAACTGATCGTCTCGTGCTTAGCGTCGCACACAGAACAAACCGCAGACCAATTTGATCTGAGTAACAAACCGTAATTTACCTATAGTCTATTTTAGAAAGGTGTAGAGTAATAAAATGGGAAATTCCGTCCAATTGTGGTGTCGGCCATAGGCGCAGGTAAACGTTGTGCATTAAAATTATTTATGATAACTAACCAAAAATGTCAGAGAAAAAATAGTATTGTTTGTAAAATTAAAATGTCAAGTAATTGCGTAAGAGGATTAGAAAAGGTATATTTTCTGGCCTGAAGTGTCAAAATCGAAATATTGTGTAGGGATTAGTTAATTAGTAGATTATAAAGTTACGTTTTGCTTTTAACAGGTACCATTTAACAGGTACCGAGTTTGGCTTGGCCTCATTGCCTGATCATATAAATAGGTGGTAATTTGGAATAAACTTCATATATCGTGTGTGTGTACCCAGACAGCACACAATGTCTTAAAGACGTCGATTTTAGGTCTTAATTATGTCTGAACGCCTGCAGACCTACAAAAGACATCTTAAAGACGTTTTTTTCAAGACATACATAAGATGTTGTAAGATGACGTCCATAAGATGTCGCTAAAATATCGTAAATATGACGTTCGTGTTTTTTTTAGGTTATAGCACAGAAAGAGATTTGTCTCTCTTCTGTCTTTGTAGTATCCCTGTCTTTCTCTAGCTTATATATTTTTTAAATGGACACTTTGGATTGCCGCCATCTCGGATCGTCAGCCCGAACAAACCCGACCGTCGCCGTTCTCAGAACTTTTATTATTTTTTTGTATACTTGTCTAATCGAATTTAAATGATTGTTACCAATTCGGACGTTTTCTTGAATCGTTTTTTTTTTTTGTAAACGACAAACAATAGGGTTAAATTTTAGAATCGGTAAATTTGGCAACATCGTGAACAACTTAGGATTGGCAACAAAGCGCTCCCCTTTGCCATTTGAAATTGACGCAAGGTCAACACTGTCAACTGTCGATGGGCTTGATTTTTGATAGTTTTGCTGATGATGACTTGCAGTTTTTTACTTTCTACTTAGTGAACCGTTAAAAGAAAACAAATTGTAGATTAAAAAACGTTTTTTATGGTACATATTTTTCTGTGGTGTGGTGTTTGTTTTTAGTTTTCGAATAATTAAAATTGGTCTATAAGTGGATGCACTGTCAATAAATCTGCTGACAAAACATGGCTTCAAAACAGTAGAAAAGATGCCGAGGATGCCATCGCGACGTGGCTAAGAAGGGCCACAGATAGGCGAAATTCATTATTAAAAAAGTTTTAATTATGTAATACGTTAATAAAACCAATTATTAAGCAATATGATGTTTCATGTTTAACAAACAAAACAGAATGTTTTAGGGCTCTGCGGTTTGGCCTATAAAATGTATCTAAGGTGTCCATAAGACATGTATAAGGTATTCATAATACATCTATAAGATGTTCATAAGACATCTATAAGGTATCCATGAGACATCTATAAGGTGTCCATAAGATATCTGTAAGCCGTCCATAAGATGTGGTATAGACGTTGGGTTTTGTAACATACGACCTTTTTAAGATATCCATAAGATGTCTTGATGGCGTTAAGAAACGTCCATAAGACGTCATGAATGTCTATTGTTAACATCTTTTGGATATCTTTAAGATGTCTTTGTGCTGTCTGGGTATGACCTTAATAAGTATATTTGTTTAGTTTTAACGCATCAGTATTTGCTGTTAAACCGTATATAGTGTTCACAGTATTATAAGATTAGTAATCAAATGGCGACATTCACACCAAGAAAAAGATGTTCCAATAATTCTCTACTATCAGTAAGTGAAAAAATTATTATTTTAAATGTACACGATTGCATAAAATACGATTACCCGACTTTTACTGTACAATAAACTGTCGACCGATGTTTCCGAAGGACTGGAGTTGGAAAGTCCACCATTTTAAAATTATTGAGGGAGAGAAAGACAGCAGGTCAAGTAGAACCTCCCAAGAAAAGTCCAGGCAGACCAGTAAAAGAAATGATAACATATCTTCCAGCTGATTCAGTAGTAGTTATGGATAACGCAACCTATCATTCACGACGCACAGAGAAGACTCCAACTTCATCTTGGAGAAAACAACAAATTATCGACTGGTTATAACCATCAAAAGTATTGAGTTTGAAGATAATTTAATAAAGAAGGAACTGTTAGCTATAGCAAATTTACACAAACATCGTTTTATGAAATATGCCGTGGAAGATATAGCAGAAAAACATATTGTAACTATAGAACTTATATGGGCGCAAGTAAAAGGATTTGTAGCAAGACACAACATGACATTCAAAATGAATAAGCTACTATTTGAGCAAGCCATTTAAGGAAGTGACACCAGAGAACTGGCGAAAAACAGTCCATCATGTCATTAAAGAAGGGGAGAAAATGTGGGATCTTGACCACCTGATCGATCGGACCGTCGACCCGTTAAGTATAATGTCAAGAGGAGATGACAGTTCCTCAGAAGACGAAGAATATTATGATTTTTTATAATCTAATTTTTTTATAATGTATTTTTTGTATTTTGTATTTTGTATTTTTTTATAATGTTTAATAAAAAAGAAGTGTAGCTAACACTATGTACATAATGCCTCATTTTTATTCTGTTAAAATAAAATTATTTCCTTTTTACGAATATTCTACCGGCACGCCTTTGTCTCACCATTTTCAGTGTTTGTGAATGGACAACAATAGGCAAAACCCATAAATTGACCCAAATCGGGGTGGAACTACCTGCACTTGAAATGAAAAGAAAGAATTTTGCAATGAAATCAATGCCAAATGATAAAAGTGGCTTAAATATTCGTTGGGTCACTCTGTAGTCCCTTTGCATGAGCTTTTATTACTCTACACCTTTCTAAAATAGACTATAGTATAATCTGCTAAAATAAAACTCTTTTTAAACTTTTGAGAGTGACTGCGTAACAGAGACAATGATTTTGAAATTTATTTTATGTAAAGCTTACCGCGATACCCAGTAGTGCACCAACAATCAATGTGTTGCAGAAATACATTGTATTACTACACACCCTTACACTTAATGCGAATAATACACTGATTTTAAAATGTTTAGTTGATTATTTATTGGTATTAAATGCTATTGAAAACTAAATAGAAGTACCAGTACTCAAAAGATAGTATAGAACTTCATTTAATTTGGTATTGTCTATTTATCGTTAAATTGGGATATTTTTTATTTTTTAAAGGACAAACCGAATTCTTATTAATTATAGTTTTAAAAAAATTGTAAGGCATTGTTAAGGGAGTCAAGGGCGTAGATATGGGGGTGGTAAAAAGCTAATTACCCCCCCCCCCCCCACCACAAGACCATAATAATAAAAAATAAAACTCAAAAAATATTCTTGACACCTTCCTTCGTGAGTATTCTTGGCTGATATTAATAGAAATTTTTAAAAAATATTGATTTTCCTTTGCTTTACCCAGAAAATAAAATGCCTACGCCCTTGAAGTGACTATGTATGTACCGGGCGGCATCTAGACATTCCGCTATAGGATTCGGCACCCGTTTCTATTCTGATTGGATGATTTCAAATTCCGTCTAAAAGGTATATTGGCAACCGGTTTGTTCGTTGTTACCCAGAGCATGGTGCTGTTATCTGTTATAAAAAATCCTTCAGTTAGTCAACAAGCAGTCGCTGATGCCGTAGATGTAAGCGAAAGAACAGTTCAACGCATTTTAACCACGATTATCATTTCCAGTTAATAATTAGGTACTAACAATTTAACAATATTTCAAACTTTTAGATTACTAAAGTCAAAATGGTCTCTGGTCACTTTAATAAACTTTAATACCTATAAATTATTTTTCAAAGCCACCTTCGATTCATAATAATGACTGTTTGAATAGTTGATAAAATGAGTTTTCTGCAAATAAGTCTTGATGCGTTAGAAATTGCGATAGGGTTGCAATTAGGAAAAATGTTTGATTTTTAATTCTCCATCGAATGACATAAAAAGATACAGGGGTTCCTATTTGAAATAAGAAAAATAAATTGCTTTAAAGTTTGCAAAGTTTGACACTAATCTTTGGACACCCTGTACAATTCGTAATAATCAAACTTGGTTGACGAGACTGTTATACCTACCTTGTTTATTAAGTTTCTCTGTATAATTTTATTAACGAGGCATTATTTTTATTTTCTATTTATTTTTAATACCAGTGGTGCAAGACTGATATTTTTTAGTTTTTATTTTTTTTCGTCTATAATACTAAATCGATTTCAATAACATTTTAGGGGTATGTTGGTAACTATAGGAGGCACCCAAATAAGTAAGAAAATATATGGCATGTAATTTAAAAAAATATACCCTTATGACGTCACACTTTCTTGGAACACCCTTTATGAAAAAAAAATATTTTCCTGAAATCCGCCCTAAGATATAGATAAGGTCTGCAAAATATAAAAATTCTAACTTAATTACTAAGTGAGCTATAGAAGACGGGAGGTGAGGTGCAGGACCCTGTATATAAGATCAAAGTCAGAAAACTTCTAATTGAAAAATATCACTTTTATTAAATGGAACACCCTATATATTTTTCTGTCATCTTATAGCTCGTCATAAACTCTTTAACTTTCGTGCGACTATCTCTAATAGTTTTTAAAATATTTTGATATTTCGAGATTTAATGTCCTCGTTATCGCATTTTTTGTCAATGGCCAGTAGCCATGGAAAATAAATGAAAATAATGGCAGTGGATGACTATACCACGTTTATATCGATGACTTCAAGCTGGATTGAGTCAAAGCGGCTTGTATAAGCGACTCAAGAAAACTGATATAAACGAACTTCAATCCGACTTAAGGGAGTATCAACATGCTTGCCAACCTATAACCTATTTCGCGTAGATTTATTTATGTTTTCTAGCTTTTATACAAAATTTAAAGAATATCAGTATCGACTTGATATTCTATAGGTAATAATTGACATATTTAATAAATATCAAGGAATTTCATAACTTACTTTAGGAGAATTGTGTAGCGAAAAATATCGGGTAAGATTTTTTTTAACATTATTATGTCATTGTCACTCATTGTTCTTTCACTATACAATTCTCCCAAAATTAGCAATGAAATAAATTGATATTTTTGTAATATATCAGATAATACCTAAGTAATTTGCCGACGATACTGATTTTATTTAAATGTTCTTTAAAAAAATAATAAACTTGAAAAAACAAAGCGAAATAGGTTATAGGTTGGCAATAAATTAAACGACGTTGAGAATTTAACCTTAAGTATTCAAGTCAAGTCTAAAAATAATTGGGGTTGACTTTATTCAAGTGGTTTTAAAACACGATATAAACGGTTCAAGCCGCTTTACTGCTGCCTAACTTCAGATTACTACGTCATCGCCATATTATGATTTTGACGTCGGGCCCGTTGGCTTTAAATTTAAAGGTTAGTTTGCATGTAAAAACATTTTCGCTTTTTCATTTGACCATACACATTTCTTTTTACTTTTTGATTCATGGCAAGTTTTTGCTTAAAGCCAAATAAAAAAGAAAAACCAGAAAGTGAGGTTATTAACGGCCACGGTATTTTATTTAAACTGAAGTTATAGCGTCAAAATCAGCGCATGCGTATTGTTGTTGTTATAAAATTGAGCTTGAAGCCAAATTTCAATCCAAATTGAAGTCGCTAAAATAAACGTGTGAGCCTAACCTTGAAATCTAAGCCGCTTTAATTTCAAAGCGGCTTGAGGCCATCGATATAAACTTAATGGTAATTAAGAATAATTAGATCAATGTAAAAATTAAGCCTTTTTACTGTAAGTTTATTGTCCAGTCATATTTTATAAGTTTGCTATTCAAAATGAATTTTTGACCATATTGCAAAAGTACGGATGATGAATTTTAGGTTCGAAACAATAAAATTTTGGCATAATGTTTTGGGGAACAAAATACCTTAGAAAATAATATCTAAATTTCAGGTCCGTATTTAAAAAATTTTATCTGATGGTGGTATTGAAAACCGAAACGTTGTTTTCTAAGTTAAAGTAAAGTGCCTCCAGAAAGTGCTTACTGTTTTTCAATATGCTCGTTAATCAAATAAGTTAAATTACCAAAACGTTGACATCGATTTGTTTAGTTATAAGTTGTCAGTTTAACAAATAAACGAGCCCCAGGCGTCGTTCGACCCCTCAATCTCCAGAAACCCGGGATCCGTCAAAACGCAATTTTGTGCTGACCGGATATCTGTCTACTTAAACATTATAAAAGGGACATATTGCATCAAATAATAGTTATTTAGGTATGTACCAAGGCAGTAAAGTGATTCTTTATCGGACGAGTCTGAAATTATGAGATGAGCGAGCGAAGCGAGCGAGGCGAATAACAGGCGAGTCGATAAAGACACTTTACTGACGCGGTGCATACAAAATTTTATCGCCAACAGTTCCGAATTTATAATATAAAAAATTGAGGTATAAACTCATCGCAATAAATCGCGAGAAAACTATTTTCAAGCTGTATAGGGAAAGGCGTGACAGAAACAGACGATTTTTTATTAATAAATGTCAAAGTCACTAATTTGCGGAGGGTAAATAGTTATTTTCCTAACAAGTGCGCAAAGTGATACTTTTCCGCACGCAAGTACAGTTGGACGAACGACGCGAAGCGGAGTTCGGATAAGTTCTTGCGTGCGGAAAAGCACTTTGCGCACTTGTTAGGAACAACATTTTTCCTACGAGCTTCATATCAGATAACAACAAAAATAAAAATATGATAATTTATTTAATAATTTTTAATTCGACTTTAAAGAAAGAACTATAATATACTTACAACTAAAAATTACATAACAAAAAAAAATAATAGAAAATTAAAAAGTTACACTTTTCCGCACCCAGTGCGGATAAAAGTCTTATCCGCACTAGTGCGGAAAAGTGTAACTTTGCACACAAAAATGCGTGCGCAAAGTACTACTTTGCGCACGCTCGTAGGAAAAGTATTTATCGTCAACCGTCAGTAAAGCCGTACCAGAGTGATTTCCGGAAGTAAACGAACACTTTATTTTATTCTAAAATAAAATACTTTACCTGCCGCAAATGCGGCAGATAAATACTTTTACCCTCCGCAAATTAGTGACTTTGACATTTATTAATCAAAAATCGTCTGTCACTGTCACGCCTTTCCCTATTACCGCTCGATAATAGTTTTCTCGCGATTTATTGCGATGAGTTATACCTCAATTTTTTATATTATAAATTCTGAACGGTTGGCAATAAACTTTTGTATGCACTAAAAAAATAATAAACTTGAAAAAACAAAGCGAAATAGGTTATAGGTTGGCAATAAATTAAACGACGTTGAGAATTTAACCTTAAGTATTCAAGTCAAGTCTAAAAATAATTGGGGTTGACTTTATTCAAGTGGTTTTAAAACACGATATAAACGGTTCAAGCCGCTTTACTGCTGCCTAACTTCAGATTACTACGTCATCGCCATATTATGATTTTGACGTCGGGCCCGTTGGCTTTAAATTTAAAGGTTAGTTTGCATGTAAAAACATTTTCGCTTTTTCATTTGACCATACACATTTCTTTTTACTTTTTGATTCATGGCAAGTTTTTGCTTAAAGCCAAATAAAAAAGAAAAACCAGAAAGTGAGGTTATTAACGGCCACGGTATTTTATTTAAACTGAAGTTAGCGTCAAAATCAGCGCATGCGTATTGTTGTTGTTATAAAATTGAGCTTGAAGCCAAATTTCAATCCAAATTGAAGTCGCTGAAATAAACGTGTGAGCCTAACCTTGAAATCTAAGCCGCTTTAATTTCAAAGCGGCTTGAGGCCATCGATATAAACTTAATGGTAATTAAGAATAATTAGATCAATGTAAAAATTAAGCCTTTTTACTGTAAAGTTTATTGTCCAGTCATATTTTATAAGTTTGCTATTCAAAATGAATTTTTGACCATATTGCAAAAGTACGGATGATGAATTTTCGGTTCGAAACAATAAAATTTTGGCAAAATGTTTTGGGGAACAAAATACCTTAGAAAGTAATATCTAAATTTCAGGTCCGTATTTAAAAAATTTTATCTGATGGTGGTATTGAAAACCGAAACGTTGTTTTCTAAGTTAAAGTAAAGTGCCTCCAGAAAGTGCTTACTGTTTTTCAATATGCTCGTTAATCAAATAAGTTAAATTACCAAAACGTTGACATCGATTTGTTTAGTTATAAGTTGTCAGTTTAACAAATAAACGAGCCCCAGGCGTCGTTCGACCCCTCAATCTCCAGAAACCCGGGATCCGTCAAAACGCAATTTTGTGCTGACCGGATATCTGTCTACTTAAACATTATAAAGGGACATATTGCATCAAATAATAGTTATTTAGGTATGTACCAAGGCAGTAAAGTGATTCTTTATCGGACGAGTCTGAAATTATGAGATGAGCGAGCGAAGCGAGCGAGGCGAATAACAGGCGAGTCGATAAAGACACTTTACTGACGCGGTGCATACAAAATTTTATCGCCAACAGTTCCGAATTTATAATATAAAAAATTGAGGTATAAACTCATCGCAATAAATCGCGAGAAAACTATTTTCAAGCTGTATAGGGAAAGGCGTGACAGTAACAGACGATTTTTGATTAATAAATGTCAAAGTCACTAATTTGCGGAGGGTAAAAGTATTTATCGTCAACCGTCAGTAAAGCCGTACCAGAGTGATTTCCGGAAGTAAACGAACACTTTATTTTATTCTAAAATAAAATACTTTACCTGCCGCAAATGCGGCAGATAAATACTTTTACCCTCCGCAAATTAGTGACTTTGACATTTATTAATCAAAAATCGTCTGTCACTGTCACGCCTTTCCCTATTACCGCTCGATAATAGTTTTCTCGCGATTTATTGCGATGAGTTATACCTCAATTTTTTATATTATAAATTCTGAACGGTTGGCAATAAACTTTTGTATGCACCACGTCAGTAAAGTGTCTTTATCGCTTCGCCTGTTATTCGCCTCGCTCGCTTCGCTCACTCATCTCAGAATTTCAGACTCGTCCGATAAAGAATCACTTTATACTGCCTTGGTAGGTACATAAATAACTATTATCTGCCGCATTTGCGGCAGGTAAAGTATTTTATTTTACAAGAAAATAAAGTGTTCGTTTACTTCCGGAAATCACTCTGATGTACGGCTTTACTGACGGTTGACGATAATTTAAATTTATTATGGATTTACTTTCATACCGCACACCACTGTAAAATGTAAAATTTCGTCACAGAGGAATCATAGGTATTATCGGTTTTGTCAAGTCAAAGGCTTATTTTTCACTTTTGCTCTGTGCTTTTGCTTAATCTTCCATCTAAACAACAGATGGTGCGCGCTATCATGTTGGGGGGTAAAGTTTCACACGTGTTATTCGACAGTTTGTGCAAAAATTTGTCAGTTCACCGGTTTCATTCATCAGTTTTAGGTGTTTCCCGGGTTTTTAATAAATTTTCGACCATGGCTTACTCCGTGATCGAAAGGGGCTCTCCATTCTCTACTGATTACAGAGTTTACATACGTAAGTTATCTTGAAAACCACTTAACCTAATAACCTACCTTATTTATCAATTTTCACCTTGATCTTGGAAGTGACTTTTCCGTTTCCTATAATATAATGCAATATTTATTTGATCGTTCGGTTTTTAAACTGTTAGCAGTACGTATAGGTACACGTGAAATGTTGGTTCTTATGAAAATATCTTACTCGTACTAGGCACTAGCTTATCCCCATCTCAGCTATAATATTTTACTGTGGGGACAAGCAGTAAACATAAACCGAGTATTTCAAGCACAGAAACATCTAATAAGGCTCATCTATGGATTGGAACCAACACAAGCATGCAGAGAAATATACAAAAAACACAAAATCCTCACAGTCACTTCAATATACATCCTTAAGTGCTCCATATATGTATACAAAAACGAGAACGAATTCCAGGAAAACAGAAACAATCACAACTATACTACAAGAAACGCAAATGGCCTTATAGTCCCTAGACATACTTCAACACGGTATGAAAAATCGCCCCACTATGCCTGCATCAAAATTTTCAATAAACTGCCAGAAGAAATCAAACAATCCATAACAAGAGGTATATTTGGAAGAAAACTAAAGGACTTTCTTATAAAAAATGCATTTTACACACTAAAAGACTTTTTGAATGCCTAAACGATGTTATTTTTGTGTGTGTAGATTTTTCTCTTACATTTAATGTTTTAAACTGCCTCCTAAGTTAGTTAAGTTTATTTTATTTTATAGTTTTATATGACGAACCTCAAATCATAATGTATGATCCTTAGTTGAATAAATTTAATTTGAATTTGAATTTGTTTTAAACATGTTAAGTATATTCTATAATTATACCAGTAATGATGTTCTAGGTATGCAAATTTTTGATATCATAGTAACATAAGATTGCAGAGGGTGGTCATAACAGATTGAGAAAGGTCTGGTATCAAATCTTAACCTGTCATTTCTTAATAGATATTTTGCTCGTCAGCTATTAAGCACATAGGCAAAACTATTAAGTAATTCTTGCATTAGGTGCAATTTTAAGTTTATATTTACAGTTTTTTGCAGTAATTAGATTGAATATACATAAAACTTTTAGTATTTTGTTTTATAGTTATATAAAGGTACTCATATTAATACTTTGTGTCTTTATCAGAGGACAAAAATGGCCCAATTTCTCCCCTTCATGACATTCCATTGGTAGTCGATGCAGAAAAGAAAATTTTTAATATGGTTGTGGAAATACCTAGGTGGACAAATGCTAAAATGGAGGTAAGCAAAGCACTTTGAATAATAAGCTAAGAAATAATTTATTTAAATTAACAAAAACAAGGTTAGCAGTTATCAACTTAAGGCAATGCTTTAAAGAACCTGTAAAAAAACTTAAAAATACATAGGTACTTAATTAAAAGTTGTAAACGACCAGTATTAAAATATTTATAGTATTTCCCTAAGATTTTAAATCATGTTACTTATTAGATCTTATAAAAAATTAAATAGCTATTTTAAAAGTGGTTGAAAAATTTGACAACATAAACGTCTTTTAATTAGGGGGTTTCCCTATTTTATAAAATATATAGCTTCTTTTCCAGCAATGTTAAAGAGCTATGCAGAGGTCAAGAAATACTTAAACTAAAAGAAAAGGCAATCTTTTTTAAACAGAGTAATTATATAAATTTTAATTTTAATCTAGATTACAATGAAAGAAATCCTTAACCCAATCAAACAAGATGTAAAGAAAGGTAAACCGCGTTTTGTAGCCAATTGTTTTCCCCACCACGGTTACATCTGGAACTACGGAGCTTTGCCCCAAACCTGGGAAAATCCAGAACACCTGGATGATGGGACCGGATGCAAAGGTGACAATGACCCTATTGATGTTATCGAAATCGGTTATAGAGTAGCCAAACGTGGAGAGATTGTACAGGTCAAGATCTTGGGAACCATTGCTTTAATTGATGAAGGTAAGCCTTTTAAAATCTACTGAATGTTCACAAATTATGCTACAAAGGAAAACTTGGTTATTGCTGTTTGTAGTGCATAAGAACACTTTTGTCATTGGTGCCTACTTAGTAATGACATTGCCAGAAATTTATATCCCCTCAAGCCTAGTTTTTGATTTATTAGCACAGTATGGAAAAATGCAATTAACTTCTTGGCAGTGTTCAAATTTGGGTTTTATTTGACTGGTTGTTTAACCAGACCAGAGTTTGTATTAACATTTCCATTAAAGAATACTTATAATTAAGTATTATGATGCATAACTTTTTGCATTTTTAAATTGTTTGCCTCACACTTGAACTATGCTTTGTTTCAAATTTATATATTACCTATGCACTTATAAACAAAGTACCTACCTATTGTAATTTTAATCCATAACAAACACATAATATTCCAGATATTTAAGATAAGATATTTTCAAATTAAATATTTTTTATATAAATAGTACATTTTTATTTGTGATGGGATTAGGAGTAGTCAGAAAAATGACAAGCCTATTAGATAAAAAAAATATTTAGATTAAGTAATATCCTGTCATTTTAGCTAGATCCTGTTGAGTTAAATTTTGCAGCATTTAAATGATTAATAGTAAATTCATTTTATAATTAAGTAATATTATTATGTTTAAAATAAATTCAAAATAAAATGGAAATTAGGTTAATAAGGTTATATTTTTTGTGAACCAAAAACAACTACTTTCTGATAACTAAAACTTAAAATAACATTTGTTCTTGATTTAATTCTGCGATTAAGAATTATTGCATAATCTATACAGTACACACTAGGATATTGCCTCACAAAAATTGGTTAAAACAATACCTTATATTTAAATAAAGTAAATCCACATAAAAATTGTATTGGAAAACAAAACGCGGTAGGTAGGTAGGTAGGTACTCCATGGTGGTAACTTAACGGTCTACCGTCGCTTTTGGATGGGCGCTTTCCACTTCCGCCTCAGTGGCGTACAGTGACATTTTAAACTTGTCAGGACGATTACAAGCAATTGCCAATACCTCATCAAGTCTTTTTTCATTCGGGAACCGAAAAAACATCGAATCGTTTGTAAAATGTTGTGATTGATTGTCAATGTGGAGTCTTGACACTGCACAACGCATTTTTACAGCAATAAATAAATACCAAATTTGACACTCAAATATTAAAGCACAATTTAACATAGGAAACAGTTCTAGTACAGAACCGGGCTAAAAAAACTCGCCGCATGACGCAGTTATCGCCGTCGTAGACTCCGCCCACATGGGATACCTACTACAGAGGGGTTGAATTTTCGGGTTTTATGAACGCGAGAACATAATAAATTTAATTGTTCAAATTTTAAGTTAATGCATAATTTAAAAAAATATATATCTTGTCGGACTTCCATTGTCTTTATTTTGTTACTTAACACAACGTTTCCGTTAGTTAGTAGGTACCTCTAACTGTTTTCAAGGGTAAACTAAATTATAATTTTATTCTAAGGCTACTGTCTTAAATACTATCCATGTGCAATGAAGCTTGATGACTCCGCCTACGTGCATATTGGAGTGTGAAATTGGAGCTGTTGGTTTTGGACACGAAGAGGTTTCCAGATATTGGGGATATCTATACTTGGTTTACTAAATATATAGGTATTTTAATTCATGAAAGCTGCTTCTTTGAATTTCCGTTTTCTCCAGTACTGTTCCATGTCCAAAACCTTGCCTTCTGACCACTGTATGCTATGTTGGTTGGTCCATACAAGTTCCGCTATACCTGATCTCGAGGTTTCACCTCTTTGAGTATGATTCAGATGTTCGTTAACTCATACGGGAAGAGGTCTTTTTGTTTCCTCAATGTACAATTCGCCACACTCGCAAGGGATTTGATCGATACTATTTTTGTGTTTTCATTACGGGGGGTTTTACTTTTGTAACAAAACTTCTAAGCGTATTTCCGAATTTGAAGGCTGTTTTGATATTATTAATTTTGGTTATCCTTCTAATCTTTTCAGAAATCCCTTTAACATAAGGTATTGTAAGAAATGCTTGCTCCTCTTTCGTTTCTGTATTAGTTTTTACTTCGCGATTGTTAAGTTTTGAGATGGTATTAATTACAAAGATTTCAGGGTAACCATTCTAGAATGTAGGCGAATCGTACATTGGAGAAACAAAAAGACCTCTTCCCGTACGAGTTAAAGAACATCTGAAACATACTCAAAGAAGTGAAACCTCGAGATCAGGTATAGCGGAACATGTATGGACCAACCAACATAATATACAGTGGTCAGAAACCAAGGTTTTGGACACGGAACAGCACTGGAGAAAACGAAAATTCAAAGAAGCAGCTTTTATGAATCAAAATACCCATATATTTAGTAAACCAAGTATAGATATCCCCAATATCTGGAAGCCTCTTCTTGTCCAAAACCAGCCTCAAACTTCACACTCCAATAAGCACGTAGGCAGAGTCATCAAACTTCATTGCACATGGATAGTATTTAAGGCAGTAGCCTTAGAATTATAATTTAGTTTCTATGGGGTGACGCGGAGAAAAAACATAAAGGGACTGGATAATACCAAAATAATCAACGACTTCTGGAATTCATTTTATTTTTATAGCTTCGACCGCCACCGGGTTCTATAATGAATGTGCCGAACAAGGTATTAAATTGTATGTAATTAACTTTTAGTGTGTCGTGAATAGTTTCCTGGTTTTTAATTTATAATAATTATTACTGGGGGGTTAGATTTTAATTAATTTAATAACAGATTTTTTTAATAAATTTGGAATTTGCAGTATATTCTTGAAAAGTAAGGAGGGCCCCTGCGGGGCCCCCATGCACATGGAACCCTACGCTGCCGCGTACTTAGCGTACCGGTAAATCCGCCACTGTTAAAAGGTATTCCTATTTTATGAAAAAACGGAAAAATAAATTATAGTGTTCGATATAAAAGCGATATCTCATTAAAATTCAATTGTTTTCATTGTGCAATTTAAACGACATAAGTAAACATCTGAAATGGTAAAAAGTTTAAGGTCATAGGTTTAAATTATAAATTTACAGAAAACGATCAATTTCCTGTACCTATGCCGGTGAAAGTTTTAAGATAGTAATTGCATAAGTTTGTTATACATCAAGGCCGATGTCAACATCGTGACCTATAAGAAAAATTATCAAAAGTAGTAATAATATTAGGTGCGGACCAAATATCTCTATCATTACAGTGTGGTCACAAAATATTGTAAAATATGAAATGTTTTTAAATTATCTACTCTTTATTTTTGACTTTGCCTGTGATGATGCCGTCTGAACCACTTAATTGTTAATCTGAGACTAATATTTAAAACATAAATTAAAGTTTTTAGGGGTAATATGTTCCTGATAACGTCCTAATATGTTAATCTATTAAATTAAATTGTTAACTGTGTTACTTTTAAAACTCTAGACTTCTGTCTCTCGTGTAATATTTTTTTAAATCCCGTGTTGTTCTCCGGTAAAAAATGAAAGTTTTTGCGATGCGCTCCATAAACATGTTCTTTAAATCAGCAACCCATAACAACGATAGTGGCACATTTATTACCTTGAGCATGTAAACAAAGCCTAACATACATGGGCATGCGCACTGCGAAATTCTCATTTAACGAATGAAAAGATAGATGGGTCCGGGGCTCCGGGCTTTGTCTTACTAAAAGCTTGATGTTGTGGTGCACAGAATTTAAGCCCGTATTTCACGAGCCAAATTACTGGTCAAGAAATTGTAAAATGTTACCTTCAATTTATTTTCCCGTGTAAACAGCTAAAATTTGCAACTAGTTATTACCATAATTTATTGACAAGAAATTGGAACTTTTTCTAATTTTTTGATCAAGTTGGGGGAAAAGGTAGTGATTTCTGGTGTTTTTAATGGCTGCCAACCTATCAGATTTTGAGGTTACAAAATCGTTTTTAATGTTTTGTTTCTAATATTTGTTTAAAAATGATTCGTCGTCGTGTTTTTAGTTCGAAAAGCAAGAGAACAATTTAATTAAACTTACCTTATCAAATCAAAAATAAAACACAAGCAAAACAAATATTAGTTAGTAACTAGAACTGTGTATTCCAATATAAAAAATAGTTACACACTTGTCCGATATGCCACAATATTTTCTTTTAATTCGTTAGTAACATTTCACAATTTCCCAGAAACGTGGGTAGTACCTGTACAAAACATTTTCAAGCACAATTCCTTGATCAAAATTTAAAAAAGTTTTCGGTGCCAGTTATTGTTTATAGCACAAACAACGCAAGTACAGAAAAACTAGAATTCCGAAATATTAAACACCCACAATCCACAACAATCGGATTCCTTTTAGTTGCTTTTAAATGGCAAGCAAGCTGAGCGTTCCTTTTAAAAATTTAACTTTTTTCAGAAAATATTTTTTTCTCCTTCTTTGCCGCTGTTAAGTATGCCCATCTATATTTCTCACACGATTACATGATTTGTTCTCGAAGCGTTCCTTCAACAACTTAGCTAAGCGAAGATTTTTACTTTGCTAAGCATTGCTAATAGCAAAGAGTACAAAAATCCACAGAGAAAACGTAACAACAAAAATGTCGCCGAGCCGGTTCTCAAGTGTTTTTATACAGTGATCGGCAAAGAGTTCGCAACATATGGGAAAATTTTTTACTAGCGGAATATTGAAAAATCTTTTTTGGGGGATTGGATGTGCATGTCCCATAACCTTAAAATCGATTTTGACATACGTCACGTGACCAATGGTATGGCGGGAAAGTTGAAAAAACCAATATGAAATCATCATAAATCAAATAAGTTGATGAGATATCGAAAAAATTCCAATAATAAAAAGTGTTTAGAATTCCATTAGAACCTTAAATACAATGTTTGGGATATCTACTTAAAAAAACATAAAATCGAATATTTTTGTAAATATTTTTTTACCGAATTAAAAATTTCCATATTTTTCCTTTCTTAAAGCTTCATTAAAGTAAAACTGACATCTGGTGACCACAACTAGAAATATTCTTTTGTTTTTCTGACAATTTGGAGCAATAATTCAAAAAATTCGTTTACACTTGGATACCAGCTTTTGCAATAGTCTATTTCTAATAACCTTATCGATATTTTTTATATCAAAATATTCTATTGAGTTAAGAAATCCTTAAATTCATTAATCCAAAGAAAATTTTATGTATAACCGTAAAAAATAATTTTGAATTTCGCAGAAATCTTTAAAAAAATCTAAAAATTAATAAAAATTTAAATTATTTTTTACGGTTATAAATAAAATTTGCTTTGGATTAATGAATTTAAGGATTTCTTAACATAATAGAATAGTTCGATATAAAAAATATCGATAAGGTTATTAGAAATAGACTATTGCAACAGCTGGTATCCAAGTGTAAACGAATTTTTTGAATTATTGCTCCAAATTGTCAGAAAAACAAAAGAATATTTCTAGTTGTGGTCACCAGATGTCAGTTTTACTTTAATGAAGCTTTAAGAAAGGAAAAATATGGAAATTTTTAATTCGGTAAAAAAATATTTACAAAAATATTCGATTTTATATTTTTTTAAGTAGATATCCCAAACATTGTATTTAAGGTTCTAATGGAATTCTAAACACTTTTTATTCCTGGAATTTTTTCGATATCTCATCAACTTATCTGATTTATGATGATTTCATATTGGTTTTTTCAACTTTCCCGCCATACCATTGGTCACGTGACGTATGTCAAAATCGATTTTAAGGTTATGGAACATGCACATCCAATCCCCCAAAAAAGATTTTTCAATATTCCGCTAATAAAAATGTTTCCCATATGTTGCGAACTCTTTGCCGGTCACTGTATGATGTCGATAAAGAAGGAAACACTAATAACAATAGGGTTGTACGCATGCCGTTCCCTGTTGTGCACCAAGGGATCTGACCGGCGAGCCGTGCGTACAAACGTAGTTTTTCACCTATATAACTTACCTTTTGTTTGCGCACGAGATAAGCTATGCGCAATGATATGGTACCTATAGATGAAACGAGGATGAAACAATGTCATATGAACCTATTGCCAAAATCGTATTCCATTATGAATTAACTCAAGATCCGAACTGCGCCCCCCACATTGTTTGCCAAACTTATCCTATTAAAAGTATTATCGTGATGTGGGAAATTTAAATCTTTGTCTATAACCTTATAAAAAGTGTGCAGTATGGCAACGCAGTAGTAAGAGATCCGCCCCCAAAGATGAGGTAGTGCTGGGACATCGAAACGGACCATCGATGTTAACATCGAAAGCTAACATCGATGGCTTAAAAACATCGGTTGTAAAACATCGATCGATGTTTTCTAAACATCGATATTTAATAATGTTGGGAATAACCCGACAACTTATTTTAATAACCGACACTCCTCGAATACTAATAAAAAAATTTTGACTTCTAAAAAAAAAAGATCGCCAGTTCCCTAATTATTGAGTGCAACGCAATACGATAGGCAAGAGAGACGTTTTAATCGAATTCGTTCATCGAATTATAACTAAAAGAAGAAAAAAAAGGTCGCCGGTTCAATCCCTCGAATTATAACATTGCATTGAACATCGAAAGGTAAACATCGATGTCGACATCGATGTTTATGACATCTAACATCGATGTCGAAAACATCGAACATTGGTAACAGAACATCGGTAACAAAACATCGATGTTTCAAAAACATCGATGAACATCGCCCAGCACTAAGATAAGGCCATGATGACGATGTTTCATTCAGTTCCGTTTAGAGATGTCTACAGAAAATGTATCGCGGAAAAACATCGATGTTTACGATGCATCGAAAAAACATTTTAATAGAATTATAGTTACAAAACAAATTACAAATCTAATTATACTAAGTTTTATTTTTGATTTATTTAAGTTTATTGTCCACTTATTTGTACGCAAAACACACTAATCGATATGATTTATGTTTTGGGCGAGGCAGATAGAAAAATTGGCTTTTTGCCTAAATATTACGTATACAGGCCAAAATATCCTGAGTAGACCAGGGTCGATAATTTTTGAAACCAAAAAAAATAATAGTAGGATGAAACCCATTGGAAAAGGAAGAGAATATAACAAAAATGAAAGAAAAAATAATTTACGGGCGATCCGAGGTCGAGAAGTGGAAGGGGGTGAGTTTTTAAGGGTAGAAAACGATTTATCTCGATTTCCGGCAAAACTACAAGTCCTATGGAAAAACGTTACATGGCAAATGTAGGTAATAAAAAGATCTACAACTTTTGTATTTACACTTTTTTCACATAACCTCAAAATTTATGTGAAAAATTCAAATAACCAAGTTTTTGGTTTTTTATTTTTATCCGAGTTTTTATCTCTTACAAAAAAAAAATGTTTCATGAAATTTGGTGAAAACGTACCTTTTTATGTCCCAAGCACACTGTAATTTTTTTGATTTAAAATATTTATTTTTTCACCCTATTTTGACTTAATATCGAAAAAGCACCCTAATTTTCAATCGAAAATTCTCACGTCAAAATATCTGCTTTTTTTAAAAAGTCTGTGGGCTTTTTGTTCGTTGAAATTTCTACTTTCTGATGGTGTAAAAAAAAGATACATTACTATATTGAATGTTCTCAAAAAATGCAAAGAAACGAAAAAATCTCGAATCCGAATTTTTTTTTTAAATCATTATTTACAATTTTGAGCTATTTATTAAAATTTATACTTTAATTACTCGAAAAACGTAAGATTCCATGTTACATTGAGTAATTAAAGTATACATTTTAATAAATAGCTCAAAATTGTACATATTGATTTAAAAAAAAAATTCTGATTCGCGTTTTTATCGTTTCTTTGCATTTTTTCAGAAGATTTACCATAGTAATGTATATTTTTTTAACACCATCAGAAAGTAGAGATTTCAACAAACAAAAGCCCATAGACTTTTTTAAAAAAGCAGATATTTTGACGTGAGAATTTTCGATTGAAAATTAGAGTGCTTTTTCGATATTAAGTCAAAATAGTGTGAAAGAAATAAATATTTCAAATCAAAAAAATTACAGTGTGTTTGGGACATAAAAAGGTAAATTTTCACCAAATTTCATGAAAAAAAATTTTTTTTGTAAAAAATAAAAAACCAAAAACTTGGTTATTTGAATTTTTCACATAAATTTTGAGGTTATGTGAAAAAATTGTAAATACAAAAGTTTTAGATCTTTTTATTACCTACAACTTTGCCGTTTAACGTTTTTCCATAGGACTTGTAGTTTTGCCGGAAATAGAGATAAATCGTTTTCTACCCTTAAAAACTCACCCCTTTCCACTTCCCGACCTCGGATCGCCCGTAAATTATTTTTCCTTTCATTTTTGTTATATTCTCTTCCTTTTCCGATGGGTTTCATCCTACTATTATTTTTTTTCACTTTTTACCATTTTCAAAGGCTTCAGCCCTGGTCTAGAGTGGCGAAGACCCAGTCCTTGATTCCTTATGTCATTTACTAATAATATTTTCATGTGTTTTCCATAGAAAATACCGAAGAATCAAATTATTTAAAAAACTGTTTTGATAAGGACCTTCTTTAAAAAGAGTTTTTAACGAGCTATAAGATAGCAGCAAAAATATATAGGGCGTTTTATTTGATAAAAGTGACATTTTTTTATTAAAAGTTTTCTGACTTTAGTCTAGAAAGAAAACACCCTGTAAATAAGATACCTTATATTTCATGGCTGATATTGTTCTTTTGACTTTTTAAAAGACTGACATTTTAAACTCCTTTTTCTCGAGGCGTTAGTTGCCTTTGCAATGTTTTTTTAGAAGGGAACTTTTACTTTTGTAGCTTTAGTAAAACAATTTCACCTTTACATAAATTTCAAAGTACATTAATTATTTTCATTATATTTGCTGGATTAATTGCATTGCTTTCACTAAATAGGCGGCGGTATTGTAATATACAGGGTGCTACAAATTCGTGTGCGTAATGAAGATCTCGAAAACGGTTAGAGATACAAAGATGGTCAAATTGAGGCCTTTTGGGGCCTTCTATTTGGTGAAAAGAAAATAGTAAATATTTCTATTAACTTCGGTGATATCCGAATAAAAATGGATTCAATTTTTTGCGCTCTAATTTTTAACTTGGGAAAAAAACAAACAAACTTTTTATAACTGTTTTTTATGTTCTACGAATCAACAAAATAAATTAGTTTCTAAATTCGACATTTCGTTCTTTAGATACCATCGTCAAGTCAATTTTTTTATATACCGGGTGTCCCACTAAGAATGGTTCTCGCCCGTATCTCAGAAAGTGTCAGTCGTATATATATGCAAATAAAAACAGAAGAATGAACTTTACTTTTAAGCAATGTAGGTACCCACTAATGAAAAATAAATTGGCCTTTTTATTTTTTTATCTTATTTCATTTTCAATAAAATAAGAAGGTAATCATACATTTTTAAAATATTTACTAATAATTATTGACCAAATTAGGGCGTGGGCTTTAAAAATTTTCACCTGCGGCGCATTTCACCTGCAGCGTGCTTTTAGTGCACCCCCAAGCCGCCACTGCCCCCCCTAAGAAACCGTTTAACGACGCCCATGCTGAGGTCGTTCTGAATTCCATTGCGACAGCAGTTACCAACTAATACTTAACTTGAGGTTAGGTACGCGATAACATCGAAGATTGCTGTTTTGTTTGTTTTTTATATTCGGTTTTATAAGTTTTCTAGTTTAATTGACTTATTTTCTTGCTTTTCGAACTAAAATCACGAAGGCGAACCATTTTTAAACAAATTTTAGAACCAAAACATAAAAAAACTATTTTCTAACCTCAAAACTAGAAATCACTACCTTTTCCCCCAAATTGGACAAAAAATTAGAACAAGTTCCAGTTTCACGATAATAACAAATTTGAGCTGTTTACACGTGAAAATAAATTGAAATTGCAATAAAAAAATAGCCTCAAGGCATGCGCTTTGGTGACTTTCTGATCAGCTGATGCAATTTTATTTGCATCGTACGGAATTAGGAAATGTTCTAATTTGATTGCAAATAGCATGCAATTTTAGTGATTTTTCTAGTATTATTTTCAATACCAACCTGATAACAAAAGTAAACATAACCTCTACAAAAGTATTTGTTTGCATTTTGAAGCGTTGGGTGTAGGTTTTTGTGATTTTCTTTAATATAATATATTTTTGAAAGTCAACATGTTTTAATTAACAAAAATCACAACAAAAAATTACAGAAACACGTACAGGAAAATCAACATAACACATAACCTCCTATTTAATCAGCTGATGTTTGGGTTGGTAATATCTGTTGTCAAGATACTAGCTTGAAATTAATTGCTTTATAATGTAAACGTGATGTAAACGGCCATGCAATGCAATTAATTGCCTCGCTATAAACTGCATGCAGCGATTGCACCTCATGTAAACAGGCTATTAAGCATTTTCCTAAAGCCCGGACATGTCTCTTCGTTCCATTCGTTAAATAAGAAATTTGCAGTGCGCATGCTCATTCCTGTATGGCTGTGTTTACATGCGCAAGGCCATAAATTTATCACTTTCGTGATTATTGTTTGCTTATCTAAAGATAAATATCGATGGAAAAAGTCCATTATTTGACAACGTAACAATACACAAAACAATATTAAAAAATAAATCTGTTTTAATTCCAAATTTTCCATTATTTTTGATAGAAAAAAAATTGTTTTAGCAATTTTTCGGTAAAAGCTTCAATGAAAATGAAAAAATCGAGGAAAAATTATTTTTCTCTTTATTTTAGAAAAACAGATCTCTCTAATACGTTTATAATACTGCATATGGGCCTTTCTCCACTAACGGGAAATTTGTTGTCCCAGGCGCATTTTACCTATTTGGCGATATTAATACTAAGTTTTGTATATCAATAACGATAATATACGACCTATTCTTAGCGGGATCCACATCATTCGACAATATAACATTGTAATAATCTAATAAATTATTTCTAAATACCTTAAAGTACAGTCCTCTGTCATGTCTCATTTCCAGAATGACAAGTCTTACGATAAATATTTATTTTATTTACTAAAATAGGGGAATTGTAATATATATAAGCAATAATAGAATATAGATAACACGTTTACAAAACACAATAATAATTCCAATTATATTTTTAATACTAACAACATGCACTCAAATGTTGTCCGCACCATTTTTGAACAGTCCTCTGGAAACAATTTAAATAGTGCGCCAAAAGCATACAACGCACTACCGAGATTGTGTATAGCGTAAAACGGAACGCAACCAATGACAAGTTCGCTCGGAAACAAGACCAAACGAGCGGCGGCCATTTTATTCAGTCTGAATTACCCTGAATCAGTCTCAACCTTAGACGAGGTAAAGGAGGGGACGCGGCATGCGCATCTACAGCGACAGAAGCGAAGTGTGACCAAAAAATCGATGGCGGCCATTATTCTGGTGCCAAACATCCTATTGTAACCAAGTGGGTTTTTCGTGTTTGTGAATGAAACATAGTAGTATTGCCTGGTGCCATCTGGTCACAATCGCAAGGTTATGATGCCGCGTCCCCTCCTTTACCTCGTCTAAGGTCTCAACTCTGTGTGTGTAGGAGATACACGTGTATGGGCCGCTTGTCCTAACATTCCTCTGGTAAGTTGATTTTTTAGTGTTTTAAATGATTAAATCATTTTAATTTTATATAACAATTACTTAATGCGGCCATTATCATTTCTTACTATAATATTTAACAAAAGTTTAAAGGATTTTATGCTACGACACTTTTTATGTTAGAATAACAGTCCTCTGGCATTTTATTGCACAGTGGACTGTTCTCTGCTACAGAGGACTGTTTTATTTACCGACAATAGCCGTTTACAGTTATTTTTATGTGTTATTTTAATAGATTTTGGGATTCTGTAGATATTGACTCCACAATGCCACTTAAAAAGAACACTAGGTAAAACAAAAGAAGAAATAAAGGAGCAGGGTGGTAAAACAGTCCTCTGTCGAAAAGTTTCACAAAATCGTCTATAACTCACAAAATAAGAGGAAATTGTTAGCCGGTTACAGTTATTTTAATAGATTTTGGGATTCCGAATAAGGTTTTCTTTCTCGTAGATATTGACTCGACAATGCCACTCAAAAAGAGCACTAAAACAAAAGAAGAAATAAAGGAACAGGATGATAAAACAGTCCTCGGTCGAAAAGTTTCATAGAATCGTCTATAACTCACAAAATAAGAGGAAATTGTTATTGCTTTTCGTAGATAAGTAATTAACTCATTAGTCATTACTACCTTTTGATACATTATTTCCTAAATTTCAAAAAAAATCTGGTTGGGACAGTTTTGTATGGACAAGTTTCCAGTTAGTGAAGAAAGGCCCATATATTACTTATAAATCGGTAAACAGTATTTAAAAGTTAAATGAATTTTTTAAATGATAATTTAAAATCGTTTACTGACCTTTCTACTACACTAGAAATTATATAATTTTTAATAGCAGTGATAGCTGATAACGGTGCGGCAATGGCGTGAAATAATATATTATGTAAAATTTAAATGTTATATTTTGTTTTTATTGATTTAGTAATAATATAAAAATTAAAATTGAAGGTCTAGACAATGATGTCAATTTTATTTTTACTGTTCAAGAACACTTAAAAACAGTCGCTGTCTGTAATTTAATACTACCATCGAGCTATAAAAACGCCATATGAGCAGTTTTCCTCTATCTGCTACGTCATATTCATAGATGGCGCAATGAGTTCATTAAAAATTTGATGCAGCCACCAACGACACGACCTTTCACGGTTAAATAAAAGCATTGTTGCCAAATGCTTTGTCTGTCTAACGGACCGGCGCGTGGTTTATTGCACTTGCATAATTTTAATTTATTTAGATCGTCTTGTTAATGCTAAAAGGATTGAACGGAGTGACGCGAAGCATGCTGCCCGGGCTCGTTAATTATGGCTGTGAACAAGTGTATTTCTAGGTATATTTATTTTTAATGTGAAAAGTCATCTCATTCTTTCCCAGATTTACGATTATTTCGTTTTTCGATGAAAGAAAGAGAGGCAGATGGAACGGATTGTAAATAGTGGTATTCATATTATGCGGTCTATTAGCAGTTTAAAAAATAAATAAATAATTATGGAGTTTTCATTTTAATAACTTTTTATATCTTATTGTTGTATTTATAATTTTATTATTTATGTACAACCTACAGGGTACGAGAAAACCGACATTTTTTACTTGGAATAATAATTATTGTGTGAAGTGTTTTACCAAAATTTAGGCTTTGTTTAAGACATCTACGCATGTCTTAAGAAAGTCACCTACTATCTGGGTAACTTCGTTACTTTCACAATGTATGAATTGGTACCGAGACAATACGTTTTCAAGCTGAGACCACCTGCTTAGTTTCATTTCAAAGGGTAATTTCAAATCATTCTAAGCCAATTCATTACCTTTAAAAAAAACTTTACCTTCATCTCAATGTCCACTGAAACCTGATTAACAATGTTTATACAGTCATTGGTCAAATCTAAACTATAAAAATATATTACACTCTCTTCACCTGCTTTTAAAACACTTTTACAGTTCGAGTTACACCCAGGAATACAGCAGGGGCTTGGCATGTTGATAAATAAACCCAGTAAAAGAAAAAAATAGTACTTACCTAAGTACCTAGGTAGGTATCTAGAGGCACAGCAACCTTAGCTTACCAGGGGGCTGTGCTAGAGGTATCCTACCTACTTATGAACTATCTCTACTAGTGATATTATTAAACTAATTCACATATATCTTGAAGGTAAATAAACACTTCAATATTTAATAAATTAACTGTAGCCACAAAACAATAAAGTTTATCCCAAAGAGCTAACTATAATACAAAAAACACAACTTTTAAATTAAAACAAATAAAATTCTGCCGCCATTTTTAAGACCCGTAAACAACCCGCCAGGCCGGCCAGGCTGTTGGATTTTTCACATTATTAATGTTATTAGAGCAAACCCGCACCAAAAATTTTGATCAGTATTTTGTAGAGGTTCTTAGCAATCATGTCACTTAAATTTTCTATTAGATATCAATCGAAAACCGGATAAAAATACAAATTAATACGATCCTACACCTAGTTCGCGCGTAAAATACATACTAAAGCATGGATAACCTCAAAAAAGTCACGTGACATATGGATCTTCAAGCAGTGTTGTCGATGTTTCTGTTTCACGGCTTCTTTCAAGGTGGTTGTTGTCCTACTTAGCTTATATTGTCATTCTTTGTTTATATTTCCTGTAATATCCTGCAAAGTTCGTTGAAAATTACTGAATTTAAAAAAAAAATGTGATTTAAAAATGTTTTTTTTTCAGGTGAAACTGATTGGAAATTGATAGCCATTGATATTAAGGATCCATCCGCCGAGTTGGTTAACGATGTTGCCGATGTAGAAAAACATTTTCCGGGATTATTGAAAGCTTCAGTGGAATGGTTCAAAATCTACAAAATGCCCGATGGTAAACCAGAAAACCAGTTTGCATTTAATGGGGAGGCCAAGTCAGCAGCATTCGCACACAAAATTGTCGATGAGGTAAATAGGAAAGTGAAGTTAGGGTTTACATAGTACATACAGACAGGTCACTTCCTTTATTTCTGGCCAATAAAGCAATGTCCGTCAATCATTCATCTTTTGTCTCTTTTCTTAGTAAAAATTTTAATTCCTCTCGCAAGATGGATTCCAAGTCACGTGACACTTTGACAATTCTGGTCTATTGAATTTTTATAAGTTGGCATGAATTCCAGGACCGGACTTGAAAATTATCCATGTGACACCTTCTAAAACAATTATTGATGCAATAGTCTCATCGGTTCTACCGCTTTAATATTGCCAAATAATAATAAACATGAGTTTTTGTTTTTATATGGTTTAAAGTTTAAAGATAAAGTGTCAAAATAGATTTAAAAACTATACAGGGTGTTTCAATAAAAAACTCCCATGCCAATTATTTCGAAAACTAAAAGCGACATGTAAATTCTGTAAACACAAGTTTTTAGCCTCTATGATTGGCTTCACAACTCTGTGTAAAAAATGTGTTTGAATAATACAAGATGTAGGTGGCGCCACGGTGCAAAGAAATTTTTCGATGACAGGAACTTTTAAATGTTAAAAGATAATTAATTTTTGATCAAATTATGTCCCATAAAAAATTTTGATAAATCCAACATGAAAGGAAATATTTGGGATTAAGTTTTTTTTTTAAATAATTTTAAGAGTATTTTAATTATAAATATTTTTAATATCCTTTAGCAGATTTTAATCTAATTTTGGTAATGATAATTTTAGTGATAAAACTCTCGTGTAGCCCTAAATTATTACGTCCAGCGACGCCTTAATAACAAATAATATTGGCAAAAAATAAGACGCCACTGAGTTTTTGGTAATTTTTTTATTTTTTTCGAATTAATCAACTAAAAATATCCTTTTCTTGTCTGTTAAATTGTTTTCTTATCTTGCTTGGTTTTCGAGAAATAAAAATAAAAACAATTTTATTGCATATCTCTGGAAAACAAAAATCATTTAATAATTAATATGTTGTATCTTTTGCTATTAATTGAAATACACTATTAAGAGTTTGCAGAACCGAATTATTATATCGATTTGCTATGTATGTATATGAAAACGGCAATAATTTTGAACACCTCATTCGACCCCATTAAATAATTTTTGGTATTGTTCTAATTTTCATTAATAATTTTGTATAATTTCTCATCAGTTCTTTCATAAACCTTAAAACATCTTTTAATTTTATTTTATAATGCTTTAATGTTTTAATGCTTATAAACAACAAAAAATACAATGTATTAATTATTTAAAGATTTTTGTTTTCCAGAGATATGCAATAAAATTGTTTTTATTTTTATTTCTCGAAAACGAAACAAGATATGAAAACAATTTAACAGACAAGAAAAGGATATTTTTAGTTGCTTAATCCGAAAAAAATATAAAAATTACCGAAAACTCAGTGGCGTCTTATATTTTGTCAATATTATTTGTTATTAAGGCGTCGCTGGACGTAATAATTTAGGGCTACACGAGAGTTTTATCACTAAAAATATCATTACCAAAATTAAATTAAAATCTGCTAAAGGAATTAAAAATATTTATAATTAAAATACTCGTTAAAATTATTTAAAAAAAAAAAACTTAACCCCAAATATCTCCTTTCCTGTTGGATTTATCAAAATTTTTTATGGGACATAATTTGATCAAAAATTAATTATCTTTAAGAGCGACAACATTTAAAAGTTCCTGTAATGGAAAAATTTCTTTGCACCGTTGCGCCACCTACATCTTGTATTATTCAAACACATTTTTTACACAGTTGTGAAGCCAATCATAGAGGCTAAAAACTGGCGTTTACAGTATTTACATGTCACTTTTAGTTTTCGAAATAATTGGCCTGGGAGTTTTTATTGAAACACCCTGTATAATATTATAATTATCCAAACCTTGAAAATAGTAAATTAACTGAAAGGCAAACGGCGTTCAGATGAAATGAAACTCATTACTTATCCATGAAATCAACTAACGTGCAAGGCACACAATGATAATTATGATCCCTAATGAAACAGAATTAAAAAATTTTAACCTGTAAATTTTTGGTCAAATGAATAATAATTGTAGGGAGATACTTACCGGCCGCACAAAAGTAATTAAAATTCAATGAAAGTAAAAATAAACAACCACTAAATATTTTGAAAACGTAATTAAATATAACCAAAAGCACAAAAACGCAATTCCTAAATCGGCGTTTGGGCTCATTACGGTCCACTACTAATCTGGGGATATTATTATGTCCAAATATCAGCTGATCGATGACAAATTTCGGCTGTCATCTGTTTTAAAACGAGAGAGTTTGTGTCGTTTACTATACATTAAAACATTTGCAAGACATTTAGTTAGTAATTGTTGAATAGGTTACAGTATAAAAATTTCGAAAAGTAGCGTTTGTAATTTTTTTTTTGTGGCGAAGATTGAAATTCTACCATTTGGATTTATCGTCTTTGGCAGGACGACCCCTACAGCCGCGCTTGAAATTCTACTTGGGCTGCCTGGGCTCCCACTCTGGATACAGAAGGAGGCAATGGCGGCCTACATGAGAATGAGATGCACTGACTGTTGGAAAGGTATTGAAGACGTAGAACATACGAGGATAGCCCGACTAGCGGAAGCAGAGGTTCCGATACTGAACCTCGCAGCGACCCTGACAGAGGACCCGTTAAGGTTGAACAGGAAGTACTCCCTCAGGATCCCTACCAAGGAACAATGGGAGAGAAAAAAGGTTCTATTCCCAGAGGATTCCCTGATATGCTACACCGATGGGTCGCGCATGGCCGGAACGGAATCCTCAGGCGCCGGAGTATATATTGAAAAGACTGACACCCGAGAGAGCTACCCACTAGGACGGCTTGCAACAGACTTTCAAGCAGAGGTGTTTGCCATCTTAATGACGGCCAGCATGGCAGAGGTCAGGGACTGCGAAGAGCGTGCGGTATATGTATGCTCCGACAGCCAAGCTGCCCTAAAAGCCATCTGTAAACCAAGAGTCACAACCAACCTCGTCAGCGAATGCGTCGATGCACTGGAGAGACTCTCGAGGAGGAAAGAGGTAAATCTGGTCTGGGTCCCCGGACACCAAGGGGTTCAGGGTAACGAGATGGCAGATGAACTTGCCAGACGTGGAGCTGAGACCCCATTCCTTGGACCAGAACCGGCTATAGGAATAACAAAAAAGCAGGTAGGATCTACACTCAATGAGTGGGCTAAACGCCGTTCTAAGGAGCAATGGCGGACGATCCAAGGGTGCAGACAAGCTAAGGACTTTATAGATTGGATTCTAAATAGAAGACGATGTGTCCTAAAATCCTTGATTGGGATACTGACAGGACACTGCAAGCTGAGGAAGCACTGATTGGTGTCGAAGACGACCCAATCTGTGCCGGATGCCTGGAGGAGGAGGAGACCCCGCTGCATTTCCTGGGTACCTGCGAGGCCCTGGGAAGACTCAGACACCAGGTCCTGGGATCAGCGGCTCTCCAGAAGGAAGAAATCACGACCCTAGCCTGGAGCGACATACTTAACTTCATAAAGAGGTCGGGACGCTTTGGCGGGGACCAAGGTGGTTAGTGTGATTGGGGGAAGACTGGGGTAGGCAAAAAGGATCGCGGTTGGTCTACTTGCCAGGTTTTCGGAACCTCCCCTCAATTACAACTACTACTACTATCGTCTTTGGCTTGGTAAACTACCCCATAGGGGTAGAGTTAGAGTTTCAATCTTCGCCACCAAAAAAATTGAAATTCGTTTACAAACGCGACAGGCGGAATTGCATAAACGTTGCTAACTTCACACGTATCAAAAAATTCATATAGAAAACGTAAAACACGACAACAAAAATTGCGCCTATTCGGTTCTAGAGTGTATTTTGAGGATGTCGCTAAAGAAGGAAAACCTAATAACAAGAGGGTTGTGCGCATGCCCATACTTATAGGGCGGCAAGGCGTGTGCGACTGGTGAGCTATGCGTACAAACGCTTTTTTTCACCCATAAAATTTAACTTTTGTTCCGCTAGGCTGCCACGTCACTAGCATAAATGATTATTGTTTTAATATAAGTTGTAGGCATTGAAATAAACCCGAACACGTAACTTAACAAATTCTAAAAATGGCAATATATTGCAGATACGATAACGACCTTGATATGACATGACTACGGAGCATAGGTTTTGTCGTTCAGATGTACCTTACGGTTTTAAAGTAATCCACCTATCCCTTAAAAATAAAACTGCAAACGCGTCTTATTACCAAAATAAAAATTATTATAAATTATTTTCTCTTATAGGTACATGGATTTTGGAAATCACTAGTAGGCAAAGAAGTTGATGCCAAAGGTATTTCATGGTAAGTTCGTTTTTGCAAAAATTAAATTTGAATTAGGTATAGTGTGTCCACGGATAGAGTTTAGAAGAGGAAAACCTTTTTTGTTAGTAGGTACAAAAGAAAAAGTTATTATTTATGAAAACGTCTACTTGTGCCGAAACTACAATTTCGAATATCAGATTTGCGATTAGGCTTCGTCACAAACAACATTTTTAGTTTTTTGGATCTTTTTTTTCCATTCCTTTATTTATTAAATGAATTTTGCTAGTGTTAAAACTACAATTTCAACTATTAGATTTGCGATTACTATACAGTGTTCGTCAGAAACAACAGTTTTTGTTTTTTGTATTTTTTTTCAATTCCTTTTGATGATTGGCTCAATCACCTCTTTGGAAACAAATGGATTGCAATGGTCCAAATCAGTTGGTACGTAGGGGTCCCGATCTCACAATTATCGACTTTCTTTTATGGGGATATCTGAAGCCACATGTGTATAAAACCAATTTTAATAATAACATAGTTCTCTTAAAAGAAAAAATAAGATTAGTTATTGCAAATATCCCAATACAGCAACTTGGGAACTGTTATCGGGAATTCAGATGTCGAGTTGAACTATGCGCTAACTCGGTGGTGCCACGTTTGAATAAAAGCTTTATATAATTTATGATTGAATGAATTAAAGAAATATGACATGTAATAATTATTGTTTGTTTTTACACAAATTTATTTTAAACAAAATCCAAAAAACCAAACATGTTGTTTGTGACGAACCCTGTGTAGTCATCGCAAATATGATATTCGAAATTGTAGTTTGAGCACAAGCAGACATTTTTATAAAGAATGACTTTTTCCTCTATACCTACAAATAAAAAGTTTTTTCTCTTCCAAACCCCATTCGTGGACACACTGTATACAGGGTGTTTCAATAAAAACTCCCAAGCCAATTATTTCGAAAACTAAAAGCGACATGTAAATTCTGTAAACGCCAGTTTTTAGCCTCTATGATTGGCTTCACAACTGTGTAAAAAATGTGTTTGAATAATACAAGATGTAGGTGGCGCCACGGTGCAGAGAAATTTTTCGATGACAGGAACTTTTAAATGTTGTCGTTCTTAAAGATAATTAATTTTTGGTCAAATTATGTCCCAAAATTTTGATAAATCCAACATGAAAGGAGATATTTGGGGTTAAGTTTTTTTTTAAATAATTTTAACGAGTAATTTAAATATAAATATTTTTAATATCCTTTAGCAGATTTTTTTTAAAATTTTGGTAATGATAATTTTAGTGATAAAACGCTCGTGTAGCGCTAAATTATTACGTCCAGTGACGTCTCAGGGGGCGGGGCGCCTTAACCAATAATATTGGCAAAAAATAAGACGCCACTGAGTTTTTGGTAATTTTTATATTTTTTTCGGATTAAGCAACTAAAAATATCATTTCTTGTCTTTTAAATTGTTTTCTTCTCTTGCTTGGTTTTTGAGAAATAAAAATAAAAACAATTTTATTGCATATCTCTGGAAAACAAAAATCATTAAATAATTAATACGTTAATTATTGTTTAAAAGCATTATAAAGGAAAATTAAAAGATGTTTTAAATTTTATGAAAGAACTAATGAGAAATTATACAAAATTATTAATGAAAATTAGAACAATACCAAAAACTATTTATTGGGGTCGAATGTGGTGTTCAAAATTATTGCCGTTTTCATACACACACAAATGGATATAATAATTCGATTCTGCAAACTCTCAATAGTGTATTTCGATTAATAGCAAAAGATACAACGTATTAATTATTTAATGATTTTTATTTTCCAGAGATATGCAATAAAATTGTTTTTATTTTTATTTCTCGAAAACCAAGCAAGATAAAAAAAACAGTTTAAGAGACAAGAAAAGGATATTTTAGTTGCTTAATCCGAAAAAAAATATAAAAATTACCAAAAACTCAGTGGCCTCTTATTTTTTGCCAATATTATTTGTTGAGACGTCACTGGACGTAATAATTTAGCGCTACACGAGCCAAAATTAAATTAAAATCTGCTAAAGAATATTAAAAATATTTATAATTATTAAAATACTCGTTAAATTTTCTTTAAAAAAAAAACTTTACCCATATATTATTATCTACTTTCATGTTGGATTTATCAAAATTTTTTATGGGACATAATTTGACCGAAAATTAATTATCTTTAAGAACGACATTTAAAAGTTCCTGTCATCGAAAAATTTCCTTGCACCGTGGCGCCACCTACATCTTGTATTATTCAAACACATTTTTTACACAGTTGTGAAGCCAATCATAGAGGCTAAAAACTGGCGTTTACAGAATTTACTTGTCGCTTTTAGTTTTCGAAATAATTGGCCTGGGAGTTTTTATTGAAACACCCTGTATAGCAAAAAGTCAAGTTTTATGGTTCAGCCTTTGTACGTTAAAAATAAATAAAAATTTAGTGAAAATGTCCTTTATTAATACTTTAAAATAGAATTTAAACAAAAGGATGCTTGATGTCATAGGGTTTGTCTCTCTCGTCCATGATTGTTTACGTCCCTGATGTTTATCTGGCTAATATAAATAATAATAAAGATTTTATTTGCAGTGTTAATACAACTTTAGATGGAAATTCCTTTAAAATAACTCTTCCTGAGGCTAAAGATACTATAAGCAAAACACCTGAATTAGCACCCCCAACACCACTAGAACCAATTGGTAAGTTTTATACATAACGACTTTTGGATATATTTCATTCTCATGACATTTTTAAAGCGGTTTTGAATTATTTTTTGCATTAATTTGATTGGAGTATCGTCCGCGTCGCGTCGGACAGCGTCGTTCGGATCGAAAAACTACCAATGATCATTATTTAAAAATCAAATATAGTGGCCCAGAACCTTGCAAAGTCTTCAGTATTTTGCCTTTATAGAAATGTGGTTTCTCTTTACACACAGTATAAAGAATGACAAGGAAGTTAAAAAAAAACTATGAAGTAGAGAGGCGGTCGTTGAAAAACACTGTTTATTTGTTAAGGATTAAAGTTATACAATATACTTATTGTGACACTGCTTAAACACAGTACAGGTTATATTTTTATTTATTTATATTGTTAACAAAACTTATACAACGTGTTAGAATATGCAGTGACGTAGCAAAGGGGGGGCGAATAGGGCGACCGCCCAGGGCGCCATATTAACAGGGCGCCAATATGGTCATTAGAAATACGGGAATTTAAAAATTTACTAATGCAATTACGGCTGGATTGCTTTTGACATTTGGCAACGCCGATATTTAAAGAAAAGGCGCCGCGATTCGATTGCGTCACTATGCTACGTGGATTGTAAGTTGCTACGACATAAGGCACACAAGTCCGAACAAGCAATTTTTCTTTTCACGAATGTTAAGTTCAAGTCTGTTAATCAGTGGCGGTTTCTCCATAGGAGCACGACGAGCACGTGCACGTGCACCCCCATACTCCATAAATAATTACCCCATAAAGAAAAAATAATGTTCATTTAAATTTATCTTCTTTATATTCTTACCGTAATATAAGTTAGAACCCTCCTATTTTAACGTACCGTCAAACAATCTAACGAAACGCGGTGTAATAGCTCTCGCCAAGCCGGTTGTCAAGAGCAACCGTATGGCGCGTAGGAATTCATAAGTCGCACACATGCGTTACGTAGGCGGGGTTTCTGCTGTTTCTCTATGCATCTTGTACTAGTAGGTGTGGTGGGGGAAAGCGCGATTCTAATAGGAAAACTCGCACAAATTAAATGTGCGCCGTTGAGTTCATTGCTGTATGAATTTATTATTTGAAGTTTACCTTTATATTTTTGTTATTATTTTGGGGTAGTAAAGACTTATTTTAATAAAAATGAACAGTTTTAATGCCAAAACGACTATGAATGTGGAATATTTGAGAAACAATACATCACAGTTATTCCAAACTTGAATGAAGCTGTTAATGATAAGTTTGCTGCAAATAAAAACAAAAGAAGTGACTTTACTTTTAAACAATGTACCCACTAATGAAAAATAAATTGACCTTTTTTATTTTTTTATCTTATTTAATTTTCAATAAAATAAGTAGGTAATCATAATTTTTTTAAATATTTACTAAAAATTATTGACCAAATTTGGGCGTGGTCTTGAAAATTTTTCGCCTGCGGCGCATTTGGCCTGCAACGGGCTTTTAATACTCCTCCAACTTTACAAATCACGAGTCGCCACTGCTGTTAATATATTTTTTAAACTAAAATTTATAGATGTATAATTTTACTTTCAAGATTGTCTGGTAGGGCGCAGAACTACTATTCGCCCGGGGCGCCAAAATTCCTAGCTACGTCCCTGAGAATATGTAGCCATAGGCACAGAATATATATTGTGTAGCTATATATTCTGTGCCATAGGTAAACATTGATTACCAAAGAGCAAGCACTAGTCATGCCATCGCCATTTCGACTTTTGAACAATATTTCGTTGCTTTTTCGTTTTATCCAAAAATCGGCCAAGTACCTCTCTTTGGAGTACAATTACCTACAATTTTATGTTAGATAACATCATAATTTTTAACCTGTCTAAATCGGATTCTGGTAGGTCGGACTTTGCGCTTTAATATAAAACTGAATTATAAAAGGTTTTTCACATACTCATTTTTTTTTCTGAAAAATGGAATAACTTTTTAAAATTGTTATGTTTCCGTCTTTTCAATTAAATTTTCTGGGTTATCTATAGTGGGCTATAAAAAAGAGAGAGTTTTTCGATCCCAACGACGCGATGCGAAAACAGGGGGTCAATCCGTTAACCATATATTTCTTAAGCAAAAATAATATGACTTTTATAATGCCATTTTTCATTTTTGACCCTAATGTTCTATATACAGGGTATCAATATTTGAAATTAAAAACTGATTTTTCTGAATAATAGTAGTACCGTGCGAGCAAAAATTATTTGCATCCAAGAGGGCCTTGCATCTAGGGACGTAATGCTTAGCCCTAGAGCTTAATACCTGTTGGGTGTCAGTAACTACCTGAATTAACAATCAATTAGTTATTCCGTCATCTTTGACAGTCGTTACAAGTAATTTGATTCATCGCTAATTTTTCCAATTTCTTGAACAATTCACACAATGGGCTTTACGGAACAGCACAAAACATTCATGGTTGAAGCGTATTTTCGAAACGGGGTTAGAGTAAATGGTGAGTGTCAATACAATCCGGG
Organism: Polydrusus pterygomalis; assembly: GCA_963969555.1. Classification (NCBI taxonomy): domain Eukaryota; kingdom Metazoa; phylum Arthropoda; class Insecta; order Coleoptera; family Curculionidae; genus Polydrusus; species Polydrusus pterygomalis. The sequence goes on from OZ018378.1 coordinate 49,633,310, forward strand.
TTTGTGCATGGACTATTTTCACGAACATTTTCCTAACGTTGCTTTTATTGCTGAGGATTTTTATCATGGCCTGAAAAGAACCGTGGCTGTGTTTAGGGAAACTGGTCATATACAACACAAAAAAGGAGCAGGAAGACCATTTGTCAGAACAGAAGAACTTGTTGCAAACGTTCGTGAAATAATGCAAAATACGCAACAAATTGTATAAGACGCCTGTCCCAAGAAGTGGGAAGATCTTACGGAACATGCAGGACTATTCTTAAGAAGCAGCTAAATTTATTTCCTTATAAAGTGCAAGTATGAATTGTGTAAATACAAATTTAGAACAATTACAAGAAAGGATTATTCAAGAATTTGGTAATATTTCTCCAGAGATGCTGGTCAACACTTTCGAAAATATGAAGAGACGTGTGAATTTATGCTTGGAGCATGACGGTGGCCAATTTCCGCAATTTATGTAATTATTTTTCTTTTTCTTTCTGTATATTCTTACTTTGTTAATTTTGTAAACAACAAAAATAAATTTGTATTTGTCTACTTATTTTATTACTCATTAGTTTGGCATATCATGTCATAATATGAATTTGACAAAATGTTAACCTAGATGTGGTTAGCTATGTCGTCCCCATATCATTGTGATCTAAACCAAGCCCTACGTTTTTTAATCCAAACCCTCTTTGATGCAAATAATTTTTGCTCGCACGGTATATCGAACATTAGGGTCAAAAATCAGAAGTGGCATTATAAAAGTCATATTAATTTTGCTCCAGGAATATATGGTTAACGGAATGACCTCCTTTTTCCGGACACCCCGTATATTGTTTGTGTTAAAATGAAGGTTCTAGATTATGTCTGTAATTAGTTCACTTGCATGAATGTATGAGTAAGTGCCGTAATATTAAATAACAATGGTATGTAAGCCTACAGTCCCGCAGAAAGTGCGCAGCATATGGGAAAGTTTTTTATCTCTAAGTTTAGAAAATTAATTTTATTTTAGATAGGTTCTGCATGTTCTCAGACCAAAATAACACCCATTAAATCCGGTAAAAGTGTTATGGTATACGAGGTAGGGTCTTAAATTTAAAATTTCGCTAAGAGTAAAGTACCTCCATCTTTCATTTTAGAATATTTTTTTACTAAGAATTATTGTTTTAATTTGAAAGTTATACCCAAATCCCAAATTTCGCTTATTTTGGAAATAAAAATTGATTTAATCGTGTTTTCTGAATAACCCAGTATAAAAAATAAATGGCAACCGAACAGTACGAAAATAAGATTTTTTGCAGACTTTGTTAGAGATAACCGTCGATCATAAGTCCGATTAGTTTGTTTTCATAATATTATGGCTTTTTAAAATAAAAACATAAAAATATTAAATATTTTTGCTGCACACCGTATTTTATTTTCTGAGGGAACAAGTTAATTTCATCTAACTGATATTTTTTGATTTACATTGACTTAAAGCATCTCCTAAATAGTTTTTTATGCATTGAAGTATGCATAGAATTTTTCATTTTGATTTACAAAGAAAAATATTTAAATTAAAAATATATTTTGAACGGATTTTATTCGTCACGCAAAATAAGGATCATCAAACCAGGTGTATTATAAGTATCGGCCTTTTAGAAATTTGGACCATCTGGAAAATGTTATAAGACAGTGTATCGCTAGAATCAATCCGGCTTTTTTAAGGAACGTAGCCAAAGAATTTAACAAAAGAACTATAAAATGTATAGAAAATAGAGGACATGTAGAAATATAAAGTTATAATAATTGTTGTTAATGTAAATAGCATTTGCATTAACAATAAATATAGCATTAGCATTTTTTGTTTTCTATTCTTGAGTTAAAAGATGTATAACCTATTATTTGGATTATCCTAATAGTGTATTTGATAAATGAAAATAACCTAGATTGCTCCTTATTTTGCGTGACGAATAAAATCCGTTCAAAATGTATTTTTAATTTAAATTTTTTTCTTTATTAATCAAAAGGAAACTTTCTATGCATACTTCAATGTATAAAAAACTATTTATGAGATGCTTTAAGTCAATGTAAATCAAAAAATATCAGTTAGATGAAATTAACTTGTTCCCTCAGAAAATAAAATACAAAAATATTTAATATTTTAATGTTTTTATTTTAAAAAGCCATAATATTATGAAAACAATCTAATCGGACTTATGATCGACGGTTATCTTTAACAAAGTCTGCAAAAAATCTTATTTTCGTACTGTTCGGTTGCCATTTATTTTTTATACATCAGGGTTATTCAGAAAACACGATTAAATCCATTTTTTTGTCCAAAATAAGCGAAATTTTGGACTTTGGGTATAACTTTGAAATTAAAACAATAATTCTTAGTAAAGAAATATTCTAAAATGAAAGATGGAGGTACTTTACTCTTAGCGGAATTTCAAATTTTTGATCCTACCTCGTATACCATAATACTTTTACCGGATTTAATGGGTGTTATTTTGGTTTGAGAACATGCAGAACCTACCTAAAATAAAATTAATTTTCTAAACTTAGAGATAAAAAAAAACTTTCCCATATACTGCGCACTTTCTGCCGGTCAATGTATATGAATAAATGATGAATAAAATGAATATCCTCTATAAACAACGAGCCCCTACCTTGCACAAGGACATGTGCCTCCAGCAACATATTTATAAAAAAATTAAATTTGTTCATCCTGAACACTAAGGGTTAGTTTATTCTTGGTTGCAGAAAAGCGAATAAATTTGAAAATTAATGTCAACGTTTTTTCTTTTTTAGTTGATAAAGTATATTTTGTTGGAAAAACTGGTTTAAGGTGTTGTAAGAAGTGCAGTCTATAAACGGTTCCTGTTTTGGTTAGTAAAACTTTACTATTCATTGTAAAGGTACCTACCTTGTCGAGCGCCATGACAAGCGACAAATACCAGTTTTTATACTCGGGATTACAATACTAGTGTGGAATGTGCTGTCGTTCTTGTGACACCATTTTTCTACTATCAAGCCTTTGTATAAAAAGTCGTATCCGTCGTTTGCCGCAGCGCTCGGCAAGATACCTTTAGACTCGAGCATTTTATTTTCACATTGCATATAGTTAAGGAGCTAGCGTGCAAAAAACGCCATAGTTGGCTGCCCGTCAGTCGAGTTTGAAAAAACGTTGCCATTACTCCACTGCTTGAAGTTTTGCTTTTACCCATCAACTTTAAGATTTATTGGCAATAATGACATAGGGCGATTGGCCATAGTGAGGAGCCCGTCAGTCAGGTTGAAAATTAGATTCTGTAGGTTGCCAAGATCATGTATCTAAAATTTCGTAGCGATCTAACTACTAGATCGTTAATTAGGCCAAATGGAAGATTATAATTTGTTTTTTGACCGCCATTTTGTTGGCCATAGTAAGGAGCCCCTCCAAAACTTGTTTCTACCTCTTCGTTTGAATAAAATGACAGCAAAAATGCACTTGACTGACAAATCGAATCACGACGTTCTTCCCTGGGTGACCTACAAAATCTCGAAAAATCCAATTTTTCAGTCTTTAGCATGGCTTTTTCAGAAATTCAACCAAAATCATCAGTCAATCATTTTTCCTGATTTTTAGACATCCAATTAAGTAGAAATCACAAACGACTGACATTTTTCTCGAATATTTTCAATTTGGCCATACTTTGAAAATTTTCTGATTTTGGACTTTTTTATAATGGCTCAATAATGCTGTTCCAAATGGACTTAAAAGTAAAACAATGTATGACGATGATGTTTGATGACCTAAAAAACGTTTCAATACATAACAATCACCTATTAACCCCTTCCTCCACCCCTCTGCTACCCTCCACCCCTATTCATTCGTTGAATGAAACAATTTTCAAAGTATGGCCAAATTGAAAATATTCGAGGAAAATGGCAGTCGTTTGTGATTTCTACTTAATTGGATGTCTAAAAATCAGGAAAAATGATTGACTGATGATTTTGGTTGAATTTCTGAAAAAGCCATGCTAAAGACTGAAAAATTGGATTTTTCGAGATTTTGTAGGTCACCCAGGGAAGAACGTTGTGATTCGATTTGTCAGTCAAGTGCATTTTTGCTGTCATTTTATCCAAACGAAGAGGTAGAAACAAGTTTTGGAGGGGCTCCTTACTATGGCTAACAAAATGGCGGTCAAAAAACAAATTATAATCTTCCATTTGGCCTAATTCACGATCTAGTGAGCGAAATTTTAGATACATGATCTTGGCAACCTACAGAACCTAATTTTCAACCTGACTGACGGGCTCCTCACTATGGCCAATCGCCATATGTCATTATTGCCAATAAATCTTAAAGTTGATGGGTAAAAGCAAAACTTCAAGCACCAGGGTGTTCAGTGGAGTAAGGGCAACGTTTTTTCAAACTCGACTGACGGGCAGCCAACTATGGCGTTTTTTGCACGCTAGCTCCTTAACTAATAGGGAATAGCTATTTATGATATAAGTGTGAAAATAACTCGTTTAAGGGCACGCATATGAAAATTTGCGGAAGGAGCGAAGCTAGTTTCGCATTTCATATGAGTGCCTTAAACGAGATATTTTCTTACGTATATCATACAAGATTTTTTCTACGAGCGTGTGAAAAGTACAAGATTTTTTCTACGCGCGTAGAGTACAAGATATTTTCACCCGGCGTGTAAAAAGTAATTTACTTTTCACACTAGTGCGTTAAAGTAAAACTTTTCACACGCTCGTAGAAAAACAATTTTATTGCTGTTTAGATACTTAAATAATTTTAACACATAGAAATAGTTGCCTTAAGAATGTCATAACGTTTTCACATTGATATATTAGTTCGAAATTAAAACAAAATACAGGGGGTGTTCCATTTAAAATATCGATGATGCTACTAATTTTTGGTAGAAGTGGCAAGATTGTATCTGCTTCAATATATTAGATAAATAGAGCATGTATGTTTTTGTAAATGACCTAACCTAACATTCTTCATGAAATTTACCCTATTTTTAGGGTAGAAACCGCCCACAACTTTTTTTCAAATGTGAAAGTATGCATTTCGGTAATCTAGAAAGCCAGAAAAATAGCTGGCCATTTTAGCAACAGTTGATACTACAATTTGGGTTTTGCTAGCGCCGACTGTTAAAAAAAAATGGAAATGCATGTTATTGATAAGATTGTTTGTTTACTTGATGCCTCATTCCAATGGTCACTTTATTGTCGGTTTAGAATCTGTTGTACTATTTTGTGCTGTTTAAATCGTTACTTTATAGTAAGAAGTATTTTTACTATACTAAAATGGGGTATGTAACTGAATCACACAAAATCTAAATTTTAATGATAATTGGCCAGACAACACATCACAAACCACCTTAGAAACCTAATCCCATGGTATAATAAGTGGAAATTGGAGCTAAATAAAGACAAATGTGAATGTATAATATTGACTAGAAAACGCACAAACAACCATATAAACCAATATATAACAATAAATGACATACAAATTATACCAAGCTTTATTGAAAATAAAATAAGATAAAAAATAAAAAGGCCAATTTATTTTTCATTAGTGGGTACATTGTTTAAAAGTAAAGTTCATTCTTCTGTTTTTATTTGCAGCAAACTTATCAATAACAATAAAGTCCCTAGATTTACACTTTGTGGTCTGTATAAGTTTTTGTCCCAACACGTGGAAGAGTGAATAAACTCTTGATTAATTTTCAAAATATAATGTTCAACTTTCGATTTTATTTAATAAAACTTAAATTAACCTCTTGCGGGGTTACTGAGCCTTAAACCTCAGTACCCCAAAGGACAATTCAAAACGCAATTTTCATTGCACTAAGTATGTTAATTACTACCAATTTACTTTTTCTATGTCTCTGACATTTATCCAAAATGTTTTATTTAAACAAATTTTAATTTTTTAACACTTTCTTTATAGAAAGGTTTTATTTTCTTCTTTCCCGCTTTATAGGGTTGGTCTAGACCCCTTTCCCGACTTCTTACATACCTAGTATGTTTAAAGTTTAATATTTTCTCCATATTATGTGGCTTTGCACATCAATTTTTATTTTCACGAAAGCTCCATTAAGGTCCTTCACCATTTTCTCTTGCTAAAACCATCAGCACTTTTTAATGTTATTTTCTGTCTCCTGATGATGAACGTTTCTACGTTCGAAACATGTAGAGGCCTTTGATTGTTTCATTCAATTAAACTTTGTGGAGGAAGACTTTTAGTTTTTCTTTCTTTCAAATAGTATTAAGATATTGCAATGTGAAAATACAAATGAACAATAAAGATATTTTAAAAGTAAAAGTAGAACCATAAATGAAGAAGTGATCTGCAGACCACGTTTTTGACCAACTTCGCCAATATAATTTTGAAAATACTTTTACTGTAAGGTTGTTGTATTTTATTATAAGGGTAAAATAAATTTTTATTTTTCATCTCCTATTATACATCAAACCTTAACATTCCGTACGTCAAATGAGTATCTGAGAGAATAAGAAGACTATAGGACAAGTTACCATGCCATTTATAGGTCTTTTATACATGATTGCCCTTGAGAACTGTGCCCTTAAACAGCAAAAATCGATCTTTTTTTATTTAGAATTTAAACAGATTTTCGGTTTTAGTGCATTCTCTGTAAGTTTGTTCGGTAATTTTAATATTTGTTTTTTGTTTCAGTTGATAAATGGCACTATGTTCACCTGAAGTAAATCAAGCACCTAACTAAATTTTTGTACCATAAGGAGCACCTACGCATTTAAAATAATTCTAGTGTAAAATGTTTAATATGTATCTCAGTTTTGTACACATAGATTTAATATAATTTATTTGAAGATCGACGCAAAGTTTTTTGATTTTTGATTTAAGAGATATTATAATTTTTTAATTTTTCTGATACATTTTGCGTCATATAAAAGCGTGGCTGTGTTTATATTAAGTCTTATCTTGGAAAGAAATAGATTATAGAAAAGTAGTGGTCTGTAACAGATCAACAAAATACTCTTGCATGTCACCGTTAAAAATTACCTTTTTGGTACTAGCACGTCTTTTTGCGATTAGGGTTAAAATAAGGACCGACATTAAAAAGTTTCTCGACGGAGTAGGCAGATGGAAGACAGGAAAGATGTTAGTACAGTAGTACGTGAGGGAACATACAAGTTTAAACAGGATAGTAGCATAAGGCAATCGATGACCGACCTGCATACTCTAAACAAAAACTGCATGAACAATTAATATCTGCGATGGTATCTGAAATCTTAAGAAAGGAGCATACATATCAGTGCCTCTAGGGGGATATTATGCCATCTTCCTTAAATGAAATGTATTTGACACACTTTCTTTGGACGTTTTCCAATAGATCAATGTATTTGTGGAAGATCGGATGCCATATTCTAATTTGGATCGCACGAAACTATAATAAAGGCTTACCAACATTTGAGTATTTGTAAAATCAGCCGAATTCGTTATAATATATCCAAGCACCTTCGTTACACTGCTGTTAGTATTACTGTTGTAAAAAGTAAAGGAAAGGTTTGTGTCGAAAACCACACCAAGGTCTCTAAAAGTGTCACACTGCTCAAAGACTTTGTTATCAAGGCTATAGTTGAAGCAAATAAAGTGCCTTATTTATAAATGTCATGGCGAAGCATTTGCAGGGGCAAGTTATTAATTTTGCACCAATTCTCCAGAGTGCTTAGGTCCTTCTGCAATAATAACAGACAATCATTGAAATTACTTATTATTCTGAATAGTTTTAAGTCGTCTTCAAAAAGCAGTACATTGCTAGACATATTATTACTTATGTAATTAGTAAATGAAGATAGGACAAATATCCTTAATAATCATGTTGTTTTTGGTAGATAGGACGAAACTGAATGTAAGAAACGAGCGCTTTATGATGTAGTTAGGACGTTCTTGCGTAGGAGAATAGTATGTCCGCATCACAAATATGCCCTTTCAGCTTAACACGACCTTTGTGTTTAAGGGGTTTTTTTTGTCTTTGGAAAGTGGAAACTTTCATCTTCGTCACACGCTTGGATAGAGTTGCTTAGTGAGAGTGTAGGACTCTGACCCAACAAGCCCATGCACCTTTTCTTCTTCGCCAGTTTTCATCCTGAAACCATTTTTCAATAAGTATATATCTTCAGAATGATTGACGGTTTTGTTCGAATTTCTCTTGTTTTTATAATTATCCTCAACCTGCTTGAAGCTGCTCTTCTATTTTTTTTTGTGGACAATTAACCATTTGATGTAGAATTTCCCAGTTTCTCTTTGACCTCATCATCTCCGGGGTTAGGTTTTCAGGTCTTACATCCCTACCTGTCCTATTTTTGGCCTGTTCCCATGTTTCTGTCCACGTGTCGCACCCAAAGGTTGTGTGTTATCTGCATCGACCACTTCATTGCATTATCTGCAGGCATCCGAAACTGTTATTTTTATGCGTTTTATGTAACTCCCAAAACTTTCATGTCCTGACAATACTTGTGTCAGCCAATAATCAGTCAAGTGTTTACAGTTCGTCTCCAAGATATCTCACATTATTTGAAAGTCTGATTTCTGTATTTTGAAGAGCATCCCTATTATTTCGTTTGCCTTTTATAATAATTATTGGTTCTGTTTTTTCAGCTGCAAGATCCAGTTTGTTTTTCTTTATCCACTGACTTATGATATGGAGACACTCGTTTGTACGATTAATTCATTTTTATTTTCTGCCTCTACCACCAAGGCTATATCGCAGAGGCCTTCCCCATCAGTGTTCCTCTTAAGACTCCATCATATAGCACATTCCAGAGCCTAATAAGGTCCAAGGATTGAACCCTTATGATTTTTATGAGGCAATGTGCTATGTTTCTACGTCTCGACTCTTTTACTTAAGCTGCAAGACCAGTACCTACACACCATGTTTTGTTTTATTCTCTTTTAATATCGAAGACCTTCTGTAATGCCTGGACTGTCTTCCCTTCCTGTGCGAAATCCATATTGGTTTTCGTGTAAGTCTTCATATCATTTGTAATTCGTTCCCGAAATAAAAGGGTAGGAGGGGACACATTTGGCTATGAAAAAAATATTTACCACTCGTTTGGCGTATCAGAATTTGTAAATTTACATTGCTTGGGTTTCATTTGTTTTATCAGGTTAATAAAAAAATAAGTTTTTCTGAATTCCGTTGCGACAGCTAGATGGCGCTATTTAGCAGAATCAACAATTTTAAATGCAATTAACAAAATATCTGTGAAAATAGTAAGTCAATATTATTTTTATTAAAGTGGAGATATGGAACACATAATATAAACATGAGCTCCATAAGAAAATACTGACGTGATAATACGGTATTTGTATAGGCAAGAAGTTAGTAAATATCATAGCATTGTATCTTCTATAAAGCCTTAAGAGTAAACACTCATCGTGACGAATTCGCCATTTCATTTTTCTTATCAATATTTTGTTTATTTTTCGTTTTCTCCCAACAGCGGTCAAATACCCCTGCTTGGGTAGCAGTTACCTACATGTTTTAGGTTAAAAACAATTTAATTGACAAATTAAAAGCATAAAATGAAATTTTATCAAATTTGCGCATTTTTCTTTTTTTTTTTGATAAATGATTTTTAGATGCTTTTCCTTGGTCATTCGCGTAAGGCGCCTGTGCGTTGGAGGTGAAGTCACCAGAGTTATACTGAAGTATGTTTGTATTTGGAGAGTACATATATAGAGTATAGATATTAATAATGCGTGTCCACTTAAGAACAAGTCTCAGATCGCTGTCGGAAAGCCTATACCTATACTTTCCGATAGTTACTCTCAGAAATGCATCCACTTGCAAAAAACACTGTCAAGAGCGACCGTATTTCTCTTAAATGGACGCTCACCTTGACACTTGCTCTCAAGTGAACACTATCTATCTATAGTCTAGATCGTTAGGTACTCTCCAAATACGAACAAGCAGTTTTATATATTGGGTTTTGCTGGGAGTATTTGCACAGAATACACACAGCTATATTGACAGAAATATTTGATAAAAACTCGGTTATAAGGAATTTCTAAAATAATTAAAGTAGCAAAATCGTAAAGGACAATCAGGTAAGTATTTAAACAAGTATGAACAAATATATAGCAATATAAAATTGGTTCTTATAAGCTTTAGCAATTTTTGGGCCTAGGTACCAGTTCTATTACGTGCTGCACCTGCACCTACAAAGTTGTCTAATTACTGAGCATCCTCAGTTCTTTTATCAGCATAAAACGTGCATCTATATAGTCTATACGCGGAACCCACGGTTTCACCAATCATGCTCTTTATTTTTCGTTTGTTTTGTCTCTTTCCTATAAGGAACAAACCAGCATTTTTTTTATCCATTGTAACAAGTTTTCAACCTCACTTACAATTCCTTGCAAAAGCGCCAATGGGATTCCATCTAGTGGACGAAGTATACTGAGAATAAATGTTATTCTCAAAATATATCAGAGGTGGGGTCTGCTCTTATAAGGAATTGCGACATCTAGCGTCGATTTTAGACACGTTTAAAGCGTATATACCAGCACCTCTAAACATAACTTAAAAAAGTTAAGTCAAATGTTAAGAGAAAATCACTTGCAAAGACCAAAGTCACAATTACAGAGTCAGGCTAGGCCAGTGGCGTAGATAGCTTTTTATCCAGGGGGGGGGGGTCTCGAGCCATCGCCGGAGGCGAAAAATTTTTGGGGTGCCACGCCCTAAAATTTTGTTTTAAGCTCTCCAAAATGTAGCTTTAAAGTATCAATTCAACAAAGTTTTCCCTGTTATTTTGAAGTGGATAGATTTTTAAAAAAAAATTAACCTATTTCTTATATAACGTAACGCGAACGTTTTGACGTTTTTATTTTGATAAGCACTAATGATAATTATAATTTAATTTTTATTCTTTAATTAATTTCATAGTTCTGAAACTATAGAATAAATTCCAATTTTCTTGGCTTTTTGGCTAAGTGGTCCATGACATCTTCAGCTATAGGTACAAATTCTTTATTAATAGATAATGAAGCCAAACCATTTAACCTACGCTAAAAAAAACGTAATAGATAATCAATGTAATTAATAATATTAATATCTACCTCTGACGTCGTATTCTAAATTTTCTAAAAAAACTGCAATATCTCGATTAAAAAAAAATTGTGATATTGTCTTACTATCTCGGGGGGGGGGTCCAGACCCCCCTGGACCCCCCCCATATCTACGCCACTGGGCTAGGCAGCGCTAAGACCCCGTAGGTCGTCTGTTAAAGCCTGAAGCGCCTGATTCTTATTGTATAGTATTTGTAGAATTATATACCGTTGATCTTTTGACTGCAATAAACCCTCATTATCCCTTTGACCAGTGGCGTATTTAGGGGGGGGGGGGTCCGAGGGGTCTGGACCCCCCCCGTGGGCTCAACATTAAAAAAAACTCAGAACAGATCAGATGCCTTGTTGCATTTAATGTAGACAGGGTGAACTGAACCTCGCCGGATAACAAAATGTAATAATTTTCTATTTTACAATTTTTGAATAAAGACCTTTATTATTATTAAATAAAATTATACATCATTCATTTTCAATAAACGACGTGAGATATTATTTATAATTTTCCAGAACGATTTCTTGCTCCTTCCGCCATCTATTGGATAATAGGTCAACTACAAATAGGTAATGATTCATTCGTCACTCTTGAAATTTAGAAATTTCGCGTGTTATATGTGTACCTAAAAGTGTCGAGTTTAAATTATATATTCCCATTATTGCGTTTATATTTAAAAATTTCTTAATTTCTTCCTTTTTTGGGTTCAGCTATCAAAACATAGAAATTATAAATTTGGATAGTTCAAAATAGGGCGTGGCACTGAAAATTTTTTCGCCTGCGGCGCTTTTTTAAAAAAAGAAAGAAAGAAAGAAAGAAAGAAAGAAAGAAAGAAAGAAAGAAAGAAAGATAAAACGAAAGGTATAGACCCCCCCCGTGGCAATATTCTAAATACGCCACTGCCTTTGACCATAAAATAAATAATGAAATCCCAAATTTTAAAACCTTTTCGAGCAGAGCCGGACCAGGTACAAATTCAATTTATACCTATGCCTGATTCATATATAAATACAAACTGATTTTTAATAATTTTAGTATTTAGTGGTTTTCCGGCGAATAATTTTTAGTTAGGCTTATTAGTGGTAGAATGTGGCGTCCTTGGGATTGTGCTGATAAGGGGGCATCTTCAAGTGTCATTTTTAAAAGAAAGCATTTACCGATCTTCGGTAAGAGACATATATATAGTACTTACAAACCCGAAACAAATATCTCTTGTTGCCTTTCAAGCCTTAATTAGGAAAATATTGCGTAAAATGGGGTTTAAATACACCGAAGCATTAATAAAAGACAAACAGTTTACGGGAATAGAGACTTAAATATTTAACAGCTGTTAAACAATTTAGAGAAGAAAATCGTCCAATTATTTACCTTGACGAAACATGGTTCGATATATGACACGTACTCCAAGAAAAGGTTGGGATGATTCTTCCAAAAATGTCAAACCAAGGCACCATCAAATAAAGGCAAAAGAATCACAATATTACATGCTGGTTCAGAGAACTGGTTTGTTCCAAATTGTCTGTTGCTTTCAGCTAAAAACATAGCAGATTCTTCTTTAGATTACCATCAAGATACCAATCGACGCACAACTTTTTGAAAATTGGTTTAAACATAAACTCCTTAAAAATATACCTGAAAATAGCGTCATTGTAATGGACAATGCTAGTTTCATAGTCAGCAAGCAAAAATCATTCCCCAATTCTAATAATACAAAAGCCAAAAATTCAAAATTTTATGATTGAAAATGATTTATATTTTGAAGAAACGAGAACTACTAGAAGTATTAAAAGCTTTTAAAATAAATAAGGAATATACGAGTGTGACAAACTTGCAGCAGAAAATGGATATACCATTGTTGCGTCTTCCTCGATTCATCATACTGTTGTATATTCAATCCTATTGAGCTAATATATTATTATGGCACCAACGAAAATCCAATATTAGGAGAAAATATTTCTCCTACATTAAATGCATCTGTAGTAGAATTAATTAACAACAAAGTAAGAAAAATTTCTGCAGACAGCTGGAAAAACTGTGTACAGCATGTACTATCTACTATAATTCTGCAAATACTATAATTGAAGAGTGGAAATTAGAAAGGCCGTAAGTGCCATTTTTTTCAAAACCAAGTTTTTGACATAGAAAGGTTGCAAGTAGCATGCTTTCTGTCCTGTGAAAGGCCGTAAGTGCCAAAGTTAAAATTCAAGTGTCAGGCTCTAATAATAGATGGCGGTTAACGTATTTGTTCAGGCATTTTCCTTTGAAAGGTCGTAAGTCCAATATAATAAATTGATTATCTCAGAATTATGTTTTTGGCACATACTATGGCCTTTCTAATTTCCACTCTTCAATTGCTATGTAAGTAATACTAATACCTATACCTTTCTTGAAATGTTCCGCCTCAATGGCATTGATTTTCCAGAAATGCGACCCCTACTACTTTTCTCAAGAACAAAAATTTTAATTCGACCTTGAATCAATCTTCAAGGCCACATAATTATATACTTTTCTTCTTTCCCTCATACCAAAACTTAAAATTTTATTTCCCAGACCCTGTATGCCTGTATCAGCCTGTAAAACGCACGTGGTTCGTATGTCCTTCTCTACTTTACGGCGTACCAATAATCGCCTCTTTGTCTCCCCGTTATCCACGCTTACAGCTGTAAAATGCGCATGACACATACTTCAAAAAATTTTCTGTTTGTTTTTGATTTGGTGCGGACAGTAGGTCTTACTTTTTTGCGTTTTGTGTTGGATAAATTTTGTTTTTGCATGCAAATGTTGATATAATACGATAGTGTTGAAACTATTTCTTTAACGCGATTCTGCAGGAGTTAAAAATGCCAGTGAATCAATCCCTTATGTCCGTAATGCCGGTGTTGCATGGCCATAACCAGGTTTGTTGTGATTTTATTATTTCTAAGTTAATTTTATTATTTGTCACTAACAATTTTTACCCTTTTTTAGTTTATTATACAATTATCTAACGTTTGATGACACTTTGCAATAACAAACTGTATTAAAAATTAAGTATACGAGGGTAATTTAAAAAGTTATTTCCATAACTTTGGGGTGGAAGTTTAGTAATTATGATGTGTAGATTGTTTTAAAGAGGTTTACAATTTAGTACCTACTTTAGTATTAAGTAGTAGGTATTTAGCAGGTTCAAAGTGTGGTCTAGCTAGAGGCATATATTTATTTGTAACCAGGGAAATGTAAGCTATATGGGTTTACCTATATGCTACCTATATTATGTAAGTGATGTTTTGCTATTCCACTCATTCGTGTCTCATCATGTCATAATATTCATATAATTAATAATTTTGGTATAAGTTATAAGTAGGGTTGCCAACTTTCGGATATTGGAATAAAGGACACATTGGGAAAATATTTTTGGGCGCTCTAAAAAAAAAAAAAAGGTCGAAAGGTCGCCAATGGGAAAGACGTCACATTGGGAAAACAACGGTGAACCTCTCATATTCGGATTGACCTACAACATTATAGTGTTACCTTATTTATGTGATGGATTGGATTTCGGATTTTAAAGGACATTTCCAGCTTTCAAAAGGACAAAGGACATAATTTTAAAATAAAGGACTCTCCTTTCAAATAAAGGACAGTTGGCAACCCTAGTTATAAGTGAGGGTAGTTTATTATGGTTTTCTGATATTATAAAGGATTTGGAGGATTTTGAAAAAGGAATTGTGACTGATCTAGTTATCCGAAGTTATTGAAAAAAATATATGTTGTATAAATAACTCAAGCTTAGAGCGCTATTCAGTATTCATCTAGGGTTTTCAAAAAATCAATAGGAGACCTGTATAAAAATTAAAAGTCAGTCAATAGGTACTCGCCTAACTTCAAAAAATAATTACGCGTATATTTTTGCAATTAATTAATAATAAAGGAAGCTTTTTGACATTCATATGGGCTGTTAAAATTTGAGATAATTGGATGCGTTACAACTGTCACAATTCTCATTTAAAAATGGATTGTTTTTGATGTAAAGTTCAAGCGTTTATGCTTCAATCCTTCAGATGCTTTTTTTCTTGGTGACAACGCGGTGGCGGCACGCGAAAGGTCATATTACTGCCAGAAATTCTTTAACTGAATTTTGCATAATTTAATATTAAATAATTTATAAAGCATTTTTTTTAAATAAGTATATTAAATATTTTTTGCCGGCTTTTTTAAAGAACGAAACGTCATAACTGAAAAACAAAATTTCCTTGATGAGCATAAAAAAGGACCTAAAGAGAGTGTTCTTGGTTTTTCAAAATAATCATTATTTTCTCGTAAAAAAAACAAAAACCAAATACATTTTTTCGGTTTTTTTCGGATATCTTCGGAAATTTTCGGAATTTTTTCAATTTCTTTTTAACAAATGATTCAGCATTAAAATATTCAACTTTTCCTCCATTTAACCAACTCTCTATCTCTTATAGTTAAGTACCGAGATACAACGGCGTATCCAGCTCATGCGTCTGGGGGGGGTAATCGATCGGCTAGGATCAGGCACGTAGCCAGGATTTCCTCTCGGGGGTGCCCATCGGGGTCGCGCCAAAGGCGCAAAAAAAAATGCGCCGCAGGCGAAATTTTTTTAGGTGCCACGCCCTTTTTTGAATCATGGTGCTTGGTTTTCAAGTGGGAAAAATAAAAAACACAACACAAAATCCTCAAGAAAAGCACAAAAACAAACCAGGTAATAAGTAATTGAGGTGAAGAAAATGTAATAGTGTAGGAAATGTTTAATGTGTTGCCTATATTGCCGAAATCAGAGCTCGAGATTCGGGGGGGGGGGGCCGGGCCCCCTGTACCCCCCCCCCTCCTAGCTACGTGCCTGGCTAGGATACTATATAATAGCAACTTTAAGGAGTAAGGACAAAAATTAAACAACGCTTAAGTAATCTTGGGGGGGGGGGTAATTACCCCCCATTACCCCCCCCCCCCCCCCCTTGTATACGCCGGTGCCGAGATAGCACTGCCAATGCATCGAATTTGTAACACCCTGTATATGTTTTTTCTAAATATTGGAATACGTTTTAAAATTTCATTGTCATTTTACCGATCTGTATAGTGTAATATTTTATGTACAAATAACTACAATACAATTGAAAGGGAGAGTTGGTTGTACGTCGATCGTCTTTTAACCAATTAAAACATTTTTGTATTTAGCGTAAGTTTTTAATTACTATTGTCTATAATAGGCCATCATCAGGGCTAAGATTTCGTCAAGTAATGTCCAGGAGACACAAATCATAATCAATATAATACATAGTGGGTTCTAATTTTAACAAACCATACCTGACTTGCAAATCAATCAATTATTTTGATTATGGTTTTGTCTCCTGGACATAATTTGACGAAACCTTGATGATGTCTTATTAATAGGTCGAAACCGCTAGGCAATGGTAGTTAAAACCTTACGCTAAATAGAAAAATGTTTTAATTTTTTACAATACAATTTTTCTAAAATATTTATAAAACGATCCTAATAGACCGAAATCTGATGCGTTTAAGTTTTAAAAATTTATCACAGAAGACGTGACAAAAGGTCAGTAAAACTTTCAGTTAACTTTTTTTGATGAAGCGAGTGGTAACTTTTTGTGACTAGTGAAAAATAAAACATTTCAAAACTTGGGTATGTTTTGGCAAGAGTTATTTAAAATAACAAAAATTTTTCACGTGGTACAATTTAAGTTACTTATCTATTTACATTTTAACTTTTTTCAAACGCTACAATACTTGTTTCCTATGAGCCTTGAATATGCAATTTGCTCAAATCTATAGCAAATTAAAATTCAGGACAAATGGACTACTAGTATTTGAAGTTTATTTTGCCAATTTTCAGGGACAACCAAGTTGCAACAATGGCTCCAACCAGCTCGTGTCTCCTTTAAGTATTCTTAATCGACATTCGATTAATTCTCTTCTGGGCAAAAATGACCCATTTTGTGATCACATAGGTAAGTTTACATTTTAAAACAACTATACAGCGCGTCCAGAAAAGTTCTAGACATATGGGAATTTTCTTTATTGTTGATTTTACGAAAAAAAAGTTATTCTTTATAAAAAGTTCTGCTTGATGCGCAATTATTATTGACATATTATCAAATCTTAATATATCATGTACAGGGTGGCAAAAAAATATAGAAACACAGAATTACGTTAAGAGGGAAGTACCCTCCATTTTTATTTTGGAGTAAATTGTTATAAGAAAATTTTACTAAGGACTACAAAACGCGGTCAGATACAATTTTTCGTTGAAGTATTTTAATTTACAGGGTACCATCAAAAAGCCTTTGCAAAATATTTTTTTATTTTATTTCTTTAATCTTTACCTGCAACAATTTCGCAACAACTATGTGCACTACTATAGTAACGAATATTGACATGTTAGTCAAAAATCATTTAATATTTTTTAATTGGTTTCCAACAAGAGGTAATGAATACTCAACTTGTTTTTGATGGTACCCTGTAAATTAAAATATTTCAACCAAAAATTGTATCTGACCGCGTTTTGTAGTCCTTAGTAAAGTTTTCTTATGATAATTTGTTATAAAATAAAAATCGAGGCTACTTCCCTCTTCACGTAATTCTGTGTTTCTATATTTTTTTGCCGCCCTATACATGATATCTTAAGTTTTGATATGTCAATATTATTTGCGCATCAAACAGAACTTTTTATAAAGAATAACTTTTTTTCGTAAAATGAACAATAAAAAAAATTCCCATATTATGTCTAGAACTTCGCTGGACACGCTGTATATACAAGGTGACTTTTTAATAACCTACAATGTTTATATTTTCGATCTACACTAAAGAAGATATAGACAAACCAAAAATAAAATTTCTACAATACTTAACGCGTGGGAACAAAAATGAGATATTTTGCAGACAACCACTGAAGCACTCTGGAAAGCTGATCAAAAATGCTTGTCAGCGATATTAAAATGAATGAGCTTTAAGTACGAAATTAAAACTCAAATTAATTTTATTCTACTAAGATCATACATTTTGATTTGAGGTTCGTCATATAAAACTATAAAATTAACTAACTTAGGAGGCAGTTTACCTTAAGAGCAGTAACCCCCTTTACCACAATGAAAATTGCCGAACGTTTTGCTGGTCAAACGAAAAGAAAAAATAAAAATCGATATTTAGACAAAAAATTCTACTTTAAATACCCCATCCAGAAAAGTAAATGACGATCGAAAATATTCCTAAAATTTTTTTTAGAAATTTTTTTTTATTTTTAGTAATTTTGTAATATCTTAAAAAATTCTTTATTGGTCAAAAGCAAAATAACTTTCCCCGGTGTAGAATGTTGTACCAAACAATTTTTCTTAAAGCCATTTTTCAATATCACTTTACACGCTTAAATTCACTTTACGCGCCCAAAGTTTTTGAGAAAAAAGTAAGGCCGATATTGAAAAATGGCTTTAAGAAAAATTGTTTGGTACAACATTCTACACCCGGGAAAGTAATTTTGCTTTTGACCAATAAAGAATTGTTTAAGATATTACAAAATTACTAAAAATAAAAAAAATTTCTAAAAAAAATTTTGGTAATATTTTCGATCGTCATTTACTTTTCTGGATGGGGTATTTAAAGTAGAATTTATTTTCTAAATACCAATTTTTATTTTCGTTTGACCAGCAAAACGTTCGGCAATTTTCATTGTGGTAAAAGGGGTTACTTCCTCTTAACTTTCAGACTACTAACATTAAACGTACGAGAAAAATCTAGAAGGTCAAAACCTTTTACGCAAATATGACATCGTTTAGGCATTCAAAAAGTCTTTTAGTGTGTAAAAAGCATTTTTTATAAGAAAGTCCTTTAGTTTTCTTCCAAATATACCTCTTGTTAAGGATTATCTGATATATTCTAGTAGTTTAATAAAAAATTTTATGCAGACATAGTGGGGAGATTTTTCATATCGTGTTGACCTGTATCTAGGAACTTTAAGGCAATTTGCGTTTCTTGTAGGAGAGTTGTGCTTGTTTCTGTTTTCTTGTATACATATGTGGAGCACTTAAGAATGTATATTGAAGTGACTGTGAGGATTTTGTGTTTTGTGTGTTGGTTTTAATCCAAAGATTAGCCTTATTAGACGTTTCTATGCTTGAAATACTCGGTTTATGTTATGTCCCCATAGTAAAATATTATAGTAGAGATGAGCATGGGCGTCCATAAGGGGTGGCAAAACGGGCACTTGCCCCCCCCCCCCCCTAGGCGCCCACATTACTATTTTATTTTTGTTTAAGTTTTTGCCCCCCCCCCTGAAAACGCTCTATGGACGCCCTTGGAGATGAGGATAGGCTAATGCGTAGTAAGATATTATTTGAGTAGGGACAGGCACTGGTGTATTTTACCTTTAGTAAGCTTGTGCCAATTTTGAGCATTCATGACGAAGTTGAGGTTCCCACGATAGTTTGGAATCAAAATTTGTTCCCAGAAATTTGGATGCCGCCTGGTTTCATTGCATTTTCGTAAAAGTTTTGTAGAAATAAATGTGAACCTTTTGTCCTCGTTTAGTATAAGTTGATTCGAAAAACACCATCTGTTAATTTTTTCTGTTACTTCTTCTATTTTCCTGTGTGCTTCAGGGTCAACTAGTGCCGATATGGAAACAGTGGTATCGTCGGCAAGTTTGATGGTAAATCCATAAATGTTAGCAAAATTTTAAGAAAATGAAAAATCGGTGTACCTAATTAGATTGCAGGGCTGCAAATAAAATATACCAAAACATGCATCGGGATAATCTGTCTTGGTGTGTGTTTCACTTTATTTTCACACCTTATTTGTGTAGCCTAGGCCTAGTTAGATGTATAAATCGATCATAATAAAATAAAGTTATATATCAAGGAACAACACTACTCCATACTTACTGACAATACTAAAGACCCGGTATTTTACCCCTATTTGGGCATAACAAAATAATACAACGGCTGTTACTAGTCATTGTGTATATTCCAATCGGAGTCACTAAAAGCACAAACACAATTCACTAAACTACACAAAAACTAGAAATCCGTTAATATTAAACACCCATAATAAACATGGAATCAATGGCGCCGAGCCGGTTCTGGAGTGTATTTTGGGCATGTGGCTAAAGAAGGACATGCCGATTACAAGAGGTTTATGCGCATGCCCAAAGCTGCTGGAAGGGAATGCATCTGACCGGTGAGCCGAGTGTGACCGAGCGCAGGTCATTTTTTTTTCACCCATAAAACTTAACTTTTATTTGCGCACGAGATAAGCTGTACGTAAAATACGCACGTGTGTTGTTTTTGTCCGAGTAGAATGTTCGTCGAGCAAAGTAGCCAGCAAAGCCGCAGTCTGGCTCTTTTAATTGCTTTATTTTTATTTGGAATAAGGAAAGTGGAAATTTACCAACGGCCATCGGACAAACATTAAAATACTTTATACTAAAAAATGTCTATTTCTGTACAGACCAGAAATGTTCCGGGACCTGCGCTACCAGATAGGATATTAAACGGATATCCTGGAAATATCTTGTGCTATCTGAGATTTACCTACAATTGAAATCTACAATACTACAATCTTATTATTACGTATTATAATTTATTAGTTTTGTATTGGCATTGTAATAATTTTTCTCATGGTCTTGCGCTTAAACTACAGAACTCAATATTTTTACCTAAAATAACCATGTATGACTCTTATTTTATATCACTCTGTATGCAGGGCTACCTGATTCCATTTTTATCTGCATACCTTTGCAGCAAAAAACACCAAAATGCCAAACCTTTTTACACAACGTTTACATTTCTTTGATAGCAAAAACAGTGTCGAAGTGTTTTTGTCTCTCAGTTGGCCCTGACGAAAAACATTTTATGATTTCAGTGCGCCATTATTGTTTTGCAAATGGAAGAATAAGCATAGAACAAACAGGTCCAGCAATTTTCTACTGAACTTTTAAACGTTTAACGATATTTTTCTTATTTTTAAGAAGTTTTAACCTGTACGTGTGGTATTAACGATTTTTTATGGCAGGCGAGACAATGTCCATATCGGATTTGCTTGGTTTGAATTCACCTCGCGGTCTTCTGAATTTTGGGTCTTCAGACAGATTGTGTCCATGTACTCCACCTGCCAGTCCACAGAATATGCAAGTAAGTTGATAATGGACACATAATATTACATACAATATAGCCTTATTGTTGTCTCATTTCTGGGAAAATGTTTATGTAGATTATACATTTTTAGTTATTAGTATTAATTACGACTATATTTGCGTGTCGTGACATATTTTTCAAAAACCTCAAGTTGTGCATGATATTCATTTTTCATTACACAATAATCCAAAGATGTACTAAGTTTATAAGTGTACCTAGTTATTCTTATAACTTATAACTATAAGAGTTATGCCTAATAATATAGCTTCGTACATAGGTAGTAACCTCAGACCAAGTGGTCTGAGGTAGTAACTTTTTATTTTACTTATACAGCGTGACCAGTAAAGTCCGCATCATATGGGATTTTTTTTTATTAATACCTTTATTCAAAATTTGACTTTGGCATCAAGTTCTGCTTCGATCGAGATGAAAATTAAGCAAGAAAATAGTAGTCACGTGATTCGCATTATCTGTCAAATTTTAATTTTTTCCAAAAATAATTCATTTCTGAAAATATCGAAAAAAGTTATTAGAAAAAGTTTTTTAAATGCAGTTTCTAGCCCACATGCAAAATTTCAGCTGCATAAGATAATTTTGAAATTTTACCTATATTTTGTAAATTGCACCACTTTTGCAAAATAAGACTCAACGCAACCTGCATAAAACTTCTTAGTTTTGACAATGCTTTATTTCAAATACATTTTCTTTAAAGTAGCGCCATATTAAATGTGTGTTTTTCTACAAATTCAAAATTGGGCTATTAAAATTTGGTCGCATGTGATGCAAAGTTTATTTGTTTTTGACCTTGTATAAGGTAACGTCATAAAATAAGTATTTTTGAAAACGTAGTTTGTGTCTGAAAGTAATACACGTTAACGTTATTATGACATAGCTTAATAATAAATTATAATATAGGGGTTTTAAATTAAATCGTTGAAAATAGATAAACTTTACGTTGTTAAACTAAAATTTATTTTCCACTTAAAAAACACTTTACTGAAGACAATGTGTTCTTTTTTGTCTTAATATTAAGGTGTATTACTTTCAGACACAAACTATACGTTTTCAAAAATAGTTATTTTATGAAGTTACCTTATACAGGGTCAAAATCAAATAAACTTTGCATCACATGCGACCAAATTTTAATAGCCCAAGTTTGATTTTGTAGAAAAACACACATTGATTTAATATGGGCGCTACTTTAAAGAAAATGTATCTGAAATAAAACATTGTCAAAACTAAGAAGTTTTATGTAGGTTGCGTTCAGTCTTATTTTGCAAAAGTGGTGCAATTAATAATAAATAAATATTTATTCCTTCATACGAAATGTTAATTATTTATTAACAGAACATATTTTTTATTTCTTTCAGACGACAAAAAAAATGTAGTGCTAAACAAACTAAAAATAAAAACTAGCCTTGAGTATGTAATTTTTATAGCACCATAGTGCATCTCCCTCTGACAATGTAAATACCACTAATATTTGAAATTCAGAAATTCATACGCGAGTGGGGGAAACAATCTACCTACTTTTGTGTGCGTTACGATATTTTTTCTAATTTTGTATCATAACAAATCTATTACGATACGCATTTGCGTATCGTAATGAAGCTATTTCGATACGCGTTTTTTCTTTATTTGATGTTGGTAACATTTAAATGTTTTATTTCATTGACTTGCGCGGCCTTTGTGGTTTACGAGAAAACCCATTTTTCGCAGAGGAAAAATAGCTTGATAACCTACTTTTTTATTCTATGTGGATAACAGTCATGTATGTTGGTTGCATAAATCTATAAATCAATCTTTTGTAGATGCTTCAAGCTATCATTTTCTGCCATATCCTATCCAAAATTCAATCTACTAACCTTCCAATGTCGATATTAACTTCAACTTTATTTGAAGTTTCCATCTTCCTTATACTAAATTGCAATGCCGTGACGTAAAATCACGTCTTTTGAAATTCGAAAAAAAGTAGTAAAATCGCCCGAATTTCCGAACGCTCTGTATATGTACCGAATGTACAAGGATCCGTCCAATTTCAAATCTCATCGCTAAAATAACTTTAGAATCTCGTGGTAAAAATGGGTCAATAAATCAAAAAATGACAGTTTGCAAAATAATTTTTGTTGTCCAGAGGCTACTATGATAAAAAATAGTATTACCAACATAAAATTTAGACATAAAAATTTACAAAATCTAAAGGATTTAAGTATTTTCTTTTTAAATAATGTGTTTTTTATTGAAAAAACTACAAATTAGAAAAAATAGTATAACCTACATGTTATATAAAGCAGTTTTAATATATTATTTACTCTTCCAGCTTATTATTATGATATGGGCGGACAAAGCGTTTCCACACCTGTATAATATATATAAAAGTTTGGTAAAGTAATATGAAGTTAAATAAAAAGACCCAAAGCTCGTTTTAGGCTGCTTCTATTTTTGCTATTGCATATCATTTAAAACTCAAGACAGTCAAATGCAATTGCCCTATTTAGCTAGTACTGGGAAAATTGCCAATGCATTTTAAGGTCTTTTGGTATAATAGCTTTTGGCATACTTACGCCGCTTTTATTAAATTACGCACATGGAAATTATCCCATAAATTGGATTTTTTTATGTGACATTTTCTAAAAGATCTATATGGGTCATTATTTGGCGACGGGATAAAATCAGAAATACAGGGTGATTCACGTTGAGTGGCTTATTAGAAGATCTCGGAGACGAGTAAAGTTATATTTCTAAACATTTGGTAGCAGGTATGATTGGCTTTGAACTTTTAAAATATTATATTTTGACGTTTGTATCACTTCCGGTTATACCGGAAGTTATGGCTAACTTTGGTATTTCAAATGGAATACCCTGTATATTTTAGCATTTTTGGATATTGTAAGGTTATTGAAACCTAAGTAACTTTTATTAACAATGATCTATACCTATCTCTAACCGTTTTTGAGATATGAATTAGAAAATGCATTTTTTATGTAAAACCCTTACCGAGAAGAAAGTTCAGTAATTTTGAAATTAATAAAGCTAAACATTTAAAATTTTGTAGGCTTTTAACTAAAACATAGATCTTTAGACTACATTACTTAAATTTCATGCTTTGCATAGAGGGTTTTTTTTAAAGTGTGCCAATGTGGCCATTTATATAAATGTGCATAAGTCAATTTTTGGAAATGGAACACCATATTTTTTATTTTAGTGACGTGTAGAGAATACAATTTCCCATCTAAATGTTTAATATGTCAGTATCAATATTTTTAGTCGTTTTTGAATTATAAGCAATTAAAAAAAATATCTAGCTAGTCCTAAGCTTTTTCAAAGTAATTATAGGGTGGTGATTTAATAACGGATAAATTCAATACAAATTAAATGGGGACGTGTTTGGAGAAACGCTCGAACCCGTCGATTTTGTTTTTAAATTGCGCATGTTTTGACATAAAATGTAGGTATACAGGGTGTACCACAAAAGTGTGGCAGAAAAATTTTTTTTTCTTAAATGGAAACCCCTGTATGTTTTTGCATTTTCAGATTGTCCGTAAAAATCTAGCCATGTTTGATGCATAATATCCTAAACATATTTTCAGCTGTTCACGAAATATTGAAGTGTAAATATTAAAATAACACTTTATTAAATTGATTTCTAAATTACATTTTTAAAAATCTCAAAAATTACTTTAGCAAATGTTGGAAGTGTCCGCCATTAACAGCTGTGCAGTACCCCAGCCGATCAATAAATTCCTGCTGTACATTTTCTACGGTTTCTGGAGAAATATATTATAAATATATTAAATATATTTCGTGAACAGTTGAAAATATATTTAGGACATTATGCATCAAACATGGCTAGATTTTTACGGACAATCTGAAAATGCAATAACATACAGGGGTTTCCATTTAAGAAAAAATAATTTTTTCTGCCACACTTTTATGGTACACCCTGTATACCTACATTTTATGTCAAAACATGCACAATTTAAAAACAAAATCGACGGGTTCGAGCGTTTCTCCAAACACGTCCCCATTTAATTTGTATTGAATTTATCCGTTATTAAATCACCACCCTATAAAGCTTGGTACATTTTTGCCTTGTCACGAAAAAATAAATATCCCAATTTTCTCCATCTTTTTAGCCCAGTTATGATGAAATGCTTAGAGACGGACCTGTAAACAACTATGGAAATCCTGGCGGCTCCGTTAAGAATCTGCAGAGAAACATTTCCTTGGGCAGTGCAGGATCTAGCCCAGCAACACCTACATATTTATCAAGAACGTTTAGGAGTGTTTCTCTGAGGTAAGAGCAATAAATAAAATATTCGTAACGTCACAGAGAAGGTAGAAATAAAATTGTCAAAAAAATATCACGTGACACATAATAATAATAATAATAATATGTTTATAATATGTTCAATATGTTCAATATGTTTATGTTGTCTTCTATAAACTTATTCTTTAATCCCCTGAAGCTGAGCTTGTTAGGGGCAAATCTTATTTTTTGTTTTAGTATGTAAAATCGTAAATCATAAATATGCATTAAAAATCAAGTTTTAAAGTAAAAATGTTAATTTATAGTATAATAGAGAAATATATTACCTATAATAAAATTATTAATTTATAATTTTTAAGTAAAAAATATTACTTATATAAATTATTCAGAACAATATGAATTAATTAAAGCATTTCTAAAAATATTTCTTAATTGTCTGTTTTTAATATCCATGTTTTTATTTCGACTTTAAATTTTTTTTAATGAAATCAGTTTGTTAATTTTTGTTGGTAAATAATCGTTTAAATTAAAACATAAATATTTTTTAAAAATTTTGTCTTATGGACTTATTTATTTTAGGTTTCATGGTTATTTCATTTTTATGACGTGTATTATGAATATGGTTTTTAAATTGTATAAGGTTTTTATTTTTAAATATATAATATATTAAGATGTTATAAATGTAAAGTTGTCTTATGTTCAACTTTTTTGTTTCTGAAAATAATTCTTTTGAAGGATAAAGATAATCTTTATTGAATATAATTTTTAGAAATCTTTTTTGTAATATTTCTAATTTTTTAACTAAAGTTCTATTTATTCCTCCCCAACCTAAGATTTCGTAATTTAAATGAGTTTTAACTAACGCGTAATATAATATTTCCATGTCTTACATTTAAAAAAATTTTAATGTTTTTAAAAATCGGTAGTAAACTTCTTAATTTTAAAGTAAAAATTCCAATTTATTTTACTGTCAAAAATAATTCCTAAATATTTTATTTTATTAACTTTAAAAATTTGAATGTCTTCATTTATTTGAATACTGTTCATGTTTCGTGGTAGGTCATTTAGGTTTAAAGTAAAGGAATATAATTTGTTTTATTAAAATTAATTGTTAACAAATTGTTATCAAATCAGTTTTTTATAATTTTAAAATCTTTTTTAATTTTATTATTTAAGTTGTCCCAATTTGTATCGGTATAAAAAATGGTAGTATCATCTGCAAACCATAAAAGTGAAACATAAAACGTCAAAAATAAACTCATCTCCGTAGGCCGTAATTTAAGGAAAAGTAAGTTCGTAGGCTTTGTTTTTGACATTAGCTACACTTAACATTGACTGCACGAATATAGAGGTTATTAAAGTATTTTATATTGATATTACTTCCACTTAACTTCTGACGTGCCAATCTATATATTTCTAGTGACGTTACGAAGTTTATCTTTTTTTACGAGAACATTAGCAGAATGTTTCTACTAAATAAGTTTTAAAATTATACCTTTTTCACATTTAGAATAGTCAGGAAAATTTTTTATATTGATCAGGTTTAACCCTGCGTAAAACCGTTGTAGTTTAAGTTTGATTTTATTATTATTGCTTAGGTTAACTAAATTGTTGTTTAGGAAGATACAGAAACTACAAAACAAGATCCTAAGACAAGTATTAAAAGAAAATAGATATGCACCAATCCGTCACCTACACCAGCTACACAAACACCTTATATTTTTGACTACGTACAGGACATTTCAACAAAATTTTACCAAACTCAACCTCAACAATCACATCTGACACAAAACATGACGCAAACAAGACATAATGATAACCCCGTACACAAACCTCTATACTCCAGACTTCCATTTTACTTTCAACAAATATAATATTATAAAACGGCAATCATGTCACATAAAATTGAAATAGAAAATTTTAAATCCTCCTAACTAAATAAGACACGTCCACAAAAACCCTCAAGCCAAAATGGCAAATAATGCGCTACCTTCGGTCTGTACCTGTCTAAAATCAAGCTGGTTTTTTGATTACTTTTCCAGTTGATAATCATTCAGAAATTTTTAACATTCAAACAGCAGTAGAATCATTTTAAGTTTTCTATAAACAAAATATTCTCTCATGGCGGTAAGGAGATGACGGAACCGACCGAACCAAGAGCAACTATGCGTCAAATTAATTAACCAAAGGGTTAACACCAACCCCGCCGGCGCTGCCAGTGCCTGTCCTAGGTAGAGACAGTTACAAAAAACTGACTCTTCCTACAGACAACATTATATACATGTGTGATATATTTATGTTTTTTTATATATTTATGTGTTACTAAATGTACTATGTTAATTAACTGACATGTAAATTACCTAGAACAATAAAAGCCTTTTGAAATTAAATTAATTAATTAAATTGTTGTTTTATTCTAAACCCAGAACCCACCGTTTTACAAATTACTGGCTTTTAAAAAATTTCATATTTTACACTTTGACATCAGGCTGCTCATTAACACGCTTTTATTAGCTTCACCTGTATGTATGTATGTATGTTTGTTTGTTTGTTTGTTTGTTTGTTTGTTTGTTTGTTTGTTTGTTTGTTTGTTTGTTTGTTTGTTTGTTTGTAACCGACTTCTTTGAACCCGATTTTGACCCACTTTAAACGGTCAGATTTAATTTAAATTTTGTAGACTTATCAAGAACCGCTGACAATACAATAATCTAATACGCAAAAATTTCTCCTGTCAAATTTTGACAGCTGTCAGGTATAAAACGAAGATGCGATTTTGACGAAACAATTTATGGGGTCGTATAGTATTCGATGCGGAGCCTTCGTTAAAAATAAGCAAAAAATTCTCCTGCCAAAATTTGACACCTGTCAATATGTCAGAATTTTCAAAAATTTGCAAATATCGTTCTTTTCTTATAATTCGGCATAAACGATCAGGTTTGTATGTATGTTTGTTCGTAACCGACTTCTTTGAACCCGATTTTGACCCACTTTAAACGGTCAGATTTAATTTAAATTTTGTAGACTTATCAAGAACCGCTGACAATACAATAATCTAATACGCAAAAATGTCTCCTGTCAAATTTTGACAGCTGTCAGGTATAAAACGAAGATGCGATTTTGACGAAACAAATTATGGGGTCGTATAGTATTCGATGCGGAGCCTTCGTTAAAAATAAGCAAAAAATTCTCCTGTCAAAATTTGACAGCTGTCAATATGTCAAATCGTTTAAAAAAAATGATATTAATGAAAAAACTATAAGGTCGTATGTATATTGACGGTGGAAAGTTGAAAAAAATACGCAAAAAATTCTCTAGTCAAAATTTGACACCTGTCAATATGTCAGAGTTTTCAAAAATTTGCAAATATCGTTCTTTTCCTATAATTCGGCATAAACGATCGGGTTTGTATGTATGTTTGTTTGTAACCGACTTCTTTGAACCCGATTTTGACCCACTTTAAACGGTCAGATTTAATTTAAATTTTGTAGACTTATCAAGAACCGCTGACAATACAATAATCTAATACGCAAAAATGTCTCCTGTCAAATTTTGACAGCTGTCAGGTATAAAACGAAGATGCGATTTTGACGAAACAAATTATGGGGTCGTATAGTATTCGATGCGGAGCCTTCGTTAAAAATAAGCAAAAAATTCTCCTGTCAAAATTTGACAGCTGTCAATATGTCAAATCGTTTAAAAAAAATGATATTAATGAAAAAACTATAAGGTCGTATGTATATTGACGGTGGAAAGTTGAAAAAAATACGCAAAAAATTCTCTAGTCAAAATTTGACACCTGTCAATATGTCAGAGTTTTCAAAAATTTGCAAATATCGTTCTTTTCCTATAATTCGGCATAAACGATCGGGTTTGTATGTATGTTTGTTTGTAACCGACTTCTTTGAACCCGATTTTGACCCACTTTAAACGGTCAGATTTGTAGACTTATCAAGAACCGCTGACAATACAATAATCTAATACGCAAAAATTGCTCCTGTCAAATTTTGACAACTGTCAGGTATAAAACGAAGATGCGATTTTGACGAAACAAATTATGGGGTCGTATAGTATTCGATGCGGAGCCTTCGTTAAAAATAAGCAAAAAATTCTCCGGTCAAAATTTGACAGCTGTCAATATGTCAAATCGTTTAAAAAAAATGATATTAATGAAAAAACTATAAGGTCGTATGTATATTGACGGTGGAAAGTTGAAAAAAATACGCAAAAAATTCTCTAGTCAAAATTTGACACCTGTCAATATGTCAGAATTTTCAAAAATTTGCAAATATCGTTCTTTTCTTATAATTCGGCATAAACGATCGGGTTTGTATGTATGTTTGTTTGTAACCGACTTCTTTGAACCCGATTTTGACCCACTTTAAACGGTCAGATTTGTAGACTTATCAAGAACCGCTGACAATACAATAATCTAATACGCAAAAATTGCTCCTGTCAAATTTTGACAACTGTCAGGTATAAAACGAAGATGCGATTTTGACGAAACAAATTATGGGGTCGTATAGTATTCGATGCGGAGCCTTCGTTAAAAATAAGCAAAAAATTCTCCGGTCAAAATTTGACAGCTGTCAATATGTCAAATCGTTTAAAAAAAATGATATTAATGAAAAAACTATAAGGTCGTATGTATATTGACGGTGGAAAGTTGAAAAAAATACGCAAAAAATTCTCTAGTCAAAATTTGACACCTGTCAATATGTCAGAATTTTCAAAAATTTGCAAATATCGTTCTTTTCTTATAATTCGGCATAAACGATCGGGTTTGTATGTATGTTTGTTTGTAACCGACTTCTTTGAACCCGATTTTGACCCACTTTAAACGGTCAGATTTGTAGACTTATCAAGAACCGCTGACAATACAATAATCTACTAATCTAGCTCAATCTACTCAAAAAAAAAAAATTCTTAACAATAACTCAAACTAAAAAGCGGAAAATAGATTTAGTTTAAAATAATTCTTGAAATTCTTAATATAGGCAGAAAATAATAATGAACGATAAACATTAGTATTATTGTGAAAAAAGCGAGGGGTGCTCGATATACGAAAAATATAGCACAAAGCGCCCCATGCTTTTTTTACAATAATACTAATGTTTATCGTTCATTATTATTTTCTGCCTATATTAAGAATTTCAAGAATCATTTTCAGTCTGATTAATTATTATAGCGTATTTTTTAGTTTTTTTAAACTATATTTATTTATGAACCATTTGTTTGTTTTAGCGATTCGTGCGGCAGCAACAGCCCTGCTACACTGGACCAATCCTTGCTAAATCGTAGCAACTCCAATTCTCCTGAATCATATTTGGCTCCCAATCTCAATAGCCCAGACATAACCGAGTTGTTGGTAAGAGAGGATATTTGATATTTTGGGACCGTTTTATTATTTAAATTAGTGTTGGGAATAACCGACTTATTTTAATAACCGACTACCGAGCATTCGAGTGATTTTAAAAACCGAATTATAACCGGTTTTTCACTCGAGTACTAATATTAATATTGGCGGTTTATCGTTCTTCTACCGCATTTGTATTGGGAATATGGAATATCTATCTGACTACTGGAGAGTTCAAATGATTTTATTTTAAAAACTAGTTTATCACTCGTGGCGTCGGTTTTTCACACGAATTCGAATGCGAATGTTTACATCGGTGTTAAAGCAAAGGCTTTGTTAAAAGTTCTTAGAATTCAATATTTTTGCGACCGCCCTTTCCGCCGTACCTTTTTTTAGCTATTTTTTTTTATCTTTATCGGTTATGGTTATCGTCAGTCTAGTCTACTTACGTTGTGCTTTGTGGCGAACCGAACAATGATTCTTTTATATTGATAAATGTATATGTAGTTTAGTTTGTTTTTGTTTATAATGGTGATCTTCATGAATTCGTGATATATTTCATATAAATTACAAATCCTGCAGGGTTGTTATGATAACAGGTTTTTTTTTCCCTCGAATACTGATTTATTAATGACTAAATGACTTTCTCCGGACGATTCTGGAAGAACAACGCTGCCGAAAAATACTTACGTTAATAAAAAATAAATACCGTTTTGAAAATAGTAATTTTTTTGTCCGTTTCGCCTCTTAGATCTTCTAATATGTCACGAATCACTGTATAATATTATGCTTGTTTTTTAGAATTCCCTCACTTTTAACGAAAACCTATCAAGAAACTTGCTGGGAGCCAGTAGTCCTACCGACTTGGACCTGTCAAATCTACATAATCTGCAGGCAGTTCACGCTCTTAAGTATTTGCAGCAACCATCTGCGTTACTCAACTCTTTATTACCGAACGCTGTTAATTACAACTCACAGGTAATAATTTAAAAAATATAGATACAGCGACATTTAAAAAAAAATATATTTTTTAAACATAGAACGCCAGAAAGTGTGCAGCTCTTGAGAAAAATTGTAATTATTGAATGTAACATATTTATTTTATTTCAATGAAACCAAAATAACACCCTTCACGTCTGGTGAAAGTTTTATGGTATATGGGGAAGAATCAAAAATTCCAAATTGGTTTTAAGATTAAAGTAATTTTAAACTTTTATTAAAGCATTTCTCATTAGAACATATTTTATAATTTTAGATCATTGACAAATGGAATGGTTGCTCTTCAGTTGGGTTAGCGTCAGAGACACATCAGTTGGACAGAGCCGCCCGATTTCATCGCTCAGCTGCCGGTGAGTAAATAACATATTTTTTGCACCCCGTAGAAAAAATATTACTTAATTTCTCCAGTACTTTAACAAAACCGAGGGATTAAAACGGCTTTTAATTCTTCCAAAAGACATTTTTAACACTCTTGGAGAATACAAAATTTAATTTCTCGCCGATTAACATTACTGTTAATCGTTGTCTCAGTGAAATAATAATAATAAGTTGATTTAAAATTTAATAATATAATAAATATGTTTATGTTATCTTCTATAATGTATTCTTCAATCCCCTGAAGCTGAGCTTGTTAGGGGCACATCTTGTTTTTTGTTTTAGTATGTAAAGTCATAAATATGCATTAAAAATCAAGTTTTAAAGTAAAAATGTTAATTTATAGTATAAACGCAGTTTTTTTTTGGAGAAATATATTAAGTAGGTACTTACCTATAATAAAATTATTAATTTTTAAGTAAAAATATTACTTAGGTATATAAATTATTCAGAACAATATTAATTAATTAAAGCATTTCTAAAAATATTTTCAAATTGTCTGTCTTTAATATCCATGTTTTTATTTCGACTTTTTTTTAATGAAATCATTTTTTTAAATTTTTGTTCCATGACTTATTTATTTTAGGTTTTATGGTTATTTCATTTTTATGACGTGTATTCTGATTATGGTTTTTAAATTGTATAAGTTTTTTATTTTTAAATATATACCCATATTAAGATGTTATAAATGTAAAGTTGTCTTATGTTTAACTTTTTTGTTTCTGAATATAATTGTTTGAAGGATAAAGATAAATCTTTATTGAATATAATTTTTAGAAACCTTTTTTGTAATATTCCTAATTTTTTAACTAAAGTTCTATTTATTTCTCCCCAACCTAAAATTCCGTAATTTAAATGAGTTTTAACTAACGCGTAATATAATATTTCCATGTGTTACATTTAAAAAAATTTTAATGTTTTCAAAAATCGGTAGTAAACTTAAATTTATAATTAAGTGAAAATTACATTTTACTGTCAAAAATATTGATGATTTTCTTTGACTTAAAATAGCGTATATATACCACTGCTTGCCTGCGGCCGGCACACCAATATCGCCCTCTATTTTAAAATACATTCTGCACTTACAAATATAAGTTATAAGTACCAATACTGTTATTTGTCTTGGTACTTTTAACTAAGTACCATAGAACTTATTTCAAATTTGTACTTTTTGCTCAGTACTACAGCCCTGATATTATTATGTTGCCCAAAGCATCTAAACTAAACAATAATCAACTAGCCAGACAACTTACATGTGACATTAGCAGAAATTGAAACCGTCTGGTTAGTAAATTAAAAATTAAACTAAAGCCACTTGATTGTGAGCAATATCTGTGAATGTAATTTATGACATAGTCAAAGATGTCTGGTTAAATAATTCTAATTTTTTTTTGTTCACGTTTCCAGCTAAACTATAGTTATCAATATTTTTAGCTGTTTATGATGCAGTGTGCACCTGGAGCGGTATTTTGCCCCCTCGTACCGAAAAACCCATTGGATGTTCCAGCAAAGTCTTTTTAGGTGGTGTCCCGTGGGATATTTCAGAGCAGTATCTTATGCAGACGTTCAAGCAATTCGGTCCTATTAAAGTTGAGTGGCCAGGAAAGGATAGAGAGGCACCACAGCCCAAAGTATGTATAAATCGTTGTTGTACCCATACCAAAATTTTGGTAGTTATGTATATGTGTGGTAAACATAATCTTCTTAATTTAAAAAGGGTTAGTGAGACAACATTCCTAGCCATTTCATTTCGGCACTTTGACGGGTCCAGTCACCCAAGAGGTTAAGGGCGAGAAGGGCTAACAGACGGTGTCAGCGGCCAGGGATTTAAGCACATATGTGGAGGACTAAAGCGAGATACGGAGCTTGCGCAGTTAAATCATTTTGTGGATCATGTAAATACTGAACAGGGCCGGTTTAAAATGTATTAAACTATTTTTTGGTGCTCAATTTTTGAAACACTAGTTTATTACGTAAAGGTAGTTTAGATATCTATACCAGAGTTACAAGTTAAAAAGTGCTATGGTGTCTCTATTATAAACTAGATAACAAACCTTAAAAATCACACAAACAGACAAAAATACAAATAACGAGTGACCGGTTCTGTTCGCATCGAAGCAACAGCTGATTGACATTTTTTGTTTATAGTACATATTGCGCATGCTCACTATCCCAGTAACGGCCTGCATAGTAGCCTCATTTTTTATAAGCTGCATACACATTGGCAATATACTGGTTATATATTAATGACGTGCTAATATTTTAGGGTGTGATTCCTCAAGTCATTTTATGAAGAAAAGTTCATATTATAAACCTATGACCTAAACGGCTTAAATTTTTTGCTGCAGGGTGTTGAATTTTTTTTTATGCGTTTTTTGTAATATCTCCGAACGTACTTTAGATAATATTTTCAATTTTGGCATGTGCTAATAGGACATAAAACCACATGTTTAAGTTATAAAAGTTATTTTCTTGTCCCACCAGTGGCGTCCCTGCAAACATGTCCTATGATATTTTTTAGAAAAAAAGTGGTACGCCACTGACATTTTTCCATGTGTATATTATTTCTGATTAGCCTGATCAATTCTACATAAAAATGGTCTCTTGCGTTTTTCTCCTCAGGCACACTGTTCTTAATTGAAATAATTAAATTAAATTAACTTCCATTTTGCAGTATTGACGAATTATCCTGGAACGGCGACGTTCTAAAAAACATAATTGACGCCTTAACGGGCAGTCTTATCTGCATTTTCTCCAAGAAGAACTACCTGTGTTACTTGAAGATGTGCCATATGCGCTAAGGAATCAAATGTAGTACCTGCATGATGGAGCTCCTGCTCATTTCAGTGTAATTGTTCGCGACCATTTAGATGCAGTTTATCCGAATCGTTGGATAGGTCGCGGAGGAGCTTAACAATGGCCGGCAAGATCCCCTGATCTCAATAGTTTGGATTTTTCTTGTGGGGTCATTTTAAAACTTTAGTGTATAAAACTCCCATTAACACTTTAGAAAATTTAAGGGAGCGAATAATTGCCTTCTGTGAAACAATACAGAATTCGCCTGGAATATTTGAAGACGAGCGAAAGGCGAAAGCATGCCTATTAAGTGAAGGTGGTCATTTCCAACAATTTTTATAAAACAAAATTTTGCATTATCAATGTTAAGAATAATAAATAATCAGAAATAATATCTAAATAGAAAAATGTCAGTGGGGTACCACTTTTTTTCTAAAAAATAACAGGACATGTTTGCAGGGACGCCACTGGTGGGACAAAAAAATAACTTTTATAACTAAAACATGTGGTTTTATGTCCTATTAGCACATGTCAAAATTGGAAATATTATCTAAAGTACTTTCGAAGATATTACATTACACATTAAAAAAGAAAAAATTCAAGACTTAGTAGCAAAAAATGTAAGCCGTTTACGACATATTATTATGTTTATATGAACTTTTCTTCATAAAATGACTTGAGGAATCACACTCTAAAATATTAGCACATCACACTCTGTATATGTGGTTTTAACTAACTAATTTGAGGTTATATAGTTTTGTTAGTGAAATCATGACAAGGCGTTGATATCCGTTTGTTGTTTGTTTATTAATTAAATATTTTGAGGTTGGTTGTGTTTGGCAATTCATGACGACCACAAAATACACAGCAGGAGGATGTAAATCCCAGAAGGCTTTGGTGATAGATTAGGTAGGTTAGGTTAGAATGGCAGAATTCTCGCACTGTCCAAACACGTAGTCCTATGAGACCAGTTGTTGTAATATCACACTTGTTCCGCGGAACATATCCGCATCAGCTTCCTGATGGTTAACGTAACATAGAACATAAAAGAGTAAGTTGCTTACTTACTCCAGATCATTAAATGGTTCGCCCAAGCCATTGAACCGTCTTCTCGTCTATGTCAAAAATATTAAGTTTTTGGAAAATTGGTATAACTATTGGTTCCAATCTCCCGCCGAAATGGTAGAAAATTTACCATCTCTTGCCTGGTGACATGGTGTATTAATTCCATCATTTCCAAAAGGAGTAAAAGCGTTTTTATTAAAATAATTCAAAACCTTTTGAATACAGTCAGGAAAATAAAACACCATTTAATAATAACGTATTATTTAAAATGTGTCTCGAGTTTTCCTCTTTGCTTATTATTTGTTTTTACTTATACCGGGTGTTTCTCAAAAGACGTTCACCCCCATAACTTTTTTATATTTATAGATATTAAAATGAAATTTTGAGATTATGCATAAGAGATGAGTCTGCATTTATTTGCATAATTTTCAATTTGTTTGCTCTTCCGATTTAAACGGAAGTGACCTTGACTTTGGTATTTTAAATGGGACATCTTGTATATTTTTACTTACTGGGATTCAGCATAACATTCTGAGTAAAATGACACCTCACTTATCATTTTTTGACGTGTTATAACATTTTTATGTTTATTTTTTATTTTCAGTCTAGAGTGCTATAAATGATCTAAATCTATTAATTTATTGTCAAGTAGTGTATGAAAATTAAAATTATGTCATAATAATTGACTTTCTAAGTTTCACAAGCGTTTAAAAAATGAAATTTTGTTTTCTTGACGTTTACTCCATTTTTCCAAATGGAGCGATGGTGGTTTACTAGGATATCTAAAACGAGTATTTTTTTTCCAACAATTTGATACAATACACTCCTATGATATTTTAAAATTGACACTGAAAAATTTGCCTTAAATTCCAATCGCAAATTTAAAAGCGTTATGCATTATTGCCGCCCTCTCTTTTCTAAAGAAATATAAAGGCGGCTTTGAAAAACAATGGAATGGTTTTGAAAAGTAATATGGCTTTAGTTTAAAGTTGTAATATCATTAGTTTATAAAACATACAATACATACAATCTTGCGGCTTCAGAAGCATTTTTCTGGTCACTACAAAAATTAAAAGCATATCAATAATTTGTTCATTTCTAGTAAAACTAACCATTTTATCTGATTTACAATGTAGTTTAATAAACGAATGACATTACAATTTTAATTTAAAACCATATATTGGTTTTCAAAACCATTCCATTGTTTTTCAAAGTCGCCTTTATACAGTATCACCAGTAAAGTCCGCATCATATGGGATTTTTTTTATTAATATCTTTATTCAAAATTTGACTTTGGCATCAAGTTCTGCTTCGATCGAGATGAAAATTAAGCAAAAAAATAGTAGTCACGTGATTCGTATTATCTGCCAAATTTTTAATTCAAAAGTGGGGTTATTTCTGAAAATATCAAAAAGGTTATTAGAAAAAGTTTTTTTTAATGCAGTTTCTAGCCCACGTGCAAAATTTTAGCTGCATAAGATAGTTTTGATTTTTTACCTATATTTTGTAAATTGCACCACTTTTGAAAAATAAGACTCAACGCAACCTACATAAAACTTCTTAGTTTTGACAATGTTTTATTTCAGATACATTTTCTTTAAAGTAGCGCCATATTAAATGTGTATTTTTCTACAAAATCAAAATTGGGCTATTAAAATTTGGTCGCATGTGATGCAAAGTTTATTTGTTTTTAACCCTGTATAAGGTAACTTCATAAAATAAATATTTTTGAAAACGTAGTTTGTGCCTAAAAGTAAAAAAATAAAGTAAAAAGGGGTTTAAAATTAAATCGTTGAAAATAGATAAACTTTACGTTAAGTTAAACTAAAATTTATTTTCCCCTTAATGAACACTTTACTGATGACACATGTGTTCTTTTTGGTCTTAATATTAAGGTGTATTACTTTTAGACACAAACTACGTTTTCAAAAATACTTATTTTATAAAGTTACCTTATACAGGGTCAAAAACAAATAAACTTTGCATCACATGCGACCAAATTTGAATAGCCCAATTTTGATTTTGTAGAAAAACACACATTTAATATGGGCGCTACTTTAAAGGAAATTTATCTGAAATAAAGCATTGTCAAAACTAAGAGGTTTTATGTAGGTTGCGTTGAGTCTTATTTTGCAAAAGTGGTGCAATTTACAAAATATAGGTAAAAAATCAAAATTATCTTATGCAGCTACAATTTTGCATGTGGGCTAGAAACTGCTTTAAAAAAAACTTTTTCTAATAACTTTTTCAATATTTTCAGAAATAAACCAACTTTTGAATTATTTTTTGAAAAAAATTAAAATTTGACAGATAATGCAAATCACGTGACTACTATTTTTTTGGGTTATTTTCATCTCGATCGAAGCAGAACTTGATGCCAAAGTCAAATTTTGAATAAAGCTATTAATAAAAAAAAATCCCCTATGATGGCGGACTTTACTGGTGACACTGTATTTCTTTTACAAGACAGGGCGGCAATAATGCATAACGCTTTTAAATTTGCGGTTGGGACTCAAGGCAATTTTTATAATTTATCAAATTGTTGGAAAAAAAAATGCTCGTTTTAAATATCCTGGTGAACTATCATCGTTTCATTTGGAAAAATGGAGTACACGTCAAGAAAACAAAATATCATTTTTTAAACGCTTGTGAAACTTAGAAAGTCAACTATTATGACATAATTTTAATTTTCATATAACACTTGACTATAAATTAACAGATTTAATTAATTTATATCACTCTAGATTGAAAATAAAAAATAAACATAAAAATGTTATAACACGTCAAAAAATGACAAGTGAGGTGTCCTTTTACTGAATCCCAATAACTAAAAATATACAAGATGTCCCATTTAAAATACCAAAGTTAAAGTCACTTACGGTCAAACCGGAAGTGCTAACAAATTGAAAATTATGCCAATAAATGCAGACTCATCTCTTATGCATAATTTCAAAATTACATTTTAATATCTATAAATGCAGAAAAGTTATAGGGGTGAACGTCTTTTGAGAAACACCCGGTATATTCATTATATATGTATTTTATAGTTTTTAAAATTATTTTTAGGGCTACTGTTACATCATTTTTGAATCAGAGAAAAATGTCAAGGCTTTACTACAGGCTTGTACGAACGAATATTCTAACAATATCGTTGAGAACAGCTATTTTAAGATTGGATCAAAGAGAATGAAATCAAAAGATGTAAGTTTCAAACGCAAAAAGTGCAGCTTTATGTTTTTTTTTTAGTTTTAACGGTATATTTATAAGAAAGGGTGAAGTTGCTTTAACCGGTTACAATAATCTTGAACATAATCTTCGAACTCATTTTTGGTTAGCTTTTACCTTACAATGTTCTTTTATATTTCATGTATTTGCTAAAATACTGCCATTATATGTTATTTCTGATTCTTGGATTTATACTCCTTAGTACAATAAAACCATAGTTTATTAATAAACATTAACAAAGCCAAAAGAACATCAGCGTAACCATCGACACATACTGGCAGACGAGTACTCGCGCTTCCGCCACGAAGTGCGCACGAAATTATTCTACTAGTGCAAGCAAAATCATTTATCTATTCTATTTGGAAGTGGTTCAGTACTTACTCGCTTCTTTTCTGCATAGATACCCAAAGGCTTGCCAGACCTATTGTAGTATCTCCTACAAAATTTTATTAAACAATTTACTAATAATAAATCAGGTGTAAAAGCAGTGTCCCCTTTAACTAAAAAAGTCTTATAAGATAAAACGAAGAGTAATGATTGATTAAAAAATAAAATTACATATAAATCACTAGCCCTTGCTCTTGAAAAAGTTTGACCAACATAAGCTACAACTTCTTTCTTGTCTTAATTTTTCGATCGCCCAGGTATGCTCTTTTTGAATGAAGAATAACTCTTGGTCAGCTATCCATACTATTATGTACCTTGTAAAATAAAGATGACAAGAAACCCAATAGAAACTGTTCTAATAAAACCGCCTTTTAGGTTCAAGTGATCCCATGGTATTTGAGCGATTCTAACTACACAAAATCAGCTTCGCAGAAATTGGATCCGAGCAAAACTGTCTTTGTGGGAGCTCTGCATGGCATGTTGAATGCTCAAGGATTGGCCAAAATAATGAATGATTTGTTTGATGGTGTCGTATATGCAGGTAACTATTTCCTTATCAAAGAACAGAGAACGTATAGTAACAAATCTGCAATGTGCGGTGTCCTATTTAAAAATATAAGTTCGGACCAACAATTCTGGCGGGATCAATTAAACCGCACCAAGCGTTAAAACTAAAACGTACTTGTGAAACTATTGGATGAACTAAGAAAATATTTACCCTTGGGCAGTAATGAGTCAATTGTACATTCTAGAATTTCTGAAATTTGCCCATAAAATTTAACGAAAGTATTTAAATTTTGGCGACAGTGCAGTGGTTCAATTCTCTCTGGATCCCCTGCCAAAAAAGCTTGAACTGATCCAAACTTCTATGGAATTCTCACTGCATACTTTAAACTATGCAATAACTTCAATTCTCGTGGCCTCGCTTATTAAATTCTTATTTGTCCCTGTTTTGTCAAAAACTCTAAATTTTCGGTAGAGTTTAAGAAAACATCGCTCGTTCTGTTAAATGCAATAACTTTTATTAGAGAGAGTATTATTCTCTTGCTCTCGAAGAGGATTTTCTGCACACTAATTCAGTTTCTAACATACCACACTTTTTTGCATGGGTAAAAACCATATTTTTTTAATAATAATAACTTGACTATGGAGAACTAGAGGGTAGGAGGCCGATCGACAATGGCAGCATTTTCAATTTCTGTCCCGGTTTTTTGGTTAGTTCGCTATGTCGTCTTCTTCTTCCTTTTTAACTTTTACTTTTATACTTTTGACAATTGATATTTTATTTTTCCAAATAACAAATAACGTTTGTAGGCAAGACAAGACAAATAACGTTGTATTGTAATTGATTTCCATATTTATAATGAATAATGGTACAATTTATAAAAGTAGAGTTTGCTTTGTGTCGGGGTGTAAGACAGGATGTTCTGCAGAGAGGAAACGCAGCCAGATAAGTATTTCTAGCTTCAAAGGTAAAACCCTCTGTAGCTAGAATGTTCCTGTATTTTAAAAACGAAGCATCGTTGGAACTTTATACAGACCGAGTTTACTAATAAGTATAACAAAGTAAGTGTAAATTCATATAAAAGTCCTTATTTTTGTTCCTTAAAGAACTAATTTAAATAAAAATAGTTATCGCGTCCATAAGAAACCATTTATTTGATAGCCCACTTCGAACACGAGCGTCATCTTACGGCGACTCGTAAAGCTGAATTACCGATGGTAATTTGGGACCGAATCCAATGCATTGCGATCGGCCTCCTACCTCAAGTCCTCCATAAACTTGACACAACAATACTTAAAATTTAAACTCTTAACCGAAAAAAATATGGTTTCCATTTATAAAAATTGCATTTT
Organism: Polydrusus pterygomalis; assembly: GCA_963969555.1. Taxonomy (NCBI): domain Eukaryota; kingdom Metazoa; phylum Arthropoda; class Insecta; order Coleoptera; family Curculionidae; genus Polydrusus; species Polydrusus pterygomalis. The sequence continues at coordinate 49,674,857 of OZ018378.1, forward strand.
AAAGAGCTGTAAAAATACTACTAGTTTGCCAATTTAAACAATATTGTATCTTTAATAATACCAAATTTACCCATGGTGGAGACATAATTTGAATAACCCTGTTTATCTGCAACGCTTATAATATTATTATTTTTTAGGAATTGATACCGACAAATACAAATATCCCATTGGTTCAGGCAGGGTAACCTTTAACAATCCACGATCATACATGAAGGCTGTATCCGCTGCTTTTATTGAAATCAAAACGACAAAATTCACCAAAAAGGTAATAAGTAGCTAAAATTATATTTTATATAAAGAAATCTGGGAATATCCTTTCAATTACTCCATTAATACCGTATAATAACAAAAATTGATTAAACCAGCGATTTCAAAATAGTTTCAAAGGATACCAACACAGAATATATAGCTACGCAAGCTATATATTCTGTGATACCAATAAAAATATATTTTCAATTAGTCAAGACTTTATCACACCATGTAAAATAAACTTAAACTGGGCTTAAGGCTTTTAATACTATAGACCACGAAATACTGCAGGCAAAACTTTAATACCTACCTGGATTGGGTGATATCACTTTCCAGTTTTTCTGGACTACTTTAAAAATAGGCAACAAGGAGTTTTAAGAACTAACCGAGCTTCCCAGTTTGTATCAGTTCATAGAGGCGTCGCGCAGGGCAGTATCCTGTTACCACATCAATATACAGATGACACGCAAATATATTTTCTTATGTTCTTGACTTATTAAATATGTGTACAAAATCCTTTAAAGTCTCTGTCACTGCTCTTGCCGTTGATGTTGAACACTGCTCGGTGCTTCTATGTGGGGTACTAGAGCTTTGCAGAATTTCTAAGCAATCAATTTTTTTCATTTTGCAAGGAATCTTGTGCAGCTCTGCTACAGAGGTGGATTTCCATTGACCGTGCCCCTTAGTATCATTACAAGCGGTAATATACTACTTACGACATGCAAATGAGTGCGGTAAAATGTACTTACCGCAATCTAGTGAAAAATAAGTAGCAATTCCTCCGGTTGTCAGGAAAACAAATGGCAGGCATACCAAAAGAGTGCTGTCTGTATTCTGCGTATGATTATTCTGTTTAAAAATGAAATCTAAACAATATTAGTTTATTAGTTAAATTTATTGCATTTTTACTGTTCTAATATAAATAACTGAGTAAACTGTATACCGTGCGAGCAAAATTTATTTGCATCAAAGAGGGCTTGGTTTAGGTCACAATTATATGGGTATCTAACCAAATCTAGGTTAAAATTTTGTCAAATTCATATTATGACATGATATGCCAAACTAATGAGTTATAAAATAAGTAGACAAATACAAATTTATTTTTGTTGTTTACAAAATTAACAAAGTAAGAATATACAGAAAGAAAAAGAAAAATAATTACATTAAATTGCTGAAATTGGCCACCGCCATGCTCCAAGCATAAATTCACACGTCTTATCATATTTTCGAAAGTGTTGACCAGCATCTTTGGAGAAATGTTACCACATTCTTGGATAATCCTTTCTTGTAATTTGTAATTGTTCTAAATTTGCAACTGGTGTTTTAAAAATAGTGTTCTTTAAATAAGGAAAAACGAAGTAATCCATAACCGTTAAACAAGGTGATCTAGGCGGGAATTCAATGTCTGATCGAAAACTAATTAATCTGTCGTCGAAAAAATTGCGTAAGTAGTTAATAGTTTCGGCGGCTGTAGGTATGGGCGGTTGCACCATCCTGTTGAAAATATCCAAAACGTAGTTCGTCGTCAAGTAATTGCTCCACAAATGCATTCAAAATATTGTCTCTATACCGCTGTGCTGTAACTGTGTCATGGTAAAAAATAGGACCAAAATGCTTCTTCGGGAAACAGACTGCAGACACCAATTTTTTGAGGGTGCAATGTGGACTCACATAACCGGAGAGGTGGAAGCAGTCTTCATCCGAAAAAAATGTCAGGTCTAATAAATCATTTATTTCCAATAAATTTTGGGCAAACCATTGAGAGTAATTCCTGCGTCTTTCAAAATCTGCGGCTCTTGGAATACTTGCACTTTATAAGGAAATAAATTTAGCTGCTTCTTAAGAATAGTCCTGCATGTCCCATAAGATCTTCCCACTTCTTGGGACAGGCGTCTTATACAATTTGTTGGCGTATTTTGCATTATTTCGTAAACGTTTGCAACAAGTTCTTCTGTTCTTACAGATGGTCTTCCTGCTCCTTTTTTGTGTTGTATAGAACCTGTTTCCCTAAACACAGCCACGGTTCTTTTCAGGCAATGATAAAAATCCCCAGCCATAAAAGCAACGTTAGGAAAATGTTCGTGAAAATCGTCCATGCACAAACCCGGATTGTATTGCCACTCGCCATTTACTCCCGTCTCGAAAATACGCTTCAACCATGAATATTTTGTGCTGTTCCGTAAAGCCCATTGTGTGAATTGTTCAAGAAATTGGAAAAATTAACGATGAATCAAATTACTTGTAACGACTGTCAAAGATGACGGAATTGATTGTTAATTCAGGTAGTTACTGACACCCAACAGGTATTAAGCTCTACTGCTAAGCATTACGTCCTTAGATGCAAGGCCCTCTTGGACGCCAATGATTTTTGCTTGCACGGTACATATTAAAATATGTTATTTTCATTTTACCTTGTACGTTTAATTAGTTATATTTTACTAATTACGTTATTTAAGATGTAATTAGTAGAGAATCCCTGATAAACTAATGTTTTTGGAATTTTTTGGAAAAAAAATTAAAACAATATGAATTGTAGAAATAGTTTTTAATGCAGTTATTTACTTTAGGTACAAGTCGATCCTTACCTGGAGGACGCACTTTGCTCTTTTTGTGGTGTACAGCAAGGCCCATATTTCTGCAGAGATCTAACTTGTTTCCGGTATTTCTGTCGCTCCTGCTGGTCATATCAGCATGGTCCAGAACTGCGTCATCACAATCCCATGAGCCGCAACTCCAAAAATAGACAAGTACTGTGATTTGGAATTATTGTACAAACAGGTACCAACGATACCGCTAGTGGTATCAGTTAGGCAAATATTTATTTGGTTTTGCTCAAAACTGTTACATTATTGTTGTTGATACATATTTTTCTCTTACCACTATTGCGTGGTATTTAATATTCACAAACAGATTTTCTGTTTAAGTTACCAGTTACCAAAAATTTGCAGTATTAAATACCATGCGAATAGAATTACAAAAATCATGCTCGTAGGAGGGCGTTTTGTTGTTTGTGTTTATTTTTAGTTTTAGGTTTGTTACTTTGTTGATACAAGTGAGTATGGCGAAGGTTTATACAAATAAACCTTGAAAGCCGTTACTTACTTATTTAGATGTAAGGATCTCAGAACTAAACATCGTGTTTCGTTTATAATTTCTTGACAATGAAATTTTATTTTAAAAAAGAAAACAATTCCAAATATTGAGCAATGCTTGAAATAGAAAATGTTTAATATTTAATGTTAAATATTATTATTAATACACTAAACTTATTCGCTGAGAGGGTGAGTGAGAGTTATCGATCGAATATTCGAAATCAAAGGTGCAGAATTTTCAAAATATTTCCTATTAAGTATACTTCCATGATGTCTTAAAAGGAATATAATACATCTGTTTATCTTTTTTTGAATTATACTTAACATATTTTGTAGTATCAATGAGTATATTTACTCGGTTATGTTATCAGTCCGTAAAGTCATTTTATCTTTAAAAAAAACTTACTTGCACATGCACATTCTTGTTCTAGACGAGTTTACCAACTTTCTTATTGTTAATTTCTATATTCATATTTTTAATAGTAATGTGTTTACAATTTTAATAATGTAATCCATATAATGTCATTGAAAGGTACAATTTTTAACTTAGGCATACCTAATAATAATTGCGAAACAGAAAAGTTCAGTTGACAAAAAATTATCGGTTTGTTCTCAAAGGCGTTAAGTATTCAAATTGAAAAACATATTTGTATCTAGTGCAAATAGGTAATTTATGGTGATTTAAGAATTAGGAATTATCAATTAAGAAACTGATTACATAGTTTCGTTCTCTACTCATAATTTATATTTCAAACAGTTGATCCAAGGCAAGTTGACAGATAATGAAAATATGCGAACAGCGTAAGAAAAAAAAAACATTTTTTGAAAATGTCTTCCACAACAGTCCTGCACTAGATTTATTGTATCACTCTTCGAATTGACTCTTTGTAAACTATTTTTTTTAATGTAGCGGGTTGAGATCGAGCAATCTAGGCCCTCTATGGCTCCTCCTCTACCTTTCCACCAACTTGGAAAATTTATATTTAAGTACTCTCTTACATGAACAGCATCTACGGAGCACCGTCCTGTCAAAACCCTAAAGTTGAACGCGGTAAATCAGGATCATTATCATCCGAAAATAGGATAGCTAGAGCTGGAATAAGATCCTTTTGAAGGAAATTTAATTATGTCTCCAGTACGGCTTTCATCAAAATTTCTATACATTCATCTTCAGCATATTGGATATAGTAACTAGTCGAGAAAACTTAAAATTCAATCAACAAGTTAAGAAAAGTTGTTACGTTTGTTTACTGGTTGATTAATACTTTCAAAATTAGAAACATTCAGGTGACGATAAATGCAGGTAGGTAGCTTATTTATTTGAAAACTTGAAATGTTGATATTTTGGAAACAGTTAGAGATATGTATAGGACAAGTTTAATGAAAAATCTCCAGAAGCATTCGCAAAATCTTAATCAAAATGTGTGTTTTATTAAAGAAAATGTTCTCAGCACTTCAGCACTTTCTGTTTAACCCTGTATAATTTTGTTTTAAATGCATTACAAAAAATAAAATAACATGTCGAAGCATATTATTTATCAAGTAGGTAAGCGATACTCTGTATAAAAGGCTGATCCCCTTTTTAACATCACAACCCGGTATAAATAGGTAGAGGAAGGGATCCAAATTTGAGACACTTTTTTTTGTAAATTCGAAATAAAATTCATAATTGAACAAATTTTTATTATTATTATTGTACAAAATCGCTCGCTTGGTGTATTAACAAAACATCGCAACAAAGAATCAACATTAAAATAGCTATCTAGAGGAGTTATTGAACTTAAAGTTTGTTTTTGTCAATTTTCCCATAAAATAAAAAGTTGCCTAATTTGAGACACTACACCAAAAACTTTTGAGGCTTTTAGATATCCCATCTCTTTATTACTCACAGCTTTCATCAAAGCGTGAGGGTCCCATTTCTTGTGTTTTTAAGGCATCTGTAATAAAATATCAAAATATTGTATTGGGTGCCTAATTTCAGATAGTCTTAAATACAGCACCATTTATAGTATCTCAAATTAGGAATTCTCGTTATAAAAATTGACAACAATATTTTAGGTTTGTTATGAAAGAATACAGCCAAATTTTAATAAGACATCATTGGGCAACACGTAAACTAACTACTTCGACACAAAATATTTTATTTCCACTTACGTTGACTGCAAATGCCGGTTTATTTACACTATCAAAATAACTTTACGACTCAAATCGGAAGAATATCGCAGAAATAAACGAACTGACGCGCTCAACGAACTCTTTACCACTGCAGTCTAGTTTATTTGAGTAAGTTTACGCCACTTTTGTTAGATGGCGTTACATATACGTTAATATGCGGAGCTATCTCAAATTAAGAGCCTATCTCAAAATTGGGTCTCTTCCTCTATGCAAGTCATTCTTCTCTACAAGTATTGTAAATTTTATTCAGAGCTACTACTAAAATTATATGCTCACACTGTTTAGTAGCAAACACTACTGACGCATTCGTTATTTCTTTTTCGTATCAATATCTCGTTTTCTCCAAAAGACGGCGGCCAAGTTTAAAAAAATTAAATTGATAATTTAATAAAAGCAAAAAACGAAATTTGGTCAAGTTTGTCCGTATTTCTGTTTTCATTAATTTAAAATCCAACCTTTTTTAACGTAAAACTGTATGTAATTATTGTACCCCAGGTATTTGGCCGATTTTTGGATAAAACGAAGAAGTAACGAAATATTAATGAAAAAACGAAATGGCGGATGCGTCACTCGTGTTTGCTCTTAATATATTATCCGGATTTGGTATTTTAATATGAGGTTTTGAGAATACAAGGGCCGAACTTAATATCGGTTTTTGTCCGATTTCTTGATCTGTAACCTGCGATGAACAATATTGGTTAGCATTTTTTGTTGAGTTTTCTACACAGTCACTTAACCTGCCTTTTATGTTTAGGTCGCAGTGCGTTTTTCTCAACAAAAGGCATTTGTTTAGTTCGTCTTTTGTATTAACTTGACATAGTTCTTATCCGAAACAGCGACCAATACTAAAAAACATGTTTTAGATTTTAACATTGGCTGTTCAAACGTCAACATGTTTGTAAGTATTTTTAAAAGATAAACCACGTAAATTATCGATATAACCAATGTTTAAGCTGCGTATTGCCAATTTATTAAAATAAAATTACAATAATGAATTTAATTTAGTATTGTATTTTTTCTTGGAAATTATAAATGAAACCCGTTGTTTGGGAAGTCTGTCCCAAACTTAACTATTTATTATTGTGGAGTGTAATTCATATTGACGAGTTGTTTTTATATATATTTTCAGATTATAACCACATATTGATCAGCATCTTCAAAAAAAGGTGTTTAAAATAATATAGTTTTATTATTCGTAATGACACGATCGAAAAGTTGTTTTAAAGCAATTAAGGGACATATCTGTTTAACGTTTATCTAATACGATACCTGATATTTTCATTTGTGTAACATTATAATATGACTAGATATACAGAGTGTTACAAATTAGTTTTTTTTGTACAGTGATCGGCAAAAGTTCGCAACATATGGGAAACAAATTTACTAGTAGAGTACTGAAAAAACTGTTCCGGGGGATTGGTTTTGCTTATCCGCTTAATTTAGTTAACTTTCGCAGCGACATATATTTAAAAAATTTGTTAATTTACAAAAACTGAGGTTAGGTGACGAGACAGCCGAAAAAGATATTTGAAAAAGTTGTTTAGAATTAAATTCTAGTCCCACATAGAAAATTCAAGACTATTTTAATTTTTTTATCAATTTACAAATATCCAGTTTTTTTCCTTTTAGGTAGCTTGGCTAATGTAAATGTAAATTCGTTAAAAATAAAGGCAAAAACTTTTTTTTTTCGATTTTGTCCTGTCAATTGTAAAAGCAACTACTAATTTTTTATGCGAATACGTTGTCTTTACAACAACCAAGCTACCTAAAAGGAGAATACTGAAAACTTATAAGTATAAAAAATATTTAGAAAAAATTTAGTTTCCCAATTTCTTTAACTAAAATCTTGAAACTTTGCATATAGGCCCAAAATTTAATTCTAAGCAACTTGTTCAAATACATTTTTTAGGTATCTCCTCACCTAACTCGCTTTTTGTCAATTTACAATTTTTTTTAAATTTGTCCTTATACCAGTAGTCACGTGACGAGACTTTTAGGTTATCGGACATGCAAAATCGATACCCCGGTAAAGTTTTTTCCGTGCTCTGATTAAATATTTTTCCATAAGCTACGTACTTTTAGCCGGTTACTATACAGAATGTTACAAATTCGATGCCTTAGCATGGCTATCTCGGTAACGATCAGAGATAGAGGGGTGGTTAAATAGAGGCAAATAAGTTGCATATTCTTATGCCAAATAATTTGTTAAAAAAATTTAACTTCCGGAGATATCCGAAAAATCAATTTTGGTTTCTAGTTTTTTTACGAAAAAATACTGTTTATTTTGAAAAACCAAGAACACTTTCTTAATGCACTTTTTTAAGCTCATTAAGTAATTTTATTTTTCAGATACGACGTTTCGTTTTTGAGATAACCCAATCAACTTATTTTTCTTCCCAAAACTAATGATGCATCATTTGTCACTAAATTATGAGGGGACGTTCTTAGGGCAATTTTTATGCTACACAAGAAAAAATCGGCCCTTTGTCTCCAATTTCTTTTAATTTAAAACTTTTGCATTAAGAAAGCGCTCTTACAATTTGGAAAAAAGTGGGATGAATCATTAGTTTTAGGGGGTCAAAAGCTGCTCAAAGATAATTACAAAATTAGGTCCGTATTTAAAAAATTTAAGTTGTGTTTATCTAAAAAACGAAACGTCGTATCTGAAAAATTAAATTATCTTCTTGAAGAGCATACAAAGTGCCCTAAGAAGGTGCTCTCCGTTTTTTAAAATATTCAGTATTTTGTCATAAAAAAAACAAAAAATTATTTTTTCGGATATTTCTGGAAGTTGCCTTCATTTAACCAACACTTTATCTCTTATAGTTACCAAGACAGCAATGCTAATGCATCGAATTTGTAACATCCTGTATAAATCCCTCGTTAAGAATCGGGAAGAGCTGCGGGTATGACAATATCGTTCCTTTTTTGCAATTTGGGTTGCATTATTGAATTTTTCTCCGAATCAACAATACCTGCAGCTCTCCAAGATGGTTAAAAACAAATTTTTAACATTCTGTGTAGAAAAATACCAAGGGTGTTTTATCACCCACATGTGCTCGGAGCATAAAGATTCAGTTTTTTAAAGATGTTTCAGTCTCAAATTTAAAATTTGGCCACCATCAATCTTTGTGGCTGTTGTCCACCTAATATACGCTTTTAATAATCTGAAATGCTATGAAAACGTTTTATTCTTTATACAAGAATAAATTTGACCAAATAAATCTTCACCCGCTGTCAAACGTTTTTTGTGTGTAAATAGACTTTTAACTATACAATTTTTGTACATGCAAGCCAATTACATTTTAGAATACGCTGTAATTATATTTTTTTAAATAGTGTACTAATGTGTCAAAATTTTAATCAATTTTTTTTTCAGATTTTAAGAATTTTACCAAGTTTGGGATAGACTTCATATTTATATACGATTGCCAATGGCATTAAACATTTTTATTAGATAATACTAACCTCATTCCATAACTAGGCGATTAAGACAAAGAGTATTTTTAAAAAATTTACAGCTTTACTTGTGGACAATAAATTAAAGTGTTCACTAGAGAATCGTTAAGGTTAAACAGACTTCAGTCATTTATATATTTTGAAAATATATTAACTACATTTTAGCAGAGGCTAAAAAGCATGAGAGACTTTTAATATGGGCGATCGAAAACAACTTTTAAATTACGCATTTTCTCAGTTTAATTAGTTCTTTTATTTACGCTACATAATACCAGTTTTTTTACACACAGATATCGTGGGTGTCCAGGCCAAGTCCTACAGGTCGAAATTAATTTAAAAGTATAATTTTTTTTGATAAATAACACAAACTTCAAGAAGGTGCCATTTCGCTGGCGCGATCACTAGTCCCTGCAATCGGTCGCGCCAAAGAAAACGCACTTTAAGTGTAGTATCACCTGTGCGCGGCTACACGCTTCACTTAACCAACTTTATTTTACCAGAAAAAATTGTGCTTCTTAGTCTTTAAAATAATATAGGAATTTTTAAATTTTGTTTGTAAAATCGCTTTTTCTTTTTTAGCTGGTTTCATACAGTTTGCACATCCTGTTTATTTGGTCCGGGTCATTAAGTTTCATGATTGGTAATTCTATTTCCCCCCTTTATTATTGTTATATTTGTAGAAGTGTACATTACATTTCTTAACCATATCAGTAAAGATACTTCTTAAATGGTTGTATTTTCTTTGATTAATTTTTTTTTTATTAATAATTCACCGTAATATAATTATTAGAAAAATTGAATACTTACATGACTCGAATTCTTAAAAATTTATAAAGTTACACGGATTTTGTGTAGTTCCAAATTATGTATATCGTTCTCATTAGCCAGTTTAAAATGAAAATGTTAAACAAAACTTAAATTTCCTAAAGCAATTTCCATTTGTGCAACCCATTTTAAAAGTCTCTCCGAGTCTTTGATTTTAGCCATAATTTAGTATAGATATTGTTTTATTATCATAAAGTATTTTCATAAATTTAACATACTTTTTCTTAGTTTTAAGTGTTTTGATATTTTTCTTATAGATTTTTTATCTTACTAGTTTATTTTTGTTAACTGGGATATTAGGTTTAAGTGAGTTTTTATATACCTCATTATTATCAATTAGTATTCCCCATTACAGTATTAATAACTGTATTGCTGCCTTTAGATGGAGTTTGTTCTCAAATGTGGTGCAAATTGCCATTCAGAAAAAATGTGAACATTGCTTCTATAGGACTGGCAGCTTCCATGTTACCAATCATATTTGATAGGTACAATTGTTATTAATAATTTTTATCACATCATTGTCTTATTGGTAATTTAACAGCATAAGGCAGATCGTATGTGCTCAAATGTTTCAGCTACTGAAAATATTGACAGAATTTTATTTTTTATAACTTAGTATTTCCATTATCATTACAAGAGAACTACAGACTCGGTCTTTATAAAAAGCTCACCAAAATATTAAAATAGTGTCAGCATCAAGCTATTCACGAGAGGCACCCAAGTTATTCGATATCAAATTGGTTGCTTATGTGCCGAAAGTACCAGCACCACCACTTAAACTATCGAAATTCTGCTCATATTATCACTTGTACCAGCCGAATAGAACTAAACTTTTAAATTTGATGGCTTCTTCTCACATCATCTTAATAATTAGCGCCTTGCTGTTTTTAGTAGCTAAACATATTTCTTTGCTATTCCGCTATCATTATCATTTCGTCATATTATACATAATAATCATCAACCATAATAAGTTGCTTTATATTAAAATTTTTCGAGGTATATTGTTTAAATTCTATTATTTTGTTAAAAAATATATTGCTATAAAATATTTTGATACGAATTTGTCTACTTTAACAAAGTAATACCGTTGTATTTTTATATTCTTTATTAAATTTTTCTTGCAATAATATCGCTTTCTTATTTTAGCCTGGCCAAGAAATGTCCTGCATGTTCGCATGATCACGGGAAAATTTGAAGCAATAAGCTGCATGTTTTTTGTTTTGTGGACGTTGTACCTTTTATATTTTTTTACGTACATTTAGTGTTTTTGTATTGTTTTTACTTTTTGTTTATATTTTTTAATTTTTTTTTTAAAAGACAATACTAACAGCGGAAATTTTAATACAAATCTAGACGCATTTTAACATTTTTCCTTGTAGTTTTTTGTAATCGGTCATGATATTTGGGAATATGTTATTATTAACCAACCTCACTTTCAATCGAGCCGTTTAAAAATATTTTTTTTTTGGAATTTAAAATTTTACTTTATACTTTTAAGCAGTTTTAATTATTTCCGCTGTGTATTCGTTTTATAGTATTAAGGTTTTATTCAACTATCATGGTTAATATTTTAAACTCCTTTTTAAATGAAATATCGCTTTATACATGTTAAACTTTCGAATGAATGCCGTATTGGAATTTTTAAAAGTATTATTTTAAAGTATAAATAATTTTAACTGAATTTTTAACTGAACTAACGATTTTTGTAAATCGTTTAAGCCTGAAATAGATTGCCTCAGAGGTTAAATAAACACAACGATGGAAGCATAAAGCCGGAGACACATTGTTCTAACGTGTTCTGAGTGAATCATAGAGCTTATTTCTCGTGTAGTAAAATAAGGAGGGTGCACATTTATCTGATGCTAAGTCAGAATGCATTAGACAGCTTGGCATTAGATAAATGTGTACGTCGCTCATTTAAACGCACGGGAAACTAGCTAGAGACACATTGTTCCGACGTATTGTATCGTGATATGATGCTACACGAATCATACAACTTATTTCTAATGTATTTAAATGAGTTACGTGTACTGTACATTCATGTGATGCTACTTTATAATGCATTAGACAGCTTAGCATCAGATGAATGTGCACACCGCTCATTTAAATGCTCGAGAATTTAGCTAGAGACACATTGTTCCGACGTGTTGTGTCGTGATGTGATGCTACACAAATCATACAGCTTATTTCTAGTGTATTTAAAGAAGTTGCGTTTACTGTACATTTATCTGATACTACTTCACAATGCATTAGACAGCTTAGCATCAGATGAATGTGCACACTGCTCATTTAAATGCACGAGACTGAGACTGTTCTGACGTGTTGTGTGGTGATGTGATGCTACACAAATCATACAGCTTATTTTTATAATAGTGTAAAGGAGTTGCGTGTACTGTACATTTATCGAATGCATTAGATAGCTTAGCATCAGATGAATGTGCACATCGCTCATTTAAAGGCACGGGAAATTTAGCTGGAGACACATTGTTCCGATGTGTTGTATGGTGATATGATGCTACACAAATAATACAGTTTGTAATGCTACAAGTTATACAGTTGTTTGTTTAGCTGGTGCTACGTCAGAACGCATCAGATGGCATCATCAGGTAAATGTGCACACCTATTATTTTAATACACAAGAAATAAGCTAGGGACAACATTATTAATGAAATAAAAAATGGGTCGCCGGTTTCATGTTATACTATTGTCAGCTAATTTGGCAAGAATGTTGAAAGGCAAAAAATAAAACAATGTTACCAAACAATTGAATTGGTCTTTGCAAGGTCAGAAATTTTTTTGCCTTGGTGAACACCTAGTAAAGGTCGAAATGTGGAAAAAACCTAAACGGTGCCCGCAAACTGTACAAAAGTTTCAATATTGGGTTCAAACGTTTTATATAAGCAAATGTATTACTGGGGAATCGGCTATGTTTTTATATTTGTATCAGATTCATGATTTATGCCTGTTATGCTCACTGCTCTAATTATTAATATTTTTTTCAAATTGGGTAGTGAAATAGTGATTTGTACACCAAATGTTTCATATCACACTACAAATAAACCGGTAAATGACGTTAAGGTTTAAATAAAAAAAATAATTAAAATATATTTTTTATTAAAGAAAAAAAAAACGTAAAATTTAATTTTAAAAATTATTTATTTGAGATTTTTCCTGAAAATTGGAATAGGTTTTTAAAACATTGTTTTTGCGCGCGATATAAGGTAGTGGAAGGACATTTAAACCAGAGTCGGAACGGCCTTTTCCCCAGAGGGGATCTGCTCCTATTTCAATGCCAATATTAACAAGCGATATCTGAAAAACCGTAATTCTCAGGAAGCTGAAATTTTTTAGACACTTGAATTGCCGTAAGGTTTTTAACAGTAATTACCTAATTAGGTAACTGTAACAGTAAACAGTAATTATATTGACAAACTTAATTTACTCACAATCAAAGTGGCTCGATTAGCTTTTGTACAAGTGTTGTACAAGCAGCGGCGCACCCAGGATTTTATGTTAGGGGGGGCCCGCCAACCAGTGCTGGAAGCAAATTTTTTAATAAACTTTTAAGTTACGCATTTTTCTAGAACTTTGGAGCTTTTTTAACAGGTACTCTTGCTTGCAGGGAAGATCGCAATAGCCTAGTCATGGGAGTCGTTAAACGGTTTCTTAGGGGGGGGGGGGCATTGGCGGCTTGTGACTTCTTAACTTGGGGGTGTACTAAAAGCCTGCCGTAGGCGAGATGCGCCGCAGGCGAAATTTTTTTAAGACTACGCCCAAATTTGGTCAATAATTATTATAGTAAATAAGTATTTTTAAAATTTATGATTACCTTCTTATTCTATTGAAAATGAAATAAGATAAAAAATAGAAAGGCTAATTTATTTTTCATTAGTGGGTACATTGTTTAAAAGTAAAGTTCATTCATCTGTTTTTATTTGCAGCAAACTTATCAATAACAATAAAGTTCCTAGATTTACACTTTGTGGTATGTATCAAGTTAATTTCGAGAGTTTAGGTCTTCTCTTAATTTTAATTTCAATTTTTTGCTCAATACTTAATGAGCTAAAATTGCTTCTTAAACATTCATAGTCGTTTTGGCATTAAAACTGTTTATTTTTATTAAAATAAGTCTTTACTACCCCAAAATAATAACAAAAATATAAAGGAAAACTCGAAATAATAAATTCTTAAATTCAATCAAACCATATTAAACCTCAATAAGTCAACTTTTGTCAATAAGTCAACTTCCAGGGGGTGGGGGGGGGCAAATGCCCCACCTGGCCCCCCTCAAACGAGGCCCGTGAGGTAAATCTAAGAAAATTGCCTTTTTAAAATACTTATCCACTTTCATAATTTTTATTTCATTGGGGGTTTTGGGGGGGGCCAAGGCCCCCTTGCCCCCCCCTGGGTGCGCCACTGTGTACAAGTTTGCAGTAATTTGTGCAGATTTGTACCGGTTTGACCAAGGTTTTACAAATTTGTACATACATCAGTGTCACCAGGAAAGTCCGCATTATATGGGATTTTTTTTATTAATAGCTTTATTTAAAATTTGACTTTGGCATCACGTTCTGCTTCGATCGAGATGAAAATTAAGCAAAAAAATAGTAGTCACGTGATTCGCATTATCTGTAAAATTTTAATTTTTTCCAAGAAATAATTCAAAAAAAAGTGCGGTTATTTCCGAAAATATCGAAAAAAGTTATTAGAAACAGTTTTTTCAAATGCAGTTTCTAGCCCATATGCAAAATTTCAGCTGCATAAGATAATTTTGATTTTTTACCCATATTTTGTAAATTTCACCACTTCTGCAAAATAAGACTCGACGCAACACATAAAACTTCTTAGTTTTGACAATGCTTTATTTCAGATACATTTTCTTTAAAGTAGCGCCATATTAAATGTGTGTTTTTCTACAAAATCAAAATTGGGCTATTAGAATTTGGTCGCATGTGATGCAAAGTTTATTTGTTTTTGACCCTGTATAAGGTAACTTCATATAATAAGTATTTTTGAAAACGTAGTTACGTATAGTAGTCTGTAAAATTTTAGTCTCAATAATAATAATAAATAATATTTTCCAATGAATCCTTATGTCGACTTTAGTTTAAAGGTCCATCACTACCTGATATCCGCACCCTAGTGATTATGAAACATATTTTGTGTACAAATAATAACCCTGTAGTTTTTGAAAATATTCATAATGCCAGCACAACAGGAATAATTTTGATACTTGATCTCCCCATAATCTCCTTATTGAAAATATTTTTATTTTAAAAACATATCTTTGCTTCTTTTTAAAGAAATTGCCTTTTAGTTGACACCTACATTTATCAAAAGTTTTGTCATTTTAATTTTTTTAATACTTAAGGAATTTTAAATAACCATTTGGGTTGAATGTATGTGGTAATTGGGACGTCGTTCTTTTTTTTTCATTATGTTTTGTTTATGTCTTATTACCATGTTTGTATATCGTGTTATAGGGCTTTATTGTTGGATAAAGCTGTATTTATTAAATAGAGTTTGTGAAGTACACTTTTGTATTCTTTAAAGTATACAGTACTGGCAAGTCTGAACTTACTTTTAATGTAAAGAAATGAATACATAATGGATTTGGCGCGAGTTAACAAGAGATTGATGAAGATTCAACGTTGCCACGTGGCAACTTCTGTTCAAGCACGATTCACATTTTGTTTTCGCTGCATACACGCAATTATCGCCATATAACAAACAGGTATCACAAGTACCCAAAAGCATGAACCTGTCAAATACGTTTTTATTAATATGTCTTGGCATAATCACGTAGTGGCAATCGCCAGGGCAGCTTCTCAGAAGCTCGGTATACTTTTCCGTACCAAAAAGTTGTATACACCTCAACAACTTTTGACACTTTATAAAGCCCAGATTCGACCATCACTGGAATACTGCTCTCATATCTGGAGTTCTGCACCGAAGCATACCCTTCGGTTGTTGGATTCCATCCAAAGGAGAGCCGTTCGTCTAATCGGCGACCACGAGCTGACTAAGAACCTCGACAGCTTAGAACATCGAAGACAGGTTGGTGATTTGACTCTCTTCTACAGATATTTTCATGGCAAGTGTTCGACAGATATTGCCCGCTCGATTCCACCTAGAGTAATGCATAGCAGAAACACACGACGAACCACTGCCGCCCATCCCTATGTGGTTCAACTTAGTACACCCCGAACATCATTGTTTCAGAACTCTTTCATTTGGAGGACGTCATCTTTGTGGAACGGCCTTTCTGAGACCGTGTTTCCAACCGAATATAACCTCCAACGATTCAAGAAAAACGTGAATCGCTTTCTTCGCACACGCACCGCTCCCAGAGCGCCTTAAAGGATTTTCCTATAGTGCTTGTGCTCGATCATAAAAAAAAAAAAAAAAATACTCCTCCCTTACAGCACATAGGTACGTTCGGACTGAAAGTTTCAGGTAAGCCTACGGCGAAATATCTGCTGGTGTTTTGAAATGGCAAAAACAAAAATTTTGATTTATTTTATGGTATGCCAAGGCTGGAAGTGCAGAGGAATTAGGCGCTTTGCATTTTTGTATCCCGACCAACCTGTCCCAACACCCAAAACTATCTTAAATATTTCTGATAGATTTAAAAATCTGGGTTTTATTTTTCACGGTAGGATAATAAAAACAAAAAATTTAAAATAAGTGTAATATCCAACCTTTTTTAACATAAAACTGTAGGTAATTAATACTCCAAAGTAGGGCTCGGAATTTTTAAAATATAAGTATTCGAATAGTCGTTTGGTATGTTATTCGAATAGTCGAATAGATACTTGAATAGTCGAATAGTCAAATTTGAATTTCGAATATTTAAATAGTCGAATATTGGAATAGGTAGTCGTCTATTTAAATATCGAAATACAGTCGTTTAATCACGGTAGAAGTGGTTTAACTGCTTGCTGACTTAATATTTTTTTTTTTATTTTTTACGTTATAATTTACAGTTTCACAGAAAACACGAACAGTCGAACATATAAATATCCGAACAAAGTCAAACAGTTATATATTCGAATGGTCGAATAATTCGAATAATCGAATAGTCGACTTATTCGAATAGTCGAATAATTCGAATATTCGAATTTCGAATAGTCGAATATTTAAATAGTCGAATATTTGAATTATTCGAATACAATTCCGAGCCCTACTCCAAAGTTGGATGTTTGGCCGATTTTTGTGTAAAACGAACAGTGTTTGCTCTTAACATTTTAATTCTGTGCGTCAGTTAAATAAGGCATTTTAAAGAAACTTATTATTAGTGTAGACGAAACATTACACAATCAATAACTTAGACACTATAACTGTCAATCCTTGTGTCAACCAGTCTCAATGTTGTCACACACCTTACACGACCATTACATATACACATTACACACATATTACAATATGAAATGATTTAATTAAATTTTAAAACTTGTCTCACTTCAGGTAATGAAATTCATTTTTATGCAATAAATTTGGTAAGTTTCCAGTCCTGGATAAAAATGGTAAATTTTACGGAAAAAAACTGTCAAATAACAAAGTAAGTATCTGTGTTTTTGAATGTTTTCAAGGAACGAGTGGATGCTGTATTACCGGATTTTTTCCACTTAAAAGATTCACCCTGTATATGAAAATCATTTCTCGAGAGCAGAAACATGTTTTCTGTTTTTGAATATGTTGTATCCAACAATTTCAATTAATTTTTTTTACTAATAAATAAAAAAGGGCGGAATATATGCAAAATGCATATAGGTATATGCATTTTTTTGCATATTTTGTCAATTTTATAATAAAAGCATATTTTTCATAAATTATTATTTTAAGAGCATATTTTTGTGTTTTCGGCTTTATCAAAAAATTTAAAAGGTTCAATGTCCAGTTCGATACTTATTTCAGGGATTTTTCAATCTAAAGATTATAATAATTATATTTACATTTTGGTTATACACAAGGTATTTATTGGGGGTTTCCGGGGTTTGCAGGTATATTGTTAGAGGTTGTTTATTTTCACTTAATAATGCGTTATTATTACGCTTAACAAACTGTATTTATATCGATTAGTATTGAAACTTTTTCCGCTAAATGTAACAACATTCTCGGTAAAGTAGGAGGTCAAGTAAGGAACAAATTGAATGTAATTGTAAAAAAGAATGAAGGATTTTAACACTTAACTGCAGTAAAAATAATTTATGAGGGTAAACCACAGATGTCCTTGTTTTAAGAGGCCTATGGGGTAAACCATCCAACGAAGTTGTATCTTGGCCTTATATTTTGCTACCTAAGTTGCAGTATTGTCCGATTACATCAGTAGAACAGTAGATGTTAAAAGAAGCTTCTCTTAGTATAAACATATTTTTACTAATAGAAGACAATCCTTTTTAGTTGAAAATTTTGAAAAATATTTAATAACTAGACTGTTATTAGTACCTACTAAAAATTTGTATTTAAAAAGTATTTTTCTTAGTTTCTTTTTTCTATGTTTTCTATTGCTTTTTTTGTCTCACCTTCCTGCGGAACGTGAAGGGAAGACATATCGTCAAATTGGCATTATAACAACTGACCAAAACTACACAATGGTGCCAAATTTCCGTTTTCTCGTATAGATAGGTAGTTTTCTGAGACGGCGCCGTATAGGTGCTCTTTAAACTCGCACACCTTTGTGCAATGTGGGATATACTTTCCATATTTGCTCTATAAAAATATGTAAGTATTCAATCGATTAAAACATAAGCAAAAAATTATTCTTACATGGAAGCTATCAATTATCAGCTAATATTGTGCCGAGCCCTTCGGGTACGGCACTGTTCTAGTTCGTTCGTTTAATTATACGAGAGCTGTCACTTTGACAGGTAAGTGTAATTTTTTTTAGCTTTTTCGTAGCGAGGGTTATAGCTGTAAGAATTCGAAATTAAAAAATTTTCAGGTACCTAAATAAGAATGTTTTATACGATAGCTGTCAAATTTTGACAGGTAGGAGTCAGTTGTTTTTTTATCCTTTTCGTAGCGAGGGTTATCGCTGTAAAAATCCTAAAGTGAACAATTTTTCAGATCCTAAATAACAAAGTTCTATACGACAGCTGTCAGACTTTGACAGGTAAGTTTCAATTTTTTTTTGTTTTTTCGTAGCGAGAGTTACAGCTATAAGAATCCTAAATTTAAAAATATTTCAGTTTCTAAATAACAAAGTTCTATACGACAGCTGTCAAGGTAAATGTCATTTTTTTAAAGCTTTTCTTGTATCTAGGATTAAAGCTGTAAGAATCCAAAATTAAAAAAAAATTCAGTAGTTAAATAACAAAGTTCTATACGACAGCTGTCAAATTTTGACAGGTAAGTTAAATTTTTTTTTTTTGATTTTTCGTAGTGAGATTTATAGCTGTAAGAATCCTAAATGAAAAATTTTTCAGTTCCTAAATAACATAGTTATATACGACAGCTGTCATTTTGACAGGTAAATTGCAAGTTTTTTTTAAGCTTTTCTTGTATCTAGGATTATAGCTGTAAGAATTCGAAATTTAAAAAAAATTCAGTACCTAAATAACAAAGTTCTATACGACAGCTGTCAGATTTTGACAGGTAAGTGTCAATTTTTTTTTAGCTTTTTCGTAGCGACGGTTATAGCTGTAAGAATCTCAAATTTAAAAAAAATTCAGTACCTAGATAACAAAGTTTTATACGATACCTGTCAGATTTTGACAGGTAAGTGTCAATTTATTTTATTTTTTTTCGTAGCGAGGGTTAAAGCTGTAATAAAACTAAATTTAAAAAAATTTCAGTACCAAAATAACAAAGTTCTATACGACAGCTGTCAAATTATATATACTTAAATAGTAATTCTTATTTTTTATAATTTGCTACCATTTCTATGCTGTTTAGGTATAGAACAATATATTTGAAAAAATTAGTATTTGAGATGACCTAAACGAATATCCAAACCAAAAGTATATCGGACGCACCCAATTCGATTTATTAACGATCCAATATGACCCTACATTGATTTTAAAAAAATCAAAAAAATTACTTCCCAACTTTCGATCGCGTTCGCAAACAACAGTGTTTTATAGCCCAACGTCGTCTACACGTCGAAAAAGTTTAAATCGATTAAAATGATTTTTGCCACCTGTATCGCCCTACAACGAAAAAAAATATATTTTTTAACTTTGACTTTAATAACTTTTTTCCGGTACACCCTGTATATTTGAAATTGTTTCCAGAACGTGCCCCGACTATTCCTCTCTACGTCCAGAAAGTTTGAATCGTTTTGCTCTAACCGTTTCCGAAAAAAAAATTCGCGAATATCGAAATGTCGAATAACCTTCTACCACGTGGTGACGGATTATCAGTGTCGGAACGCCATCTTTAAAATCGAAATTACAACTATTTCTGAAACATTTTGGGCAAATATTTTGGTCAATAAAATTAGAAGAAGGTTCAAGGTAGATATTCCACCCGATTTAAAATCTGGAAATGTTCTTATTATTCTAGCAAGTCACGCTGAAAACACCCATTTTTCGCCATTTTTGACAGCCGGATTTTTAGAATTAATAATTAATTTAGATACATCAATATCAAGGCACTCTTAGTCAAAAGTGAATGGTGTTAGAATTTGTAAAGATTGCCTGTTTCCGCACCCAAAAAAAACGACTTTTCTCAATTTTGCGAATATATTTTAATGATTTTGAATATGTAGAGGTGTTGAGTAAAAAAAAAGCTGCCGTTTTTTCCGTATTAAAGATAAAGAAACGAAAAAATATCTCTTAAATACAATTTGACGAGCTCTATCCGCTAAAGTTTACAACGTTTCGATCAAAAGTCGTTTTCAGTACGAAAAAAAATAAAAACCGTGAAAAAATCAGGCCTAACTTTATGATTTCCACTTTCTTACAATTTTCGGCAACTTCCATTCCAGTTAGGTATAGAACGATATATTGGAAAAAGGTAGATTTTGAGATGGCCTAACCGATTATCCAAACCGCATGTCGATTGGATGCACCCAATTCGACTTATTAGCGATCCAAGAGGTACCATTTTCGACCAAATTTTGACTTTGAAAAAATAAAAAAAATTACTTCCAAACTTTCGATCGCGCTCACAAACAATAGGGTTCTGTAGCCCACGGTCGTCTACGCGTCGAAAAAGTTTAAATCGAAAAAACTAATTTTTGTGGCCTGTATCGAATACCAACGAGACCGATATTTCTCGACTTTAAAAATTAATAACTTTTTTCCGGCACACCCTGTATATTCGAAATTTTCACACAACGTACCCCCACTATTCCTCTGTAAACCCAAAAAGTTTCAATCGTCTTACATTAACCGTTTCCGAGAAAAAAAATCGCAAATGTGAAAATGTCGAAACTGACGACGCCGCCGACGCCGACAACATACGCACATATTTCAAATGTAGCAGCCTATATAGAGCAAAATTTTCGGGAAGCAGTCGGGGTTGTCGTGATTCAGCGTGAAGGCGACGAATAACATATCGCGTGTTCGCGCGATATGTAATAAATGCAATTTTAGGTTAAAAAACTGTTTACTTTTTTTTTTCTTTGTTTTTTTTGCATTTGTTTTTTTAAATAAACATTTTTTAGAACCCAATGGGTTTTTTACCTTATTTTACTATAAAAGAGAGCTGGAGGTCGTTATAATTAGAATGAAGAAAGCGAACACAAATGCTTTTATCCGTTTATTTAACAAGTAATTCTTATAATATAAAAGTAAAAATAACCAACAACGTTTCACTTTAACCACCTCTTATAAATAATTAAGTATATCCCTAAAATTGATGAACTTGAAGCAATTAAATTTATATGCAATGATTTAATCCTAGAAGACCACAGAAACCCAGGAGGTAGTGTATTAACGGCATGTATAAAGTCCATACAGGCCCGAACTACGGTCCACATGTGAAACCTTTTCAAGATTTGTAGTTTTTCAGGTGAAATACTAAAAAGAAAAAACATGATCAGATATTAAACTAAAAGCGATGGGCTCTTACTGTTTTAACATTTGTTAATTGTGGCATTTGAATTGATAAGTCTGCACGATAAATAACGCAGATCAGCTAAAATTTGTTAATGCGCATTAATATGCTTTATTAATTTATTATAATTATATTATTAATACAAAATTCGTGCATTCGCCTAATATTTGGAATTCGTAAGTATGATAGAATCAGTCAAGCTTATCAACAGTCCGGTTGGCTAACAATGAGTAACCCTCGCCATCTCCATTTGCTTAGTTTATATCACAAAATACTGATAAAGAAATCACCCTAACAAACCCTATCTTTATAATAAAATACGTTTTCGAACATTCACAACATAAATACCAGATCCAAGGGAAAGCTTACTATTCCAAGTCATAATAGAGGAGGGACCCAAATTTGAGACACTTTTTTTGTATATTCGAAATAAAATTCATCATTGAACAAATTTTTATTATTATTGTACAAAATTGCTTACTTGGTGTATTAACAAAACATCGCAAAAATAATCTACATTAAAATAGCTATCTAGAGAAGTTATTGAACTGAAAGTTTGTTTTTGTCAATGTTTCCATAAAATAAAAGGTTGCCTAATTTGATACACTACACCAAAAATGTTGACGCTTTTAGATATCCCGTCTCTTTATAACGCACAGCTTTCACCATAGCGTGAGGGTCCCATTTCTTGTGTTTTTAAGGCATCTGTAATAAAATATGAAAATATTGTATTGGGTGCCTAATTTGAGTCTTAAATACAGCACCATTTAGTATCTCAAATTAGGAATTCTAGTTATAAAAATTGACAACTAGAGTTTAGGTTAGTTATGAAAGAATTCAGCCAAATTTTAATAAGACATCATTAGGCAACACCTAAACTAACTACTTCGACACATAAAATATTTTATTTCCACTTACGTTGACTGCAAATGCTGGTTTATTTACACTATCAAGAAAACTTGACGACTCAAATCGGAAGAAAAACGTACCTGCGCAGAAATAAAAAAACTGATGCGCTCAATGAACTCTTTACCACTACAGTATAGTTTATTTGAGTAAGTTTACGCCACTTTTGTTAGATGGCGTTACATGTACGTTAATATGCGGAGCTATCTCAAATTAGGCGCATATCTCAAAATTGGGTCTCTTCCTCTACTGCATTATCACAGCCCCCTTTATTTCGCTGTGGCATTATAATAGATTGAATTGGATGGATGGATGGATCGTTCTCATATCTTATAGCAAAACATTTAAATAGCATTACCGACAATCTTATCGGAATGCCAAATATGAAATTTATGAAACAGGTTCTTCGGTCTTTTACGATGCGCAATCAATAGATCGCAGCATTACATTGACTTTATTTTCGTTTATTTTGTAAATCTAATTTACCGACATTATTATTATTTACAACTGAGCAAAATAACATTTCGCTAGTTCAATAATTATAATTTTCTAATGTTATTAAGAACAGTTATATTGCATAATTACCGTAATTGAAATTAGTAAAATTATTTAGATAATAAACAAGAACTGAGGTAAACACATATTATATTATACTTAAATAAAGAACATAAAATTAGGTTGAATTTACATATTATTATTTTCTGACTATCAAGAAGTCATATGAGGAGTATTATACACATTAGATTGCGTTAAATTTATAAACATATAGGTATATTTTAAAAATTATTATTATTATTATTATTAATACTACTACCAGGGTTAGTTGAACAGACGCCAGACACTGTGTCTGTCGAACTGAACCTCGCCCTTTTGTACAAACAAATAATGACCTTTATTTATTATTATTAATTTTCAAGGAAAAATACCTTACCTGTCAGATTTGTCTATACATCCTTTGTGTCTCTCTAGCAATAGTAAATACCTCAAGGTCCTAAAAAAATAGTGTCGTTAAAGAAGGTTTTTCATGGTAAGCCCCAGCGGGTATCAAATTACGACGACAGTGATCGTCGTTAGTTGCTACAACTAGTGCTGTACCGACCATAGCTGTTAAGTACCAGTAAAAATCTATGAAGAAGTACTGAAATATTAAGTACAAGTAATAGGTACTCTCTAAACTTCAGTAATTTAAGTACAAGTCCTCCACAGCCACATTTTACCTAATACTACTGTAGATATTCCGTTTTAACCCTATGTTATGTCAAAAATGGCAGAATTTAAACCTTACTTTTAACTACTTTTCTTTTTTTTAATCGTTACATCGCGGTAGAAATGTCCTCCTATATGGTTTTGTATTTTGTTGTGGATATTATCTTGTTACCTTTCTAATTTCTGCTTTGTAATTTATTCTATTCGTGCAATGAATAAGAATAGCCAACGTCAAAACCGAAGAATGTCATCACTTAATTACTCTGCCCATGCTGTACAATAATTCTCGGGTTGTTCCAAGACCACCGAAGGGGTAGTTTTATTTGTTAAATTCATGGGCAGAGTTAACTCAACTTTATAAAACCAGGAATTAATAGTATAACTTACTTTAAAATTGTTATATACGATGTAAGGACCCAACAAGTTGAGCTGGCAGTTTCCCATTTAGTGTTGTTGATTCCTGTCAATAATTTATGTTTGGCAAGCCAGGAAATTTTTTCTAGAGGCAAGAATATTTGGTCAACTACATTTGAGGTCGCTCCGAAAAAGGCCATGTATTTGTCAGGTTCCTTAAAGATATTAATACAGGTTAAGTCATGACGACCTATTAACAGTCTACCATCGCTTTTACTAGCGACATGCATTTATACCATTTACACAAAGCCCCCTGAACCTATGGAATTTATTTCAATAGTTAAAAATAATAAAGTCATTTTTGTATTTTACTTATATACTACCGTGCGAGCAAAAATTATTTGCATCAAAGAGGGCTTGGATTAAAAAACGTAGGGCTTGGTTTAGATCACAATGATATGGGGACGATATATCTAACCAAATCTAGGTTAAAATTTTGTCAAATTAATATTATGACATGATATATGCCAAACTAATGAGTAATAAAATAAATAGACAAATACAAATTTATTTTTGTTGTTTACAAAATTAACAAAGTAAGAAAATACAGAAAGAAAAAGAAAAATAATAACATAAATTTCTGAAATTGGCCCCCGCCATGCTCCAAGCATAAATTTACACGTCTCTTCATATTTTCGAAAGTGTTGACCAGCATCTCTGGAGAAATGTTACCACATTCTTGGATAATGCTTTCTTGTAACTGTTCTAAATTTGCAACTGGTGTTTTAAAAATTGTGTTCTTTAAATGAGGAAAAACGAAGTAATCCATAACCGTAAGGAAATAAATTTAGCTGCTTCTTAAGAATAATCCTGCATGTTCCATAAGATCTTCCCACTTCTTGGGACAGGCGTCTTATACAATTTGTTGGCGTATTTTGCATTATTTCACGAACGTTTGCAACAAGTTATTCTGTTATTACAGATGGTCTTCCTGCCTTTTTTTTGTGTTGTATAGAACCTGTTTCCCTAAACACAGCCACGGTTCTTTTCAGGCAATGATAAAAAAAAAACCCAGCAATAAAAGCAACGTTAGGAAAATGTTCGTGAAAATCGTCCATGCACAAACCTGGATTGTATTGCCACTCACCATTTACTCTAACCCCGTTTCGAAAATACGCTTCAACCATGAATGTTTTGTGCTGTTCCGTGAAGCCCATTGTGTGAATTGTTCAAGAAATTGGAAAAATTAGCGATGAATCAAATTAGTTGTAACGACTGTCAAAGATGACGGAATAACTGATTGATTGTTAATTCAGGTAGTTACTGACACCCAACAGGTATTAAGCTCTACGGCTAAGCGTTACGTCCTTAGATGCAAGGCCCCCTTTCATGCAAATAATTTTTGCTCGCACGGTATTAACGATCGCCACGATCAACATTTCAAAAATTGTTGCAGGCGTTCGACTGTCAGTAAATATCACCAGTAAAATTTAATTAAATAGGTATACATTTTGTATTACTGGGTAGCGAAAGGTTCAAACGTTGTTTGTCTTTTAACATATTTGTAATTTAGGACTTTCCTTGGGAGAAAATAAGGGCAAAAATTGGATTTAGTTTACATGCGGTGATAAATTTTTAAGTTTTATTGTCTCCGCATTTATCAAAGGGGATTAAATTGTAATTCGGGTCTAGTAACCATGGGAATAAAAAGTTCCCTTCTATCCCCAAAAAACTGTCTCTTGGTTTGACTGGCAATCAGGGACTAATTATATTATACCTAATTGACGTGTAATTTCTTTAGATAGTTAATGTGATTATTGTGATATCATATGTGATAAATTATGTCAGTCCGCCAAAAAAAATACTAGTAGGCAGTGGCGTGCATACAATAGAAGCATAAAAGCATTGGCTACCCTAGAAAAATTACCGAACTACATATTTTTAAATTATCCCTAAAAGGGTTTTTACAATATATTTTTTTGTTTAAAAATATCTACTATAATACTCCCCTCACAAGCCACAACTCATAATATAATAAAATTATACAACTCCTGCCAAGAGGTTATTGTATTTATATTTCCTTTCCCTATATAGCGCACCGCTCTGCATGCCGCCTATTATGTGTAGGCAAGTAGGCATCCTATTTGAAATTAAAGCAAGGCATTTTCAGCTGAGTAATACAAATTCATATTATGGAGCCCAGAAGCACTGCCTTTTGTCGATCCGG
Organism: Polydrusus pterygomalis; assembly: GCA_963969555.1. Lineage (NCBI taxonomy): Eukaryota > Metazoa > Arthropoda > Insecta > Coleoptera > Curculionidae > Polydrusus > Polydrusus pterygomalis. Next base: position 49,701,353 of record OZ018378.1, read on the forward strand.
GTCGACCTGACTCGACCGATAACGAGCAATATTATGCAGTCGCCAGTTCAAAGGCGCGCGACAGATGACCAGATGATAACAATCGATTACCGTTATTTGATTTTGCATCGAAATCGGGTTGACCTGTAAGGGTATATAGATACTATTTTATATTTTTGTTAGTGCTTTTTAGACTATACAATTAAACAAATGAGTATGGCGGTACCGTGTGAGTGTGTAAGTGACAATAACTGTATTCAGAAGTTAAAAATAACAGCGTTTCACACATTAACATTTGACGAAAAGCAATGGGTGGTTGAAATTGGCCGCCCTAAACCAACTTTAAAATTAACTCGGCAATCGAAAATAACGACCCGGTATTTCAGTAATAAGTTTTACGATAATTATAAGTGGCTCTGTGGTTGTATATGTCGTAGGCTGATAGTGAAATCCGTCATTTCATGAAAAGCCTAGTCACTTCATGAAGCGTCGGCAGATTGTGTAAAAACATGAAATTACACGATCTGCCGCGTCGCTTCATGAAGAGACCTTGACGTTTCGGCGTAGTATGTATAACACAATCTGCCTAATTTTAAATATCGTCACTTCATGTAGTACCTAACGATGTCATGTCAGTCGGCAGATTGTGTAATTCCGTCTAAAAGGTATATTGGCAACTGGTTTGTTCGTTGTTCCCCAGAGCATTTTTTTTTTTAATTAAATTTTTTCAACTAATATTATTTTATAAAAATTTAAAAAAATGCTCTGACAAACCCGAACAAACCAGTTGCCAATATACCTTTTAGACGGAATTACACAATATGCCTTGTTTTTCTGGCATTTCATGAAGTGACGATATTTAAAATTAGACAGATTGTGTTATACATAATACGCCGAAACGTCAAGGTCTCTTCATGAAGTAACGCGGCAGATCGTGTAATTTCATGTTTTTACACAATCTGCCCCATGAAGTGCTCATGAAGTGACTAGGCTTTTCATGAAATGACGGATTTCACTATCAGCCTACGACATATACATGACAAAAAAATGTACTGTTGGTCATGTTTATTATTTTCGAAAGACAAAAATGTGTGGAACATGACAGGTTATACAGACTTGAATAATTTGCCTACCCTACTGTAAATAGCATTGCACGCCACTGCTAGTAGGTAGTTTCTAGCAGTGTTCGGAGGATATATATCAAGCGATATACATCGTGATATATATCACGATATATATCATGATATTTATAGTTTGATATATATCAGGATATATTTAATAATTAAATTTTTTAAATTTCGATTATTCAGAATATATCAATCGACAAATCAAACAAAAAAATAAGTTTTTATGTTTTTAACTAATATTAAGGGTGGGTCCGTTTTGAAAATATGTTCACCTTTTTTTTATTGGATATCTTATAATTATTAATTAGTTTAGGTCATGTTTTTTAAAGTCAGTTTACTTTAATAAGTATCCTACAAAAATATTTAGTTTTCAAGATAAGTAGTATGTTTTTGATCGAAATAGTTGTTCTTTCATTAAAAAGAAATATCTTAAAATTATTTATATGTCGGATATATATCCTTTGATATGATACTTTCGAAAATATCATGATATTTTCGAACCCTGGTTTCTAGCGGGTCATTTTTACTTTAGTTAATGATTTTATCTTTACCTTTTGGAGGGTGATTTGTACTTTCTGGAGGGTGATTTTTGCTAAAACTTGGTGACAAACGAATAATCATAAAACCATCATTTAAGTAGGTATACAGTTTTTGCAAATAAGTCCTTATAGAATGGTTTATTTTGTCGGTTTTAGATAACACTGGTTTCAAATTACAGTCTTATAACTAAAGGAAACTTGTAACGGCTTTGGCAATAGTTCTTTGTTGAATGGTATAAATTCCGTACAGATTTACCAGCCCGATCCTGCATCCAACATTAAATTTTAAAACGTTTTATGTACTTAAAACAGCAATTTTAACTTACATTTCTACCAAACCCATACTGAATATTGTTTTTAAGTACAGGCAGATCATCGAATAATCTGAGAGTTGTACGAGTAGCAGACATCTGGGATCCAAATATATTTAACTTTTTTGCCAATTCCGGGTCGTTCTGCAACTCTCCTAGTAACCTTGATAAATAACATAGTGTTCTTAGAACCTAAAAAGAAAATGTTACCGTTAACAGTCACTTGTAAAAAAATATTTCAAAATTCCTCTAAGTAACTCTAAAGAATATAAAATACTCTCATTTAAAGGACATATTGACAGTGAATTATCAATAAATTTACTATTAATAATTAGTATTTTAATATAGCATACCATGAAACCTTCATGAAACGAGTGAACAAGGTGAATATAAAGAAATAAATTTATTTAATAGTTTTTTTTTATTTATCAATTTTTTACTTAAAATTTTTATTCTCCCGCGTTTTTTGTAAAAATGGTATTTTGGTTTTTTGATATCTTCTTTAGTAGGATAGTAGGTATAGAAGATACAGCCACTGTAAGTTAGCAAAAAGTCATGCTGTATATAAAATGGAAGTTTTGTAATAAACATGTTTTAAATTTAGAATATTATATTATAATAATATTAATAATTTTTGCGGAAACGTTTATAAACGGTAACAGGTCACAAAAAACAAAAATATCAAAAACATATTCAAATAAAAAAAATAAATAATATAGGAGTTCATCAAGGAAGTATACTAGGTCCAATATTATTTATTTTATACGTCAACGATATGTCTTTAGTTTTAAAAATGTGTAGTTACAAATGTTTACTCATGACCCTTAATTTACATTAATATTTTTGATGGTGTAAATACTCTAAATTCTGAGATTAATATATTACTTATTAAATTGTCTAAAAGTAAATAAATTGATATTAAATATTTCCAAAACTAAATGTTTGGTTATGGGTAATAATTTAAATTGTCAAAATATACTTAAATGTATAAAATAAAATATGTAATGATGGTGAAAAATTGGAATCAGTACTTAAACAATTTTAAATATTTAGGGATAATTATTGATTAAAAATTATGTTTTAATTATTTTGAAAGTATCATATCGAATATTGCCGGAAAGTACCTAGGTTATTGTAAAATAATCTAATTTAAGTTTGTTTTCTAAAAAAAACTGTATTTAGTACTATTATATTACCACATTTTCTTTATTGTTCCTCCATCTTATATTGTGCTAGTGAGGAAATATTTGACAAATTACAAATTTTACAAAATCAGGCAATGCGGATTATTTTAAATTGTGACAAATATACAAAAATTAATTTTATGTTAAAAAAATTAGATTGGTTGAATGTCAGAAATTTAATTTTTTATTTAGTATGTAGGTATCTTAAAGTATCTTTATACATATTATAAAAAATAATTTATTGCCTGATTGTTTAAAAAAATGTTGTTCTTTTAATCATGACCATCATAATTATAAAACAAGAACTAATCAATTTTTTTTTGTGGATAGAGTGTCTAAAACATTAGCATATAAGTATATTTTTCATAAAGGTTTGATAGAATATAATAATTTGGAAAATTCTTTTAGATCTCAAATATCATTAAAACTATTTAAAAAAACTTTAAAATTACATTTAATTAAAAAACCAAATGATACGTGATTTGCAATATGTTTAACTTTTCTGTCTGTTTTTGTTAAAAGAAGGTTGCGTTTTAAAATTTAAAAATAAATCTATAAAAATGTGTTAAAAAAATGTATTAAAAAATATTTAATTCTAGCTTTTTGCTAAATAAAACATGTTACTACTACTTCTACTACTACTATACTACTACTACTATTAGAAACAAATAATACTTTTGAAGGAAATAAAATATTTTTGTTAAAATACCAACCTTATTTTTAAAACATATTTTTCCGTTACTAGGAAGGGTTTTAAATTTGAGTTGTACGCACTTCCCCAACCAATTATAGCATAGGACAGGACCGATTGAAAAAGTGCATAATAAAACATTAAACAACATTTTTGATTAACAATATTTTTCAAAAGTCTAAATTTACATAGAAATTTTGTAATTTTTTTGTAAGTCTGTATTTTGGTATTTTCATTTTAAATTTTGGTCAATCAATTCTACCTAAAGTCGCCACAGTGGATCTTTTCCCGTGCGTCATCACTTTCACGTCATCAAAATCGTATGAATCAAATCAAAATTACGAGACGAAAAAAGTCAAAACTAAGTCTAAGTTCATAAAATGGACGTGCCTGCCTACCGTTTGACGTACCTACATAATATCCCGAAAAATTATTATTTATCTTAAGTTTTGCCCGGCATTCTCTATTATCTAAAAGAAATTGACAAACAAATGTTAATACACTTAATACTATTTTTAAAGCTTAAAATCTAGAAAAGTTTGGTGTTTTATTGACTATTAAAATTGCAAAAGTCAAATTTTTGACATTTATTTATTTATTTATTGAAAAAGAAATAAGCAAACACATTCATATCAATACATGTCATTGTTTCATGTTCTTACAATATTTATTATGCACCTAGGTGATAATCACCTGTATGTGCAACTAGAAAGTACCTATACCTATACTACACAACACAAATAAGCCCATAAAAGGAATAAATAAGCTTAACCCTACGCTGTTAATATTTATCAAATTGAGTACACTTTAATCATCGTGAGTGCCATGTTATAGTTTTTATAATAGTCTGTCAATATACAACTTATTCCTATAAATGAAGCTTTTACATTTACTTATGAAAGATTTATATTTTGTTGTTGTTCGTATGTCATGGGGCAATAAATTATAAATTTTTGGTGCCAAAATTGATGCATATCTTTGACCTGCATCATATCTTCTAAAGGGTACAACCATCATTCCACCGATTCAGGGGCGTTTCGGGCGTCCTGTTTCGTGCGTAAACCCAAAAAGTTCCTGTTTCGTGCTGGCACCCCCAGGTAGAGAATATTCTAATAAAATATAACCCTACAAAATTCCTGTTTCGGGCGTTACTTATTCTGCTCGTTTTCACAATTAAATAAAGACACAAAATGTTATTTAAAAATGGTATATTGACAACTACAGTCATTACATTAAACAAAATTTACTATATAAACTAATTTTCTAAGGGTTTGTTAAAGACACAAAATGTTATTTAAAAATGGTATATTGACAACTACAGTCATTACATTAAACAAAATTTACTATATAAACTAATTTTCTAAGGGTTTGTGAAATAGTGGCTCTTCCTGCTGTGAGGTCTGCAATAATCGTTTCTAACCTATGGTCTCGTTCACTGTACTTCTTGGCTCGTTTAGGAACCTGCATATGTACGTTATTTCTTTCATATATGGTGTCGTAGAACAACATTTCCTCTTGTAGGCCTTTCAACAGTTCGTATATATTCGGGTGCGATTTTCCAATTTTTTTGTTAAAGCGGTTGTGCCAGCCTTCTACGGAATTGGTAGTGCGATGCCGTTCTCCACTGCAAACCCATATTTCTTCCTTGTCCATCCAACTGTCAACAAAGTAGTCATAAAATTCGGTTAGTGCTTCGTCTTGTGGTGTAGATTCCATAATAGAGAGCCATCCCTCCGAAACATATTCGATTGGCACATGTGCCAATGCAGCAACCATCTTCACATGGTCTCTGATTTCTTTATTGTCTCTGTAAGCCTGTGTCATTCCTAACTGTTGCACTTTTCTCCATAAGGCTTGGTTGAAATGAAAATTACAACCCTTTACATCAGCCGTAACAAATTCTTCTTTGACGGCACTTATCGCAGCGGCTTCAAAATCGATGTGTATCTTATATGGATGAAAACTTTTAAGTTGCTTTTTTAGACAGGAAAACAATCTTTTGTAAGTGGATTTCTTTCTGTTGGGTAACAAAGCATATATGGCGGGAACTATACATGTCCTCTCTTCGGTGCTTCCGATATCTACATGCAGTGTGTATAGTTGGTCGAAAAGCGGACAACAACTTTTAAACGTGCCATCCAGGAAAAATGTGGTATTGCCGGCGAGAAGACTGTCCAGTTTGTATCCGAACGCTAGAATCCTTTCTTCGTTGCCATCGTCCACTATAAGGTTCTCCTTTATTGATTCTGGAATAATAACTTGTTCTCGGCTTTTGGGTAAGAATTTGACTCCCAGTGAGTTTATGTCCCCCACAAATACTTCAATTTTATTGTCACCACCCAAATTACTTAAATAAGATTGCAGATCAACCAGAAACAAGCTGTCATTGACAGTAGGCGATCTATAACAAGGCATTATCAAAAATTCCACATTATTCAGTTTAAAAGAAATGTTGCTGATTGTAACATTGGTTAACGGTAAAACTTCATGGTTAATATTATAGGTAATAATATTCCTAACAAAGATAAGAACCCCATCATTTTGATTATTCATGCTATCGTTAAAATGCGTTTGAAATCCAGGAATTGTGAAATTATTTACATTTCTTATACGCCTGGTTTCACCGAATATTATTATATCTAAATCCCCAATCTTAAAAGTTTCCAGGAAAGTTAAAAATACATCAAAATTTTTTTGGGCACTGCGTATGTTAATATGTAGGATCTTTAGCACTCCCGTCTTGTTTTTCATGTCATCACAGATTTTTCCATATTGATGCACATCGTACCTTTGGTTAATATTATTTAAAATTTCATTCTCTTCGTACTCCAGTTCATTCAGCACGTTTAACTCTGCGGTATCCATTGAACAAAATGCAATTAAAAACAAAAAGTGGACAGTGGGGGTTTCTTTTTTAATCAATATAGTTTGTTTTGTTCCTTAGTACCTCGATATGGAACTTTAGAGTTGGGCATTCTTGATCGCCAGTGTCATGGTCAGTGGCGTGTCTTGTGTTATATTTTTCATTTGCAACATAACAATTGTTACAACATTTCCTTTCTTTAGGGCATCTACTTTCTTCGTGTTCCTCAGAGCACATCGGGCATACCTTTTTGTTTCTACATTCGTCCTTTTTGTGGAAGTAGCCTTGGCAATTAAAACATTTTGGGATTGTTAGATCTTCATACACCATGTATCTTTCCCAGCCTATACATATTTTTTTTAGATTTAAAATTTGGTGAAAACTTTTAGGTTCACATTGGCAAAATACTGTTTTAGTCCCATTTCTGTTTTTACGTATATAAGTTACTTTAACTTCACCCATTAGGTTATTCTGCTTTTTTATGTAGTCTTCAATTTCTTCTGGTGTGTATTCCTGAATCATGTTAACATTTACAATTTTTATCCTTGGTTGCCTTAATTTGCTGAATTCTATATCATATTCATGTTTCAATTTGGAGTCCAAAGCCTGTTTCAAGATATCTAATTCATTTTTATTTTGACATTTAATTATCATACTACCAGTCTTAGTTGGTTTTATATTACTTACTCCAATCTTGAGAGTGGCCGGATCAATATTTTTATGAATGTCCATTTTAGTCCGTTGCGAAGTCTGTTGTTTTTTTGGTTTTACAATTATTTTGGGAAAGTTGCGTTTTAGTATAATATTAGTAGTTGATTTTTGATTCTGGTCCTGTCTTGCGACACTGGCATATGTCGAATTTGAACCTCCTTCTAATTTCTCAATTTTCTCTTTTAGCAGGGCAATAATTATTTCCTGATCATTTATGATCTTCTGTTTGTCAGTTATTGTACTATTCAAAATCCTAACCAAGTCATATTCACGACATTTTTTGCAATGATAAATTAATGATCTTTTCTGTAGAGGAATACACCTCAATTCAGAAGTACTTAACTCGCTACATTCTTGGCAAATAATATTTCGGCAAGAATCACACGGAAAACATGGATTTTTTATGTCTTTTGTCGGCTGTTTAATAATGTTGCATATTGAACATTCCATCTTGAATTATCATTTTTAATACATCAAAAACCACAAACATCTACTGCACTGGTATATTGAAAACCGATATCAGTTTATTCCAATCGCTTAAGGTTTTTAAACAATTTTTTTGTATGATCCCTTTTTTTATTGATATTTTTATCGCCAATAATTGAATCTGGTTCACGTGTAAAATGTCACTTAAAATGCACTTTCCGTTTTAAAAATTTTTTATGTAAAACAATTTCTTGCACTTTTAAAAACGGCACATTTTTTACTTACTTTCATTTAAGGGAATTTAGCCTTCCTTTCATTTAAGGGAATTTAGCCACTGCCGTAAACTTTTCAAAGAACTTTCACGGTTAGAATATTTAAAATAAATAAATTAGGTATTATAAAAATCCATAAATGCTTACCGCCAAAACAGATGGTGGGTATAATTAGTTCTAAAAAGACCTATTTTTAGAAAAAGAAACAGTTTTAAGGCACACAAATTTACAAAATACGAATTAGATTGGCAGATCAAAATAAGGTTGACAATGACATTCTAAAATACAACGGTAGTCAACTAAACAAATAAAAAAAGTAATTAATTGACGTTTATAGTTTTATTCTTGTCTAGCATGTTATACTATTGCGGAATCTTGGAGACGTTCTTTTATGCTTTTATTCAAACTTGTTACTGTAATAAATAAGGATGCAGAGTTATTAACCACGTTGAGTCCTGATCATTGATTGATGACGCACGGGAAAAGATCCACTGTGGCGACTTTACCTATTCCTAAATATTTTATAAATTCAATTTTTTTATTTAGGTATGAACGGACTGTTACCATAAGTTAATCATAACGACTTACCTACTTATATCTGATATTTTTAAACAATTTAAATTATGAATTATAATTTCTAATTAATTTTTTATTATGAAATGTTATTTACTTAGTTCTGAATTCAAAAGGAATGTATTTTCTACAGTACCTACTTATCATGATAAAATATAAATATTTCTAAAAGTTTTAAATCATACAAATTAAGTAAGTTTGTAGGTAGGTATGATTTTTCTTTAATTTTTCTAAAGATAAAGTACCTATAGTACCTCAAATTTTATTACTTATGTGACAAAAATACCTAAGTAGTGATATAATAAATTTCAATAAAAAACTTCTACTAAAACTTCAGTTTAACAAGGAATATTTATTTAAGAACTAAGCTTGTGCCACATAATCAAATCAAATCAAATCAAGGTAAAATGTGTTTATTTCATATAACAAAATGAATAAAACGAAATAATAATATCGGGTGGCGGTATCCAACATGGTATATAAATGGTGATTAGATTCAAAACTCCAACCAGTGTAGAGCATTTCTTATATTTGGGTTTGTTCATTGTAAGTTCATAATTATTGTGAAGTGGTAAAAGTATCTTTTAGAGATTGATTGAAACTGAAAACTTTAAATGGACAAATTTAAAGCTCCATTTATCAAAATCTTAGATGTTATAATTATAAGACTTCCCTGTCTTCCTTTTTCACGGTGTGCTTGGTTTTATATTATGCCATATGACACATTCAAATGTCATATATTTGTGGTTAATAATCTCACATAACACCTACAATGTTATATGAATAATCTGTGGTTAACAAGTTTAAGGTAACTAATGAACATTTTTGACTGGGATTGTTGCAAAAATAGTTTTAAATCTAATTAATGTTACATTGGTAGAAGATAAACCAAAAAAAGTAATGTACATAGTGTTTATTTAGACTGGTTAAGAAACCTTTTAACATTATAAGTACCCTGCACTTACTTACCTAATGGCTCTATTAATATTAATTTAAAACATTTGGATAACAATTTATTACGACTTACCTTGTCTCTGCCTCTGTAAGTTTCCAAAATTACACAAGTTTCGTTTAAAATAGTATTAAAAACATCACACATTTTGACTAGAAAACTTAACAATACCTAATTGCTTTTTGATATATTTATTTTTGCCCAAAAAGCAACTAGCATTGTAATATAAAAAAAACGATAGAAGATAAAGAAATGAGATAAAAATCACCTCATGTCATAATTAAACTAATTTGCAGCAATTAAACAGCTGATTTTGACTAAATTTTCCCTTTTTTCAAATCAAACATAACCAACTAAAACTAGTTTATTTACTTACATAAAACATAACATAACCGAACTTTGAAGTTTGTTCAAGGGTCAAGAGTTGAAGTCATGGCCCTCTAGGATATTTACGAGTAGCCAAAGACACAATCATCCTACCACTACAAAATAGCGATTTGACGGATTCGGTGAGGTTTAAGCCTCGTTCTCAGAGCTACGAATGTCGCTGGCGACACATCCCCACTCTTATCAATTGGGTGTGGCGGCGACGGTGAAGCAGAAACACTGACTGTCGCTGTCGCTATGCTATCTGTCACATTAAAACGTAACCCTAATTGATTTGTTTGTTTGTATTTTGTAATCCTAATATTATAAACTTGTTTTGAATAATTTATTATGGAAAGGCGTAACTTATTAATAGCGTATTATCTTTGGCGAAAAGCCAAACGCTCCAGTACTAAGGAAACCCAGATAAGAGGAGGAGGTACAGGTATTTTCCAAAATTAAATTTTACTTTAAATAAGTATAGCGGGAATGAGGACAGGCAATGAAATGACACAATTGTATTTCTCCTAACGTTTCGTTTTATATTAAAGCTTTTTCAAGGGTCAATAAAAATGTCTTTAAGCCTGTATATTCATGCTCTGTAGAATATGACAACACATTTTCTCGAACACACCTTGGATACCTGTATATACCCGAACTGTCAGTACCAATATGGGGCATTAAATTTTAAAATCAAACTGAAAATTCACAAAACAATATTCAAAACACAAACAAAATCCAAAAATAGCTGCTGCAAATAAACGGCACGCCGTTGAAGTTGAAATAATTGAGCGACAACGACACCGATCTGGCGACACTTAGGTGGGGGTTAGGGGTAATGACGTAAGGCGGTCCTGATTGGTCAAGATGATGTCGCTGGCGACACAACGTAGCTCTGAGAACGAGGCTTTAGGGAGACGCCTACAACCATCGAATTGAGAATACAAAGGAAGTAGGATTTTGCATAAACCGCCTTACAACGCAACCGACGGAAGTCGGCCATTTTGAACCCCCATCTAATGTCTAAATATGACTCCATGTTTGTTTTGGTGGTTGACCGTGGTTGACACTAGTTGACAGGTCGAGCTGTGATTTCTGCTTTCTTTGCTGTTTTTGAGTTAATTTCCATTTTAATTAGTTAAGAACCATATTTAACGAATTCTAGTAAACTTATAATTACTTTAGTGCGACAGTGGAGTATACTTTTAGCGCTGGACAGCGATTAAAACGGAATAATTGTTTGGTATTATGGGTTAATGAAAAAGCTATAAATATGGTAAATTGTGCTGCTTGTGGGTGCTCCCAAACGCTAGGAAGTAAAAAACTGGGCATTACATTTCATCGGTAAGTTTATGTTTAGATATATAAACTTTTTTAATCTGTAGAGAAAAAAAAATTAAATATTTAATTTAATATCAAAATACACATAACCTCCGAACCTCGCATGTCATTCGTCATTCATGGGCGTTCGTCTTATAAAACCAGAAAAATATTATTTATTTATTAATCGACTGGGTTACCCCATTTCTACAGAAAAGCAAATTAAAAATACTTATTGGTTTTTAGTTTTCCACATAATTACCCAAGAAAAAAGGCATGGTTGAAAATTACCGAAGTGATTGGGATCCTATATGAAATAGAATTCTTTGCTCCGAGCATTTTTCTGAAGATTGGGTTGACAGAACTTTAAGATTGAAAGTTAGATTGGTCCCAACTGCAGTAGTGCCTACTTTTGAAGTAGCCAGGTTAAAAAATGTAAGTTTTGAAACTATTGTATCAGGTCATTACATAATATTGGAAAATATGTAGGTAGGTAGAATTAAGAATATGAATACAAATAATTCTGCATTATTTATGCTTCTGAGGAAGCTGCTTTGTCACTTTTTCATAAATTATGTAGGTATCGATAAAAGTTTTTAGATGTTTTATTGGTTTAATCTATTTTTAAAATTTTAAAGCCTTGGATAAAGAATGTAATAAAATATGGATGGTAGTATAGGTACGATAAACAAAGAAATTCATATTTAAAGATTGAAGACAATGATGTTTCTAGAATGATAGAAACGTTTTCCCAATATTCACCTGAGGACGACTGGAGATACCATTGATTAAAAAAAATAAATTCAAAGCAAGTCCCAAACCTTCTATCATTCAAAGAAATTCATATCAAAATATAAAAAAAAAATTACAAAGAGAGGTTGTATCACGTTATAGGTACTTTTGTGTCATTTGGTAAAGGTGCCAAACAGTGATAATTAAAAAACTTATATTTTTTTGGCAGGTACGTTCCTATGCAATATCTTATAAGGCATCATGTCAAAACCTGCCTGAAGATAATTATCCTACTGTGAATCTAAATGGAACACCTTCTGGTTACAACATATATTGGAAATGGCTCTTCCAGGACATGGCTCTTCCAGGACATTTTACTATCCAACAACACACCGAAGATTTTAGTATCTTCCTTTAATCTTAAATGACAATCATTAATGGTTACGGTTTCCGGATTCTCCAAAGTGTATCGGTTAGTCTTAAACAAGGTGATAACGGTCTTTGATTTATTTAATATCAGTTTGTCTTTAGAAAACCAATAATTATTTACTTCAATCATAATTGTTAAATATGTTGCTCGAGAAGCTCATGGTCTTTATATGCTAGGATTTATTATAAGAACTTGTAAATACTTTAAAAATGTTAACGCCATAGTAACTTTATATTAATCCCTGGTAGTTACAAAACTTTAGTATGCATGAACTATTTGGGATCCTCAGTATGCCAATAAGATTGCTCTTTTAAAATATATTCAGCGTACATTTTTAAAATTTTTGTACTACAAGTCATTTTCAGTTTATCCGCCAAGAGGTACAGATCAAGGGCTTTTGTGTAATTTGTTTAATTTCCCTTCTTTAAGACTATTGCGTATAGAAGCAAGAATTATTTTCTTATATAAAATAATTAGAGACAAAATAGATAATAAAGAGTTCTTAGGACTGCTTCTGTTTAGAATAGGCTTAGTCAATACTAGATCCGCACATGTATTTTATATTCCTACACCAAGGACAAATCTATACAAAAGCTCACCACTTATAAGACTGTGCTCTATTTTAATAAATATTGTGGAGACATTGACATAATATATAATTTAAACTATGGAAAATTAAAATTAAGGAATGAACTGCTTAGGCAAATGCTAATTGAATATTTATTATAGCTTAGGATAGCTTTTAGAAATAGGGTTTATGTATCTATAATTAACTTGTTAAGTTGTTGATACTAGAAATAAATAAAATGTTTGTATTATCTGCATAGTTTGTCATTTGACAATTTTCTTGTATACTAGAAATCTCATTAATATTATTTAGGTACATATAATAAACAGAACTATATTATATTACATTGTAACGAAGTTACTATATTTTCCGGGGTTTTTAATATTTTTACCGCTTTGTTTTATATTTTTAAATGGTTAGTATGCGTGTCCGATATTACTTTCTTATTTTTCGTGCTATAACGTTCGTTCTTGTACGTAAATAATTCATTTAATTTTTACTGTATTAAGTTTTCCGTCGCGAAACATCGAGAAAATAGTTTTCATCATTTTCCGGCCACAGTCGTTAGTACTGTTGAGCGCGCCGCCAAGTCCAAGCGCGTACCGTACCCCCAGAGGCTTCCGCGCGAGATCGAAGCGCGTACGGTACCATCGCGTCTATGACCGTGACGTAGTTTCGCCGAGTCAATTTATACGGGAAATCAACCCATTTTAAATCAGAACTCGTGTTCTCACCGTCCCGACCACTCGACATCGTAGAACCGCTCCCGATCCGACCGACGACCACCGAGGCTGACCGACCGACTTCCGACGGTAAGAAACTACCATCCGAACCGCCGTTTCCCCGCGCCGCTTCCATTTTCGTAGACCGCTGCACGTTCTGGTTATAAGGTATGGTTCTCACTCTTACACACAGGTTTAGGTACTATTTTACACTTTCTCATACACACACCGGGCCGACCATATGTTTGCTTTGTTTCTTACATATAGGATAGAGCTGCTCTCGGAATAAGTACCGGGTGGCTATGTCTTATTTTAAAACACGCGAGCCGTCATATTATTGTTATCACATACGTAAGCGATCGAACTGCTCTCGGAATAAGCACCGGGTAGTTCGGTCTCTCTTTAAACACATACAACACCACTAATCTACACACCTACACACACGCGACCGAACTACTCTCGGAATAAGCACCGGGTAGTTCTGTCTCACTCACTCATACGCACACCGATCAATGTTTGTTCTCACATATGACGCCCAGCTGCTCTCGGAATAAGGACCGGGTAGCTTGGTCTCATTCTTAGCCTTCAGCTATTTTTGTTGTCTCTGTCACATACGAAACCGGATTTCTGCAGGATCCTGTCTCGTTCTAACTAATAGTTAAAACGGGTAAATATCGGGTTTCTACACACACACACACCGTCTTTGTCTTACACACACCTTTACCGTCTCTGTCACATACACATAGTACCTACCTTCTCCGTCATACACATTACTTCAATACCAGAACGCGCCCGGCCGCAGGTTAAGTTTTTAATATGTTATAATTAGCCGCGTATTCGCAGGGAAACGACGTCTTACCGATTCACCACCGATCATTGTTCGTATTACCGCTTAGTTAGGAACTTTTTCCGGCCGCCTCGGTTAAAGTTTTACATCCGCGCCCGTCTTCGCAAACACCGCACACCTGTCCGTAGATAGCATAAACAAACCGCGTTTTTAAGCACAGCCGCAAGTCCGCGTACCGCGTTACCTTTCCACTGACCGAATCTGATAAAGTTAACCGCAAACCTTACTTGCCGCCTGCTACCGACCGCGACCGTTTACCGCTACCGCTGAGACAACCGCCGCGTTTCTTGCGAATTTGATAACATGCGCATTACTCAAAACCGATACTAGTAGAACAGCCGGATCATTTCATGTCATTTCATTAAGACCGATTTGTCGCGAGCATATACGCATACTCTTCCTTCTCTCTTTTTCATTCACATCATTGCACCGCATTCATTTTATCTCACGTAGACACATTGTAATTTAACAAGATTTGATTGATAATACAAGATGTTGTACCGAACCGATTGTTTTATTTTCCTTCACCGAAACTATTTCTTTCAGGACGCTTTAAAAAAATAGTCGCTAAATGCGTAGTTGAACGCCTGGTTTAATTTTCTCCACTGTAACAAGCTACCTGGTGCATCGTGGGCCCCTTACCACATTAATCCAAGGGGTGGCGCCCGAGACACCGTTGGAAACTTATTTTCCATCCGTCCGATATATATTGAAAGAAAAAGCTTTATTCATATGTCAGTACTGTTCGCTAAATGAGCAGATATTGGCATTAAAACGAAAAGCGACAAAACAATATTTTTAAACCGATATTTTATTTATATATATAGCTTCCTTATAAAAAATTTGAAAAGCACCATTACAACATTTTATTATTTTCTTGTGATTTGGTTCATGAAGAAATAGTAAGGTTTTTTTAAAATTTTATTTTTTAACGTAGACGTTTTGGCAATAATTTTGCCTTCATCAGTATTTATTATCTGAAACAATTTGTTTCCTGCAATTTTTTTTTAATGTATAATAACAGGTGTTTTTTAGTTATTTAACCAGATATTTACATTAAGGACCCTTTCACCTCCGTTACCTTATTTAAATAAATAATTAAAAGACATAGTTGTATTGTTTTATTACACCAACCTTAACGTATCTAATATATGAATCTAAATATTTTTTCTATTTTCTTCGTCAAATAAAATTTCATTAATCATTTTATTATTACCATTTTAATGATACGCCACAGGTGGACCGGAAACGCGCATGCGTCAAATTTTGCCGCCATCAGACCCCATCCCGGACAACTGTCAATCTACAATACCCTACTTCCTTTGTATTCTTTATTCGTAGCCTACAACCAACTGTATATATTAGCAGAGTTCCTTC
Source organism: Polydrusus pterygomalis (assembly GCA_963969555.1). Taxonomy (NCBI): domain Eukaryota; kingdom Metazoa; phylum Arthropoda; class Insecta; order Coleoptera; family Curculionidae; genus Polydrusus; species Polydrusus pterygomalis. Next base: position 49,717,343 of record OZ018378.1, read on the forward strand.
AAGCCGCTCTTAAATAACAGAACAAAGCCAACAGCTAAGTTGAGCGTTCCTTTTAAAAATTTTACTTAGACAGCAAAGATTATTTCCCTACCCCTTGCCGCGGTTAAGTATGCCCCTCTCGTATGGGAAACACCCCATGACTAGACGAATCACAATAAAGACTTTTTCCTCCCCCCTTGCCGCGGTTAAGTATAATACCCCTCTATATTTCTCACGCGATTATACGGAGTTGTTCTGGAAGCGTTCCTTGTCGCTCTTTTTTCCGTTTTCTACGGGACGGTCACCGAAAAGATTTACCCCTGAATTTATTAAGAAAGGCATATATCTGTTGACAAAAAAGTGTTTTCAAAATTGTCCCCGTAATTTTGGTCTCTATCCCTTATAAAGGTTTCCCCACAGTTATTTTGATTGATTTTGAAAGACGCCATCAGCTTACGCCTTACCTTAGTATCACATGCCTGTCATGATCGGTTTGGCGGGGAGTTTGCTTCCCCGAATTTTTCAAAATATCTAATGTTTTGAAATGTTCCAAAAATTCATACTCCGACGCCCTACTATGCAGGCTACTCCTGCTGCTAACGCTTTCGTTACTCATTTTGTCTACTTAGTAAAATTTCTAAATTATCCAGGGATGCCAGGCCGCCGGGAGACGGCCGAAAAACAAACTACTTGACGCTACAAGTAGTCTGTCAGTGAATGGTCCCACCACCTTTTACCCCGCTAGCTGGAAATGCTAACAGCCAGTCAATGCGCAAAGAAAAGGGGGCATTTATTTAAGAATAAAATTTTAAGGGAAATTTAATTGTATTAACAACAAAATTAATTTATTAACTATAAGTGAAAACTTATTTTTTGTCAATAAAACCGTTGAAATATCTTTAAAGTTGGTACGGGCGCGTCCAACAGGAATAAAATACAATGCAAAATATTTTATTCGATATCACGGAGGGCTTAGTCCTTAATTATTGTTTGTCTGTTGATTTTAATTTTAATTTTTTCAGGGTAAGTCTATCCTTTGTAAGTAAGTTCGCCCTAAATAACCTACTATTTTATTTACAAAATAAAACGAAACCCTATCTGAACAAAATTAAAATCTTCTAAGATTTTCAAAAATCATATATACCAAACTAACTAAGATTGTCCGCTAAGATATTTTAGCTATTATTAAAACTGTATCGGTATGTACGCACGACGAACTTTAAAAGTCTAAAATGTATGTCCCACTATAACGATAACCTAACTTTTCAAGTGTGCACCGGAGCCTTATTTCTATAGGTCTGCGGTGACGGCGTGCCTTTTGCAAAGGTCTTAAATTCAATTTAAAAAAAAAAATTTCCTGAAATAAAGAGAAAAAATTCTGTAAAATTTTTATTATAAGGGTAGGCTTCTATACCACGTCGGCTCGGACACCACCTGCAAGGTCAGGATAGTGTTGCCTAATTGGTTTTCGAACTGTGAATATTCTGTCTAATACGTTTCACCCTGTTTCACCAAGCCGTTTCCTACGATGAAGGCTTTTTACGTGCGCTAACGTTTAGACTAGTCTGACAACACGGCCGTAGTTCTTTTTTTATTTTTACTATTTCGCCACTTTTCTTCACTCTATATAAAAACGCACTTATATAGATCGTTGAGAATTTAATTAGACCTAGGGGTTATCGACAGCCTACCAGAGGTCATGAGGGATGCCCCAATGGTAAAATTAAACCCTCGTTACTTCTTCAATAAATAGGGTGACCAGATTCCTTACACAAAAAAAGAGGACACCAGACGCAGTGGCGGCAACGGCGGTCCTGGAACGTCTTTCTGGGAGGGGGGGGGGTACTTTTAAGGATTCGCGCCAAAGGCGCAATCCTTCTTTTGCTGAAGGCGCTCTTTTGCGCCACAGGCGAAAATTTGTTGGGTGCCACGCCCTTTTTTGGGTAAAATAACCGTAAAGCTTAATCTGCGGCGATATGCCAGACTTTAAGGTGGGAGTATCAACATGCTTGCCAACCTATATAACCTATTTCGCGTAGATTTATTTATGTTTTCTAGCTTTTATACAAAATTTAAAGAAAATCAGTATCGATTTGATATTCTATAGGTAATAATTGACATATTTAATAAATATCAAGGAACTTCATAACTTATTTTAGAAGAATTGTATAGCGAAAAATATCGGGTAAGATTTTTTTTAACATTATTATGTCATTGTCACTCATTGTTCTTTCACTATACAATTCTCCCAAAATTAGCAATGAAATAAATTGATATTTTTGTAATATATCAGATACTACCTAAATAATGTACCGACGATATTGATTTTCTTTAAATGTTAGTTATTAAAATAATAAACTCAAAATATCAACGCGAAATAGGTTATAGGTTGGCAATAGATTGAATGACGTTGAGAATTCAACCTTAAAACACCCTTTTAATTTAAAAGAAATTTGAAAGAGCGACGAATTTGTGATTTTTCAGTAAATTTTTTACTCCCATTAAAATAGAGGACAATTAACTTATTGTAATGGCTAAATATATACCGGACATAATTTTATACTCCCAAAAGAGGACTTGTTCGGTTAAAAGAGGACGTCTGGTCACCCTATCAATAAAGAAAGAAAAGCTAACAAAAGTATAAGGATGATACTCACTGATATCAGTTTTCGATATTCAAAGAAAAGCAACGGACGAATCGCGTGGTTTCCAGGGTACGCACTGGAAATATATGACGCTGATTGAAGGTCTGCGGTGCTGCTAATTTTGAATAGTCAAAAATTGATTGGCTCCTGTTGTAGCGACTAAAAAAAATCGGTAGAGTAGCGAATTCCTGGTGCTGTAGTACGGTCCTTGGCGAAGCGAATTTCCAAATTCGGGCGAATGAACACGTCGAGGGTCTCCAGTTAATTCCGTAGTCCAAATTAGTGTTGGGAAAAATCAAGTTATTTTAATAATCGACTACCGAGAATTCGAGTGATTTAAAAAACCGAATGATAATAGATTTGTTTTTTCACTCAAATTCTATTATTAATTATTAATATTGGCGGTTCATCGTTCATGTTGATATACAGCATTTGTATTGGGAATAAGCGACTCGGTGTTGTTAATCGATTGAATTTTTGCGGATTATTAAATGTCGCGGAGATATTTGTGGATTTTTTGGCATGGTTATCAGTTTCCCACTGTTCCCAGATATCTTACAATTTAATTTAACAACTTGACTACTACTTGACCTTGAGATGTCACGATATTGCATAACTCATGATATTTATGAATACTAAATACTCACCACTAAACATTAAGTTTTCAGTAGACGCCGACGATTTAAATCTAAATAAAATAATAAATCCTATTATCCTACGCAGGCAACCCGTAATGCAGTATTTAAATCTAAATAATAAATAATATTATCTTACACAGGTAACCCGTAATGCAGTATTTAATTTGAATTATATCGCCAATAATAACCGAAACCACTCGGTGTAGCCGCTCGCTAGGAGATGGGTCTGGCCGCAGTGGAGACGCGTTGGAAAATAAAAACCATATGTTCGTCACTCATTTCGTCACTCGAATTATTTCCGAAGATAATCGAATTTTTCAAGTGATTGAAAAAACCGAATGATAGGTTATTTTTCACTCGAGTGATCCCATCACTAGTCCAAATGAGCCTCTCCGAAGATTCCTATTCCCCCCTATAAACCTTTATCTCACCCCGGTGAAGCTTAAATGGACGTTTTCGCAACACAGTAGAAAGAGAAAGAAGAGAGAGAGAGGGGTGTTAGTGTGCCTGCCGGCCATCAGGGCAAATTAGCGCTGTTGTCGCCAGCTGGCCGTGTAACCGGGTTCTGTCGCATATTTTTGACGAATAGAAGAGAAGGACAGTTATATTCTAACCTACTATAACGCTTCCCAAACTGCGCCAGGTGCTAATTGGAACAAACCAGCCAGCCCGCCATCCATCCAACTGTCAATTTTTCTTGTCCACGTTTTTTTCTGAGGAAATTAATTAATTTTTTATTATCATTTTAATATACAATTCTATTAGTTTCTATTCTAGAAAACTTCGCCGATGTGTGTAATCTTTCAGTTATTATTCCAGCCTACTATGCAGGTAATTATTTTTTATTATTTATCAAATTGATTTTACACTTCCTTACCTATTTTTTATATAGGAATATAGGAAATGTAAGTTTACAATAAATAAATTAACATGAAATGTTTCACATACATAATAGGTGTTGGTTAACAAGCCAATCTTAACAAAATATCACTGGGCAACCTGCAGATAACTGCAACACATTGTGCCCGAGGTAATACCTAACAATCTATCAGTTACGAACAGATAAGTTTATGATAATTTTAACATTTTTGTTTTACTGAGTGGATTAAAAATTATAACATAATGGCACAAAGATAATGGTTTGAGCTAACTCGATAAGTAGATACTTGGCCATCGGCCATATTTTACAGAGAAATTTAATGTCTACCCGATACTGTTTCTTTTGTTTCAGAGAACGCTGTAAGAATCACCTGATAGTTCATGGATCTTTTAGTACGTGTCTCAATGCATCCTAGTGCTTGTGTTTCTACAGTATTTGTGATAATATTATATGAATTGAGTCAATTCCAGATGAGTGAGACCTGTGAGACGTAACCTAAGGACATTAGTTTATTCTAAACAGTTATTTTTTGTTATGGTTGTTAATGCAGTTTTTATTTATAAATAAACGTAGAAAACATTATTTACGATAAAGTGCTTCCATCTTTATTTTCTAAATCTTGGTTAATATAAAAATAATGTGCATTATTTATTCCATAAAAAAGAACTTTTGTGCGTCTTTTTATTGATTTAATTTGTGATTTAATAATATTTATATTGAATCACAAATTAAATCAATAAAAACTCGTTCAAAAGTTAATAATTAAATTGAAAAGTCCTAAAACCGCTGTTCAAATTTCCCGCCATTGCGCCTCTGATGGCCGGCGGGCACACTAACACCCCTCTCTCTCTCTTCTTTCTCCCTCTACTGTGTTGCGATTTTTTAACAAGGAGCTAACATTTCTAACCCTATAAATTTTCTTTGCTTTATCCATAGACAAGCGAGTTGCGCGCTCTCAAGGATAGATAGGCAACTTAACATACTAAATTGGTTCCCTGATAGCGCCACATGCGACCGGTGGAAAAACTAAATATAGTCGTGGTGGGGGTAGGCGCCAAGCATAAAAATTTAAATTTTATTATTACTTTGAACTCAAATTTTCGCGCTTCCAACTTAACGGAAAAGTTTGAAGCGCGAAACATCTGATTCAAGTTAAAATAATTTCGGAGAACGAAAGGAAATTATAACAACGTTTCTTTGATATGGCGACAAGATTTATTAATATTAGATATTTACATAAATATGGTTTACATAAAAAAACAGCTTACATTATTATATTATTATTTTCTGTAGATTTTTCTAACAATTCCGTGTTATTTTCAAAGTTTTTATTTAATAAACTAGTTATTGTACCTTGTAGTTCATTAAGTTGTGAAGTAAAGTTTCTTTCTATATCTTTAATAGCTTTCGCTGTACTTTCCAATCGTTGGGCGACATTAATGAAGTCTTCAGGAGGTTCCACGCTCTTGTTAATTGCCTTGGTTTTTCTTCCCGATTTCTTTGGTCGCGACATATTAAATATATACCTATTTACGATTCTCAAACTACCGACTGCGCCATGTTAAGTTTATAAATTATATATGAATAATTATTTAATAATAACTTTATTTTTTATATATTTTACAAATCAATACTGTTTACTGTTTACGTTACTGGGTGGCCTGAGCTGCTAGGGCTATTCAGCCAAGTACCGTTGTTCCTGGATTAGTCCAGGGTGAGTGGATTGCTGTAACTATAAAGGAATTGTTATTTGGCCTGGAGCCAGACTGGGAACTACGGGAGCGGGTTCCAGGAACCAAGCAAGTGCTGTACTATTACTTTGGAAAGCTACGAAGCCTTGAGGGTCGCTATAGGTTTAAATTGCTCTCATGCAAGAAGTCTGAAAGATGCTTAATGGGTGAACTAGTGGTGAATTGAAAAAGCAAATCGTGAACCGTGACTGGGGATGATGAGAAGCTGTTGGTTATGAGTGAGTAGAAATTATTTGTATTATAGTTGAGTGGGCATGCCCAAAGCGTATGAAGTAAGGTACCTTTTTCTCCACAATTGCACAGGTCCTGTTGTTGAAGTCCAATTCTTCGTTTGTGTGTGGGAGTCAGGCAGTGTCCTGAGCGCAGTCTGCAGAGAGTGACCACTTGCTTTCGTGTGAGGTCGTTGTGTTTCTTGAACCATGGGTTACTGTATGGCTCTTTCACTGATCTTACATACTCACTTCCTTTATTCCTGCCAATCTCCAAAAATTTTTCTTTCCACTTGCCCATGTAATATTCCTTAATTTTGGGTAGAAATACCTTGTAATCTGCTTTTGGTCTTTCCGTTGGCTCCTTCAGTCTTCCTTCGTTAGCCAGCCTGTCAGCATTCTCGTTTCCTCTGATATTAGTATGACTTGGTATCCAGGCAAGAACTATATGAGGTTTCTCGATTAATTTCCTTCTTGTTAGTATTACCATTTCTTCATTTCTTGCTGCCACCCCAGTAGAATTTATTTTTTCTAGTGCGCTTCTTGAGTCAGAAAAAATTACTGCCTTTGTCGTTCCTTTCTCCTCTAATACTGTCATTGCCGTGAAGATCGCGTACACTTCTGCCGAACAGATTGTGTGAAAGTCTGGCATTCTTTCGCTGATTTTTATGTTTAAAGACATTGAGGACACCCCTATTGCTACTCTTTTATCTTGATCGACTGATCCATCGGTAAACACGAATTCATACCCTTCTGCCCATTTATTTCTAGCTTGGTTTAAAAATTTTTGTCCGTTGTCTTCTCCCTTGAGTAAATCCATCTTTACAAAGTTAATTTGGGTGATCTGTTCTCTGATGGGGTAAGTATAACATGGAAGGTTGCTTAAGACTCTGATGTTTTGGAGAAATAGTGACACTATGTCAAATGCTTCTATGATGGGGGGTGCCTCTTTCCAAAAGTTAATGTTTTGGTTGTAACACGCGTAGAAGTTTATGATCGCCGAGGCTATTGGATTGTTATATGACAATACTTTTATTATAGCCCTTGCTGCAAGCCAGCTTCTTCTTACTCCCATAGGTAGTTCTGCACTCTCGGAGAGCAGGATTATCGTAGGTGTTGATTTCATCATGCCTAGAGCTATTCTTATAGCCTGATACTGGGTCTTGTCGATCCTGGCTAGATTAGCTTTGCTGCTTCTTGATATGAATATGCTTCCATAGTCTAAATGAGATCTGACGATTGCCTTATATATCATTAGTTGAGATGATGGATCGGCTCCCCACCAGGTCTTGCTTAGCGCCCTCATAATATTTATTCCCCTAGTAGCCTTTTTACATATGTATTCTATGTGCTGTTTCCACGATAGATGTCTGTCCAATATCACTCCCAAATATTTTATTTCGTTTTTCCATTCAATGGCCACTCTGTCAAATGTTATCAAGGTACCAGGATTATGTCTCTTTCCTTGACTAAAAAGTATTGCACATGATTTTTCTGCTGACAAAGTTAAACCATGCGAGTCTAGCCATCCCTTCAAGTTCGCCAAGGTGGCATTTATCTGTCTGATTAGGTCGTTCTCGCTTTGTCCGGTTGCCAAAAGTACCATGTCGTCCGCGTAACGCACGACTTTCACTGTTCCAACCGCACAGTTTCTATCTGAGTCGCTGTACATATTGAATAGTGGACATGAAAGTGGGGAGCCTTGTGGAAGTCCTCTGTTAGCTTGTCCAGGTCCGATAAGTTTAGCTGTCATCGGGTCCTTTACTAAGATACTTCGATCCGTTATGAACTTTATAACTAGGGTTGCTAGATCTTGTGGTATTTGAAATAGATACATTTTTTCCCAGAGCTTATCTACCAAAACGTTGTCATATGCCGCCTTAATGTCAAGGAACACAGCTACAGTCTTTTCTCCCCTTGCTAATCCCATCTCTATCTCCATGTTGATGATCATTATGCTTTCTGTAGTTCCTCTTCCTTTTCTGAACCCTGACTGAAGCGGGTTCAATGCTTTACTGTGTTCTATATTCCATTCAATTCTATTCTTTATCATATTCTCCAAAATTTTCCCAGGGCAGCTAGCAAGATTTATAGGTCTCCATCCAGACAGTTCCTCTTGGTTCTTGTTTGGTTTTGGGAGAGGACACACAATTTGTGTCTTCCATTCCTCGGGAAGTGTACTGTCTTGCTCTTTTAGGAACCGGTTATAGATCCTTAGTAAGTTTTCTTTTAATTCTATGGGTGTGTTCTTAATCATAGAGTATGAAATTTTGTCAATTCCTGGCGCCGACTCTTTGGCTATATTTAAAACTACTGTTAGCTCGCTCATTGTGAAGGGTGGGCTCTCTAGGTTTCTAAAAGGAAAAGGTTGTCTCTGTATGTTTACCCATGGAGGGGTTAGATTGAGTAAAATTTGTTTTGCTATTTGACAATTAAGACTTTTATGGGTGTTATTGTTTGAAGTGCCTTTGGAAAATTTTTTTATTGCCGTCCATACTTCTCTTACATTAGTGTTGACTGAAATTCCTTCACAGAAGGACCTCCATCCCTTTCGTCTCTTTTCCCTGAGTGTTTTTCTTGTCATTGCCGCTGCTTTTCTAAAGCTTATATAGTTTTCCGTGGTCCTGTTGAGTTTATAAGTCATTAACGCCGTTCTCTTGCTTTTGACCGCAGCCGAGCACTCCTGATCCCACCATGTGTGTTTTGGCTTTGTTTTGTTACAGTTCATCTTTTTTGGGATACTATTCTCTGCAGACTTATAAATTATATTGGTGATTTGTTCATATGTTTCTATAGTTCCTTGCTGTAAGTTGGCTTGAATTTGAGTGTAATAGTTATTCCAGTTCGCCAACTTTGTATTATATCTTGTGAGTCTGTTGTCCAGTTCCATTGGTTGAGTTTGCTCTTTTTTCATCTTGCAGAGGATTGGGAAGTGGTCGCTTGAGCCTGTTTCATTAATTATGCTAAATTCTATTTTTGGTGCTAGTGTTGGTGAGCATATAGCGAGGTCCGGGCAGCTCTTTTGTGTTTGTGGTGGAGTTATTCTGGTAGCTTCTCCGTTGTTCATGAATACTAGGCCACTTATGTCTAAAAAGTCTAGTATGTTGTGCCCATTTCTGTTGGAAAGTCCAGAACCCCAGACCTGATGTTGTGCGTTGAAATCACCTGTCATTAGTAGGGGTTTTTGACCCATGAATCCTAGAGATGTAAGAAAGTTGTGCAGTGCCATTGGATTAATTTCAATATTTGGGGGGATATACATACTTATTATATTAAGTTGTTCGAGCTCGATAGCTATATATTGACTTCTGGGAGGTAATCCTGTCTGCCGGATTGTTACCCGGTTAAATGGGGTTTTTTTGTGAACAGCGATGGCAACTCCTCCGTAGCCGTCCTGTCTGTCGTCTCTAATGATGCAGTAACCACTTATTCTGCTGATGTTTTCCGCCTTCAACCATGTTTCATTTAAGCATACTACTTCTATGTCATAGTCCCTGATAATATTTATCAGAGTGTCTTTATTTTGGTATAAGCTCCTTAAATTCCAATGCAGGACATTCTTCGCCATTTTGAGTGAGTGAGGTTATGTTATGTTTTTTCAGTAGGGCTATATACCGGGTGGTTCCTTGGTTTTTTCTTATATTAAATGTTGTTTAGGTTATGCTATGTGTTATTTACATATTTACGAGTAGAGTTGGTTTTACTAAATAATTTATACATTTATACATGCAATGTTTACCGCACGACGCCTATCAGACATTGATGAATATACTTTTAATATAGATTTATGCAATACCGAATTTTGGAAGATTTTGTATTTAGGTAATATCGACGCAAAACTGTCAGTTTTCAATGAATTGCTGCTTAATTTGTTTAATAAACATGCTCCAGTAAAATCTTTTAAAATTAAAAGTAAAAAACCATGTCCTTGGCTGACGCCGAACGTCAGACTTATGATGCGCCTACGGGATAAGGCATTACAAAAATATAAGCGGACAAAAACTCCGGCTCACTGGGATTATTATAAGACCTTAAGGAATCTTACAAAAACCGCTATTAGGAATGAAAAAAGAGCCTATCTAAACACTAAATTTTCCTCTGATAAGTCATCAAAGGCTCTGTATCGTGAACTAAGAACTTTAAATATTTATTCCAAAAACTCTAGTGGAGATTTGCCAGATGTCCTGGCTGATGTCGAGCAGCTTAATGATTATTTTATTAGTGCTTCCGAAACAAATGGTACACCTTGTGACGATACTCTAAGTTTTCTTTTGTCCAACAAAATGCCGGGTACTAATGATTTTAATTTTTCTTTTGTGGAAGAGGAACTGGTTTATAAGACGCTCCTATCAGTGAAATCTCATGCTCAAGGTAATGACGAAATAAATCTACGGATGTTACTGCTCTGTTGTCCCTTTATAATTCCCTATATTACGCATATAATTAACTTCTCAATAGAACAAAACATATTTCCGGAGTGCTGGAAGACCGCAGCAGTTCTACCCCTGGCGAAAAAAAAAAATCCGACTGATTTTAAAGATGTTAGACCGATCAGTATTCTCCCAACTCTCTCAAAAATATTTGAAAAAATAATTTTTACTCAAATAAAAAAACACGTGGATTTGTACAATGTATTACCTGAAAAGCAGTCGGGTTTTAGACCTATGTATAGCTGTGCAACGGCTTTGTTGTCAGTGACCGACGATATCCTAACAGCAACAGATAATAACGAACTCACTCTGCTAGTATTACTCGATTACACGAAAGCGTTTGATAGGATAAATCATCGGCTACTGTTGGCTACTTTAAGTCACATCAATTTTAGTGAAGGTGCGCTGCGTTTAATTGAAAGTTATTTGTCTGACAGGCAGCAGTATGTCTCTTATAGGGATAATAAATCAAGAATGCGCACAGTCCGCAATGGGGTACCTCAAGGTTCCATCTTGGGCCCACTTCTTTTTTCTATCTACGTTTCATCTTTCCAAAAATTTATTAAATACTGCAACAGTCACTTTTATGCAGATGATACGAAACTTTATATTTCTTTTCTTGAATCGAACCTTATCAACGCAGTAACTTTGTTGAATAATGATCTGCAATCACTGCTCGATATATCGGAAAAATATTGTTTGTCCCTGAATCCATCCAAGTCTCAGATTATGCTTTTTGGGCCGAGGCAGGCTCGAGTAAGGGTTAAAAATATAATTAATGTGCAGCTTAATAATCAGCCACTGCTCTTGACTGACTCGGCTCGCGATCTTGGTCTGTTTCTTGATCCGGACCTACGCTTTGACAGACAGGTATTAGAAATTAATAAAAGGGCTTTTTCTAACCTAAGATTACTTTATAATCATCGTGATATCCTGAACAAGCAAGCTAAAAAAATCCTATGTGAATCCCTTGTACTGTCACACCTTAATTATGGAGACGTTGTCTATGGACCTTGCCTAACGCAGTATAACCATCGACGTCTGCAAAAAATTCAAAACTGCTGCGTGCGTTATATACTTAACCTAAGGGGGCGGGCATCTGTGTCTGATAGATTAACTGAGCTATCCTGGCTAAACGTTTCTAAAAGGCGATTCCTACATTGCTGCACCCTGTTTCACAAAGTCGTTAAATATGGTAAACCAAGTTATCTGCATCGTAGGGTTCTGTTTCGTTCGGACGTACATAATATAAACATTCGTAGGAATGATCAGCTTACTATTCCTCAGCATCGCACATCACAGTTTCAGAGGGCTTTTTCTTATACCATTTGCAAATGTCTTAATGTCTTACCGAATGATCTAAAAAAGCTTGAGCCAAACAATTTTAAGCGTACCTTAAAAAAACAGCTGATGGATAATATAATTATGGTTAACTTTAATATTTAGCTTAAATGTAATACGAAGTGAATTAATAGATTAATTGAAATTGGTTAATTGTAAATATTTTAATATTGATTATATTTTATTATTATTAATTATTTGTATATTGCTAAGATAGTAACTTAGATGTTGTTCATTTTGTTTAAGATATAGTTCCTAGGGCTACATGGAAGAGTGAGCTCTGTGTGTATGCAAATACACCTTTGCTTAAATGTAGTCCTTTTTTTTCAACTAACAGTAAGTTCATTCATGTGTTTTCTTTAAATTTATATGTTCATCCTTATAGATGCTGTTTTGTTGAAAATAAATAAATAAATAAATAAATTTCTATTTACATATGGTAGTGTAGGACGAAGAGAAAAACGGATGTGTTATTCTCTTAAAGTTTTGTTTGCTTTATCTTTATTTGTAAGGCTGTTAAAAAATTTATTGAGGTTCTCTTGGTGTTCTGATGGGGGCTTTTTAGTGATGGTTAGTTTTAAGGGGGCAGGTTTTCTAGACGTGCTCTCCTGTTGGAGTTCTTCAGTTCTGTCTTCAGGGGTGTTGTAAGGTACACTAGATAAAGTTTCTTCCTGCTCCATGGTATCACTTTCTTCATTACTTTCCTCATTTATATTGTGACTGACTTTTTCATATTCTGCTGAAAACTGATTAAATTGTAATATTGGTTCGACAACCACTCTAGTAGTGGCCGGTAGAAGGGCTTCTTTGTGGGCAATTTTATTATATCCCGTGGGACTAGTAGGGGAATATGGTCTTTTGAATGGATTTTGTTTACGAGGGGTATGGTTTATGTTTCCCTGTCTTTCATTGGGTCTCGTAGTATTACCACCTTGTGCTTGGTTATTTTGTCTATCATGTTTTGTTGCTGTGGAAAAAAGTTTTGGAAAGTCCTGTGTTGCTGGTCTGTATGTTGGACTATTTTGTCTATATTGTCTTTGTGGTTTATAAGGGTTTGGAAAAAGTTGATTGGCTTCATACATTGAAATATTCTTAGTAGCTATAGCTTCATTGATATTTTTTTGTCTTTGATACTCAGGGCATTCTCTCGATGTTGCTGAGTGTTCCTGTTGGCAGTTACAACACTCTTTTTTTAGGGCCTTACATTGATTGATGTTATGATTTTCTCCGCATCTAAAGCAGCGGGCTTTGCTTCGGCATATTTTCTTGGAGTGCCCGAATCTTAAACAGTTGAAGCATAGAATTACAGGTCTAATGTATATATCAACTTTATAATTTACACCGAATAGCTTGACTTCTTTTGGAACTTCCTTGCCTTGGAAAGTTACACACATTGACAGTGATGGCAAGTATGCAGTTTTCCCATCTACCATTGTCCTTCTGTCTAGTCTTCTTGCTTCCACTATGTTCTTCCCTTCGCCATGGCATATGAAATCGTCTTCTGTAATCAGTCGTCCTACGTTCCTAATTACTCCTTTACATGTAAGTAGTCTCTGTGGGATATATGCTCTAAAGTCTTTGTCTTTTAGGTTTTTATTCCTTAAGAATCCGTTAGCTTGTTCGTACTTTATTAGCTCTACACCAACTTTATTGAAACCTTTCTTCGATACTGACTTTATCCCGTTTATTCCCATTTGGTGCAAAATCTTACTCAGATCTGAATGGTGGAGACCTGCCACATTTTTTTTTGTGGATTCGACGATTACTAAGAATGGTTTAGTATCTTTTTCGCTGTATTCTATTTTTTTGTTTTTTGCTTCGTACAGTTTTATACCTATTTCTTTGATTTCTTTCCTTTGTTCTAAAGTAATAGAATCTCCCGCCTGATTTAGGAATTCCGTAATTTCTCCAATGGCATCCTCAATTTTTTCTTGCTCTTCCGGGGTTAGTTGATGTAGGGAAGTTGAAAGAGTTTTTATATAAGGGCTAAAATGTGAAAATATCGGGTTTTCTTGACTAGGGGGTGGCCAGGGAGGGTCTAAACCCCCCGGGCCGGAAGGCATGCTGGAAACCTAACCTATAATGTGTGAGTATGCAAGCAGTTTAATTAAAAAGGGTGATAAAAGCAAAGCAATTAGCCACAGGGCTAGAAAAGGGTGTTTGTGAATGTTATAAGCACTTACCACCGCTCGATGGTAAAACCAGGGGGTTAAATTTGTCTGGTAGCGCGCTCGTGATGTAGCCACCCAGAACGGCCGTGAAGAAAAAAAAAACTACAAATCAATCATAAAATGACAATGACAATCTTTCACCAGTCCAGGTAAGACTTCAGGATCTGTCACAACAAGCCATATTTTTATCTTTCTCGCACATATTATGCAGGTACAGAGAGAGAGAGAGAGAGAGGTACAGAATGTTGGCCATGCTCATTCTAAATGAATATTCTGTTCCTACCAACGTTAGGAGATGAACAACTTTATAAAACAAAATTCCTACAATAGCGCCACTAGCGACCGGGGGGCTAAATTAAACGAACAGGGGACGACCTTCACCTCACCATTTAAGTTATCCTAGCCTGGCTTTATCTATGATTCCTATCAGCGGCTGCAAGGCACGTCCGTCTGAATGAATGTAACTGTAAATTTTTTGTCCATATCTCTCATCGAACCCTGAAATGATAAAAATCTCCCATGTTGCAAAAACCAAATTTTCGTAGAAGCAATCAATAAACATTGCAATCAGCAAATATTTTGTAACGTTATTTGTTTATTTATAAAAGCTCTTCTTCTTCGCCAGAAAGATGGTTTTACAACATTCTTCTTCTATGCCAGAAAGATGGTTTTACGACATTCGTTAACAACTTTAGCCAAGCAAAGATATTTATTTTGCTAGCAAATGGAAAGTACCTACTAACCTACTGCCATTTGCATTTAAAAGAGGACGAAAATGACAGCACATGCCCCGGTTGCGGGCGGTTTCTAGGTTATCTAATTTAATTATAAAATATTAATTATAAAAATGTTTAAAATTTATCAGAAATTAATAATACAGCAATCCAAAGGTATAAACAGGATACCCTCAATAGCATGGTACAATGGATTTGGATCCTCGGTAGCCGCTGAAGTAAACAATGTCAATACACAAAGTTCTTCTGAGGATAATCTAACCCCATCCGGAACTTCAAAAAACCATAAGATGATCAATGCAGCCTTTGCTTCTATACAGTTGCAGGATCATAGTTGGAAAATTGAAACACCAGCAACCGATAATAAAATAAAAAGTGCAACTTCAATTGACCAACTGTTATCTATTTCTGACGGAACTGGAGTTTCGAGAAGTCACGCACTTAAGGTAACTGTTTTAGCATGATGTGTAATATCTAACAATTTAGTTTATAATCCAACTAAGGCAGCCTATTTTGCTTTTATTAATTCTCGCCTACATTATGACGTCAGCATCACCTCCTTTTGAGGTTCATGTAACTAAGACCTTATTTTAGTATGGTGTTTGTCCTGCAGAAGAGATCAATTAGGTAGGTATCCATCCAAGTGCAAGCTCGAGCAATTCATTGTTTGTCACCATTGGCATATTTACACTTGCATGTATTTGTAACTTAGAGACAGTTTGTATTGCCCATAAAAATTAAGATTATCTACTATACTAGGTATATTACTATAGTACCTAAGTATAATAAGTATGCAGTACTCTATGCCATTAGACAATCAAAGGCTATATTCCTTTACCTATTCCTTCATCCCAACTAACGGTTTTAACAATTAAAAAAATTATAACCATCTTTGTCTTAGGAGGTACTAAGGTACTATAAGGAACATGCAACGTTACAAAAATTTTTGCATTGTAGTTAAGATTAGTTTCCTGCAACTGGCTTTTTATGTCATGAGTGAGTTCTTCTAACATAGATTTTGATTAATTTTATCTAGGGTTATTGGTTAACTCTATTTCACTGACATCTAATCTAAATTGTAAAAGCAATAAAGTGTTCTTTTATAGTTTATTACGAGGTTTATTATAATATTTTTTTTTAGGATTAAGTATACCTATAGGTGTATATATTTTGCTTTTACTGTGGTATTTTATAATGTTGTTTTTAGGAGACTCATATTTAGTTATTACTCTTATGTTTGTTTTGCTTTTGCCGAGGCTTTTGCCAATGAGTTAGTCAGTTTTGTGATGTTTAGACAATAAAGCTCCTTTTGTCTTTGACTTATTTTTCAGTACAAATTATCAGGGTTGGCAAATATCATGATATTTATATAAATATGCAAATATCCGATTTATATCCAAATTTGGATATTTATTTATACTTTTAATTATTTTTAAATTATTTCATCTGTTTCTGTAAAGATATATTTTAAAAATTCAAATTCACTTAATTTAATATAAACATGTTATAAACCTGTAAATTTGTATTTTAATTCTATTCAATGATAGTTTCTATCAAGTTTTATTAGTACTTACTCCTATGTTAGGAATGTAAAATGTAGGTAAAAAATACAAGTTTATGAATATGAACACATCATATATTTTTGCTTTTAACTATGGTTCAACTTAAAACCCAGAATTACTGGGCTTGTTAATTAAATCTAAATGAACCCAAACTGACTTTTTTATTTTTGGCATTGTAAAATTTTTATTTCATAAAACAAACAGCAAAATATTGCTCCGCTCAATCGAAAATCGGAACTAAATAAAAATGCCACGCGGCACGCGGCCAAGAAGTCAAAGAACAACAGGTGGTCAACGTCTCGGAAAGATGGGGAATCATCGCATCGTAAGCAGCATAATACATTGCCGGCTCAGCAGCAGCGGGGCCATATTTTTATACTGATGAATAGAATTTTAGAAAAAAAAAATATTGATATATATCAGGATAAATATTGTCTCATAAATATGATATTTATCAAGATATAGGTATATCAGGATATTTATCACGCCAACCTTGGTTTAAATAAGATCTGTTTGTTTGCCACACTACTCACTCGTAGCCCTCATCATGTCAACTCAGCAGCAGATTTTTTTAACAAATAAATCCGATCCAATACATAAATATCATGATATTTATCAAGATATCAGGATATTTATCGCGGATATATATCCTGCCAACCTTGCAAATTATCCATTATAATTTTTCCATATTAAAGTATCAAAAAAATAAGAAGGTAATGTGTACCTGTACATAAAAAGATAAATCTCAAATTAAAACTAAATAATTTCTAATTTAGGTAGTGTCAGTTTTGTCAGACTGGACCTCAAGTGGAAAGGTAAAGTTAAGTAACTTTGAAACTGACCCCAGATTTATCAGGCTTTGCAAGATATTGACAAAAAACCCTGCGGGACACAAGCACAGTGGCATTGCTCTAGCTGCACCAACAAGTGATGATTTATCTACAATACTAAACGTAGCAGCTGATGATGAGGCAGCAAAGCTAGTAGGAAGTATTTCCCTTTCACAAATGGTAAAGGTAAGTCAAAATTATACCATGGATCAGTACTTCACTGTAACTTTTAATAATATTACCGGGTATAGGTACTACATACTAAATGTTGAATACTGTCACTGAAGGCCGACAGAAGCGTATTTTTCCTTTACCATCCATCGCTCCCAAACTGCATTCAAATTCTTATGTTACTGTCTCAAAGGAAAAATATGTTTAAAAACATAAAGGAAGGTGCGTATTTTTATTAACTTTCCGGGCAAAAACAGGCTGGCAGACATGTCATTTCCTGTTAATACAAATGCAAGGAGTCAATAAAAAAATGCCTTACTTATGTTGCTGGACTATAAATTGTTTTCACCCTGTACTTACTTATGTAGAAATGGTATTTTTATCAATGAATGAAAAATTAGGTAATATTTTACATGACTAAAAATTGAATTAAACATAATTACGAACAAACCCTGTTAAAAGGTACAAAATTTTTTATTTCAACTTGGAATTTGTTTTTTCCCATTTTATTTTCATTTCTGTTAAACTTTATACCTAATTGAGCTTATAACATTATTTTTAGGTTCTTACAACTCTCTCTGTAAAAAAACGGCGATCAACTTTATTGCTCAGAACATTGGCTTATAATATAGCTGCAAACCCAGAAAACTTGGACATCAAACAGTGTGCAGATTTATTGTACAGCATATCATCGTTAAATTTTTATGATGAAAATTTATTTGAAAGAGTTGCCAACAATGTTATAATGGTACTTCAGAAGGAAGACATTAACAGAAGTGCAGTTATCGGATCTATTTTGACTAGTGTCGGATTGTTGAAGTATAGAAATCCAGGTAACATTATTGCAATTCAAATTTTTTCTATCCACCTATAATTTTTTTAGGGGTGTTGAAAAAAAAAGTTTTTCGTATCTCCAAACTAGTAGCGACAGCGATGGTTGCCAAATTGTAAATTCTAATTTTATAGGAGAACATTGCCTCTACATTCTTAATTTGTTTTTAGCACTTCTGGATGCAGTCAGTGAATGGGTAATCAAAAACCATTCGATATGTCGACCACAAGATATTTTTAGCTTATGTATGACGTTAGCGGTCTTAAACTACCTGCCAGGAAACTCTGATATCCTATTTAAGGTAAATCCCAGGTAATCTTAGAAAAAAAAAATTATTTTAGCTATTTTTTTCAAAAATATAAAATATTGTAGGAATTAGTTAATATGTATGCAATAATGTTTTTTATTAATGACGGCGGAAAGTTTGACACCCTGTATATGTGTTCTTGATCATTATTTTGTAATATGTACCTTAGGTTTCTATACAATTGAATCGCTAACTGCAGAAAGGGGACATGTCCATTTTTTCCAAAAATGACATTTGCGTGTTTTCTTAATCTAGACATCTAAACACATCTTGACTGCAGAAACGGGACATGTTGCATTAACGCTAGTGACGCTGTGAGCCGATAAAATTTACGTTTACTGCAGAAATGGGACATGTCCAGGAGATGTCTCCTTTCTGTAGTAAATAAGAAATTTAATGAAATAGAAATATATTTTCCAATGAGGGGTCATTCATATATGCCATGTGACCGAGACTTTGGTTTAATTAGAAGACAGTTGAATAAACATGAGAGATATTATACTGTTCAGGAATATATCAAAATAATCTCTGAAGCATCCAAGAATACCTATGCAAAAATGTTCAGTTGTGCAGGTTACAAAAGATTTAGTTTATGATTATAAAAACTGGTGGCCACAATTTTACAAAAAATCTTGCCTTAATGAATCCTATGGAAAACATGTACCTGTTCGTAATAAAAAATCTTTTGCAATCTCTTTTCATCACTTGACCATTTCCGCTCCTCAAGAAGACTATTTAGCCTTTTGGAATCAAAATAACTGGTTGGCCTACCACATTAAAGAAACAAGATGACGAATAACTTATTTTATCTACAACCATTTAATAATAGGTGCATAATACTTCTGATAATAAGAGCATTATGCTATCCATAATACAACAAGTGTAATTATCATAAAACAACAAGTGTAATTATTATATTTCCCATATGAACTCAACTTTTTTTTCTGATTATAAGAGCATTATGCTATCCATAATACAAGTATAATTATCATAAAACAACAAGTGTAATATATAATGTATTATATTTCTCATATGAACTTACCTTTTTTTCAGGCACTGTATAAATGGATGGTTTTAGATAAAGTATAGTATTTGACTCGCGTCCAATGAACCATAATACACTCGGATGATTTACAACACTCGCCTTTGGCTCGTGCCGTAAACTTCATCCTCGTTTTATTATGGCCTACCTTATACGCTCGTTAAATAATATACTATTTTTGTTACATATTATCTATAAGGGTGTCTCTAATAAAACAATTTCTTTAAATCTTTCTTTTTATTTACTGCAGAAAGGTGACATCTCCATATGTCAAAACTGACACTTACGCCCATATTAAAATGTCAAAAAATAAATGTTCTATTGTAGCATTCACTTAATGAACTGAAAAATTATTTTTCATAAAATGTTGAGCAAAAAAAAATATATTAAACAAGTTGGCAGTTTTTTTTAACTTCCTGAACAATTTAGAAAATGTGACATGTCCCCTTTCTGCAGTTAGCGATTCAATTATTCTTGTTTACAAAATAAGTTTCGCTTATCTTTAACAATAGGGAAGATGTTCTTATTGAGTTTTGTCTCCCAGGTTAAGACATGGCAATCTATTTTTCGGTTGTAGAAAGTAAAGAACTTTAATTTCGCGTAGGTTTTATCCTTTCTGCGATGAGGTAAGGAAGCCTTTAAAGGTTGCCTCCCCACTGCCGTTCGTACAGGTTTCTACACGCCAACCCCGGTGCATCTGGTTTCTCACCATATATTTTATAAGTTACATCATTTTCAAGAAAAGTTCTATTTTTCTATGGTGAACCTGGTGAAGCTTGCCAGTAGGTACCGTGCGAGCAAAAATTATTAGCATCAAAAAGGGCTTGGATTAAAAAACGTAGGGCTTGGTTTAGATCACAATAATATATGGGGACGATATATCTAACCAAATCTAGATTAAAATGTTGTCAAGTTCATATTATGACATGATATGCCAAACTAATGAGTAATAAAATAAGTAGACAAATACAAATTTATTTTTGTTGTTTACAAAATTAACAAAGTAAGAATATACAGAAAAACAAAGAAAAATAATTACATAAATTGCTGAAATTGGCCACCGCTATGTTCCAAGCATAAATTCACACGTCTCTTCATATTTTTGAAAGTACTGACCAGCATCTCTGCAGAAAGGTTCACATTCTTGGATAATCCTTTCTTGTAATTGTTCTAAATTTGCAACTGGTGTTTTAAAAATAGTGTTCTTTAAATGAGGAAAAACGAAGTAATCCATAACCGTTAAACAAGGTGATCTAGGTGGGAATTCAATGTCTGATCGAAAACTGATCAATCTGTCGTCGAAAAAATTGCGTAAGTAGTTAATAGTTTCGGCGGCTGTATGGGCGGTTGCACCGTCCTGTTGAAAATATCCAAAACGTAGTTCGTCGTCAAGTAATTGCTCCACAAATGGATTCAAAATATTGTCTCTATACCGCTGTGCTGTAACTGTGTCATGGCAAAAATAGGACCAACAATCCTTCTTCGGGAAACAGCTAACCAGACACAAATTTTTTGAGGGTGCAATGTGGACTCTAAAAAAAAATTGGAATTCACATAACCGGAGAGGTGGAACCAGGCTTCATCCGAAAAAAATGTCAGGACTAATAAATCATTTATTTCCAATAAATTTTGGCTAAACCATTGAGAGTAATTCCTGCGGCTTGTATTTCTTGGAATACTTGCACTTTATAAGGAAATAAATTTAGCTGCTTCTTAAGAATAGTTCTGCATGTTCCATAAGATCTTCCCACTTCTTGGGACAGGCGTCTTATACAATTTGTTGGAGTATTTTGCATTATTTCACGAACGTTTGCAACAAGTTCTTCTGTTCTTACAGATGGTCTTCCCGCTCCTTTTTTGTGTTGTATAGAACCTGTTTCCCTAAACACAGCCACGGTTCTTTTCAGGCAATGATAAAAATCCCCAGCAATAAAAGCAACCTTAGGAAAATGTTCGTGAAAATGGTCCATGCACAAACCCGGATTGTATTGCCACTCACCATTTACTCTAACCCCGTTTCGAAAATACGCTTAAAAACTAATGTTTTGTACTGTTCCGTAAAGCCCATTGTGTGAATTGTTCAAGAAATTGGAAAAATTAACGATGAATCAAATTACTTGTAACGACTGTCAAAGATGACGGAATAACTGATTGATTGTTAATTCAGGTAGTTACTGACACCCAACAGGTATCTCTCTCAAGCTCTACGGCTAAACATTACGTCCTTAGATGCAAGGCCCTCTTTGATGCAAATAATTTTTGCTCGCACGGTACTTATACGCTGAAGTTTAATATCTTGGGATACGTTCAATAGTTTATGGTGTATTTTCCTGTTCATTTTCATTTGATAAATAGTTTTCTACAATTAAATTTCAAGATAAACCCATTTAGTAACACTTTAGTTTGTGAGCTGTGCTGTGGGTTGTTGTACATTGTGTACTTGACACATTATCATTTTTGTTTTAGATTTTACTTCCGCAACTGACGCAGCAGGAGGCGGGAAAACCGTCGGTTTGGTTAGAAATAGTTTGGTCTCTAGTTTTGTTAAATCAAGCCAGTGTTGACCAAATGAAATCAATCTTAGATGATGATTTTATAACCAACCTGGAAAGTAAGTTTTTAAAATTTTTTTTTTATTGTAATCTAATGTTAAAACTTGAGGTGGGGGCCTGTTGTGGTTTAACAGTGGCATTGCTTTTATAGTCTGTGATGACTTTTTATGTTGATTTATCAATAAATAATTTTATTTTTCTAATAGGGGGTATGGGGATGAAATACATTTTTAGCAAAAATATTGAGAGGCTCTTTTATCTACTAGGAAAATTAGAGAAATCAATTTTGTGTACCTAATTTTTGTCAAAAGTAATACCGGGTCCTGCATTAGTGCATCAGGCTCCCATAGGTACTAATTGAGTTAAAAATTTCATTCATGTGCTGACCTGTACTATAACACGAGATGCATTTTTGGAAAATATTTTTATGTGTATAGGTGCAGGGTGACCTAAAAAAGTGTGATAACATAAAGTTGAATTTTTTTAGATGAGACACCCTGTATTTTTTTTCATTTTATAGGTTTGTATTAGTGTCTTGTATAATTGTTTATAGTTTTATTGAATTTGTTTCAATAGTTTAGGAGTAATAAATTACTAAAACAGTTTGATTTAATTTTGAATATATTATATTCTACCTGGGTCACCACCTGGGAGGATCAGGATAGTCAAGTCCCTGACATAATTCTTTTTGCTTTGCCCAAATCATTCCAATTTCCATAAAAATAAAAAATCTGCTGTCACGCGTCTGTACCATAGACACTTTACCTTTAGATAAGCAAACAATAATCACGAAAATGGCAGCTTTATGGCCTCGCGCATGTAAACAAAGCTAGACACTATTAGACATGCGCACTGCAACATTATCATTTGACGAATGGGAAAATAGACAGGTCCGGGCTTTAAAATTTAAATTCATGCCAAAAAATTGGGATTTCTCAATATTTGATCAAGTTGGGAAAAAAGGTAGTGATTTCTGGCATTTTTAATAGTAGCAAACCTATCAGATTTTAAGGATAGAAAATTGTTTTTAAGGTTTTGTTTTTAAAATTAGTTTAAAAATGATTCGTCGTCGTGTTTTTAGTTCGAAAAGGAAGAGAACAAGAACAAGTAAATTAAACTAGTCTTATAAAATCGAATATAAAAACAAACAAAACAGGAAAATAACCAATCTACGGTGTTATCGCGTGCCTAACCTCAAGTCAAATATTAGTTGGTATATAACTTGCATTGATTTTTACAATTTGGCAAAAACTTGGGTACGTGTAAAACATTTTCAAGCTAAATTTCTTGCTTAAGAGTTTGAAAAAGTGTTTGCCCGAGAACTTGACCCGTGGAATACTGGCTTTATTAAAAGCTAAATGTCGGGGTGCACAGATTTTAACCAAAAAATTAACCAACCAGCTACAAGGAATCCACAAAGAAACCTTAAAACACGACAACAAAAATGGCGGCCGAGCAGGTTCTGGAGGGTATTTTGCGCATGTCGGTAAAGTAGGACAGGCCGATAACACGAGGTTTGTGCGCATGCACGAAGGTGCCCAGAGGGAAGGCAGCTGACCGGCGAGTCATGCGCTCGGACGTATTTTTTCACCCATAAAACGTAACTTTTGTTTGCGCATGATATAAGCTGTACGTATCTAAAGGTAAATGTCTATGGTCTGTACCCGAAAACGGAGTGGTTCTTGGCCGCTTGAGGGGATTAAAGCAGTTAAAAAGTTTTTCGACTTATTGACTCCACTAACTGTATAAGTCTGTACTGTCACTGATAGTTATTTTATATTATGTTTTGTCACAAATAAATATATCTTTATTATTATGATTAATTCACCGAAGCTGTATTAATTTATTATTTACTGAATATAACATGTTGAGATTTAGGTTATAGGAAAAAAAATTACTCACATTTTTATTTACATATTTTTATTTTAGACGAAACTACATTATCTACCTCTGTGAGGTTAAAACTTTTGAATATAGATGGCGCGGCACATTACTTATTAGAAAATTACACCGGTCCTAAAATTTCAGTAGATCATGAGATCAGAAATACAAGGTTTTCAATGTCAAAAGGAAAATCAGAAATGGTCGATTCTATAATCGATGCTCTAAAAAATCTTATTTCAGAAACCTACTTAAGGACAAGGATAAATACTGGTTTGGGTTTTTATATTGGTAAGTATTTTAATTGAAGGGTGGAAAGAAAGTTTATTTGATTTAAATCTCGCCCCAGCACAACTTCGTCATTGCAATAGCGACAATGACAAGCCAGTCCTATTATTTAAACCTTGATTTTAAAAGCTCTGTTATATTTCTGTTTTTGGGAGTTGCTAATTTATAATATACTAGCTATACCCTGCGCGCGTTGCTACGCTACTTATTAGTACCCGGCATCCGTTGCGCCACTTTTTTTTATGCCGAAACCTTCCTCGGCCTGCACACAACAACTCACCAAATTTTTATCGTAATCGGATAAATGGTATAGAAACGCATACGGGACATTCATTTTTATATATATAGATTATGTCAATTGTCATAGACCTAATGAATATTTTTATGCCATGGCCAATATTATACCTGGTGATGCTGCGCACAGACATATATATGGAGACCAAAATGTTTACATTTTGTTCGGACCAGAAATCGTTTTTAACAGAAATCAATAATGACAAATTTTTGCTGATCATCCTTTAATTATATTGGATGCGTTTGACTTTGTGATGTGTACCAATTGAGTAAAACTAATGTACTAAATATATGTGCTTTTAAATTTTCTACAGTTATAAATTACCTATTTATAGTTTCTCAATGATATCAAATTATACTACTTTAGGGAAACCACAACGGTAACGCTGTACGTACGTTTTTACTACGCGTGACGTCGGTTTTTTAATATTTATTATTAAAGTAGTAAAAAAATACTTCATTGAAAAAACATGCAAATTTAAGCCACACCAATATGGTTTCCAGGAGGGTAGTAGTACGCTGGGTACAACTGCAGATCTTCTGGAATACATATCAACAGAAATAGACTAAAATAAATATGCACTATAGTCTATTACCAAAAATATAGGCAGTGACGTAGCTCTCATAACCATGGAAACGACCAAAATACTGTATAGTCATTGGCGGTTTGCATTAGTTTCCATGGTTTCGAATAATACGTCACTGCCTATAATATTGGGTTTTGAGTATAATAATTTTTATAGACTGCAAAAAACATTTGATACTGTTGACATAGATATATGTCCTACTTGAAAAATAAACATAAACTGATGACTTCACATTCAAAAAACATAGTGCATGATAGAGAAATAAGTAAAACAAAAACCGATAAACGACACCTAAGGCACACACTGGAGAAATAAGTTTCGTGAAATTTGTTGCAGGACACAGGAAACTTGTTTCAGTATCACACAACCCATATATTTAAATGAGACGGAACACACTGGTGTTTGTGAAACAGGCGACCCGAAATTGTTTCGCATACAAATTTCACATTGAAATAAAAAAAAAGTTTGACGTAACTTGTTTCAGCAACAAGTTTCATGAAACTTATTTCTCCAGTGTGTCACCCGGCTAAGTGTTGGAGTTGCTCAGGGGTCAGTACTTGGTTCTCTACAGTACCTATGGTTTGTGCATAATCTTAAATATACTGGACTAAAGGCAAGATATTTTATATTCGCAGATGATACGGTGTTGGTGTTCTCGGCTGACGATAGTGGAGAACTTGAATGATGTACCAACTCTGACTTTAATCTATATTATAAATGATTAAATCAAAATACAAATAAGACGGTGTATATGATTATAAAGCAAAAAATAAACCAAAATGTAATATTCAAGTGTACCTTAACAATATAAAGCTAAAAGAGGTATCGGGTCTAGTGCTAAATAACAATTTAAGCTGGAATTTACTTTTAATGTAACCCAACAGAAAAAAGTTGTTTAGTGAAAAATCAGGAGACCTAGCTGGCCAATTTATGGTGTAATTTAATCTATTGTGCGTCCATTAAAAACTTTTTGAACATATTTCCTTACATCTCGTGCATTGTGCGCAGGACAACATTTGAAACCAAATATCTTCATTCTCAGGAGCAACTTATTCTAATCTACGTCCACTTTAATTCTGTAAAAGTTTCAAAAAACTTTCTCTTCTCAAATTTTCTTACAAAAAAAAATCCAATAATCCTAGTGTCGAAATATGCATTTTTATACACGCCGGGTGTATCTTAGAAACTATTGAACGTACGGCTTTATTACAAAAGTGATAAGATAAATTGCTGGGAACTATTTTTGGTTTCTTGGTTGGCCTCTAGGGGGCGTAACTCTACTGACCAATCAAAAAGCGAGATTTTCTCAAAAGCCCGCATAGTAAGTAAACGTGTATCAAAGGTACCATATTTTCAATCTAATGAAAATTTTGGTTAACTTTTCCTTTTAAGTTTTTGCTGTATCTTTTTGTAAGGGAGGTGAGAGGGGACAAATATTGCTATAAAAAAATATTAACAACCTTGGTTTGGCTTACCAGAATTTGACAAATTTGAACCCACTAAATAGGGGTTATTTTGTTTTATCAAGTTAAAAAAAAAACAATTTTTTTCTAAATTCCGTTGCGACAGCTATAGGGCGCTATTTATCAGAATCAACAATTTCGTGTTTTTCCTAAAAATTTGAAATGCAACGATATATATTTTTTAACTTAAGTAGTAAGAAGTATAAATAAGAATATCTGCAAAAACCGCAAGTCAATATCTTTTTTCAAACCGGAGATTGGAAAATATAATATAAAAATTAGTTCCATTAGATCAAAGTGACGTTTTAGTACAGTACTTGTAGACAAGAAATTACAAACATCATAGCATTGTGTCTTATACAAAGCCATACGAATAACAGTTTTTTTAATTTATGTTCTGTAAATTGAACTTATTTACAACAAAAATAATAGAGGATTTAATGGAACTACTTGCGGTAAAAATTTAATTTCGAGCAAGACACCCAATGGGGTTATAGGAAGTTAAAATTTGTCAAATTCTAGTAAGTCATATTTTCCAACAATTTTTCTTTGTCCCTTTTGTAACAAATGTTTTTCGGCAAGCCGTACATTAAACGGTTTTAAGATACACCCGGCGTCCTTTTTTGGTTGAACACCCAGTACAATTTAAAAAAATATATTTTAGATGCTGAATCTGTACTGGACAAAACTTGTAATCCCCAACCATTAACAACAAATCCAAGTGATAGTTTTAAAAGGTAAGTAGATAAATAACAGTAAAGGTAATTTACTTTTGCTTTACTGGTGTTCGGGTACGCTTGTACGGATGGCATTGAAAATGAATATGAAATGAAAGTTTAACGTTTTTTTGTATCTAGTGCTAACACGATAACAATACGCGCTTTTTCACTAGAACACGTAATATTTAGGAGCAAAACACTATAGTTGGCTATTTGGTTTTTTGATTAATTTTTCGTTACTTCTTCGTTTCATCTAAAGATCAGCCAAAAACCCCTTTTTCGAGTATAATTAATTACCTACAGTTTAACGTTAAAAAAGGTTGGATTTATAAATTGATAAAAACAGAAATATGCGCAAATTTGACGAAATTTCGTTTTGTGGTTTATTATTTTATAAATTAATTGGCCACTTTTTGGAAAAAACGAAATATTGATTAGAAAATGAAATGGCGAATGCGTCTAGTGTTTGCTCTTAAATTAAAATCATGTAATCTTAAACTTCGCGTGTTTCTCTCAGGATGCCCAGTACTAAAGCAAATTAAAGTATTTTTCACCCTAAATGGTATCGACTTATGACTGCAATAAAACTACCGGTTTAATCCCATTGTTATACACAATCAACAAGCAAATACACTACAGGGTAGGACTTTAGATAGGTATTTAATTCGTTATTAACAATAAAGACTGAAGGATGTTATCGCAAACACAAGATAGTTAAATATTACCTGCTATAATTACAAATTATAATCCGACCCTGACCGACAGTTTATTTGCATTTTTATGGCCGAGCTCTTGCAAAAGGTAGTTAAATGGAGTCAACCATTTATTGTGAAAAATACTTTACCAATTAAGTTGGAATGTCAATAATACAATGATCGTGTAGGGTTATATTTGAATAAAGTACTTGATGCAAGAATGATTCAGAGTGAAAACTCAAAAAACAAAATCCGTTGCCGTTGCTTACGGACAGAATTCTTCTTTCCAGTCGTTTTCATGTTTTTCTATTTAAAGCCATCTGAACCCAGTTCCTCCCTGTTGTTCTTTGTATGTCGTCTCGCCATCGTGTTTGTGGTCTTCTCTTTGTAATCCTCGGGTGCCACTGTATTATTTTGTTTGAACATCTGGATGCGTTTGTATGACAACATGACCCGCCAATCGCCATTTAAGTTTCGCCACTTTTCTCAAGATGTCCGTAACTCCTGTTCTTCGAAACTTATCATTTCTTATGTAATCTCTGAGGTTGATTCCCAGCATGGCCCGCTCGCATATACAGTAACAGCACGCGGGCTAGAAACTTCGTTTCAGCTCGGATCGCCGAAATCATATAATCAGTAATGGCACGTGTGCTAGACAGCAGAATGCGTAACAGCACGCGGGCTAGAAAATCTGACTTCCCCAAGTGGGGGCTAGTAACGACACTCGCGCTAGCAGCAGTTACAGTAATAGCACGCGAGCTATAAAAAGGTATATCGGCAATCGGTTTGTTCGTTGTTAGCAGAGCATTTTTTTAAAATTTAATTAATATTTTATGAAATATTATGAAATGAATTGGATTTAAAAAAAAAAGCTCTGCTAACAACGAACAAACCGATTGCCGATATACCTTTTTATACCTCGCGTGCTATTACTGTAACTGCTGCTAGCGCGAGTGTCGTTACTAGCCAGGACTTCGGAAAGTCGGATTTTCTAGCCCGCGTGCTGTTACTGTATATGCGGCCCGCTCCATGGCTCTCTTGAGTTGTTCGGAGCCTATCTGCACTCTTCTTTGTTAGAGATACAGTCTCTAGTCCGTATGCTGCGACGGGTAGAATTCATTCATACACTTTCCTTTTAAGGTTGATTGGAATTGTTGGAGATTTCAGAGTATAGCCGAGTCTGCCTAATGCTGCCCAGGTTAGTCTTGTTCTTCCGGATATTTCTGATGTTTAAATTTGTTTTCCCAGTCTGATGGTGTGGCCCAAGTATATGTATTCCCCAACCGGTTAGACTTTGTTGTTTCTATAGTTATATCCGTTTCATCACCAGTCATTACTTTGGTCTTGTTTAGATTCATTTTGGGTCCGATTTGCGAATGTAATTTACATTATAACACGTTAAAAATGCTACGCACGCATTTGTTCTACGTGAAATTATACTCCAAGTTTTTAATGTATTGTAGAAGGCATTTTGTACCAAAAGCCTCCTTTACAGCGTTCTTAAACTGCCCCTCCGACATTTTTGTCGTACAAAATTGGAGAGTAATATAGATTAGATGAGTGGTTTTTCCAGTCTTATTAGATTACCCTGTCCCGTAGCCCATAGGATACTCATGGTAAGCCTGTTACTGTTCCCTACTTTTAGACAATAGACAAGACATTCATATATGTATTGACAACGTATGGTCATGACTCCATGTCTTATAAACTCTGGTACATCCTCTCTACATCCAATTTTTACTGCCACGCGCACATCTCTACACTACAATGAGATTATAATATATAATAGTGTTCACTTTGGCACACCTACAGTTCCATACACCGCTACTGAGTAGAAAATGGGCAGGGGAATACTTGGTGCTTGTAAGGTTTTTGAAAGGAAATATACTTTTGGTGAGGCGTTCCCCAGTATGATCCATCAATTTTTAGAGACGGATCAAGCTACGACATGTCCAGCATTCTCATCCGGTAGCTTTCGGAGACCAAACACCATTTTTTTCCAGTTTATATTCATTCAGCGCCATGCATTTATCCGATTCAGTTGCGTTTGTATCGACTTAAAATAGTACGACTATATCGATGTTTTATTTGTTTCAGACTTGCGATCGTAGCATACGACTACCATGATATGTGCAAAGGAAGGATAGAAATAACAGGAGTTAATGCATTAACGCAAAGGCTACTCGTGGCGATGGGATACACAGTTGTACCAGTACCGTACACGGGGTTTAAAACTAGAGATAAAATTGTTCACCGAGTCAAGTATTTAGAGGCGAAGTTAAAAGAAGCAGTAAAATAATAAAATTTAGAAGCAAGTTGTAAAAACATATATATTTTTAATTTATTGTTAAATGTAATGATACTAAGTACATCAAATACATTGTTTTTTTCCTAGATAAAAACATATTTCGTTATTGCATGGTGAATCAAACGATGCAAGGCCCAACTAAATTTATTACCTTTCTCAGTTTATAAATTATTATCAATTTAAATTTATGCTTGTCTTGGTTGTCTAATCACACAAATTTAATAATTTAAATAAAAATTGCTACAGTACTTTGAACTTTTCGTTCAGTGTGGTTTACAAAAACATAGTAATAATTTAGACTGTTCATGTTTATATGAACGGAAACACAGACACGTATAGTAAAATTTCTCTAAGAACACGACGTACCGTGGCTATGTCATCTGTCATTTATGGCATCCTGTTGAAGGCGTGGTGACAGGAGTGGGCTAAGTTCCTTTGCCATCACATTCACCATATTTTAAACTTGTACGGGGGTCTTAATGGTTTATTAGCATAATGGCTTGCAAAAATACAGCGTTAATTTGATTTACAATTGAAACATCGAACCAGTGGCGGCTCGTGACTAGTGAGTCAGGGGGGCGCTGGCTTTAAATTAAAAAAAATTTAAATGTCTATTATTTTCGAAAGAACGTGTCTGTTTTTTTTCTAACTTTCTCGTTGTGAATTTTAATTTCATCAGCACACTACTTAAACAAGTTAAAATATTAGTTTGTCCTAACATCTCAAAACTTACCACATTATAACGATGTTTTGCACTATTTTCATGTTTTTTATTTTCTCTGAAAGATGTTTTAAGTCCTGCACCCCATTTATAGTCCAATTATCATCCCCGACAAAAAGAAGACACACGAAACAAAAAAAAAAGAATTTTTGTCCTCACAACCGCATATCCAGGATTTTTTATTATACAATGACATATTATATTTATTTGTCAAACTTACGCGTAAACTGTGCCATACTTTTACATTTTGATTGCACTTGTACTATATTCAATATTGGTAGTGACCACCCTGTATTTTTTAAATCAAGTTTTTCACTTAAGCTCAGAGAACTAAACACAAGCTTCTGTAAATCAATGACCTTCATATTAGACGAAATTTTCCAACTTTATAATGTAACTATAATAAATCAAAACAAATACGGCATCGACATGCCGAATCGCGAGTCGCGAACAGCTGTTGGGCGGAAAGTTTTGAGCTCCTCGTTGTGCGATATGTAGGTGACGTCACGCCTCCGTAGTCATAACGAGAAGTCGCGTTGAATCGGGACGAATAATCGGTCGCCCGCGCTTATTATAATCTTGAGAGCGCGCAACTCGCTTGTCTATGAGTATAGCCTGCCCGCTGGAATAGGGCTATGTTTGGTTTGAATTATTTTAATGGCTTGCTCACACACATTGCTTTATTGGTTTTTTAAGTAAAGTATTTTTGGATTCTGTTTGAAATAATTGCAGGGAGAGCGGCGCCCCAGAGCCCTTCATTAACGAGCCGCCACTGCATCGAACTCAACGTGCGATAGATGGAAAGTTATGGCGTTATTAGTTGGCAAATCATAGAAATACATTTGACATGCACTAAACTTACCAATGGAAAACGCTATGAAAAACTCCAACAGCTACGAGCCAATCAAGCGGTACGCCTGCGCATGTTTCGCGTTCAATGCTGCGTTCCCATGCGTAGTACAAAGCCGCGAAAATGCCATGTGTTCTTAAATACAAACGGTTAAATTAATTCTCAATGAGCGCAAGGTTTAACAATCTTATTGTACCGTAATTAAAATGGATAAACTAATAATATTAAATTTTAAAGGTCGCTCGGCTCGGCGCCAAAGCTATATTTTTTTTTCAAACAGAAGGAAGTAAAAGTACTCAAATTGTATTTTAAATATTTATTAATACTTTTTTTATATGTATATAATTTGAACAAATTAACTTAGTAATGCTACTAATAGCTTGATAAATTTACAGATTACTCCGCAAATTTTAAATAAATTCTGAAATTATAAAAGCACTTCATATTTAATAAACTATAGAACAAATAAAACAAAATTTAAACCGACGTATACATAACACTAAAAATTTGCCTATATTATAAACCTAATTCTGAGTTATCAATAATTGTTAATATTTGGTCAAGTAAAGGATGGGAAGTTGATATTTTTGCCAAATAAATATGTTGCCGTGCTATTTTTTAACACATTAGTTTTAGTTTCTTGTGTTATTTTAAATACATATGCAATACTTTAGACAACAATTATTAACAAATAATATTTAACTTTAAAAAGCTACGGCCGTTTAAACCTTATCAAAATATCACCAATACTGACGGCTTTTTCAACGTATCTTTTGGCTTACGCTTTGATTTTAGCTCTATAATGGAAACAATATGTCATATTATATATTTTTTTTGTGAAAAGTACATACATAATTTTAATAATACATTGAAAAAACCTGAATGAGAAATTTGACCATAATACTTATTGTAACAATGAACAAACTATACAGAATAATTTAATAGAACTTTGACAGACTTCGGGATAGAGTTGCTGATATTATTTTAAGAGAAAATAATGGATGTTACGCCCCTGATTTTTTTCCTTTTTTTTATGAATCCTTACTTAAATTGTAATAAAAACGCTCTCTTGTATTTTTCTCTCTTTTTCTGGTGGTTAGAGAATAAACATTTCTTTTGTAAAACAACACTAATCAAAATTCTTAGTAAATACGTAGGTAGTTTGAAAACTAAAAAAAATATTTACTCTTAAACCATCCCCTATATCAAAAAATACAAGAAAGCGTTTTTATTACGATTAAAGTAAGGATTCATATAAAAGTAAAAAATGGAAAAACATCAGTGGCGTAACATCATTTTCATAAAAAAATATGAGAGAT
Source organism: Polydrusus pterygomalis (assembly GCA_963969555.1). NCBI lineage: Eukaryota > Metazoa > Arthropoda > Insecta > Coleoptera > Curculionidae > Polydrusus > Polydrusus pterygomalis. The sequence continues at coordinate 49,750,542 of OZ018378.1, forward strand.
TTTATGCCGACGCCACTGGTTGTCTATGAAAATGAATTGTGTTTTCAAATAAGTCCTATTTAAGTGCTTACAAGGTTGTAGGATTAACTTTAATCTGGTTTTAATTTATTTTTACCCTAGTAAAACATACCAAAAAATTATTGAAAGCGGGATTAAAAGATAATCTGGATTAAGGACGGGTGGTGCATACCGCTGTTAATTCACCGATTAATTGTTTAAATATCATTATTTATAAAAAAAATTTGGACACCCTGTATTTCCGAAACGAACTTTTCTTCAACGTACCTTTAAATCACCCTAATACAAAAAAAACTGGAATTGTTTTTGACAGTACAAGTTAATAATAGGTATTATTACTTCTATTACGACATAATAATAGCCCATCCCATCATATTTCGTGCTGCGTTTTTTGCCTCTTGAATTCGTATGTCATCAGTTTCTAATATCTGAAAAACAGTTTTAGGATTATTTTCAGCTAATATGATAGTTATTTTATTGCAGTCTATAAGAGACATCGCCGCATATTGAAACGTTCGATTTTCGTTTGTGCAATGTGTTTTAGTCACATACAGGGTACCCGAAATTGATGCTGACAGTATTGTTAGCAGTTTATTGGTGCTAGCGGATCATTTCTGGTTCTATTGCTTTTTGAGATATTTTGAATAAACTAAAATGTTGCATTTCCTTAGATCGGTTATAACTATGTTATTTCCGAACATTTTTTAAATCTGTAAACACGTTTTGGTTTCTTGAAACCATCATCAATTTACTTTTTCTTATGACCGCCATATTGGATTTTTTATTTATCGAAAACTACATATATAGCACAAAAACGCGACCTTGGTAGTAAAGCTGAACCAGAATACCAAACGTATCCCAATTGGTAGAGGGGTAAGGCAGGGAGACATGATGTCGCCAAAACTATTCACGGCAGTGCTGCAACACGCATTCAAGAAGCTGAACTGGGACGAAAAAGGCATTAACATAGACGGCAGGAGACTACCAAACCTGCGTGTTGCGGATGACATAGTGCTGGCGGCCGATAATCTGGGGAGCATTAGGGCGATGCTACCGGAACTTCAACAGGTGTGCGCTGGAGTCGGTCTATATCTCAAAAACAAAATTTATGACAAATCTGGTTCCCAGTGGAAACATTTACAGTGTGGGACAAAGAGGTACAATTGGTAGACAAGTATACATACCTAGGCCACGAAGTTCGAATTTCCAGAGACAACAAACATGCGAGCTAAAGAGAAGAATAAACTTGGCATGGGCAGCATTTGGAAAACTCAGAGACGTGTTTAAAGGCGACCTACCAATATGTCTAAAAAGAAAGGTTTTTAATCAATGCGTGTTACCGGTCATGACCTATGGAGCCGAAACACTAACCATAGCATCTGCCAACAAACTTAAAACAGCACAGCGCTAAATGAAAAGATCAATGCTTGGCGTGTCGCTGAGAGACCATGTCAGAAATGAAGACATACGCCGAAGAACTGGCGTCACTGACGTTACTGCACGTTGTGCCAGACTCAAATGGAACTGGGCTGGACACCTGGCTCGAACGACGGCCGGAAGATAGACAAAGAGGCTGCTGGAGTGGAGACCTCGAGCTGACAAACGAAGCAGGGGAAGACCACCAACGCGCGGATGATGTAAAGAGAATCACGACCAACTGGATCCAGACCGCTCAGGACATAAAAGAGTGGACAGTGAAAGGGGAGGCCTATGTTCAGCAGTGGACGCAAAGAGGCTAGTTGATGATGATGATGATGATATATGTAGTTAGGCCTCGTCCTACTACCGCGACTACTACTACATACTATACATACCCACTTTATTCCTTCGAACTGAGATGCTAATTGATCAAGTATTTCCAGTTCATTCCTAAATTTCACTTTACCTCCTGTAAATGTTTTCCAGTTATTTTCTTTCCAGACGGTCATCCACCTGGTAATGCATTTATGGGAAAATTCAGAATCTATGAATATCTTCATCTTTTTTATCCCTAAAGATTAAAATGTGATTCTTTATAGTTTAACTGCTTCTACTAAATAAAATAATTGGAATCTCAGTTCTTTGCTTTTCCAGGATTCCATATCAGGTAAATTTGTAGTTCTAGTACACGCCATACCACAGAGAAACGATAGGTCTGGTCGCTAGATCAGAAAGTCTTCAGACCAATCGGGAACTTTTGGAATTTTTTATTTTCAATATAGGTAAATTAAACTTCGTCGTTTATTGGCCTGGTGTTATGTTATTTTTGTACCTAATTAAAAAATTAAATTTTCCACTATACAGGGTGTTACAAATTCGATGCATTAGCAGTGCTATCTTGGTAACTATAAGAGATAGAGGGTTGGTTATTTGAAGGCAAAGTTGCATGTTTTAAGGTTAAATAATTTGTTAAAAAGAAATTTTAAAAAATCCGATAACTTCCGGAGATACCCAAAATCAATTTTGGTTTTTGTTTTTTGTACGACAAAATACTGATTATTTTGAGAAACGATGGAAGAGCACTTAAGGCACTTTTTCAAGAATATTTTTTATTTTTCTGATACGACGTTACGTTTTTTAGATACCAACATCAACTTAATTTGTTTAAATACGGACCCAATAAATAAATAAAATCAATAATATGGACCTTGTTGAGATCTGACATTTAAAATGTTTCCAAAAAGATATAAAAGAGTGTGATATAAATTGTTAATGTTGATAATATTTAAAACACAAAACGTTGTCTCTTAAAAAAATCAAGCTGATGTGGGCTAACATAAAGAACGAAACGTCGTATGTAGGAAATAAAATAAGCACTGCTCCCGCCGCAATGTAATTCCGCTCTTCTTCCCACGCGTTTCTACAAATTGGCAACGTTCGTCGGAACCCTATTGAAATTTTAATTGGCTTCTAGCCCCAACAGAGTCTTTGTCGTTCCTTTCAGTAGTAGCATGCGTTTATTTACCTCTTGAACACTTGCGCATTAAAATTTGTCTGGTAAAGGAAACGGAAGAGAGCCGTGGCCTGTGGTCAAGGCTCCCTTGTACCGAATATATTGCGAGGATGTACGATAAGTATCGTTACGTGCAGTTTACTTGGCCGTAGCTGTCGCTGTGATCATAAAATTCGCGTAAAATACGAGGGATATTTTAGAGGTAATAGTAATTATACCGAAACACGAGAGGTTTGGCTGATGGGATGAATTGTAAACTTAATTTAAAGTTAATAAAGATTAATTAAGTTGCATAAAAAGGGAATAATTGAGGGAGGTCATTGACTAAATGACTTTATGGAATAGCCGCCACTGGTTGTGCCCTTATTGTCTGACAATACATTAAAAATCTTGCAATAAAGGTTTGTTCATATAATGATTTTTTTCTTACCATATGCTATTCCGAGTCTTAATGCTTGAAGACAAGCATCAATAGATGCTGCATTATGTGTTGTTTTGGAACCTTCAATGTGCCGTGAATAGTTCCTAAAAAATTAGGTTAAACTTAAACTCAAAAGAACTTTATTGTCTGAAGAACAATATTCTTGTTGACAAAGTAAAATCATTATTTGCTAATACGATCCAAAGGTCCTACACAAATGTCAATAAGTAAAGGGAAAAACAACTAAAACCATTTGAAGTTTTATTTTATTAAGAGAAAAATTATAAATTTAATCAGAGGGTGCTTGAAATATCTTCCCTATATATATAAAGCGTGTGCGTAGATTTGCTTGCCAAATGGAAAACTTCTTTATTATCAATTTTTCGAAAAAAAAGTTATTTATTGCTTTTAAAATTATTAAGATTGGCATAAGAATTTATTTTTAATGTTGTACCAAAATGGTGTCTCAAAAAACGAAAAACGTTAATTCTAAATGTGAAAAAACTTTATACCAATATTTTATACCAACTAATTTGTGGTATACAAGGCAATGATAAAGTTTTTTTTGAATAGTTACTTAACATTTTTGATAAACAATATGGATAAATAAGCCCCCCACGTTTTTCATTATACACACCATACAAAACAACAATAAATTATTGTTTTATTAAGTAAAGTTTTTAATAAAGCCTAATAATTATAAATTAAACTTTTACCTGTAAATAATTAAATGTTAAGGTACAAACCTGTAAAGACACAGTTCGCGAATTGACATAATTGTCAATAAAACTATCGAATGCCGTCAGAAGTTTTAGAAAAAAAACTATTAGGTGTATGATGAACAACGGGGGGCTTATATTGATATATAATCTTCTATGTATATTTGTTCGTGTTTACTGTGCAATTACTAGTAATTAAAAAAACTTGTTATGTGTAAATGTGTTTATATGATTGTTTAATACATTTTCAATTAGGTTGTAAATTATCTAAATATTTTAATTTACTCTCCCAATAAACATTTTCCGTGACTTATAGTAACACCAAGTTATATAATGGTTATATAAAGGTAATAGAGGTATATAAGAAGGTTTCGGAGTTTTATAATCTGTGCCTTTTGGTAACCTATTGTTATAACGGGTTTATAAAATCACTATAACCTACGAGTGTATAAGAAGGCAACGTAACTGTTTCCATCACCATTTTATAAAACTTGTAGTAATCGTTACCAATGGTTTTATAAACAGGTTTTATAAGGTTTTCCGTAGCCTCATTTATACAACTTAAATACTTTTAGTTATGTAGAAGTACTATTGATCACCATAATAAAAACTGGAAAATGGTAGTGTTGGCTATGGTATAATATGAAACTCTTGGTGATATATCAGTAACGACGGCTTCTTCTATACAACTTCGCCAACACTATAAGTAATACAAATTACCCCAATAAACCTTCTTATCTATAAAATGGCCGTATGTCATATTTAAACGCAAACACGTAAGGTTTTTGATATTTCTCGTATTTCAAAATGAATAATTGGAAAAAATAAAACACAGCACTTCATTTCGCCGTAAAATTTCGAAAAACTAAGCAAGTTTTAAATTCTGTGCCATCAGGTTCTTCAACCAGGATTATTAGTGGTCATAACCTTAAAATCCGTTCGCAGTGCCAAGTTAAAAAAATAATTTCTACTGCAGATGCAAGTCCATGTAATGTCTTGGAAGATGTACCAACCAAACCGTATTTGAGAGAAAATGCTGAGACCATAGACGAAGACACCGAATATAATAATAAATGGTTGATTGAACTTGACTATGACAATTCTGTAATTTACGAAGAGACATTATACCAAAAGAATACTGCTTAAGAAATTAACTGAAAAAATAGGCTTGTGATTTTAATATAACACAACGAAGTTTAAAACAATTAATAGGAATTATTAATCATCGTTTACCAAATATATTGCCTGTGGATCCGAGAACATTGATGGAAACTCCAATTACAATAACAAACAATAATATCTTAAAAGCCTTCGGACTTTGACAAGTATTTTCATAAATATAAAGCATGGACGGCTTCGACCGTTGTCAATAATTTTACTGTTATAAGTAGATAATAATTTTATTTTCATTTTTTATCAATATTTTTGTGATTAATTTGAAGTATTTTTATTAACAATTTAAACCCGTACGGCTAATAAACACACTCAATTTTTCTGATACCAGAATAACGAAGGTTGCCTATCTAAAAGATAATGTTAAATTACTTTAAGTAACATAATGGTGTTAAATGTATAAAATGTTACTATTCGTTATATAAGGCCACCATGGGTGATATTATGCATTCCAACGTTTATATCGTTACTACATTGATTCCGCCATGATTGTTTCGTTAAATTTTGACCTATTAAAAAGGGACGTTACAAAAACACAAAATGTAACAACAATCAATACGAAATAAACGCTTACTTATCCAATAGTGGCATATACAAATAACATTTGGTGTTAAATCGTCGTAAAATTAAAAAAAAAACATATATTTTTCTGAAAACCTGACCTAAATTTGATTGTTAATGGGTATTTTAAGGGCCCCTGCATTTTTAGGAAGTATTCCTTCTATTTTTGCAGTAAATAACTGTTCCCACCTAAATTTTGGGTCATACGTGAGTACAAAGCATAAAATCAAACCACCTATATAACATTTTCTTTTATAAATTTATTATTTAATTTAGCGACCGCCATCTGTAATAGTCTGAACATCAATACCGATTTAATATTGTGGAGACAGAAAAAGACAAATAATTAATAAAGTGTGCCTAAGAGAGAGAAATATATACGCCTTCAATAAAAAGAAGTGACAGATGGGAAATGACATAACAGATAGAAGTGACAAAATTTTGGTAACGGAAATATTTCGAGAACCTTTATACCACTAATGTATTACTAAAGGTGTTAAGACGCGGTTATTTATGATGTTATATAGTGGTTACTACAACCTTTCTGTTACTTTTAGTTAGATAACTTAAATTTATATAGCGTTACTAAACAAAGGTTTCCGCAACCTTTATAAACTCCCCATTTAAGTGTTTTAAGGGTTTTATAAGCGTAACAGAAATATTTCTATTACTAAATATATCACTCTAAGTTATTTAGGGTTGGTGATATAGCATTAACTGTAAATAATATACAACCAAAAATGTTTATTGGGCTGTATACTAAATTAACCTGCAAATAGTACATTGATGGCTTAAGGTTGCATTATCAACGTCATTCAATCTATTGCCAACCTATAACCTATTTCGCGTTGATTTTTTGAGTTTATTATTTTAATAACTAACATTTAAAGAAAATCAATATCGTCGGTACATTATTTATGTAGTATCTGATATATTACAAAAATATCAATTAATTTCGTTGCTAATTTTGGGAGAATTGTATAGTGAAAGAACGATGAGTGACAATGACATAATAATGTTAAAAAAAATCTTACCCGATATTTTTCGCTATACAATTCTGCTAAAATAAGTTATGAAATTCCTTGATAATTATTAAATATGTCGCTTATTACCTATAGAATATCAAGTCGATACTGATTTTCTTTAAATTTTGTATAAAAGCTAGAAAACATAAATAAATCTACGCGAAATAGGTTATAGGTTGGCAAACATGTTGATTCTCCCACCTTAATAATAAATATTGCGATGGTATTTATCCATTTTGTTTATCAAAAATGTTAAGTAACTATTAAAAAAAAACTTTATCATTGCCCTGTATACTACAAATTAGTTGACGATTTAATGCGCTTTTTAATTTTAAAAGCAAAACTTTTTATAAAAAATAACTTTTTCGAAAAATTAATAAAGAAGTTTTCCATTTGGCAAGCAAATCCACGCACGCGCTCTATATACAGGGTGTTCATTTCAAAACTTCCCACCACGGCTTTATCGAAAACCACTGATTAAAAGAAAAAACGCCGAGACACGTCAAAAGATTTGCCAAAGGGGACAACTTTTTAACCAAAAACTACTTTACCCTCTGCACCCCGGGGTCATCCCCTTAAAAATTTTAAATGACAAGGGGTATCAAGTAATATCTTGTTTGAAAGGTCTTTCAAAGTGCTTTATTTTGACGTTTGATTTTTTTAAATCGGTCGATTGGTTTTCGAGAAAATTAGAAAAATCTTTATTTATCTTAATTTGTTCAGATAGAAAAAAAAAACACGAAAATATCACTTTTTATTTCAATAAGTGTTCAAAAACCAACATAAACAGCAATTCGGAAGATTAGACGTGGCAGCAACCAAAATAACAACTCGAATTTTTTTCCGCCTTTTTTTTATCAACACAGATACTTAACATGTATTTATTCTTAAACCTGTTTAGTTTTTTATAGTTGCTAAGGAAAAGAAAGAATTTAATTTGCTGCCTTTGTGACAATCTTGGGACAGTGAAAATTAATTTATTAATTCAGATTTTACTTCCAAAATGGTTTACACACTAGCCGAAAGAGTGGAAATGATTCTAATTTATGGGGCCCAAAATCAATGTGCTCGGCAAACTGCCGTCACATTTAACGCTAGACATCCGGAAAAGATAACTTCGCATAGGTATGTTTTGGACCTTGTTACTAAATTTACTCAAACTGGATCTGTTGCAAATAAAAAACGTAATCATCGTAGAGTTTTGGATGAAGCCGCTCAAGTTGAAGTTTTGGGTCATTTTGACATAAATCCTAATATCATTACGCAAAATTGTTGATGCGACTGGTATTTCATTAGGCTCTGTACACACAGTTACTAAATTGCATAAATTTCATCCATTCAAAATGAAAATATTGCAAAAGTTAACCGAAGATGATTTCGATAGGCGAGTTGAGTTTTGTGAACAAATGACTGCAGCGATTAATGATAATACCATTCACGTAAAGAATATCTGCTTCGCAGTGATGAATGCACATTTTATCTAAATGGATTTGTTAATAAGCATAACTGCAGGTATTGGAACAATGAAAATCCTCATGCTTTTGTAGAAGGGCATACTCAGTACCCCCAAAAAATTAATGTATGGGCAGGCATTTTAGGAAACAAAGTGATTGAGCCATTGTTTATTAATGGGAATTTAAATGGAGGCATTTATTTAGATATGTTGGAAAATACCATCAATCCGCTTATCACTGAAACCATTGAAAACCAAATCGAAGACGATGGAAACCCTATACTTGATGAGGCTGAAATATATTTCCAGCAAGACTGCGCTCCTCCTCACTATGTTTTCGGCAATGGCTAGACGACGAGTTTCCACACGAAAATATCACTTTTGATTTCAACAAGTGTTCAAAATGTTGCCCGTTATTGACCAAACAATGATATAGGCGATGTTCAAATTCCTGCTGACGGACATTTTCAAAAACATGTTGTGGGAGATCATGGCAGCATTCGATGATGCGTTGACGAAGTTCTTCCAAACTTTCAGGTTGGGGAGTGAACACTATATACTTCAAATGGCCCCATAGAAAAAAGTCTAATGGCGTCAAATCAGGAGATCTAGCAGGCCATTCTATAGGCCCTCTTCGCCCTATCCATTTATCTGGAAACTCGTCGTCTAGCCATTGCCGAACCGGAAGAACATATAAGGAGGAGGAGCGCCGTCTTGCTGGAAATATATTTCAACCTCATCAAGTATAGGGTTTCCATCGTCTTCGATTTGGTTTTCAGTGGTTTCAGTGATAAGCGGATTGATGGTATTTTCCAACATATCTAAATAAATGCCTCCATTTAAATTCCCATTAATAAACAATGGCCAAATCACTTTGTTTCCTAAAATGCCTGCCCATACATTAATTTTTTGGGGGTACTGAGTATGCCCTTCTACAAAAGCATGAGGTTTTTTATTGCTCCAATACCTGCAGTTATGCTTATTAACAAATCCATTTAGATAAAATGTGCATTCATCACTGAAGCATATATCGTCGGCTTAATTCGCAAAATGCGTAACTCCACATTTGGGTGAAATTAAAAATTTGATGTCATTCGATTTATATAAATATAGCGCATATGAAAGAATAGTTCGGATCTCCGAAATTGTATTGCCTTTTTTAATATCCGCACAACAGAAAGCTTCGTAATTCCATCCCTACCAGTTCCGCGATAGCAGAGTGCGTAACTCCAGTAGTCCGCATACTGTATAGAGCGCACATTGTGCTCCTCGAATTTATGTGATTATTGCAGTCATTGTTTTTAGCGTTTCCTGGACATTTTTAAGAATCGGAGTTGCGCATTTTGCGAATTAAGCCGACGATATTCTTTACGTGAATGGTATTATCATTAATCGCTGCAGTCATTTGTCACAAAACTCAACTCGCCTATCGAAATCATCTTCGGTTAACTCTTGCAATATTTTCATTTTGAATGGATGAAATTTATGCAATTTAGTAACTGTGTGTACAGAGCCTAATGAAATACCAGTCGCATTAACAATTTTGCGTAATGATATTAGGATTTATGCCAAAATGACCCAAAACTTCAACTTGAGCGGCTTCATCCAAAACTCTACGATGATTACGTTTTTTATTAGCAACAGATCCAGTTTGAGTAAATTTAGTAACAAGGTCCAAAACATATCTATGCGAAGTTATCTTTTCCGGATGTCTGGCGTTAAATGTGACGGCAGTGTGCCGACCACATTGATGTTGGGCACCATAAATTAGAATCATTTCCACTCTTTCGGCTAGTGTGTAAACCATTTTGGAAGTAAAATCTGAATCAATAAATTAATTTTCACTATCCCAAGATTGTCACAAAGGTAACTGACAGCAAATTAAATTCTTTCTTTTCCTTAGCAACTTTAAAAAAATAAACAGGTATAAGAATAAATACATGTTATCTGTGTTGATAAAAAGAAGGCGGAAAAAAATTCGAGTTGTTATTTGGTTGCTGCCACGTCTAATTTTCCGAATTGCTGTTTATGTTGGTTTTTGAACACTTATTGAAATAAAAAGTGATATTTTCGTGTTTTTTTTTTCTATCTGAACAAATTAAGATAAATAAAGATTTTTCTAATTTTCTCGAAAACGAATCGACCGATTTAAAAAAAATCAGACGTCAAAATAAAGCACTTTGAAAGACCTTTCAAACAAGCTATTACTTTTGATACCCCTTGTCATTTAAAATTTTTAAGTGGATGGCCCCGGGGGCAGAGGGTAAAAGGGGGTGAAGTAGTTTTTGGTTAAAAAGTTGTCGATCCCCTTTGGCAAATCTTTTGACGTGTCTCGGCGTTTTTTCTTTTAATCAGTGGTTTTCGATAAATCCGTGGTGGGAAGTTTCCAAATGAACACCCTGTATATATATATATGAGTCAGGCATCTAAATCCACGGATGAAGGGATTGAAATAAATATATCGTAGCGCTTTATTATCATAGATACATTTTAATAGCGACATTTTGTTAATGAAACTTAACAACAGCGTTGTAGGTAGGTACTGAAATACTGAGCTTTTAGGGACTCCTTTTTTGACTTGACAGAATCTTTTTTTAGAACGGCACATCTAAAATTAAATTCATCAAATAGTAATTAGTATAAAAATAATAAAATTAAAAGAATTTACGTTAAAAAATAACTACTTACATTACATTGCCAAAGCCAAAAAAAACACCAAGTCCAGCACGACCCCATGGCCTTCCATTATTTTCACAATATCCACAAGCGAAAACTTGAATATAGTCTTTGTCATTATCTGGTACTGGCACTGGGTTTTTACCCGGCACATCTATATTTTTTTTATCATTTTCTTTATTATCGACTTTTTGTTTCTTGCGTGCATATTCGTCTGTGGCACAAACAGGATTTGATCTCTTATAAGCGTCTTGCCCATTCGATACTTCTGGTTTTGGCGCAGAAGTAGTAGATATATTAGTAACGATTGATACATCAGATTCTTTTTTAATTACTTCATTTGCACTGTAAGTAATTTTTTTTTTTTAATAATTATTTGTAGGTGAACTAATAAAACAATTTTTTCATATTTGCGAGCTTTATAAACGTGCTATGTCAAACAATAAGCTTAAGAAAAAATGTATTTATACTGCTTAATTACTTTTACTTTTATTTGACCGTTGGAAAAACGCATTTATTAAGTAATAAGCACTCAGGTGACTGTAAGTTAAGCGTTTGAATAATATTGGAATTTGTAATTTAAAAAAAGTCAGACCAACCTGTTAGGGATCTTTTCTTCGGTGTTTAGGACCAGGACATTCTCTGTAGTGACTGTAAGTTCCCTAAAATAAATTCAAATTGACTCTAAAAATTTTGTACTTATATTTGGTTTATTATTAATTCAATTGCGTTTATTAACAATGGAGATACAAAGAGGGTGATTCACGATGAACTTTTAGGAAAACTCATACGCATTTAGTAAAGAATTCGAATTATGAAACGTGCTTTTTAGATCCTCCAGCCGGAACAAAACTGTGTCTCTATAATGTTGTTGAATGTACAGTTCTTACGCGATAAGGTCGACGAGCTATGCGTCTGGAAAGCCTTAAATTTCCAGACTTTATTTGTATAACGGAACACTGGCTGCTGGATGTGGGAAATGTTAGGGTACCCCACTATATAACATGTTATTAAAGTTTTGTAGAACTGATTCTATTCATTCAGGGACCATGATACTGATTAATGAATCTTTTTGAAGATGAAGATTTTGTAAATGTTACAGAGCATGATGATTTGATTCTTGAAAGACTGTTCGAGTTTTCAGTGGTCTATTCGCTCTCAGCAAAAACTAAATATTATCTGTGTTTATCGTTCCCCCTTGACAAATCCAACAGATTTTCTCTCTAGGCTACAAATGCTAATTACCCAATAAATACCACCTCTCTGTTCAATTGTTTTGACGAAGAGTTTAATATAGACTATTTGGCTAACTTAAATAAGAATGTTAAAAACTGAGCCTACAAGATTTAATAAGAGGTTTCTTCAACAATTCTTGATTATTATATATTCTGATCACGAAGCTATTCTTGCGAAATTTGAAATTTGTATGAATATAGTCCTGAAAAGACTTGTAAATTTCGGAGAATATACTCTAGAAATAACGTTAATTCATTTCGAAGTCACTGTGCGAGGAGGTACAATGGGATGTAACTACTGATGGTGATAATCCTTTGGAAAAATTGCACGCCCTCTCGATCAATTCTATTAATATCGCATTTCCTGTTGTCACAACAGCGTCAGTGTGAACAGCAAAAAAAAAATCATCTCGGCAAAAAATTTGCGTGCGCTCCGTTATTTGAGAATTTTTTTTTTCAGATAGCCTCTGATGGTTGATGTCATGTTAATAAATATATTATGTTATATAAGGAAGACCCCAGGTAGCAAAGGTGCGTCCAAATGACGTCCTTTTTAGGTCATATCAGACGTAAGACGCTGTCCGGCCTTAAAATGACGTCGCTAGTACGTCAATATTGAAAGTCAAAATGTCGTTCCCAAATGGACGTTAAGTTGACGTCATTTTTAAATTATTTTTTGACCAAAAATTGTTGATCCCAGAAATTTCTAGTTAGGAATGGGCATTTATTGATATATCGATGTTGACACATGCATCGATTAACATCGATATTTATACAGATCACTTTAACAAAGTCATACGCTTCATAAAATTAGTATTGTTACAATGATTCTAACTTCTATAATTATATTACTGTTTTTGACTTTATGGGATCAAGATGGAAGAAATTTGGCCTGTCGAAATATCGAATCGGTATCATCGATGTTCTCTACCCATCTCTATTTCTTTACCGTTAGATGACAATGATGAAATGACATTTGACATTCAAATGGCGGTATTATCATTTTCTGACGCTGTTTGCCGATGCTGCTTGTATTTTTGGTAGCATTTGTCGCTGTTTTTTCCAATTTTGCACAGGTAAATACTCGTGAACAATAATCAATTCCGTTATTTAAATTTTGGCAAAGAAGAAAATATTTTCAGTGGTAGAATTTGGACCGGAAAGCGGTGATGGTTTAGCTATTGGTAAATCTGCATGGCTGACGCCCTTCAATAATGGACGTGCACTGGCCTCCTTACAAAGACTCGAAACTCTTTAATAGGGCTGTCACAAAAGGAGAGAAAATATCGGACAATTGGAAGTTATATTCAATTACTCAGTGTTATTATTTATTTATAATTAATAATTATTATTTATTAATATTAAGCTGATAAAACAAGTAAGTATTACGATTGTACATTTCTTAACAAGAATTTGTTCACTTTTAATCGTTGAAATCGTATGTATCGTATGTTAATGATTAATATTTTATGAAACTGCATTGTTCGTTTCTTGAGTTAACAAAATATATATACATATTATTTTCTTATTTATTTTTTAATTTTCAACAGTACCTAAAACCGAAGTCATTTTCACGCCTGTATTGGACGTTATTTTGACGTCTTCATTATACGACATTTTGACCCCTGAAATGTACGTCACAGTGACGTCTTCAGCTGACGTCATTCTGACGCTGACATTTGCCCGTCATCTCGACGTCATTTTGACGTCAGTCCAAGGGTAATTTAGACGTCTACGCTGACGAGATTTGTACGTACAAAGTACGTACGCGTGCTACCTGGGACGTGGTCAACTATCAGTGAATTTAGACAGGATAAAAGCAAAACTATCCCAAAAAACTCTAGACTTTCCCCTAACAATCTCAATAACTTTTACTGTTTCATTGAAAAAAATCTGTCAGATGAAATGAAAACTAATGGATATTCATTGCAGTATCTGTCAGGAGTATCTTAACCTATGACGATATCGTGTTTGTGTTCGTTTTTAGAAATAAAAAACCAAAATTCTTCTGGTTGAGACGACCTATTATATCAATAAGAATATTTTGCGAATTGAATGATAATGCTCTAAATTGACTGGCTTTTTTAAGGGTCAATTTCCACAATTTCTGAAAAAGCTATTGTAATTCCAATTCACAAAGGAGGTGATGACTCGCTGTACCGTCTAACTTTTAGACCAATCTCCTTTGTCCACCCTGTCAAAGATAATCAAGAAGTTAGTTTAAGGGAATAATGATGTATTTTTTAAACAGACATAACACACTTAATCTTAAGAATTTTGGTTTTCAGAGTGAAAAGGGCACCGATGATGCGGTGTTTTCCTTCTTAGAACACCTCTATATATGAAACTTAATAACCCTGCCGAAAAAACCTCGTAAAGTCTCATAAATTCTCTAAGAGATTTTATAAGGATCTATCAGGTTTCAGAGATTTGATGAGGTTGCCGCATACGGCTTTCTTAACGTGTTATCGGAGTCTATAAGAAAATCAATTTTATGTGGATTTGTTTTTAAGGTCCAGTGAGAACATATGATTTATTTGGATTTATAAACAGATCAGTCGTTAGATGTCTCATACTGTTTTATGCGGGTATATAAGGACGTAGTTTTTATGCGGAATTATTTTATGAGATTTTATAAGACTATATGCTTTATTTGGACGTATGAGTGCACAAGTAACTTGACACTTCCTGATGTTTTATAAGAGTATAAAAGACATAATTTTAAGCAGAATTATTTTATAAGATTTTATAAGACTTTATGTTTTATTTGAATATATGCAGTAGGAACTTCCTATTCCTAATGTTTTATAAGGGTATATAAGGACATAATTTTATGAGATTTTATAGGACTGTATGCTCTTTTGGAACCCATGCATAGACAAGTAATTGGATTTTTCCTAATGTTTTATGAGGTTCTATAAGGACATACTTTTTTAATAAGATTTTATGTTTTATTTAGAATGCAGCAGCAAACTTCCTATTCCTAATGTTTTATAAGGGTATAAAAGGACATAATTTTATGAGATTTTATAGGACTGTACCCAGATAACACACGGCATCCTACGGACATCCAAAATTAGTCCACAACGTATCCATATATAGTGTCCATGGACACTCTAAGGATATCCACTGGATATCCTTTTCTGTTCTGCATATGGATAGACAATAAGGGACATTCAACGGAAATCCTTACGATGTCCATTAACGGAAGAGCAAAAAATTTCTTTAATAGATGCTTTTTATTGAGCAAAAATGTTTAATTGTACATCTCCTAAACAACTTATTTATTTATTTATTTTTATACCTAACAACAGATTTTATTTCAGTTGGAACATACCTATATGTTAATTATGTTATTCCAGGTTAGCAATTATTTTTTTTGTAATATTCCACAAAATTATAATGTAGACAAAAGTACCGAAACTGAAAGTTTTTTTTGTCGCCACTGAACTAACAAAAATCTTTTATTTTTTATAGTCACTACCCACTACAATGTTCCTATAAATATGTCATCCGTCATTGACCTATTCGATCTGTAATATTAGCGGTTTCGGTTAGCATTTCTCTCCTTTTTTAATTGTATAAAATAAAATAGGACGGAAACACACTAATCTAAATTTAAAGTTATAAAGTAAAGGACCAAACCGAAGTGAAATAAGAGAATAATTAACAATTAACCTTAAATTTTTCCATGTTTTTGCAGGATTCGTGTAACAAACCTTCTGCATTTATTTTTAAGAATTCCCGGTTTTTTCGTGTTTCTTAGTTGTTTGAGTTGTGTTTGCAGCTTGCAGTTCTCTTTTCTGAAGGAATATAAGGTAAGTACATTTTATATGTAGAAATTAACAATGCCAAAAATTTAACTACGCAATTATAGACTTGCTAGACGATCCAATCCCTTTTTAACCTCTAATGATTATTCAAATTCGGAGCCTTCTACATCTTTTCATACCCCACTGTTAATTGATGAAGAAACTATTGAAAATGTTGGACTGGCAGAGGCATCCTTTGATACTGATAATGAACTTTCCAATTCCTCGTTTAAGTTGTCGACCATGGGAACTGAATCCGACTATTGTTTGCCAGTCCAACAAGCAATATTACCTTCATCACTTAGGACTTAGGGCATTACTAGCCGATTGGGCAGTGAGATATGAAATATCTCAAGTAGCTTTAAATGCTTTGTTAAAACTCTTACAGCCACTGGAGCCAAGTCTTCCATTAGATGCTCGTACACTGTTAGAAACGCCTAGAAAATTAAAAATAAAATCTATTGTCCCTGGTCATTACTATCATTTTGGTCTTGTTGGCTGCTTAAACAGTTTAATTTTATACGGTGGTTCTTCCTAATTAATAAATTTGAATTGTTTAGAAGTCTATAAATTTTTTAGAACAAAATAGGGCCGACAAGCAGAATACTGATACTCTCAACGTAAGAAGTGCAGCACTGACCACAACTTTAACTTGAAACAACCACTCCCACATAACCACAGTTCAACTGGGGTTGTCATGAATTAAAAAACAATTTAGGTAAGGCATTGATATAAAAACTTCACTGCATACGTTTTCTTTACTTAATGTTTCCTATTAAATTGTTTTTCCTGAAAAGTCCTTTTAATAAAATGTACCTTGCATTGATATTGTTTTAAATTTTATTGTTACAGACAGGCTTTACCAGTGAAGTCCATAATAACTTCACGTCAATGAAAGCAAATTTATTTCAAATAAGGGGAGAAATACAAGAAGTCATAACCAATCAAAAAGCAACCAAAATAATTGACCACATTAATATTCCCAAATTTTTAGATTTATTTAATTTCCCTATATCTAAATAAAAAAGAAGACTGATGAAATCAACACTTATCTTCTTATAGAAGAAAACTTTCAACAAGCTGTAAGTTTGAAAGCTATATTTTTAGCTCTTGATATAATGGTTGCATTTTACCAGAAGCTGTCTAAAATGGGTATAATTTAATTTTTAGATAAGATGTTCAGGCTTTATGCATTTTCTATAGATGTCTTTGCAAGCTATCGAATTAATTAGTAATTTTACAAGGAATTGAACTTTTTTTAGATAATTATGTTTTTCTACTCACAATATTTAAAATACTGTCTTCAATAATTAGGAGATAATATTTATATCTTGTAATTCAACAAATTAAGTACCTATGTATCAATATTTTTTACAATAAATTTGACAATATTTCTTTTTAGTAAAAGTAAATTTTAATTCCTCTTGCTTCCTGTTTGAGGAATAATCAAAGGAACCTCCTTTATTATGTGTAGAATATCAGAATAGGCTTTTCATTCAACATTAACAATTTAAGTTTATTATTTATATTTAAATACCACAAAAGATTTTAACAAAAATTTATTTATTTTAGACTTGGAAAACGAATTGATCAGCGAACAGGGTAAGCTGCATATGTTTGTTTTTATCTTTAACCGACAAAATTATTGTACACACCTTAATTCTGTTACCATTAAAGATAGTAATTAGAAATTTGGGTTAGAGATATAGTTAAAAACGCATAGGCATTGTTAATTATAATATCTGGTTTACCTGTAGGTGACTCGAAGTTCATTATTTTAAATTGAAGTTGCCTGGTTAAGTAATCTTAGACATGTCCCATTCAGTAATGTATCACAACTTGTCATCTTGTTTCAAATGAGGGCCTGAACCTGAAAGCCATTAAATTTGACAGGAAGCTTAAATTCGATAGTGTCATTTCGACGTTATGGACATGTTATTTTTATAAACTTCTTTAGCGACTTCATTACAAGAGTACAAATCGTATAAATCAAAAATTGTTTATTTTTGACTTAATATTTTTGCAAGTAGCCTAATTAAAATTTTACAAATTCCAGTTTAAAGGCAATAAAAAAATGTTTTTTGATTAAACCCCCGATTAAACCGCTAGACATTTATCTCGACATTTATAATGACAAAATAACACCCCACGCAATTTAACAATAATAGCTTTCAGACCGCCAATTTTGAAAACAATTTAACAGTTGTACTAAAAAGGAGATTTTTAGGACTATTTAACCATGAAAACATGACGGTACATTTAAAATACTGAACACAAAGTGATGTTCAATTTTTTTTTTCTAAAAAATATGCATTTTTATTACCTAACCTAAGTTTTAAAATTCTACCTTGAATTTTTAACTGAAATTAAGGTGTACATACATACATTTCACCTCACAGCAGTCTTTGAAATTTATTAATAATCAAATCAAATCAAATCAAATTGATTTGATTTGATTTAATTTGATTACATTTCACCTCACAGCAGTCTTTGAAATTTATTAATAAAATCGATGGAATCATATTTTAATTGAAATTTATGTATTTTTAGGAGAAATGGAAACTGAAGAGTTCACCGGCGAACAGGGTAAGTTGTGTATTACCTAATTACGTTGAAAATCATATTTTAACTGAAATTTATGTATTTTTAGGAGGAAAGAAAGCTGAAGAGTTCACCAGCGAATAGAGTAAGTTGTGTATTTTTATAATTTAATCTTTTTATGGACAATAAGTGATCAGATAAGTTTTACTTCATGGTAGGCTTTATTGGCTAATTTTTGTTTAACCAGTTAGAGTTGATTTTTAATTGATTACACTATTATGTATCCTTTAAATTCTACAATAATTTTTGTAAACAAGTTGTACTACTTTAAAATCATTGACCAAAAAAGAAGCGGCTCTATAATAGCTGCCAGGACTTGTTTATTTGCGGTACTTATAACAGTGGGTTAAATGTCTGCGTTATGAGAGAGTTTTACTATAATATTTCTTTTTTTTTTAGGAAACGATGAACTAGAATAAGTGTAACCGTTCCAAACCAGTTAATAAACGAATTACAAAATATTGGTATTTGTTCATTGGATTACCCTATATCAGGTTTTTATATGTTTACAACTGAAAAAATGGTAAAGACGTTTTTATTATCTTTACCTATGGAGCTAAATGGAAAAAAATTTAAATTATCGGAAAGTAGCGTTATTCGCTCTACACTAAAGTAAGTTTTATTTATATTAGTATATTTTAATTGTTATCACTGAATCACAAAGGTAAAATGTCAAAATTCAATAATAAAATATGTGTAGAACTTTTTGCTCTATTTTTGTATTTTAATTAGAATCAATGCTTTTTAGGATATAAAATGTTCTACAGCCAGCTAAATTATTATAAAAAGTGCATTTTTCAAACATCAATATTTCAGAAAATAGTATTAAATTTGGAAACATATACAATTATTAATACATATCAGTGTACCTATAAGTTTTAACAAGATTTAAAAATAATTTACGCATGGGGTGTTCCCTGCTTAAAAGTTACAATTTTGGCAGACATTTTTAAAATGCAATTTTTTCAAATGGTTCCAAATCGATTCAGATTAAACTTCTTAAATTAGGTTTTTATGAATAAGTATACTGAAACTTGTGTGCAGGACTATGTATTAGAGTCACACTATACAGGGAATATCTAGGTATAAAGTGTTTTAAATAGATTTGTTGCTTTAATTTTTATCGAGTTACTATGTTACGCTCCCTTTTAACTCCAAATTTTTAGTATAAAATCGAATGAACCTTATATATCGATGGCCTAACGGCAATTGGCGATACCATGTATCATCACTTTTTGCCAAAATGATATTTTTACAGCTTTTTTATCCTGTTACCATGTGGCAACGGTGCACAAACGTATTTTACAATCCAGCCAATCGAAATAGGTTGTTTTGTTTTTAAATGATTTCACAAACCGGTGATATTTGAAACGTGGTACCTATTGTATTTACTGAATAAAGTCAATACGAGGTATTTTTTACTTTTTCCTAAAACATTACAAAATGTTGATATTATGTGGTATTGCTACTAACCATCGATATGTACATTTGTGGAAAAAATAATTGTGCTTTCCAGTCACAGTTATTGGCACCATCAACACAATGTGTGTGGATGTTGATAGACTGTGATCTAAATATACACCTGTAAATAAAATAGTTGTATATTTTGATGACAGTCTGTTCACATCAACATTATATTTACTGTGTTAATTATATCAGTACACTGATCGAAGTGTACAATTATTTTTATCATTACGTAGGATTTTTTTTCTCCCCTCCCCACCAGGGGTGTACACTTTCAACCTTGTTGGTATGAATAAGGAAATATTGTTAAAACCTCAAAAAGACTTGTAAGGTCTTATCAGATTATAAATGGTCTTCCTCATATGTTCTCATAAAAATGAATCAAAAAGATAATGGGAAATGTCCATTACTTATGCGCTTTAAAGAGGTTTTCCAGATTGGTACATATAAGTTCTCATAGAAAAAGAGCTTCTAAAGACTCATAAAATATTAGGAATTACTGTTACCTACAGGCTTATAGAATATTCGGAAATCCGTTAATTATAAATGGTATTCCTCATGAGCACTTATAAGTCCTCATAAAATAGATCAAAAATATAATAGGAAATTTTCATCATTTATGCTCTTTAAAGAGGTTTTCCCGATTGGTACGTATAAGTTCTCATAGAAAATGACCTTCTAAAGACCCATAAATTATTAGGAATTACTGTTTCAATAACCGACTTAGTTCTTATAAGTTTCTATTGTTTTTTTTTATAAGTCTTTACGAGGTTTTTTCGGCAGGGAGGGCGAGGTGGCTGCAGCAGTTTTCTGTGCCTTGGAAAAAGCATTTGACGGTGTAATCACAGAATACTGCTGCAAAAACTTCAAATCTACGGCTTTCGAGCGGTATCCTTTGACTGGCTCAGATCATTTGCCTCGGAAAGGTTGCAGGTAGTTTCAATAGCGGGAGCATTATCTGACGTGGGAGTGGTTGCATGACTGTGGTGTTCCTCCGGGATCTGTTCTTGGACCTATATTGTTCCTTCTCTATGTAAATGATTTGTCAAATCTTAATATTCGGGGACAGTTTCATGTTCGCCGATCCGATGACACGACCATTTTATGGCATGGTACAAGTAGATTGTTTAAAGCAGCTAATAAGTGAAGACCTGAAAAAGATAAAGAACTGGTGCGACAATAACCTACTTACATTTAACATAACAAACACCAACATTCTATCATTTAAGTGTGACATTTACAATGTACTTTTGAATTCAGTACCGTAAAAAGGGGTGGATAGAAACTGCAGGGTAAATGGAAACAAAACCGGTCAAACCGGAAGTATTATATTTCCTACATCCGGTTTAACCGGAAATTGACACTTTTGGAAAGATAATAAAAATCGAAGATAGGGACATGTAAGCCGTTTTGCTCTCAGACGTACAGTTAAAAAGCTAGAAGCTGTCAAAGTTCAAAAATGTCATTTTTCAAGAGACAATATCTCGGAAACCATTAAGCATAGACTAATAATGCTTTTTTTAAACAATAATTATAATTTTATGTAGAATTTAAAAATTTAATAATATATAGGGTGTTCCATTTAAAATATCGAAGTAGCTATTATTTTTGTGTGGAAGCGGCAACACTGTATTGTTAAAAATATTTTAGATAGGTAGAGCGTGTCCGTTTATGTAAACGACCAAATTTTCAGAACGATTCCTTTACTGGTTCGTCAGAAACGTCTAACGTTCCATCCACCGTGAATCACCCTGTATATGTAAATATTATGTGCCTATTATTGGCACAAGTAAATTTTATAACTGGTTTTAACTTACGTAATAACACTTGCACCTACTGTGCAGCCCATGTCAGCATGATCAGTGCCATAATTAATTATTGTTCCAGCCAAGCTTGTGACTTCATTTTTAAGTTCCTTAAATTCACTCTTAAGTGCTTTCATTTGTACTTCAGCATCACACAGTCTTCGGACAACACTAGTTAGTCTGTTTAAACTAAAAAAAGTAGGTACAATACAGTTATAAAAGAACCAGAACTTTGTGTTTCTTCAAAAACAATGTTTTTTTGCTAATTATATGAAGTGAAACGATTTTAATGTTTATGATTTCAATTTCAATTTATTCATACAAAACATAACAATTAATAAATACAGTTTACTAATAAAAATCATAACTGTCTTAATAAAGTACAAATATTAATTATTGCACCTAGATCACGAGCAATCTGTATGTGCAAAAAAAAATCATAAAATGTTTCTAGTATATTTTAATTTAGTTTTAATTTGAGCAAAAAGTCAAAAGCCGAACAACTCGATTGAAGAAGACAAGAAAACAAAAATGTTGCAACTTATTAGAGCAGTTCGAGAAATGTTCTATAATTAGCAAAAATGACTGGCTTACACATTTGAGCAAACTTTTTATGATTACCAATATTTTTTAAGTTTGTCGGTAGAGAGTTATATATTTTTGGAGCTAAACTTTTTGTAAATCTTTGATTACCATCCCTTCTGTAAAAGGGAACAACCAAATCCTGATTAGTAATTTGTCTAGTTTGATGTGTGTGAAGCACTTTTATTTGTAAGTTTTTATTATGATGTAAGAATAGGCAGCTGTTATAAAAGTATAGCATTCTAATATTCAGTATATTTACATTATAGAGTTGAATCGTGCGATAACGTCTTTTTTTTTGCATTATAACCTTTAATATGTAGTTTTGTACAACACTAAGAGGCTCTGAGGCATTAGTATACAGACCACCCCATACGATTATAGCATATTGTAATATGGATTCAACTAGTGCTTTATATATTGTTAGAAGGAGCCTTTGATTCATAAATTTTCGTAGTTCATAAAATTTGTACACAAGTCGTCTTGTTTTCACACATAAATTGAATACGTGATTTGACCACTTTAAATTTTTGTCAACTAAAATGCCCAGATACTTGATGTTATTAACTTCGCTTATTTTTAGTTCTGTCCTCGGTAGCTGCAGAGAACCGAGATCCGGCCTATTTACATTAGTAAGAGAGAACGCAATATATTTTGACTTATCTACATTAAGAGTTAGCTCATTGAAATCCAGCCAATCTTTTACCATGCAGACACCAAGTTCAGCCCTCACTTTCACCCCCTGCCAAGTATCATCGTTGAAAATCAGTACCGTATCATCAGCGTATGATATTATTTCTCCCATTATGTTTTTTTTCAGCAGTGAATTAATATAGACAATAAAAAGAAGGGGTCCGAGAACCGTCCCTTGCGGGATACCCAGCAGTAACTTCTGACATTCGCTAAATTGATCTTTTATCCTTACCTGTTGAACTCTACCCTCCAAATAGCTGCGGAAGACATCCAACACAGTGCCCCCAATGCCACAGTGCTCAAGCACTATTAGTAGTTTTTTATGAGACACCGTGTCGAATGCTTTAGCAAGATCCAAAAAGACTCCTATACATTTCTGGTTTCTTTCAAGATTTGATTTTACACTGTCAACAAGTTTATAAATTGCATGGTTTGCACTAACCCCTTTTTGGAACCCAAACTGATTTTCATTTAATATTTTGTTTTTTACTAAAAAATCGTACAGTCTATCTTTAAGGCATTTTTCGAACAATTTGGCAAAGACACTTATTAGACTTATAGGTCGAAAGTTATTAATCTCAGTTTTATTGCCAGCTTTATAAATTGGGACAACTATAGATTTTTTAAAGTCCTCTGGGACGTGTCCCTGTTCGAAAATTAAATTAATAATATGGGTTAAGGGCTGGATCAAGCTCAAGTGATGATCTTTAACTAATCTTGCACTAACATTGTCATAGCCTGGAGAGCTGTTATTTTTTAATGAACCAATTTGCATTATAAGCTCATTAGATGTGACAGGCGTCAAAAACATATTTTTGTTTGTTACCGAGTAGTGAACGTTTCTATAGTTAGGCGGAGGTTGTATTTTGGAAGCCATTTTTTGTCCTACCTGTATAAAATAATTGTTGCAGTAGTCGGCCATTTGTTTCGTATTTTGAAACGGTTTCTTATCCTCTAGTATATTTAGATCAGTGTCTTTGCTATTGCTCGTGTTAGTGGCTTCATTAATTATGTTGTATATTTTTTTCATATCATTTTTGTTATTATTTACCCTTTCACGGTAATACCTGGCTTTCGCTACAACTATAATTGTTTTTAAGTTATTTCTGTAACTTTTATATCTTTCGATAAGAGCCACATTATTTCTGTTTTTTAATAGGTGTTTTTTTAATTGGTCACGATTTCGTATTGATGTTATTATAGCATTGGTAATCCATGGTTTAAGCTTTACATGTTTTTTTATTTTTATAGTTTTAGTTAATATGCATTTTCCATGGATTTCACTAAAGGTTTTGGAAAAGAGATTCCAAGACACTTTAGCATTGTTTTCATTTATGACATGTAACCATGTCTCTCTGTTAATCAATTCTTTAAATTTTGAATGATCAAAATTGGTTATTGTTTTTTCCAGAATTGGAGTTTGTTTTACATTTTTACTATAGACCTGTAAATAAACCGGGTAATGGTCGGTTGTGTTGTCATTAATTACTGCTGAAAAAAGGTTCAAGCTGGCACTATTAAGGTTTTGCTTAACAAAAATATGGTCTAGACACGATTTTGTTTCTGGCGTAACTCTTGTAAAGGTATTAATATATGATTCAAAGCCCAGAGACATAAGAACTAACAAGTAACTGTTTGTGCATGCTGAATCCCTATCAAGTATATTTATATATATTAAGCTGTACCTAACCGTTACTAGCTATAGTTATGAAATGTAATGTAATTATTTTTTTTACTGCTTGAATCAGAAATAAAGACATCATTATTATTATTATTATTATTATTATATTCATGTCACCTACTAATACCGTGAAGTCAGGATTCTGTACTCTTGTTAAGAAACTTTCAAGATCTGTAATAAAATTTAGTTCTGAGGTAGCGGGTGATCTGTAACTAGCTATAACGTTAAAAGATACGTTATTAATTTTAAAACAAATTTCAGATAAAGTTATCAGGGATGATGGCAAAACTGTATGTTTAACATTGAAATTAATATTATTGTTTATAAAAATAAGAAGTCCATCGTTTTGATTTAACGTGCTATTATTGAAAAACGTCGTAAAACCAGGAACGCAGAATTGACTCGGTAAAAACTTGTTTCTAGTTTCTCCCAGTATTAAAATGTCTATGTTTTGTAAGTCGCACGATTGCAAAAATATTAATATTTCATCGAAGTGCCTGGGAGCACTACATACATTAAAATGTAAAATTTCCAAAATTTTATTATTTTCTGCCCTCCTGGTCCTAAATTCGTCTACATCAATAACCTTCTGCAGCTGTTCTACATGAGTTTCTGTTTCCAATGAGTTTAAGATATCAGCAATATCCATTAAAAACTATACAAGCAGAGAAAAATGACCACTACTTGGAGTAGTAGTCAATAGAGTTTTTGTATCTTTGTAGGTAAAATTTATATGTAGGACATTGAACGGAAAAAGCTTCGTGTGCAGTATCATAATTTAACTTATATTTTATATTTGACCGAGAACAGTTGCAACATTTTTTAAAAGTTTTTGGACAATTTACATATTCATGTTCCCCTCCACAGTATGTGCAGGTAGTTTTTTTTATTTTACAGTCAACTTCTCTATAATGATCATAGGAAAAACAAATTTTACACCTTGGAACTCTAGAGTCCTCATAGACTGGACAACGTTCCCAAGAGATAAACACTTTTTTAAACGACATAAGTTTTCTAAATAGATTTCCAGAGCACTCACCAAAAACAGTAAACTTGTTATTTTGATTAGCTTTAATGTATGTTATTTTTAAATAGTCTTCATTTTGAATAAATTGGTTTTGCTTTCTTAAGCAGTTCATAATGTGATTGGATATAAACTGTGCTTCAAAAAGTTACATAAAAGATGTGTAGGTAGGTAGGTACCTATATCATTTTGTTTTATAAAAAATCGGCCATCTTTGTAATACAATAACTAGGTATTCACCTGAAGACGACTGGAGATACTTACCAGTTGAAACGTTGTGATTCAAAACAAATAAAGACATTGGAAGTCCAAAACTCTTTCATCATTCAATAACTAGGTACGTAGAGTTTTAAGTTAAAAAAGTTAAATTCATCACAGTAATAAAAGCGAAAAGAGAAATATGGGCAGATTTGGTAAAGTTTATTGGTTTTTATTAATTTATCAATTAAAATTCGTTAAACTTGGGGTAATGGGCTTTTCCACTAAATTTTGCAGACAAAAGTACCACAGAGGCGTAAAGCCCGCCGCATGCGAAAGCGCCGCAGGAGAAAATATTTTTGGACCACTCCCAAATTTTGCTAAAATTGGTCAATAATTTAATTTCATTTTTTATTTTAAAATTTATGGGTTACTATACTTACTTCAATTAGGTATCACTTTTTTAAATGAAAAAAAAATTATACCACACAATAATAAATAAAAAAATTTTAACCAGTTTATTTGGTAATAGAAAACATTAGTGACGAGCGAGGGGGATTTCACCTAGGAATTTTGGTGTACAATGTAGGGAATTTAATGGGAAATTATGGTATTTATGGTCATTTAAAGGGTATTTATGGGTATTTAAGGGGTAGACTTATGGGTATTTATGGGAATTTATGGGGTATTTATGGCCATTTAAGGTTGAATTCTCAACTTCATTCAATCTATTGCCAACCTATAACCTATTTCGCGTTGATTTTTTGAGTTTATTATTTTAATAACTAACATTTAAAGAAAATCAATATCGTCGGTACATTATTTAGGTAGTATCCGATATATTACAAAAATATCAATTGATTTCATTGCTAATTTTGGGAGAATTGTATAGTGAAAGAACAATGAGTGACAATGACATAATAATGTTAAAAAAAATCTTATCCGATATTTTTCGCTATACAATTCTCCTAAAATAAGTTATGAAATTCCTTGATATTTATTAAATATGTCAATTATTACCTATAGAATATCAAGTCGATACTGATTTTTTTAAATTTTGTATAAAAGCTAGAAAACATAAATAAATCTACGCGAAATAGGTTATAGGTTGGCAAGCATGTTGATACTCCCACCTTAAGAGGAATTTATTGTTATATAACGAGTTCTACGCATGCGCCAAATGGTGTCGCGCATGCGAATTTTCAAGAACGTATAGAACATACGATAGAATAGCCCGAGGGATAGCCGGCATCCTGGTAGTGCATCTTATCGCCATCTATAGCGTCAGACCGCATTTAGCGTAGATGCCTCTATCGGCTCGGCTGTCGTCATTTCACTTTATGTTCTAATGGGGATGTTTTGTGGGGTCATTACAACTTTCATTATCATAGAAATACGATCTCGGCTCTTCTTAAACGGCGATAGTGTGAATTACGAGGTGAATTATAAGTAATCTAAGAGTGATAATATTTTTTTAAAAGTAAGTACCTACAAAAATGCTTCTGTTTTATGATCAGTGTTTATTAAATTACTGCAAATTAGAATGTGATGTAAATAACTAACCTACATCTTTTTTATATAGGTACCTATAGTATCCATATACCTCCCAATAGCTAGTTTTTTCAATTTTGCCTTTTTTGTAATTTTTTGACATTGACAGCTGTCAAATTTTGACAGGAGAATTTTTTGCGTATTTTTCCCAGAATCTCCACCTCAATATCTATACGACCCCCCACATTGGTTCATCCAAATAGTAAATTGACATTGACAGGAGAATTTTTTGCGTATTTTTTCCGAATTCCTTTGGGTCACTATATACTTATACGACCTGCTATTTTTTTGACAGATATCGAAAATTTCCAAATTTGACATTTTGACAGGTTTTCTATATACCGCTTGTCAATTTTGACAGATCTGAGATATACGTTTTGTAGTATACCACTACCGTAGCCACCATACCAAATTTCGTCAAAATCGGATAAACTATACGGAAGCCAGAGCGAAAAGAAAATTTTGACAAATCGTATTGCGAAGGAGATCGCTCGAACGGTACATACGATTTTCACGAAACTTTTTTTCTCATTTATCTTTCCGAAAAGACGCTGATAGGTAGTGATGTGAGAGGAGAATATATTCTCGAGAACGGGAATATTCTCTGTAAGAAAATTCTCCCGAGAATATTCTCTAGAGAAGTTTTTCTACATAATTTACACCGCCTCGATTTACACTGAAAAATTTTGCAATGATTTTTTATATTTTGAGTTTCCGTAACCTTTTCTATAACTCTGGCAACAGTGATTCAGGAAAATCCCCTAGAAGCGCGAACGTATACTCCTATGTTCTTAATAGTTAAATGTGATCTTTCTTTATTTGTCTGTTTTTTTTAGTATTGAAAATACTATTGGGATCGTGTTTACGCAACATGTCAATGTCGCTCATGTCGATGTCGCGGCCAACAGCGCAATATCTAGATCGGTCAAAGTATTATGTTACAATACTCTGATAAGACTTGGTAGAAATATAAATATGAATCAGCGTAAAGTCGGCAAGTAAATAATGAATAATGTTTAGTTTAGTTTGTGTTTTAAAGAACGCCATAGTAACTTTGTTAAAAAGTGTTTTATTGAGATAAGTTATAACTAAGGTAAGTTCACGTTATTTAAATCGGAATATTATATCGAAAAAAAAGCGGGAGGCAAAAAGTTGGAGCACAATAATTGCATATTACAGGGTCCGCCCAAATTTGGTTAACAAATGGGATAATTTTTTTATTATTGATTTCTCAGAAAATGTTATTGTACCGTTGGGTAAATAAGTATAATTTAAAAACATAGCATAAGTAGGCTTAGACAATATGACCGATTGAATATAAGGCAATTGTTCACCTTGGTTGGTCTGCTATGTGAATATTATTGTTTATAAACAAATTAATATTAATTATTCTTAGAAATAAAACCATACATTTAATATAATATGTTTTAGTTAATATACAGGGTGTCCCAAACGTAATGGGACACAGAGCCACAGCAGGCTCCTTAAGGCGAAATAATGCGATTTATTTAAACTTGCATTATCCCAAAATTGATAACAACCAAGATAAAGGGTGTCAAATTTTTGTTTTCGTTTTTTTGGGATTATTTATAGTTCACCTTGGTTGGTCTGCTATGTGAATATTATTGTTTATAAACAAATTTATATTAATTATTCTTAGAAATAAAACCATACATTTAATATAATATGTTTTAGTGAATATACATGCAGGGTGTCCCAAACGTAATGGGACACAGAGCAACAGCAGGCTCCTTAAGGCGAAATAACGCGATTTATTTAAACTTGCATTATCCCAAAATTGATAACAACCAAGATAAAGGGTGTCAAACTTTTATTTTTGTTTTCGATTTTTGGGATTATTTATAATATGTTTTAATTAATATACAGGGTGTCCCAAACGTAATGGGACACAGAGCAACAGTAGGCTTCTTAAGGCGAAATAATGCGGTTTATTTTAAAGCTGTGTCAGGTATTTTCAATACATATAGGATGCTTGCGTAAGGTGCAAGATCTGTGAATTTTTGTTTAGTTTTTAGTTATTCTTGGGAAGGTATGTTGTTTTTAAATAAAAATGTTATTTCTTTACGTATTGTTTGATTAACCGTTTGACATTTGCCGAAAATAAGCAGAATAGGTAGTTTTTAATTTCTTTTTATTGCCATTTCTAGCGGTTTTCTTACCATTCTCAGAAAATTCTCTAACTTGAGAATATTCTCCAAAAGATTATTACCGAGAATTTTACATCACATTGACAGCTGTCAAATTTGACAGCTGGAATTTTTTGCTTAATCTTCCCGAAATCTCCTCCCTAGAAGGAATACGCCTTATTTTTTTAAATTTTTTCTAAGACCACTTTTTTGCTCGTTTCAATTCCTCAGGGTCCAACTCTCGGTCCAACTATTCAATGACAGGGTTTGCACCGACGTTTGTACCTTTTTGTTTCCAAACCTCTATACCTATCGGAGGCAAATAGGAATTTTGGTGTACAATGTAGGGAATTTAATGGGAAATTAAGGTATTTATGGTCATTTTAAGGGGTATTTATGGGTATTTAAGGGGTATTTATGGGTATTTAAGGGGTATTTATGACAAAAGTGGAATTTTGGTGTACATATAATGGGGGGTGGTTTGCCCCGGTGACGACCCATATATTCGCTATTTAATATTTCTAATTTATTTTTGGTTTTCTTCAAAAAACGGACAAATACTCTGAGTAGCAATTACCTACCTATACAGTTTTAAAATAGAAAAAAAATATTTGAAAAATGCATAAAAGTAGGTACCTACCTATGGCTACTTTATACCTCAATTAAATTAAACTAAACTTAATAAATTAAGAGAATTAGGAAGTTAAAATACTACATTCAAATGTAACCATTTATACCTACAATTAAGGAATTAAACTAAACTAAGAAGTTGGCCAACTTTTAACTTCTTAGTTTAATTTAGTTGATTCGACATAATTCGTTGGGCGATCGGCATAATCCGTGATTCCCGTCATGTCATTTGTCATTTCGGTGAATGTAATAAAGGAGAATTTGTACACATAACCCTAAATTCTTGTTTAATTTTAGAATTATATTTTTGATATTTTGATTATTCCAAAAAGTTTCACGATAGTTGTTAACGACGGTACATTGATTGAATTAGGACAGCAGTTCCCATGCATTTATGATAAAACGGACAAGAACCAATAAGATAGGTTAGGAGCACCTTCTTTGTCTCTCGTAGTTTTATTAAGTTACTTAATGTGGAGGTATAAACCATCGCCTTAATTTCTTAATTTAATTTTCTTAGTTTAGTTTAATTTAATTGAGGTATAAAGTAGCCAGCGTCATGTAAAAGAGGTCAATTAACAGCAGGCTGATTACCCCCCCAGCTAAGTAGGTACCACATTATAATGCTTGCTTTATACCTCTCATTTAAGATTTAAGTTAATTTAAGATTTAATTTATCATTTAAACTAAGCTAAGAAATAATTTTGTTGATTTATACCTCGAAAACGTGCCACTAAATTAAATTAAATGAAGTGCAAAAAAAAGAAGATTTTTCCAGCTGTTGTTACAACAATTTAAAGCAAGTAGTAAAAAACAAATCGTAGTCTTCCATTACAAATCACAAGAATTTAGATCAGTCAAAATAAATAGAGAAAAAGCACTTTATTTGTTGATAAAAATAAAAATTCCACGATAATTTTAGGTTATTGTCACCGATCAAAATATTCATCTTTCTTCCAGGCCAATCACGGACAGTTGTGGAGAACGATTTAACGCGATTTAGCACGATCTGACACGATCTTTTACCTTAAGTTGAAAGTTGGTCAACTCTTAAATTAAATTAAATGATAAATTAGTTTAAATGAGAGGTATAAACGCATGCATAAGAAAATTAACTTTCAACTTTTAAATTCTTAGTTTAGCTTAAATCTTATATTAAATTAAATGTTAAATGGGAGGTATAATGGCTGCTTTATACCTCCCATTTAACATTTAATTTAATTTAAGATTTAAGCTAAACTAAGAATTTAAAAGTTGAAAGTTAATTTTCTTATGCATGCGTTTATACCTCTCATTTAAACTAATTTATCATTTAATTTAATTTAAGAGTTGACCAACTTTCAACTTAAGGTAAAAGATCGTGTCAGATCGTGCTAAATCGCGTTAAATCGTTCTCCACAACTGTCCGTGATTGGCCTGGAAGAAAGATGAATATTTTGATCGGTGACAATAACCTAAAATTATCGTGGAATTTTTATTTTTATCAACAAATAAAGTGCTTTTTCTCTATTTATTTTGACTGATCTAAATTCTTGTGATTTGTAATGGAAGACTACGATTTGTTTTTTACTACTTGCTTTAAATTGTTGTAACAACAGCTGGAAAAATCTTCTTTTTTTTGCACTTCATTTAATTTAATTTAGTGGCACGTTTTCGAGGTACAAAATTATTTCTTAGCTTAGTTTAAATGATAAATTAAATCTTAAATTAACTTAAATCTTAAATGAGAGGTATAAAGCAAGCAAAGCAGCCATAAAAAGTGCTATTATTTCTCATACAGCAATTAAGAAGTTAGCATAGTGATAATGGGGTTAATTTTGGCTCTGGGGTACCCCCCTTATCTACGTGCCTGGCTTTAGGATAATATACCTACTCAATTTACAATCTGCATAATTTACAATACACCCGATTTACGTAAACTAAAACTTACATTGTAACATCTAAGTGATTGACATCGCCGGTCTCACCCATCTTTGTCTAAAATACTAACGACAAACAGCTAACAAACTAAACTTATATTTTATTGCTGAAACCCGCAAAAATTTTAAATTAAATTTGGAAATCACCACAACAAACGATTACCAAAACCACAGAGAAAAAACAAGGTAAAAATTTTAAGAAACATGACGACTAAACCAAACCAATCGGACCTATCATTCCTCTGTGCTCATACTGTTGCTATACGCCACAGAGAAATGATAAGTTGACCCTGTACCACAGGCCTCTTAATTGTTTTAAGAGGCCTGTGCCCTGTAGTACCGACGTCTATTCTCCAATTTAAGAGAAGCGAACGCTCTCTCGCGAGAAGGGACAATTCACATCATATGCTCACATCGTCATGGAAATGAATAGTCATTTTAAGTTTCAAGAATACAGTTTAATCTCATTCTTAAGAGAAAAACTAATCACTTCTCTTGAAATGAGAATTCGCCTATTTCGAGAATAGACGTCCTGGAGTGAGAATCCTGGCTTAACATGTCATACTAATGAAATGAGGGCATTGAGTTGAGAAAGCAAATTTAGAGAGACCTCAATGAATGAGGGTAAAATTCTTTTCTATCTCAATGGGGTAAAATGTCAAAAATCATAGCACAAGCACGGCCCTCTTAGCTGTCATTTATGTCAGGTTCATTTTGTATTTTTTTAAGTAAATAAAGTTTGCAAAAGTGAATAATCGTTTTCTTAATCACTACCATACAGCGTAGCGATTCATTTCGTGCATAAATTTTTAATCGTGAATATTTTTTTTCATTTTACAATGATTTAATTTATTTTTGGAATAATGATCAACTAAAATCGTCCCAGTAAAATGCGTAATTTATATTAAAATATTTTAAACAAATGTGGGCTTATGTTATGTTATATTATATTATATTATTATATTTAAATTTGAGATGATTCACGTTTTTTTTGGTAGTTTATCGGAAATACTCCAGTGTAGGCCTCATTTTGAAAGATTTTAAAAGTCAAAAAATACAACTTTTTTTGTTCAATGATGTACTAAAATATTGCAGTTATCATATAAAAATTTGAGCTAATTTCAACCATGATCGCAGTATCCCAGTATCCATCCATGACCGTTATTAAAAATCAGAGTATGCACGACTGTTATTAAAATAATAAACAATGTACTTTTTGACGTTTTTTTATGACAAAAGCACAATTACGGTGCAAGAAAAATTGTAAACGAGTTTCCTGAAAAAAATTGGCATGCTGGAACAATTGGAAAGTTTTTAAGACATCTTAGAGAAGAAATAAAAGTTGGGTTTGTTCGGGGGAGGGAAGGAAAAAAACCTCAAGAACTCAAGAAAATATTGCCACGGTAAGAAATATCATAGAAAATTTGAGACCTGAAGATTCTGTAGGTACCAGAAAAATAGCGAAAAAAACAAGAGTTCATGCACCGTTTATCTACAGTTCAAAGAGTTATCAAATATGATTGTAAAAGTCTTTAAAAAAGCTGACTGTCAAAGACTTAATGCCAATGTAAAGGAGAAACGATTAGAAAGATGTAATATATGTTGCTACGAAGATTCCGTTCTCTCAAAAATATAGCAGAAATATGGTTTTCAGATGAGAAAATGTTTTATTTGAGGCCGCCAAAGAATACACAAAATAATAGGGTACCTTTAAATGCGCGAGTGAAGAGGGAAATCCCTTTGGAAAATATTTTAATTGAGAGAAGTCACTTTTTAGCTGGCGTAATTTTCTCTGTAGCAGTTTCCCAATTGGGAATGTCAAGGCTCATTTTTGTCGATGCCGGAGTAAAACTCAATTCGGAGGCGTATCAACAACAAATTTTACATCACTTGCAATGTTTTTATTTGAGCAATATGGCCCGATTACATCGAACCGGAGATGTGGCCACCCAATAGTCCAGCCAGACCTTAACCCTGTTGACTATTCCATATGGGGAATTTTGGAGGCAAATGTTCACAACGGTCAAAGGTTTAGTATCATCGAAGAGCTAAAGGAAAAGTTACAGTTTTGTTGGAATAATTTTAACCAGGACATAATCAATTATAACCTCTATGGTGAAGGCGACTGCAATAATCGGTGATAGAAAATCATGGCGGTCATATTTATAATGTTATCCTGTCAATGTTTAGACATACCTACTGTCGATTTTATGTGATACTTAGTTTTGATGGCAATAATTGTTAATATTAATAAATTTATTAATTAAGATTAAACAAAAATAGTTTTATTTCTTGACTTTTAAAATGAGGCCTATATACAATGAAGTATTTCAGATAGTTATAAACTACCAAAAAAACGTATCATCTCAAATTTAAATAAAACATACCTCAGTACTTCCGTTTGCAATGAACATAAGCGCAGGTTTGTTTAAAAAATGTGTGTGATCCGTTCAAAATATTTTGATAATAATTACACATTTTACTGAGACGATTTTAGTTCATCATCACTCCAAAAATAAATTAAATCATTCGAAAATGAAAAAAAATATTTACGATTAAAAAGTGTACTCCTTTAATTTGAGCTACAGTGTAGATTGGCATACTTAACCGCGGTAAAGGGAGAGAACAAAATGTTCGCTGCTCTAAGTTAAATTTGCGGGTGCTGCATTCTTTTGCGGTATGCAACAATCATAGCCTTCTCAATTTTAAAAAAGTAGGAGACGACATTCCGTTTTACTCACTTCTCCTTAAATCTCAATCAAAAGGCTTTGGCAAGAAATAACGCGGCAAGAACCAACCATTAGCTGTTAAAGGAACGCCGTTGTCCTATGCTATTTAAAAGTAAGTAAAAGAAACTCGGCTAATACACATATAGGTAAGAACAAGAACTAAGAATTCAGACACTGCTAAAATTTGTTTGTGTTTTGTGGCTAAAATGTTGGAATCGACAAATAGCCATTAGAAGAAAATAAAATTGAATCTTCTTCTACTTCGTTTGGGTGGCCCTAGTGGTAAAACAGAACATAACCTCAATAAACAAATTTTAAAGTGGAAGTCGAATGCGGTTTTTCATTTTTCAAAGCCTTTGATTTTGATTTGGTTATAAGAAATGAGCAGTACTACAAATTTTAATGATCTTACAATATATAAGAATGCTGAAATTCAAAGAAAAAATTTAGTACAAAAGTTTGCAGCTGCCAATAAAAGGTACCTACCTAATAATACTGCCTACATATCCTTTTAGAAAGAACATCAAAATCATACAATAAAAAAATTGACTAGGCACAGGTACCAAGTGGACCCCATGCTTAATATTGCGTAAAGTATATTACCATTTTTTCTTTAAATTGTCTATATAAAAAGCATTTTCCTAATATTTTAGTCGGGATTTTAGTATTAAACACTCATTAAAATCAAAACTTACTATTTTTAGAAAGTTATGCATTATTCCCAATAACATACTTAACACAAGCAGACTGGAAACATAATAGGTATTCATGTTTAAATTATTTGCTGCCTTATTTAAACTGGTAACTCACATTTTACAATCATAGCCTTAAAGGGTAGCGAAAAGAGTGAAATCTTCCTATGGACGTACAGAATTACCCCCATGAAGATGCTATTTTAAAAAGTTTCAAATTCACTAGGGTCTAGGAGACCATAGGGATAAATAAACTAAAGTTTAAATTTAATCCAAACATACAAGTAGGTACATCATATTTTATCAACAGAATACGTAATCTACAGATAGATGAAAGGACACTGCTTAAAGATTTAGATGTGGAAAGGTACAAGAAAAAATTATATATCCTGGGGTACAAACAAACCTCTGGCAGTCCTATGAAGGTTAACTAAAAAAAAAAACATGAGGTATAATATATTGGGAAGAGTTTAAATATAAGTACCCCATAAGAAGTAGAACTCAGTGTACCGTCAATGTCTAAAGAATATTTACATTGTTTTTTTGGGAAATACTTACCTACTTGGAAACTGCTTTACCAATTAGGGTGAATAAGCCTGTTAGCCGGACACTACCAGTTTTCGGACGTTTTCATTAAAAAGAGTTGAAAATAGTTAAATAGCTTGTAATGTTGGTTGCTTAAGCTGCTCTCATTATTTGCCGTATCATCTTTTCTTATATTCAAAATCAGCACCCCCTAGTGGCAGATAACAAACTTGACAAAACATTTTATTCACAGCCGTTTCCCGGGCTCGTGATATGTTTACATTTTTTGTGTTTAAATTGAAATGATATGGTGCTTGAAAAATAGTAAGTATCGATGTAGATTAGGAATGTTTGGTCTCTATTATCGTTTTAGCTTCATTATATACTATAACTATAACTAAAAGTGCTTAAAAACTAACCTTTTTTTCCTTTTTTCATTAAAAAGTTTACTGTCCGGATAACTGGTATGCAGAAACTCCAAAATTCGTTTTTTCGGACGAGCGTCCGAAAACCGGTAAATTAATTTTTCTTGTTTTTTATCTTTTTCTGACCTTATGCAAAGCAGTATCTCTGTCTCAACATTTTTAAACACACGGATTTAATCAAGAATATTTGGTCTCCAGATTTCGGACACCAAACAATTTGTGTCATAATAGTATTTTCCTTACGAAATTTGGTGTCCGAGAAAGGGAATTTTCAGATCCCATTTCTCGGACGCCTTAAAATAGCTTGTAAGAACGCGTATTATATTATTATTTATTATAATATATAATAATACTATAATTAATGATAATTCTAAAAATCTTAATAAAGACACCAATGAAGACACTATCATCGATAAAATAGCTGAAAATCCCAATAAATATACTATCATAAATTATAACTTTGAAAACCCCAATAAAGACACCAATGAAGGTACTGCAGATGATAAAGCTGAAAATCCGAAGAAAGAACGCTAATTATACCAATGAAGACGTTATCAAAAACGATAACTCTAGAAATCCCAATGAAGACACTATATCATGAATGATATCGTTGAAATTGAAAATCCTAATAAAGACAATGACACCAATGAATTGAAGACACTATCATGGATGATACCGTTGAAAATCTCAATAAAGACACCAACAATACCAATGAAGACATCAAGAACAATAACTCTGGAAATCGCAATGAAGACACTAAAGAGAAAATCATGAGGTTTTAGAGATATAACGGTTGAAATTAATGGCAATGGTAACTCAGCAAACTTCTTACTCAAGCATTAATAAAAGTGCCTTCGATAAACATCTATCGTATCCAGAACCTATAAAGGATGCAAAGAATGCGAAAGAAACACTTCCTAGTGCCATCTCCTCACCAGCATGGAGAAAATATTACAAAGATAAGGATGACAAAAAAAAGAAAAAAATTTAAATAATTCGAAATAGAAAAATTGAGAGAGAAAAAAAAAGGAATGAAATGACAAAAAAAAAACGAAGGAAGATAAAAGACCAATTCAAAAAAAAGAAAAAACTTTAAGGAAAAGAAATAGTGAATCAGCAACAACTAGTAAGATATTAGTAGCGGCCACGCATAAA
Source organism: Polydrusus pterygomalis (assembly GCA_963969555.1). NCBI lineage: Eukaryota > Metazoa > Arthropoda > Insecta > Coleoptera > Curculionidae > Polydrusus > Polydrusus pterygomalis. The sequence goes on from OZ018378.1 coordinate 49,788,388, forward strand.
TCAATTTGTTGCACCTCATGTTCTGAGATTTTGGAAAGCGATGTTGAAGAAGATGAACAAAAAAATATTGGGTGTGATTATTGCACATGATGGTATCCCTTAAAATGCACAGAATTTCTTAGCATGGCTCCGCTCAAAAAGACTACCGATGTGACTTTTGTTAATGTATTTTTTTGTGTTTTTTTAATACTGCGTACCCAATTAGATAACCACTTACCAAGTTTTTTAAAGGCCAAATTTTTTGTTTTATTATTAAGAAAAAACTATTTTGTTTAAAAACACTTTGTGTTAGAGTTTTTTATATCTTTTGTTCTTATTTTTTAATTACTTATCTAGTTTTTTAAACACCAAAAGGTCTTGTTTTATCAAGTTCCTACTTATTTACCTATTAAGAAAAAAATGGTCTGGTAAAAATACTTACCTAGATTTTTTGTGTTTCATCTTGTGTTTCATTTTTTTAAATATTTTGTCTTTATTTTTATAATTTGTTTTGTTCATATCTGTATTCTATAGGTATTTACTACCAAATAAACTTTTAAACCTATAATAAGAGTGTTTTTTTTTTGGAAGATAAGAATCGAAATAGTGAAAATCAATATATGAACCAAGGTGTCCAAAAATATGGGAAGTGACGTCCGATAATGGGTAAGTTGTGTCCGAAAATAGGGGAAGTAGCGTCCGGTAATGGGTAAATTGCGTCCGAAAAAGGGTAAAATTGACCACTTTTATTTCTTTTTAAAATAAACTTTCTATTTATCATCTCCTGTTTATATTATTTATAAAAATAATTAATAACATCCTAAAGTATATACTTTTAAACTCAAACAGGCGTCTGTTTGCCTCCACTATGAAATGTAACCTATTTTTTACCCGTAATGCGCTTAAGCGTCCGAAAACCGGCTCAGTCACCCTATCTAATGGTGGTCTGGGTCTACAATGTACTCCTTAAAAAAGCAAGATAATTATTTCCTTTTCCTGTAATTTTTTATTGTTCTTTTGTATTAATAACTAAATTAATTTTTTTTCACTCTATGGTTTCACTGACTGCTTCTTTTTAGTATGGATAATGCCAGTGCCTGCGAGCTATTAAGTCTTAGTCTAGATGACTACACAAAAACAGTAAACAAAACTGGTAACAATATCTATAATACATTGCTCCATGAAACATTTCCTGATTTGTCATCTGATCGTCGACTGAAAATTCTTCCAAATTTGCCCAAATTGGATCTGAATGTGTATCTGAAAAACTTGAGTTGCTCAAGTAGTGAAAAATTATTTTGCCATCAGTCTGAACAAATCAGCCAAGCAGAGTTACAACAGTTTGAAAATTTGCTTAATGGAAAAAAAGAACAATATGTAAAAGAAAATGTGATAGAGCTGCCAAACCAGAACAAATCTAAAATCAGCTTGGAAAGTAGATTAAACAATCTGGAGAAACTGCAAAATCCAAAACAGAAAAGTTTTTCAACAAATTACTTTCCAGCAAGCTCTAGCAAGAAACGAGATGATTATGCCAACAAGGAGTCACAGTTTAGTCCATTTGTAACAGCGAGAGATGAACTGGATAATCAATCTCTTAATAGGTTTGGTACAGGAGGGACATCACATCCAGAAGAAAGTGTAAATGGAATAACAAAGAAAAAACTGGGATTGAGAAGAACCGCTAAGAGCAAATTTGTGTCTCCATTGTTATCTAGGAATGAAAGGTTTGTGTTTAAGAAAATTATCATATTTTGCTAAAATAAGGTAGGTAAAAGGCTTGTTGACTATGTGTTGCTAGTGTGTCTACGTAAGTTGAAATCATATAAAAACTTTTTTATTATTTAATTTAAAAAAAAAATTATTCTTCATAAAAAATTCTGCAAACCTAAAGTTAAATAATCAGATATCAAATGTCTGCAGTTGTGTAAAAGGTTTGTTAACAAATTTGAATTTTGCTTAAGAGTAAAGTACTAACTTTATTTTTAACAATATCAAAAATTGGCATAAAAACCAAGTCAATCAAAATTGAAAACCACATTTGAATATAAAATCATATCCATTTACCATGAAGAATAAGGTTTTGTTATTTTTTACAAATTTTTCTACACTTTATACTATTTCAAAACATTATAAAATAAAAAAAAACCGTTTTTGTAAGTGACATATTAGGTACTTTTCATTTGGTTCTTTTAAACAGCAAAACAAAGTATAGTAATTTACGTTACAAGTCCGGAAAATACTGTTTTTTTGGACGAGTCGACAAAATTCTAGGACGAGCCGTAGGCGAGTCCTGGAAGTCTGCGAGTCCAAAAAAACTGTTTTCGGAAGTGTTGCGTACACTATTTTTTCGGCAACCGTGTAGAATAACAAATCAATGAGACACATTTCTTTATTATATTTCTTTGTAGAACAAAATTTCGAACATTTAAGTTCTTATTTGTATTAAATATTGAAATTCGAACAGAAGATAGGTACTAACAGAAACATTCTAATTCTTATTTATATTAATATTTATATTAAAATTCGAGCAATTGCTAATATTGATGTGATTCTTCCCGGTCTAGTCCGGAAAGTACGTACTTCCCGGACTAGGCCGGAAAAATGCTACTTTCTCAAAGGAAAAGCGACCGGGAAGTGGGTACTTCCCCGAAAAAAAATATTTGCTTCGCGAACAACTTTGTATACTAACCTAGTTCGTATATAGAGAGGGACATACTGACTTAACGTCACATATCGAAATCTAAAAGTATTAAAACTTATATGTAAACGAAAAAGTTCAAAATATTACCAATGAGTTTATTAATAAATATTATGTATGGAAATAAAAATTTTTCACTGGGTTTGGAATTAAAATTCTTATAACAAATATCTTGTATTAAATAAAAAATTTGGATTTAGGATTATTATTTTTTAGATTTATTTAATAATGTGAATTTTTTATGTGGTTATGAACCATTTAAAAGATAAGTTTCTACTATATAAACCTTTCAAAAAAAAAATAACAGTGCATGGGTTTAAAACTTTCTTTGTTATTTTAATTAGTAGAGAAATACCCATATGCTTTTGTATAGCCAAGCCATAGGGCTATAACTGTAATAAAACTTTAGCTCTGAAGAGACAGACCAGAAAGTAAATGACACTACACTGGTTGATGAACGCCTAAAAAACATAGAACCAAAGATGGTAGAACTTATAATGGGAGAAATAATGGATCAAGGCTTCAACATAGGATGGAACGACATCGCAGGTTTAGAGTTTGCAAAATCTGCCATTCAAGAGGCAGTTGTGTGGCCTATGTTAAGACCAGATATTTTTACGGGATTGCGTAGACCCCCCAAGGGTATATTGTTGTTTGGTCCCCCAGGCACTGGCAAAACTCTAATAGGTAAATACTTATTTTATTTCAGTGTGACAACTAATAGCAAAATTATTAGTAGAATGAAGAGAGACCATAATGTTTATTTATGATGTGAGTGTTAAAAGTGTATTAAATTAATTGATTCAGCCGATACTAGGTGGAAATCCATAATTATAGTAGTATGCCTTGAACAAAATTATTTTGAGTTCAACGACAAAATATACACCAGCAAAAATGGTCTTATTATGGGTAACCCCCTTAGTCCTTTATTGGCTGAAATATTTATGGATTTTTTAGAAAATAAAATAAGCAATCATCCTCTTTTTAAACAGTTTCTTTATTGGCATAGGTATGTTGATGACATCTTAACATGTTTTCTTGGTACTGATAGACAGTTAAAAGTCTTTTTGGAATATATTAACAGCCTACACAAAAATATCAAGTTTACAATAGAACAGGAAAGTAACAATTCTATCAATTTTCTTGATTTAAATATTAAGAGAGAAAATGATAGACACGTTTTCTCCGTTTTCCATAAACCATCTCATACTGATACTGTCATACACAATTCTTCTTGCCACCCTATACAACACAAATTAGCTTCTTTTCACAGTATGATCCATAGACTAGTAACTCTCCCTCTAAATAAAATCAATTTTCAAAAAGAACTAAACATTATTAAACAAATTGCAGTTAATAACGGATATAATTCAAATTTAATTGACCAAATCCTAAAAAAGAAAACTTACAAAAAGGCTATTGACTTAGTTTTTCCTAGAAGCAAAAACTCTGACCAATTTAAACTTGTCACTTTCTTTGGACAACCTAGCAAAGTAATTGGCAATTTTCTTAACAAACTTGATATAAATTTGTGTTACAAAACTAATAACTCTTTAAGTAAATTCATCAAAAACAATAAAACTAAAAGCGATAAAAACAAAAAATCAGGCGTCTATAAATTAAAATGCAAAGATTGTCCTAAAACATACATTGGCCAAACAGGTAGACAGTTTGACAAAAGAATACAGGAACATTATAACAGTTTTCTAAAAAATAAAACAGACTCAAACTATGCTAACCATTTACTTGATTATCAACATAATTTCGATCCTTCCTTTAAAATCTTACATACAGAAAACAAAGGGTTAAAACTGAATTTGTTAGAATCTATGGAAATAAATAAACTTAAAAATACGGACCTGTTACTTAATGATCAATTAGATTTAAATAATTCACCTTTGCTAAATTTATTCTGTTAACCATATAATTAAGATTTTGTAAATACCTACCCATATTGTACCTAATTTAATTTAATTTTTAAACCCTCTGTTGGATTTCCCCGCAATTGTAACCCTCCCACTGTTTTATTTACATCTTAAATAGTTTAATTTTATTGCACCCAATCTTTACTTTTCACCTTTATTAAATCATTGTCATCTGACGAAGCTACAGTGTTAGCGAAACATGTCATTTTCTGTCTAATATAGTGGAAATTTACAAGTTCAACTTTGTTTTACTGTATCTCATAATACTATAAAAGTGTATTAATTGTATTTTGTGAGAAGGAAAAAAAAAGAATAAACCCTTTGAACATCTTTGACCGTCTAAACATTGAAAATATATATCAATAATTAAAATCTTCCTAGACAAACCTTTCCTAGAAACAATTAAAAAGCGGGACGTTTGAAAGCATGAGATCAGACACTTAGTACGTCATCCCATTATCCGCGAAATTGTTTTATTGTCACTCTTGCGGTCTATTATACCGTTATAATTGTTTCGATAACTTAAATAGACAAGAACAGGAGACTAGACGCCGGCGGGTAGACCTACAGTCTCTGCCACTGGTCAATTGGTTATAACAGCTCGCTGGTTTCACGAGTTTTTATTTAAGAGCGTCTTTGCTCAGTAAATAATTCAAAGCTTTAAAAACGGAAACCTTAGAAAAAAAAATTTTGTTCTATGTGATAGGGTAAAACTCAAAATTAAGTGAAAAAACCCATTTTTATGTAGATATTGTTATTGGCCAATATGTTGTACGTTTTGGAATGCATGCTTTTGTGATTAAAGAAAAGTACTGTTGTTAGAATTAATATCTAGCATTTTTTTAGGTAAATGTGTTGCCTCCCAGAGCAAATCTACTTTCTTTAGTATAAGTGCCTCTTCCCTAACGTCAAAGTGGATAGGTGATGGTGAAAAAATGGTTAGAGCCTTGTTTACGGTGGCCAGAGTTCACCAACCTGCTGTAAGTACCTACCACACCTGAATCACAAACTTGTTACTAACTAGTAATATATTAAGGAAAGAGGAAAGATAAAATTCTCACACTCTTCGTTTGTTATTAGCTATATTGTTTAAATCAATTTGTTCTATTTACTCTATTAGAAATTCAGTTGGAAAAGCTAACATAAGGGGCCCAAGTAGAAAATATAACTATTGAGATGATTTGATTTTTTTGAAAGCATGAAGCAAGTTCTTGAGCAACTTTTCTGTACTTTTGCAAAAATAAACAGACCAAAATATTTATCGGAGGCCGAGAATTTGTGTCGTATTTTATAATATATTAAATATCAGATCAGTTTGGAGTTTGGGAAAAGTGGACATTTTCTTCCAATTTCAAAAATAACATATATAAATAAATAATATAATTAAAAAAAATTCAAATATTTGCAACTGTTAATAATTCGACTTCTAGTTGTCTGCACTGTTAGCTTGCGCTGATATACAAAGCTTGTTGTTTGGGACATAATAGACAGTTTTCGTTGTCTTTTAAAAGCGATTCCGATAGCCGCTATTTGACAACTTTGACATTTGAGCTGTCATTTATCGTTATCGTTACGGATAAGTGACGGGAGCTAACGGACGGAAGACAAAGCCATAGCGAAAACGGAACGCATGCGTAATGACCATACAACTGTGCTCGATACTGAATGTCCTGGCGATCAAGCACCTCCAAGAGAAGGGCATCAAATCCGAATTACTGGATGAGCCTAATAAAAACAAACTTTCGTCTATCATGATGTTTTAGAATTTTGGGTACTAGGAAATTAAAACCAAGCAAAAAGGTAGCACAAAACGTATATAAAAATATGAACACAAACCATTAAAGATAGGTTATGTTATATTTGTTATGTTTACTGTCGAATACGACTAAACGTTAAGCGAATTGAACGAAAACTATTTTTACGATCTGTCAAATAGCGGCTACATATTCGTATTCGTTATGGTTAACCGTTTGAATTTGCCAATACAACGAAAACTGTCTAATGTACCTACATAAACATAAACTTTTCATGCCACTCGGTATTATCTCTAGTGACATTAAGTTTGGGGATTTTTCTCGTTGGCAGCAGTGCAAAAATGGCAGTCAAGCCGCGACGCGCTTAAAAATAGGGATCACACATTTTCCCTAATCATCTGAATAAAAAGTAAGTGAAATGCCTCAAAACCTTGGTTATTTGTTAATCATTATTGTTGGCCACGTATTTAGTATCGTCTTTACAGTCCGCGATATCGAAGTAACAAGAAAAATCACATAGAACGGAATTCGCGATTCACAATCGGCGTCTTCATTTGTCATATAACACTAGTTAGTTCTTTACAATATTATTTCATACCATTGTTTAACCATGTTTTTAACATTTTTTGATTAGGTTATTTTTATTGATGAAGTGGATTCCCTTCTTACCCAAAGAAGTGACACTGAACACGAGAGTTCTCGTCGGATTAAGACCGAGTTTTTGGTTCAGTTAGATGGTGCTACCACCGACGGTGAAGAAAGGTTACTTGTGATAGGAGCTACAAATAGACCACAAGAATTAGACGAGGCCGCCCGGCGCCGTTTTGTTAAAAGATTGTATATTCCTCTTCCTGAACATAAGGTAAATAAACTAGCGCAATAGGGAACTTTCCAATTTTTTTTTTCAATAATATGATATAGTTAGGCCTAAAAAAAAAAGATTCCCCAATTATTACTCCTTAAAAATCAGTCATAACTTGGTAAAAAATCTTTAAAGTTTCGCGCGTGTCAAAAGCATTTCAAACGACCTTTTAAGCGCGCCAAGCCCGATGACGTCAGGAAGTATGACTTTTCCGTCATCCGTCATCCTGACCGGTGGCCGAGCTACCGAGTTTGCATTTGGATTGCCGTGTGTTATTGTATTGTTGTTTTAAGGTGGAATTCTCAACGTCGTTCAATTTATTGCCAACCTATAACCTATTTCGTGGATGTCACACGAATTGTACTTCTTGACGTCACGACCCGTTTTTTACCCGCTTGGGATAATTTGAATTTTGGGGCATTTTTAAATCTTGCTAGCGGTCTTTTGGGACGAAATATGTTTTTTTTTTTTGTTGCCATATGTTTTATGACAATATATACATATGATTTATAGAATTTTTTCCCCATTTAAAATTTTTGTCAAGTTCCCTATTACAAAAAACGGAATGGATGCAACGTTACCTTGCAGAAAGAAAGTGCTTACTTTCAAATAGATAAGACGGTACCATATTTACAATACTGCCACAAAAATTACATCAAAACAATGCTTCAATGTAAATTAACCCTTAATTATACTTGTAAAAGTTAGTATCTCTAACCATTTTCAAGTGTAAACTAAATTATAATTCTAAGGCTACTGTCCTAACTATTATCCATGTAGAATGAAGCTTGATGACTCCGCCTCCGTGCTTATTGGAGTATGAAGTTTGAGCTGTTGGTTTTGGAGATGAAGAGGCTTCCAGATATTGGGGATATCTATACTTGGTTTACTAAATATATGGGTATTTTGATTCATGAAAGCTGCTTCTTTGAATTTTCCTTTTCTCCACTCACTGGAGATTCTCCAGTGCTGTTCCGTGTCCAAAACTTTGGCTTCTGACCACTGTATATTATGTTGGTTGGTCCATACATGTTCCGCTATACCTGATCTCCGAAGTTTCACCTCTTTGAGTATGTTTCAGATGTTCTTTATCTCGTACGGGAAGAGGTATTTTTGTTTCTCCAATGTAGGATTCGCCACACTCACAAGAGATTATTTGATAGATACAATTTTTTGTGTTTTCGTTACGGAGGGTTTTACTTTTGTAAGAAAGCTTCTAAGTGTATTTCTGAATTTGAAGGCTGTTTTGATATTATATGGTTTTTGGTTATCCTCAGTGGCGCAACTACGGGGGGGGCTAAAGCCCCCCTTTGAAGTTCCTTCAAAACTTATTTGTGCAATACAATGACAGAAAATAGACTAAATGGTCTAGCCCATTTAAACATCCATCGAGAAATACCAGTATCGGTTGATGAAGTGATAAAAGAACTTCAAAATCTGGGACCTCGTAGACTTCAGTTCAATTTGTAAAAGTTTCAATAAATACGTTTTGTTTACACTTAGTTTAAAATAAAAGTTTGTAGTATTTGGCTAGTCTTTTTTTATTGTAGCGTGTTTTATTTAACAGCCGTGGAAAAAAATATTTTCTACGAAATAGTAAAGAAGATTTAAAATAATTATTTAAAGTAGGTATGTGTTTAACGATGTTTTAATATTCTACTTATCCTAGAAAGTGTAAAAAAAAAAATTTTAAGCACTTTAAAATATTTTTTAAATCGTGAGGCTAATTATTATTTCTACAATTTTTTATGCTACCAAAAAATTAAAGGTAGCCTTTTTAGATTTTCTTTAATAGACCAAAAAAGGGCGTGGCAGCCAAAAAAAAATTTGCCTGCGGCGCTTTTTTCAAGAAAGAAAGAATTATCCCCTCTGGTAGCCCCCCCTAGAACGAAATCCTGGTTGCGCCGCTGGTTATCCTTCTAATTTTTTCAGAAATCCCCTTAACGTGGGGTATTGTAAGAAGTGCTTGCTCCTTTTTCGTTTCTGTATTCGTTTTTACTTCGCGATTTTTAAGTTTTGAGATGGTATTAGTTACAAAGGTTTCAGGGTAACCATTCTGTTTTAAATCTTTTTTGATGTTTGAAATTTTAATATTAAGATCTTTCGGATTGTTGCAAACGTTAGATGCTCTGTGATAAAGAGTTTAAATTATGCCCTGTTTTATGGAGTTTGAATGATTCGATCCGTGATTAAGGTATTGCCCCGTGTGAGTGGGTTTCCTGTACACTAAAGTTTTTATGTTTTCAGCGCTTCGTTTGACGAGAAGATCGAAAAAAGGTTAGAGTGGAGTGTTTTCTGTTTCCATGGTAAATTTAATGGATTGTCTTAATATGTTCCAAAAACCGTAAAATATGGAAAATATTACGTGACGGTCAGCGGTCATTGAACAGACTTTATATCTATTTTTAACCATATCAAAGAAACTTATTAACATATTGTCTTAAATGGAACTTTGCACATCAGCGGAATGCATTTAATTTAACGTCCTATTTCACATTTAAAACAATGTGTTGTTATTTTATGAAATATGGCTCACTTTAATGTGCGGCCTGCCTAAAAGTAAGGATACCTTTAACTTACATCTAAGAATACTTTTTCTTATAGGCAAGATATGAACTTATCAAGAAGCTAATGACAAATGAAAGGCATCTGTTAAACGACGATAATTTTACCGAAATCGCAAGATGTTCTGATGGTTATTCTGGTGCAGACATAAAGAATCTCTGTTCTGAAGCATCTCTTGGACCAATTCGATCCATCGACTTCGGCAACATTGAAAAAATTCAAGCTTCAGAAGTACGTCCACTGACAATGGAGGATTTTGAAAACTCACTTAAGAGGGTTAGACCGAGTGTCTCGCAGAATGATCTTATTCATTACATAAAATGGGATAAAACCTATGGATCTGGCAGTAGTTTATAAACAATATTTTTGGTGATAAATAACTTTTATTATAATAATTTGATTTACTTAAAATGTCCAAGTTAAATAAGGTAAATAATAAAATTTTTAAATATCACTCTGAATTACTCCCAATCATCTCCCCATCCATCTTCATTTGTATCTTCAATATTAACAAACAATTTGCTACTAATGAAATCGTTACCTTCTTTTTTGCTGTCCCCAATTAAAAATTTGCTTTTGGCTTGAATAACCGGTTCCATATCCTGGAAAAAGTCAACTTCATTTGCTTCCAACACAAGTTTCGCCTGATTTTTTATATCCAATTCTGTAATGTCCACTATTTTTTTTGGTTTTTTATAAGTGGGCTGTTGCGTTCTTACTGGATCGTTTGGCGTTAAACTGGTTTCAGTTGATACTTCCACTTCTGTATTGTCTGTGGCGGTAATAGAAGCAACATTATTTTCTTCAATGTTTTCATTGTCCCACTCTTCCCAATTCTCGATATCTTCATCTGCGGATTGTTCTATTTCTTCAGTAGATGTTTCCCCTTCTTCCCCATCTGGTCTTGGTCGCTCTGGTAGCTCGTTCTGGATGAGATCCACCACTGAACTGGTTATACTTATTTGGTCAATACTGGGTGGGCTTTCAGGAATGGAAACATCTTGCCTTGCAACTCTTGAAGCTTTTCTAGACAAATTTTGACTTTTAGGTCGGCCATCATTGAAAAGTTTGGCCCGTTTTCCGCCAATTACCGTTTCAGCACCGAGAATTGGAACTAAATCAGCTAAGGTACGTAGGGTGGCGGCTACAAGGTCATTGTTCGTATCTTTTATTCCCACTAAAAGCTAAAAGGATTTGTTTTAGTTAAGAGACAGGTGGTATCTGTTACGTTTTAATGAAACTTTTTTTTTTAACTTCCAACTACTATTGGCGTAAAAAATTCGGGGAAAATTTTTTCATTGGCTGACCAACAAGCAGTTTTAAGACTGCCACTAGAAGCCGTATTCCTTTTACGGTCAATCGCCAATGTACTAAACGAAACGCTTAAAAAGGAATTTTAGTTAGAAAGTTTAGAGGATAGACTTTAGCCGAGTTCCGTATACGTTACTTTCAAATAGCAAAGCACAACAGATTTTTTTCCTCCCGCCCTTTCCGCCTTTAAGTATGCCCCTCTATATTTCTCAAGCGATTATACGAAGTTGTTCGCGGAGCATTTCTTTAACAACTTAACTAAGCAAAGATATTTAATTTGCTTAGCTGTAGTTCAGTACTATTTTATTTCCAGCCCTAGCACGAAAGTTAAAAACCCTCCAAATAGGGTCGAAATTATATTTTTGGACTAGGCATAACTCTTAAACAAAAAATAATATGGAAAAAAGTTTTTTTTACAAATGTTGGAGACCATTAAAATTGGCACAATGACTACTTTTCCTTATCTACAATAGATAAGCCATAAGACGTTCGCAAAAACAGTTTTTCGGTCAGGTCTTTAATAAATGGGACTTAAAAGTGGAAAACGATAAAATTTAAATGATTCTATGGCCATAACTATTAAAGTATCGTACAAACAATTATACACCTTTTTATTCAGATTTAAATGCTCCACAACTTATGCCGGACCCTTCTTTTCGGTGTTTCTTGTTTTAAAGCTACGGGTGAAAAAATATTTTAAAGTAATTTTCCATCCCTTATGCAAGGGTTGGATACAAAATAATAACGAAGCGTCTTTTCAAACAATAAAATTACCTTCCACCAAAAAAAGTTTCCTTTTCAAGCGATTAGTTTATTTGATTGAATAGGATAAGTTAAGGGTTAATAGCAATTATTATACTCCATGCCCAAATTGATGATTTTTTCAGGTATGATGAATTTTGAAAGAAAAAAGAAATGCTTAGTTTTTGAAATAGTGCTATTTTTAAATGGTTATCTCAGTCACCACCGCAGAATTTTTCTTCTTTATTGCAAATAAATTACTTTTTTTGTTACACATTTGATATTTGAACTTCTACCTTATAATTTCAAAGAAAAAGGCACTTTTTATTTGATTTTAAGTTCAAATCTGACGTCAAGGTATACATTCCTGTATACCTTATTGGTGTGACCACATCTAGAAAATGGGTACAGTGTGTGGTCCCCCTATCACAATATTTATATATGTGAAAGGGTGTTCAAAGGGGATTTCTTAAATATGTGGTTTACAAAAGACATATTAGTAGACAACATTAACTACTCTGAACTGAGGAAAGATCTCCATATAGGTTTTTTAAAAAGCAGGCAAAATAACATGAAAGTTGTAATTGACATGGGATTTCCCATGGCCAGTCTGGTTGTAGACTAACAGGTATCAAAAATACTTACCTCTGGTAAAATTTGGAGCTGTAATTCTTCCTTAGAAAAACAATTTAAAAAATGTGGAAAATACGACAACAAAAGTAATCTTATTTGTGCATCCCTTACACAAAATATTTTCAATAATTTTGAAGCAATATACTTTCTAAAAGTATGTTCACAGAAGAGAGCACCATTTCCTTCTACAAAGAAATAAAAAATATTATTTGTATACGTATTGGATCGGATTTATTTGTTAAAACATTCTGCTGCTGAGTTGACATGATGAGGGCTACGAGTGAGTAGTGTGGCAAACAAACAGATCTTATTTAAACTACCCTATTATTTCAGTTGTGCAGATGAATACAAAAACATTAAATGCTATAAATCTGTTAGTTTGATAGGTAAATCCATCAAACCTTATATCCTTGAATTATATCATAACGTCCAGACTCCTCTGTATTTGCATTTGTAATGATATCATTGATATACAGGGTGTCCTGAAAATACGTTTAGAAAATGCTAGCACTAATTTCTAAGGCTAAAATATGAAGATCTAGCCCAATCTACCTTAGACCAGTTAGTTGATAGTTTCCAAAATACAGGGTGTCGAAGTTATTACTTTTTAAAACTTTTTTGTAAATATGTAATAATAATAAGTTTATTAAAAATTTAATAATATAATAAATATGTTTATGTTGTCTTCTATAAACTATAAACTTATTCTTCAATCCCCTGAAGCTGAGCTTGTTAGGCGCAAATCTTATTTTTTGTTTTAGTATGTAAAATCATAAATATGCATGAAAAATTAAGTTTTAAAGTAAAAATGTTAATTTATAGTATAAACGCAGTTTTTTTGTAAGAAATATTTTACCTAAGTATAATAATATTATTAATTTATTATTTTTAAATAAAAAATATTACTTATATAAATTATTCAGAACAAAATTAATTAAAGCATTTCTAAACATATTTTCAAATTATTGTCTGTTTTTTAATATCCATGTTTTTATTTCGACTTTTTTTTTAATGAAATCAGTTTTTTAATTTTTGCTGGTAAATAATCGTGTAAATAAAAACATAAATATTTGAAATTTTTTTGTCCTGTGGACTTATTTATTTTAGGTTTTATTGTTATTTCATTTTTCTGACGTGTATTATGATTATGGTTTTTAAATTGTATAAGGTTTTTATTTTTAAATATATTAAGATAAATGTAAAGTAGTAGTAGTAGTAGTAGTAACAAGATTTATTTAGCAATGTGCTACAATTTAACAAGTTATATAAAATATTTGAACTAATTTAACAATATCATCTGTAAAAATTTTTTATCAGTCACTATTTTGTTTTTTAAATAAATAATTTTTCAATGATTTTTTAAAATTTTTCAAAGAGGTCTGTGATTTAATTAAAATATTCAAGTTATTATATTCACTTAATCCTTTATAGAAAACCGATTTATATGTCAAATGTTTTGATACCCTACCTAGACAAAAATCTTTATTATACCTGGTTGAATAGTTGATTTTAGTCAAAATTTTGAGTTATAAAATCTTTCAAATAAGAAGGCAGTAAGTTATGCTGTATTTTAAAAATAAAAGTACAAATCAAAAGAAATACTAAATTTTTAACATTTAACCACTGAAGTTTCTTTAACATTAAATTTATTTTCGTATATTTATCCACATTTAAAATTATACGCATAGCTTTATTTTGCAAAACTTGGAGTCTATTAAAGACCCCATCATTTGCTGTGTATAAAATAGTTGAACAATATAAAAAATGAGGTAAAATTATAGTGTTATAAATTGTTTTTCGGGAAAATAAACTCAAATTTTGACTAATTCTTTTTAAATAATTAATTTTTTTTCCAATTTTAGATACCAGATTTTCAAAATGTAATTCAAATTTTAACTTAGAATCTAAAATTACTCCCAAATATTTAAAAGAGTCTATAATTTCTAATTTTTCATCATCAACAAAAATATTTATATCTGTATTAATCATTATTTCCAATAACCATAAATTTTGTTTTAGAAACATTTAACTTTAATTTATTTACCTTTAACCACAGTTTGATATAGTTTTTAATTCAAAATTTAAAATTTCTATACAATCAAGAATATTTTTACCCTTTATATATAATAAGGTATCGTCAGCAAACATTTGAATAAAACTTTGTTTTAAAACATTTGGCATATCATTTATATAAAGAATAAATAATAATGGACCCAAAATGCTACCTTGTGGTACCCCAATATTATTATATTCCTTTTTAGAAAAAATATTATCAATTTTTGTTTTTTGCTGCCTATTACTTAAAATAATTTTGAAACCATTTATAAACAACTCCCCTTAATCCATACTGATATAATTTCTTTAATAATTTATCCCTATCAATTGTTTCGAATGCACGTTTAAAATCCAAAAATACTGCCAATACAACTTCATTTTTGTCAACGCTTCGCTTCCAATTTTCAATTACAGACTGGATTGTCGTTTCTGTTGAATATCCTTTTCTAAAACCTCCTTGCATATTTACTAAAATTTTGTTTTCTTCAATAAATTCGAGTATCTGTTCATAAACTGTCATTTCTAATAATTTTTCAATATCCCATAATATATTTATTGGCCTCATTTCACAGTTTTTTTTTGTATTTTTAATTTTTGGAACTGGTGTTATAATAGAACATTTTAGATCTTCAGGTATTTCTCCATATTTTAGGCAGGTATTGATTAATCTTAATATAATTTCACCTGTGCTTGTAAAAGTTTCTTTCATTACTTTTTTTGATAAAATTTCACTATAATTATTGTTTGATTTGAGTTTATTAATTTTAAATTTTAATTCTTTTAATGAAACTTCTCGGAATTCTTCAATTATATTGGAACATGTAGCAATTTTAGGACATAATATTTTATTTCCAACCTCGATATCATCAACTATTTCTTTAATACTATTAACGTAATAATTATTCATATTTTCAGCAATACAATACTTTGTTTCTTTTCTGCCGTTAAATATCATTTCCTTTATTTCACTTTTTGTAGTTGGCTTGACAAAATTCTTTAAAGTTTTCCACATTCTTTTTGGATCATATTTATTTCTATCTATTTGTTCATCATAATATTTTTCTTTTTCTTTTCTTAAGACACTGACACAACAGTTTTTTAATTTTTTGTACTCCTCCCAATCATTAGAACTTTTGGTAATAATAAATTTTTTATACATATTGTCACGTTTTTTCTTCGCTTCCATAATAATTTTGTTAAACCATGGTGTCGGATGATTTCTATTGGTGACTATCTTTTCAACATTACATATTATATTGTCAAACAAAACATTTACATTTAAACTATTATAATTCCAGACACTTGATAATAGTTCATTTGACAATTTTTTGTAGTCAACATACTTCATAATTTTACTTTTATCTCTGTCTTCTAAAAACTTTTCAATATTTTCATAAATCCAATCGTGATCACTAATTTTCGGCTCCTGTATAACACTGGTATTTAAATTATGGTCGTTTGATATTATAAAGTCAATAATTGTTTTAGATTTATTAGTTACTCTGGTGTAATCTGTTATCATTTGCTTCATACCATTTATATTGATTATTTGTTTAAATTTTTTAACATAAAAATCATTATTTATGAAATTTATATTAAAGTCTCCAATATGTATCACTGTGCCATTTTTTTCCCATGTCAAATTACATTGCATTTCAAAAAATGTAAGAAAATCCGTTATATTTCCACTAGGCGATCTGTAGTAAACACAAAGTTCGTAAAACTGTCTGTTAATTTTTAAATTTATATAAATATACCAATATTGATAGTCCACAGAAATGTCTTTAAAAGTATTGACTATAATTTTATAATATACATAAACTAAGAGTCCTCCCGTATGGTTTGAATTTGAGTTGCAACAATACAAATTGTAATTGTCTATTTCTAATTCGTGACTATTTATTTCGTTTGTTACGTGAGTCTCTGATAAACACAATACCAACGGTTTTTTATTCACTGCTTAATTTCGTCTCTAATTTTCAAAAATCCTTGTGTATTTAAATGGTAAATTTTGTTATGTTCTTCTTCATCACGTTTTACTAACTTTTCTTCAATTACTATATTTTGTAATTGCTATTCTTCAATACTATAATCAATTTTTCTTTTAGCTTTGTCGATGTTTTGTTTAAATATTTTACAATTAAAATCAAATGGTGAATGGTTTATAAAATACCCAGTATTATATTTTTTTATTGACTTCATTGCAGTTTGGGCAAATAATGTTTTCTTTGGAAATGGTGCATTCATTGGCATTGTGTCCAGTGTTACCACATTTCATGCATACTTTTATTTTTGTGCAAGTTTTAGCTGAATGGTAATATCCTGAACAGTTATAACAACGAGCAATGTCAACATGTTCATAAACTGCACATACAGAAAAATCTATAAAAATAAATCCATTTTCCATAATATTTTTAAAATTTAGGCCATCTATTTCCAAAATTGCTAAATATTTTTTTTGCGTTTTTTTAATTGTAATTAGTTTTATTTTTGCATTTTTTATAAAACTATTCTTTTCTAATATACTTGTAATTAATTCGTCTTCACCCATTTCATCTTCAATTCCAACTATTTTTCTTCTGGAACTACCAGTATATAATTTTTCCCTAAGTGATTTTCCGCTTCTTTTTGAATTTTTTGAACTTCTTCCTTGCTGTTGCAAACTATCTTAATACCACCGTCTTTCAAATTATCGATTTTTGATATTTCGACATTTAGTTTGGCTGGATTGATGTGTTTTCCTACTTCCTGTCTTGTTTTCTTATTAACTTGTTTGATTGTCGGTTTAGTATTTAAAACATTTTTAAATACTTTATTGATTTTCTCTTTTTCCTGGTGTTCATCGGTCACTTTAGATTTTGTTGTTACGTGTGAATTAGCAGCTTCACTATAAGAAATACAATTAATTCTATTTTCGTTCTGACATTTTCCAGAAAGAAAAGCTATTTTTTCTTTTAGTAACAAATTTTTTTCCTCCAATTCTTTAATAATTATGTCTTTAGCGGTCAGAAGTTCATCTTTAGTTTTGATTATTTCTTTATAAAGTTTTTCATGTACGTCATTTAGGTTAGAAACTTCATTAATTTTGACATCGTCTGTCACTGTTAATAGGGAAATTGAAATTTTTTCTTCTACGGACTCGGTTTCATTATTTTTTATATTTTTTTTATTTTCTTTCTCGGTTGTTGACTCATTCAATGTATTACTTGTAATTTTTCTTATTCTAAATACTTCTTTTGTAAAATTTATTTTCTTCTGACAAATTGACTATTTACTGCCAATGTTAACCTCAAGTTTATGTTTATTTTTTTTTGTCTTATGTTCAACTTTTTTGTTTCTGAATATAATTCTTTTGAAGGATAAATATAATCTTCATTGAATATAATTTTTAGAAACCTTTTTTGTAATATTTCTAATCTTTTAACTAAAGGTCTATTTATTCCTCCTATTTATTCTAAATGAAAATTCCAATTTAATTTACTATCAAAAATAATTCCTAAATATTTTATTTTATTAACTTTAAAAATTTGAATGTCTTTATTTATTTGAATACTATTCATATTTCGTAGTAGGTTATTTAGGTTTAAAGTAAAAGGAATATAATTTGTTTTATTAAAATTAATTGTTAACAAATTGTTATCAAACCAATTTTTTATAATTTTAAAATCTTTTTTAATTTTATTATTTAAATTTTCCCAATTTGTATCGGTATAAAAAATTGTAGTATCATCTGCAAAACTATAAATTTGTCCATTTTTATTTATACTAAATAAGTCGTTAATATAAATATTAAAAACAATGGTCCTAAATTTGTTCCTTGAGAAACTTTATCTTAATAATGGGAAGATTTGCACGAAATTTGGTACTTAAGGGTTATTTAGAATGAGAAATCGAGAACTGATCATATTTTCGATGTACATTTCAGAGGGCGCCACCAGTAGCACTTCGCGTACATCTAAAGCGTTATAGTTTTTGTGTGCCTGGGTATATTTAATTTCTAGTTAAAAATTCTTATTCCTTGGCATCTTTTATCCAAAAATGGTATACCTAGCAGGTGTCGCTTCGAGCAGCCGTTTCCCCGTTTCTGAGATAAGTAAAGAAACTAAAATGTTTTATTGCTAACTGGAAACTGAGTGAAACTCATCGTAGTCCCCCTTTAAACTTTAGTCATAGCGAAAAATTTAGGTACCTATTAAATGACATTTAAGGTCAATTAATGACAACCCTATATCTTTACTTTTAAATTTATCATCTAATTCTTAAATTTTTCGCTATTGCTAAAAAGTGAAGGAGGACTATGCCAAGGAATACGAATTTTCAACTAGAAACAAAAAAGTTATGTAAAAGTTTTGTACACATATTTTGCGGACACCCTGTTATGACAACCACGAAATACAAAAAATACATACCTTTTTTTGGTACCAGTATAAATGGAAGTAAACAATTTTGAGCAGTTTTATTTAGAAGTACCATTCTAGACACTAATAAACTCCCTAACTGACTAGCAACAACTTCTTCATTTAACAATTCAAGTTCATCCTTTATATTAGAAAAAAATTCTGCTTTATCCGAGTCAGACTTTAATGGTAGTTCAATGAGATAGGAATGAATAGTGATAAATTTATGTTTAAAAAAGTCGTGCTCCAATAAACATGGTAGTTTTGGTCTTTTCGATATATCTGGAGTTTCAATAGCCTTATTGCAAAACTCCTTGAAGATAGACACAGGAATATCACCTAAAATAAAAAGATATACGTACCAAAATAGTACTAAAGAAGTTTCAAACTAACTAAAATTCTATTAATAAACGTTCATGTAAGTATTTATAAAAACTAAAAACAAACAATAAATTATATGTATTTTATATTGTCTATAGGTTTTTCTATTTCAATATACAGTGAGGACCTAAAGTCCGTCCCACCCCCTTTAACTTCTAAACCGTTCCGTATATTTTAATGAAATTTTGAACGATAATATTTGAGCAAGTCTTGCACTTTTTGACATACCAATGACAGTTTTAAATGTCAAGATGACCGCTGGGTCCGCTTTTGGAATATTTTTTTAAATGGAACACCCTGTATATTTTTACATTTTAAAATTCCACATAAAATTATAATTATTTTTTATTAAATGCATTATTAGTCTATACTTCATAGTTTCCGAGATATTGACTCTCGAAAAGTGACATTTTTGAACTTTGACAGCTTATAACCTTTTAACAGTACGTCTTAGAGCAAAACGGCTTACATGTCCCCATCTTCAATTTTTATCTATCTTCCTAAAAAAATCAACTTCCGGTTAAACAGGATGTAACTCGAAAGCAGGAAATATAGTTGTTCCGGTTTAACTGGAAGTTGATTTTTTTGGAAAGATAATAAAAATTGAAGATAGGGACATGTAAGCCGTTTTGCTCTAAGACGTACTGTTAGAAGGTTTATAAGCTGTCAAATTTCAAAAATGTCACTTTTCGAGAGTCAATATCTCGGAAACTATGAAGTATAAACTAATAATACATTAAATAAAAAATAATTATAATTTTATGTGGAATTTAAAAATGTAAAAATATACAGGGTGTTCCATTTAAAAAAATATTCCAAAAGCGGACCCAGCTGTCATCTTGACATTTAAAGCTGTCATTGGTATGTCAAAAAGTGCAAGACTTGCTCAAATATTATCGTTCAAAATTTCATTAAAATATACCGAACGGTTTAGAAGTAAGAGGGGGGGGGGACGGACTTTAGGTCCTCACTGTATAATATATTTTGTAAAGTGTTAGGCTATTCTCTCTTATAATTTTTTTGTTTTCACGCCAACACCTGAATTATGTTGCAGAGTAAATCTATAGGTACAGGGTCTTCCAACGAGGACTGAACAGGGGCTCATTTTTGAGCTTCCTTGCATTTAAAGAAAAATCCAAAATAGCCAATCGATGTACTTTTTCCTGCAGAATTCAAAAATGAAACCAAAAATTTATTTGAACCAGAAACGAAAGAGTTACGATATGGATAAGGTGTTTTTTAAATGGAACATAGCTTTTTTTATACGATTTTTGGAACGAGTGATTTTTTTTTTGTCTGTTCTGATTAAAATATTTAATATTGTGACAGCTATTTTTATTAAATTTTAATGTTTTATCCAGTATAATTTAACTTTAACCTGTTTGAAACATACACTAGGTAATAAAGGTATAATCACCTTTGAATCCTTCAAAGTCAAAAAATTTGACAAATTTACTATAATATTGCCGAAATGACTTTGAAGGATTCAAAGGTGATTATACCTTTATTACCTAGTGTATGTTTCAAACAGGTTAAAGTTAAATTATACTGGATAAAACATTAAAATTTAATAAAAATAGCTGTCACAATATTAAATATTTTAATCAGAACGGACAAAAAAAAAATCACTTGTTCCAAAAATCGTATAAAAAAGCTATGTTCCATTTAAAAAACACCTTATCCATAGCGTAACTCTTTTGTTTCTGGTTCAAATAAATTTTTGGTTTTATTTTTCAATTCTGCAGGAAAAAGTACATCGATTGGCTATTTTGGATTTTTCTTTAAATACAAGGAAGCTCAAAAATGAGCCCCTGTTCAGTCCTCGTTGGAAGACCCTGTACAAAATAGATTTTACTATCGTTTCCTTTTACTTGTCAATGTTTATTATGTTTCTTGTATTTTATTCTTACTTTAACCTCCTAGCTGATGGCTTGGCAACCCTCCGCCCCCCCCCCCAATCATGTAATGGTTTAGATTTGCCACTGAATACAATATAGGTATTATTGTTAACAGTAAAAATCATTCTAAATCTTACCATCATTTCTATTCTTTAAAAGTTCTTTAACCAATACACAAAAAGAATAAACATCAATGAAGTCCCTGTTCTCACTGGAATTTTTTAGATGTTTATCTTCATTACTATCAACAGCTTTACTGTATCGGTGCTTTCGTGACTTTGTTAGGTAGTCAGCTGACAATTCTTTATAACGACAAAGATATTCCATGCCACCCAACTTCCAACTACCTTCTTTGTTAACAAAAATTGAGGCTAGACATACATTGTTATGAGATACAAAAGCTTTTTCATGTAGAAAGCACAAAGCTTTCAGTATTGAATATATTCCAAGACATATCTCCAGCGTGCTCATTTTCGATATCACATGAGATAATGGTGTAACTTCTTCAACTGCAAGGTGAAATTTAGATGCCTTTTGCCATGATGAAATATATTTAATTATGCATGGATGACGATATATCATAAGGTTCTAAAAAGTATATTAATAATTTAAGTACTATTTATTTATTGTTATTTATATCACATATTTTTTGTCCCCAAAAGGCCATCAACTATGGTCCTTTTTTTTTTAAGAATTATAAACAGATAAGTAGATACAAATATTTTAACTGTTTACAAAAAAAAAATAATGGAGATGAATATCATCACATATATTATTTCCTCGTTATTTCCATTTAAACAAAAACCAGGTAAGACATATTACATTTTAGCAATATAAAATAGGAAGGGCCATATTAAACCAAAATAAGTATACACAGAAGTAATTAAGCATTAAGTATAATAGTTACCTTGCTAAATCTTTCCAAGGGAGTAATAGGAGCCCAAAAATTTTCATTAATAAACAGGTCTCCTATAAATATGGTCAGCTTGTTCGAACTATTTCCTACACTGGAAATACTTGCACTGTGCTGTGCCCAAAAATCCGAGACTTCTGTAACTTTTTGATCTATTTCCATACCTGGAATTTGGGATCGTTCATTTCCCATTTTTAATAAATGTTTTTAGAGTATTTATTTCATGTTTATTTTCTTTATATTAAAAATTTTCTTAAAAAAGTAAGGTTAATCGAAATATTCGTTCGTGTCACTTCTCTATGACTCTAGTTAGTGCGTTCGGTTAATGCAAATCTGTCTCCTCGGTCTGCTCATTGGTGCAGTGTTGCGTTCGTTTATTAGATCTATGACCTCGGGTGTAACTGCTCGGCGTTCGATATTTGAAAAATCGAGCACTCGGAGTTACCTCGTATCGCCTCACCTAAAAATATGGAGCTAACAGAGCAAACTAATTGAATTTGTGTTTTGACAGCAAATTTGGAAATTTGTTTTACTTAACCTAACATACAAAATCAAATATAATTCCCGTACCGAAATCATTCCAAATTGGACAAACACCAGATCATAACTAAAAGTTCTTTTTCCAACGGTATTGATGGATGTCCTTTGTGAGTTGCTTCGGGAGGCAAAATACTGTGCACTTTTTGCAATAGAACTTCAAAAGTTTCCGGTGTTATACGAAAATTATATTGAAATTGTTTGTCAGAGAATGCTGGGACAATATTTTTGGCATAACCATCAACTTTTGTAATCGAACAGCTTTCTTCCTCGTCGCTATTATCATCAAACATCATCATTTGTCCTACCCTAAGTGCTGGACACAGAATACGGTTTCTTCCGTATTCTGTGGTGCTGGAATATTTTCCATTTTCGTCTCTTCAAACCACCAACATAAAGTGAGGTTAATTTTATATTTTATGTCAGATGGAACTCGACAAACTCTCCAAGGGTTCGGTAAATGCTACGCGCTCGTTTAGCCCGAATATCACGTGACATTAAATCTGCATCTGCTCGCTCTGCTCGACCTTTTCAAAACCGAACGCACTAATTGTCGTTCCTCTGTGGTTACACTCATATAACCATGGCCGTCTACAATGTATATCGAGGCAAAGACAGAAATTATGGTCATGGTCCGGTCACCAAACACGGACTGCAGGGACCCGGACCGAAATGAAATAACGGTTCCGTTCCTGTTTCGATTCCAGATGAAATAAATAATTTGGGTTCCGGTCCCGAAATAATTATTTCGATTCGGTTCTTACCAATTTTTAGGGGTTCCGATCCGGTTCCATACAAACTAGGAAATTTCGATTCCGAAAAATAAAAAGCAAATAAATAAATACCTGTTGTATTGTATAGTTGTATTTCTAATACTTGAAGTGGCTTGAAGAAGTAAGTTCGTAGAAAATCAAAAAAGACACGGTAAAAATTATTGTCAAAGACACTCATCACAGATAACAAAAAAAATTAAGTTAAGGTTAGTATTCCCCACAGAACAGAAGTCACGGAATAAACTCAAAATTAAACAATATCCGGCCAAGGCCAAGAATCACCCTGAAAACCGAAAATATCCCAAAAAACCGTTATATTTTAGAGGTTCCGGTTTTGCACCTAAAATTGTTTTGCTAGTAAAATATGTGTTCGGTTCCGATTCCGGTCCAAAAATAATATCTGTTCCGGTCCGGCTCTTTGCAGTTAACGGTTCCGGTTCGGGACCCTGGCACGGAGGCACCCTATAATCCCACTTTATGACATTTGGTATGTTATAATAGGTACATTCTATTTGCTCCTTTAATTAAGCAAAGTAAATATATTTGCTTAGCTGTTGTTAAAGGAACGCTCCGCGAACAACTTCGAATAATCGCATGAGAAATACAGAGGGGAATCCTTAACCGCGGCAAGGGGGAACTAAACAATCTATGTTGTGCTTTGCTTTGCTATTTAAAAGTAACGTATAAGCAACTCTGCTAAAATTAGATTAAATTTAATCCTACAACCTTCCATACCGTTGTAAGTCCCTCAACCTCTTCGATCCTAGGATCAGTAAAAACGCTATTTTGCCCTGCTTGATGTCTGTCTGTCAACTCTTCAATCATCGTAAAGGGTCATGGTTATTGCAATAATAGGTATTTCCCTTTTGCTGCTTTAAAACAACAAAGCTGGAGCATATGTACTTAATCGCGGCAAGGAGAGAGGAGAAAATCCCTGGTAAGCCGAGTTAAAATTTTTAAAAGTAACGTTCCACTTTTCATTTGGTCTATGCTATTTAAGACTAAAAAGGATCATGGCCAACATTCTATGCCATATTTCCCCCCTATAAACCTTTATCTATGGCCATATTCTAAAAAGGAAGAAATGTCACGTGATTGAAGTTTTCTTCTGTCAAAAAGCAAAATCTGAAAATCAACATTCAGCTCAGCATCTTTATTGGAGTTCTGTGTTCAGCATTTACTTTGGTCTTAAATAAAAAAGTATTTGCTACTTGCGTACTTGCTACATATATTTGTTGTTACCAAAAAAGGTAGGTACCTTCATGTGTAAATAAGAATAAATGTTTTATTTCTACTTTTACGAGAAGACATCCAATGGTTTGTTTGTTTGGCTAATGTAATAATTACTTTTAGGGCATAAATACTATGGGTTGTGACGGAGGAACTATTCCAAGAAGGGACGAATTAGTAAAAGTTAAAAAGAAGCCAGAACAAAAAGACAAAGATGCTGAACTAGCTGCATTATGGAAGTGTTGTGCAATCACACAACAACTTCTTCAAGAACCAATAGTAGTTTGTCACCTTGGAAAACTTTACAGCAAGATGTCATTGATCGAGTGTTTACTTGACCGAAGCACTTTACCAACAGAATATAAACACATTAAAAGCTTAAAAGATGTAAAGGATCTCAAACTTACTAAAAATCCTGAATACAAAACTGATGATGATAAAAAAGAAGGTTCAGTAGACCACCGTGCTTCTCCATATTATTGTCCAGTTTTAGGTCTAGAAATGAATGGAAAATTTAGATTCGTCGCTGTATGGAATTGTGGATGTGTGTTTTCAGAGCGTGCTTATAAAGAAATTGGTACTAAGAACTGTCACAAATGTACAAAACCATTTGAGGATGATGATATTGTCATTATAAATGGAACGGAAGAGGACCTGGTCCTAATGAAAAAAAGAATGGAAATAAGACAGGCCAAACATAAAAAATGCAAGGATAAAAAGATTAAAGTGGAACCACAAACTCCAAGTTCAACAGTAACATCAGGAGAAGCAAGCGATTGTGCTTTAGATTCAGTCAAATCAAATCACAAACGCCCAGCCCCCAAAAATGAACATATTTTGAAAAAACTGAAAATTGAAGCTGGTGGATCAGTGTCCTTGTCAAAAATAGGAAATGTAATAGCTTCAGGAAAGGTAACGAAACCAGATGAAGTAAGAAAAATGACTTCAAAATATAGTATTGCTGATGACAATAAAGCCTCTGATGTATATAAATCATTGTTTACCAGTCATAAATCTGAACAAGAGCAAAATAGAGCTCACTGGATTACATATAATCCATTTTATAATTAAACATACCTACCTAAATTGAGGTTAGTTAAGAGTACCTAGTTAGTATTTTTTATCTTTTGGTTTAATCCACACATATAAAACCAGTATATTGCTAATGACATGTTACAAGAATGTGATCCCTATGGAGGACTAAAGAGGGATACAGCTTGCACAGTTGACATCATTTTGTGGATGGACTATTCAAGTAACAAGCCGCATAGTGGCCTCACTTTTCAATAGCCCGGACGCATACTATTAGCAATATAATACTGGTTACATATGTGGTATAACCTAGTATGTATAGTGTGTGTGGTAGGTAGAAACAAAATTGAGAGTAGGTAGTACATTTGAATCTTTATTTAAAAATAACAAAACTAAATGTACTTAATTAAGTTTCTCCTGTTAAATATATATTTCATTTAGTAACAAAATCAAAAAGTATAGGTACCTACCTATCTACTTAGTTTTAACATGGTAAAAATATCACTAGCCTTAATTTATTTATTTTTAATTTAGATTATGTCCACACAAAGTCAAGTTTCTGTGTAAACAAGTCTACATATAACTTTTTAATATTACAAAAATATGTGCTTAAAAAACATAGAAATGTATTTTTTTTCTACCACCTATAGGTTAAGAGCCTCTGACATTCATTTTGGGCTGTTTGATTCATTGTTAGACCCTATTACATAATAAACAATAGGGATATACATAAGAAACAAAGTTTTTTGACAAAATGTGTCACAATAATTAGATTAATGTGACTTAGTATTCTATTTAAAATCAAATTTAAATATTTAAAGTTGTAGAGGAAATATTGTAAATTAAACATGATCTATAAACGAGATCGGTGTTACCATCAAATTTGTCGGATTGCTCCGCGCCCGTTTTTTTAATGTTTCAGAGGAATCTGAACACCGTTCGTTTTTATCATATCGGCGAGCAACTACTGCAGGAACCTACATATTTTTCGTCCGAGAAATTTTCAAAAGGCGGGAAATTTAAAGTCTAAACTTGTTTAAGTTATGAAGAACCAAAAATAAACTCACTTTTCGTGAAATTCGCCAATCCTATATAACTATTTCATTTTATGAGAGTGAAACATCCCCGATTTTGTTGGAATTGATCCTTAAAATTTGGAACAGTTTCTTCGACAAAGTACCTAATACTTCGCCATTTTCCGACCACAGCGATCATCATCAAAAAATAGATAGTTTGCAAATGGCTCAAAATTCTGGCAGTTGTAGCAAAATTAATTTTTATTGCACTATTTTTAGTTTTATGCTGATTGACTAATGTTTACTAAATTTGTAGGTTAGAAAATAAGTCTAAACCATCAAGATCGTTCGGTAAATATCAACGCATCTGAATAGTCCGTAGTCACATGATCTAAAAATTTCCTTGCTTTCGCCTCATCTGCGGGGTAAAAACCAAACTCGACTTATGACGTAATATCACAGTACCTACTAGTAAAAAGGCCAGGGACTCAATCTGCAACCTCATCAGAACTAAGAAACACGTCAGTTTATTAGTAAAGTGGGACAATGACATTGTAAACAGCTATTTTTCCTATAACATTAAGAAATCATGCTGGGCCCAGTTTCATGATTCAGTAATAGATTTCGCTACATCTTCATATTTTTGCCGAACTATTACTGAAAACATCCAAAGGTTTGGACAAACATAAAGAAGCGTTTCTTAGTTGCCTTTCGCCATTCGGCTAAAGCACCTCCTGCTTGTAAACAATTTGTTGATACAATTCAAAGTCACAAAATGCTTTATTGTCGAAAGATTAAATCTTTGACTGTTTCTGTAAATATAAACGCATACCGTAAACATAGGGCGTCATTTTCCCTTTGATCTGTATAATATACAATATTTTTAGGCCACACATAGAAACAGATATTTTTCAACATTAAAATACAATGAATTTAGTAAATATTCCTGTCACAAGATAAGATCTAATAAAGTTATGTACTTCAATATATAAATGAAATGTTGACGTAAGTACCTACAATATTATTATTGGTACCTATTCATTGTACATTGTCTGAACCTTTTTGAAAATTTAAATAAATAATGAAATTGTATTTATTTTCTGCTTTTTATTTTACAATGTAAGTTAATATGTAAATAAATATCTGAAGCATCATTAGGCTCGAAAACACAACCATTTCTCTTAATTGTTTGATCCTTTATTAACTACATCTACGCCAAATTTATTAACTATTATGTTTAATGTTCAATAGTATCTCGAAGCTCTAGGTTATCTTAATTTTGGTGGAGAGCAGTTTCCATGAAAATGGTTGGTACATGTTTTGAGAGATTAATATATTCAGATAAATTGGAAATTTACTTGCTTGTAGAATTTGTATGGATAAGGTGGCCCTAATTTAAGAATTAATGCTTACATTTTTTTGGTGTTAATCATAAGATAAGGTGATTTTTTCACTCAGTGTCACAATCAATATTCACCATTAAATGTTCAATACCGACCCCATAAATAAAAATATTTATTTTGCTATCTTTAATAAAATATTGTAAACCTTGTGGATCAGCAATTGTGGTAACATATTTCTGTACAAAGTAAAAACTTATATTGTCATCTATAATAGTCCACCTCCAGACACATATTCTTTGGTCTATGGAACTCGTTATAAAATACTTATCACCTAAATAGGCACCCGTAATTTGAGCACAGTGAATTTCTTTATCTTCAAAGAATCTTCCTTTAGATATAGACATCTTATTTGTATTTGTAGTAAATTTAAATAAGGTCATTATAACAGAGTTGTCATCACCGCCAGTCAAAAGCAACAAATTATCGTCGTCTAATATTCTATAGCTGTAGCAATTGATGCCTGATTGGTGTATCTTAAATGAACCAAAAGGAGATGAATTTTCACAACTAAAAATTTTTAGTACATCCCAAAACACTATATTTCCATTAGTGTACACGGCTAACAAGACTGGTTTAGTTAAAATACAAATATTCCCAATTTTTAATATTGAATGAAATATAGAAAAAATGTTTTTTTGGTATATTAATTCAAAGTTCTTAGATACTGAAAAGATTTTTATCGTTCCATCAGAACATCCAGAAAATAAGGTAATTTGTCTATTGGTTTCCAATACAGATATATCCATTATCCTAGTTTCAACTTGATTTTGACAAAGTGGTTCATAAAAGTTATATTTTTTATTACAACTAACTGACATAGTTCCCAAATTATTTGTATTTATACACAAATGCCAACATATTATTTGAGCGCGACCTCCCGCACTAAACAATAAATAATTGTTAGCACCTCCAGCTTTTGAGTTTTCCAATTTGTACAAAGATAACGAACGAATACTGGATAAGTGGACCTTGTAACCATTTAATACTTCAAGATTAGCGCCAGCTAAAGCGCTTATACGAAGAAGAGTATCTTCACCTCCGGAGATAAGAATTTGCGCATCATTAAAATTTATGGCTTTTAAACAATTGATTTCATGAACATGATATCCTGAAATTACATCTTTTGGCACAATCTCTTCTAATAATAGCTCAATCAGATTTATCACTTTATGCTTTAAAAAACAAAATATAAATGTTCCAGAATCGTTTAAATAATCCCAGGACCTATGTCCACCACCACAATAAGTTTCATACAAAACTCTTTGACTTTTGCAATCAGAAATAACAAAATTATGCCCCGAAAAAGAGAGTAAGTAATTATTTTCCAATGCCACCAACCAAGTAAACTTTGTTTTGTTTAAATCTATGGATTCTAAATACCCATCAAACAATTTGTATCTCTTTAAAATGCCATCTCTACCTAGAGAAATAACGGAATTTTTCTTTGTATACAGTTTTGTAATACCTAAATGGCTGTGAGATTTTTTGATAGTATTCGTGGGATTCTGTTTTCCCAGCTTAAAATTATAGACATTTCCTTTTCTATCTCCTACAATAATATGGTCCTTTATAATAGTTGCACAAGTAGACCATCTCTCTTTACTTGATGGCAATATAAAAGTGTGTACAACATTAATTTTGTTCTTATGAAGGAAACAAAAATGTAGCTTGCCTTCATTTTCACAAACTAAGAAAGTTTTGGAAGTAAGCCAATGAAAAGAGAATATTCTTGTTTGGCTTTTAAAATTGAAAGTATATATTTTCTTTAAAGTATTATTTGTGTTAAGATATATATAAATTTGACCTTTAAATCCTGCTAGAGCTACCATTCTTTTGCAAGGGGACGTTTGCAATAAACTATAACTTTTAAGGTCCTGGTGGCTTGCTATTTGTTCCCAATATCTACATGCTTTATTGTAATAATACACCATGGCATTTTCAGATAAACATATCATATTTCCATTATGTAAAAGCCCTATAGCACTTGGAATATCAGCATTAGGCAAGGATCTTGTGTCAGTAAAAACATTGGGATTCATTTTAAATAACGATAATCCCCCGTCGCTTCCCCCTGTACAAATAATGTCTTTTTTTGAATCGTAGTCCAGCGACCAAATAGGCCCTCCCTGATGAGTGTCAATTTTTCTCAACATTTTCCCTTCAAAACTCCATATAATAAGGAGCGAATCTTCCCCAGCTGTGACAAAAGAGTTAGAAAGTATAAAGGAACGGAAAACTCTAGATAAATGACCATAAACTTGACAAATAGATGTTATTTCAAGTTGATCGGAATTTGTGGGATTTAGGTTTTGCATCAGTTCTTTATTGTTCACTTTCCAGAGAACTGCAGATCTATCATCAGATGCAGAAGTTATTAGTCCGCTTACCAAATCACAATGGATGGAAAATATTACGCCCTGAAACAAAAAGTAATAAATTTCGAACTGAAAAATATTAATCGGCGTGCAAAGTTTTTAAAATTGAAATAAGTTTTTACGCCTCCGCTGGGATTTGAACCCAGAACCGCTCGATTGCCAGTCGAGCGTCCTACTAATTGCGCCACGGAGATACTGAGATTCTCTCACCTACTTAGGTTGGCAACGTTGTGCCTCTATGTTGGGTTATTTGTGTTAGTTATCTACAGATTCTCGTTGTTTTATACCTAATGAATTGTTTAAAAAAGATGTCCTGGTAGTTAAGTGTGTCGTCGATTCCTGTAAGTACATTTATTTGTTAAAGGAACGGGCGCATTAAAAGCATTTCAATCATCTGTGGAATGGTTTGTTTACGAACTGTCGCAGTTTCCCGCCAAAAAGTAACCAACTGTTGCCGGACTGTTCATTTGTTCGTTGAATGATTTACGAATTGGGCAGGAGAAGGCAGAGTTAAAAATTTTATATAATAATAGACATATTGTATTTTAAACGATAAATTAAAAAAGATGCTTTGCGAATCACTAGTACTTTCAAACTTTAATTACTGCGATTTTGGTTATGGTTATTATATAGACAATATTGGTAAGTCTCGTATTCAAAAGGTGCAGAACGCTTGCGCAAGGTTTATTTATGGTCTTAGGAAATATGACTATATTTCGCATACATTATCAGAACTAAATTGGCTAAAGATGGATAACCGTGGGCTTCTGCATTTTAATAGTTTTATACATATATAAAATGTTAAAATGAATCTGACTCTCCTACCACTCTTCGTGAACGCCTCGCTCTAATGTCCATACTCCATACTGTTAACATTCGCTATGGGGATAAGTTAACTTTACCTCACCATCAGAGTGCCTTGTTGCAGAGGTATTTTACTTATTATCCTGTCGTCTCTTATAATTCTTTGCCTGGAGAATTAACTATTGTCTCTAATGGTGTACTATTTAAAAAGAAGGTATAAACAATTTCTTTTGGGAGTAAAAAGTAAGTCGTTATGGATTTTAATTTGCTGGGTTCTTTGAAAACTGATATACAGGGTGTTTTTTTAAGGTCGACGAGCGGCCATATCTCGGAAACTACTGGGCATAGAAACTCAGGAAAAGAAAAATGATAATTAAAGTGGCCATGAGAAAATTCTGGAAATAATTTTTAAGTTCCGCATTTTGCCGCAAGAGGTCGTAATTGAAAAGTAAATTTTAAAATTTTACATTACTCCGAAAATTCCACATTAAGGTATATGTTTCATAACACCATTTTAAAGCTTGGACAATTATGCATAATTTTGGTCTTATGCTCATTGGCGTACCGGCTTTAATAAGAGTGGGGGAAGCTGTTGAAAGTGTAATCATTTAAATCGCTGTAACTTATAAACGACTTATCCGATTTTAGCAAACTAAAGACTGTTTGGAAGAGAAATGTATGCACTTTCACCAATCGTATTTAGTTGTCCATAATAGTTCTCAAAAAAATGCCAGAGGGCGCAATTTGTAATAATAACAGTTTTTTCGATTTTATCGCGAAAATTCAAATCATACGGTATAACTGTGACATCATAATCGAAAAGTAGATGAAATTTGCAAGAAAAGATGTGAAGACCGCAGTTCGATATCTTTGTTCGTTTCAGAGTTATTGCCAAAACAATAATTTTTAATATAAATTGCGCCCTCTAGCAATTTTATTAGAAACTATCGTGAACCATTAGATACGACAATTATTGAAGGTACTTCCAAACAAGCTTAAATTTAGTAAAATCGGATAAGTTGTTTAGAAGTTACAGCGATTTTAATGTTTACACTTTCAATAGATTCTCCCACTCTTATAAAGTGAAAGTGTAAACATTAAAATCGCTGTAACTTGTTTGGAAGAAAAAGGTAAGTACCTTCAATTTTCGTAGCCAATGGTACAAGATAGTTTCTAATAAAATTGCTAGAGGGCGCAATTTGTATTAAAAATTATTGTTTTGGCAATAACTCTGAAACGAACAAAGATATCGAACTGCGGTCTTCACATCTTTTCTTGCAAATTTCATTTACTTTTCGATTATGATGTCATAGTTATACCGTATGATTTGAATTTTCGGGATAAAATCGAAAAAACTGTTATTATTACAAATTGCGCCCTCTAGCATTTTTTTTTAGAACTATTATGGACAACTAAATACGATTGGTGAAAGTGCATACATTTCTCTTCCAAACAGTCTTTAGTTTGCTAAAATCGGATAACTCGTTTATAAGTTACAGCGATTTAAATGATTACACTTTTAACAGCTTCCCCCACTCTTATTAAAGCCGGTACGCCAATGAGCATAAGACCAAAATAATGCATAATTGTCCAAGCTTTAAAATGGTGTTATCAAACATATACCTTAATGTGGAATTTTCGGAGTAATGTAAAATTTTAAAATTTACTTTTCAATTACGCCCTCTTGCGGCAAAATGCGGAACTTAAAAATTATTTCCATAATTTTCTCGTGGCCACTTTAATTAACATTTTTCTTTTCCTGAGTTTCTATGCCCAGTAGTTTCCGAGATATGGCCGCTCGTCGACCTTAAAAAAACACCCTGTACTAAAATGTCCATAAAGTGTCATTTGAAACTGCAGTATCCGCTATGCACATAACGGGATTCCCTGCTTCACCTAGAACTGCGCAACGCCGCGTAAAACAATGTTCCAAGTTAATTATTCGAGCTGCTGCATCCAAACCGTTTTTAAAAAATAGTGATAAGGAACAAAGAATTGGGTTTGCTATGCAATACTTATTTACCAGAAACTGATTTTTTTTGGCAAAATGTTGTCTTTTCCGATGAGAAAACTTTTCAGTCTAAATAATATTATAATGGAAGGATTCGAGTATATAGACCACCAAATTCCCGATATGATGAGAAGTATATTCAAAAAAAGCAAACCAGTGGACGTTGCTCCGTTAAGAGCAGTAACCCCTTTTACCACAATGAAAATTGCCGAACGTTTTGCTGGTCAAACGAAAAGAAAAAATAAAAATTGGTATTTAGAAAATAAATTCTACTTTAAATACCCCATCCAGAAAAGTAAATGACGATCGAAAATATTCCCAAAATTTTTTTTAGAAATTTTTTTTATTTTTAGTAATTTTGTAATATCTTAAACAATTCTTTATTGGTCAAAAGCAAAATGAGTTTCCCGGGTGTAGAATGTTGTACCAAACAATTTTTCTTAAAGCCATTTTTCAATATCGGCCTTACTTTTTTCTCAAAAACGTTGGGCGCGTAAAGTTAATTTAAGCGTGTAAAGTGGATTTACGCGCCCAACGTTTTTGAGAAAAAAGTAAGGCCGATATTGAAAAATGGCTTTAAGAAAAATTGTTTGGTAAAACATTCTACACCCGGGAAAGTCATTTTGCTTTTAACCAATAAAGAATTGTTTAAGATATTACAAAATTACTAAAAATAAAAAAAATTTCTGAAAAAAATTTTGGGAATATTTTCGATCGTCATTTACTTTTCTGGATGGGGTATTTAAAGTAGAATTTATTTTCTAAATACCAATTTTTATTTTTTCTTTTCGTTTGACCAGCAAAACGTTCGGCAATTTTCATTGTGGAAAAGGGGTTACTTCCTCTTAATGTGTGGGCATAGATAAGTGTTTACGGTGCAGGTGTATGCTGAAATATTGGAGGAATACTAAACAGTAATATATATCTTCAGATTTTGGAAAATGTTTTCTTCCTTCTACCGCGATAGTTTTTGAAGGAAATAAGTTTATATTTCAGCAGGATAACTGCCCTGTGCATACTGCAAGAAATATAGGAAACTGGTTTAGACAAAACAACGTAACATGTCTGCCTTGGTGCTCAAGAAGTCCTGATTTAAATCCAATTGAAAATGTTTGGGGATTGATGGTATGAAAAATGTACAAAATAAATTTTAAACCACAGGATGAAATAGAGTTATTTGATAAAACAGAAGAAATTTGGGAAGGGCTAACTCCGGATTACACCAGAAGTATTATTTTGTCAATGCCAAGAAGATTACGATTAGTGTTAGAATCCAATGGCTCAGCAACTAAATATTAATATTTTTTTTGTTGTTTGTTAATAAATTTACCCTTTTTGGCTTTATACTTTTGTAGTTTTCCTGGTATTATTTTATAATTTTCTTATTTCGCGGCTGTAATTTAACCACAAAAATATTTAGAAATAACCATTATTACTTATGGTAAAAAATCGTACATACAATAATTTACAGGGGTTCTATCCAGGAATAAGCCGCAAGGTGAGAAACCTGTTTTACCCAATTTTGTTATAATTTAGTTAAGTATGGGTGGAGTGTACGAATTTATATGTAGTCAACTGTACAATTTCTTACAAAGAACAATTCATTAAAATGACTTACTTTATGTTTATTAAGCCTTTTTAGAACTGGTGACAAACCATTTTTCCTATAGAATGGTTTCCATAACAGAACTTCGCTAAAAACAGTTCCAGAAAATATGATAACGTCTTTGTAGTTGTCACCGTAAATGTAAGCACTATATAAAATACATCTTTCTTCAGATTTGACAGACGTATCACTGATAAAATTTTCTGTCCATATTATAATTTTATTTTGCATATGTACTGTAATAATTTTGGTATCGTTTTCTATCCATTTGGCATCCAAAATCCAATCGGAAAGAATTTTTGATACAATTACTTTTAATGTTTCGCACTCAGGAGCGCAGTTATTAATTAGAGCAATATTTTTTCCTCCATATATGATAAATTTGGTCCCATCTGAATTAGCTTTAAAACCATAGATTTTTTGTCCCTCAAAAATTTCCTTTTTTAATAAAAGCTTATTGAATTTAAGTTCATATATGTTTACAAAGCCACCTACACCTAAAAAAAAATAAAAACACAAATTATCTTTAAAAAAAAAATATATTGTGGTTAGTTTACTAGAAGTAGGTAGGTACTGCCTAATTAGCTATTTTCTAAGAAAAATGTACTAAAGTTATTGAATTTACTTCAAGGTAAGTAAAAGTATTTGTTTATTTAGAGATCAAATACATTTAAAATTTGTGTTATTAAAATTAGGGATAGTTTCAAATTCGCCATTTCATTTTTATTAAGGATAAGTTCTTAGAAGTCAAACTCTATTTAAAGTTAAAATATAGTTCAAGCACCAAAACAAGTCACGAACGACTTGTTTGCACTACCCAATCCATCCGAACAGGTCTCAAGACCAGTAATACTGTTCCACTCAGTGATAGTGTATGCACTACTTGTTTGGGGGATAAATCTCAGTTTAGGTTCAGGTCTTTGGTCTGCAAAGGGAGGCTATCAGAGTACTGATGGCTGGATTGAGCTAAAGAGATGATTACAGACAGCCCTTTAAAGACGTTGGTAATCTATAGTACCATTACAGAGTCAAGTGTACTATATGGCAAGAACAACCTAAATAAAACTATAAAATCCACAGTTATGCTATGATGGCAGATTTCGAAGTAAGTATGTCCCAATATCATGCTGACAAGAAGGTGTTTGAATGGCCCTGGATACCTTGCAATACATCTTTTAAACTCTCTCCTGAATCATATAAGTGAGAAACTTGCCATTGCATAAATTTAGAAGTAGTGTTAAGTAATTCTTAATTAATAAAGCCTTCTAACCATTGGAAAAATATATAATTCTTAAAGATGAAGTATTTTAATGTTAAATGTATTTGAAAGTCACATAACAGATGCCAAGTAGGAGATAATAAAATAAAAAAATGCTTTTTTGTTTAAAGAATAAAAAATATAGAAAAACATTTAAAAACAAGTTGGACCAAGAGGATAAAATTCATAATAATAGAACAGAAAAATTAAATTTCTTAAGATTATCTAAAACTAACAAAAGTGTACAAAAATTATGTTTATTTTATATACAGTTCAGCTCCTAAAGAGAAAGTATGAAGTGTTTAGTCGTAGTCAATACCCATATCCTACAAATGCATGCCTTAAAAAAATTTCAAATCGTTGGAGCAAATGAGGCCCTACATTACTGTCCGTCTGCTACATGGCTATAGCTTATGAAAACATTGCATTGTCAAGTTACTTCGTTGTCCACTTAGTCCACTACATATTTAAAAATCAAATGCACAATAGTTACTTACTTGTAAATATAAAATCTTTCCATATTTGTACAGCAGTAACATCCGTTTTTAAAAATAATGAATTAAACATTATCCAAAAGTAAGTGTTTTCTATTTCTGCATACAAAATTCTGTAATAATTACTTATATTAATATAATAATATGCGTTTTTTCAGCAGTCTTTCCGTTTTTCACATTAAAAAAAAATAACCTAGAAAATAGAAATCTCCAAATCACAGAAAAATAAAGGGTTTACTCCTCTTCCCTTATTTTTATAAGACTCCTATAAACACAGAACACCCTATAAATTTTCTTTGGTTTACTCCAAATGACATAATCACAGAGGACTGATAGGTGGTTTCAGCCACAGAACACAAAGAACGGTCTAGTTTCCAGAGGTGGGTAACTATTTGAAATGAAATTATTTCAAATGGCTATGCAAAATAGAAAATGGCATTTCTATTTTCTATCTTAAATACTTTCGAAAAAAGTATTTTCTATTTTATATTTAAAATAGAATAAATGAACAATTTTCTATTTAAAATAGTTATAGGTAATAGATGCTCTGATTGGTCAATTTTGTACACCCGATTTTACCTGATTAACGAACGAGATTCGCCGTCTCTAACGATTGTCAGCTGACAAATGATTGACATTTGACAATTGAATTGTGGTTATGATGACGTTGTGAGAAATTGTCAAATTGCGAGGGAAAAATTGTGAAATCCGTAAAGAGGCAAGAAAACAACTGAAATGAAATTTAAAAAATCGTCCGCTTAAGCCTATTATTGATAATTAAAGCTAACAATGTTTCTAGAAACATAGAACCTTCGGTGTTACATAATATGTAAAGTACATTAATAAAGAGAAAGCATTTTCCATAGAAACTTTATTTAAAATACCTATTTTCCATTTTATATTTTAAATGAAGATTTAAAAACCATTTTCTATTTTTTATCTTAAATTGCTTTTGAGGCATCTATTTTGTCTTTTTATTTTAAATGCATTTTTAAAACCTTTTCACCCACCTCTGCTAGTTTCTAGTTGGTTGTAGCCTGTATCTCTTTTTCCCGTTTTCTACGCGACGGTCACCGAAAAGATTTACCCCTGAATTTGTCAAATAAAGGCATATCTGTTGACAAAAAAGTGTTTTCAAAATTGTCCCCGTAATTTTGGTCTCTATCCCTTATAAAGGTTTCCCCACCATTATTTTGATTGATTTTGAAAGACGCCATCAGCTTACGCCTTAGTGTCACATGCCTGTCATGATCGGTTTGGGGGGGAGTTTGCTCCCCCGAAATTTTCAAAATATTTAATGTTTTGAAATCTTCCAAAAATTCATAATCCGACGCCCTACTATGCAGGCTACTCCTGTTGTTTACTTTGTAAAATTTCTAAATTGTCCAGGCCGCCGGGAGACGGCCGAAAAACAAACTACTTGACGCTACAAGTAGTCTGTCAGTGAATGGTCCCACCACCTTTTACCTCGCTAGCTGGAAATGCTAACAGCCACTCACTCAATGCGCAAAGGGGGCATTTATTTAAAAAAATTAAATTTTAAGGGATATTTAATTTTCTTTACAACGGAATTAATGTATTAACGATAAAAGTGGAAACTTATTTTCTGTTAATAAAACCGTTGAAAAATCTTTAAAGTTTGCACGGGCGCGTCCAACAGGAATAAAATACAATGCAAAATATTTTATTCGATATCACGATCACGGAGGGCTTAGTCCTTATTGTTTGTCTGTTGATTTTAATTTTCTTTGTCCTTTGTAAGTAAGTTCGCCCTAAATAACCTACTATTTTATTTACGAAATAAAACGAAACCCTATCTGAACAAAATTAAAATCTTCATATTTTCAAAAATCCTACATCCTACCAAACTAACTAAGATTGTCCGCTAAGATATTTTAGCTATTATTAAAACTGTATCGCTATATACGCGCGACGAATTTTAAAAATCTAAAATGTATTTGTCGCACTATAACGATAACCTAATAACTTTCACGGTTGCACCGGAGCCTAATTTCTATAGGACTGCGGTGATGGCGTGCCTTTTGCAAAGGTCTTTAGTCCAAATTTATGGAGACTAATTCCCGAAAATAAAGAGAAAAAATTCTGTAATTTTTTGTTTAAAGGGTTCTTAGACGAGGTAAAGGAGGGGACGCGGCATGCGCATCTACCGCGACAGAAGCAAAGTGTGACCAAAAATTCGATTATTCTGGTGCCAAACATCCTATTGTCACCAAGCGGGTTTTTGTGTTTTTGATTGCAAAGTGAATGAAACATCGTTAAATAAAATGGTAGTTTATTCATCTTACGGGTGCAAAAGTCGTAGCTATCGAAAGGAGCCAGGAATAAGCTTTACAGGTAATAATATATTTTTGCAAACCGCCATTTTCTTGGTGCCAAACAGTAAATTCTGGTCACAATCGCTGTTTATGATGCCGCGTCCCCTCCTTTACTTCGTCTAAGGTAGGCTTCTATACCACTTTGGCCGGACACCACCTGCAAGGCCAAGATAATGCTGCCTAATTGGTTTTCGAACTGTGA
The DNA here is from genome assembly GCA_963969555.1 of Polydrusus pterygomalis. Classification (NCBI taxonomy): domain Eukaryota; kingdom Metazoa; phylum Arthropoda; class Insecta; order Coleoptera; family Curculionidae; genus Polydrusus; species Polydrusus pterygomalis. The sequence continues at coordinate 49,827,580 of OZ018378.1, forward strand.
CTATTCTGTCTAATACGTGTTACCAAGCCATTTCCTACGATGAAGGCTTTTTACTTGCGCTAACGTTTAGACTAGTCTGACAACACGACCGTATATAGTTCTTTTTTATTTTACTATTTCGCCAAAAGGCTCTTCTTGCTTCTTTTCTTCACTCTATATAAAAACGCACTTTATATAGATCGCTGAGAATTTAATTAGACCCATAGAAAAAAGAAACCAAACCTTGGTTTCTTTTTTCTATGATTAGACCTAGGGGTTATCGACAGCCTACCAGAGGTCATGAAGGATGCCCCAATGGTAAAATTAAACCCTCGTTACTTCTTCAATAAAGAAAGAAAAGCTAACAATTATAAGGAAGATACTTATCAGTTTTCAATAATATTCAAAGAAAAGCAACGGACGAATCGCGTGGTTCCCAGGGTACGCACTGGGAATAAAGGACGCTGATTGAAGGTCTGCGTTACTCCTGATACTGAAAAAGTCAAAATTGGATTATACGTTGCGACTTAAGAAAGTCGGTATAGTAGCGAATTTCCTATAGTCCTGAGATCCTGGTCCTAGCGAAGCGAATTTCCAAATTCGGGCGTTGAACGTTGAGGGTCTCCAGGCAATAATTATGTAGTCCAAATGAGCCTCTCCGAAGATTCCTGTCAGCGGCTGCAAGGCACGTCCGTCTGAGTGAATGGGAGCGACTGAAAATTTGGCTATGTTGAGCCGTTGAATGACTGTAATCGACTTACTAACGGTAAATTTGTCTTCCAATATCTATCATCGAACCCTGAAATGATAAAAATCTCCCACGTTGCAAAAATCAAATTTTCGTTACCGTATAGAAGCAATAAAAATTGCAATCAGCGAATTTTTTGTAACGTCATTCTATCCTTATTTATAACAGCTCTTCTTCTTGGCCAGAAAGATGGTTTTACGACAAGCCAAGAATACTACAGAAAAAAAAGGTCGAACTGACTTTATTGGCATTGCAATAAATATATTATTAAATATAAATTATTAAATTATTAAGTAATTTCACATTTATACTGGCATCAAACAGCAGAGGTTAGGTTGGAGGGTGAAATATCTGATACCGCAGTGATAAGGAAGGGAGTAAGACAGGGATGCATATTTTGTTTTGCTATTTAACATCTACTCCGAAGCTATTTTAAGCGAGGCGCTGGAGAATATAACGAAAGGCATAAGAGTGAATGGCATCGTGATAAATAATCCCAGATATGCGGATGACACTGTGATTCTCGCTGGTAGCTTGGAGGACTTACAGTTTATGATGAATCGCATAGTGAAACACAGTGAAGAGTACGGCCTATGCATGAATGTGTCCAAGACTAAGCTGCTTGTATTCGCAAAAACAAATATTAATGGTAACTTAACAATAAATGGCACAAATATAGAACAAGTTGAAAGCTTTAAATATCTGGGCACAATTATTAACAACCAATGCGACTCCAAGAAAGAAATCAGATCCCGAATACAACAGGCCGGAAAAGCGTTTATAAATATGAAACAGTTTCTCACAAGATCTGAACTTGGCCTACAGTTACGAGTGCGCATGATCAGATGTTACATATTTTCCGTGTTGCTGTATGGGTGTGAGGGATGGACGCGTAAGCTGTGCCTTACTTTTACATGTTGATTGCACTTGTACTATGTTCAATATTGGTAGTGGCCGCTCTGTATTTTTTATATCAAGTTTTTCACTTAAGCTCAGAGAACTAAACACAAGCTTCTGTAAATCACTGACCTTCATATTAGACGAAATTTTCCAACTTTATAACGTAACTAATAAATCAAATCAAAACAAATAAACAAATCATTAGCAGCATCGACAAGTCGCATCGTCAGAGTACATTTAATATATCGATTATTCTACCGTGGCATCGCGATTCGCGAACAGCTGTTGTGCGCGGAAAATTGGAGCCCATCCGTGGCAGCTCGTTGTGCGATGTGTAGGTGACGTCACGCCTCTGTAGTCATGACAACTCGCGTTGAATCGGGACGAATAATCGGTCGCCCGCGCTTAAGCTTCGGTTTCCTACAAAGCGGCACCGCAAAAAAGCGGCCGTAATTTGACTGCGAGCCTCGCCGCGAAAAAACGCTTAATATGTACTTGCAAATCAAAGTATAATTAATGTTCCTTCAGAGCGCTCAGCGCAAAAAATACGGCACCGTATTTTCTAAACCGGCCGCTCTGTACGTTGGGAGATAGCGCAAGCACGATTTTTGACGGTGCGCTAGTATTTTATCGAATCGTATGTAATGTTACTTTCCAATAATATTCACCGTCCAAAGCGACCGTATTGTTATTCCAAAGTCAGTGTGATGACATTCCATACGGCGGTAAACAGTCTCAAAGAGACCGACGTTTACCGCCGTATGGAATGATTGGAATGTCATCACACTGACATTGGATAAATTATACTACTGTTGGCAAAATCGGCTGCCAAATTATAGCCGCTCTTTTGCGGTGCCACTTTGTAGGAAACCGAAGCTTTGTACAACCTTGAGAGCGCGTAACTCGCTTGTCTATGAGTATAGCCTGCCCGTTGGAATGGGGCTACATTTGGTTTGAATTATTTTAATTGATTGCTTACATACATTGCGTTCTTGGTTTTTTAAGCAAAGTATTCTTGGATTCTGTTTAAAATAATTGCAGGGAGGGCGGCGCCCCAGAGCCCTTCATTAACGAGCCGCCACTGCCAATATGGTGTTTTAATTAGACGTGCTCCAGAAAGCTTACACCTTGCAAAAAATGTATTACTTTTTTCCTTGTATAATAAATACATAAATACCAATTTTGCTTTTAATAAAAAAATAATAAAATAAATAAATGTTGTTTTCTCCTTTTCCTTTAGTTTTATAATGTTTTCACATTCTTATTTTGGTAGGTACGGACGGGTCTGTCACTATTTTTTTTATTATAAATAATAAAATTAGTAAGTACGCTATATCTTTACAAAATGTTAAGAGTCCCGTACAAAATTTAACAGATGGCGAAGGCGAAGATAAAAGAACTTAGTCCGGTTCTGTTTCTGTAGCCAACCGCTTAACGTAAAATATACCAGACTTCGACAGGGTGCCATTAATGACAGGTGATGCGGCGAGTTCTTAGATTAATTTGACTTTTTAATTTTTTACGGATCAAATAATTTTTAAAATAGAATTTATTTTAGATCTTAAATGGTATAAAATAGCTTGAAGTGAAACATAAATTATAAGAAACATATTGCTTAGTTTAAAAAATAAACACATAAGTACGTTGGTACTTACAATATATTTATAATATTATGTTTAAAAATAAACTCACCGACAAAAAAAACCGGCACCTAAATTTTTTTAGTAATTTCAATATGGCATAACTTTTTTATTTTTGACTTTATTGCAATGATTTTTCACTGGGCGATAGATATAATTCATTAAAATTACGCTGCAGTTTGTCCTGATGTAATTTTGTTTGCTTAAATGTTTATATACCCAGTGGCGGATCTACGGGGGGGCCTGGGGGGGCCCAGGCCCCCCCAACTTTTTTTCGATAGATCAATAATTTAATCTGCCTTGTTCAACACACACCAAACCATCGCCACATATTTTTTTACATATTATTATATTATAGGTAACATAAACTAAAAGTTCTAATAAACTAAATAACTGATAGTAATAAAAGTTAGTATACAATTTTATTATACAATTATAGAAACAAAAACACTAAACAGCAGAACAGAACGTTTTTATATGGTTTTAAAGCGCCTTAATTGAAACGCCGCTCCGCCAAAAACCGACCGATACGAAATGCATGTGCAGATTATTCGCTTTTCTCTTTGTATGTTTATTTATAATATCGCTGTTCCAGATAAATATCGACACAACTGCAAATTTTTCAAAAATGAGTTTATGTCAAAAATCATTGTAGAATATTGCTCCTTATCTGCAAAAAAATCGCCGTAATTGTAGTTGCAATATTGGCCGCTAGATGGCAATTACGTCCTTGTCACATTATGCGGGATCGATAGTATATATCCGCGAGAACACCGACGCATTGATCAGTTGCCTCTTCGCAGTTAAGGGAAGAGATCGTGTTTTAGTGAAACAACGCCGTAAGTGCTAATTTGGACTATTATCATGATATTTTATTTTCTATTTTCGGCGAAATAAAGACGTAACTACACTTTATGCCTATGTTTTACCAAGTAGAGATTCTATAAAAAGTCATAACTGTATTAATTATTGTAAGATTCGGCAGAACATGGACTTAATTGTACTTTACGTTTTTATTTTTCTAAAAGTCATCCTAAATTATAGACGTAAACGTACTTTACGTCTATTTTATTTTAAAAATTATTATTAACTCTGGACTTAATTGTACTTTACGTTTTTATTGCTCTAAGAAATTATCAATTTACTAAGTGACGCATTTACATTAGGATACGTTGTAAATTACAGTTTAGCTTATAATATAATACAATATTATAAGCTATTTTTCTGGTTACTTCAAAATGTCATTAAGTTTTTCTATAGAAGTACGGTTTTTGTTGCAGAAAAATGAGTTCCAGAACTTTTAAAATACTGAGTCTACTAAAAACCCAAGCAGTAGGTAACGTCAATGTTCACGCAGTTCCTAATTCTCCTTTAAAGGAAAATATACCACCCAAGGCATGCCCCAAAACTCCCGTGGAAACTAATATTAAAGAACCAGGTGAAAATAACTTAATAAATAACCTATTACCTTTTGAAACAGATGATTCGATCACGTCATCATGTTTAACCGAAACCACTACTAAGGAATCAGGTAGTAATAAACATTCTACAGATCTGGCCTGTGTACGAAGAATTCTATTTGAAAATCCTAATAATGAGAACGAATCCACTAATGTCCAAACTCAGAGCTCTTTTATTGTCGAAACACCCAATTTTCCTTCTACGAGTCGGGCTTCATACGAACATTACGTGGTCGAAAATAAAAGTAGCACAACATTGAAGCTAAGGAGAGTAAACCATAATTACAAGGAAGACTGCGATTCTGAACAGGAACCTTTTTCTGGAGGATCAAGTAATGAGTACAACCCTGACGATGATGGTAATAATAATGGTTCATCTTCTTCAAGTGATACATCGGAACACATCGGCGATGTCAATATAGAAGAAGCCACAAACTCCCCAGTTAGAAAAGGAAAAAAAAGGATTAGAAATCCGAACAACTGGAAACAAATAAAAGCTAAACGATTACGAAATTCGGGCCAACAATACATTTCAAGAACTGGCAAAACTGTTAATGGCAAGCGCATGAAACCTACTTGCCCCGATAAATGTATTCTTTCTTGTTCCAAAAAGTTTTCTGATGAGTATAGAAGTCAGCAATTTAAAGAATACTGGGACTTGGGAAACTTACAACGACAGCGAGATTTTTTGGGCTCATGTATCGAACAGCTGGTCCTTAAATATAGGCGAATTTCATCTGCACGGCCGAGAAAACCAAACTGTGCATTTTACCTTCACAAAAATGGAGAAAAAATAAGAGTGTGTAAGACGTTTTTAATGAATACATTTGGAATTTCGGAAAAAATGATTAGAACTGTGATTCAATCCAAAGTATCTGAACAGGGCATTATAAAACAAGATCTAAGAGGAAAACACGGAAACCATCAGAGAATGAACGAAGAGGTGTTAATATCTGTCTTTGATCACATAAATTCTATACCACGTGTTGAGAGCCACTACGTCCGTAAGGATACAAAAAGAGAGTTTATAGATGGGGGACTCACAATTGCGGAAATGCACAGGAATTATTGCGAGAAAAGGTCTGCTTTAAATCAACCATTGGTAAAATACGATTATTACGCTAATATCTTTAACACAAAATTCAATATCGGATTCTTTGCACCAAAAAAAGATCAGTGCGATCTTTGTGAAACATATAAAAATGCCACAGAGAGTGACAAAATCGAATTGACACATAAGTATGAAGAACACTTAGAAGAAAAAGACCTTAGTCGAAAGGAGAAAGAAAATGACAAGAAAAGAGCGCAAAACGGAGAAATTTCATTGGCTATTTATGATTTGCAGGCAGTGTTGCCCGTTCCTGTAGGACAATCATCAGCATTTTACTATAAATCCAGATTGAATTGCTACAATTTCACGGTAAGTTACAATTTTTTAAGCCAATTTTAAATTATTTGCACATTTTTTTTTAGATAACAGAAATAGCCAAAAATACCTCAAAAGCCTTCTTTTGGCATGAAGTTTTTGGAAATAGAGGTGTCGTAGAAATAGGAACTTGTGTTTTAATGTATTTAGAAGAGCTGTCAAAAAAACAGCCAGGATTAGATGTAGTTTTTTTCTCCGATAACTGCATGGGTCAACAAAAAAATAGGTATGTCAAGACATAATTAAGGAATTACTAAACCTGCTCATTATCACTATTTTTGTAGGTTTCTCATTGGAGTGTATATTTACGCAGTAGAGCACTTTCAAATCAGCTCAATAACACACAAGTTCTTAATACGGGGTCACACGCAAAATGAAGCTGATGCAATCCACAGCGTTATTGAGAGAAAAATTTCGCTGGCCAAGAAATCGGGACCTATCTATATTCCCGAACAGTATATTTCTATTATACGTGAGGCGAAGAAAAAGGGTGACAAAATAGAAGTTAAAGAAATGGGGTTTGACAGTTTTCTTGACGTCAAGGCTTTATCGGATGATATGGGTCTTAACATTAGTAAAAATACTGACGGTGATGATTTTAAAATTATTGGAGTTAAAATTTTACAATTTAGAAAGGAAAAAGAAGAATTTTGTTACAAAACGAGCTATAAACAAAAAGAATGGTATCGAGTGAATTTTAGACAAAGAAAAAGATCCAAGAAAGACCTGAGTGATGTAATTATTAAAAAAGCCTACAGCAAGCCGCTTCAGTTATCTGATAATAAGAAAAAGGATTTATTATCTTTACTTAAGGCTGGCCTTATTCCTGCATTCTATAAACCCTATTTTGAAAGTATTTTAAAATAGTTAGGAACAACCAAATCCTTTTATACTTATGTTGCGATACGATGCTTAGATTTTATTGTTTTAGTGGCATTGTATTAGTTATGTTTTTGTGCGATATTATTAGATTTTAAGTATATAGCTAGTTTTTATTGTTAATCCCAGTTTTTTTAAATTTAGAGCACGGTATTCAGTATGTAGTTACCAAAGTTCATCAAAAAAACTAATATGTCCGCTATCCTTCGATATTATAAGATTTTTAGTGTATAGCTAGAGCTAGGTTTTTATTGTAAATCTCAGCGTTTTGTTTAAGTTTAGAGCACATTATTCTGTTTGTAGTTACCAAAGTTCAATAAAAAAGACAAAATGTACCTGACAAACTATTTTTTTTTGGTAAAACAAAGGCGTAACTTCAAAATTCACTTTAAATTTTAATAAGAGAAAAACTAAAATAACGCCACACTGTAGTACGCATCTTATTATAGTCTAATAACAAAACTGATAATTATTGGTAAATTGGGCTCCTAGAAACGCACAAATTAAAGAAAACACAAATGTTTTTTGTGTCTCCTGCAAAATTTAATAATTTGCAGTTGTGTCGATATTCATCTGGAACAGCGATATAAGTACCGAATTCCATTCCATTGTCATAATACCGCCGCGCCGTCGCGCGGCCGGCACCTTTGTGGAGTGTCGCGAGGCACCGCACAAAGGAGCCGCGGGACGGCGGCTTTGGTTTTACAAGCGATGTCTTTATTTTTATCCTTTTTTGTATGAAACAAAGAGAAGCCGAATTCGATCAGCGACCAATAAGCCGACTTTTTTACATTACGGCTCTCGCTTATTCGCTTGTGGTACTGTTGCCAGTGATGTTTATTTTATATTTATAGGTTAAGGTAAGCAAGGACAAAAAATATTCTTTTGTTGTAATTTCTGGTATGAATATTATACATGCATGGTATGCATGGTGTTATTTAATAAGTGTCCGATATTTTATAGGACGATTCCTCAAGGTGAAAAGTTCGTATAAGCTGTGCTAACAAGCTCTTCATTTTTGAGATACAGGGTAGTAAAAAATTATTATTATTTTTGTTTTTTGTAAATAACTTCGAAAAACTATAATAATTTGTTTGTACAAAAATTGGTATTTGGGGAATTTTCAATATGAGAAATTCAAATTTGATCTTAGTTTGGCCTCTAATTATAGGTGGCGCCACCTACAGTTTTTTTTCTCTTTTGGAGAGTCATAAGCCATAACTTTTTCGTGCATGTAGGTATGTATCGCATTTTCATTTTCCAGAAGAAAAACCGATTCCTCTATTACTTTCACGTGAAAATGGTAAGTTTATCAAAAGTCGCTACAAGCAGCAGTTTTCGAAATATCGTGATTTAAATTAATCAATAATCAATGCATGCATTTCTTATATGAACTTTTTACCTTATAAATAACTGAAACTGAGTAATCGTTCTGTAAAATATCGGACACTTGTTGAATAACACACAAATATTATGTAATATGTAACTGGTAATTTGTAATTTGATCGCCCCTTAAAACGGGCGCTCGCTTGCCCTGCGCACCTTGCATGCTCGCATATTGTTGCCCTAGACTGTGTTTTGAAACAAACTAAGTACGATATCTATGGCTTTTTTTATAGAAAAGATAATGTCGAAAAAACAGTCAAGTCTGCTAAATTTTTTCCGGAAAAATAATCAAGATCCTGATCCTAGTAATGGCTATTGAACATGAATCTGTATCGGATATTTTACAAGAAAATGACTATATGGAACAAATCCTAAATTGTTTCATAAATAGTAGTAACAGAAAAATGATGTTCCATTAAAGTTTATTTCTCATTTATGTTTTTTTTTTGTTAAATTATAAGTGTTTTCTTTTTTTTTGTAAATTACCTATTTTGTAGTAGTCTATAATATCTGGTCTTGTGCTAATATAAATAAATTACTTGGGATTAAAAAACTACTAATTTAGTTTTATTTTTTGAGCCCCCCCAATTTTTAGGATGTAGATCCGCCACTGTATATACCAGTGTAAGTCAAAATGATGTTTTTAGTCGGAAGTTTAAAACGTCCTGTGGAAAAACACGCCAGAAAACCTTGTTTAAAAATAATTTACGATAAAGCTGGATGTATTCCTAGCATTTTGTTTTTTGAATCATCTGGTTATCTTGTTTCTTTTACGAGCTACGCATTTTTAATTGAAACGCTGCATTTAAAAAACATTTTTTACTTCAAACATTAAAAGTTGTCATTAGAGCATTTTAAATTAAAATCAAATGTTAATAAGGAGTTTGTCCACCTCTAGAAGCAATGGCAGCTTGCATTCTTCGTGGCATGGAATCAATTAGAGTGATTATTTTTTCTTGAGGAAGAGCTTCATATTCTTCATTTAATGCTAACCTGAGCTCTGGTAAAGTTGTAGGTTTGTTGGGACGGTGACGAACGCGTCTTTTTAATTGAGCCCAAAGATGCTCAATTGGGTTAAGATCTGGGCTGCAGGGTGGCCATTCTAACCTTTGAATTCCAACTTCATCCAAAAACTCATTTACTACATATGCGGCGTTGTCTTGCATGAGTATAAACTCTTCTTCAATGAAATGGGCAAATGGAATGACAGCATCCTGTAGTATCTCTTCAATATATCTGTGGGGAGTTAGAGCTCCATTTTCCAATAATATTAGGTTTGTACGTCCTTCTCAAGATCAGCCACCTTAGCCAACAACCAAGTAAGTAAAAAATGTTTTTTTAAATGCAGCGTTTCAATTAAAAATGCGTAGCTCGTAAAAGAAACAAGATAACCAGATGATTCAAAAAACAAAATGCTAGGAATACATCCAGCTTTATTTTAAATCATGTTTAAACAAGGTTATCCGGCGTGTTTTTTCCACAGGACGTTTTAAACTTTCTACTAAAAACATCATTTTGACTTACCCTGGTATATAAACATTTAAGCAACCAAAATTACATCAAAACAAACTGCAGCGTAATTTTAATAAATATATCTATCGCCCAGTGAAAAATCATTGCAATAAAGTCGAAAATAAAAAAGTTATACCATATTGAAATTACTAAAAAAATTTAGGTGCCGGTTTTTTTTGTCGGTGAGTTTATATACCTATACACATGCGGAAAGTACCTATCCAAAACTCGCAGGTTTCGCCCTGTAAAATGATACTTTCCGGCCTTGTAATGCAAATATAAGCTTTAGTTTACAACTGCCATCATTTCAACAGTTAAATAAAATTTATACATAACTTTTTATATCATAATTTATATTAAAATTTTTATAATAATTCTTAACCATTCCAAAGTTATTACAGGTAATAAAATAAAAAGGGAATTCCATTCCATTAATTATATAATTTTATTGAAATAATTTTCCTATCCCTATTTATATTATTTGTTGTAAGCCACCCGTTACCATGGAAAAACCTTTCCATGTTAAATCGATAGGAAATAATGTCACATTACTAATCCATTTTATTACAAAACAATTTGATTGGTTGATTTTGGGGCGGATCCCCCTTTATTCCCCCATTTTTACATTATTTATTTAGGTAATAATGAAGGGGATCGGTAAACCTAAATGGAATCCTTAAAATAGTTTCTAGATCACGTAAGCTGGTATTTTATTTTTCCTTACAATAAAGAAAAAAGCGATAAAATATAAATGGTGCATATTTTTGTAGGCTGTGCCGGAGTTGCTTAACGAGCATTTAGTGGCGGCGGGGGCGACTATTGTGGGGGCGGCATACAGCACCGCAGGCGATTTTTTTAAAACTATATATTACCTTCCACAAATTATTAAGGGGATTGATGTAATTTTTCTGTTATGTATTCCATAGGTTTGTCATGTAATTATTCATATTTTCGAAAACGCTATAATTTTGTATACACATCGAATATAGGACCTGCATGGAGTGCCTAGTTGTATTTTTAAAGCACCTTTGGATTTTTTAAATTAAACCACTTGGCTTGGCTATATTTATAAACTTAGCTTAAATATACCAACTTATCCTGAGGCATAAATGTCCAGTAAGGTTATTCCTATTTTAAAAAGAAATATAGACAGAAAACTATCAGGGGCGGATGGGACACCTCAGACCGGCGCGGGAAGTCAATTGAAACGGCGCCGCGTCGTATCGATCCAATAAAAAAATGAAAAGACATAAATATGTATTTTTTCATCCACTTACGACATATTTTTTTATAATAACTCATAAATAAAAAACAAACTTCATTTTTTACATTTAAAACACATTTAGGTGAAAAAAATGAGCCTAATGAATAAAAATGTAGCGATTGGTTTTTCTTATAAAATCGAAGTAATTTCTTGAAAGCCAATGAATAAAAACTAAAGTAATTACTCTGCGTCCAGCAATTGCTTTAAAGTGCAGGAATTGCTTCTAGTCAATGCTTTTTCTTAAACAATAGAAGCAATTGCTATCGTTTGCTTAAAATGTGATGAATAAATTGTTTTTTCTAGTTTAGCTTCCAACTTTTTAAGGTAGGTCGACCCCTGCATCATTCACTTGGTAGCAGTCAACTTTAGTTCTCCGCGGCATACACGTGCGTTGCTCTTAATTTGTGTCTTCAATTATGGCTGAATATATGAACGTCCGTAAAAGAAAAATCTACAGTGTACGTAAAAATTGCAGATATGATGATTTCAGAAAGTTTATCGATTTGACTGCGAAAATGTTGAGTGGTTGGCACTTGGCAAATTAGTTGTTGACTGATACTGGTAAAAGGCGAGGGGGTGCACTGTCACCTTTAAATAAGATTAAAGTCTTTCTGCGGTAATTGTCGGATCCAGGCTTTCAAAATTCTGTAGGTGAAGAACTCGGTGTTCACCAAACTACTGTTTGTAAGACATACACTTCTGTAATGGATGCAGTTCTGGAGAAGGCCAATACTTTTATTAAATTTCCTACAAGTGCTGAATCTGTTGTGGAAGCTAAACGGTTGTGGTCAGAGAGATATATTTATGTTCCTTCAATTTGTGAACGAATATCCATTGCTTGTCTTTATAATTTCTTCATCACTACTATCACTTTCCTCATTTTCACTGAAATCTGCCATATCACAAATATAAGTTTCCTATTTTCCACAAACACGTAACAGATTACTATTGTACTAAATAAATAGACCAACGTTGTTGTATTTACGTCAACTCTTTTGCAAATTAGGCACGAAACTGAACATGAAATCTATAACCTGAACAAGTGGATAAGCCACGTCTGAACTTGTGTTGAATAAGCATTTGCTACAGAGGTGTAAGAAAAACAGCGATCGCTTCAAAATTTTATTCATATCCAGATCTAGCAATCGTTTTTACTTATAGCATTGGCTAGTCGAGCAATTGCTTTTACTAAATAGTAATTGCTTCAAGTAATCGCTTAATTTTTATTCATTAGGCTCAATGTTTATTATTGATATAAAAATTAAATAAAAAATATTTAACATAAAGATAACATAAAAATTCAAATTGGTAAAAAAGAAAAGAAAAAAGTTGGCAAACAGCGGCGGCGCCTGTGGAACCGGCGCACCCGGAATTCTCCCGGTGTCCCGGTGTCCTGGTGGGCCCATCCGCCCCCGAAAACTATATACTTTCGCTCTATTATTGAGTTATTGTCTGATGCCATAATAATATATTGTCTAAGATTTTTGAATTATTGAATTCATATTGTTTGATGGAATCACAAGCCTTATAATAAAAGTAAAATGCTTATTTCCTGTATAAGGACTGTGTATTTAATGTAGCATCTCATAGAGAGGCTGTATTATCAGGAAATTAATTTTTTTCCACTGGAAAAAAGTTGGCAACCATTGGACATTATATTAATGCCAACCCATACACATTCACCTTTAGATACGTATAGCTTATCTTCTGCGCAAACAAATGTTACGTTTTATGGATGAAAAAATACGTCCGAGCGCACGGCTCGCCGGTCAGCTGTCTTCCCTCCCAGCAGCATCGGGCATGCGCACAAACCTTTTGTTATCGGCCTATCCTTCTTTAGCGACATGCTTAAAATACACTCCAGAACCGGCTCGGCGCTTTTTTTGTTGTTATGTTTTAAGGTTTCTCTGTGGATTTCTTGTAGTTTTCTTTGCTATTGTGGATTGTGGGTGTTTATATAATATTTAAGGATTTTTAGTGTTTGTGTAGTTTAATGAATTGTTTGTGCTTTTAGTATGTAACTCCAATTGGAATATAAACAATGACTAGTAACAGCCGTTGTATGGTTTTATTATGCCCAAATAGGGGTAAAATACCATGGTATTTTATTTTCAGTAAGTATGGAGTAGTGATTACATATAAACATATAAACTTTATTTTATTATGATCAATTTAAACACATCAAACTAGGCCTAGGCTGCACAAACAAGGTATGAAAATAAAGAGAAACACACGCCAAGACAGATTATCCCGATGCATGTTTTGGTATATTTTATTTGCAGCCCTGCAATCTAATTAGGTAGGTACCCCCATTTTTGGGGCAATATATTGCTTCAAAAAGTTAAAAGACACTTTTCTCTATACTTATATTATATAAAAGAAAAAAGTAAATACCTAGATATGTTTATATTAATCCAAGGGTAAAAGAATTTCACGGGTCAAGTTCTCGGGCTAAAAGTCTTTCAAATTCTTGAACAAGAAATTGTGCTTGCAAATGTTTTACACGTACTTACACAAGTTTTTGTCAAATTGTAAAAATTAATACAAGTTATATATACCAACTAGTATTTGACTTGAGGTTACTTACGCGATAACATGGAAGATTGTTATTTTGCTGATTTGTTTGTTTTTTTATATTCGATTTTATAAGTTCTATAGGTTATTTGTCTTGTTCTCTTTCTTTTTGAACTAAAAACAAGACGACTAATCATTTTTAAACAAGTTTTAGAAACAAACCCTTTAAAACAATTTTTTATCCTCAAAATCTGATAGGTTTGCAACCACTAAAAATGCCAGAAATTACTATCTTATTTCCCAACTCGATCAAAAGTTGAGAAGATATTCCAATTTTTTGGCAAGAATTTGGGGCAAATTTTAGCTGTTTACACGTAAAAATAAATCGAAGGTCAACTTTTACAATTTCTTCAGCAAGAACTTAAAATTTTAAGCCCGGACCTGTCTATTTTCCCATTTGTCAAATGATAATGTTGCAGTGCGCATGTCTAATCGTGTGTAGCTTTGTTTACACGCGCGAGGCCATACATTTACCACTTTCGTTATTATTGTTTGTTTATCTAAAAGACTAAGATATAACGTCCAAATGCTAATAAAGACATGCATCTCCATATAAGCAGTGGCGGCTCGTTAATGAAGGGCTCTGGGGCACCGCCCTCCCTGCAATTATTTCAAACAGAATGCAAAAATACTTTACTTAAAAAAACCAATAACACAATGTATGTAAGCAATCAATTAAAATAATTCAAACCAAACATAGCCCTATTCCAACGGACAGGCTATACTCATAGACAAGCGAGCTGCGCGCTCTCAAGCGCGGGCGGCAGATTATTCGTCCCCATTCAACGCGACTTCTCGCTGAGTTGCCATGACTAGGCGTGACGTCACCACACATCGCACAACGAGCGGCCATGGATGAGCTCCAATTTTCCGCGCCCAACAGCTGTTCGCGAATCGCGTCGCGATGCCACGGTAGAATAATCGATATATTCTGTACTCCGGCGATGCGACCTGTCGATGCCCCTGATGTTTTGTTTATTTGTTTTATTTGATTTATTAGTTACATTATAAAGTTGGAAAATTTCGTCTAATATGAAGGTCAGTGATTTACAGAAGCTTGTGTTTAGTTCTCCAAGCTTAACTGTAAAACTTGATTTAAAAAAATGCAGGGCGGCCACTACCAATATTGAACATAGTACCTACAAGTGCAATCAAAAGGTAAAAGTAAGGCACAGTTTACGCGTAAGTTTGACAAAGAAACACAGCTTTAGCAATGTTATCAATAGAAAAAGCGATGGTTTGGGACATACCTAGATAACTTTAATAACATAACAGTCACCGAGAAGTTTTTAAAAAAAAAACGAAGATTTGACTTTCACTTTAAAATATAATATTTGTTAGTGTTATCATTTGGTATGTTTAACAAAAAATGATTTGATTTAAGTTACCTATCCGCATTATTTAAAGCCAGCGGCCCCCCTGACTCGCTAGTCACGAGCCGCCACTGCATATAAGCTATTTAAAAACTACGGCTAGATAATATCATACCTCCGTAACCTCCGTTTATTGTTATACTTACTTACTTGCATTGGGGTAGAAATTGAAAGCGTGTAGTTATGAAAAAATCCAAGTTCTACGCCTATACTTAAATTGATATTAATCATAATTTTAATATGTTTTCTTTTTGTTCCATAAAATCAAATTCTCCACTGATTCAAGAAAACTTTAAAAAATACCGTAAACAGTACAGAGATGCAATTAGCGCTGCTAAGAAAAAAGCAAACTCTGATTTCATTTCTAACTCTAATAATATGTCGAGAGCAGCATGGCAGGTCATTAAGACGCATAGAGAGCCCCATGGGCACCCAGCTGATGTTGTTGACCTCAGTGCCGATTCTTTTAACAATTTTTTTGCAGATATTGCCGACAATATACTGAGCGGGATCCCGGAATCTGAGGTAGCTGCTGAGGATCGTCTGGGGGCGGTGGATCTGCCTCCTGAGCTTGGCTTCGCCTTCACACAGGTGACGTTTCTGGAGGTTAGAGATGCGATCGACAATTTGAAGAACAAGAGTAGCCGGGATATTTATGGCATGAGTGTATTACTACTGAAAAAAGTTAAAAATATTCTCATAACACCATTAACAAAGGTAATAAATTTTTGTATTGTTGAGGGCGTTTTCCCAAATAGTCTTAAACTTAGTAAAATAATCCCTATCCATAAAAAAGGCGACAAAGCAGATGTTAACAACTATAGACCTATTGCACTTATATCGGTGATATCTAAAGTTTTTGAACAGATCCTTAAAAACCAACTTTACAACTATTTCGAACAAAAAAAATTATTCACAA
This sequence comes from Polydrusus pterygomalis, assembly GCA_963969555.1. Taxonomy (NCBI): domain Eukaryota; kingdom Metazoa; phylum Arthropoda; class Insecta; order Coleoptera; family Curculionidae; genus Polydrusus; species Polydrusus pterygomalis. Next base: position 49,843,640 of record OZ018378.1, read on the forward strand.
ACTGCCAGTACGGCTTTAGAAAAAAGCTCTCTACCACACATGCCATAAATACACTGTGCGAACATATCCTGAAGGGATATGAAGATGGAAAGTACGTAGGAACAACTTATTACGACTTATCAAAGGCATTCGATTGCATTTCTCATTCTGTCCTTCTTAAGAAGCTTCAGTTCTATGGCTTAGATGGGAAGAGCATTGCCCTAATGCAAAGCTACTTATCGGGGCGGAGGCAGGTGACCTCCTTCGGCCAGGCAGAGTCGGGACAGCGAGAGTTGAGGCATGGGGTGCCTCAGGGCTCGATTCTGGGGCCCCTACTGTTCCTGGTGTACGTCAATGACTTGCCGACCGTGCTGACTACGGGTAGGTTGATCCTTTTCGCGGACGACACAACGGCCACTGTTGACGACTCTGACGTCACTACACTAATGCTGAAAATGGAAGAAAATCGTGATTCCCTTAGAGATTGGTTCGCGGCAAACCGAATGAGCCTAAACGAGGACAAAACCGAAACAATTTTATTCAGTCTCAGACCTCATGATGGGGTAAACCCCCCGGCAGTTAAATTTCTTGGTGTCCATATGGATCCCACACTGAAGTTTGATATCCACATCGATTTCATTTGTTCGAGAGTATCAAGGGCAGTGTACTTACTACGGCAGCTCTCGAAGGTGGTTGATTCGGGCGTATGTCTGATGGCTTTTCATGCTCTCGTGCAGTCCGTCTGTTGCTATGCTCTGCTGGCGTGGGGACATTCCGCACACATGAGGAGGGTGTTTGCGCTTCAGCGTCGAGCGGTGAGGATTCTGGCTGGGCTTGACTACCGTTCCGATGCCAGGGGCGCGTATGGAGATTTAGGGATACTGACCATTCCATCGCGGTATATATACGAGTGTCTATTACACGCAAAGGGCTCAAAAAACTACCAACCAGTTGGTGATAGACATAATTATAACACGCGAGGTAGAGAGGATATACATATTGAGTTTTTGCGACTCCAGAGATCGTAGAACGCGACGCTGCACTATGCTCCCACCTTTTTTAATAAGCTCCCGATTTCTGTAAGAAACCTTGAGATTGCCGCTTTTAAGTCCTTTATAAAAAATTATCTAATAACCCATTCATTTTACTCCATCCAGGAATTCCTAGATCATACATTTGATGTTCCCTTGCCGTAACTGCCTGATTAATTAATTAATTGCTCAACTTTTAATCTGTTGTAATTGTATATTTACCTTTTAGAGTCTAACTTGTATTGTATGTTTTTGATAATTGATTTTTACCTGTCCGTCTGCTGTGTTTTACTTTTCGACTGTAAAATTGTTGAATTTTTAGAATTGTAGTTTGGGTACCCATATTGGTTTAGATAGTAATAATTATAATACCCATTGACGTATGTAAAGTTTTTGTAATTTTAAACATGAATAAAGGAATTTGAATTTGAATTTGAATTTGAATTTGAATTTGAATTTGAATGATCTATGATCTGGTACCTACCAATAGATAAAACAATAACAAATAAACCTATTGACAAAATCGTATTCCATTCTGAGTTAAATCAGCATACAGATTTTGCTCCTCCACTTTGTTTGTCAAACTTACGCTGTTCAAAGTGTTAAAAGTATACGTGTAAATTTAAATCTTTGCTTACAACCTTATAAGAAGTCTGTTGTATGGCAACGCAGCAGTAAGAGATCCGCCCTCGAAGATGTGACCGCCACGACATTGGTCTGAGGCCATGATGACGACGTTTAAGGATGTCCACAGAAAATGTATCGCGGAAAAATATCGTTGTTTGCGATGCATAAAAAAAAATGTTTTAATAGAATTACAAAACAAATCACAAATCTAAATATTCTAGGCTCACACCTAAACTGAAATCAAAAGTAAAAGATATAATCGAGATCGAGAGGCAACGGCAAAATAATTATTTTACGAATAAAATTAAGGTCTAAATACATCAATGCATCGGCAAATATCAAAAGGCCTCGATTCATCGCTTAAAAACGATGTAGGTATCGCATTAGAAATATCGATTTTTGAATCGTCGATGTATATCGAACATCCCAATTTCCGTTTGGTGTTTCTTTTACAGCGGTCTGAAATTTTCTTCAGTTTATCGGTTTTGTGTAATAATTGCTGCGTTTTTAGTGTTTTGTGATATTTTAAGTGTCAAGTATGCGACAATTTGGAAAATAATAATTCTGCAGTTACTTTTCATGGGTGAATAAATAGAAAGTTGGATTATTTGTAGGTTAGGTTTAACCTATAGTAGCAAGGTTTATTTTAACTATTTCTGTCCAAATTAGTGGTGTCTATATATATAATATGTCTTGTAATGTACCGTGCGAGCAAAAATTATTTGCATCAAAGAAAGAGGGCCTTGCATCTAAGGACGTAATGCTTAGCCGTAGAGCTTAATACCTGTTGGGTGTCAGTAACTATACCTGAATTAACAATCAATCAGTTATTCCGTCATCTTTGACAGTCGTTACAAGTAATTCGATTCATCGCTAACTTTTCCAATTTCTTGAACAATTCACACGCTTTACGGAACAGCACAAACCATTCACGGGTTTGTGCATGGACGATTTTCACAAACATTTTCCTAACGTTGCTTTTATTGCTGGGGATTTTTATCATTGCCTGAAAAGAATCGTGGCTGTGTTTAGGGAAATAGGTTCTATACAACACAAAAAAGGAGCAGGATGACCATCTGTAAGAACAGAAGAACTTGTTGCAAACGTTCGTAAAATAATGCAAAATACGCCAACAAATTGCATAAGACGCCTGTCCCAAGAAGCGGGAAGATCTTATCGAACATGCAGGACTATTCTTAAGAAGCAGCTAAATTTATTTCCTTTTTCCACGGTTCCACCTCTCCGGTTATCTATGTGAATTCTCAGAATACGCGCATGTGCAGTAGTGAAAATCCACATTGCACCCTCAAAAAATTGGTGTCTGGTTAGCTGTTTCCCGAAGAAGAATTGTTGGTTCTATTTTTTTCCATGCATGACACAGTTACAGCACAGCGGTATAGAGACAATATTTTGAATCCATTTGTGGAGCAATTACTTGACGACGAACTACGTTTTGGATATTTTCAACAGGAAGGTGCAACCGCCCATACAGCCGCCGAAACTATTAACTACTTACGCAAATTTTTTCGACGACAGAGATTGATCAGTTTTCGATCAGACATTGAATTCCCACCCAGATCACCTGGTTTAACGGTTATGGATTACTTCGTTTTTCCTCATTTAAAGAACACTATTTTTAAAACACGAGTTCCAGATTTAGAACAATTACCTACAAGAAAGGATTATCAAAGAATGTGGTAACATTTCTCCAGAGATGCTGGTCAACACTTTCGAAAATATGAAGAGACGTGTGAATTTACGCTTAGAGCATGGCGGTGGCCAATTTCAGCAATTTATGTAATTATTTTTCTTTTTCTTTCTGTATATTCTTACTTTGTTAATTTTTAAACAAAAAAAATAAATTTGTATTTGTCTACTTATTTTATTACTCATTAGTTTGGCATATCATGTCATAATATGAATTTGACAAAATTTTAACCTAGATTTGGTTAGATATATCGTCCCCATATCTTTGTGATCTAAACCAAGCCCTACGTTTTTTAATCCAAGCCCTCTTTGATGCAAATAATTTTTGCTCGCACGGTATAGGTACTGTCCTCAGGGCCGGATCTACAGCGGGGCAAGCGGGGCGGTGCCCCGGGGCCCCCGACCCAGAGGGGCCCCCGGCAGGGGTTGGGAAGAGGAAAATGTTTAGCTTTATTCGAATACATTAATACATTGCAAACAACTTTTTGTCAATACTCCAACAAACTCAAAAAAAAAATTAAAAAACATGCTCAGGTAATAGAAAAAAGCAAAATAGATGAATTGTCTCAAGATGAAAGATTAAATGATCCTCAACAACGCCTCCGAGTGAACATTTTCTACCCGATGATAGATACAATATCATCGCAACTCGAATCTAGGTTTGTTGGTATGAAAAATGTTCTGAATACCTACTTATAAAATCCTGCAACCTCAATATCTTACAAATTCATCGAAAAGCGAGTTGGAGCAAGAAGCTGATCTGTTTTCCAAAACTTTCTCAGACCATGTGTCACCTTCTTTTTCCTCTCAGTTGCTTACTGTATGATCGACATTTTCGGAAGAGATAAGTTCAATGAAAGATGTTAAAGAGTTAGCCCGTTTCTTGATCATTCAGAATGCGTCGTTGTCGTCCAGTTATCCAGATGTGTGCACAGCACTTCTGATGTTCCTTACTGTCCCTGTTACTACTGCGAAAGCTGAACGGACTTTCTCCAAATTAGAGTTGATAAAAAACTACTTGCGTACCTCAATGGGAAAAAATAGACTCAGTAATTTAGCGTTACTGTCCATTGAAAATCGAAGAGCGCGCAAAATTGACTTTAATAAAGTGATAAACGAATTTGCCACTATAAAATCTAGAAAGAAGTGTTTTTAGTTGTAAGTTCTTGCGTTTGTGAAAAAATATCATGAGAGCGCGGTGTTTACTTAGATTCTATGTGTAGAAGATTACTAAGCTTTTCCAACAAGTTGGTATAAGATACAATAAATACCTACACTAACAAAATACTGTTATTCTTACCCGACATTAATACTGTGGTATTATCAAAACTAATTTCAATAAGGGTCCCCAAAATTTGTTTTTTCCCGGGGCCTATTCAGCTCTAGCTCCGGCCCTGACTGTCTTTAATGGATATTGTTTTTTCCTTGTTAAATTTTAATGGTAATTTATTTAAAACTTTTTTTTTACTGTATTTGTCGTATTATGACATTGAAGAAATATGTCGTAGGATTTTGTAAAGACCTTTTACATACACTCTGTATGTCAACTACATTAAAATGCTAATTTTGTCCTGAAACTAACGTATTTTTCCTTTCGTGTAAAACTGAACTTAGGTTTTAAAAAATATTATTGAACATATTTTTACTTTTTTATTACATGTCACCCTCGGCGTGTAGGTAGAGCTTAGATCGGCACGGACTTGTACGAATCCATCTCCCGAACAAAGGCAAATTTTGTTTATAAAGTGCAACACGCATGTATATAGGAAATAGAGTTGAAAAATGATATACGACTGGTAGTAAAGAAAATTGAGTAGATAAGTATACATATCTTATTTAGCAATTTATTATGTGTACGGGTTGCTATGGTTCTCAGTCAAATATTATCTATCGATTTAAGCTTTCATGATAATAATTCTAATCAATAGATAGGTAATATTTTTTAAAGCAGGGTCCATTGGCGTAACAACTATGTTCTTTCGCAGAAAATTACAGAAAAGCGGTTTCAGTTTAACGCTCGTAGCCCAAATCCACATGGGCGAAAATTTGCGCCATTTTTAAAATGTCGTTCAACTCAACCAATCACGTCACACTTACGCTGTCATATTTAGGCGCATGGTGACTTTGTCTGAGAGCGCGCCGAGAATGCTCTACAGCAGTGGTTCCCAAACTTATTTTGTCTACTGCCCACTTTGAGAATAAATTCTTTTTTAGCGCCCCCATTTTTTCACCTACTTAAAAACCACTATAACTTCAAATTAAATAAATTAATTATTGTAAGCTATATTAGCGGAGATTAAACATTCATTCTAAACGAGACTTTTACTATAACCCGGAAGAGTTAACTTGAGACCTGATGCGCAGTCGGTAGTACACAACGGCGCTTAGGTCTCAAGTTAACTCTTACGGGAAACACCTGCCAATGAGAATGATTATTGAAACGCAACTTTATAGTATTTAGACAAAGTATCTTTTATTCAAAATAAAATATATATAATATTTATTAAATAAAACAGGACAGATATAATATGAACTACGCGGAGAGAAAAATCGAACCCAGTTTGAGCGAATCTCTTAATTAATATTAGTTAATGTTCACAAGATGTAGTCGAGTGTCGAGAGCTCAGTCGGTGTCTAAGAGTCTTCCTAGCTAGATGAAATTACAAATCGCCCCCCAAGCCTCTACACAACGCCCCCATTTTTTTTATGGGTCTCTTACCTATAGGCCTGCAGCGCCCACAAGGGGGCGTTATCGCCCACTTTGGGAACCACTGCTCTACAGTGAGAACCAGAAGTCCTGCATAAATTCGATAAAAAATTAGGGATGCATTTTTTGGAAAAATGCTTGAACACGTAAATTTTTATTTTCATTTACGCATATTTTGGCGTGAAAGTTTAGTATACAGGGTGCCACATGTTAAAGATATGACATAATTCGGTATTTTTTCTTATAGAACACCCACCCCCCCCCCCCGTATATTTTTTCGATTTTTTAATTCTAATAAACATTCTAAACATATCTGATAAAGCACATCCTATGCCTAAAGTGAAAGATTATCGAGAAATATTTTTTTTTTTTTATTTATTTATTTTACGTCGGCCTTTTTCCGCAACGAGGCCAATCACCGACGCCAGGGAATTTGTCACACACTATCTGGTAATTTTGCCGAATCCCTCTTTGTCGAGGGTAGGGTTCTTTAACGTGCCAACATCCATGACACGTGGCCCACAGTTTAACGTCTCTTCCACCTCTTAAACCAAATTCCAAATTTAACATCGACGTTGCCGGCACCGGGAATGGAACTCGGGCCTACGATCTGTGAGGCTGCTGCGCTAACCACTAGACCACAACGTCGACATCGAGAAATATTTGATTGAATAGAAAAGACTAAGTTATAAAAATATTTATTATAAAGGGGGTATCAAAGATAAAAATATTAAATACTACTCTAATCACTAATCTAGTAAATGTTCGAACTATTCGAAAATGTTCCATTGACTTCCTGGCAGCAAGCAAGCCGCAATTCAATCTCTTCAAAAATGTTATGTATCATTTCACGGGTTATTAATTGAATTTCATATCTGATATTATTTTTTAATTCTTCGATACTGTTAAGTTTGTTCGGGTTTGTCGTATACACTTTATGTTAAAGATAGCCCCATATAGCAAAATCCATTGGAGTTAGGTCCGGCGACCTAGCAGGCCACTCTATTTGCCCCCGTCGCCCTATCCAACGACCCGGAAATACGTCATTTAAATATTCGCGCGCTGCCCTACTAAAGTGTGGAGGCGCGCCATCTTGTTGAAACCAAACAAAATCTCCAGGAATATTGGGGTTGTTCGTATTTAGAAACAAACGGCATAAGGCGGGGATCAATTCATTTCTTAAAAACACCAAGTAACGTTCACCTGTTAGCGTACCATCGAAGAAATACGGTCCTATGACTCTGTCGCCCACAATACCCGCCCAAACATTAACAGACTGTTTATACTGGGTGTGAGCTTTAACAGCCCAGTGTGGATTAGTTGAAGACCAGTAGCGATAGTTTTGTCTGTTCATCAACCCATTCCGACAGAAAGTCGACTCGTCAGAAAATATAATCCTACGTGAAAAAAATTATTATTATTGCAAATATCCATTAGATTTTCGCACAACTGTAACGATCTATTTCTCTATTTTTAAATTTTTTTTTACAGATGATTTTCCAATTTCGTTATCCAACCTTGAGTGGGTCTATGTGAATTTTCTTCAATGAAAATATATATTATATATGTTTAATTTTTTATCTTCTGAAATTGAAGGCCGACCGGACCTAGGAAGATCTCGTACCTGTCCCGTTTCTCTAAATCTCTTCTCGATTCTGCTTACGTTGGACTGAGATATCTGAATGTCTTGATATTTTATATTAAATAGTTCACAACCTTTCCTTTAAGTCCTAATACGATCACCACATCCTATCATAATTAAGACATATCTATTCTCTGAGTTTCAGTCAATTTCACCATTTTCTTTTGTTAATTTTTAATTTTATTTAGTTAAGTACCGTCAAACTTTCTTCGGTCACTCGGGGCGATTTCGGACACCTGGTAAATCTTCTGAATATGTGTTACTAACGGCAACCCTGTGCGTGTCATCCCAAAAAGGGTCGGTGCACATGTTGGCAACTCAGTAGCCGTCTGATATCTGCCGGGCGAATGTCATTTGTCAAGAGGAATGTTCCGTTTTTTATGATTTTATTATCGGACATGATTTGTTGGTTATGAAAATCGTGAAAAAGTTTTAAGGATGCTATTTTGTTCTTTTTTATAAAAAATGATAAGATAAAATCGTGTTTTTTTTTATACAAAATAACGTTTTCCGGTTTTCGTCATCGTAGACTGCTAAAAGAACGAAAGTTGTGTTCGAAGTCTCCCCTGGACAACTTTGAAATCGGTTTTAGGTAGTTTTATATCGCATCCGAAGTCACCCCACTCGCCGGGGTGACTTCGGACACTTTAATAAAAAAAATAAAAAAAACTAAAGCAAGTATAAAAAATTTAAAACAGTCAAAATGTTAATAAAGGTTAGAGGTATCTTAGCCGAAAATTTGAGAGTATTTACTTGCTTGGTTTGTCCTCTGTGATCAAAAGAGTTGTAAAACCCCGCCGAAGTCACCCCGTTTGACGGTAGTAGTTACGAAATGCTGCATGAGACAAGATTAAATGTTACTTGATAGCTGTCAGCTATAAACTGACAACTAATGACAACACATTTGAAGGAATGCTTTATACCTATTTACATAATAAAACCCAAGGTGACTGTAAAAATACTACTATTCAATTAAAAATTTCTCGATAATCTTTCACTTTAGGCATAGGATATGCTATATCAGATTTGTTTAGAATGTTTTAAAATTAAAAAATGGAAAAATATACGGGGGAAAGAAAAAATACCGAATTACTTATGTCATATCTTTAACATGTGTCACCCTGTATACTAAACTTTCACGTCAAAAAATGCGTAAATGAAAATAAAAATGTACGTATTCAAGCATTTTTCCGAAAAATGCATCCCTAATTTTTTATCGAATTTATGCAGGACTTCTGGTCCTCACTGAAAATTTATTAAAGCTTAAACCATTTTTGTTAAAAAATAAATTTAAAATTATACTTTCTATAAAATATCCCGACAACAGAAATTGAGCGGAGTGAAAGTGCCTGCCAACCTATCAGATTTTGGGGTTAAAAAAATATTTTTTGAATGTTTTATTTCTAAAATTTGTTTAAAAATGATCCGCCATCGTGTTTTTAGTTCAAAAAGCAAGAGAGCAAGTTAATTAAACCTATCTTATCAAATCCAAAATAAAAAAACAAACAAAAAAAGGCGTATTCGATTCGCTTTTAACTGATACGACCTGTGCTCGATTGGGAAATGATCACTGTTCCCCCACTACCGTCAAAGTGATCTCAAATAAACCTGGGAAATTGCAAAATCACCAAAATCAGATCAGTTGTTGTTTGTTTTGTTTACTTTATGGTTTTGGAAGTTATAGTACCATTCTGTACCTGTTTTTAGATTTTCGTTGGGTATTTATTAGTATTCTTTGATCATGTCTTTTTTCAAGAAAATTAACTGTGACGAAGAAATGGATGAATTACGGCTTTTTGAGCCCATCTAGGTAAATAATATTTCTTGTACGTGAATGAGAAGAGTGGAAAGAAAATATGTTAACGTTGTTTTTCTTTAGTCCCCCGCTTTATAAAATACTACTACGCTACTCTCGACTAATTTTTCAACATGAAATGAGGTTAAGTCAAAATCGAAACCCCAACGAACAACTGACATAAAAATTCGTGTTTCACCTTGGATCACTGAACTGATTTCTATAACATCAGATCGATCCAAATCTCTGTCCCAATCGAATAAGGCTCAGGAATCTTCGATGTTATCTTGTACCGTGCGAACAAAAATTATTTGCATCAAAGAGGGCCTTGCATCTAAGTACGTAATGCTTAGCCGTAGAGCTTAATACCTGTTGGATGTCAGTAACTACCTGAATTAACAATCAAAGAGTTATTCCGTCATCTTTGACAGTCGTTGCAAGTAATTTGATTCATCGCTAAAATTTCTTGAACAATTCACACAATGGGCCTCACGGAACAGCACAAAACATTGATGGTTGAAGCGTATTTTCGAAACGGGGTTAGAGTAAATGGTGAGTGGCAATACAATCTGGGTTTGTGCATGGACGATTTTCACGAACATTTTCCTAACGTTGCTTTTATTGCTGGGAATTTTTATCATTGCCTGAAAAGAACCGTGGCTGTGGTTAGGGAAACAGGTTCTATACAACACAAAAAAGGAGCAGGAAGACCATCTGTAAGAACAGAAGAACTTGTTGCAAACGTTCGTGAAATAATGCAAAATACGCCAACAAATTGTATAAGACGCCTGTCCCAAGAAGTGGGAAGATCTTACGGAACATGCTGGACTATTCTTAAGAAGCAGCTAAATTTATTTCCTTATAAAGTGCAAGTATTCCAAGAAATACAAGCCGCAGATTTTGAAAGACGCAGGAATTAATCTCAATGGTTTACCCAAAATTTATTGGAAAGAAATGATTTATTAGACCTGAAATTTTTTTCGGATGAAGCCTGGTTCCACCTTGTTAATTTTGTAAAAAACAAAAAAAAAATTGTATTTGTCTACTTATTTTATTACTCATTAGTTTAGCATATCATGTCATGATATGAATTTGACAACATTTTAACCTAGATTCGGTTAGATATATCGTCCCCATATCATTGTGATTTAAACCAAGCCCTACGTTTTTTAATCCAAGCCCTCTTTGATGCAAATAATTTTTGCTCGTACGGTACCTACGACCTCAAAAGTCGAATATTAGTTGGTAAAATTGTATTGATTTTGAAACTTGGGTACATGTAAAATCATTTCTTCTTCAAAAATTTGAAAAAGTTTTTGGGCAACAACTTGACCCAAGGAACAAGGGCTTAAGAAAAAATACCAGCTGGTGCGTTGGGTTACTGTACCAAGGGTTTCCTGCCTTACTGACCATAGAACTCATACTTATAGTTGGCGCATATACTTAAATTAGCTGAAGGTCATTTTACCGAGGCACAGGAAGACATATTATGCTCATCGTTACCCAGGTGGTTACTATAGGCAAACAGGTTATTTGTTATTGTTGTGTTTAAATTAGTTGGAATTGATTCGGCCTTTCTTTGGTAGAAATCCCTTATTAATTGTGTTAAATAAATGGTAAAAAATTAAATAAATTATAATTTTACACTTTCAACAGATTTTTATTTTGACTCGATATGTTTTGCAACACAGTTGCTTCTTCAAAGGAGTACTTAAACAAATTTTGAAGCAACATGTCAAGTCAAAATAAAAATCTGTGAAAAGTGGAAAGTTATAATTTTTTTTTAATTTTAATTTTTTTTATTTTTTTATTTTTTTTTTACATTTATTTAACACAATTTAAAGTAATAATTGTGTGAGTAAATTATAATCAACACTCATATTGTATACTTAACAGAGTAGGTCACTTCTGATAAGACACCGTAAGTAAGCTTTAGCTTAGTGTAGTGAGGTATCTTCCAATTTATCTTTAATCCTAAATCTGGAAACGCGTACAGGGAGATCCACGACTGGTGGCGAGCGGCTGTATTTCTAAAACCATACCTACATGCTACGACTTTGGGGTAAAAAAATTATTATGAAATATGAGCAAGAAAAATCACTGGAAATAAATTTTAATAAGTTCCTAATTTTACCGCTAGGGTGCATAGTCGCTATCGGCTATGCTATGATAGAAAGTTCTTAATTTCTACTAGTAACTGCAATACAATGTAGGTCAGAAATTAAGTTTTTATATCCTCTACAAATTTTTTTATAACAATTTTTTAATCATGGTTAAAGCGTGGAGAAGGGTAACGACAAAAAAATTTAACATTAACCTATGGTTTATTTTAAAGAACGTTTTATTCTGTTTGATCGTTTGTATATGTCGTAGGCTGATAGTGAAATCCGTTATTTCAAGAAAAGCCTAGTCACTTCATGAAGCGTCGGCAAATTGTGTAAAAACATGAAATTACACGATCTGCCGCGTCACTTCATAAAGATACCTTGACGTTTCGGCGTATTATGTATAACACAATCTGCCTAATTTTAAATATCGTCACTTCATGTAGTACCTAACGATGTCATGTCAGTCGGCAGATTGTGTAATTCCGTCTAAAAGGTATATTGTCAACTGGTTTGTTCGTTGTTCCCCAGAGCATTTTTTTTTAATTAAATTTTTTCAACTAATATTATTTTATAAAAATTTAAAAAATGCTCTGACAAACCCGAACAAACCAGTTGCCAATATACCTTTTAGACGGAATTACACAATATGCCTTGTTTTTGTGGCATTTCATGAAGTGACGATATTTAAAATTAGGCAGATTGTGTTATACATAATACGCCGAAACGTCAAGGTCTCTTCATGAAGTGACGCGGCTGAACGTGTAATTTCATGTTTTTACACAATCTGCCGACGCCTCATGAAGTGACTAGGCTTTTCATGAAATGACGGATTTCACTATCAGCCTACGACATATATATGTACAGGGTCCTGCAATAGTGCGTCAGGCTTCCATAGCTCCTATACGAATTTAGTTAGGAATTTCATTCAAACGCTAACTTATACTGTATCATACGGGGGTACTTCAGGAAAATATTTTTTCCTATACAGGGTGACCCAAAAAAGTGTGGTCATAAAAAGTTGTGATTTTTTAAATGGCATACCCCATATTTTTTTGCATACTTAGATGTATGCTATCGTCCTTTATAAATGCCTAAAATTTTGTTTGATTTGCTTTGGTAGTTTAAGAGCAATCAATTAAAAACTGAAAAAAATTATTTTGAAGTCGTGGAAAAAATATCAAAAAAAAAACAATCTAAAATTAGTTTCTTAACACGGTATTAAGTGAGTTTAATGACAAGAGGTTTAAAGATACTATGAATCGAATAGTATTTATTTATTTTATACAGGGTGTTCATAATAAGGTTTCAAAAATGACACATTTCAAACCTATTTTTCTCAACTTTTTCAAATGGAACAACCTGTATATTATTTCGGTATTTTATATAAAATACACAAGCAATCTTTTTTTATAGTTAAAGCATATAAGTTATTTCCAGCCGTTTTCGAAATAAATGCAAATTTCATAAATTATGTCGATTAAACAGAGTTTATTTTTAAAATTAAGCGTAGGCGACTAGACTAATAATTAAAAACTACAGTAATTGTTCAAATTGTCTTTCATTTTGTTCTGTGCACAAGCCAACATGTTTTTGAAAAGGTACATCTATAAAAGTACTAAAGTACATAGATATAGTTACTTTTCCTATAGTTAATGATTTTCCTCAATCTCCACATTATCCGAAATTTCGATTATCCGAAATCGGTCGCCGGTCCGGTCCACATTATTTCGGATAATCGGAAGTCTGAATATTATTAAAAACAATTCGTGCGGTTAATAATAGGGGGCACTTTAAAAAAAAAATCTTTCTAGCTTTGATTTAAAAAGAAATTTAAATGCAACCATCAAACCATTTTAACTCTATTCTACAGCTAACTAGTTGGTAAAGAAAACTGCAAAAACTGTGAAAACTGTAAAACCGCAAGTCGTTTCCTCTTTTCTAATCAAAGTTATCGCAATAATAGTGATGGAAGAGTGTAATTCTATTTCGGCTTTTAGCAATATTTTGCAACTTTCCTTTTATTAAAACGTTGAAATCACATAATTTATTTTTTAAAACATCTAAGATAAATAAATATAGCCATCAGAAAAAAACCTATTTCTGTAGGATTTAAAATTTTTAATAAAAGGAAAATTGCAAAACATAGCTAGAAGCCCAAATCGAATTCCACTATTTTTGCGATAACTTTTAACTGAGAAAAGGAAACGACTTGCGGTTTTTGCAGTTCTATTTACTAACTAGTTAGCTATAGAATAGAGTTAAATGGTTGGATGGTTGCATTCAAATTTTTTTTTAAATCGAAGCTAGAAATATATTTTTTTAAAAGTGCCCTCTTCGAATTATTTTTAATAATATACAAACGTTCAAGCGGGATAAAACTTTCTTAAAAATAAGCCATAGTTTGTTAAATTCGGTTAATGCAGACCGAAGTTACAGCCTTTTAAGTACTTTTAGTCGTTACCCTTCTTCACGCTGTTACCATGGCCACTACAAAAAAATTGTTATTACAAAATTTATAGGGGATATTACAGAGCATATAAAATTTAATTTCTGACCTATATTGTATTGCAGTTTTTAGAAGAAATTAAGGACTTTGTATGACCTAGCGGTAAAATTAGGAACTTAACAATTGTTTCCAGTGATTGTTTGTGCTTAAAGTGTATATTATATGATCTTAGTTGAGACAGATAAAAAAATTAAAAAAATTTGATGACAGACTTGTCAAGTCCACGTGGACTATCTGCGAACATGTGTATAGGGAGCGATCAATACAAATTTTGTTATATTTGTATTTTAGTTTCAGTGTGTGATGCAGTAAATTGATCGTACCCCCAATATTTACGTTGTCTCAACTGACTTCGTATGAAGTATACCTATATTTCATAATAAATTTTTTATCCCAAAGTCGGAGCTTGTATGGTTTTGGAGATACAGCCGCTCGCCACCCGTCGTGGATCACCCTGTATATTAAAATTAAATAAGTATTATTGTTTAGAAAAGCTGAACAGAAATGTTTATTTGAAAATTAAGTTTTCAAATAATAGCTCTAGCGTAATACTAGTGAAAAGGTTCCATTTACTATTAAAAAGAAAGGTTTATGCAAAGTCCCTTGTCCATTCTCAAGTCGTTTAAAATATTAATATAAAAGGTAAACTTGCGTGGGTGTTGTCATGCAGGTAGGCCAAGCATATGAAATAATAATAGAGTGAGCGAAGCACCCCCCGAAATCCAGGTCAGGGTGCAGGGGGCAGCTGGAGGCGCCGGCCCTGTGCCCCACCTGATTGCGCGCGCTCACCTGGCGGCGTCGCGGTGGCGGCAGGCGCCGCAGTCCGAGGCAAGCACCGGCCGCCGCAGCACCGCGTCTTACCACTGCGACATCACCTACTCACGCTCTCACCTGAGCGCCCCACCCCCACGTCCCGCCGCCGCGCCGCCGACGGCAACGACGCCGTCTCAGTCGAGTTCCGCACGGCCCTCGATCTACTACTGCTTCACGTCCACGTTAAGCACTGACCGATAGAGAGCGCGACCGCGGCCACTTGCCCCCGCGCGCGAGTTAACGTGTTTGTTGTGATAGCCGGCTTAATCCTTTGGCCACCCCCAGTTAAAATCGTGGAGGCCCTGAGCGCCCCCAAGAGAGGCAGGCATCCTCCGCCGTCGGGAGACTCGCGGGTCCCTGCCGCAGCCACCTCTGCCACGCCGCCACCGTCCTTAAAGAGGGCAAAGCACGAGTGTCCTCCGCATCAGGATCAGGACATGGAAGCGCCCCTCAGCGTCGCCCTAAGTCAAAGCATGGATTCTGTTAACACTAACAACGGAGAGGAAGAGGTAAGTTAGTTACCCATGTATAGATTTGCCTATCAAATTTGATGTTTTTATTCCAGAAATTTTTATAAATCGTTAATTTTTTTACTAAGGGTCGATAATAATAATTGTATATTATAGTTATACTGCGTTTCTCATTAAAACTGAAAAAATACCCGGTTGACACGTAAAGGGCGTGTTTAGTGTTTATGTTGTATTGTCATGGATACGACCAGATCCGGCATAGAAAAAAGTCCCGTCGTTGGCGCTGGCTGGCATATCTTGGGAACAGGGGAACTATTTAAGGTGTAAGATTTTTGGACTAAAAATTAAATCGCAAATAACTAGTAAATTAGTTGATACTTTTTATGTCGACTATTTTATTATGATGGTTTAATAAAGTGAAGTTCAATAATATGTCTGTTAAAGATTGAAGACAATGTGTATGGCGATTTAAAACAAATAAGGACAATGCAAATTCAAAACTCTTCGATAATTCAATTAAATATTTTCAGCTGACGATTGAGTTAAGGCGGCTGTAGGCCAACACAAATTTGCGTTAAAACCAAAATTCCAAATTATATTTAATGATATAATAGTCTAATGCTAATGCTTTAAAATTATAATAACGGAGTAATGGTTTAGGCAAATAAAATATACATCCAGGCCAAAAGACAATACAACAAATAATATTTAAATAGTACGATTTTAAATTATATTTGCTATAACATTTAATATAGTATCATGCAGCGCCGTAACAAGGATTTTATTTCGAAGGGGGAGGGGGGGGGGTTAATTTTCTTGGCGATCCATGGAAAGAAAGGCCAGGTGGTGTGGGGCGCAAAAAAATCTTTCTCGTTTTCACTCAAGTTCACGTTCTTTATTTTAAAATGAAATAACAGAGCCTTAGCTTCGACAACCAAGGCACAAAAAAGAACTATCAAACTAAAAAAAATAATAATAAGAAAACTACGGAAATAGTAATTTTCGGTTGCGTGACGAACAATATTTTTTTAAGACCGACATCGACACTTCGATATACATTTAATTCTTTATTTTATTTTATATGACAAAGTGATTAACAATACTAAAACCAGATAAAATAATAAAGCTCCATAATGTTGAAGAAGCCAATTTTTGGGACTTTTCAGCAAAATATGCCAAAAGGACTTCTTCTTTCACATTTTTCACTTTTTTTTTACGACACCAATTTTTAAATGCGTCGTATGACTTCTCGTAACAGGCTTTTGATTTTACTGGCAATATGTCGCTTTCCTTGCTGCTTCCAAAATTTCTTCTGGAATCTCATTTTCCGTGTCGGATAATTTAAAATCTGAATTCATATTTTTAAATTTGCGCATTCGCGAAACAAGTTTGACATAAACAACAAATTAAAAATCAACGAACTGTCACTCGACAATACATCGAAATGTTGTTAGCATAGTAACGAAATCAAGGTACATGGAATTATCAAAGAGCGATTGGAAAAATAAAAAAACAGGGACCAGAAAAATCATTTGCCGAATGCCGATCCCTCACGTCCATTTTCCGGTCTTGATTGACAAAACGTTATTTTCTGAACGAAAAATTGTCCAGAAAGTGTATATTTTCTGGTCGGTCTTAAAAAAAACAAATTTCCGGACCTTAATTCTACAATCTCGGAAGCGAAAGCGGTAATAGAATCACAGAATATTAACAGTTGGCTGTGTGTTCTCTGAATAGAACGAACAAAACGAACATGTGAATGGTGATCGTTCTGCGTTCTGTTACGATCACCTGTCATTGTCTTTCTCGTTAAAAAATGCATTTGCTTATTATACCAATGACAACTTATAAGTTTATTGCTGCTTTTCACCTCCTCTCCTCATAATTAAAGATTGGGGTTTAAAAAGACAAAGGGGCCCGCCATGATAGCTTAGAACCCGGGTCCATAGGATGTTATTACGGCACTGAATATACACATTCACAATGCTTTGAAAATTTGTTAAATTTAAAAGGCCCCTTTGTACATTGCCCCCGTATATACTTTTGTTGTGTTGGGCGTCATCGCTTTTACTTGCGTACATTTATACCATTCTTTGAAAACTCTTTAAACCTATCCAATTTATTTCAAGATATAGGTATTTGTTTATTTTGAAATAATAATTGTACATTTGACTTCTATCGTATTAACAATAGCCAAGAGAAATATTTCATCAATAGTTGTAGGTCATCAAATATCACCAGTTAAATTTAATTAAACAGAAATACATTTGGTATCACAGGAGAGCTAAAGCTTTATTCGTTGTCTGTATTGTAATAGATTTTTAATTTAGGCCTTTCTTTTGGAGAAAATAATTAAGTTATTAATCTTATATATACATCTTAAGTCTAAACTATTACGGATCCTTATACGAGCAGTATTAACTGTTGTCAACAATAAAATGACAAAAGTATTTCCATTCATTACAAAATACGTTATCCTAGTACCTGAATGTCCTTATTATTTTGGCTAGGATTAATAATACAGTAGACTCCCGATTATCCGAAATAATGTGGACCTGACCGATTTCGGATAATCGAGATTTCGGATAATGCGGAGATTGAGGAAAATCATTAACTATAGGAAAAGTAACTATATCTATGTACTTTTATAGATATACATACATACATAATAAATTCTAATACTTATGTATATACTTCTACATTAGTATGTGTTCATATTTATAAATTCAAGAAAGAGGTAATTGGTACTTGTTTTAATTTTAAAGTCTGTCGATTTTTGGCCGCAACAACAAAACCAACAATTCGGATGATCCGATTCATGGGTCGTTTCGGATAATGCGGTGTTCGCATAATCGAGTTTCGAATAATCGGGAGTCTACTGTAATTAGATCCTGATACGATTCTAATGATACTGATCGCGATTCCGTAGCTACCCGCATTGGGCGTTGGAAAGAGAGACTGGGAAACTGAGACAGATTATTAATTAGGATAAGAATTAGACGAAAAGTTAAGATTTCGTTTAAAAAAAGTGTAATGTTTTTAAAAAAATTATTTTGGTAAAACTTCTTTAAAATTAATCATAGAATATTGGAAAGTCAATATAGTGTTGCTAAAGAAGTAAATAAATGATTTAAAAATATATAAATATATACAGGGTGTTACAAATTCGACATACCAGCATTGGAATCTCGGAAACCATAGGAGTTAGAGAAACGGTTAAATGGGGGCAAAGTTGTGCAATTCGGTGCTGATTATAATGCCGCTTTAAAAGTGTTCAAATTCCGAATACTTCCGATTTTATTAGAAAAAAACCGAAATTTTGCAAAATCGTTTTTATTTTTGCCTGAGCTCATTTGACTAGCTATTTAAAAATAAATGACACTTTGTCATTGCCACTTTTTCTCTTCTACAAAATGACGTTACTAAACTAAAGATCCGCCGTTTCGTCTCCGAGCGGCCATCACCAACTTTACTTTTTTAAATACGGACCTGGATTTTTTTTAACCGATTTTTAAACCCTCCTACTCTCAAAATGTAATGGCGATATTACTTTCTCATAATGATGAATTGTCCTTGCTTATTTTTTAAATTCATATTTTTCACACTTCTTGTCAGTCCGGTCCTGGCAACGAATCACAATATTAATTAAAAACTTTAATTTATTTAAAGCATTCATACACACAGACCTAAGTAATATAATTTATTTTATAAGAATTGTCTAATAATTCTAAATTAACTAATAATTATAAATCCTAATTTTCTAAATGTTCAAATAGTCAAAATTCTTTTTGGGTATTACATGTATTACTTAAATACCTAACATGAACTTTAGACAAACTTTTTCATGAAACTTATTTGTTAAGGTTTTAAATAAAATAAAGTTTTTTATTAATATTGTAATTCGTTGCCAGGACCGGACTGACAAGAAGTGTGAAAAATATGAATTTAAAAAATAAGCAAGGACAATTCATCATTATGAGAAAGTAATATCACCATTACATTTTGATTGTAGGAGGGTTTAAAAATAGGTTTAAAAAAATCCAGGTCCGAATTTAAAAAAGTAAAGTTGGTGATGGCCGCTCGGAGACGAAACGGCGGATCTTTAGTTTAGTAACGTCATTTTGTAGAGGAGAGAAAGTGGCAATGACAAAGTGTCATTTATTTTTAAATAGCTAGTCAAATGAGTTCAGGAAAAAATAAAAACGATTTTGCAAAATTTCGGTTTTCTTCGAATAAAATCGGAAGTATTCGGAATGTGAAAACTTTTAAAGCAGCATAATAATCAGCACCGAATTGCACAACTTTGCCCCCATTTAACCGTTTCTCTAACTCCTATGGTTTCCGAGATTCCAATGCTGGCATGTCGAATTTGTAACACCCTGTATAACAAAAACAAGGACCAATATTCCTTGTAAAAGTTCTAAAAACTTTTATATACAACATTTTTTCTAAACCGATTAATAAATCCGTCAAAAGAAATCCCGCTTTCAAGGTGCTACGGAGTCCACTTAAGGTCCACACCCTGGTCCACAATGCTGTCGTTCATATAATTTTTTCAAAGGTTTTTTCACTTCAATTGAAAATCTCATTTCAGTAATCAAAGTCATATTATACTGATGGTAGTTACCATTACTTACTTAGTTCCGATACTTTGGAAGCACGAAGAACATGACAGGACTTTCTTTTTGTTTAAAGTGAAATGCTTTCTTGATGGCAAAAAAGTATAAGTACCATATAGTCCCATATTCAATAGGCAAAACTCTAAGTACTCTAACTGAAATTGCAAAACCCTAGTTGGTTGGTTTAAAGAAATATATTCAAACCTAGGTATATACAATATTATATAAAATTATTAACCATTAGTAACCCTGTATAGTAATCGTAAATCTGATATTCGAAATTGTAGTTTCAGCACAAGCAGATGTATACTTTTTCTTCTATACCTACTAATAAAAAAGTTTTTCCTCTTCCAAACTCTATCCGTGAACACACTGTATATGAATCTTAAATATAGCACTAATTTTAAGTAATAGTAACAATGCCATTGTATATTCAGAATGTCATCAATAAATTTCGTCTCTAATTATATTTAGTCCATAACATTTTTGCTTCTACTTTCACTTATCCTCTCAGTCATCCATCAACTAACCAATACTAATTCCGCACTAATTTCAATAATAATGCCCAGCCCACAATTTTACTTGTTACAAAAACTTTTATTAATAATTGAGAAAGCTAGTAGCTACCTATTAACATTTTTCTATAGTTTTTGTTTAAGAGTCCCAGGGAATAGGAAGAACTCGAACAAATCCATATTAATATAATATAATATATTATTATTATTATGATGCCAGTCATTTTGGAACTTTTTAAGAAGTTAGAACTAAATTTAAATTTGACTGTTACTCTAGTCTAGGTTAGCAGGGTTCCATATTAGACATTTTTTCAAGAAGCTTTTTGGATGGCCCTTCAACCATTGCTCATGTACAGTTGACGACATATAAATTCGTACACTCCACCCATACATAACTAAATTACAACAAAATTGGGTAAAATGGGTTTCTCACCTTGCTGCTTATACCTAGATAGAACACTAGCTATGTACATAGCTGTAAATGATTGTATGTACGATTTTTTACCATCAGTAATACTTAATGGTTATTTCTAAATATTTTTGTGTTTAAATTATAGCCGCGAAATAAGAAAATTATAAAATAATATCAGGAAAACTACAAACGTATAGAGCCAAAAGGGTAAATTTATTAACAAACAACAAACAAAATACTAATATTTAATTGCTGCGCCATTGGATTCTAACACTAATCGTAATCTTCTTGGCATTGACAAAATAATACTTCTGGTGTAATCCGGAGTTAGCCATTCCCAAATTTCTTCTATTTTATCAAATAACTCTTATTTCATCCTGTGGTTTAAAATTTATTTTGTACATTTTTTTAACCATCAATCCCCAAACATTTTCAATCGGATTTAAATCAGAACTTCTTGAGCACCAAAAGGCGGACATGTTACGTGTTACGTTGTTTTGTCTAAACCAGTTGCCTATATTTCTTGCAGTTTGCACAGGGCAGTGATCCTGCTGAAATATAAAGATATTTCCTTTAAAAAGTATCGCGGCAGAAGGAAGAAATACTTTTTCCAAAATCTGAAGATATGTATATTACTGTCAATACAATAGTCCAGCGTACACCTGTACCGTAAACACTTATCCATATTATTCCATATATCCATGCCCACACATTAACGGAGAAACGTCCACTGGTTTGCCTTTTTGAGTATACTTACTTATATCGGGAATTTGGTGGTCTATAATATATATTCGAATCCTTCCATTATATGTAGACTGAAAAGTTTTCTCATCGGAAAAGATAACATTTTGCCAAAAAAAAGTCATTTTCTGGTAAATATTGCATACCAAACACAATTATTTGTTCCTTGTCACTATTTTTTAAAAACGGTTTGGATGCAGCTGCTCGATTTCTTAATTTGGAACATTGTCTTACTCGGCGTTTAGTGGAGTCAATCTACGGAAAAATGAGGTGAGGTCCGTAAAAATTTGATAGAGGTTGGGGACGTGGAAAAAGTTGTTTCTTGTGATAAGAGTAAAGATATTCCAAAATGTCGACAAAAAATATTGATCGGAACCATCCCAAAAATCCAAAAAACTGTTTTTTTGGGTTTTTTTTAGGTCATTTTTGAAGTTTAATTTTTTTTTGGACCCCTTAGACTTCTAACTAAGATTTGGGAGTTAAACCCTTTTATTGTCAATGTTCAAGGAAGCTTTAGTTCAAATTTGGAATCTTTGCGATCATTACTTCCCCTAAAAAATATATATATATACGTTTTTCGGACTAAAATTTGAAATTAGGCTATATTGGTTAAAGTTTTACCAAATTGGATGAAATTTGGTGTAAAGGTGGGTCATGGTGACCACAATAAGTGATCCAAAGATGAAGTCAAAATAAGAAATATTTTCGATAAAAATCCAAAATTTTGAGTTTTTTCCCAAATTTTGAAACTGACCCCCATCCTGTTAAATAAATCGCAGAGTACTCTACTTAGGCTCAAATTAAAGGCTATTTTATATAGTTTAACGTGGTATAACTTGTTTTCCAAGATTCGCTCATTTGTTGGCCATTTACGCCATATATACATATATGCGCGCGCTGATTTCCCACTTTTATTGTATTATAATGGTATAATATATAATGATAAAATCAAGATACCATGTTGTTGCCACGGTAACCAGCGCTGGGACTTGACGTTCATGGCATGCTTAGTTTTTTATTATATGTACAAAATCGTATTGAAATCGTGTGATTGCATTATACTCTAGTGTATATTCGATATTATTATTGAGCAAACACATATATAATGAACATATAATACAATAATATAATATAATATAATATAGCATAATAATATTTATATATAAAACGCTAAATACAATATTATAGTAAAAAAATACCATTATAATACAATAAAAGTGGGAAATCAGCGCGCGCATATATGTATATATGGCGTAAATGGCCAACAAATGAGCGAATCTTGGAAAACAAGTTACACCACGTTAAACTATATAAAATAGCCTTTAATTTGAGCCTAAGTAGAGTACTCTGCGATTTATTTGACAGGATGGGGGTCAGTTTCAAAATTTGGGAAAAAACTCAAAATTTTGGATTTTTATCGAAAATATTTCTTATTTTGACTTCATCTTTGGATCACTTATTGTGGTCACCATGACCCACCTTTACACCAAATTTCATCCAATTTGGTAAAAATTTAACCAATATAGCCTAATTTCAAGTTTTAGTCCGAAAAACGTATATATATATATATTTTTTAGGGGAAGTAATGATCGCAAAGATTCCAAATTTGAACTAAAGCTTTCTTGAACATTGACAATAAAAGGGTTCAACTCCCAAATCTTAGTTAGAAGTCTAAGGGGTCCAAAAAAAAATAAACTTCAAAAATGACCTAAAAAAAACCCAAAAAACCAGTTTTTTGGATTTTTGGGATGGTTCCGATCAATATTTTTTGTCGAAATTTTGGAATATCTTTACTCTTATCACAAGAAACAACTTTTTCCACGTCCCCAACCTCTATCAAATTTTTACGGACCTCACCTCATTTTTCCGTAGATTGACTCCACTAGTTGCGCAGTTCTAGATGACACAGGGAATCCTGTTATGTGCATAGCGGATACTGCAGTTTCAAAAGGATTTTGCCTTAAATACTCCACCAAATTTCGGTCTTGTTCATTTTGATGTTTTTCTATTATTTAAACCAAATCCAGTGTTTGATGATAGCGCCATTTTTTTACAATTCCTTGAACGGTACTTCTAGGTACTCTAAAATGATCAGCTATTTTTCTATGAGACTTGATTGAGGCATTTTTAAATCAAATAAGATAATGACAATACTTTGACAGATATCATAACAATTACCACGTTACAAAGATAATAAGGTAAAAAAGTTGCATTTACATTGTCACAGTTTAGTGTACGAAATTATCTGTCGTCACAACTGTACGTATTTGATTTTTTTGCGTGATGGGGAAGAAACATAACCTAGGTATTTACTTTTAAAGGGACCTATTCACTAGTCGATTATCCAGTAGTCGCTTGCGATCGAATTTCCAAACGATTGCCCCGGTAGTGGCCGATGTCAATTAAATTGCAAGCGATATTTCGGTAGCTGAGCGATTATTTATTTTACCAGATGGAACGTGAATCGGGTTTCGATTGAAAGCGAATTACACAGATTGCCAGAAAGTTGCTGTGTGAATGGACATCGGGAACCGGCTCGCACAACTTTCTTGATTTTTCAGTATGGGTGTAGTGCAAGGCGCAGTCAGAAGAATCAATGAGCCTAATGAATAAAAATTAAGCAATTACTTGAAGCAATTACTTTTTAGTAAAAGCAATTGCTTGACTAGCAAATGCTATAAGTAAAAGCAATCGCTAGATCTGGATATGAATAAAATTTTGAAGCAATCACTGTTTTTCTTATCCCTCTGTAGCAAATGCTTATTTAACACAAGTTCATACGTAGCTTATCCACTTGTTCAGATTATAGATTTTATGTTCAGTTTGGTGCCCAATCTGCAAAAGAGTGGACGTAAATACAACAACGTTGGTCTAATTATTTAGTACAATAGTAATCTGTTACGATTTTGTGGAAAATAGGAAACTTATATTTGTGATATGGCAGATTTCAGTGAAAATGAGGAAAGTAATAGTAGTGATGAAGAAATTAAAGACAAGCAATTGATATTGGTTCACAAATTGAAGGAACATAAATAAATTTCTCTGACAACAACCGTTTAGCTTCCGCAACAGCTTCAGCACTTGTAGGAAATTTAATAAACTGCCTCCATTACAAAGGTGTATTTCTTACAGACAGTAGTTTGGTGAACACCGAGTTCTTCACCTACAGAATTTTGAAAGCCCGGATCCGACAATTTCCGCCGAAAGACTAATCTTATTTAAAGGGGACAGTGCACCCTTTTACCAGTATCAGTCAAAAAATAATTTGCCATCCACTCAATATTTTCGCAGTCAAATCGATATAACTTTCTGAAATCATCATAATATCTGCAATTTTTACGTACACTGTAGATTTTTCTTTTTAGGACGTTCATATTATATTCAGCCATAATTGAAAACACAAATTAAGAGTAACGCACGTGTATGCCGCGGAGAACTAAAGTTGACTGCTACCAAGTAAATGATGCAGAAGTCGACCTACCTTAAAAAGTTGAAAGCGATTGCTACACTAGAAAAAGCAATTCCTTAATTTATTCATCACATTTTAAGCAAACGATAGCAATTGCTTCTATTTTTTAAGAAAAAGCATTGACTAGAAACTAGAAGCAATTCCGGCACTTTTAAGCAATTGCTGGACGTAAAAGCAATTACTTTATGAAATCATCACACTGCAATTTTTACGTACACTGTAGATTTTTCTTTTTAGGACGTTCATATTATATTCAGCCATAATTGAAAACACAAATTAAGAGTAACGCACGTGTATGCCGCGGAGAACTAAAGTTGACTGCTACCAAGTAAATGATGCAGAAGTCGACCTACCTTAAAAAGTTGAAAGCGATTGCTACACTAGAAAAAGCAATTCCTTAATTTATTCATCACATTTTAAGCAAACGATAGCAATTGCTTCTATTTTTTAAGAAAAAGCATTGACTAGAAACTAGAAGCAATTCCGGCACTTTTAAGCAATTGCTGGACGTAAAAGCAATTACTTTATGAAATCATCACACTGCAATTTTTACGTACACTGTAGATTTTTCTTTTTAGGACGTTCATATTATATTCAGCCATAATTGAAAACACAAATTAAGAGCAACGCACGTGTATGCCGCGGAGAACTAAAGTTGACTGCTACCAAGTAAATGATGCAGGAGTCGACCTACCTTAAAAAGTTGAAAGCAATTGCTACACTAGAAAAAGCAATTCCTTAATTTATTCATCACATTTTAAGCAAACGATAGCAATTGCTTCTATTTTTTAAGAAAAAGCATTGACTAGAAACTAGAAGCAATTCCGGCACTGCTGCTGGACGCAAAAGCAATTACTTTAGTTTTTATTCATTGGCTTTCAAGAAATTACTTCGATTTTATAAGAAAAAGCTATTGCTACATTTTTATTCATTAGGCTCAATCATGTTTTATTTAATACTTTTGATGGTTTGCTTTTATACGAGTGAAATCTAGAATGCTCTTAACGAGGATGAAAGAAAGAACGCGATTGTACTAAAAATTACTGTTTTTTTTTAAATAAAAACTGATTGCATAAAGATGAATTGGTTGACAACCAAATTACTTGGAAAGTCGTCTGATGAATGGGCAGTTCCTGAGCAACCAGATTGCCAGGAAATTTTTAAGCAATTTGATCGTACAACTTGGTTGCTCGGTAATCGTTTAGTGAATGGGCCACTTTACAGTAAGTACATTTTAATATGCAACCGGTTTTTGTAAAAACCCGAAAATAACAATAAGGCTAAATGGTTTTCCAATTAAAATATATATTTTATATATATATTAAAATATTATTTTTCTGCGTCGGCAACTCTTTATTTCTGGCTAAGAATTGGTTCAGATTCCGATAAATTAAACTCTATGGATTCCCTAAAAAAATTATTCTCTTTAACCTATAAAATGTGTAGTATCCACAACAAGCGTCTCTAGAGTATGGCTGTGGACTTTTTAACCGTCAAACTACTAGATGGCAACATATAAAAATCAAAATAAAAATGAAGTTAACATTTTTTTTCTCTACCGTTGGTCTATAGGTACCAGTGGCGGCTCGTGCCATTTTAGTGAAGTAGGGCCAGGTAAACCCTTAGCGCCGCAGGCAAAAAAATGTTGAGTGCCACGCCCTTTTTTGTTAATAGTTCTTGCTTTTGAAGTAGGAAAAATAAGCAAAAAGGCACCTAATTTAATTTATGAATTTACAATCATATCTTGAATTTTAAAAAAATACTGTAGGTAGAGTGTACTATATAGACCGAAAGAACCACAAACCGAACGCAGTTTATAATTTGGTTTAATATGTATCTGTTTTTATCAATTTGTTCGTTTTTCTTCATTATTTCATTGTGATATGCAGAATTTAATTGAGTTTTAATGTTAATTTTACCAAGCATACTGAAATTAAATATATTGTTTAAATGTACCTTCGATTTTTCCTCAGACCAAGTACCTACAGACAAGTGCTTGGTCTGAGGATTTTTCATGTGTCTTCATTTTTTCCCAGATATGGACCAAATCATCTGTACCTTTTTGGGACCAAGTTTGCTCCCCCATCAAATAAAACACACATAAAACAAAATAGTCTATTAGATTTATCACAACCGCACACCCAAGTATTTTTTCCATAAATATTTCTATTAAATCAGCCGGCCGAACAAAAATTATTTAGTTTACAAACAACCTTACACGACACGACGCGGACAAACAACTGTTTGAATTTGAAACGTCAAACGGTCAAACGGGGTCAAAGGGCCTGGCTACACGGAGATGTTTTCCTGCTCGCATTCAAGGTCATTTTCCAATGTTTTTTATTGGTGTGTTATGGCAATTACGTCATAACTTCGGGCCTCCCGTGTGCCTCGTCGCTTTGGCGCGAAAGCTACGTTACCGTTTTACGCATAATCGCTTCCTCAATAGATGGAAATTTGCACCCGACTGTGTTCCATTTTTAAATTATTTTGCTAATTGCTTTAAAAAGGAGAATATTAATTTTAATAGGTTTTGGTAATTTGTAATGGGCAGGACGCTGGACAGGAGGGCAGGTAGTGCCATGGCACTGTGGCTCTACCCCACGAGCCGCCACTGATAGGTACACCCACTAAACCATAATAACTCTGCTCAAGGTTTGATTTAAACATCCTACCCATTTTTGTTATGTTGAAAGTATCGACAAATGTATACAGTGTCACCAGTAAAGTCCGCATCATATGGGATTTTTTTTTATTAATAGCTTTATTCGAAATTTGACTTTAGCATCAAGTTCTGCTTCGATCGAGATGAAAATTAAGCAAAAAAATAGTAGTCACGTGATTCGCATTATATGTCAAATTTTAATTTTTTCAAAAAAATTATTCAAAAGTGGGGTTATTTCTGAAAATATCGAAAAAAGTTAGAAGACAAAGTTTTTCTAAATGCAGTTTCTAGTCTACATGCAAAATTTCAGCCGCATAAGATAATTTTAATTTTTTACCTATATTTTGTAAATTGCACCACTTTTGTAAAATAAGACTCAACGCAACTTACATAAAACTTCTTAGTTTTGACAATGCTTTATTTCAGATACATTTTCTTTAAAGTAGCGCCATATTAAATGTGTGTTTTTCTACAAAATCAAAATTGGGCTATTAAAATTTGATCGTATGTGATGCAAAGGTTATTTGTTTTTGACCCTGTATAAGGTAACTCCATAAAATAAGTATTTTTGAAAAGGTAGTTTGTGTCTGAAAGTAATACACCTTAATATTAAGACAAAAAAGAACACAGTGTCGTCAGTAAAGTGTTTTTTAAGTGGAAAATAAATTTTAGTTTAACAACGTAAAGTTTATTTTTAACGATTTAATTTAAAACCCCTATATTATAATTTATTATTAAGCTATGTCATAATAATGTTAAAGTGTATTACTTTCAACCACAAACTACGTTTTCAAAAATACTTATTTTATGAAGTTACCTTATACAGGGTCCAAAACAAATAAACTTTGCATCACATACGATCAAATTTTAATAGCCCAATTTTGATTTTGTAGAAAAACACACATTTAATGTGGCGCTTCTTTAAAGAAAATGTATTAGAAATAAAGCATTGTTAAAACTAAGAAGTTTTATGTAAGTTGCGTTGAGTCTTATTTTGCAAAAGTGGTGCAATATAGGTAAAAAATTAAAATTATCTTATGCGGCTGAAATTTTGCATGTGGGCTAGAAACTGCATTTAAAAAAACTTTTTCTAATAACTTTTTTCGATATTTTCAAAAATAACCCCACTGTAAAATTTTTTTTTTGAAAAAATTAAAATTTGACAGATAATGCGAATCACGTGACTACTATTTTTTTGCTTAATTTTCATCTCGATCGAAGCAAAGCTTGATGCCAAAGTCAAATTTCGAATAAAGCTATTAATAAAATAAAATTCCATATGATGCGGACTTTACTGGTGACACTGTATAAATAATAAACACAAAGTATTGTTTGCCCGTCTTACTCGGTACACATTTACAGTTACTATATTCGTAGCAATAATATTCCTGAGGAAGTATGATTTCATGCTCAGAATATTAATTAGTCTTAATAAGTGTTGCAACGTAATTTACCACCATTTGCCTTGCGTGTTAATTTGTTTTAGCATCCAGCTTTAATTATTATTACAAAATTTTTAATGAAAGTATTATTAAGTTAATCGCAACAAATATCTACGGCCTTTCAATGGACAATTGAATGCACAGCAAAGTCAACAACCTCTTTTTGCTTTCTTCGTAGCAGAAAGTATTGTAATCATAAAAAAAATGTTTAAAGTATTAACGTTTTAGGATCACTAGATCACGAAAATCATGTTTCCAATTACCGTCTTTCTGACCGTCTGTTGACTCGAAAGCTGAAAACGACTTAGCGAGGAATAATGATGTTTTATACAGAGTGTTCATTTGAAAACTTCCCACCACGGATTTATCGAAAACCACTGATTAAAAGAAAAAACGCCGAGACACGTCAAAAGATTTGCCAAAGGGGACAACTTTTTAACCAAAAACTACTTCACCCCCTTTTACCCTCTGCCCCCCGGGGTCATCCCCTTAAAAATTTTACACGACAAGAGGTATCAAGTCATAGCTTGTTTGAGAGGTCTTTCAAAGTGCTTTATTTTGACGTTTGATTTTTTAAAATCGGTCGATTCGTTTTCGAGAAAATTAGAAAAATCTTTATTTATCTTAATTTGTTGAGAAAGAAAAAAAAAACACGAAAATATCACTTTTTCTTTCAATAAGTGTTCAAAAACCAACATAAACAGAAATTCGGAAGATTAGACGTGGCAGCAACCAAATAACAACTCGAATTTTTTTCCGCCTTCTTTTTATCAACACAGATAACATGTATTTATTCTTATACCTGTTTAGTTTTTTAGAGTTGCTAAAAAGGGGGCCATAGACGCAACGGTTAACCTGACAGGATACCTGTTCAAGTCACCTGTACAGGCAAACAGGACCGTGTATGTGCCAACACCGGCAGGTGTCCCCACCTGGGCAGGCGACCTGACAACAATGGAAAAGTGATATATTTTACCTGTGGGAAAGTGTTACCTTCAGGCAAACCTGCGTGTGTGTGATGCAGGATTCAGTTGAACAGTTCAGCGCAAAGGGAAGAGAGGTCCCTTTTCGCGTCGCGTAGTTTCAAAAAATGGCGTCTCGGATGCGCAACGGCATTATGGAAGACTTTATTGATTTATATAAATTCGAGGCTTGTCTTTGGCTTGTAAAATCCAAAGACTACCACGACAGAAATAAAAGAACAGCCGCATATGCTAAACTAGTTGAAAAACTAAAAGAGATAGAACCAAACGCTACGAAGGATGACGTATTAAAAAAAAATAGTTTGCGTAGCAACGTAAGAAAAGAAAAGTATATTGTATATAATGTGTATAATGCATGTGCTGTTATAGCTCTTCTCATGACAGTGTCTTGTTTCTGAATGTAAAGAGTAACCATTGATAATAGTTTCTGATAAGTTGCTTCATCCATTCTTAAATAATTACGGTAATCTTCAGGCTCAACGTCTCCACACTTAATTCCTTTATCAAATTGACGTGACTATATTGGGTTTTTTTTAACAGCCATTCTTTACACCACTTTTGTCAGAGTTTCCTGTCTTTCTTTCGGAGGACGATTAGAAGACCTACTATTGCTACGGCATCATCGTCGTCGCGCTGTTCCGATCTCGTCACAGGTTTGCCGCAACGTGTATGCCCAAACCAAACTTCGGTAAACCTGTCATGTTTATCTGAAAAGTTATACCTGTCAGGTAAACCGTTGGGTCTATGGCCCCCTTTATTAGGAAAAGAAAGAATTTAATTTGCTGTCAGTTACCTTTGTGACAATCTTGGGATAGTGAAAATTAATTTATTGATTCAGATTTTACTTCCAAAATGGTTTACACACTAGCCGAAAAAGTGGAAGTGGAAATGATTCTAATTTATGGTGCCCAAAATCAATGTGCTCGGCAAACTGCCGTCACATTTAACGCCAGACATCCGGAAAAGATAACTTCGCGTAGGTATGTTTTGGACCTTGTTACTAAATTTACTCAAACTGGATCTGTTGCAAATAAAAAACGTAATCATCGTAGAATTTTGGATGAAGCCGCTCAAGTTGAAGTTTTGGGTCATTTTGGCATAAATCGTAATACTTCATTACGCAAAATTGTTGATGCGACTGGTATTTCATTAGGCTCTGTACACACAGTTACTAAATTACATAAATTTCATCCATTCAAAATGAAAATATCGCAAGAGTTACCCGAAGATGATTTTGATAGGCGAGTTGAGTTTTCTGAACAAATGACTGCAGCGATTATTGATAATACCATTCATGTAAAGAATATCTGCTTCAGTGATAAATGGATTTGTTAATAAGCATAACTGCAGGTATTGGAACAATGAAAATCCTCATGCTTTTGTAGAAGGGCATACTCAGTACCCCCAAAAAAATAATGTATGCGCAGGCATTTTAGGAAACAAAGTAATTGTGCCATTGCTTATTAATGGGAGGCATTTATTTAGATATGTTGGAAAATACCATTAATCCGCTTATCACTGAAACCATTAAAAACCAAATCGAAGACAATGGAAACCCTATACTTGATGAGGCTGAAATATATTTCCAGCAAGACGGCGCTCCTCCTCACTATGTTCTTCCGGTTCGGCAATGGCTAGACGACGAGTTTCCAGATAAATGAATAGGGCGAAGAGGGCCTATAGAATGGCCTGCTAGATCTCCTGACTTGACGCCATTAGACTTTTTTCTATGGGGCCATTTTAAGTCTATTGTGATCACTCCCCAACCTGAAAGTTTGGAAGAACGCATCATCGCATCATCGAAAGCTGCCATGATCTCCCACAACATGTTATTGAAAATGTCCGTCAGGAATTTGAACATGGCCTATATCATTGTTTGGCCAATAACGGGCAACAATAAAAAGTGATATTTTCGTGTTTTTTTTTTCTATCTGAACAAATTAAGATAAATAAAGATTTTTCTAATTTTCTCGAAAACGAATTGACCGATTTTAAAAAATCAAACGTCAAAATAAAGCACTTTGAAAGACCTTTCAAACAAGCTATTACTTAATACCCCTTGTCATTTAAAATTTTTAAGGGGATGACCCCGGAGGGCAGAGGGTAAAAGGGGTGAAGTAGTTTTTGGTTAAAAAGTTGTCCCCTTTGGCAAATCTTTTGACGTGTCTCGGCGTTTTTTCTTTTAATCAGTGGTTTTCGATAAATCCGTGGTGGGAAGTTTTCAAATCAACACCCTGTATGTATTTTTGACAATAAAAATATAAAAGTTTCAATTTATCTTGACTTGCTCCCCCCCTATATTTGACTCTTCCGGCGCCACTATTGTTGTGTATAACCAAAATGTAAATATAATTATTATAAGCTTCAGATTGGAAAATCCCTAAAATATGTACCGAACTGGACATTAAACCTTTAACGTTTGAAATTTGTTGATAAAGCCGAAAACAAAAAAATAAGCTCTTAAAATAATAATTTATAAAAAATATGCATTTTATTATAAAATTGACAAAATGCAAGAAATGCATATATTAGATATGCATTTTGCATATGTTTCACCCTTTAATTACGCCCTTAAAGAACAGACAATAGCGCCGTAGGTAAAAATTTTCGTGAAAATTAGAAAAAAATAAATAAGATAACTGCCCATTTTGAGAATCTTAAATACATGATAAAAAGAGAATTTAATTAGTTATTTAATTTCATTCTTGAATATTAGAAAATGCCATTTCTGTTCGCATCTATTTAAAGTGTCAATAAAGAATAATATAAAAATTTTTAAATACCTACATATTTTTTATGGTAATTATTGTTTAACTGCTTATTTTAATTTTAAAAAATATTTGTAAGTACTTCATTTCTTCTTGTAATAAAAACATTTATTTACTTGGCACTAATGCTAATTTAATCGGTTATATTCGTAACCAATCTTACAAGGAACTTATAAGAATAATTAGAATTGGTCATTAAATCGAACCATAATAATTTCCTATTTACTGTTTAACAGTTTATCGTAGCGCCAAATACAAAAAAATTAAAAGCAACCGATTTAGCCAGACCTAGTAAATCATATGACATTGACTGGTTTTAATTGTATCGTATCAGTTCTTGCTTATACAATATTTAGTCCCATTCAAGTAAAACCCATGCACAAAACACAAGTTACTCATTTTTGCAACAATGTTATAGGTTATAGGATGGGAAAGAAAGAAAAAACTAAAAGTGTTCTTCCACAAAATTTAATAGAATAAAAATTCTTTAGGGGTATCTACATGTTTCGAACGTAGAAACGTTCATCATCAGGAGGCAGAAAAATTATTTAATGATGATGGTTTTAGCAGACGAGAAAATGGTGTAGAACCTTAATGGAGCTTTTATGGAATTAAAAAATTGATGTGTAGTAGTGACATAATATGAAGAAAATTGAGAAAAGTTAAAACGTACTGAGTATGTGAAAAAGTCAGTAAAGGAAACGAAATAAACTGGGGAAAAAGAAAAAACCCTTCTAAAAAGAAGGTGTCGAGGGTTATTTAAAATTTGTTATAAAACTTTTTAAGTATGTCTGTAAGACATTATTGAGATAAAATTAGCCATTTGTGGAAGTAATGTGAAGATATCACAATGAAAATACTGTCTAGCAGATGGTTTGTGTGGTACTGAGGGTTAAAACCCAGTTACCCACAAGCGGTTAATTTGAATATAATGAAATTAATTAACAAATCAAACATTTTTAAAAAGACAAAGGTTAAATTGTGGCTCACGTCCACGTGTTAAGACAAAAGTGCTAAAAATAAAAATTATTTTGTGTCAAAAAGTGACGTATGGGGTGTCGTTGACTTTGGGATGGTGTTCTGAATCGATATAGCCAAAAATATAGAGGGTACAGGGTGTCTCATTTAAATATCTATAGTTGAGGTAATTTCCGGTTAAACCGGAAGTGACCAAATGGCATCCGTCATGTTATGAAACGCAATATCATATCACACATTATGGACCCACCAAATTGTATTTGTGTAATTTAAACAATAAAAAATATATAGGGGTGAGCGTTTTTCCTGAAACACCCGGTATAGCCGGAGTTTTAAATTGAATTATAGTTGGGTTATTAACAGAATTGCTATTTTTTTTTGCAAATTGTTTAATTATGTATCATCGTTATTACTGTAAGAGTTGGTGCATAATAATATTTTATATTGAAGGAACAATTCACGGTAGTTTAGTTGAAACAAAAACAGTCATTATATTTAGAAATTTTTACCTTACAGAACCCAGCAAAAAACCGCTACGAAATTGCTACCGTAAAGTTACTAGTCATTACGCTCTAATAATTATTACTGTTATCGATCAAGCAGGTCGTTTAATTTGAATTAAATTAGTTTAACGACGAAAATGTTGGCAAAAACACATAATTGGAAACCCAATGTAGGAAGGTTTTTCACGTTACTTACTAGGTATATTTATTCCGAAATTTTGGTTATTATACTATACATGGTGTAATGTTATTAATTGCACAGTTCTCAAGTTCAATCATGTACCGTGCGAGCAAAAATTATTTGCATCAAAGAGGGCTTGGATAAGATCACAATGATATGGGGACGATATATTTAACCAAATCTAGGTTAAAATTTTGTCAAATTCATATTGTGACATGATATGCCAAACTAATGAGTAATAAAATAAGTAGACAAATACAAATCTATTTTTTTTGTTTACAAAACTAACAAAGTAAGAATATACAGAAAGAAAAATAAAAATAATTACATAAATTGCTGAAATTGGCCACCGCCATGCTCCAAGCATAAATTTACACGTCTCTTCATATTTTCGAAAGTGTTGATCAGCATCTCTGGAGAAATGTTACCACATTCTTGGATAATCCTTTTTTGTAATTGTTTTAAATTTGCAACTGGTGTTTTAAAAATAGTGTTCTTTAATAGAGGAAAAACGAAGTAATCCATAACCGTTAAACAAGGTGATCTAGGCTGGAATTCAATGTCTGATCGAAAACTGATCAATCTGTCGTTGAAAAAATTGCGTAAGTAGTTAATAGTTTCGGCGGCTGTATGGGCGGTTGCATCAGGCTTCATCCATCTTATAAATCATTTCTTTCCAATAAATGCTGGTTAAACCATTGAGAGTAATTCCTGCGTCTTTCAAAATCTGCGGCTTGTATTTCTTGGAATACTTGCACTTTATAAGAAAATAAATTTAGCAGCTTCTTAAGAATAGTCCTGCATGTTCCATAAGATCTTCCCACTTCTTGGGACAGGCGTCTTATACAATTTGTTGGCGTATTTTGCATTAGTTCACGAACGTTTGCAACAAGTGCTTCTGTTCTTACAGATGGTCTTCCTGCTCCTTTTTTGTGTTATATAGAACCTGTTTCCCTAAACACAGCCACGGTTCTTTTCAGGCAATGATAAAAATCCCCAGCAATAAAAGCAACGTTAGGAAAATGTTCGTGAGAATCGTCCACGCACAAACCCGGATTGTATTTCCACTTACCATTTACTCTAACCCCGTTTCGAAAATACGGTTTAACCATGAATGTTTTGTGCTGTTCTGTAAAGCCCATTGTGTGAATTGTTCAAGAAATTGGAAAAATTAGCGATGAATCAAATTACTTGTAACGACAGTCAAAGATGACGGAATAACTGATTGTTAATTCAGGTAGTTATTGACACCCAACAGGTATTAAGCTCTACGGATAAGTATTACGTCTTTAGATTCATCTATCATGCAAATAATTTTTGCTCGCACGGTACTTTATATTTAAAGTATCGTAATTGCTTTGAAAATTCAATTTAAAGCAATATCCCTAAAGCCTGTACAAAAACTTTAAAGCGTTTATAAAAGAAATAAGACCCGTGATTTTTAAAAAGATTTAAAAAAAATATCCAACAGCCAAAGAGATTAACGGTGGCTAAAGTTTAATTTTATATTTTAAAACATTAATATCGTGAAAAACATAAATTTGTACGTTCCGAGGACATATTATATTTTGTGCGGCAAGGCCCTTCAGAGCAACGAAATAAAATTCTACAATGCCAGTTGAGTGTTAAAAAATCATAGAAACAAGATGAAATAGGAATAAAATTTTCTGTACGGACGCACACTGCACAGCAACACTAAATCCGCGACCTGGCTTTTGTTTTCCGTGACTCAAGTGGTGCGAGGCAACAATTTTCCGGAGTAGTTGCTAATGAACTCTCACACACACACAGGCTTTTCCAAGGGACAAAAGATTTTCCCGGCTCGGATTAAAACGTGCTGCTGAAGCCTTGTCACTCGGACTGTATATGTGTATGTCAGCTTTATGGCACGATGCCGATGCATCCTTTTTTTACGCCCTTTGGCATTATGTTTGCATGATCCGGTACATTAAAAGCGGACAAGCTCGTTCGGAACAATAGTCTGCATGCCTTTATCGGATTTGTTCTGCCGTATTTTTGTCTCATCATTTTATAGTTCCGTTTTACAAGGAATTTTTCCTAGCCTAGAAACATTAGTGTCTATCCGGGTGTTAAATATTTACAGCCTTATTTACCTTCCGTATTTACTAAATGTCGGGTTAAACGAATATTTTTATCCAGACAACCAGGAACCAGATAACTTTGACTGTGACATAAATGACATTGAAAGAAAATACGTTTTCCTACGACCACCTACGAAAATGACAATAACATCACGGCTAACTTGGCTAGAAAGTGCTAAATATCACACGCGTGTTGAAAAAAAATATTTCAACACGAGTGTGGAAATACCAAGCACACTATATTTAATTTAAACAGGTGTCAATTTGACAACAAAACTATTTATTAAAAATAACAAACTTACGGGACACGTGGAGTGAATTGGGGTGCTGGGTGGGGTAAAGTGTAAAGTACACTAGGGAATTACTGCAAATAAAAAAAATCCTTTTTTTCGTTATTTTT
The DNA here is from genome assembly GCA_963969555.1 of Polydrusus pterygomalis. Classification (NCBI taxonomy): domain Eukaryota; kingdom Metazoa; phylum Arthropoda; class Insecta; order Coleoptera; family Curculionidae; genus Polydrusus; species Polydrusus pterygomalis. The sequence goes on from OZ018378.1 coordinate 49,880,803, forward strand.
GGGAACCTAAGAGTATTATTTATGATAAAAATAATATTATCAAAAAGGGAAAATAATAATATGTCAGGCAACCACGAGCGCCTAAATACCAAACGTAAATCCTTTGTATAGGCGGCGATAACTAGAGGAACAAATTCCGTCTAAAAAGGTATACTGGCAACCGGTTTGTTCGATGTTACCCAGAGCATTTTTTTAAATTTAATTTAAATTTTATTTTTATAAAATAATATTAGTTGAAAAAATTTAAGTCTTATCATATCCTTCCACTTCAACATCTAACACCGGCACAAAAAGAACTTCGCTTCCAATTTGTTTCCCAAATTGTGATTCGGAAAGAAAACGAAGACCCTAATTTATTTAGAAATATCTTATGGACTGACGAAGCCACATTCACAACATCGGGGGTTTTCAATAGACATAATTAAACAACTAAATTTTAAGGAAGGACTTCAATCCATGTTTGGTGTGGCATAAAAAATAATAGAATTTTGGGACCAATATTTTTTAACGGGACTTTAAATGGACAGAGATACTACGAGTTCTTAGAAAACGAAATGGAGAACTTGTTGGAAGATTTACCATTGAAAGAATATCAAAATTTAATTTGGCAACATGACGGGGCCCCTCCGCATGCCGTGCGTGAGGTTACTCAATATTTAAACGGACGCCATGAAGAATGGATTGGTAGAAATGGAACCTATGCTTGGCCACCCAATAGTCCCGATTTGTTAATATTGGACACATTTCTTTGGGGCCATTTAAAGAACGTGGTATACAAGCAGCGAAACCACGATATTGAAGAGATCATGCAGAAAATTGTGAATGAAATAAATCGCAACCAGGAAAATCACAGTATAACAGCAAGTTTGGAAAGGCTACAAAGAGGTTATCGCACTTGTTTCGAGAACAACGGAGGTCACATTGAACAATTAAATTATTAATGTTTTTTTTTTAATTAGTAGATATAGAGTTGGATTTCTTTTTCTGTCATGTAATGTTTTATTTTCCTCAAATAGGTTCTTTATCCTTACAATAGTATTGACGGATATATTTCTGTGAAAATTTGCAATAAATCTTCTTCTTGCTTCTCTTGCATTTTCTTGGCATTTGCAGAACAAGATAACAATCTGCAATCTCTCATCTAATGCATATTTCATTTCGGCAATATTATAGTAAATTTGTCAAATTTTTTGACTTTGAGGGATTCAAAGGTGATTATACCTTTATTACCTAGTGTATGTTTCAGACAGGTTAAAGTTAAATTATACTGAATAAAACATTAAAATTTAATAAAAATAGCTGTCGTAATATTAAATATTTTAATCAGAACGGACAAAAAAAAATCACTCGTTCCAAAAATCGTATAAAAAAAGCTATGTTCCATTTAAAAAACATCCATATCGTAACTCTTTTGTTTCTGGTTCAAATAAATTTTTGGTTTCATTTTTTAATTCTGCAGGAAAAAGTACATCGATTGGCTATTTTGGATTTTTCTTTAAATACAAGGAAGCTCAAAATTGAGCCCCTGTTCAGTCCTCGTTGGAAGACCCTGTACATGGATACTAGGTATGATGTGCGTAAGCAAATAGGAGAAAAAGTTATTCTTTTTATTTAAATGTAGGTAAGTTAAAATGTGTAAGTGGGCATTGTTTTTTTTTTTTAATTTGATTAACACAATGGTGATACCTACAAACTATTAAATACAAATCAAACTCTTTTTGATTATATTGTATGGTCGTAGGAAAAATTGTATACATTACTCGTGTGAAAGTGATTTTCTCACACATTATATCATACATTTTATCCATAAGCAATGGTGGCTGGTGAGAATTGAAACAATAAGGCTTATTGCACACTTACACGGCGACCGTCCTAACGGCACCGTTTACGCGATTTACCGCGTTCGTGTTATCCTTGCACACATGCACGGTTTTCGTCAGATTGATTCTATTTTGATTCGAGTATGGCTCATAGCTGTGGCGATTTTAAAGTCTTACAGGCGTATCAAAAAACGAAGAAAGGAACGAAACAGAATTTCGTGGGTTCATTGCTTTTAAGTTTTTGTTTCCAAAATTTGTTTATATATGATTCTTCGTCGTGTTTTTAGTTTGAAATAAAGAGAACAGGTCAAATAAACTAGTCTTATAAAATCGAATATAAAAAACAAACAAAACCAGCAAAATAACCAATCTTCTATGTTATCGCGTACCTATCCTCAAGTCCAATTATAGTTTGCATATAACTTGTATTGATTTTTACAATTTGGCAAAAACTTGGGCAAGTGTAACACATTTTCAAGTACAATTTCTTGTTCAAAAATTTGAATAATTTTTGCCCGACAATGATGCTATAGACCTCTACGCTAATCATTTCAAATAAAATAATAATTTATTCACCCTTGAATTAATATAAACATACCTAGGTATTTACTTTTTTTTATATATAATATAAGTATAGAGAAAAGTGTCTTTTAAACTTTTTGAAGCAATATATTACCCGAAAAATAGGCGTACCTACCTTATTAGATTGCAGGGCTGCAAATAAAATATACCAAAACATGCATCGGGATAATCTGCCTTGGTGTGTGTTTCTCTTTATTTGTATACCTTTTTTGTGTAGCCTAGGCTTAGTTAGATGCGTTTAAATTGATCATAATCAAAAATAAAGTTATATATCAAGATACATCACTACCCCATAGTATAGGTACTTACTGAAAATACGAAATACCCAGTTTATACTAGGGCTCGGAATTTTTAAAATATAAGTATTCGAATAGTCGTTTGGTATGATATTCGAATAGTCGAATAATTCGAATAGTCGAATATAGTCGAATAATTCGAATAGTCGAATATAGTCGAATAATTCGAATAGTCGAATAATTCGAATACCTAGTCGAATAAATACTTGAATAGTCGAATAGTCAAATATTGAAATTTCGAATAGTCGAATATTTAAATAGTCGAATGTTCGTCTATTTAAATATCGAAATATAGTCGTTTAATCACGGTAGAAGTGGTTTTAACTGCTTGCTGACTATATAATTTTATTTTTGTTTTTCTTTTTTACGTTAAATTTTACAGTTTAATAGAAAACACGAATAGTCGAACATATAAATATCCGAACAAAGTCAAATAGTTAAATATTCGAATGGTCGAATATTCAAATAGTCGAATAAATACTTGAATAGTCGAATATTCGAATAGTCAAATATTCGAATTTCGAATAGTCGAATATTTGAATAGTCGAATATTTAAATAGTCGAATATTCGAATAGTCAAATATCCGAATTTTGAATAATCGAATATTTGAATAGTCGAATTTTTGAACTAACAAAAAATTCTAATTTAGAATAGTCGAATATTCGAATACAATTCCGAGCCCTAGTTTATACTAGTCATTGTTTATATTCCAATCCGAATCACAATTCACTTTATAACGGTAACCTACACAAAAACTAAAAATTGGTAAATATTAAACAGCCACAATCTACAATAGCAAAGAGATCAACAAGGATTCCACAGAGAAAACTTAAAACACAACAACAAAAATGGCGCCGAACCGGTTCTGAAGTGTATTTTGAACATGTCGCTAAGAAAGGACAGGCCGATAACAAAGGCTTATGCGCAAGCCCAATCCTGCTGGAGGGAAGGCATCTGATCGGCGAGCCCTGCGTTCAGACGTATTTTTTCACCCATAAAACTCAACTTTTGTTTGAGCACGAGATAAGCTGTACCTAAAGGTAAATGTGTATGCAATTAACATAAAATAAAGTGTATTACTCGATATTACAAAAGAAAACATAGATAGAATAAACATTCCCATTAAATTTCAAAGCCATGATTTCTGCTCACTTGAAGTTTTTGTTATAAACAAATCGGTCAAGGGATGATCCAACTCTTTCACCTGCATTTTTTCTTCCATGGAAAGCGCGGAAAGTCGCGAATGTTAAAAAAAAAACTATTTTATTCATTTTGAACCGCGATAATGGATTAAAACAAACTGATCAACCTAACCCTGGATAACCCACCAACCTAACATAAAACCATGATTAAATTATGATAAAAATATATTTTAAAGTTAATATTTCGTCTGGGAAAACCGTGTTAAAACAGCTGCCATCTGGTAGCGGTAAAGCAAAGACGAAGGACTAACCCGAATGGTACTAGCCGGCTTGACAAAATAAAGCACGTGAAAATCGCCAATCGCGGCCTGATTTCGGGATCTGGCCAAGGCACAAAATTTCTTATGAACCAGTGAGAGAGGGAGATATATTTACCGTGGTTTATTATATCTATCTTTTTTTAAGCGATTAATAGCCTGGCGAGGCCTAGCTATATGGAATTTCTCCGGCACGACGAAGCGGCAGGAAGTTTTTGCGGTGCCAAGGAGTTAGGCATCAACGTCTTAAATTTGAAATTATTCACAACAAGAATTTTCAACAAACATTTTCTAGCTTTTCACTGTCAATTCGATATACTATTGGCTCGTAGCGTGTTGATCATAGTAGTTATTTTTATGCTTTTGGCATATGAAGAAGAAAGACAGATATATTCTGGAGCTGGTGATAGTTTTCTTTACTTTCGTGTTTTGTGCAATTACGACCCCTTTTCTGTTAAAATAAACACATATTTTCTAGACTTCTTAGGATAGATGACATCTAGATAGACTAGAAAATATCGTATTATGAGTGAAAATTGTTGTTTTTACTTCAGTTCTGAAAATCGACGGGTTTACTTTCAAGGGTTTTAAGGTATTGTGGCAATTTTCGTGGCTTCAAAAAAGTGGTTTTTTAAAAGTTTCTTTGCATTTATTTAAAAAAACATTATGGCATTGTGGCATACTATTCGTCAATGCCACCCTGAACAGCCGTTCCGGAATTAGATAGTCATTTTTTTTTTTAAATAATTGCAAGGTTCCGGAAGTTACCCCTGCATTCAAGCCATTTATAGGTCTCTTTTATACATGATGGACCTTGAGAACTGGGCCCTTAAGCGTCGGGAGACCAATTAATGATTGTGAGTCATACTCACAACAACAAAACTTCATATAAAGAGTTTGGTGTACAGGTCGTTACTGTACGAGCCGCCGCTGTTCATAAGCGTACTTTTGCGCCGCGTTACAATGCAGTAGATGACATTCTATGCACATTCTGGCGGTAAACATAATTCGAACAAAATTACAGTTTACATAAGAAAAACTGCTGTACTTAAATAAAATTAATTTTGAAATAATTAATTATGGATATTTTGACACTTATTAACACTTACCTACCAAATGTTTTATGCTAAGTGAAATATTTATCTGATTTTCAATTACCTTCCAAGAACAATACAGTAACCGCAATAATTAATGCAGACGTTAAAGTTGATTACCATAAAATTATTTGTAAAAATACATTTTTGGTAGCAGGTATTTCCCTTGCAACGAATATTTATCGTAATTATCGTTCAGAAGCAGTCAATACCCTCCGATAAAAAGGCTGTTAGTTTTAGGCCAGCGGGTCGATACTTGAAACATCCTAATTCACAATTGCACTTTTTTTTGAAGTATATTTATAAATTAGACGATTTTTTTCAAAGGCTATATTCATATTCTCTGATCTCTCTCTTTATAAACGGTCGATTTCTATTCCTGGGTGTTTTGGTTGGCATATCTCATATCTCGCTTTGGTAAAGACTATACTGGTTGGCGTATTTAAAAAACATACTTAAGCACAACGCCATCAGACACACCCATCAAATTATGGGAGACCGAAGATAGCTCAATGACAACTAACAGTGTTGCCTGTTGTCTTGGAGTCTAGCCTCCGGCTCCTTCGTCCAAAGTACTTATATTTACTGCAATTTATGCCGATTAGTTGAACGTTAAGGATTTTTGAATATATTATAAGGTTGCTGGTTTGAATCTTGTCGTGTGTGTACTATGAGCCAGCAAGTTGCAGGGAAACGATACTAAATCTAGTATATTTATTTTAATAAAAAGATCTCGCACATTTTGAACCAATCAGACGTGGGGTTGGTTAGGTAGGATTGTTGTTGGGAATCACAGAGTCATGACTATCGTCAGTTATATTGACGTGCTTGCCATTTGCCCGTATATTATATATTATATAGTAAGCGCATTCCTAAATAACGTTACGTGTTACGTATATTTTTGGAGTTCGTAAAATTCAAGTAAAAGAAAAGACAGTGATACAACTGGAATACGAGAGAGACTAGCGGAAAAATATTTTTAAAGGATACTTATTGGATGAAATCTAAAAATGCTTTTTAAAAAAATGGTGGCGACAAAAGTATTGCAACATTTATTATTAAGGTCAATTGATTGATTAATATTGGAGAGCCTATCCATTAAATCATCTAAGATATATTAGAGACATTAGAGCTTGTTTGTTGGGTAATAATTCGGTTCGTATTCGTCTTTCCACCTCTTTCCATAAATTTTCTATGGGATCGGGAAATTGCGCAGGCCAGTCTAAATTTATTTGTATTTCTAATATTGTTTTGTCTGAACCAAGCTGATTGATTGGATGTGTGTTTTGGATCATTATCCTGTCGAAAAAATTAACCGTAGGTGCTATTTCCATTCTGCAAAATGAAGCATAAAGGTTCTCTAGCTCTGTCATTTCACCTACATACCAATATGTTATTGGGCAGGATGCACTGAAACTTGTGGATAGTGTGGTTGATTTGGGGATAGTATTGGATCACCCTCTTGGTTTCGTGCCACATATCACAAATGTTAAGAGGAATGCTAGGGTTTATAAAGAGATCTTCGAGAGATTTTATGAGTCCACAATCATTAAGCTATCTACTGTTCTTTGGTGAGACCCAATCTGGAGTTTGCATCCTCAGCATGAAGTCCATTTTATGCAACACATGTAAATAGTTTGGAAACTGTCCAGCACAAATTTCTTAGATATTCAGCATTTAGAATCCCGGATGGTTATGCAATGTCTTATCCTGAACTTCAGTCTGTATTGGGTCTGGTTTCACTTGAGGTTCGCCGTAAGAGGCATGATTTGAAATTATTATACAATATCTTAAACCCAGGGGCGGCTCGTGGTTATTGAAAGTGGTGAGACACAGTTGAAAAATTTTTTTAGCAAGGTTAGATTTTAAAGTTTAGACAAGTTTTTTAAATCGCTATAACCACTTTTTGACCAAACTTTATCGCTATTATTTGTTGCAAACAGAATACACGGCCAGCAAAATAATTTGTTTAACGTTACACTACCAGTAAGCCAGTCGTACTTTTCGTACCAAGTGTTTTGAAAGCTCCGATTTGATTTCCCCACCCCACCGATAGTAACAAGACGTTTACTCAAATCTGGAACAGGTCGCTTTACTTCTTTTACTATGTACAATTTATCTTCATAGGAATTACTTGAAAAATTCTGCTCATTTACTAAAAAATTAACAAGATCACAAGTAGGATTGCGAATGTTTACATTTACCTGGGGAAGTTGTGACGCTGTGCTAGGTCCCGCTGAATCCATTTTTCGCTAATAAGCACAAAACAAATGAACTAATAAGTAATAAAAGTAATGTAATATTATTATTTTAGAAAAATCACTGCCCACTGTCCCAAAAATCAGTACGGAAAACCACAAAAGTATTTACCGAAAACTATAATAAAATACAATGCAGGTGTAAAAGTCAAATTCACTATGCAGTGATGCACTCTCTCTAAACTCTGAACTTTCAACGGAAAAACAACCTGTTCTGTTCTAATAATAGCGTTTCACCAAATTCATCTAATATATTAGATTAGTCCTCTCGCGTTCGCATTAAATTTACGTAAAGAGTTGAGGCTGGCCTCAAAAGAATGTTTTTATGCGCTATTTAAAGCTAGATTCGACTGGACTATTACGGTATCATACAAGACATTGGATATTTTCACTCATACGCTAGACAAGGAAGCGGGAGGCTTCCGTACCGTACCGTATACGACCGCATGCAGAAATGAGATAGATGATATAATAACAAAACAAGCAACGGATCAGGAAAGACAAGGAAGCGCGAGACCGGCTTCTACCATATACGACCGCATGCAGAAATGAGATGGATGATAGATGATATTTCTAGCGAAGCGCGTTCAGATTGATGGCATTAATAAAATTCTAATGAATATATATTTATGCAATTATGCAAATAGTAAAATAATATAAATTTGTAATTTATTTAATTTGCAAAATTATTGGTGAGGCACTGCCTCACCTGCCTCATAGGAGAAGCCGCCACTGCTTAAACCATGTTTACCATTGTCCGGATCTGTTGGTGAAAATTCCACTTTTTGTTCCACCTAGAACCACACGCTATAATTTTACTTTTTATCAATCGGTTGCTGTTATTTCACTGAAAAAGAGCGTCCCCAAAAACCCTATTTTAAAATTTTCAGGATTCAACTCGCATTTTTTTCCGAAATTTTCTAATAGACCGTCGCCGTGAGACACCCTGTATATCGATTTGTCAGTCCACGCAGTATTTGTATTGATTGAGAAATCGGATTGATATTAATAAAAAAAAACTAAAAATAAAATATTTATTACAAAAGAAACAAACTTAAACAAAGAAAATAATAGATAAACTGGTCCAGTTACGGTCTGCCGGGTTTCTAGCATATTATGCAGTTTGAAATAATTTCAGTCTCGTTTGCTGTGTTGTAGATCGGAACATCGCGATTACTGCGATAATGCAGTTAAATAAATCTACACCAATAGAATCTAAGCTGCTTTAATTTTTTGACCTACTGAAGCTTTGACTTGAAAATTTGACTTTGTACTTGTTTGGTCAAGAAATTCACGCCGGCGCCGCCGAGGCAAAAGTATATTTATTGAATATAATAATGTATTTTCCGTACTATTTGTTTTTAAAAGTTGGGTTATGAATCATGCAATGCATGCGCCACCAAATATGTGACCACCACGACATTGGTCTGAACCATGGTGGACAATTTACCTTTAGATACGTAAAGCTTATCTCCTGCGCATGACTCGCCGGTCAGCTGCATTTCCTCTAGGCACCTACGGGCATGCGCACAAACCTAGTGTTATCGGCCTCTCCTACTTTACCGACATGCTCAAAATACATTCCAGAACCGGCTCGGGCGCCATTTTTGTTGTTGTATTTTAAGGTTTCTCCTTGGATTCCTTGTAGTTTTCTTAGCTATTGTGGATTGTGGGTGTTTAATATTTACGGATTTTTAGTTTTTGTGTAGATTAGTGAATTGTGTCTGATTGTGAGAAAATTAATTCTGTCAAAGCTGCTGGGTGGTTTTTTAGTTAGGTACACCCCGACATTAAGCTTTTAATAAAGCCAGTATTCAGTATTCCACGGGTCAAGTTCTCGGGCAAACACTTTTCAAATTCTTGAACAAGAAATTTTGCTTGCAAATGTTTTATACGTATGGAAGTTTTTGCCAAATTGTAAAATTCAATACATGATACCAACTAATATTTGACTTAAGGTTAGGCACGCGACAACACCGTAGATTGGTTATTTTGCTGGTTTTGTTTATTTTTATATTCGATTTTATAAGACTAATTTAATTCACTTGTTCTTGTTCTCTTCCTTTCAAATTTTAAACACAAAACTCAAGACAAAACCTTAAAAACAATTTTCTATCCTTAAAATCTGATAGGTTTGCTTTGCTGCTGCTAAAAATGCCAGAAATCACTACCTTTTTTCCCAACTTGATCAAAAATTGAAAAGAAAATCTAATTTTTTGACAAGAATTAAAATTTTAAATCCCGGACCTGTCTAATTTCCCATTCGTCAAACGATAATGTTGCAGTACGCATGTCCAATAGTCTCTAGCTTTGTGTTTACAAGCCAGGCCATGATTCTGCCACTTTCGTGATTATTGTTTGCTTATCTAAAGGTAAATTGTCTATGGTCTGAGCACATGATGACGTTGTTTCATTCATTTCTGTACATCGATATTTCAGTTTACTGTTTTTAAGTAAGTAGTAAGTAAGACAGCGGTTTGAAGTCCAGTTTATCAGTTTTGTCTAATAATTGCTGCGTTTTTAGTGTTTTGTGATATTTTTGGAGTATGCGAGAATTTGAAAAATAATAATTCTGCAGTTAGTTTTCAAAGGTGCGTAAATAGAAAATTGGGTTATTTGTAGGTTAGGTATAAACTATAGTTGCAAGGTCACATTTAAAGGTAAATCCACCGTCATCCCTACTCCCGGCCCCACCCAGCTCGACACCACTTCTCTCCTACAAACGATGTTGTATTTGCGGCTGCCGAATCGGCGACGCACCGTCTGTTTCATTCAATAAAAGTTTCATTTAGGAGGTGCCGCTTCTGCAGCCATTTCGACAAAAACCACTCTGTCCGTTTTAGCCCTTAAAAGTTTCATTTAGGAGGTGCCGCTTCTGCGGCCGACTCGGCTGCCGACTCGACAAAAAACGGTCCGTCTGTTTTAGCCCTTAAGGTTTAAGGCCACTTCCGGTACTGGAATCGCTTGTTTGAATTTTACTTTACTTACAATGATGCCAAAGTTAATTTAGCGAAAACCTGAAAACATATTTCCATCCGAACAATGTTTATTTCACGGAAAATTTGTTCGTTAAGTTATGCTACATATCATCACATGTTGGAAATAAAGGTAGAACTTTAAAGTCTAATTGGAACTTAATATTTAAAGTTTTAACTATACCTACCTCTTATAATGAAGTAGGCGACGAAATAGTACAATACGATAAGATATAATACGCAACGTTTGGCAACAGCGAAATAGTACATTTCTTGTCAATAAATTTGGCAACGTTTTACTAATTAGTGACGTAAACCAATCAAAATCTTTTCCGAACACGTTTTAATATTTTAAATTTTAATCTTCAATATTTTAAAAACTACTTGGATTGAGGGCAAAATATTTTTTACGTGTCCGTTATTTTTCCATTTACCTACTATGAAAATATATTAAAATTTTGATTATTTAAATGTCGTTCAAGTACCTTATTTGCTGACTGTTTCTGACCGCTGTACGAATGAAGCTAATGTCAACAAACAAGATCCTCTTTATAAATGGATAGTTTACCCCTTACTTTGTTGTCTGAGGATTAAATGGATGATATATTATTTCTACTTCGACTGCAGCTCGAAATAAAAATAATATATATGATTTAAAAAAAAATCAAAATTAAATATTATTTATTTATTTTATTATAAATATGTTAAGCACTTAAATAAACTAAAAATTAATAAACATATATTATTCTAAAATTATATCTGAAAATTATAATTGCAAAATCGTGGGAGGTAAATTTTTAATTAAATTTTAGTGTGGGCTTAATTTATGGAGGTACGTATATTATCGATGGTACATTATTATGATTTCAACAATGCAACAAACAATCGACAATGGAATGTAGAAGTGATACCACACATACGAGTATTAATCGGTAATTGTGAGCTGATATGGCATTATTGACCAGCATTTTTTTTCTTTGAGCTGTGCAGCTATCCAGCAATGGGCATGGCTAGAAATAACTTTACAGGAAGATTTTAAATATATAATTTTAATCTTTCGGATTAGAATAATAAATACACCACTTCTTATGAATGTATGTGTACAATGCCGATATTTTTAGTCTTTAGTACCTACTATCGTGTTGTGTGGAAATATTAAATATGACAATATTATTGTTACAATAATATTGTCATATTTAATATTTCCACACAACTATTGTTGTTTTAAAATACCAAAGGTGTGATACTGTATTATTAATGTACGTACCTCTTTTTTCGCCACAACATTTTAGGCCAGTTTATTTATCTTTAAATTTTCTAAAATGCTTTAATCGTTTTTTTTTCTATCTTCCTTTGTCTTTCACTCTTGTTCTGGTGGTATGTTTCTTCAATAAATTAATCTAAAAAACGCCTACATAGTATAACTTTAAAGTTCCTATTGAGGTGGTATTTATTTTACAAACTCAGATTACAAAGATATATTGCTTCTACGTCCGAAACATGTAGAGAATTCCCTAAGTAACGGTGCGTTTATATGAGTTTGTAACTTTCGATGAATTCAATAAATCCAGGACAGTTCTTTTTAAAAAAAAATGCTTGTACCGAGGGAAAACTCTATTAGCCATAGCTAGAAATCCAGTAGTAATAGCGAAAAATCTGCATTAAATAGGTGCCGAAAAAACAACTTTGTTGTAGCTACCAGCTACTGTGTTCATGTCTTATTCGTGCTCTAAACTCCTCAACATTTGACAAGCAATACAAATTTAGAATTTGGTACTTATGTATAAATTCATTAATATGCACTTTAAAAATAGTCATTGTACATAGGGATACCGCGAGGGATATCGTCATATCTAAAAATTTTTTAGTTGTTATTCAGGAGTACCTAAATTGAAACATTCGTCTTTTCAGCGAATTGAATATTTTGTTTAAAAGGTTGTAGTAATTTCCGGGAAATTTATTTGTAAATAATCGGTAAAGCTTGTGCAAGAACTGTCACATATTATGTTCCAATTAATTATTTCAGTTTATACATGTCACAATATACAGTATGTCCCCACAGGGGCGGATCGTGGTTTTTTGGGTCCCTAGGCTGATTCAATTTCTGGGGCCCCCATCTCCCCGAAATGTTTTTTTTTTTATTTCCATGATGTAGTTATTTTTTGTTATAAAACAAATAAAACGACTAATGTAAAAAATAAAAATCTATTCTATTCAAGCTAAAAAAAAATACGAGAACATTATTAAAATTAAAGCTAATTACATAGCAATAACAAATTTAAAAAAATTGTTGTCTTCTGCACTTAACTGTGACGTATTCGCGGATTGCTTCTTCATATGAAATAGATCACGTGATGTCATACTCAATTGAACAAAATTGAAAGGCAATTTAGCCTCTCGTCCGTCATTGTTGACCTATATTTATTTTTGCCATTTTCGAAAAGGACCTTTCGGCTTCACAGCTTGTTATTGGTATCGTTAAGTAAATTTTAAGAATTGTATACAGATTATAGGGGAATATATCAATAAGGTTTTTTTCAAAAATTAGTGTTAACACTTCGGAAGCCGTAATACACTCATTTTGTTTAAACCATACCATGTTTACATAATGTTGGAACAACTAAGTGCATTCACTTAAGAGTTCTTCGCCGATATCATTTTTATACATTGATATTGCGGACTCCATTAATTTAGGTTCAATATTCGAGTTTTTTTTGCCCAAGTTTATTACAAAATTAAATTTGTCTGCAAGTTCTTTGTATACACTACTTCTTTTTTCAAGTTCTACCCCCAATTTATCTAAAAGAAATCTAGTTTTTGTTTAAATATGGTTTTTATTAATGATTTTTTTTATTATTTATTTTTAATAATCTTATTTTTAGGCACATAATGCAAGCGGTCATGAGATCGGTATTTGGTACCGTTTTTCATTGAGGCCCCTGCGGTTCCCCTTTTTGCCGGGGGCCCTAGGCTTCAGCCTACCCAGCCTAATGGGAGATCCGCTATTGTGTCCCCAGATCGACGCATAAATAGGTGACTGAAATTTTTTGAGCTGAAACTTGATCTTCTGGAGTTCAGCTCTGCTTGGGTAGAAACTAATTCGTGTCATAATTTTATTTTAGAAAAATGAAGTACTTAGATATGTCTTGAAAATTTACAAAAAACCTTTTTTTAAACTAGTAATAATAATAATAATAATAATAATAATAAAAGTTTATTCAAATATTTTTTTTTCCATTTAATGCTAATATTTTTTTTTGGATAAACTATCAATTCCGAACTCAGAAGTAAAATACTTGTATTGAGTTAAATATAATAATAAGTTAAATATAAATTTAAAGTTAAATAATAATATAATATTTATTGTAAAGAATATATTTCATAATTCAGGCACAACGAGATTATATTATAAAACGAATAAGACAATATTTTATTCGTATATTTTATATCACTATAATATACGAAGATACAACACGTTATGTATATAATATATATATATTTATTTTATTCATTATTTATTAATAACGATCTTGAATATATTTCTTGGATTAGATAATATTCAATTTGTAATTTTATTTTTATAATTATTTAACGATTTAATTATTTTAATTGACTGTGGTAGCATATCAAAAATATATGGATTGATGTTTTGTTTACTCTATTTTTATATGTAATAGTATTTTTATGACGAGTTTCATGTGTGTGATTAAAATAATTTATTATATTTTTATGTTTAAAAATATTTAACATGTTGTAAAAAAATATTTGTTTAATATCTATTTTTTTGCTATCTTTAAATAGTAAATCAGAAGAATATAGGTCTTCTTCGTAAATAATTTTTAAAATGTATTTTTGAATAGTTTCAATATTATTAAGATAATTCTTATTTATGCCTCCCCATCCTAGTATTCCATAATTTAAATGGGTTTGTACTAAAGAATATCTAGTATTTTTAATTCTTTTATATTTAAAAATTGTTTAAGATGTTTAAATTTTGGTATAAGAATTCTAAGTTTTTTTATAATGTCACCAAATCCCATTTTCAATGTTTATCAAAAATTATTCCTAGATATTTAATATTTTCACCTTCCTTTATGTTAATATTATTATTGCATATTATTGGACCAATATTTGGAAGTTTATTTTTTTATGAAGTAAATGGAATGTATGTTGTTTTGTTATAATTTATATAGTTAATAAGTTTTTATTAAACCAGCTGCTTATTTTTATAAAATCTTTTTCAATAGTATTTTTTTGAATATTCCAATTTAGACCTTCGTAAAAAATTACCGTATCATCAGCAAAACTATGTCGTTTTCCTTGACAGTTTAAATTAAAAATCTCATTTAGATAAATATTAAAAAGTATTGATCCTAGGACTGTACCTTGTAGTACTCCGTAATTGAATATTTTTGGTGAACTAATATTTTTAATAAGTAGTAAAGTGCTACTTCTACCGAAGCAGGGCTGAATCCTAGATGATGAAGTTTCTATACTTTAAAATGCCAGTCTTTTTCACCTATTCATCCGTCGGGGGACACAATATATCGCACATCTAATGGAAAAAAGACCTAACTGCAAAATTGGTTGTTTTGAGAAAACGCGCTTTTAAAAATTGAATTTGAATTATTTTAATTTTTAGGGTACAAAGTTTGGTTTAAAAAGAAAATATAGACATCAGCGACTAGGTTTGTTCATTAATTATTAATAATGATCAAATTACTGAGTTTTTTTTAAATGCTTTTAGTAAATAAGAAAAATATGTAATTGTGACACTTTTCTTCTTAAAAAATTAACGATTGTTTCGTAGTTACACTAAAATAAGACGACATTATTATATTTTTTTGTATTAAAAAGAAACAATATAAGGTTTAAACGAAAGTAACCATAAACACGAGGAACTTTAAACTATAAAAGTAATGGTAACTTTATAAAATAAAATCTATAACATACTTGTATTTTACCTAACAAAAAATAAAGAGAATAAAAGAAAAGTGACCTAAACTACAATTAAGTCAATTTCAAAAATAAAAATATTGCCAAATTTAGAGGAAAAACGTCTTAACTGGTACTTACGTCATTTTTCTGTTGAAAATTGCGTGCACCTGCGTCGAAGGCTAAAGCCGAACTGAGAGTTGGGTCACTGTTCCAATTAAAAGTAGCGCGAAAGAAAGGTGACACTTCCACCATCGCGCGTTTGTTTGCTTCAACACAATAATGTCGTTATTCCATTAGAAAGAATATAGCATTGGGACACTTATGACGCTTATAAATTAAAAAATGGAATTTTTTGCAGTTAGGTATTTTTTTTAGATGTGCGATATAAGAGCGAAACATTCGCCTACTTACTCAAAAGAAAATGATAAAATAGGACGAAATAAATAAAAAAGAAAACATTTCTAAAATAGTACATACAACTCACAAAGTATCAATGCTATTTGCTCTGTGTCACTACCATTTGGTCGGTGATTTGTAATGTCAAGTTAAACTTCCTATACCAAAACTTCAATGGATTTCAATATTGCAAGGGAAATCAACAACAGGGAAGCAATACTTTTCAATATGTCAGTTATTGGATTTCCCAACGTGAAAAATAAAGAACCAGTTTTACCCATTCGATCTATAAATTTTCGCTCGAGTAGGAAAAGTTTCATTTTTAAAACTGCGATAAATTTTTATTTCTTTTGAAGTGTCATCGTATTTTATATTTTACAGCAAAATTAAACTAAAAGATATAAAGAAGTAACATTGCCGTGTATGTAACGTAGATAATTGACATGGATGGGACACTCTGCACTGCACTGCCGGCCCGGCAGGAAGTTCTGTACAATACTTTACATAAAACAATAAAACTTATAGGATATAAAATAACAATACAGGTTGTAACAAATTCGTTTATCACTACAGGGATCTCGTAAACCGTAAGAGATACGAAGATGGTTAAATGGGGGCAAAGTTGCACAATTTGATACCTAATCATAATCTAAAAAGAAATTATTTAGATTCCGAGTACTTCCGGAGATATTCGAAAGAAACCGAAAAACGGTCAATTAGATTTTTTTATTTTGCGCCCTTAATGTAGGAAATAAACGAAAACCAATCACACCTTTTCAGGGCCACTTTTAATCCTTTCTTAGAATATGTAATTAGTTTTGCCATACAACGTTTCATTTTCCTGAAACCATTATTAATTTCACTATTTTAAATACGGACCTGTATTTTTTCCATTTTCAATGAAAGACCTAGGACATCTTTATTCAAAGCCTAGGTTAAATATTAATTTTAAAAAATAATTAACGCGCAAATGTAGATTTTATTAAGATTTTTCTAATCCGAACCTGTGTTACACAATACCTATTCGTTTTATTATCCACGTCATCTTTTGTGTAACGATTTAAACTAGGTAGCTCCTTCAAAAAATAATATAAAATTCGTAAAATTGACAATAATCGTAATACAAATTCTTGCTAATGATATTAGATTTTATTTAATTAACAATATTTAATAATATCAATAAAATTAATTAAAACTTTACGAAAAACATTATAAGCAATATTAGCAAAATAAAGAAAAATACTCCTGAATAAAAGAAGTTGCCATATAAAAATTAATTATTAATTACGTGTTCAAAAATGTTTCCCTGGACAGCGATACATTTTCATGTCGTTATTAAAACGAAATGTTATTGTGTAACACAGGGTCGGATTAGAAAAATCTTAATAAAATCTACATTAAAGCGTTAATTCTTTTTTTAAATTAATATTTAACCTAGGCTTTGAATAAAGATGTCCTAGGTCTTTCATTGAAAAATGGAAAAAATCCAGGTCCGTATTTAAAATAGTGAAATTAATAATGGTTTCAGGAAAATGAAACGTTGTATGGCAAAACTAATTACATATTCTAAGAAAGGATTAAAAGTGGCCCTAGAAAGGTGTGATTGGTTTTCTTTTATCTCCTACATTAAGGGCGCAAACAGTTTTTCGGTTTCTTTCGAATATCTCCGGAAGTACTTGGAATCTAAATAATTTCTTTTTGGATTATGATTAGGCATCAAATTGTGCAACTTTGCCCCCATTTAACAGTCTTCGTATCTCTTACGGTTTACGAGATCCCTGTAGTGATAAACGAATTTGTTACACCCTGTATACTATCAAAATCATCAAAAGTATTATGTAACTCCAAAGGGTCACTGGTTAGCTCCCACCAGCCCATTGGCAGTTTATTCTAAACGTAAAATTAAATTCTACAGTGTGACCAGTAAAGTCCCCATCATATGGGATTTTTTTTTTATTAATAGCTTCATTCGAAATTTGACTTTGGCATCAAGTTCTGCATCAATCGAAATAAAAATTAAGCAAAAAAATACTAGTCAGGTGATTCGCATTATCTGTCAAATTTTAATTTTTTTCAAAAAATAATTCAAAAGTGGGGTTATTTCTGAAAATATCGAAAAAAGTTATTGGAAAAAGTTATTTTAAATTCAGTTTCTAGCCCACATGCAAAATTTCAGCTGCATAAGATAATTTTGATTTTTTACTCATATTTTATAAATTGCACCGCTTTGGCAAAATAAGACTCAACGCAACCTACATAAAACTTCTTATGTAAATTGAATTGAAAAAGACACAAAGTCACGGTCTCACATAAACCTTTATTTTAGTACCCAAGTTAGGTTAAGGTGACATGTTTCGCCTTATCGGCATCATCAGACCTAAATAATAGAAGTACCCAATTACAAAAAGCACAAATAATAAAAAAAACGGTATTGGTTACCTTATGAACAATTAAAAAGTCAATAAAACATTTAAATTAAAATATTAACAACCACATGTAATTGGGTACTTCTATTATTTAGGTCTGATGATGCCGATAAGGCGAAACATGTCACCTTAACCTAACTTGGGTACTAAAATAAAGGTTTATGTGAGACCGTGACTTTGTGTCTTTTTCAGTTCAATTTACATTCAAAATCAGGTCTCTTTGAGAAAAATGGACGATTTCTTCGAATAAAACTTCTTAGTTTTGACAATGCTTTATTTCAGATACATTTTTTTTTAAATTTTTTATTAAATGTGTGCTTTTCGACTAAATCAAAATTGGGCTATTAAAATTTGGTCGCATGTGATGCAAAGTTTATTTGTTTTTGACCCTGTATAAGGTAACTTCATAAAATAAGTATTTTTGAAAGCGTAGTTTGTGTCTGAAAGTAAAAAAATAAAAAATAAAATAAAGGGGTTTTAAATTAAATCGTTGAAAATAGATAAACTTTACGTTAAGTTAAACTAAAATTTATTTTCCACTTAATGAACACTTTACTGATGACACCGTGTTCTTTTTTGTTTTAATATTAAGGTGTATTACTTTCAGACACAAACTACGTTTTCAAAAATACGTATTTTATGAAGTTACCTTATACAGCCCAACTAGCATCAAAGTTATAGAAACCCTCACTGATTGACACTGTTACTATGTTTAGGTAAAAAAGTAGTAATTGATACCAAATAACTTACTATGAAGTTTAAGCCTCTAGTAAGTCAGAAAAATTAGTGGAATTTGCGTAACACCTACCTGGTTTTGTGACCATATAGGGCCATTACTTTGTGGTAAGTTTCAGGGTTGCTAGAACCGTGTCGCGTCAAGGTTTAGCTACGTGTATAACACCAAAACTTTAAAGTAAAAAATAATTGTCGCCATAACGACAAAAATGTGACTTTTAAGTCGGCGTGACTACAAAGTGTTTTTAAAGGTACCCACAACCACACAGGGACAATAAAAATACCATACAGTTAGCCACTTCTATGTAACATTGTAAAGTAACCGATTCGTAAGCGTTTCTGTGTTTTCTTACTATAAAGTAATTTTTAGGTAACAAATTCTACTATAGAGTAAAATAAACTTTAAAGTAGAATTTTTGTGAACTCGCTACTTCCGCCATGTTTTATAGAAAAATTGGGACGCCATTTTTGGAAACATTTTAATTTGCGTAAAAGTACACAATATACGTCCTATATTATCTGTTTAATAACAAAAACCTTTAGTTTTTATGGTTTCTAATTATTAGAGACCTTTTAAAACTCCTTAAAATAAATATTTTTATATTTTAGTATTTCTTCTATTTTAATTATTTTTTTCTTCATGCGGCTTTATTTTGAGTGGGCGTTGTTATACAGATTTATCATAATTAATTTTCACAGAAAAATTTTATGCGTTTTTGTTTTACGTAAAATTAAAGCCTAAATATTGATATATTATTTTAAATGATTAGGTAAACAAAAAAACATAAATTAATGGACATATTGTGAAGTTGATAAAGTATATTATTTAGAGACGCAAACACAAGATACATTATTTTAGTTGAAAGAAAGAGAGACCAAATAAATATCTTCAAGGTTTAAAAGGCATGATGGGTAAAAGTCTCATTTTGGTTGAAATTACCATACATTTACGGTTTCGCGACGTTCCTGAAACGGTGTCGCAACGTAAATTTTACAGTTCCGGTAACGATACAGGCACGTAAACGTTACTGCAAAATCTTTCCCCGTTTTGGTAACAACGTGGTGAAGAAACGGTGCCTAAACGGTTCCCGATACTAGTAACAGCAACTTTAAAGTTCTTTATGTATTCGAGGTTACGTAGCGGCGACTAAAATTGCTAGTTGGATGGGCCAAAAACAAATAAACTTTGCGTCACATGCGACCAAATTTTAATAGCCCAATTTTGATTTTGTAGAAACAACCACATTTAATATGGCGCTGCCCTAAAGAAAATGTATCTGAAATAAAACATTGTCAAAACTAAGAAGTTTTATGTAGGTTGCGTTGAGTCTTATTTTGCAAAAGTGATGCAATTTACAAAATATGGGTAAAAAAATCAAAATTATCTTATGCAGGTGAAATTTTGCATGTGGGCTAAAAACGGCATTAAAAAAAACTTTTTCCAATTACTTTTTTCGATATTTTCAGAAATAACCCCACTTTTAAATTATTTTTTTGAAAAAATTAAAATTTGACAGATAATGCGAATCACGTGACTACTATTTTTTTGCTTAATTATCATCTCGATCAAAGCAGAACTTGATGCCAAGGTCAAATTTCGAATAAAGCTATTAACAAAAAAAAATCCCATATGATAGCTCGACATAAATGAAAATTAATTTAACAAATATTTTAAATTTTTTAAAATTAAAAAAACTTTGATAGCATAAATCTAGGATAATTCTAGACCGAAAATAAATTCTCTTTCTATAACATTTTTTCGGAAATTGATTATTAACAGAGTTACAGGGTGTTAAAGTTAAATTTTATTTGCAGTTTTTTTGCAATACCTTTTGCCACGCTCATAATATTTTGACGAAATCTCGTATATGGGGCTTTCTCGGGATGAGAAATACAAATTTGCCAACCATTTTTTCGCATTTTGTAGAGGGCGCCAGATAGGAGCCTACACTTTAATTTGAATGGTCCCAACTTTTTTGTCCTACACTGTATGCGCATTTTGATTGAATATTTTTATTCTCCTAACCTTTTGACATTAAAAAAGGTATACGTTTTCGAGAAAAACGCTAAAATAACATTGCTTGCATGTGCTGAACACGAAATCATTTTTATTTGTTATTTTTCAATTTAATTAATTTAATTTTTTAAGAAGAATTAATTTATGCATTGACGAGGAAGAACGTCACTTTGAACCTTTGATTTAAATGTTTAATTTATTGTTCTAGTAACTTATGTATTTTAAAACTGCAAATAAAATTTAACTTTAACACCGTCAACAGTGGCGGAACTACCGGTGTTCAATGTGTGCGAAGCACACGGGCCCGTGCTAGAAAGGGGCCCGGGAGCGGAGCCACAAAAACATAAAAATGCAAAACAAAATGTTCTCATAGAAAAAAAAATGCAATACTCCGGAAACGTATCCGCAAAACTACTTTACTCAATACTTTTATAGATAGTATATAACTGAAATAATCACATAAAACGGCCTTAATTTTTTTTATTATTGTTTTTATTAAACCCACTTGACTAGATGGTCATCGAGACACGATGCATTACAAGCTCTTCGTTTTAGATATTATGGATATTTTTAAAAACACTGGCAAAAATAATTTTAATCTCGGCAAATAAAGCGAAAGTTAATGAAGCAAGGTATTTAAGAAAACACTTGAAAAAATTTGAAACCATTTTTCTGATTGTTTTTCAAAATAAAATTTTAAAGAATATTGATGCATTGTCAAAACTTTTACAAAAAAAAGAGCAAAATATTGAAGCTGCGTCTAAAATGTTTACCGCCGCAACTGAAATCATAAATCAAATGAGAAATAATTTTGATGTAATTAAAACGGACTCTGTTATTTTGGCTAGGCAATGGGGCACTACTCCTGAATTTGAAAACAAAAGGATATCAAGACCAAAAATAATTTTTGATGATGTTAATAACCATTATCAAGTTCAAACAAGTGATGATTGGTTTTTAGAATAAATGTGTTTTTTAAAACTATAGATATAATTACAGCTCAATTAAAAAATCGAAGTTCTGGCCTTTACAAAATTTGTTCTTATTTTCGCGTTTTGTTCCCCAACATGGTACGAGATCCTTCTCTTTCTGATAAGGATATTTTTTACGATATGAGTCAAAGCCATGCATCTTCAATATCTAGAAGATATCGCTGATAAAATTTCATCGCAAGTGCTTTCATTTAGAGCATGTTTTAGATAATTTAACTTCTATTTTTAATTTATTACATTTTATATTGGTATAAAATTATTATTTATCTTCCAGTTTTAGTGAAATTGTAACTGCCGGCATTTTTTTTTGATCATCCCTATTTCGGTTGCATCAGCTGAGTGGTCATTTTCCAAGTTAAAGTTAATTAAAACTTATTTGAGAAATTGATGCATGACCGATAAAAAATTATCGGCTTTAGCAATTATTTCTATAGAAAATGAGGAAGCTCAAAAAACAGACATTTCTAATCTGATTTCAAACTTTGCGCATGCAAAAGCAAGAAAAAAATTGTTTTCTCTGCAATCGTCCACAAACTGGCATCTTTCTGGCGTGATTTGACGCCACAAAGTTTATTATTCCAGTATTGTTAACCGTTGCTACGCAATGAGACATAATAATATAACGATACGGGAATATATTATTCCCGGCCTAGGCCGAGAATATAATATTCTCGTATCGATATATTATGGCCCATTGCTTCGCAACGGGTAACAATACTGGAATAATGACTTTTAATTCTTTTTTTATTAGGCACAATCATTTTATTTTTGTATTTATTCTATTTTCTTTTCGATTGCAGAAAAAATAGTATGTGCACATAATAATAATTAATTGCTTTCATTCATAAATTAATATGGTTATCAATAATAATACTCCGTATCATAATGGGGGCCGGTCAAGGTTTTCGCACACGGGCCTGTGGCTACGTTGTTCCGCCACTGACTGTCAATAATCAATTTTCGAAAAAATGTTATAGCAAGAGATAGCATTTATTTTCGGTCTAGAATTATCGCCTAAATTTTTTGTTCATTATTTCTGGACACCCTGTATATCCATGGTTTGGATCACCTAGGCTATAATTGGAATATTGGAACCAATAAAGACGCTATGATTTAAAAAAAAGTCCTATCAATTTTTGAAAAAGTTTCTGTCAATAATTGTTTTTATGTTTAAAGTCATACTTTGGATATACGCTTCGTCGTATTAAAAACATGAGTTACTTAATGGTCATAATAAATCACCAGTGATGTAAATATTTCATTATATTACTAGTGTGTTCAGGAACCTTATTATGTAACTGAAAGAACCCGACATGAATTACATAATAATTTGTTTTTTCCTGTGGGCGTAGATAATGTCTATTTTAGACGACGATAAAATGTCTTACTGATTTAATGTATGTATAACAGCTGTTCTGACATTACCTGCAACATAATTATGTCATATTGTCTTATAGTTCAAAAATAAAAATAAAAACTTTACTGACCTACACCACCAATACCATTACCAATAATTTAGCATTTAAATATTCTGAAAAAGCGGAGACAGGCGGTCTGGTAGACAAAAACATCTGCAGGTGGCTGACAAAAGAGTTTGGCCTGCAGCCAATTCGTATCTGTTATATTTTGTACCCTTTCTGTTTTGTTTCCTCGTGTTTGTTGCCTGGGTGTTTCCGTGTTTATTTTATGTACTTTCAAGAAACTATATGCAGAAGTTACTCAAGTTATACCAGTCAAAAAAAGGAGGGGTTCCACAGGTTCAACTTAAATAAACAATCATGTTGATTGGCTTAATCAAGGGGATGGGATGAGTAATTATTCTTTCTAATCAATGTTTTGCCTCATCTCAAACAAAGAAATATTGGTTAATAATACATTCAGATACGTTTAGGAAACCAAACAAGACACTAACCTATTACACCACATGAGCGACTTACAGCAACATAGAGATTTCTTGCTACAGGCAGAATTTAGGAAGATTTAAGATTATTGGTTATCATCATCACCTCTAGCAAGGACAAAAATTGCTATTTAAATGGTTTGAATTATTTTTATTGTGTATAATTGGCAATATTGGAGGGGGAGTAACTAATCGGACATTTTTTCTCAGGCATCTGGGAAGCCGGGGGAAGCACTAAAAGAAGAACAAAATAAAAATTAAACCATGCTAAGGGAACAGCAAAATAATTTTAATGACAAAACCACAATCCCCTTCCAAAGTTGGCTGTGACAAAACATAACAACAACTGTTTTAATATAATAAAATATTTGTTTGGTTATGATACAATATAAATGACATTCAGAGGTTCCACTGTTGCGAACCCATCAAAAACCTGGGGAATTCAATGTTGCCACACGAATTTGTCACGTTAGTTTTCCTCGGACAGAGAAGTCATTTTCTCGCAAGGCGGCCATCATATATGCATTATTGGTCCAGCTTTCTTTAAAACGATCGTGACTACATCAGATAATTATTCTAATAATCTCATTCCACTTATATTATGTCCCTACGGAAAAATTTACATTTAAGAAAAATTATTGACTGCTAACATTTTTTTCGCAAAATAATTTATTAGTTCCATCCATCTCCAATTTGTTTACCTTTTGTGTGGCAGTTCGTTGTTTAGTCCCCTAATATAGCTGCCCCCCCCCTCCGTGCGGGGTCTGTGAAGGTGGACGTTACGCCACTGACAATACTGATCATCTTGCGTTTTTTGTCCGCAAAGTAAAATGAACGATTAAAAATACCAAAAAAAATGGCGCCAGGCTGTCTGGCGTATCGGCAGGTGTCCGACAGACCTGCTGAGTGAGTTCAGGAAATTGGCTGCTAGCCAATTCCTTCTCGCTGTCGATGTCGGTTGGTTATTGAAACGACTGCGTTACAATAGAACTCAAGTGCCCTTGCTTTGTTTCTTTGTGGCGATGAAAAATTTGTTTGTTTTTGTATTTTGCATTTGCAGTTTTTTGAAGTTAGATAAAATAAACATTCCGAAAGTACCTACGATTCTCTTGTTATTGTTGAAGCAACCGAAAAATAAAATAGTTTAGCTTTAGATTCTATAGAGGAAATGTAAAAGTGAAGACAATTAAAACTTTTATTGTAACATTTTGTTACATTGTTGCGAGATGTGTTTATTTTTTCTATTTTTTATGGGAAGTTTTAGTTTTGTTTTGACAATTTCAATCACTCAGATCCGCCACTGTAGTAAATTGAGTAGCTTCGTCAGCTACAGTGTTAGCGAAGCATGGCATGTTGTTATACTATAGTGGACACTTGACAGTAAGTACTTACTAAGTTCTTTGTTTTACTCTATCCCTTAATATTAGATTGATATACCGTACTGGCAAACTCCAAGTTACGGTGGCATTTTGTGTGAGTATGAGAGAGTAAATAATATGTATAGATGCCAGCAATAAGGACAATAGATCGATCATTGTTGCCGGCGTGCGGCGCCGGCGTCTATGTCACAATTATTTTAAATGGTTTGTTTAGCTTATGGTAAAAAATAAAATGCTGGTATAAAGTACCATGCGAGCAAAAATTATTTGCATCAAAGAGGGCTTGGATTAAAAAACGTAGGGCTTGGTTTAGATCACAATGATATGATATAACCAAATCTAGGTTAAAATTTTGTCAAATTCATATTATGACAAATGATATGCCAAACTAATGAGTAATAAAATAAGTACACAAATACAAATTAATTTTTATTATTTACAAAATTACCAAAGTAAGAATATACAGATAGAAAAAGAAAAATAATTACATAAATTGCTGAAATTGGCCACCGCCATGCTCCAAGCATAAATTCACACGTCTCTTCATATTTTCGAAAGTGTTGACCAGCATCTCTGGAGAAATGTTACCACATTCTTGGATAATCCTTTCTTGTAATAATTGTTCTAAAGTGTTTTAAAAATAGTGTTCTTTAAATGAGGAAAAACAAAGTAATCCATAACCGTTAAACTCTAGGTGGGAATTCAATGTCTGATCGAAAACTGATCAATCTCTCGTCGAAAAAATTGCGTAAGTATTTAATAGTTTCGGCGGCTGTATGGGCGGTTGCACCGTCCTGTTGAAAATATCCAAAACGTAGTTCGTCGTTAAGTAAGTAATTGCTCCACAAATGGATTGAAAATATTGTCTATATACCGCTGTGCTGTAACTGTGTCATGGAGAAAAACAGGACCAACAATAATTATTCTTCGGTAAACAGCTAACCAGACATAAATTTTTTGAAGGTGCAATGTGGACTCTACAAGAAAATGGGGATTTTCACTACTCCACATCCAAATGCGTGTATTCTGATAATTCACATAACCGGAGAGCAGGCTTCATCCGAAAAAAATGTAAGGTCTAATAAATCATTTCTTTTCAATAAATTTTGGGTACCTAAACCATTGAGAGTAATTCCTGCGTCTTTCAAAATCTGCGGCTTGTATTTCTTGGAATACTTGCCCTTTATAAGGAAATAAATTTAGCTGCTTCTTAAGAATAGTCCTGCATGTTCCATAAGATCTTCCCACTTCTTGGGACAGGCGTCTTATACAATTTATTGGCGTATTTTGCATTATTTCAGGAACGTTTGCAACAAGTTCTTCTGTTCTTACAGATGGTCTTCCTGCTCATAGAACCTGTTTTCCTATAAACACAGCCACGGTTCTTTTCAGGCAATGATAAAAATCCCCAGCAATAAAAGCAACGTTAGGAAAATGTTCGTGAAAATCGTCCATGCACAAACCCGGATTGTATTGCCACTCACTATTTACTCTAACCCCGTTTCGAAAATACGCTTCAACCATGAATGTTTTGTGCTGTTTCGTAAAGCCCATTGTGTGAATTGTTCAAGAAATTAGAAAAATT
Organism: Polydrusus pterygomalis; assembly: GCA_963969555.1. Classification (NCBI taxonomy): domain Eukaryota; kingdom Metazoa; phylum Arthropoda; class Insecta; order Coleoptera; family Curculionidae; genus Polydrusus; species Polydrusus pterygomalis. Next base: position 49,907,656 of record OZ018378.1, read on the forward strand.
AGCGATGAATCAACATACTTGTAACGACTGTCAAAGATGACGGAATAACTGATTGATTGTTAGTTCAGGTAGTTACTGACACCCAACAGGTATTAAGCTCTACGGCTAAGCATTGCGTCCTTAGATGCAAGGCCCTCTTTGAGTCTTTGATGCAAATAATTTTTGCTCGCACGGTATATAGGTACCCCGATTTCTTAAACCTATCAAAAATATTTAAGATAGTTTTCCGTGTTGGGACAGATTGGTCGGTCTACAAAAATCACTTAGAATTTAAAATTCGTGGCACTGTATAATAAATATTTCATTTCCACAAGCCTCTTTCAGCATTCATATAAGATTTTTATTTTACGCCCACAAATAGGTAGGTACCGATTACAAATTTCACGCATATCCATATAAACGATCAGCACTTTCTTTCTACCGGTTGTGGCGCTAAAATTGTTTCTTTAATTTTATTTTTATGGGTCTTTTAAATGCCATAAATTTTATTTACCATTTACTACCATCAGATACACTTGACCTTGAACGAACCAAGATGTTTGAGTCACATAAATTAAGAGTGATGCTTGATGGTAATCGAGCGTAGTAAGAGCAAGGTTAAACTTGTTTTTAAAACTACATTGTTCAGCCTTATTGTGCATTGCCTTTCTTTAAATTATTTATCTATTTATAGTTTCTTCATACCTACATAGCGATTTTAAAAGCTCCCTTTGTAGTTTGTTACAATTTCATTAAAAAAGTTTTAATAATCAATGTAAACTGCTCATAATAAAGTTCGACAAATTGGTTTTTAACACCTTTATTATGGGTTTGTAGTTAGGAAACGAAATTACGGATTTTAATGCGGTTTGCAAAGTTTGAAAGATTGTTTCTTGCAGATTATTAGTGTGGCACGCCTATGACGTAACCAGTGCACTTGAATATTATACAGGGTGGAAAAGAAAGCCGTGCAAAAAATTAAAAATTTCAAGTAGGGGAGAGTTGGACAAAACCGGGTAGGTTGATAAAACCAGGTACCGCCTAGTTCTGTCAAATGTCTGTTGCCATCTATCGGACAATGCTAAAATTAGTGTTCTTAAATCGCCAACAGTCGCGTGTATTCATTTCTACATCATTTGAGTAATATGAGCCGGAGCAGTAAGATCTTAATTGTTTTTCGGTGCACCAAACTCGAAGTTTATAGTTTCTTTTTCCTCTACTGAATAACTAATAACCATTTTAAAATTTATTACGTCTAACCGAGGGGGAAATCACTGGGGTATTTTAGTGTACAAAGTAAGAAATTTCAAGGTATTTCGGGGAGTTTCGGGGGAATTTCAAGGTATTTCGGGGTATTTTGAGGCACAAACATATTTTTCATAATATTTAATAATACCTTCTACAATTTGGCAACGTTGTCGTAAATGTAATCGGCCGAGTTTTGCTGTGAATTTCAAGAGCGCTTTGGGGAATTGCAGGGAATTTCGGGAAACTTTTGGGGAATTGCAGAAAAATTAAAGGCATTTCCAAGGTATTAAAATTTAGGGTATTTCGGGGAATTTCAAAAAATTTTGGGTAATATCGGGGAATTTTTTCTAAAAGGGGAATTTCAGTGTACAAATTTTTTTAGTGATTTCCCCCTCGCGTCTAACCAAGTATATTACCTCTAATTTGGTCAAAAATTTTGAATATTATATCATAACCAAAAAATTTACATATTATTTAATGTCTTGTTGACGAGTTCTACAAAACCGGGTAGGTATCCGATGTTATCAGACCTATTGTTTTTTCCAGATATTGCAGCGTTTTTTTTTGCTTTAAGTTAACTACAACATGTAGCATTATAAAAGAAAAACTAATTGTCCGTCATGGGATCAAAAAAGCGTATTTTAGAAAGTGTTGACCAGCATCTCTGGAGAAATGTTACCACATTCGTCCATGCACAAACCCGGATCGTATTGCCACTCACCTTACTCTAACCTCGTTTCGAAAATACGCTTCAACCATGAATGTTTTGTGCTGTTCCGTAAAGCCCATTGTGTGAATTGTTCGAGAAATTGAAAAAATTAGCGATGAATTAAATTACTTGTAACGACTGTCAAAGATGACGGAATAACTGATTGATTGTTAATTCAGGTAGTTACTGACACCCAACAGGTATTAAGCTGTACGGCTAAGCATTACGCGTCTTTAGATGCAAGGCCCTCTTTGATGCAAATAATTTTTGCTCGCACGGTATAATGGCATAGATTAAAATTACCACAAACGACAAAAACGCTGTCATAAGGAAGGCATACGTGTGAAAATAAAATATTCTAGTAGTTTTTAATATTTCACGATGAGTTTACTACTAAACATTATAAAAAACTACCAATGATTTATTTACCAGATGAAATTGCATGTGTTGCAGAAATATATTAAACCAAGGAAACAGGTTGTTACACCAGTTTCACGTCATTTTTGATTAATATATCAGATACAAAATAGAAAGTTCGCGCCTATCTATGTGTACCAGCATGCTATTAAATCAAATTATTTGCAAACAAGCAATAGACTATTTTCTTCATCGTTCTTGGTTTGCACTTGTGGGTATACCTATACAGGGTGGAAAAAATTCGACAATCTTCCAAACCTCTTTTTAGCAGAATCAGCGGAAATGCCTATTTTGGCTCATACAACACTGAATCAATAACAATAAATGGTGTTTTCTTAAAGAATTGTTCATGGCCGCTGCTGAGGTATTGGCCGCCCGTGTGCAACTCAATATTTTCCGCCCTCTTTGTCATCTTATTGAAAGAAATGTATTAAAGGTGCATAGTTACTTTTAGTATTGAAAATACTATTAGGATCGTGTTTACGCAAACTTTGCATTGCATGTCGATGTCGCTCATGTCGATGTCGCTCTGCCGTCTGTCGCGGCCAACAGCGCAATATCTAGATCGGTCTTGTAACATAATACTCTGATAATACTTGGTAGAAATATAAATATGAATCAGCGTAAAGTCGGCAAGTAAATAATGAATAATATTTAGTTTAGTTTGTGTTTTAAAGAACGCCATAGTAACTTTGTTAAAAAGTGTTTTATTGAGATAAGTTATAACTAAGGTAAGTTCACGTTATTTAAATCGGAATATTATATCGAAAAAAAAAGCGGGTGGCAAAAAGTTGGAGCACAATAATTGCATATTACAGGGTCCGCCCAAATTTGGTTAACAAATGGGATAATTTTTTTATTATTGATTTCTCAGAAAATGTTATTGTACCGGGTGTTTGGTTATATTTTGCACCCCTACCTATCTCATGAAAATCTTCATGGTCTATTTTGAACGCTTGGGTAAATAAGTATAATTTAAAAACATAGCATAAGTAGGCTTAGACAATATGACCGATTGAATATAAGGCAATTGTTCACCTTGGTTGGTCTGCTATGTGAATATTATTGTTTATAAACAAATTAATATTAATTATTCTTAGAAATAAAACGTAATGGGACACAGAGCAACAGCAGGCTCCTTAAGGCGAAATAATGCGATTTATTTAAACTTGCATTATCCCAAAATTGATAACAACCAAGATAAAGGGTGTCAAACTTTTATTTTTGTTTTCGTTTTTTTGGGATTATTTATAGTTCACCTTGGTTGGTCTGCTATGTGAATATTATTGTTTATAAACAAATTTATATGAATTATTCTTAGAAATAAATTTTTTATTATTGTTTTCTCAGAAAATGTTATTGTACATAAAAGTTTTGCATCTTGAGTAAATCATTTTGACGTATTCAAATCTTCTGTGGCATAAACAAGGTGACTATAAAATAGAAAAATATGACGTCAGTGACTTTAAAAACTGAAACAGCCATATTAAAGAACTAACAAATCCAAGATAAAAAGTTAAATAAAGTTTTTTTCTAGTGCTAATAGTTTTCAAGAAAAGTCAAGTTAAAAATCAAATTTTTGCCCTTATTGAATTTTTACACTTTTCATATTAACTTTCCACATTAACTGTTAATATGGCTGTTTCAGTTTTTAAATTTTTAAAATTTTTTGAGTCACTGACGTCATATTTTTCTCTTTTATATTCACCCTGTCTATGCCACAGAAGATTTGAATACGTCAAAACGATTTACTCAAGATGCAAAACTTTTATGTAGAATAAAATTTTCTGAGAAATCAATAATAAAAAATTATCCCATTTGTTAAAACCAAATTTGGGCGACCCTGTAAAATTAAAGGACATTTTTTAAACTTTTACAAAATCCAAATTAGAATGTGGGCTTTAATTACATGACATAGGTCATTAAAATTTTAAAGCTGTGTCAGGTATTTTCAATACATAGGATGCTTGCGTAAGGTGCAAGATCTGTGAATTTTTTTACATATTATGTATCAATAGTAATTTAGGTAAATAGGTAAACACTTACTCAAAAATGTAAAGTAATATCCAACATCCAACACAGCCAAATCTAGGAAGTCTCCACATTAAAATACAAGTAATACATACTGATAGAAGATTATTTTAATAATATCACTATGCCTTTTTTCTGTGGTAAAATATGGTTCAATAGCTTTAATTTCTTCATATAAATCGGTTGCACTAATGTCTCTCTTTGAGCTGTTTCTCTGTAAGGGCTTGATGCATTTTTTCACAAGTGATTTTAAGTTAGGCATCGTTCTCAATTTTGGTTATAACATTCATTACATTAAAAATATCTGTGTGTTGTTGAAGTAAATAATTGAAACCGTCCTTTAATTGCTGTTATGCCAGCATCCAAAATCTAAAAATTTACTTTAAATTACAATTCAGAAAAGAAAATATAGGTTCATCAGTTCCTTCATGCTTAAAATTTTTCTTCTAACTCGTTGTATAGGTAAGCTGGGGAATGCTTCTTAATTGTTAGCTTTTGTAGCTATCCCTCTCGATTCGATTAAAAAAAATTTGAAAATTTTCATTCACACGTTTGGTTATAAAATAATTATTGATACACTAGCAATTTATTTAATTTATTTAATATGGGTTGATAAGAAATAAGCGTGTTATATCAATTCCAAATTAGCTAGAACAGTGTTTCTATTAGTATTAATAAGTTCCATTAGCAGCACAGTCAAAGTAAAGCGCTTTCTCTACAATTAAGAAAGCAGAACAGCGTCCCCAAAAACGAATTGTATCCGTTGGATCCTATAATCCACCAAGACGTTGATGGGGATTCGTAGCGATCGGCAATCGCCGCGCGCCGTTATATTAGTTTTAAAGTATTTACTGCGCAGGTCACATCAATGTTCGTCTTTTGGCTGTCCCGACTGAATTTAAATTATATATTTTTTTTTTATTCAGCAGTAATAAAACAATAAATCAACAATAAGTCAACAAATATCCAATATTCTACTTAAAAATACAGCAAACTCAAACCTTTAATACTGCTTTTAGTACACAATTGCATCTAAGATGCTGTGTGTGCACTCCTTACCTATACTTATACCTTTTTAATTTATGAGGTAGGTATGTGAAGAAAAAAATAAATAAAAAAGAACATAAATCTACTATTCTAGATTTTCTAATCATAATCTGGCCTAGATTACTCCATTTTCATTTTAGTTTTTATACAATGGTGTCAATACAAGAATTAAAATGACCCTTTTTTATCAAACTAGTAATTTCTTTTTTACTCTTATAATAGGGTTTAGATCTAATATTTTGTGGCAGACTGTTATAGACTTTAGGTCCTACATAATAAATGTGATTTTGGCAGATCATGTATTTGGGGTTTTGCAGGGTAACATTTTTTTGGGCTACATTTCTTGTATCCCATGGCTTAAATTTACTTTGTAATAATTTGTTTTTAACATAACCCTATTTAGTGCCTTTATGTAAAGTTGCTTTAGTGTTAGCAAACCGCTATCTTTAAATACTAATTCAGTAGCATACCTTTTATTTTTAAATAACATAATTTTTATGATCCATTTTTGTGCAATTTCTAGTTTTTTTAAGATTGTTGATCCTGCATTTCCCCAAACCACTAGGCCATAATTTAAGATTGATTCTATTAGTGCTAGATATACAGTTTTTATACTTTTAAAAGTCAAAATATTTCTCAATTCATAAAATTTATAAATCAATTTTCTAATTTTACTTGTTACATATGTTATGTGTTCTCTCCATGTAAAGTTTTTATCAATATAGACCCCCAAGTACTTTAATGATGTTTTTCTTTCTATATAATTATCACATTTATAGCTTTGATCCAATCTACACGGTGGATTGTGTAACATTATTCTCTGAAATTCTGGCAAAGATCGAGGCGACAATGAGAAGGCAACAAACTTGGTTTTCTCCACGTTTAAAGAAAGTAAGCTAGTATCTAACCAACTTTTTTATTCTCAATAATGCCATTTCAGCCTGTCTTTTTGCTGATTCCCAATCGTCCCCTACCACTATCACCCCTGCGTCATCAGCAAAACAGAAAATTTGCCCCTCATCCTTCAGTAACGACAGAATATCATTTATATATATGTTAAATAAAAGTGGAGAAAGAACAGTGCCCTGTGGTACACCAAACTCTACCCCCAATTTTTTACTTTCCACCCCTGATATCTTTGTGCTTTGTTTTCTTATTAAATATGACCTAATAAGTTTACTAGGTATCCCTCTGACCCCAATGGCCTCTAATCTTTCAAGGAGAACCCGGTGTGCCACAGTGTCAAAAGCCTTCCGGAGGTCCAAAAATATACCAATGACTCTTTTACCAGCATCCAAACTTTTTAGTATGGTTTCTGTCACTCTACAAAGCGCATTCTCAGTATTGGAACCTTCCCTAAAAGCAAATTGGTTCTCATTTAAGTAGTTATATTTATTCAAAAAAGTCATTAACTGATTTCTGTAACATTTTTCAATTATTTTACTAATTGTACTTGTCAATGTAATAGGTCTATAATTACCAATTAAGTTCTTATCTCCCTCTTTATGCAATGGTATAATTATGGAGCACTTTAAGATTTCAGGGAATTCCCCCAAACCGAAAACTGTGTTTCCAATATGTAACAGCGGTTTACTTAGGTACGATATATACTTTTTAATTATGTTAGAGCATATTATCCTCCCCCCCCCCCTTTTACCCCGTTTTTTAAGCATTTTATTTCTTTGCATAATTCTGCTTCTGTTATTGGATGCAGATAAAAGGACTTATCTACACCTCTCTCTCTCGTCATTTCTTTATTTATAATTTTTTCTGCCAGTCGCTTGCCTATACTTGAGAAATACTTATTGAACTCTTCAGCGATAAGAATCTTGTTTTTAATTTCTTTACTATTATCGTCTAATATTGAGTTTATTTCTGTTGTGGATTCCTGGTCATTTGTCGCCTCTTTTATGATATTCCACAATTTTTTTGAGTCTTTTGCATTTACTTGAGCTAATGACTTATAGTATGAATACTTCGCACTTTTTATTAATTTTGATAACATTTTACGATACTCTCTGTATCTATTTCGAAGTAATAAGTTGTTATTATTTGTTATGCATTCTTTATGAAGTTTATCTCTAGTTCTAATTGAAGACAGCAAACCACCAGTAATCCACGGCAATATTGGATCATGATCAGTCAACCCATTCCTTAATACTACCGAATTTATATTATGAAAAACATCATTCTTACATTTTATAAAAATATTATCGAGACATGATTGTGAGTTTGCGGTCTTTCTTGTTGGTTTGTTCACTATGCTTACCAATCCGTGGCTCTGCATCATTGTAATATAGTTATTTGTAGTCTCCATCTCTGCATCAAGAAGATCGATGTTAATATCCCCCGTGACAACATATATCCGGTTTTGATCCACTATAGTTTTTTTCAAAATAATGTTTAAGTTGTTAATAAATGTGTCTTTAGTGGTTGCAAAACACCTATAAGTTGCTAATATTGATATTGATCGTACCAATACCTGTTTCAATAAATTTATTTTTACTTTGTATATAAGTTTTTTTTATCTTTGCATGTCAGATAAAAGAATAGAATATTCTTATTTCGCACAACCCATCATTAGTATTGGATTATATAATCTATGGACGAATTTTACGATCTTAGTAAACCATGTTGCATAGTAGATGATCATATGCAATGTTAAACGACAAAAACAATATCACACTAGAAGCTATTTAAATTTTTGAGAACTACCCTACTGATTTTTAGTGATAAGTAGAATATGCTTAATTAGCCGTAGCAAGCAACTATTATTATGATTATTGACAAGATTCATTACAACTGCCAGTCGGAACAAATTTAGCATATAAAACCAGATTACACCCCCAATAGAACTTGATAATTACTGTGAGTATTCAGAGCGATAATGGCTATAAACCATTATATGGTAGCAATAACACCTATTTTCTATTTGATAACTTACCGTGATATTATCACTACATAACGTTTTAGCAATTTTCATTGTCTTACAGAAAAGCGCGTCGCTGTCACATATAGTATCAAAACAGTCGTATAATGAGTACCTATGTGAATTCTTATAAGGAATATAAGGTTTTATTCTCAGCGTAATTTGTTCGACGTGTCACCCTGTATATCACAAGGTTATTGTTATAAATTATTATTAACAGTTTGCAATAAAGCAATGGTCTAACAATGAGTAGAAAAGGTGGAAATAAAAATTAGGTTATTATAATTAATTTGAATTGGTTTGCTTAACAATAATTGTCCTTATTCTCACACTGAGAAAAAAGCTTATTAGATCTAGGTCAAAATACACTTAAACTAATTAAAAATTTTCACCACATATAGTCACTAGTGAAGCGTTTTAGTTACTTTATTTTAAATGGAACCCCCTTGTATATTATTTAATATTTCAATTATTTACAAGATTCAAAAAAAAAATTTTAAGCACACCACATACCCAATCTTAACCGTTTTCGAGATATCGAGTTTCAAATATCGTTTTCAAATAAATCTAATAACAATAATAAAAAAGACAAACTAAGTTTTAGTAAACAACAATTTGAAATCCTATTTTATAAGGTGCTCAAAGTGTCCACCGTTTACCTCCTGGCAGTAATGAATTCGGTGAACAAAATTTTGTAGCGAATCTAAAAGGATATTCGTAGCAATACTGGAAATTTCATGCATTATTCTTTGTTGCAAATCTTCGATATTTTGTGGCCTATTTTTGTACACTAAATTTTTGATATGGCCCCACAGGAAAAAGTCAAGAGGGGTCATACCAGGAGATAAGCTGTACGTATCAAAAGGTAAATTGTCTATGTTAGAAACCGATCCACAACCAACAATTTGGCTTCTGCGAACGCCGGATTTTCTGGCAACTTTTTGGGATTTGTCGTGTGCGAATGCTTTTAAACACATGCGCATGCGTAGTCAGTTTCCTGACAGTTTCTGCTCGCTGCACGAACGAAGCTATTATCGCTTTTTTTTGTTACCTTTGTATCACAATCCTGCGAACTGTGATTAGGAAACGTATCGTATCTTTATACAGCTGTTTAATACTATATGTCCTTTGCCTACTTTGTCCTTTTCATTGTTGTTTTTATAGCTAATGCCGTCTGCCGTCGTCAATTTACATAAATATATTGTCTTCATAATTACATAGTATTTTGTTGAACTGATAAACAAAACTGCAGTCTCGCGTACGTCCTTTTGTTCGTCGAACGGATCGACCTCGTCAAATCTGCGGGCTACTTTAGTATTATCAGCAGCAAAAAAATAAAGTCCCTAAAAGAAAAAAGAAAAGCACAAAGTCTTTCTCCACAATTTTTATTCGAAAAAAACTAGGAGAACCTAGAATAATTCATTATAAATCAAATCGACATGTTTCAAGTGTATAAACACTCATCATCAGGAAAACGAAGTAAATGGTACAATGCTGATGTTGTTATAGTGAATTTCACCTTAGTTTTTAATGGCCGCCGCTGACACATGTCATTTATAACATTTCTTTTTACAGAACTTAAGGATTGGCCAGGGCCGGACTTAAACATTATGTGTGAACATGGGTCAATTTATTTGTAGTTGTAATTATGGATGGAAATGAGAATTACCTAAGCAATTTTTAAGATATTTCAAAAAAAAAACACTGAAGGGGAATGGAAATAGGATAGAATATCAGAAAAACAATTTAATTTCATTTCATTTTTATTCATAATATAATAAAGTGCTGTTATTTTGGTAAAAATACACACTTAATTTAGTACAATAAAAAATATACAAGGGGCAGTCGTGAATCTAGTATCATCAATAATTAACTACGTTTTTTATTAAAGAATAATTTTGTTTTTTAATTTGATTTTAGACCATGCAGTGTTAAGTTGAAAAAATCTATATATTATATTTAATAGCTTATTGTTTACTTTTTTATTTTCTTATTCACGGGTAGATATTTTTTTCTTTAGACTAGGTTCTAAAGAGTTTGAAGTTTACAATAGGTCTAACTTTTCGTTGGTTTATAATAAAACAACAAAAGTTTGTAATGTTATCGAATTAGGTATTTTTTTTTAATGAATAAAGAAAAAATAATGTTAGTAGATACTACAAAAAAGATTTTTGTCCATGCGTTTGCAGAACAGATACCTCAAGCACTCTTCAATACAACTGTATGTAAAACTTATTTTAGCATAATGGTTCACTGTGGTTTTCAAATTTAATTTTGTTGCAAGTTCCCTGTTATTTTTGGTCTTCATCTGACAAGCTGTCGATGTCGTCGTCACCGTCCGAGAAATTAATAATTATTTACTTACTTTTGCATAAAAGGAAACACGTCACAGATACACACAGTCCGGCAGTTTAAAACTAAAAAGTCTAATACTCACAAAATATAAGCAAAATGCTATCTGAAAAATACCAAAAACAATAACACGAACGATCAAGAATTAACAGTAGAATGCACGCGGTGCGCGGTGTGTCCCAATGCGGCTCTGTGATATTTAAAGAACGCGATGAGACAATCGAATTAATGAAGTACGAAAAGAAATATGCGAGAGCAAATGCGTAAGACAAAGATGCACATACTAACGGCATATACGAGCGATGCTGTGCTTTTGACGAATTTGAGCTCATTGAAGGGCAACGTATTGAACTGTGTAGTGTGCATCTTCGTTATGTACATGTAACTATACGGTCAGCTATATATCCATCTCTTGTTAATCTAGCCAATGCCCGTGCCTGAAAGCCGTTTATAGAATTACGGATTTTAAAATCACATGTTGGCTAATATGTTTGACAAGAGAGACGTCAAAGCATTAAAAACTAAGGTGAAATCCACTATAGCAGTAAAGAAAATAACAAGTAGTGAGACTAAGCCGTAATGGAGCTTTCAATGGTACATACGAGGAGTGAAAAAATTTGAATAGTCAGAAGACAGAAAAGATTTCATCATACTGAAGAGTTGAGGACTAGTGCAAAGGCACTGTCTTGGGTGAGAAATGAAGAGAAAAAAGAAAATTTAGGAGTTTTAAAAGACTCTGTAAAAGTCATTTTTAAGTGTACTTAAGTGATGAAAAATCTTTAGTTTAATTTAACTATGTCATCACTTACACTTAAAAATGATTTTTACAGATTCTTTTAAGACTCCCTAATTTTTCTTTTTTCTCTTCAATTCCCCCCCCCCCCCCCCCCCCCCCATGACAGTGCCTTTGCACTAGTCCATAACTCTTCAGTATGCTAAAATCTTTTCTGTCTTCTGACTATTCAAATTTTTTCACTCCTCGTATGTACCATTGAAAGCTCCATTACGGCTTTTATTTTCTCTACTGCTAACAACATCAGCATTGTACCATTTACTTCGTTTTCCTGATGTTGAGTAATTCTATACTCGAAACAATCATGTCGATTTGATTTATAATGAATTATTCTAGGTTCGCCTAGTTTTTTTCGAATAAAAATTGTGGAGAAAGACTTTGTGCTTTTCTTTTTTCTATATCATTTAACTCCACTTTGAGTATGGACTACTTCTTCAAAATTAAAGCCCCTTAAGTTTCGATGTTCTACTTGCATCTTGCGAATCAAATTTCGTTAAATCTATGACGACCACTTCTGTCGGTTTCCTTATAAGATTACAGAGAAAGAAGAGGCGTTGTTTATAATCATAATCAAGTCTTATTCACCTACATAATCGCGCGTGCCGTGTTGTTGTCTGACCGGTATTATGCAACAAATCATTAGTTGCCCGGAATGCGAATTACTATAAAACGCTGCAACATGAGATATTAAAGTAACGTGCAAATTGCATTCAAATCACTGGATATCGTGTTGTGCGTTGGCAAAATGCCTTTGCATTCGAGGTATCATAAAAACACTTCTGCTGTGATTAACAAATGGCTGCAGGGGAAGGGTAGGGCTAGGGGTCACTGGCGTAGCTAGGATTTTATCTTAGAGGGTAGGGGGTAGACAGGGACCAAAGAGGTGTTAGCTAGGGGGCAAATGCCCTTGTAGCTGCTCTTAGCTACGCCGGTGATAGGGGTTATGGTGATGGTGAGGGACAACATTTCGTTATTCGTTCATTATAGATCGTTAATAATAAGGCTCGCAGAACCTATAGACTTTGCGTTTATAAACACCTTGGGGGAGAATTTAATGAAATGTTGAAATATTCCTTCCAAGAAAGCCCGCCATTTTAATCCCTTTAGGGGCAGACGTTAATAAAAAGTGTTTCATTATTTGCTGTCGTGTTTAGAGTACCTATAATTTATGCTGCGTTTCAAGGAATTCGTACCAAAAATATTTTTTCAATATTCCACTTTTATACACCTTTTTGCATCCCGTAGGGCTAAGCAAAGAATTTATCTAGGATTTTTTACTTATATCTTTTTGGGAAAGAAGAAAGAAAAAACTAAAAGCCTTCCTCCACAAAATTTAATAGAATAAAAAATTCTTAGTTTAAAGGTCTCTACATGTTTCGAACGTAGAAACGTTCATCATCAGGAGACAGAAAAATTTATTTTATGCTGATGGTGTTAGCAAAAGAGAAAATTAGAACCTTAATGGAGCTTTTATGGACTTAAAAAATTGACGTGTAGAAGAGACGTGATATGAAGAAAAATGATAGAGGTTAAACCATACTGAGTATGTGAAAAGGTTATTAATCGGGGTCTAAGTCAACCAAATAAACTGGGAAAGAAGAGAAAACCCTTTCTAAGAAGGTGTCGAAGCTTATTTAAAAACTTTTAAAAAACTTTCCAAACATGTCTGTATGTTATTATGAGGATAAAATTAAAGGAATCATAATAAGATTACGTTCTTAAAAGAGTTTTTGGGGTACTGAGGATTAAACTTTTTTTCTTCTTTGTATTGTGATAGCTCGTTAAGCAAAGCAAAATTACTTTTGCATTTCGGTAATCTAGAAAGCCCGAAAAAAGTTAGACAAACTAAAAATAAATGTAGCCGAAGTTCTGTATTTGTTCAGTAAGTAAGGAGGCTTCCTAACCTAATACTGAATTTATTCCAGTTAAAAATTCCACCCTGTATAATCTAGTTTGTGCAAATTTGATGTTTATATTTAACCTAATAAACCGACATTTTTCAATATTTCGATTACGTAAAAAGTTAGTTTTTAGAATCCAAGAAAAAAACACACATAAACAATACCTAATCGAAATTTACATAAAATTAAACAATAATTTTACTGGCGTTGTTAAGTCACCGGCCGCATGAGAATACGAGCGTGTGAGGTAACTGCCCAAGAGTAGCATGTTTTTGCACGACCAATAGCGGCGGGTTATTATCTGCTAAAAAAAATCATTACGTAAGCAAAATAAATCGATCAATTTTCTTATTGGTGATTAGTGACATATTTCTGCAATTAATAAATACTAATCTAGATACTTTTCCGGAAAAGTGGAAAATATCTACCATTATTCATATGGAAAAAATAGCTAACACTAATAAATGTGAACAATTTAGACCTATAAACATGGTTCCAGTATATGAAAAACTTCTTGAGAAGGTGGTTAATAAACAATTTATAGATTCTTTTGAAAACAACAATCTTTAAGCCGATATCAGGCTGGATTCCGACGGGGAAATTTTTGTGAATGCGCATTACAATCAGTATTAATAAACTGGAAAAGTGCTCTCTCTAAGACAAGGGAAGGTAGTCGGTGTAGTATTTTTGGACTCCCGTAGAGCTTTTGAAACTATATACCGTAAGTTACTCTTAGAAAAGTTTAAAAAATATGGTTTACGTAATAATGTACTACAGTGGGTAGCGGCAAGCTATTTAGAAAATCGTACCCAGGAAACAAGATACATCAGCAATACCTCAGTCTCAAAAACAAATGCGTTTGGTGTACCTCAAGGAACTATGATTAGCCCAAATTTGTTTATAGTGTACATAAATTACATAACTAGGAATATAAAAAACTGTAATATTCAGCTTTTTGCAGATGACACCTTATTATATTTTATAGGAGACGATGTAAATATCATTGTAAATACTATAAACGAAGAACTTGCAGGATTATGTAACTGGCTTACCCAAAATGGTCTTATTTTAAATATAGAAAAAACAAAATTTATGCTTATAAAGGGTAGGTTTAATAATATTCCAACAAAAACTCATCTTGGAATTTTTGTGAATAATGTAAATACACAACAAGTAGAACAATACAAATACTTAGGAGTCATTGTAGATGAGAATTTGACGTTTTCCCATCATGCAGAATATATAGCTAAAAAAGTGTCGAAAAAAAAATAGCTTCTTGAAGAATGAGATCTTATCTTAGCGAATGGACATAACAAATAATTTATAAAGCAATTATCATGCCGCGTTTCGACTATTGCACTTCAATTCTTGATAACAATGAGAAGAATACACTGTAGCGAAAACAAAATCAGGCTTTGCGGTATATTTTGGGATGTATAGTCGGCTTCCACCTAAATAGGCGCACGTGACCTCCTGAATCAAATCAGTTGAATCAGAGGTTCAAAAATGTTTCAAAATATAAAAACCAATATGGCGGCATATGGACAGCTGATTTTCCATAAAATTGAATGTTATAGGTTAACAATTAATTTGAAACTATCAGTCATAATAAAAATGACATAATAACAGTGACGGGTCTCGTTCCAAATGTAATTTCCCAGGGGTGCGTTTGTGTTGTTGCACACGGTTGACAAAATAGTTTTATATTTCAAAAATTTAATAACTGAATTCATGGAAAATTAGATAAACAATATTGTAGGTATATTGTAAAACCTCTGACTGGCGACCACCCTTGGGAATCAAATGTTGGTCCGTAAATAGGGGTGATTGTTTAATAAATAAAAATTAAAACATCAGCATTTGTCTGCATTTTACATTGTATATAATTTTGAACATTTTTGTGTACATTTATTTTAACTAAACTGATGTATATATATTATTGCGAATTTAGATGAAAAAATTAAACTCGCTTCCTTTATAAAACCAGTAGATGAGCCAGCATGTAATACTATCTAACGTTTTCCCGAACCACAACCTTTTTTTCGTTTTACTAATTTCACTGAGTCGTCTTGCCATAATTTAGATCCACTTCCATTCGAAAATACCCAAGTTTCATCTAAAAAAACCGCTTTTCTAAACTTTGATTCATAATTTTTAACATATTTTTTCAGAAACTTTACTCGTTCGCTTGCAATTCTTGGTAGTTCGCACAAATATCTTCTGTTGCAGTCCTTTCTATAACGAAATCCTAAGCTTTTAATGAGCGCTGACAATGACGTAAGACCTATTTCGGAAACACCTCGTTACTTCAAAGCATCTTTCAGAGCTGAAAGCGTTATATCAACTTGTGATCCATATAAGTCGTATATAACATTCCTTACATCCATTTTTTTACCTTCCTTTAAAGTTTCAATCTTCGTTTTCCTTGATCGTCGTTGCGTTTTCTTCATTGGTATATTTCTACTACTTTCATGAACAATCCTCTGTATTGATCTTAAACTTCGTTTTAGTGCTTCCGATACTTTCTCTTTCATATAGACTTGGGATTTAATAACTCGCCGGTTTCAGTAGCCTTTTCTTCTTCATTTTTAAAATAATCTATTAAATTGAGAACCATTTCTTTTGCCTGGGGATGCAGAAAACCTGCAAACCCATTTGTACTCGACATTTTATGTCACAATATTTTTGATAATGACACATTTGTCAAAACAAGGGAGCTTATTCACGACATTATATAATACGGTAGTGTTCTTCGAAACATTTTGATAATTACTGAAAATTAGATGTGCTTCTCTCTCAGATTCATAAATAACCAATAGGTTTATCGCATTTATATTACGGATATCTTTATAATGCCGTTTTAACCTTGGTTTGAGCAAGAAAACACTACATAAGTTTTTCTATGATAAGTTCATAATGCGCCTAGTTAAGTGGAAGCCGACTATAATAGACTTACTAGTGTGAAAACTATGTTAGAAATAACCTGGAGTGCGTTCATAAACGGCTTAAGCCAAGCTAGAAATTACTTTACGCGTTCTAAATAAACCGCAGCTTGTCATAAATGATCAACGTTTAGCGTTCACGAATCGCCGGAGTAGTGTAAGATTTGGAGGCACCCCGGAGAGCGTCCGAAAGTGGCTATACGAGTTATGATTGGTTGGAACTTTTTTAAGGTTTAAATTTTAAAATCTGTCACGTCGACAGTCGCAAAATATTTTGAAAAAAATGGTTAAGTTAAAAGCTAAAGTAGCGGGAATTCTATTTGGATGTAAAGTTGGTCTAAATAAACATACAGATATTTAGTTATTCCATCAATTCTCCTCATGAAGTGAAGCATTTTGCTGTGCAATAGGTAAACCCTCTTCAATATAGGCTTGAACGTTATCATTACATAAAATACAAATGTTATGTAGTACACAACCTGCAATTATAGTCCTAGGAATCCAGTCTAGTCTGTTCATATCAAGGTCCCGAAATCTTCGGAACCTCCCAAAGAAATGAGCAAAACTTCGTTCAATCACTTATCTACCACTTGCATGTTTTCGGTTAAAAACAACCTGCTCAGGAGTTAAATTACCTCTATCTATAAATGGACTTACAATCGTAGATAATTACTTTAGTGATTACAATTATCAAACCAACAACAGATATTTATATCCATAATCCCAAAAGGTTTTTTGAAAAATTTAGATTTTTAGGTTGTTCGTTGACACTTCTTATTTTTGACAAGTGGCTTTGTCGTCCACAACAAGTTCTGCTAAATTTGGCTTTTCGGTGGGGTAGGGGTAAAGTTGGTTTTGGTTTGGCTTAAGCCGTTTCTGAACGCACTTCAGGGATGTTAAGGGTTCGACAGGTCATATTCTTAAATACAATAACGTTTATATATAAAATGAAACAAGGCTTATTAGACCAGTGCTGAAACCTTTGAAAATGGTAAAAAGTGAAAAGAAATAATAGTAGAATGAAACCCATTGGAAAAGGAATAGAATAGAACAAAAATGAAAGGAAAAATAAATTACGGGCGATCCGAGGTAGGGAACGGGGGAGGGGGGGGGGGGGGTTTAAGGGTAGAAAACGATTTATTTCGATTTCCGGTAAAACTACAAAAAATGTTAAATTGCAAAGTTGTAGGTAATAAAAAGATCTACAACTTTTGTATTTACACTTTTTTCATATAACCTCAAAATGTATGTGAAAAATTCAAATAACCAAGTTTTTGGTTTTTTATTTTTATCTTTTACAAAAAATTTTTTTTATCCACGAAATTTGGTGAAAACTTACATTTTTATGTCCTTAACACACTGTAATTTTTTTGATTTAAAATATTTATTTTTTAACCTTATTTTGACTTAATATCGAAAAAACACCCTAATTTTCAATCGAAAATTCTCACGTCAAAATATCTGCTTTTTTAAAAAAGTCGGTGGGCTTTTTGTTCGTTGAAATCTTTACTTTCTGATGGTGTTAAAAAATATATACATTACTATGGTAAATGTTCTCAAAAAAATGCAAAGAAACGAAAAAAACTCGAATCCGAATTTTTTTTTTTTAGATCAATATGTACAATTTTGAGCTATTTATTAAAATTTATACTTTAATTACTCGAAAAACGTAAGATTCCATGTTACGTTGATAAAAAAAAGTATAAATTTTAATAAATAGCTCAAAATTGTACATATTGATCTAAAAAAAAAATTTCTGATTGGAGTTTTTTTCATTCCTTTGCATTTTTTTGAGAACATTTACCATAGTAATATTTATCTTTTTTTACACCATCAGAAAGTAGAGATTTCAACGAACAAAAAGCCCACCGACTTTTTTAAAAAAGCAGATATTTTGACGTGAGAATTTTCGATTGAAAATTAACGTGTTTTTTCGATATTAAGTCAAAATAAGGTTAAAAAATAAATATTTTAAATCAAAAAAATTACAGTGTGTTTAGGACATAAAAAGGTAAGTTTTAACCAAATTTCGTGGATAAAAAACAATTTTTGTAAAATATAAAAATAAAACACCAAAAACTTGGTTATTTGAATTTTTCACATTAATTTTGAGGTTATGTGAAAAAAGTGTATATACAAAAGTTGTAGATCTTTTTATTACCTACAACTTTGCGATTTAACGTTTTTCCACAGGACTTCTAGTTTTATTGGAAATCGAGATAAATCGTTTTCTACCCTTAAAACCCCCCCTCCCCCCCTTCCCGACCTCGGATCGCCCGTAATTTATTTTTCTTTTCATTTTTGTTCTATTCTCCTCCTTTTCCAATGGGTTTCATCCTACTATTATTTTTTTTGGTTTCAAAAATTATCGACCCTGGTCTATATATCCTGAACATTTATTAAAAAACACACAATATAAAATTTGTATATCAGATGTACATGACCTTTGACCATCAAACAAGATCTAGAGAGAACTTCTATGTAAGGACAGCTCCAAACCGTTATTGTCAAAATGATGTTTTACACAATGGACTTGTCCAATATAATAGCTTGCCCTGCCCAATGATGTTAAGAAAGCAAAAACTGTTAAGATAGTTGTCAAAGAATGCAACAGGAAGTAGGAAGAATGTGTAGAAGGAGGTGCACTTTTTGCAAAATATTAAAATTATGTTAATGCCACATACCTTAATTATGTTAAATCTAATGTTATAATATGTATACTAATAACATTGTATCCTATTATGTATTTTTTCTTATTGTAACGCTGTTAGCACATGCTATTACCAATAAATTATTATTATAACTTAAATAAATCGATAATATTTAAGAAGATTTAAATAAGTATAGCGGGAATGAGGGCAGGCAATGAAATGACACAATTGTATTTCTCCCAACGTTTCGTTTTATATAAAAACTTTTTCTAGGGTCAATAAAAAGGTCTTTAAGACGAAAGTATATTCATTCTGTAGAAAATGAAGACACATTTCGTCGAACACACATTGTACATAACCGAACTGTCAGCACCAATTTACTTACCTAAATATTTAAGAAGGTTCTAACAATAGGTATATTATACATATTTCTAATATGTTTTTGAAATTGTGGGGAATTTTGATCTTTTGTTACCGCAACACCGTGCCATCTGAAAATGAAATTTTTTTTATCAACTTTAGACTTGTAGGTAGGTACATTTTATATTGTATGGCTTGCAGGATGGCTTTTTTTTTTCTGGTAGTTGAATAAGTAATGGCATTATTATTTCCTGCAGGTGCTCCAATTAAGCGACAGGTGAAAGCCATGTAAATGCAGAACGTGTAGTTCGGTGGTTAATTTTTTTTTCAACGTCTGTTAAATGTGTACCTATGTCTTACTGCGAAGAATAATATAATAATGTATTTTTCGTTAGAATGTCAATTGCCATTTAAAAATATTTAAAAGGCACAAAGAAATTATATATGCCAATGCCAAAACAATTTTTATATTCCGACGTGTCATAATGACATTATTATGGATTTCATTTTCAGTGTCAAAATTACATACTTTATAGGACTGAGTACTATAATGAAAAATAGACGCAAAAATTAAAAAATTTATTTAAAACAAAATGGAACAAAATTTAATGATTAAAATTAAAAGTATCATTATTACAATTCGTTAAATTGATGTTGGACATAGGAGTTGAAATTGTTGCATTGTTGTGATTTTTAATTAAAGGGAACGACAGTCGATGAAACACTCGATGATGATTTCTTCCCGAGAATGGCTGCTGAAATTCTTTTCTTGTTTTCGCAAGAGTTCTCTATATATCCTTCAGCAACTGTGTCACTTTTCCAGCCACCATGGCGTTTAATAGTGTGAAGATCAACTCCTGAATCAGCCAGTAGTGAAGCTGAAGACCTCCGGAAACAGTTACCTGTGTATTCGGCCAAATGGGGTAACTTTAAAAAAGCAGCGATCGTTTTGCACATATTTCCGAAAGTATGGATACCCACTGGTTGCTTTGTACATTTGTTATTTCTAAATGATAGAAAAAAACGAGAAACTTCGGCATCGGGGGTCTCATTGCTACATAGGTCCGAACAAGCTGCACCATATTTATTCCTTCGACATCGCCAGGCGTTACGTAAAATTCTCGGGGAACGTTGGTTTTTGTACTAGGTATGAAAATTCGAAACACAACCCCCTCATCGTGTACCGGGTGTCCCACCTAAGGAGGTAATCGGCTATATCTCAGAAAGTAATCACACTAGAACTTTGGGAAAAAAAATATATCGATAAAAGCGGCCAAGAGAAATTGCTGGAAATTATTTTCAAGTTCCAAAAATGACCGCTAGGGGGCGTAAGAGAACTTTCAAAATAGAAATGTCGATTTCCTCTTGATTTTTCTTAATAAAAATATGATAAAAATATAAGCATTGTATTCTTCATAAAATTTTGCAACTTTATGTTGGGAATCGTTTTTTTCTATTTTCAATAATTAAGTGGTGGGAGAAGGTCAAACTTTTTTACTTTCAAACGCTGATATCTCTGCTTTGGATGAACCGATTTTACTCAACTTGGTCTTGAAAAAAAGCCCTTCTTTTACTCTACACGTAGATCTATTACCTATATCATGTTTTTTCTGATGGTGGCCACTAGATGGCGTTTTTCCGTAATTCCTCAATGAATAAGGATTTTCTCAAAAATATCAAATGTTATGGTATGACTTTTTCATCATATTATATTTAAGCCTTATAAAGGCTATTAAATAGTGAAATAAAAAATCCAGGTCCGTATTTAAAATAAAAAAGTTGATAATGGTCGCTCGAATCCGAAACGTCGGATTAAAAAACTAACCCCATCAGCTTGTAGAGGAGGAAAAGTTACTATAATAAACTGAAAACCGCAACGTGATATCTTTTGTTAAACTAGAGAAATTAGGGATAATAATAATTAATATGGAAAAATAGGTCATTTTCCAAAACATTAATTAATCAATTAAAACTCTGGTTTAATGACGTCCAAGATGCTCGAACTGTCTCCCATCATTTTTTTTTAATTTTGATTTTTCTTAATAAAAATATTATGTTAAAAATATAAGCATTGTATTCATAAAATTGTGCAAATTTTTGATAGGAATGTTTTTTTTTTCAATATAAGTGGTGGGGGAAGGTCAAACTTTTTTCTTTCAAACGCTGATATCTCTGCCTTGGATAAACCAAAACAAGAATTCATTGAGCGAGTTGCCTTTTATCAAGTAAACTTTGGAAACAAGCAAAACACCAAGATCCAATGAGCATGTAAATTTACCTATATCAAGTTAGCTTTGGAAACAAAACAAATTTCCTAATGTCAAAAGACATTTTATGCCAAAATAATTAATAACCACATTCGCAGTTAGATTATTGATTGGGTTATTGTTATTTTGTGTCAGTAAATTGTTATAGTGTTAGTTAATTATAGTGTTAGTTGTTGTTTAGTTTATAATTTTTGAAAATGCCTTTGTCGCTTCAAGTATCGGTTGATATTATCGCAGTTTATTTTGAGTGTTTTTAAAATGCGACTGTTGCTGCAAGGATATACGCTCTTAGATATCCTGAAAGGCGCCGGTACGGAAGCAGAATGTTCACTTGCCTAGTCAATCGCTTCCGTACTACAGGAAGTGTTCGTCCGTTACGCCGCAGAAGGAGTCGTGCCGCCAGAACTGAGGAAAATATTATCAACGTTTTAGCGTATGTAGAGTTCAATCCTCAGCTAAGCGTTCGGCTAATTTCAGTAGATTTAGATATTACCAAGTCAACAGTATTTCGAATATTGAAGGACCACAGGTAATCATTAGATTCTTGTTATTAGTAGCTACCTAATGTAGGTATAGATATTAAACCATCTATTGATAATCGCAATGCATAAAAAACTTTATGGATGATTGATATTTTTGACATTTGATAGGAATATTAACTACTCATTATTGTTTTTGAAAGAAACAGTTGTTTTTCGCTTAGGTATTATAGCATGCCAGGTTATAATAACGCGTCCGCCTAAATAGTACTAATTAATATTTTCCGTATAGGTTACATCCCTATCATATTGTGTTGCATCAAGCTCTGACCGTCGCAGACTACGATAGAAGGCTAGATTACTGTCATTGGTTGATAAATATGATGGCAGAAAACCGAAATCTCTTATCGCGCATTCTCTGGACGGACGAAGCTACTTTCCGTAGTGACGGTGGAGTTAATACCCATAATATGCATTATTGGGCAGCAAATAATCCACGCTGGATGCAAGAAGTGCAACACCAGGGAAGGTGGAGCGTCAATGTTTGGTGCGGAATTTTGGGCAATAAAATTATAGGCCCTTTTATTTGGAATGAACCGCTTAGAGGAGAAAATTATTTGAATTTTTTACGAAATAATTTACCAGTCCTTCTGGAAAACGTACCATTGGAAACCAGAAGGACCATGTTCCTCCAACATGATGGGTGTCCAGCCCATTTCGCAGTAAACGTGCGTAGGTTGCTGGATCAGGCGTTTCCTGATAGGTGGATCGGGAGAGGTAGCTTATTTCCGTGGCCCCCGAGGTAAAGTTAACATGTTGTTCTTAGGTGGTCACCTACCTACTAATAATCACAAATTTTCCTACCTACGTTTTTGTTGCAGGTCACCGGATCTAACCTGTCTAGATTTCTATTTATGGGGTCGAATTAAGGATCTCGTTTTCACTACAAGACCTATAACAAGGGAGGATATGATTCAACGGATCTTAAACGCTGTTCGAAGCATATCAAGAGCGGAAATAGAAACAGCTGTCTTATCGACGAGGGAACGATTGGAATTATGCATTAAATATGATGGGAGACAGTTCGAGCATCTTGGACGTCATTAAACCAGAGTTTTAATTGATTAATTAATGTTTTGGAAAATGATCTATTTTTCCATATTAATTATTATTATCCCTAATTTCTCTAGTTTAACAAAAGATATCACGTTGCGGTTTTCAGTTTATTATAGTAACTTTTCCTCCTCTACAAGCTGATGGGGTTAGTTTTTTAATCCGACGTTTCGGATTCGAGCGACCATTATCAACTTTTTTATTTTAAATACGGACCTGGATTTTTTATTTCACTATTTAATAGCCTTTATAAGGCTAAAATATAATATGATGAAAAAGTCATACCATAACATTTGATATTTTTGAGAAAATCCTTATTCATTGAGGAATTACGGAAAAACGCCATCTAGTGGCCACCATCAGAATAAACATGATATAGGTAATAGATCTACGTGTAGAGTAAAAGAAGGGCTTTTTTTCAAGACCAAGTTGAGTAAAATCGGTTCATCCAAAGCAGAGATATCAGCGTTTGAAAGTAAAAAAGTTTGACCTTCTCCCACCACTTAATTATTGAAAATAGAAAAAAACGATTCCTAACATAAAGTTGCAAAATTTTATGAAGAATACAATGCTTATATTTTTATCATATTTTTATTAAGAAAAATCAAGAGGAAATCGACATTTCTATTTTGAAAGTTCTCTTACGCCCCCTAGCGGTCATTTTTGGAACTTGAAAATAATTTCCAGCAATTTCTCTTGGCCGCTTTTATCGATATATTTTTTTTCCCAAAGTTCTAGTGTGATTACTTTCTGAGATATAGCCGATTACCTCCTTAGGTGGGACACCCGGTACATCTTCTATCCTTAAGTTTTTTAACTCAACTCTTCGACATGCTCCACTTATACCTATTATCATTGACACTTTTAATAGCAAGTATGTTTCGTTGTCTGCCTCTTGTAAAAACTTTGCAATATTTTCTTTAGTCAAAATTCTGGATTTTTTGGGTGTGTAAGAATCAGATTTTCGTTTTAAAAAAGCTATCAATAATTGATTGAACTTACTTATGCATAACGACATGTCGACGTTTTTCTTAAGTAATAGTGTACTCCTTGACATAGAGTAATAACTCCATAAACTCGAAGACTTTTTCTTCATTGATTCTTCCTTGAAATATGCCAAAAGTACCTTTTCGTGTCCGATATTGACAACCTTTTTCTGGGAACACCAAGTTTTGTAATTGGCATAAGTTTTTTCATATATGCTTTTAGACTTTTCGGGCAACAAACCAACAACTGTTATTGGCCAATTCTTCGATTTCTGATGGCAAATTATCCATATTATATAAACGTAAAATTAAAAATTTAATTCTGACAATGACAATACCAACAAATATTTCTGTAGTTACCTGGTTTTATTAAAATCACGCTATTAGTTTACTGACGAAAACTTAAAATTCATCAAAAAAAACACAAAAATCGTCAGAATATAAAATATTGTATGAAATTCCGATTGTTATTATGATCCTTATATAAGGTGACCATTTTTTTCTAACCTGAAACCAGGACCATACCAATTTTGACCAGCCACGCCAAATTTTACAAATCTTTATCAAAAATTCACAAAACAGCTCAACGCCTTTTAGATATCAAAAAATGTTGCGTTTATTTAAACACAAGAAATGTGAAAATTAGATACCGCCGAAACTCAGTGTTCGTGAATTGTCGCGCACCGTTCGGCTAACTTTGGGGATCTCATCCTTTAATTTTTCTGTCGACTTTTTTTTTAGGTGGGAAAGTTCAATCCGTTCCCAAACTATATAAAATAAATTAGATTTCAGTATACAATAAAATTTTTAACATGTTTAAATAAGTTTCGGTTTTGGCCGAAATTGAGACCAAGGCTAAAGATTCGGTTTCCGTTTCGGCTGAAAATCTTGTTTCGGTCGGAGACTAGTAAAAATCAAAAAATGATTTTACAATATAAAAATAAAACATAATAGGTATAACATCATAATATAAGTCATAATAATAATAACAATAAAACATAAGTAGTTCTTTAATTTCGTTTGATTTTTTATATTTTTCTGAGGAATGAATTGCTTTTAACAAATTTTCGTTTTCCTGCATATTTCCATAGAATTCCACCTCCGATGATACCGGAACACAATTTTGTTTCCAATGTCCAAGTTTCTCATCTGTGGTGTATCTAAAACCAGTACTTTTTGTGTACTGGTTTTGTTTAGTGACTAACCAGGACTTATGCCCTGAAAACCAGTACTGTACTGGTAAAATCAGTATGAATGGTCACCTTATCCTTATAACATAAATATCTATTTTATGTGCCAGTGCCAGAAAAAAGAATTGCCTTTATCTCCTCATAACAATTACAAATCCATATGTTATGCATGGAATTATTTCCTACCACACAAATATTGTTCCCCTTAAACAAATAATATTGTTTTAAGGTGGTAGACAACAATCCAGAAGACCTTAATATTAAAATTTCAAATATCAAAACATATTTCAAACAGAATGGTTACCCTGAAACCTTTGTAACTAATACTCGCCTGGAAATGCTTGTCCCGGCCTGAAAAACACTACTTTCCGGTCTTGCAATGTAAATTACTATTTATCCAAATTTTTGGCGTGTTAAATTTTACCAACTGTATGTATGTTTTATTTAGCAAAAGCTACAATTAAATATTTTTTCATACATTTTTTTAACACATTTTTATAGATTTATTTTTAAATTTTAAAACGCTACCTTCTTTTAACGAAACAGACAGAAAAGTTAAACATTTTTCAAATTGTAAAATACAGGCTTAAAATCTGTGCACCCTGTACGTTTATAAATAAAATGATTTGTCTGTCTTTGCTTGACCGTCGTTGATTGACACAGTCTCAGAGCTAAATAAGGATTTTTGCTGAACCATAGATTTTGAGAATACACCTACAACCATCATGCATTACTTTGTTTCTTAAAGTGACACATTATTAAACGAGAGTTTAAGCAAAGAAGTACTGTTAATTGCTTTAATTAGGCCTCTGAACCGTTAGACTATTTCAAACAGGCGTCTTCCCTAGCCTCTAGACTAATTTAATATTTTTACTAACAATAAATAAATGGCTGCAGATTATAACGGGAGGTGCAATTTTTGTTACGGAATTACTAGTCGGTTGGCCGTCTGCATGTCGTTTCCTTAATAAGTAAGTACCGATTAGATCGAAAGCAGGACCGGGATAGAAAATCGTATTTAAGGCCTTTTTTAGTGTCGAGCAACTTTTCAACACGTTAAATTTATTTATTTATAAACAGGTTGGATCATAAAAATTGTACGTATATCAACTTTAATTTTTTTAGCCTTACAAAAAAAAATCCAGTGGGTTAAGATCGGGCGATCTGGGTGGCCACTCTATTGACCCCTGTCTACTTATCCACCGCCCCGGAAAAATTGTATTTAAGTACTTCCTTACATGAGCAGCATAATGCGGGGGAGCACCATCCTGTTGAAACCATAACCCAACAAACATTTAAAGTCTTGGCGATCTCTAATTTGGAGAAAATGATCTATTTAAATTAAAAATAGCATATTTTTTACCTCCAAATCGGCTTTTTGCACGAAACGACCGAAGAGACTAACTGCTTGGTCAAAACAAAGTGATTCGAACTTAATAATACGTGTTCAAAGTAGCAAAATACAAGAGAAAGAGTAGATATTTTACCTTGTAAATCGACTTGATTGTTCGGTCTTAAGAAAGTCAGTAATTTTTTACCTTAGATTGGGCCTTAAAGCCCAAAAATCTTTTAGGCCCATAAATGAAGCACAAATTACTTCGTTTTGTCTTTAATATATCTTCATGGTCAGGTTATAAATTTTCTGAGGAGATGTATACCCTATATTAGTCTTACATTTTGTTCTTAAAGCTCAGAAGGCTTTAACGTATAACATAGGTTATAGTTATGACCAAACAGTCCTTTTATTTTTTCCTCAAAGTGATTTTAACCGGATATAAAGCCGTATCTTCCAAAAATTAGGTCTTAGAAATCTTTAATGATGATTGCAACGTTCATTGCACTGTGGTAAACTCGAGGCAATAATTTAGGTTACTATGAAAAAAATTAAATATTTTGATTTTCAAGTAAATATTACCGCAAGGAAGCTACAAAACGTAGGAGCTATACAAAACGCCGAAACAACAAAAAAATGTTATGCGCTTAGACTTGAACTCGGCCAAAAAGTTAGGTTATAGTTAGATTATAATGGTGGTGGCTATTAATCCATTGCCAGACATTTCAGCGACCCCGATAGAAACATTTTATAAAGTAATAGGCCGTACATAGGCCCTGCAGTATTCTTTAAAATGCCAAATTAGGCTTCATATACACTTATTATAAATTTATGCCATATAAACGAATATTTCTTCTAATTTAGACCTATCAAGACAGAAGTTCCAAAATAAAAAACTTTCTCCTAGCATAACCTAATACTTATACTTATAGCATATATTAAGTATAACAAATTTTAAAAACAAAACCTTTAAAACAATTTTCTATCCTTAAAATCTGATGGGTTTGCTACTACTAAAATACACCTTTTTTCTTAGCTTGATCAAAAATTGAAAAGAAAGTCCCATTTTTTGAGCAAGAACTTAAATTTTAAAGCCCGGACCTGTCTATTTTCCCATTCGTTAAATGATAATGTTGCAGTGCGCATGTCCAATAGTGTCTAGCTTTGCTTACATGCGCGAGGCCATAAATCTGCCACTTTCGTGATTATTGTTTGCTTATCTAAAGGTAAATTATTGTCTATGGTAATATGTGAAAAATATAAGCAGAGTATGTTACGGGCGGAGGAGTATATTATGTACCTTAGTAAGATAAATAAATATGAATAAACTATTTATAATTAATATGATCTTGAAATTTGAACCGAGCATTATGACAACAATGCATATTTCTTGCCCGCATTCCTTCGGCAGCGCTTTATTTATCATTCTATTTACTCCAATTTTAAAGAAACGCCTATAATAAATGAAAGAATCGTCAAAACAAAGATCACTAATCCCCTTAAAGAAGAATTTAAAGCACATGCCTTTACTCCTTTACAGTATCAATACTGAAAAAATAATTGACTACTCCTGACCTGGCCTAATGGCAGTTGGACTAGATTGAATATGTATGATATTAATAAATTATAATAGTGAAAAACGATAGGTATAATAATTATTTTGCCGGCTGTTCGTTAAAGAGGTAGGTACTCCGTATATTCTTGAGCGAATGGGTTATTATACATATAAAAGTAGGTTAAACGATACAATAAAATAACTTTACAAACTGTAAAGGACCGGCTGTTATTACGAAATAATCGAGTAATTCGGAATACCTTGATTTTTATTTGTAAAGGGAGCTAGCTATTTATAAGGTATAGATACATATTTCACTGCTTGAAACTCGGTAAAAACTATTATTTTCGGAAAAATTGTCAGGATCTACTGATTATAGTCAGTTTATCTCAGTGATGCAAGTATGGCAATAGCTACAAGGTGACTTTTTGAAAACTTGCAATGACTATATTTTAAAGGAATGAGGGTAGTTTTTCAGGGATGGGTGACGGTGGTGCGCAAAATACCTCATTTTCATTCCCCCGCGCATGTTGTAGGTATGTCATTGTGTTGCTCCGTTCTATACTGTAGGTCAT
Source organism: Polydrusus pterygomalis (assembly GCA_963969555.1). NCBI lineage: Eukaryota > Metazoa > Arthropoda > Insecta > Coleoptera > Curculionidae > Polydrusus > Polydrusus pterygomalis. The sequence continues at coordinate 49,936,513 of OZ018378.1, forward strand.
CCATTTATACAAAAACACTGCTTCAGCTTCGCTATTAATTCGTACAGGAGGAAAGCTTTGTGCTTGCCTTGAGCCTTCAAGCTCTTATGGGATGCATACGATCAGTTTATGAGTTTTGTGTTAAGAACAATGCTCCCCTTTGGTTCACTAAGGGCGGATGTCACAATTTTGAGAAAATAACATTAATATCATTTTCCACTAAACCCAAGTCGCTCTATACAATCGACTAAAGCTCTATGTCCTAAATTTAATAGTTTTTAAGATAGTAATTATTTAAAGCCAGTTGTCCACTATTGCTTTGGAGTACTAATGGCCTATGTGACAAAATTTGGACAACCGTCTTTATCGCCCAGCACCCGTTAGACCGAAGTCGCACATACGTCTTTTGTGAAAGCTGCCAACATTGGACTTGTGGCTTCTGTCAGTCAACAGTGTTCTGTAAAACCTGTAAAATTTCAACAAACTGTGATTAATTTACTTGTGTTGACACTGTTTTTGCCACTTTAATTCAACAATGGAGGGTAAAAATAAAATAATTATTTCGTCAATATCGCACTTTTTTTTATACTTGACAGCTGTCAAAACTTGACAGGAGAATTTTTTGCGTATTTTTTCCGTATTCCTTGGGCCTGTCTATACGACCCGCTATTTTTTTTGACAAATATAGAAAATTCCCAAATTTGACATTCTGACAGGTATTCTATATACCGCTTGTCAATAAGATTTTGACAGATCTGATATACGTTTTGTAGTATACCACTACCGTAGCCACCATACCGAATTTCGTCAAAATCGGATAAACCATAAGGAAGCTAGAGCGAAAGAAAAGTTTGACAACTAGTTTATACAGGAGCTGCAGCTCGCACGGTACATACGATTGTTTCGATTTTTTTTTCCCCATTTATCTTTCCAAAACGAAGCTTTGTACGTCGTTCGATTAAAAAAAAAAAAAAAAAAAAAATTGACATTGACAGGTGTCAAATTTTTACAGTGGATTTTTTTGCTTATTTTTCCCGAAATCCCCGCCCTAGAAGGAATACGCCTATAATTTTTTGATTTTTTTTTAAGACCACTTTTTTGTCCGTTTCAGCTCGCTCGCGTCATTTTTATGGTAATTTTTTTATTTAAAAAATTTATTTTCGTTTAATTTAGGTACGTTCACAAAATTTAGAGCTTGCAGTATGTTCAATAGGGTGGAGCGACAAATTGATTTTCAAAATTTTGATATTGGCTAGGAGCCAAAATGTTCTATCTATAAACACTATTTCCTGCGCAAAATTTTAACTTCATACTCATTTGTTTTGAGGGGTCACACAATCCTCAAAGTTATAGCAATTTAGGTATATTATTTTTTTTTGATATCGGTTAAATTAGGTCGGACTTTCGCTAGTTCATGGTATATTTTAAAAGAAAAAAATGCAATGAACTACCCAGAACTCACCACGTGGAGGGATCCGACCTCCGAGAGAATTTAACTGATTTGCAAATATAAGGGAGGGAAGGGGGAGGGACTCTAGGTCGGATACCTCCACGTGGTGAGTTCTGGGTAGTTCATTGCATATTTCTTTTAAAATATACCATGAACTAGCGAAAGTCCGACATAATTTAACCGATATCAAAAAAAAAATAATATACCTAAATTACTATAACTTTGAGGATTGTGTGACCCCTCAAAACAAATTAGTAGGAAGTTAAAATTTTGCGCAGGGAATTGTGTTTATAGATAGAACATTTTGGCTCCTAGCCAATATCAAAATTTTGAAAAAACAAAAAAAATCAATTTTTCGCTCCACCCTAATGTTCAATAGACTATCCAGTTTATATTTGAAAATGTAATAATTCTAAAATAATTATAATAACAGCAAAATCTAAAAACAAATTCACTTTATTAACGTTTTTAGCTCTCCTGTAAAATACCTTTTTTTGACATCCGCCCTTAGTGAACCAAAGGGGAGAATGATCTGTTACCTATATAACGCTATTAAAATGTGTTGACAGCATAGGAGAGAGGCGCTGAAGAGCTGGGTGGGGCAGGGAGTAGGGCTTACGGTGGATTTACCTTTGAATGTGACCTTGCTACTATAGTTTAAACCTAACCTACAAATAATGAAACTTTCTATTTACTCACCTAGTTTCCGAATTGTCACATACTTGACACACTTACGACTCATCTAAATTAATTAGTCTCCAAAAAGAATCACAAAACACACTAAAAACACGACAATTTAATTATTACACAAAACCGACAAGCTGAAGAAAATTTTAGACCGCTGTCAAAGAAACACCAAACGGCCATAGGGATGTTTGATATACATCGACGTATCGAAAACATAGATATTTTCAATGCGATAAATCGTTTTCCTACAGACGTGTGGAAAAATCAATTTTCCGCACTGATATCCGTGCGGAAAATTGGTTTTTCCACACTAGTGCGGAAAAATTTTTCGGCACGATTATGTCAAAAATCCGTGCGGAAAATTGGTCTTTCCACACTAGTGCGGAAAAATTTTTCGGCACGATTATGACAAAATCAATAATATATCAATTATAGCTTGTAGTTATTACTTTTTTTCTCAGAATTAGTTACTGTTACATATTATGTATGTGATTGTTATAGTTAATTAAAAATTTAATTTCTTTGAAATATGTGCTACTTATTTCCACACGTCTGTAGAAAAACTATTGTACCTGACACGTGCGGAAAATGTTTTCCCTGCACTCGGCTGCTTCACCGAACTCCGCTACGCGTCGTTCGGTGAACGGCAGACTCGTGCGGAAAAATTCATTTTCCGCACTTGTTAGGTAAATAGCTATTTTAAGCGATGCCTCGAGGCCATTTGATATTTGTGAAGGCATCGATGTATTAAGCTTTAATTTTATTCGTAAAATAATTATTTTGACGTTGCATCCTCGATCTTGATTATACCTTTTACCTTTGGTTTCAGTTAAAGTGTGAACTTAAAATAATTAGATTTGCGATTTGTTTTGTAATTCTAATTGTATTAAATTTTTTTATCGATGTATCGCAAACATCGATATTTTGTCCGCGATACATTTTCTGTGGACATCCCTTAACGGAAATGAATAACATAACGTTATCATGGCCTTAAACCAATGTCGTGGCGGTCACATCTATGGGGGCGAACTTCTGCGTTGCCATACTGCAGATTTTTTGTAAGGTTTTAGACAAAGAGTTAACTTTCCTACATAATGATCGTAGAGAAGCGAAATTTGTATGTTGATTTACTTCAGAATGGAATACGATTTTGTCAATTTCATATGTCATATTTGTTAGTGTTTTATCTATAGTTTTTGACATTATTTGAATCAGCGGAAACAAAAAGTTCGTATCAAAAATAAATAGAAAATTAGATTGTTTGCTGATGATACAACTATTTTATACATCGCTGATTCATATGAAATTGTATAAAATTTTATAAATCATGACATGAAAATCGTTGAATTATGGTTGTGTAGTCATAAATTAACATTAAATTTGGAAAAATCGTCTTTTTTATGTATAGGAAAGAAAACCAATTTATACAGAAGTGATTTAAAATTAAAAGTACGGCATTTAAAAATCAAATAAAATTTAATTTTTGGGGTTGATAATAGATGAAGCTATTAATTGGAGTGAACACATTGAATATATTAAACAGAAAATATTTGCACCAGTGGGGATTTTAAAACAATTCAGTTTTTTGACTCCAAATTATAATATGTTACGTCCTATTTATTTTGCTATTATTTACTCTCATTTACAATATTTAACTTTAATATGGAGATCAACTTTTCAAAATTTGCTTAACCCCTTACAAGTTTTACAAAATAAAGCAATTACAAAAATATATTGCTTGGATAGACAGTATTCAACTAAACTTTTATATAAAAATTTTAATATTATGTCAATTAAGAATATTCACTTCATGCAAAATATTGTTTTTGTTTATCAAATTATATCAAAAAATAAACATTCAAATATAAAGTTCAATTACAGACGTGACGTCCATCAGCATTTAACTAGAACTGTTTTCAATATTGATTTACCTTTAATACACAGTAGGGCAGGTCTGAACTCCATTTATTATCAAGGTATGAAATTTTACAACGAAATACCCAAGAATTAAAATTTTTAAATATAAAACGTTTTAAAATGATAATAATTAAGAAAATACTTATAAAAGGGGAAGCTAAATTTTAAACTAAAAAATATTTAAACGTGCACTTCTATTATGGTTAATTATTCTTTTCAAAATTATTTATAAATGATATCTAAACGATATTATTAGTTATATTATTTTATTAAAAGAAATAATAATTAAATAATTTTATACTTATTTAAATATTTTTTTTATTGAATTTAAAGTATTATTCTGACTTGCCTTATATTTTAATTAGTTATATTATTTATTTATTTATTTATTTATTTATTAACGCCAAAAGGGATACAAACAGGTAACAAGATACCCACTGGAGTATCCACATAATATAATTGTAAACTATAATAAAACTCTAATAATGCCTATAAATAGTAAAATAGAGTAAAAGAGGAATAAATACATTCACTAATATTTCACATTAGATCATTCATTATTTTAAATCCGAGAAAAAAAATACAATATAAGTACAATAAATACAATCATCAAAATAATCAGATTTTAAACATTTTTTAGTATGCCTTTCACTGTTCGCAGGGTCATTGAGAAAAAATCAATATTATCACACACATTACTATTTCTTATAATTCTACACAATGGGGAGTTTTGAGCCGAACAAGTGTGTCTAAATGGCAAAAAAAATAATTCAGCTGTCCTTAGAGACCTCTGGGGGACATTAATATAAACTTGTTCGAGAATATCTGGACTTTGTACTAAATTATTAAATAACTTGTATAAAAACAGTACATCAGTAGACCTTCTTCGACTAGTCAGGGACGCTAAATGAAAATGATTTCGGGCCAGAGAAATATCGTTGTTGGTTATAATAAAATTCTGTTTTACCGAAAGGTATTTGATAAATTTATTCTGAATATTTTCCAACCTGTCAACATAGCTTTTTTGCTTGGGGCTCCAAACAAGACTAGCAAAATTTAGTTTACTTAGAACGAAGGAATTAAATAGGCAAATTATTGGTTTAGTATTATAAAATGGTTTACATTTTCTTATAATGTAACCCAGCATTTTCGAAGCAGCGTTGACGACAGATTCAACGTGTTCGTCAAAGAGTAGTTTAGAATCAAATATAACACCCAAATCCTTTATTTTAGTCGTTTTTTTTAGGGGTGTGTTGTTTATAAGATAAGTTGTAGTTAGTTGATTAAGATTTCGAGAAAACGTTGTTGAGACACACTTGGACAAATTAAGGAAAAGGCCGTTTTCATCGCAATACCTTCCCAGGCGGTCCAAGTCGCTTTGTAGCTTATAACAATCGTAGAGGTTGATAATCGATAAATAAATTTTTAAATCATCTGCATAAAGGAGAAAATGGCAGTAATGAAAACACGAACAAATTTTATTTATATAAATAATAAAAAATAACGGTCCCAGATGGGACCCTTGAGGTACACCCGAAGTAGTAACAAATGATTTAGAGCAAAAACCTTGAACTGAAACATATTGTGAGCGATTTTTAATGTACGACTCGACCCATCTGAGAAGACTCCCGCCCACGCCGACTTCGGCCAAGCGACTCAGCAAGATATTATGACTAATCTTATCGAAAGCCTTACTAAAGTCGGTATAGACGGCATCCACTTGAGTACGTATGTCCATTTGTTGATGTAAGTATTCGCAAAACGTCAGTAGGTTGGTGTCCAGTGAGCGCCCCCGAAAAAAACCATGTTGTTGTGGGATTATAACGTTTTTTACTAATGAGAAAAAGTACTCATACAATAGTTTCTCGAAAAGTTTTGGTATAACCGAAATTTTACTGATTGGTCGGTAATTTGAAATTGTATTTAACAATTACATTTTTAGATGTTGTTATTAGTAGATAATTCCTCATGAACAAATGTTTTTGGGATTTTAATTATAATAAATAAAATAAATAATAAATAGGTACCAGATCAGTGGTTACGAACGCTAGGATCTAATAGTTTCAACTATACAGGGTTGCCCAGAAGTCCGGAATAAAATTAATATAGCCTTAACATGTAACTTTTGGGAAAAACGCTCGGACACATCAATTTAGCTTAGACATTTGTCAAAGATATGACGACATCTATCTTCTTTTTTAAATGGAAACATACAGCTTGTGATACATCATTTAAAAGCTAATATCTCATACGTTTCGTTAAGGCTATATTAATTTTATTCCGGACTTCTGGGCAACCCTGTATATCTTGTACGAACCAAATCACGAGCCTGTTCTGTTTTGTAGGGTAGGTAATGCGTTTTTGTCTATATTGTAGGCACGCTACTGTGTTTAATAAATAATGCTAGGCTCTAGTATTTATAAATGATAAAAATACAAGTATGTATAAATATTTGAAATGTATATTGTGCCAAAGTGAAACGATGCTAGTAGTAGATGCCACCGAAAAGCTGTGAAATAATACTTTAAAACATTAGTTTCCGTCATTTCAGCTTACAAAACTTTGACTTCATGCTCTAAGCGTTCTTGCGTTGAAACAAAGTAAGTGCCAAGTAATTTGTTTCATTCAGCTGTTTCTAGTGGTAGATCCGAAATTTGGGTTATTTTAACTAGGAAAATAAACAATACACTATTTGATATTTCAAGAAACCGGTTTGTTTCTTGCATTTCGCAAATTGAGACATACTGTTTACTTCAGTTTACAGATAATGAAAGAGACATCTCTAAACTTGTTCTTTATACTGGTATGGAAATGCGTTGTCCGCCCATATATCCTATTAATAATGAATTAGAAGAGTAAAAATATGAAGTATCGCAGAGCAAACAGAAATGGTTGTGGCAAAATACTAGATTAAAAAAATATTATATACAGCCTGTTCCTTAATGACGTGGTAATATTTTAGGGTGTGATTCCTCAAGTCATTTTATGAAGAAAAGTTCATATAAACATATGTCGTAAACGGCTTAAATTTTTTGCTACAGGGTGTTGATTTTTTTCTTTTTTAACGAGTTTTTTGTAATATCTCCAAAAGTACTTTAGATAATATTTTCAATTTTGGCATGTGCTAATAGGATATAAAACCACATGTTTTAGTTATAAAAGTTATTTCTTTGTTCTTTGCCTGGTCAATTCTACATAAAAATGGTCTCCTGAGTTTTTCTCCTCAGGCTTCTTAATTAAAATATTTAAATTAAATTAGCTTCATTTTGCCGTATTGACGAATAATTTTTGATCACATAAATCTAGTTATCCTGGAATGGTGACGTCCTTAAAAACATAATAATTAACGCCTCAACGGCAGTCTTATCTGCATTTCCTCCCAGAAGAACTACCTGTGTTACTTGAAGATGTATCATATGCGCTAAGGAATCAAATGTGGTACATGCATGATGGAGCTCCTGCTCACTTCGGTGTAATCGTTCGCGACCATTTAGATGCAGTTTATTCGAATCGTTGGATAGGTCGCGGAGGAGCTCAACAATGGCCAGCAAGATCTCCTGATCTCAACAGTTTGGATTTTTTCTTGTGGGTCATTTTAAAACTCTAGTAGTGTATAAAACTCCCATTAACACTTTAGAAAATTTAAGGGAGCGAATAATTGCCTTCTGTAAAACAATACGGAATTCGCCTTGAATATTTGAACAAGTGCGCTATTCGATGTAAAGACGGGCGGCGAAAGCATGCCTATTAGGTGAAGGTGGTCATTTCCAACAATTTTTATAAAACAAAATTTGGCATTATCAATGTTTATAATAATAAATAGTAAGTAGAGCTAATTTAATTTAATCCACATGGAAAAATGTCAGTGGTGTACCACTTTTATTCTAAAAAAATATCAGAGGACATGTTTGCAGGGACGCCACTGGTGGGACAAAAGAATAACTTTTATAACTAAAACATGTGGTTTTATGTCCTATTAGCACATGCCAAAATTAAAAATATATATATTATCTAAAGTAGGTACCTACTTTCGGAGATATTACAAGAAACGCATTATAAAAAAGAAAAAATTCAATACCCTGTAGCAAAAAATTTAAGCCGTTTAGGACATATGTTTATATAAACTTTTCTTCATAGAATGACTTCAGGAATCACACCCTAAAACATTGGCACGTCATTAAGGAACACCCTGTATATAAAATAAGACCATGAACTGGCCATATTAATTTTTATTTTTATTCTTTAAAATTATGTCCCTGTACCTAGGCTACTGACTCAAAATGTCACTGTCACTACAGAGATTTAATCTGGCTAAAAAAAAGTAAAGAAATCTAATAAAAAAAATGAAATAAAATGACGAATACGTCACTAAGGGCCAATCCTAAAAAAAGAAGCTGGGTAATTTAGTAGTAGCTGGGTAGACTACCAATGGTAAAATAGTTATTTGTGTAACTAGTGCAGAAAGTATATTTTTGTTGCATAATGCATGAAGTTTGCAAGGAATCATGCTGAATGCAACAAATATGCTTCTTGCACACAACATTTTTTTCTACGATCGAATTAAATTTTTTATTAAAGAATATTTTACAATACAAGAAATATTACTAACTAATTCTTAACAATAACATGAACAGTTTAAGTTTAAAGTAACGTTATTTTTATTAAACTAGTTAGGTATTTCCTTTTTTTGAGTTAATTTCAATTTTAATATCGCAGTTCGAGCAATTTACTATGGTAACTGATGGACAAAGTTCATGTCCAGTAATTTTTTGAATTTTGTTCTCGTTTAAACGTTTTGAAGAATATTTAATGTTACCTAAGTACTTATGGTTACCATGTTTATACGTACCTATATACAAATTACAAGAAAGAAAATGTTACCTTTAGATTAAACTCCTAATCAATAGAGTATCAAAGTATTACCTACTGCAAAAAGTCTGTTACTTTTTACAATAGTGCAAGAAAGTATGTTACTTTTTGCACTAGTGCAAAAAAATCTTTTGACACAACAGAGTGCAAAAAATAGTAGGTAACTTTTTACACGATCGTAGAAAATATTTTTTTTTATAGCCAGCAGACAATTTTTAGGATTAAAAAGCAATACTTTTTTAACTACATGACATACATAACACAAATCATGTTTTTTTAATAAATAATATATTTTTTTTAGGGCAATAGAGTTGTCTTTTAGCAGAAAAAAATATATTTAAAAAATGACCATTTAAGGTTAAACAGTCATTGCAAAAAAATGAACCTAGTAGCAACACAGAGTTGTTTTTTTCGGCGCCTATTTAATGCAGATTTTTCGTTACAACTTATGGTTTTCTAGCTACAGCTAGAGTTTTCTCTCAGTGTATACCTAGTTACTTTAAAAAGGACCGAAAAGAAAGTTTTTTCTTTATCGCTTACATATTAGCCTACATATAATTTGCAACTGTCATTAATAGAACATCGATAGGCTTTACGCTCGTAGTTTCTGCCTTTTTGTTTTACCTTTTTGTAACAAAATTACTTTCATAATCTATTCTCGCAACAATGCAACAATCAATTACCTACTTTTTCTGCTTTTGTAGATTTAAATCTTTCCGACAAGACTTTTTTATTTCCTTTGTCTTACAGGAAAGGTTCTGTGTACAGAAAATTGTACCATCGAGTTTTTGATGTCGTTGACCCATGCTACTTACAAATTACTACTTACATCATTGCGTTAAGAAATGTCTAATTTTAAATAAAAGAGTTGTCCTTAAATAAAATTAATCTTAATTGTTTTACGCGTTTATTCTGAAAAACTATTTATACAGAGTGTTAACTGTTAATAATAAGAAATTTAATGTTTAAATATAAGCAAACAAATATTTCTTTATTCCTCAGAAATAATTTGTTTTGGATTGGTAAATAAATAAAACTTTAAAAATAACAAATTATTGTTTACCATGCTAAAATAGAGGTAGGTAACAGTCAGTGGCGTGACAACCCCCCCCCCACAGGGGGGGGGGGCTAGCCTGGGGGCCCACATTGACGGCCCCTTCAAAATTTGCTGCCAGCTTTGCTTTTCATTGGTATTTCATTTCATAATTAATTTAATTTTTTTTATATCCTGAGAACTTAACTTCGTTAAGTGAAGTGAAGAATTATACGTGAATGCGCGGAATTTTAAACGATATACCATAAAGGCTTGTCCATTGACTTTCCTAGTCAAATTTTAAGCCTCAGAAAGAGACTGGGGTATTTCAAAATTAAAAACAGTGTATGAACTTGCTGATCATTTATTAATAAAAAATCAGTGTCTTCTTCAAATTTTCCAGATGTATCTAGTGCAGTGAAATTGTCGGATCCTGGCTTTCAAAATTCTGTAGGTGAAGAACTCGGTGTTCACCAAACTACTGTCTGTAAGACATACACTTCTGTAATGGATGCAGTTTTGAATGCCAATATTTTTATTAAATTTCCTACAAGTGCTGAAGCTGTTGTGGAAGCTAAACGGTTGTGGTCAGAGAGATTTATTTATGTTCCTTCAATTTGTGAACCAATATCAATTGCTTGCCTTTAATTTCTTCATCACTACTATCACTGTCTGCCATATCACAAAATACAAGTTTCCTATTTTCCACAAAAACGTAACAGATTGCCATTGTACTAAATAAATAGACCAACGTTGTTGTATTTACGTCAAATCTTTTGCAAATTAGGCACCAAACTGAACATGAAATCTATAATCTGAACAAGTGGATAAGCCATGTCTGAACTTGTGTTAAATAAGCATTTGCTACAGAGGTATAAGAAAAACAGCAATTGCTTCAAAATTTTATTCATAGCCAGATCTAGCAATCGCTTTTACTTATAGCATTTGCTAGTCAAGCAATCGCTTTTACTAAAAAATAATTGCTTCTAGTAATTGCTTAATTTTTTTTCATAAGGCTCAATGTTTGTGCAGACTTGTTGAGTGTTCATGTGTTTTACTGTAATCTGAAGGAAAATATCAATAATTTGTTTAACTTTAATATAAAATATCGTAGTTACCACAGGTCATATCTCAAAACTTTATTCAAAAAAGTTGGATCAAAATTTTTTTATTTTGCAAATCTACATTTTTACATTTTCTGTGCACCCTGTATAAAAAAATGGAAATTTTCTTACGTGAATTATATTTATTTAATAAGCAAAAGAAATTATGAAGAATAACTTTTTTTCGAAAAATTGAAAATAAAGTTTTTTTCAAGTATAGTTAGGTCCATCCGTGGACACACTGTATATCATCAAGTCATTCACGAGTTAGCAGGTGGGGGAAAGGGGACTTTATGCAAGCAGTGAAAACATAAAGGCTAGTTTATCTATGTCATTAATTCTACAATAAGCTATAAAAATAGGCGATTTTACGATTGATTTCACACTTTTGTTATTTAAAGTAAGTAAATTCATGTAAATGCCACAAATAACATGCCAGACCAGGTATACTGCTGCTTTTATTAGCGTTAAAACTATTTATTGATAGTTAATCTAGTACCGCTCACTAAATCTCAAACTGCTCATAAATGAAAATTCGTTTCACTTTCTATCACGTTTTCAGCGTTGTTGATTGGTCTATATAAATTTTACTGTTATTTTTCGGCATTAGACAACTCAACATTTAAAAATTAAAACAATTTATTTAAATTGACCTTAATCTTGGTTACAGTATTAGTGTGATGACATTTGACCGTTGCTTTCCTTGAATATATAACGCTTAAGTAATAATTGTAGTAATTTAAAGGTACTTTTATGTGTGCTGGAAGTATCTCTCTCTGCTCCGGTAAAATTATTAATAAACGTAGATGGACCATAGAGTCAACTTTTTCTGAAAACAAAGCGTTTCGACAGTGACACATGTGACATTAACAGCTGATGCTGGTTTCTTCCTAAAAGTTGCCAGTTCAGTAGTGGGCCTGGTGTTTTGTGACCGGAAAAAAGTATCGAATAGGCGCAAAAATATGTTGTCAAAGAAAAACGAACTCGTATGTGTCTAAACGAAATATTTTAGGGATTAAAGGATTTCTTTTTGTGGTAACCCATATACAGGGTGTCCCACGACGATTTTCCCAGCATATTGCTCGGAAACGGAACCAGATAGAAAAAAAAGTTCAGGAACAAAAATTGAAGGCTTGTTAGGGAGCATCTAGAAAGGGTAATTTTAGATATACAGGCTGTTTTAAAAATAGTAATATTAATACCAAGTCAATTTTTTTAAATGAAACACCCTGTATATTGTTAGTTTTTCGAAAAGCTTGTTTCAAGACAAATTCAACCATACCATACTTGTTACGTTTATAATTTAAAATGACTGATTAAATTATGTAGCAATCAATCGAAAATAAGAAGATAACTAAACAAAATTAATTACGACTTCTTCTCAAAGTATGTTCAAATTGGGTACCACTCTCACTAATACAATATTCAAATTTGTTAACAAGATTTCTGGTACACGCTGCTGTAATCATAGCTGGAGTAACAGTTCGACAAGCTGCTATGATTTTGTTTTGCAAATCTTCGACATCTCTAGGTTGGTTTACATACACAATTTCTTTAAGATATCCCCAAAGAAAAAAATTTAAAGGGGTCAAATCCGGTGACCGTGGTGGCCACCGGATCACACCATTTCGGCCAATCCAGCGCACAGGAAACGTGGCATCTACATAATTTGTAACTTGCCTGGCAAAGTGAGGGGGAGCTCCATCTTGCTGCCACCACATAGAGGCTCTTTCATTGATTGGGATATTTTCAAGTAATAAGGGAAGTTCGTTTTGAAGAAAATTTAAAAATCGTTCTCCATTTCGTAAAAGCAAGGACCTATAAGATAGCCATTAAATAAACCGCACCAAACGTTAACCCCCCAAACTACCTGAAAATTAGTCTCCTTCATCCAGTGAGGATTTACAGATGACCAGTAGTGTCAATTGTGGCGATTTTTAAATTTCGCTGGTGGTTATTGTTATTATCGCATATCTGTTCATGCTTACGTAATTGATCATTTAATCGCTCATATTTCAGTCATTTTAAATTAGAAACGTAACAAGTATGGTATGGTTGAATTTGTCTTGAAACAAGCTTTTCGAAAAACTAACAATATACAGGGTATTCTATTTTAAAAAATTTACTTGGCATCAATATTACTATTTTTAAAACACCCTGTATATCTAAAATTACCCTTCCTAGATGCTCCCTTACAAGCCCTCAATTTTTGTTCCTGAAGTTTTTTTTCTATCTGGTTCCGTTTCCGAGCAATATGCTGGGAAAATCGTCGTGGGACACCCTGTATATTAAAAAAAACTTGTATTGAATTATTGTCATCAGTGTAGCGTCGCTTTGTAAGTTTCAACAAATTGTCACATATAAGTTAGTGTAAGAAAATTGCTTACCACTTAAAATTTAAAATCCAAATATCCATCGGTTATATCCATTACCTACCTGGATTTTTGGTCAAAATAGAAACATAACTTCACGATTCAAGACAGGCTTGGGAAACAAGTTTAATTTATTTTGTATTTCGAAACGAATTGCTGTAGTAATAATTGTGTAGAAATTATTTGTTAGGTTTCATAGAAACGTATCGCCGTCTTCCGTGTAAAAAAATCAGTGGAAAATTAAATCTCCCGGGTCCAGTTTCAGCTCGTTCAACAGGTTAATATGGGAAAACTGGTTTCTCTTCAAAAGCCATTCCTTCATCAGCTTTGTCCTTTTCTTTTCTGTGGGGTACTTAAGAAATTACTTCGGACACTTATTTTAAAATATTCAGTACATTATTCCAATGCCTTAATTTGCGATTAGGAGAACCTAAAAACTTGCAAAGCTTACTGCAATCACTTATTTATAGCCGAAAAACAGAGATTAAGATGGCCAGTAATAAATAATATTTCGGTCCCAATGTCCTGGCAAACAATCGGTGTAAGGCCGCCTTATGGTTTGCTAGTTTGTAATTGAACGTAATCATCTGATAATTAATGAACATTTAAGTGGCAGTGGAAAGCATCTATTAAAAGGCTATTTTGGGACTCAATAATTATAACATTTTACCAAATTAATTACTTGCTGAGCAACGCGAGTAGAATAAAGTAGGTGTACTAAGCATTGTATATGAGTTTGCTTGACAGGTTACATGTGTGAGGTGTGTATGTTTTTCCATTATCTGTTTATGTATTTGTATAGAATTTTTGTTACCCAGTGAAATTGTAAAGGACCATCGTCGCTGTCAAGTATTTAATCACTTACGCCCTAAATTTATAACGTTAATAAGAGTATATTGAAAGATATAGGTAATATCCGAAGCACCGTTCTTGATCAGCGACGTCGACAGGCTTCTTAGCAAAACTGAACAGTTCGGATCTATACAGGGTGGGCACTTTAACTGGAATAAATTCGATATTATTAAAACCGCTGAAGTTGCGCCTACAAAATTAGATATGTGGGGGTTTTGGACCATGCGGAATTAAAAAATGATATCGGCGCTGTTGTCAGATTTCCCAGCTTGGCGCTACACGTAGTAATTTTGTTTTTTTAAACGGAGTGCCCAATTTATTTTTATTGCAGTAAATTGGGACTGTCAAATTTAGTAAGATCCCAAATTTACAAAATTCAATCTTCATTAGTTGCTGAGCTATGGCAACACTGTAGTTCCATTAAAAAGTACAGGAACCTCGACAGGAACGCTTATCTACCTTTAGAACCGTTAAAGTTGCGCTTACAAAATTTACTATCTGGGGGTTTCTGGGCATGCAGAAATTAACAATGATATCGGCAATGTTGTCAGATTTCTCAGCTGTATGCTACAGGCGGTAATTTAACTCGAACAAATTTGACAAAAAAATCACAAAAACACGGAACTAGTTATATCGATTTATTATTTCAAAAGTTGTTTAAAATGCGCTCCATTGACTTCTTGGCAAAAAGCCAATCGGTTATAAGACTCATTTTGTAGGCTGCGTAAAACCTGAGGGTATAGATCTGATTTCTAGTCTAATCCGATATTTTGGATCTTCAATATTTGTAGGTTTTATAACATACACTTTATGTTTCAAATCACCCCATAAATAAAAATCTAAGGGTGTTAAATCAGGCGACCTTGCTGGCCATTCAATAGCTCCCCGTCGTCCAATCCATATGCCAGGAAAGGCGGTATTCACGTAATTCCGCACGTTAGCCGCATAGTGCGGAGGCGCCCCATCGTCCTGGAAAAAAAATTCTTTCTTCCAAGTTATTATTTCCGGTGGGGTATGACTCAATTAGTTCTGGCACTAAAATTTCTTGCAAAAATTCCAAATATCTTTCACCTGTTACGTTGGTGGGATTTCTATTTTTAAGGTTTTAGTTAAATAAGCCATTTTGACACGACAAGAACTTTTCTTGAAGCTTGTCAATAACTTAGTAACTATGGAGATGTTACCAAGGTAACGCTACTTTAAGGTAAATAAGCGTCCCGGTACTTTTTAATGGAAATACAGTGTTGCCATAGCTCAGCAACTAGTGAAGATAAAATTTTGTAAATTTGGGATTGTACTAAATTTGACACGCCCAATTTACTGCAATAAAAATAAATTGGGCATTCCATTTAAAATAACAAAATTACTACGAGTAGCGCAAAACTGGGAAATCTGGCTACAGCGCCGATATCATTTTTTAATTCCGCATGGTCCAAAACATACACAACCCAAATTTTGTAGGCGCAACTTCAGCGGTTTAAATAATATTGAATTTATTCCAGTTAAAGTCCCCACCCGGTACATGGATCCAATGTGTTTTCACAAAAATGTTTTTCATATTTTACAGTATGTACACACATATTATACCGGCTTAAAGACCTTTCTATTGACCATTGAAAAAGTTTTGATATAAAACGAAACGTTGAGATAAATACAATTGTGGCATTTCATGGACCGTATTCATAAAACTGAAGGATATCCTTGTAAGTATAAAAGTATAAGGTTTTGAGTTGAAGAAAAATGTAGGAGTATAAGCCTTTCCTTTTTTTCGTATTTATAATGATTACCTTATACTTGCAAGTATATCCTCTAAGAATAAGTAAAGGTATGTGAATAAACTTATTATAATTTTTGTTTTTTAAAAACCAAAATGATTTGATATTATTATGGCGTAAATAATAAAAATAAATTATTAAATTTCAACTTTTGTTTTATACCTACATTTAATTATCAAAGTTGTTTATTACAATGCTCACATTTCTTCTTGTCCTTACTGGCGAAGAGGTTGATCAAATTCGTCATTATCATTGTCATCTTCTTTCCTTCAGGTGCTTCAAAATCGATGTCTTTCAAAGTTTTTGCTACGTTATGAAGCACAATACTGGCAACAATTATTTTTGGTACATTCTCCAATTTTACTCGGCAAACATATTGCAAAATAGGAAATCTACGTTTCAGTTGACGAAAACAACGTTCAATTATCACTCTCTTTTTTCAAAAGTTTATTATAATTTGCATCACAAAGTGGCTTGCACATTCAGTGTAGGATGACCTTTTCGGTTGATATACTCATCACCATGGCGATTTGGTTTCAGTATTCCTATGTGGATACAGTCAACTACACCAATTGCTGTCGGAAATCTATACTTGCTTTGCCGTATCTGTTTCGCATCCATAAGTTCATTGTTAATAGATGGAAACTTTATGCAGTAATTTTTTTGCGCAACTATGCTGTCAATTACGGCAGTCACTGTACAAGATACTGTAGGTTGACTTACACCCAGTTCTTGACCAATGCCTTTCTGATACCCAGGGTCACTAAGATAGCGTAAACATATCTTAATTTTTAGGACGGATGGTAACGCACCTACCTCCTCAAGTTTCAGCATTTATTCCCAAAAATGTGCTGGCAAGCCATTGCAAATTTTCCTCTTCAAACCGGTATAATTCCTTGTAATCACGAACAAGTGTTGATAAACGCTACTTTTAGTGTTTAATCTCTCTCAGTTCCACAACATCTGCCATCGCTACAACTGATCAGTACACGACTGAGTCTGCTACTGACCACACTCAAAATTATTGAAGGATAAACTTTTTATTTAGAGTAAAAGGTAACCTTTATGAATAACCAAATACTTTTTTGGGAAGGATATGCTTATACTCTATAAGTATAAGGTTTTACTCGGAATATTATGAATGCGAGCTGAAGGATTTCCTTTATATTCTGCAAGTATAAGCATAACCTTTTTTTATGAATACGGCCCAATGCCTGCCCTCTTTCCCGCTATACTTATTCCATTCTTAAAATATGGACTTTTCGTTAAAAACATTGCACTTATATTTATCACTAAAACGGGTTGCTTTTTAATTTTTATTATGTGGAATAATATTTCAATCTATAAGGTAAAGTAGATATAACATTACCCTATCACTTTCTATAATTGTTAAAGTATACCGCATAATGACTTGACAAGTTTCCTTTATACATACAGCAGGTGAAATATTACCCTACTTAGTTCATTGTGCCTATTTTATCACGACAATTTACATTAAGTGCTATCCGACGTCATTACCAACCTAAATTTGGTGCACCAAAGTTACAACGACTTTCTATGCCGATTAACTAAGTCATATATAGATAAGCCAAAAAAAGTATTTCAGATATTTTGGCAAAATACTTTTCCTTTTTAATTTCAATTAATTGTATTTAGCTCTAGTATTTTAGTAGTTTAACTTAAAAAAGAAAATAACCAATATTAATTTTTGAAGCTGTTAAGGATGTCAAAATAAAGGCGACGTTTGCTGTTGCAACTATCGATTGTTAAATACAAACTCTCGATATAAGTACAACAAAAAAAATAAAATAAAACAAAAGAAAAGCCTATGAGGCGACCAAGTATCAAAACACCATAAAAGTGGGTACTCAACTGAGCATCACAATATTACACCCTCTGCAACATTAGCCAAATATAGGTATACTAGTCAAGAGACATACCCTGCGAGCAAAAATTATTTGCATCAAAGAGGACCTTGCATCTAAGGACGTAATGCTTAGCCGTAGAGCTTAATACCAGCAGTTGGGTATCAGTAACTACCTGAATTAACAATCAATCAGTTATTCCGTCATCTTTGACAGTCGTTACAAGTAATTTGATTCATCGCTGATTTTTCCAATTTCCTGAACAATTCACACAATGGGCTTTACGGAACAGCACAAAACATTCATGGTTGAAGCGTATTTTCGAAACGGGATTAGAGTAAATACAGTGGCAATACAATCCGGGTTTGTGCATGGATGATTTTTACGAACATTTTAATCCATTGATGCAAATAATTTTTGCTCGCACGGTACTTGATAAAACTATTCTATGATCACAATTAAGCATAGATTTACTTACAAGCTTCTACAATCAAATCTTTAGTCTGTTAATTGGTTCTCAGTTTTCTCTCGAACAAATCCTTAAACTGACCAAGACTAGTTGTATCAACATCAATATCAAATGCATACATATTTAAAAAGTGACACATTTTGTAAATTGGAGAATTCTTCTACATGCCTGTCAAAGACACCCAAAATGTATTCGTTACACACCCTTATATTTCCTATAATACATACAATTCACAAACTTTCTCTGCACTCTTTCAATGAGTGTAACCCACACCTTATACTGGGGATACCAAATTATGCTTCCGTACTCTATTATATTTGTTATAAATAATTTAACAATAATAACTTTTCCGCAAGCTATACGACTGATACTTTCTGAGATACGGCCGAGAGCCATTCTTATTCGGACACCCGGTATAATATTTTTAATAGGTTTTAACGAGGGTTGTAATAATGATCCAAATTCTCTCTTTCGGTTTTTCCAATATTGCACATTCTAATTCAACAAATTTAATACAGGTACCTACCTAACTACCTATAATAAAACAGTAATTAATATTTTTAGTTAAACCATTTTATTTAAATCTTGTTTTTTTTTTCAGGTAAGAACTTCATCCCCGAATCTCGATCCTGGATTTCTGTGCATTATTGTGCATAAATTACTATTCAAGTCAGGATTATCAGGTTTGGTATAAACCAACGAGCTGGATAAACTAATGCCGTAATGCCTAAGGGCATTATTTACCTTGAGTTTAGTAATAATTTAGTAGTAAGCAAACATGGGCCAATTACATACGAATTTTGCTGCCAATGAATAATTCAAAAATCAGTTATTGATTTGAATGGCGGGGGTTTGTGAATGATCAAAAGTTATCAATTATAGTTTGGCACAATAGAATCTTTCATAATTTCAGTAAAACATTTCGCTCTACATCAATATTAAATAAAGAAGAAAACTTTTTGATGTCTGAGATATCGATAACCATTGATCCGTGTTTTCATTGTTCAATAAGGGAAAAATAACTGGTGACAGGCTCCAAATGCCGCTGACCAAAATATTTATGTATCAAAATGTGTCAATCAAGACCGATATCTTAAATCTCACTATTCTCACTAGATAACTTAAGGGTTTTGTAATAATTGGAGCACTATTTCTTATATCGAGTAGCTACCAGGGCCGTAAGTTTTTTAACAGGTGGGGTAAATTTTTATAGCAGTAACTTAACAAGCAAAATATAGTTTAGTGCATAGTTTAGCCAAGGAATAATTATTTACATACTAATAAAAAACTCAAAAACATAAAATTCTAAAATTGTATTTTTGCTGTGAATTTTTAAAAAATTACATCAAACAACTTTATTATTTTGAAGAAATAGTCCATGCTTAAAGTGGAGTTGAAAGTATGGAAAAGAAAGAAAAAATTCAAAGTCTTCCTCCACAAAATTTAAGAGAATAAAAATTCTTTAGGGGTCTCTACATGTTTCGAACGTAGAAACGTTCACCATCAGGAGACAGAAAATTTATTTAATTCTGATGGTTTTAGTAGAAGAGAAAATGGTGTAGAACCTTAATGGAGCTTTTATGGAATTAAAAATGTGAAGTGACATAATATGAAGAGAAAAGTTAAAATAATATACTGAGTAATATGTGAAAAAGTCAGTAAACGGGGTTTAAACCAACCAAATAATCTGAGGAAGAAGAAACAAACCCTTCTAAAAAGAAGGTGTCAAGGTGTTATTTAAAAAAAAAATTATAAAACTTTTTTAAATATAAAGTAAGTACCTACTTACGAAAATACTGTCTAACAAGTGGTTTGTGGGGTACTGAGGGTTAAAGCCCAGTAGAAATTTATTTCATTTAACAAACCCGAACAAACCACTTGTTAGACAGTATTTTCGTAAGTACTTACTTTATATTCAAAAAAGTTTTGTCAATTTTTTTTTTAAATAACCATCGACACCTTTTTAGAAGGGTTTTTTTTTTCTTCCATAGTTTATTTGGTTGGTTTAAACCCCCTTTACTGACTTTTTCACATACTCAGTATGATTTAACTTTTCTCAATTTTCTTCATATTATTATTATGTCATTTCTACACATCAATTTTTTAATTCCATAAAATCTCCATTAAGGTTCTACACCATTTTCTCTTCGAATAAAACCATCAGCATTAAATTAATTTTCTGGCTCCTGATGATGAACGTTTCTACGTTCTAAACATATAGAGATCCCAAAAGAATTTTTATTCTATTAAATTTTGTGGAGGAAGACTTTGAGTTTTTTCTTTCTTCTCCAAACTTTATTATTATTTCTTTATACAGGGTGTTATTTAAGTACGGGGCCAAACTCCAAGGGGTGCTTCTTTAAGTGATTTTAAGAAGAAAAGTTCATATAAACATGGGTACGAAAGTGCATAGTTTTTACGATACAGGGTGTCAAACTTTTAAGAAAAAATTGGATGTTCGTAATTATCTCAATACTCTTTTATTCGATTTTGTTGAAATTTGGCAATTCTGTTTGTAATAACAAGAGGATAATGTAGCCTCAATTATATTAAAATTATTAAGTCCAGTGGCGTCACGGAAGACAGTCTAACTAATATTTTTGACAAAAAAAATGCGCGTCACTGACTTTTTTTAAAATTATGTATTTTTCTAGAATTAAGCAACTACAAATACAACTCTTTTATTTCTTGAATTTTTTTCATATCTGGCTTTGTTTTCGAGAAAAAAAATAAAAACCACTTGATTGCTTGTCCCCGGGAAAATGAGCGTAAAAAATTTAAACTACTTACCAAACTATTAAGCAATTAAAATTACATGAGTCCCCTTTTGAAATTTTTTTGCACAGAATAAAACTGGGTTCGATAAAAGAAATAAACATAAACAACTGCCTAACGGTATTTATTACTGCGATGTTTACTTATGTATTTAACAGAAAATAAGACGAAACCTATAATAGTTGCTGAAAATGCCCTCCTTCAACTTCAATGCAAGCATTGGCTCGTCTTAACATTGATTTTCGAACTCATCGAAATATTCGCGGCGTATGTCTTATCTGATCACATGAATCCCGTATCCTTTGGGTTAGTTCTTCTTCAGTGTTGACTGGAGTTTTGTAAACGAGAGACTTTAAATGCCCCCAAAGGAAAAAATCTAAAGGATTTAAATCCGGTGATCTGGGTGGCCATGCCTGTGGACCTGCGCGACCTATCCAGTTTTCTCCATAAGTTGCATCAAGAAATTGTCTTGCTACTATGCTAAAGTGGGGTGGAGCCCCATCGTGCATAAACCACATTGCTCTTCTTACTACCATTGGGACATATTGTAAAAGTCCAGGTAAAATAAATTCCAAAAAATTACGATATACGACCATTTAATCTCGGGGGTAAAAAATGAGGTCCAATGAGAAAATCACCTACAATACCAACCCAAACATTCACGGAAAACTGGTGTTGATAATTAGTTTCTGTAACCGCATGGGGATTTTCTTCTGCCCAGACATGATTATTATGAAAGTTCATAATGGAATTTCGGGAAAAACACGCTTCATCGGTAAACAAAATACACGATAGAAATCTTGGAGATGCTACACGTTGTTGCAAAAGCCAAGTACAATAAACAACTCGTTGGAGATAATCGGCAGGTAATAACGCTTGAACACGTTGTATGTGATAAGGATACAGTTGATTTTCCCTTAAAATCTGCCATACAGTAAAGTGGGAAATGTTTAATTGTTCTGCAATTTTGCGTGTACTTGTATCAGGGCTACGTTCAACTTCATGTAGAACTGCTTCCTCCATCTCCACTGTTCTTATTGTGGCAGGTCTCCCAATTACAGCAGTCGACCTTTGAAAGGTGCCTGATTCGCAGAGCCTTTCATGTATTCTCACAATTGTTTTTCTATTTGGTACAATACGATGTGGATATCTTTCTTGATAAATGCGCACAGCCTCTGCGGAATTGCCTTGGGCCATTCCATAAACAAAATGCATATCGGCCATTTCTGAGTTGGTAAATTGGACCATTTTACAATAAATAATAATTTTATATTCTTAAAACTGTTAAAAACACTTCAAATAATTACTTGTCACTCTTTTAAGTTATGACATTTATGTAAAAATCAAATTAGCTTATTTTCCCGGGGACAAGCAATCAAGTGGTTTTTATTTTTTTTCTCGAAAACAAAGCCAGATATGAAAAAAACTCAAGAGATAAAAGAGTTGTATTTGTAGTTGCTTAATTCTAGAAAAATACTTAATTTAAAAAAAAGTCAGTGTCGCGCATTTTTTTTGTCAAAAATATTAGTTGGACTGTCTTCCGTGACGCCACTGGACTTAATAAGTTTAATATAATTGAGGCTACATTATCCTCTTGTTATTACAAACAGAATTGCCAAATTTCAACAAAATCGAATAGAAGAGTATTGAGATATTTACGAACATCCAATTTTTTCTTAAAAGTTTGACACCCTGTATCGTAAAAACTATGCATTTTCGTACCCATGTTTATATGAACTTTTCTTCTTAAAATCACTTAAAGAAGCACCCCTTGGAGTTTGGCCCCGTACTTAAATAACACCCTGTATAGGCACATTCTTTTACCTTTATGTAGTACATAGTTACCTTAAAATACCTGTTTATGTCTTTCGTGATCTGTTTAGATCCAAGAAAGGTCTAGGGCGTCCATTTTGTTTCATTTCTAAACTTTTTTCAAATGTTAATGCATCGCCTGTTTTAAACTGTAATATTTCTTGGGCTGTTAAAGTCATTGTTCTTTAATACAAGTCACAATTACAAGTCAAAAAAATAAACATAAACGAACTACATAAAGGGTTAACGGCATACGGGCGGTTCGGCATCGGCATACCTAATGATCTAATGAAACTATTTATGCAAATACAATCCGCATCTTTAGTATTCAGTTTTTCTTTGTCTAACGCAAAGCTTTGCTTGTAATAATAATAATTCACGGAGCGGTTCCACGGTGTTTTTATAAATGCCTATTGAACCGCCTTGGACCGAGCACGAAACAACCCGAGATCAGGCGAAGGCGACAGCCGGCGAGCGCGTATATTTGCTTTGATCTATATTGGGGAGTTTTCGCATGACACCTAGGTTCACTTTGGAACTTTTGCATTTTTTGAAGGATAATTTTTTTTTGTTTGGAAAAATAAATTAATTAGGTGGGTCATTGACCTTATGGTTAAGACGCGCCTAATAAAAACCCTTAAAGCTTTTGTGTTGAACATTTCTCTTCACCTATCTTACTTTAAGAAATAATCGACAGTTTCCATACATAATATGAGCGATCATATACCATGCGAGCAAAAATTATTTGCATCAAAGAGGGCTTGGTTTAGATCACAATGTTATGGGGACGATATATCTAACCATAGGTTATAATTTTGTCAAATTCATATTATGACATGGTATGCCAAACTAATGAGTAATAAAGTAAGTAGACAAATACAAATTTATTTTTGTTGTTTACAAAATTAACAAAGTAAGAATATACAGAAAGAAAAAGAAAAATAATTACATGTATTCTGATAATTCACATAACCGGAGAGGTGGAACCAGGCTTCATCCGAAAAAAATGTCAGGTCTAATAAACCAATTATTTCCAATACATTTTGGGTAAACCATTGAGAGTGATTCCTGCGTCTTTCAAAATCTGCAGCTTGTATTTCTTGGAATACTTGCACTTTATAAGGAAATAAATTTAGCTGCTTCTTAAGAATGGTCCTGCATGTTCCATAAGATCTTTCCACTTCTTGGGACAGGCGTCTTATACAATTTGTTGGCGTATATTGCATTATTTCACGAACGTTTGCAACAAGTTAATCTGTCCTTACAGATGGTCGTCCTGCTCCTTTTTTGTGTTGCATATAACCTCTGTTTCCCTAAACACAGCCACAGTTCTTTTCAGGCAATGATAAAAATCCCCAGCGATAAAAGCAACGTTAGGAAAATGTTCGTGAAAATCGTCCATGCACAAACCTGGATTGTATTGCCACTTATATTTACTCTAACCCCGTTTCGAAAATACGCTTTAACCATGAATGTTTTGTGCTGTTCCGTAAAGCCCATTGTGTGAATTGTTCAAGAAATTGGAAAATTAGCGATGAATCAAATTACTTGTAACGAATGTCAAAGATTTCGGAATAACTGATGATTGATTGTTAATTCAGGTAGTTACTGACACCCAACAGGTATTAAGCTCTACGGCTAAGCATTACGTCCTTAGATGCAAGGCCCTCTTTGATGCAAATAATTTTTGCTCGCACGACATAATATATTTTTAACCCGCAAAAAGCCGTTTTCACGTCATAGCGCTCATGCATGCATGCATTGATCGATAGATACCAAAATAAAAATATTTGCAAAAATCCATCCGAGGTAAATCTTTCCCAAGATTTCGCTCACTTTTGGCTAATGTTGTTGAGCTCAACGGCAACATATTGGTTTACTGAGGTTTATTTTGTCTAGAAAGCCATGACGAGCTAATTCTTTACAGTATTTGGCAGTTCATAAATAAATTTATTGGAAATAAAGATTTACGACTTTGGCAAGTCACAAAGAAGTTGTTCGCTTAAGTATTGAGTAGCGTCAAATATCAAAAATTAAAATAAAATAGTATACACCGTGTTCTTAAAATCGATACTGCAATTTAGTTTTTTCTTATTGGCTTGTAAACTTTATCCTGTATAAAACCACATGGTGGAGTTAATGGAACAATAATTACAAATGGCGTCGTATAGGACACCTACATAAAATAATAATAATAATATAATAATAATAATAATAATAATAATAATAATAATAATAATAATAAAAATAATAATAATAATAATAATAATAATAATAATAATAATAATAATAATAATAATAATAATAATAATAATAATAATAATAATAATAATAATATTAATAATATTAATAATATTAATAATAATAATAATAATAATCTCTAAAGCAGTCAATACTTATGCCACGTCTGCAATCGCTTACAGTTTTGGTGTCATTCACTGCACCAAGACGGAACTCAATGACCTTAATATAAAAACAAGAAAATAATTCCGTAAGTTCCGAGCACATCACCCTCGTTCCTCTATAGAGAGATTTCACTTACCTCGAAAAATGGGTGGCCGAGGTATTCCCGACCTAGTGGCGAGACATACTAACCAACTTACCAATTTAATGGAATACTTTTATATTAAAGCAATATCCAGTGAGATGCACCGTGCTGTGGTGAGAGCGGACAAAAAGGCTACACCCCTAAAGTTGTCAGAAACAGGTTACCACCCTACTGAAGAGACTTCTACTCCGGATCAACAATTAGAACAATGGAGAAGCAAACCACTCCACGGTAGATACTTAGCTGGAATAGAGAATGAACATATCGACGGGAATGCATCTACAACATATCTCAGAACTGGTAATTTGTTTTTGGAAACGGAAGGCTTCATCGCTGCTATCCAGGACCAAGTCATTGCGACAAAGGTTTATAGAAGAAATATCCTAAAAGAACAACAGGACAGTGTCAAATGCCGAATATGCAACCAGAAGGATGAAATGCTAGACCACCTAGTTGCTGGATGTTCAGTGCTTGCACCGAAAGCATACCTAGACAGGCATAATAGAGTCGGAAAAATTATCCACCAAAGTCTACGGAAAAAATACCTAGGTCTCACAGAACACACACCATATTATCAATACGAGCCGCCACCAGTATGTGAGAACGATGACATGCGACTCTACTGGAACAGAAAAATAATCACAGACCGAACAATAACAAACAACATTCCCGACCTAGTACTTACCTTCAAGGCTGAAAAGAAAACACTCATTGTTGATTTTGCCGTTCCCCTTCCAACCAACATCGAGAAAACTTACTCTGAAAAGATAAATAAATACTTACCCTTGAGCGATGAGATACGCCAAATGTGGAACATGGAGACAGTGGCGATGGTACCGATAGTCATCGGCTCGACTGGTGAAATACCTAAAACAATTAAGAAGAGTTTAGGTCAACTTGGTTTAGATGTAGATTTATACTTACCCATGCAAAAGTCTGTGTTGTTAGACACGTGCAGCATAGTCCGTAGGGTTTTAGGCGAAACTTAACTTTAAGTGGTTTAGAACCACACCAACGAGCAGGCCATCTTGTCACTGACCGATGTGCTCTAGCTCTAAACCCAGGGTAGAAACCTGTGAAAAAGAACAAATAATAATAATAATAATAATAATAATAATAATAATAATAATAATAATAATAATAATAATAATAATAATAATAATAATAATAATAATAATAATAATAATAATAATAATAATAATAATAATAATATTAATAATAATAATAATAATAAACGTCTTTTATTATGATAAATAAAGAAAATAATTACAAAAGACTAATAATAATAGGCACACAAGCAAAAGCGGGGCGCAGTCTAGCCAGAAAGGCTACTCTTCTGAACCCCACACTGAATAAAATAAGAATAAAAATATATACAGTGTCACCAGTAAAGTCCGCATCATATGGGATTTTTTTTTATTGATAGCTTTATTCAAAATTTGACTTTGGCATCAAGTTTTGGTTCGATCGAGATGAAAATTAAGCAAAAAAATAGTAGTCCCGTGATTCGCATTATCTGTCAAATTTTAATTTTTTCCAAAAATAATTCAAAATTGGGGCTATTTCTGAAAATATCGAATAAAGTTATTAGAAAAAGTGTTTTTAAATGCAGTTTCTAGCCCACACGCAAAATTTCAGCTGCATAAGATAATTTTGATTTTTTACCCATATTTTGTAAATTGCATCACTTTTGCAAAATAAGACTCAACGCAACCTACACAATACTTCTTAGTTTTGACAATGCTTTATTTCAGATACATTTGCTTTAAAGTTTATATATATATTAAATGTGTGTTTTTCTATAAAATCAAAATTGGGCTATTGAAATTGGATCGCATGTGATGCAAAATTTATTTGTTTTTGATAAGGTAACTTCATAAAATAAGTATTTTTGAAAACGTAGTTTGTGTCTGAAAGTAATACACCTTAATATTAAGACAAAAAAGAACACAATGTCTTCACGAAAGTGTTTTTTAAGTGGAAAATTAATTTTAGTTTAACAACGTAAAGTTTATCTATTTTCAACGATTTAATTTAAAACCCCTATATTATAATTTATTATTAAGCTATGTCATAATAACGTTAACGTGTATTACTTTCAGACACAAAATACGTTTTCAAAAATACGTATTTTATGAAGTTACCTTATACAGGATCAAAAACAAATAAACTTTGCATCACATGCGACCTAATTTTAATAACCCAATTTTGATTTTGTAGAAAAACACACATTTAGTATGGCGCTACTTTAAAGAAAATGTATCTAAAATAAAGCATTGTCAAAACTAAGAAGTTTTATGTAGGTTGCGTTGAGTCTTATTTTGCAAAAGTGGTGCAATTTACAAAATATAGGTAAAAAATCAAAATTATCTTATGCAGTTGAAATTTTGCATGTGGGCTAGAAACTGCATTTAAAAAAACTTTTTCCAATATTTTTTTTTGATATTTTTAGAAATAACCCCACTTTTGACTTATTTTTTGGAAAAAATTAAAAATTGACAGATAATGCGAATCACGTGACTACTATTTTGTTGCTTAATTTTCATTTCGATCGAAGCAGAACTTGATGCCAAAGTCAAATTTTGAATAAAGCTATTAATAAAAAAAAAACCATATGAGGCGGACTTTACACTGGTGACACTGTATAAAGAATTATGAATATACAGATATTATATAAATATCGTAGAGAGGAGAAATAAAAAAAATTGTTCAAATTGTTAACATTCTAGAAAAAAAGAAAAATTTGCTGCATTCTAACCTGATGGAGAAGACGAAAAATACATGATTTGAAGAATGACTAGTAAAACATTGATAAAAATAATAATTTAACAAAAATAATTAACGAAGTTGTTCATTTTGAAAATTGAGTAGATATTTTTTAACCTGCAATTTAAATTTATTACTGTCGATGAAAACCATTTCATTGGGTAAGGAGTTATACAATTTAACAGAGTTATAGGTAAATGATCTCTGAAACATGACACTCTGATGCTGAGGCACCGTCCACCTATTAGGAAACCTCATGTCACGGGAATGTATATTTTCACGAAATATAAACCTTCTTTTTAATGAAAGAGACAGAGCCGGATTATTTAAAGTTTTAACCAAAAAATTCCCCAAATGTAAAGTTCTACGGTTGTTTATTACTAGGAACTTGAGATTTTTAAACGTATGAGAAATATGATCAAATTTTCGAAATTCAAAAATAAGGCGTGAGCATGTATTCTGTAGTACCCTTTGTATCCTATTCCTACTTGCTATATCAAGGCATGGCAAATAAATGAAATCACAGTAGTTAAAGCTGGACAAAACGAGACCCTCACATAAAAATAACCTCATTATTGTTCCAACTATAACGTAAAAAATGGCCACCAAAATACATATTTTTAATTTATACATATTGCACCCTCAATGCAATAGGTACTAACACACCAAAAAAAAGTACGTTTTAAGAAAAACACGTTTAAAGTTTTTATGATGTGAATAACAGTTCATAGTTTTATTACCATTTAGTGTTTTGCAACATTTTCAAATTCCTTATTATATAGGCTTTTATGTAACAAATACCGAAAATTTAAATTTGTTTTTCTACCTAAAAATATTTTCATTTAAAAACAAGTTGAAGTTTTTTTTTTAATTGTGTTGGTATTTCAGTAAGGTAATTATTAAAAAGTGATTTGAAAGAACTAATTTTCGAAACATTTTGAAATGTTGGGAAACTAAATAACATAATTATTGTTAATATAAGGTTTTATTATTACTCATATTAACAAAATATTATATAGGTTCCGGGTGGTCAAATAAGCGAGGACGTCGGCTTTATCTCGAAAACCATTAATCGTACAACGTTCGGAAAGATTTTTTTATGAGTAAAGTGGTCAAGAGAAATTGCTGAAAATTACTTTTAAGTTCCTCATTTCGCCGCAAAGGGGCACAATTAAAAATTGTTTTTTTAAATTATAAATTTCTCCGAAAATTCCCATATTAAGGTATAACTCTGATTACATCATTGGAAAGCTTAGACAATTCTGCATCATTTTGGTTTAGGGCTCATTGGCGTACCGGCCTTAATAAGAGTGGGAGAAGCTATTGAAAGTGTAAACATTAAAATCGCTGTAACTTCTAAACGACTTATCCGATTTTACTAAATTTAAGCTTGTTTGGAAGGGGACAATAAGTATCTTCAATTGCCGTATCCAACAGTACACGATAGTGTTTAATAAAATTGCTAGAGGGCGCAATTTGTAATAATAACAGTTTTTTCGATTTTATCCCGAAAATTCAAATCATACGGTATAACTATGACATCATAATCGAAAAGTAGATGAAATTTGCAAGAAAAGATGTGAAGACCGCTGTTCGATATCTTTGTTTGTTTCAGAGTTATTGCCAAAACAATAATTTTTAATACAAATTGCGCCCTCTAGCAATTTTATTAGAAACTACCGTGTACCATTAGATACGACAATTGAAGGTACTTCCAAACAAGCTTAAATTTAGTAAAATCGGATAAGTCGTTTAGAAGTTACAGCGATTTTAATATTTACACTTTCAATAGCTTCTTCCACTCTTATCAAGTAAAAGTGTAAACATTAAAATCGCTGTAACTTCTAAACAACTTAACCGATTTTACTAAATTTAAGCTTGTTTGGAAGAAAAAGGTAAGTACCTTCAATTGTCGTATCCAATGGTACAAGATAGTTTCTAATAAAATTGCTAGAGGGCGCAATTTGTATTAAAAATTATTGTTTTGGCAATAACTCTGAAACGAACAAAGATATCGAACTGCGGTCTTCACATCTTTTCTTGCAAATTTCATTAACTTTTCGATTATGATGTCATAGTTATACCGTATGATTTGAATTTTCGGGATAAAATCGAAAAACAGTTATTATTACAAATTGCACCCTCTAGCAATTTTAATAAACACTATGGTGTACTGTTGGATACGGCAATTGAAGATACTTATTTTCCCCTTCCAAACAAGCTTAAATTTAGTAAAATCGGATAAGTCGTTTAGAAGTTACAGCGATTTTAATGTTTACACTTTCAATAGCCTCTCCCACTCTTATCAAGGTCGGTACGCCAATGAGCCTTAAACCAAAATGATGCAGAATTGTCTAAGCTTTCCAATGATGTAATCACAGTTATACCTTAATATGGGAATTTTCGGAGAAATTTAGAATTTAAAAAAACAATTTTTAATTGTGCCCTCTTGCGGCGAAATGAGGAACTTAAAAGTAATTTTTAGCAATTTCTCTTGACCACTTTACTCATAAAAAAATCTTTCCGAAAGTTGTACGATTAATGGTTTCCGAGATAAAGCCGACGTCCTCACTTATTTGATCACCCGGTACATAACACAAAAGGAAAAATATGGGTTTATCATTGGTGGATTGTGGAACAAAACAAGCTATTTAAAAGTACAAGACTTATTCTGTAAGTAAATTTTTAAAAGAAACCGTGGTATTTGGGTGAAATTGAATTTTTCACACATAAGGAAACGAGTCCAGCTTTCTTCTTCTCGAAAAATTCATCAATACGCGTTTTTAAAGACAAGTTTCCACTTGACAATCTGCCACTTTTACGACCTTTTACGTATTTTCATGATAATCGGTGTCATTTATTTAATTTTTAATTAATTTTATTAAATATAATAAATATAGCTATAAAAGGAATATTACATTGTAAAATTCCTAAATTTTAGTAATATTCCCTACTGATGGTTGATGACAAGAATTATGTAAAAATACTGAAGTGGCAAGAATTATAAAGCTGTTTTACGTATTATTTTTGTCAAAATGCCATATTTTTTTACAAGACATCTGTACTTTAATGATGTGATTAACAAATTATATGTAATAGTGTACCAATTGATTACAAAAGAATTGTAAAGTTTTGTTACTATAAACGTGTATATTCCCATTCGTAACACATTTTTTGTGACTTTATAAGAAATTTAATGGTCGCACTAAACGTAGTAAATTACTTGTAATTTTACAAATCTATATTTTCAGTGAACCGTGAAACACATCGGTAACACAAATTTGTTCAACACTGCTTGGCTTTAATAATTTCTATTAGACATTGATGAATGCGGTAAAATGGTAAAAAATGAGGTTACATTAAAGTTTCATATTCCTGCTACAAATATAATGCATTTAACCTGCTTATCGCAACTATAGTGTGGGTGTATTCGGATGCTCATTATTTTATTACGCATTAAAATATTTCGTACTGCAAAATTGTTCTAATTTCATCTAGAAGTTACGGGCGACATATTTTCAAGGTTGCCTATTATTTTATACTTAATTACATGTTATGCTTGAATTTTCCAAACTCATCGCCACAATTTGTTTTTAAAAATCATCAAGCAACATTGTTTCGGGCAAATGTTTGTTATAGTCCAGGAGTTAGAGACGTAAAACTTGTACGGGGAAGATAGCATAATGAGGTCCTTGTTATCGACTCCTTGCAATTTTGTATTAACAGGGAATCACATATTATCTGCCGTCCTGTTTATTGCCCGGAAAGGGAATAAAAACAGGCACTTCCGGTTACCTATGTTTTAAATATAATATAGCTTTTTGATAAAAAAAATGTTTATGTATATTAAAGTTGTCAGGGTCTACAGTGTGTATCAGCCAAATGGAATAAATTCGATAATAATACATGGGGGCGTGTCCGAAAAAATGCTCGGATACGTCGATTGGTATTTCTAGTTGCGCAATTTTTTCAATAAAAACTTTTTATACAGGGTGTGTCATGTAACAGTGACCAATACCAACTTTCTTTTTTTAAATACAATGCTCTGTATATTATTCAATTTTTGGATTCTGCAGAAAATTTTAGACATATTTCATGTACAATATCCTATACATATCTTCAACTGTTTCGGAAATATTAAGTGTTTTGCGATTTATTGCAAAAATTAACTACACACTCAAAAATTAATAAGTAATAACTACAGTTTATTTCTTGATAATTATAATATATTAATAAAAAAAAACATTAATGTAGGAGATGTTGAAACTGCTTACCGCGAACGTATTGGCAACACCCTAATCTTAAATAGAAATTTCTTCTAATGTTACTGAACATCTCAGGCGTGACCGATCTAATCGCAAGCGTTATTCGTCTTCTTGTATACAATATTTTTGACATAATAAGAAGAAGTCTAATGACGTCAGATCAGGGGATCGTGCTGGCGATTCCATCGATCCACGCCTTCCTATCCACCGATTTGAAAATACTCGGTTGAGGTACTGCCGGACATTGATTTGGTAATGGGGCGATGCTCCATCTTGCTGAAAACATATCATATTCGCTGGAAGTTGTGGGTTTGCTGGATCAGGATATAAAGTTGTCAAAGTTGGCAAGACATTATTTTGGAGCAGTGCTAACTAATTATCGCCATTTAAATTGCCATTAATGAAAAAGGGACCTATGATCCCCAACTATTCCTGCCTAAACATTAACCTTTTCAGGATATTGCGTATTGTTCTTCTCTAATCCAGTGAGGATTTTCCCTAGACCAATAGCGGCAATTCTGACGATTAGCATGACCGTGAAGTGTAAAGGTGCACTCATCAGAAAACAAAACATGTTCTAATTGGATCACATTGTTCTGTAATATTGTCATCATTTCATCACAAAAATATGTTCTCCTATCAAAATCGTCTTCCATGAGCTCATGAGTAGGTATCTTTTTATAGGGATACATTTTTTCAACCTACTGTTTTTCGACTAGAAGTATGTGGGTTTTCCTCAAGCTCAAGCATAATATCTGATTTGATATTATCCTTATTGCATTGGCAGATACTTTTTTTATCTGCTTTACATGTCCAAGCTGGCGAAATTGCTTTTCTATTTTACTAATTTTCCCCTGAGAGGCGGCAAATTTGGAAATTTTTTATGAAATAAGCGAGCAATTTCCATTTGTGTCCGTGTTTTATCTCCATAACCGATCATCTGTAGATTTGTTATTTTGTGCATTTCTGTTAAATAAACAATTTTTCTGATATGCAGCTAACGAATTTCAAACGATTATAACACTGGCAACTACTGTCATGCCGACAGACGACAATTTGCTAAGGTCAGGAGTTTTAAATAAAAACAAACAAAACTATTTATACCTTTTTTTATTTCATCAGGAAAAAGAAACACTGAAATGCAATAAATCTCAAAACACTTAATATTTCCGAAATAGTTGAAGATAGGTATAGGATATTGTACATAAAATATGTCTAAAATTTTCTGAAGAATCCAAAAATTGAATATATACAGGGTGTTGCGTTTAAAATAAGAAGGTTGGTATTGGCCATTGTCACATGACACACTCTGTATAAAAAGTTTGAATTGAAAAAATACTCAACCAATCGACTTTTGGAGCGGTTTTTCGGACACGCTCCCACGTATTTATTATCGAATTTATTCCATTTGGCTGATACACACTGTATAATACTTTAGAGACAGTAGAATCGATATTTTCCATATATTTTTGCACAGTATACAAAAAATGTATACAATTATACAATAACCCTGCACAAAATTGGTTCTAATACAGATATTTTTATAAATGTGTTAAAAGTACGAGAACAGCAGCTTTTCCTTAATTATTTTTACACGTAGCACATAACATAATACCGTTGTATTTTTATAGTTACTAATGATACTAGTTCGATATAAACACTAAAGGAAACGTGTGCAACGTTAAACCACGAGGCGTTAGCCGAGTGGTTTAATAGCACAAGTTTCATTAACAAAGTTTATATCGAACGTGTATCATTCAAAATTTAATCTACGATAGTGCAAATAGATTTTATTCGTCTAAATTTCATTGATATCAGATAACGTTTTCGTAATTTTTAAAATTTTCAGGTGTCCATATTAGTCGATATCATGGTAACCGCATTTTTGATTGTTTCAATTTCGATTTTGACAACGTCATTATTGCCGTCTAATTTTCTATTGTATGCAAAGTGTTGGCCAAAAATAATTTAAATATGGGAGATTCTGAAATCTGAATCCGAAAGTGTCCCTTCGCATGTCGAAATGTTTACAATAAATAAATGCAATCCGTTTTTCTAAGTAATAATAACCAATAAATAGTTTGCACCGACTTTCTTTTTGTTTTTGTATCTTAACATTTGGATGTTATTATGAATTCATAATGGCACTGAGTGCTATTATGAAGGTCATAATGACATCTACACTGAGAGAAATGCATTATAACCCTTATGAGAATTCTTATAAACATCATAAGAATATTTAATACTATTTGGGACAGCAATACGTGCTAATAGCATATATACACCAGATATAGTTAAGACCAGTGCATAAGAGTAAATAGCTATGTTATACTGTTTATATGATATGGATTGTAACCATAAAGGTTTGTTCCATAGCGAATATAAAACATGCTTATACCCATTATACATTAGTTGGCAATGAGTATAATCCAGTTTTATAATGGGTATAACTGTTTAGTTGCTAATACAAAACAGTTTTATAATAGTTATAATGTGGTAGTATATATTTGAAAGGATTACAAAAAAAATAGGTAAACATTACAAAGGTCTTTATTAAACTTGAACAAAAACAACAAAAGGCCATTTCTCCTTAACGCTTACAAATACTAAGGAACAACAAAAAACCTGAAATCATAAATACAGCTTTTAGGTTAGTACCAAAAATAGTTACACTTTATTATGTCGGTTACAAATTGCTAAATACAGACGTTACAAAACTAAGACCCAAACCAAATATAAGTGAGTTAGAGTTATTATTATGAGCTAGTGTA
Organism: Polydrusus pterygomalis; assembly: GCA_963969555.1. NCBI lineage: Eukaryota > Metazoa > Arthropoda > Insecta > Coleoptera > Curculionidae > Polydrusus > Polydrusus pterygomalis. Next base: position 49,971,821 of record OZ018378.1, read on the forward strand.
TCTCAAAATTCACAAAAATTGACTAAGACATACGTATGGAATTATTCCGTTTCGTCCAATTTTATTTTAGTTGTATTCATATTATATATTTTGCAAAGAAAAATAAAATAACATAGCTACTGATTTGGAATTTTAGGATCAGAATTGTTATTTGAGACTTAAAAATGCATTTATATAAACATTTAGGTTAACAATTTTACAAAATTAAAAGATCTTTTGATTCATCGTTGACTGACAATCTTATTTTCTATAGATATCAGTCATATTATACGAAAGCAATGCCAAAGCTAATGTTTGTGAATTTTAAGATAAACCAACCACACATAAGTAATAATAGGTACTTACCCCCTTAAAATGGGTTTGGGTTTGAGTTTTGCAAACTATAACATGATTATGTACAGTTGAATATGTTATCCATATTTTATTATATTATACATACAGAAAAAGTTCAGCCACTAAACACAGAACACACAATCCGCGAAGCCCGGGGAACAAAGCAAATGGCCACCGTGTAAATGTTTGAAGTTTCCCCCACTCATCGCGAAATAGAAGTGTGTGTACCCATTAATAAATGTTTAATATGAACCACTATTTTAAATAATACCCTAAATAAAGCGTTTTATCGTTGGTATAATCCTAAAAACAGTTTTTTATTTCCAATAAGAATATTTTACTGAAACACATTCTTATAGTAACTGGCTTATATGTAGTATTATTCTGTCTTATTGTACGTATAAATAACGAGGTAGCAATTCTGTATGTTGTTTGTTAGTTAATTTTTTTATTGTAGTTAGAGGTTGTTTAATAGTAATTATTAAAAATGTTGCTACTGATATAAGATAATTCTTAACAATTCTGTTTAATTAGTCGATTTCCCTCTGTGTAAATGATAATGCTAAATACATCATAATGACACTGTCGTAGATTAAGTACTTTATCGTCAACCGTCAGTAAAGCCGTACATTATCAGAGTGATTTCCGGAAGTAAACGAACACTTTATTTTATTGTAAAATAATAGTTATTTATGTACCAAGGCAGTAAAATGATTCTTTATCGGACGAGTCTGAAATTATGAGATGAGCGAGCGAGGCGAATAACAGGCGAGTCGATAAAGACACTTTTTCTGGCGTGGTGCATACAAAATTTTATCGCCAACCGTTCAGAATTTATAATATAAAAAATTGAGGTGTAACTCATCGCAATAAATCGCGAGAAAACTATTATCGAGCTGTCATAGGGAAAGGCGTGACAGTGACAGACGATTTTTTATTAATAAATGTCAATGTCACTAATTTGCGGATGGTAGAAGTATTTATCTGCCGCATTGCGGCACGTACGGCTTTACTGACGGTTGATGATAAAATACTTTACCTGCAGCCGCAAATGCGGCAAATAAATACTTTTACCCTCCGCAAATTAGTGACTTTGACATGCATTTATTAATCAAAAATCGTCTGTCACTGTCACGCCTTTCCCTATAACAGCTCGATAATAGTTTTCTCGCGATTTATTGCGATGAGTTATACCTCAATTTTTCATATTATAAATTCGGAACGGTTGGCGATAAAATTTTGTATGCACCACGTCAGTAAAGTGTTTTTATCGACTCGCCTGTTATTGGCCTCGCTCGCTCATCTCATAATTTCAGACTCGTCCGATAAATAATAGCTTTACTGCCTTGGTAAATAAATAACTATTTTTTAACTGAATGGGTGTAACAAATTTCACCAGTTATATTACCACACATTATTTATACCGACTAAAGAAAATCAACCAATTTTCCAGTTTAATTTGACACGCCCTATATAGGTGTGTCAATTGTTTCACATCGTTACGTTGCGTTGGTGGCAGTCGGTCATGATGAAAATCAATAAAATATAAATCAACCTCCATAAAGCTCCTCTAGTTTTATGATACCTACTGACCTTTAATTGATCACATTTTACTTATCAAGGTACCTATCGCTTTAACAGACAATGTAAAAATAATATAGTTTGAATTGTTTTAAATATTTAGAATTTACTAAATCTTGCTTTTCGTTTTAGTATACACACATACCGTGCGAGCAAAAATTATTTGCATCAAATATCGCTTGGATTAAAAAACGTAGGGCTTGGTTTAGATCACAATGATATAGGGACGATATATCTAACCAAATCTAGGTTAAAATTTATACAAATTCATATTATGACATGATATGCCAAACTAATGAGTAATAAACTAAGTAGACAAATTCAAATTTATTTTTGTTGTTTACAAAATTAACAAAGTGAGAGTATACGGAAAGAAAAAGAAAAATAATTACATAAATTGCTGAAATTGGCCACCGCCATGCTCCAAGCATAAATTCACACGTCTCTTCATATTTTCGAAAGTGTTCACCAGCATCTCTGGAGAAATGTTACCACATTCCTGGATAATCCTTTCTTGTAATTGTTCTAAATTTGCAACTGGTGTTTTAAAAATAGTGTTCTTTAAATGAGGAAAAACGAAGTAATCCATAACCGTTAAACAAGGTGATCTAGGTGGGAATTCAATATCTGATCGAAAACTGATCAATCTGTAATCTGTGGTCGAAAAAATTGCGTAAGTAGTTAATAGTTTCGGCGGCTGTCTAAGCGGTTGCACCGTCCTGTTGAAAATATCCAAAACGTAGTTCGTCGTCAAGTAATTGCTCCACAAATGGATTCCAAATATTGTCTCTATACCGCTGTGCTGTGACTGTATAATGGAAAAAAATAGGACCAACAATTCTTCTTCGGGAAACCATGAATGTTTTGTGCTGTTCCGTAAAGCCCATTGTGTGAATTGTTCAAGAAATTGGAAAAATTAGCGATGAATCAAATTGTTTGTCAGTCGTCAAGTAATTGCTCCACAAATATATTCGAAATATTGTCTCTATACCGCTGCGGCTTGTATTTCTTGGAATACTTGCACCTTAAAAGGAAATAAATTTAGCTGCATCTTAAGAATAGTCCTTCATGTTCCATAAGATCTTCCCACTTCTTGGGACAGGCGTCTTATACAATTGACGTATTTCACTAACGTTTGCAACAAGTTCTTCTGTTCTTACAGATGGACTTCCTGCTCCTTTTTTCTGTTGTATAATGTTTCCCTAGACACAGCCACGGTTCTTTTCAGGCAATTATAAAAATTCCCAGCAATAAAAGCCACGTTAGGAAAACGTTCGTGAAAATCGTCCATGCACAAACCCGGATTGTATTGCCACTCACCATTTACTCTAACGCCGTTTCGAAAATACGCTTCGACCATGAATGTTTTGTGCTGTTCCGTAAAGCCCGTTGTGTGAATTGTTCAAGAAATTGGAAAAATTAGCGATGAATCAAATTACTTGTAACGACTGTCAAAGATGACAAAATAACTGATTCCGTTTGTTAATTCAGGTAGTTACTGACACCCAACAGGTATTAAGCTCTACGGCTAAGCATTACGTCCTTAGATGCAAGGCCCTCTTTAATGCAAATAGTTTTTGCTCGCACGGTATTAACTTCAACCTGTGACGTAATTTTACCAGTTAACCTTTGTTCATCTGTCAATTAAGTTTTATAATACCCACCCTTAAAAGATAACCTAGGTAACACAATTTCGAACATCGCCATGCCAGCGGCAGTTGCTAAGAATTCTAAGACAAGAGTCTGTGGGTTCGTATCCCACTGCTGGCAAACTGGTTCTAGCCCGGTGGATTTTAGTGGTGTAAGTCTCGACGGGAGTCCAGCGTCGAGCAAAAATTAGGGATGAGTGAGACATGTATCATCCCCCAAACCCACCCCATTCACGCCGGGGGAAGGAACACACTCCCCAATCGGTAGGTCATGGAAAGCGCGAAACCAAGGGTGGATAGCCCTTGGGGGATGCTTCTAATGACTGAGGATAGTGGTTCGGAACCCACGTTAAACCGTAGGGGACCTACGTAGGTCCCCTCGGGAATGGCCCTGGCCCTGGCAGCTAACGAAGAAGAAAAAATCCGAAAAGAACAACAATCGGCCTGCCATAGATTTTTCCAAATATTTTTCATTCTCTAAGTGCCGTCTTAAGTAAATAGGTATTTTTAAATTTGGACGAAAGGCAGACATTCTATTTAAATTATAAAACCAAATATTTGTTTTATATGAAAATTTTATTAGACATGGCCGGATGGTGAAGATTTTCCAGAAATAAGTTACTTCTAAAATTTAAAGCTTGCATGTATACATGTCGGTGTTTGTATCTATAAATAATTGGTCTACTAGTAAAATACAATGATTTCAAACACTTTTACCAGCATAACAAAGTGCTGACTCGAGAAGTTCTCTTACAATTTCTATTTAAATAATAATATAACTATAAACTGTGAGTTACTTGCAATATTCTACTAAAAACAAACAACCGATTTCTTTTTATTGCTAACATGTTGAAATTGAGTTTAGTCAGTGGCGTAGCCAGGATTTCGGGGCGGGGGGGGGGGGGGGGGGGCGGAAGTCCTTTTGGGGCGCCTATATTTTTAAATACATATTTTGTCATATTGTTTTTTTTAAATCCAGATTCAGTTAAACATTGACAAAAAAATAAGGCATGGTATTAAGCACCATTAAAGCCTTTTATTAAATTATTGGTAAGTGACAATAGAAGCATATTTTTCCAAACTAAGACGTGTTTTAAATTTCAGCTAAAAAAACATAAGATTTCAACATCGGATAAAAAAATGCAGGGTATATATGTATATTATTATATTATATTACGTTTTTTTTTCATTTAACACAGTTAAACTATTTTAATTTTATTAAAACAAAAAAATAAATCCTTTTATAATAAAAACAAGTAGTACTAAACAATCAAAAATAAACACAAAACTAAAAATATTTTAATATTCTGACCGTACACAACTTCAATCAACAATTTAAAAAATATTTTTATATAACTATAAAGCTATTCGACGAGTCTTAAGGCTTTTGAAATCATCTAAAACATTAGAAAAATCTAAATTTTTGACATAATCACTTTCTATGTGTAATATAGCAATGTCATTTAATCGTTGTTCCGTCATTGTCGAGCGATTATAAGTTTTATTATTTTTTAACCCATTAAAGGACCTTTCCGCATTGGCACTGTTCGTTGCAATAGTAAGGTATACCGTGTAAATAATGCATATATTTGGAAATGAACTTTCAAGCTTATTTGAAATAAGATACGGAAGTATCTCATCTGTTTTTAGGGTAATCTTTTCTTTTTTTAATTGTTGAAACAAAGCGCAAAATGATTTATATTCATCGATTATTAAATTGCCATTTATGTCAGATTCATAAACCCTAAGATATTTTATATTATCTAGTGTCGGAGAGATAACGTCTGCCTCTAAGCAAATAAATCTATTTGCAATTTGAAGAAAATCTTCAAACCTCACAGCTAGTGTTTGTATGAAAGTATCTAGTGCAACGTTGAAAACGCTTGTTTTCAATTTTTTGCGTGGGCAGTTTTCAGTGTTAGCATCTTCTTTTTCATCGTGAAAATGTTTAATTTATGTCTTTTGGAAATATATTTATCTAAAATACCACATTTTCTTGCCAATTGTTTTGCGCCCGATTCAAATTCATTAAAACAAGTATCGTCACTTCGTAATTTTTTTAGATCCTCTATTATTGTGGATTTAATTAGCGTAGCGACGGTATTTAAATTAATTTCAACTTTTTGAAGACAGTTTGACAATGAATAAATTTTACCAAACAGACATTTACGGGCTTTGTGATTTTTTGGTATTTTGTTCTGTGTTAAGTTTATAAAAATTCAAATAAGACCGATTTTTTAATTTTATTAAAGTAGCAAGCCAGGGGGGGCGGGGGGGGTCAACCGCCCCCCCTGACCCCCCTATGGCTACGCCACTGAGTTTAGTAACTTATTTTCTAGGTCATGGTTTATAACTTGGAAAATGGTTAGTACCTAATTCAGTTAGTTTGCATTATAACATATTGCTTTTTGGAATTAGAAGAAAGCAATAAAAGCACCGTGTTGACAATGGTTTTTTTTTTCGTTATGGGTAAATAGGTTATTGTTTTATTAGGAGTAAAGGCGATATGACGAGTCAGCAGACGACTCATAAGAAGTTGCTTTTACTCCGAATAAAACCTACTATTTTTTAATTATGGAAACATAAAGATACAAAATTATACAGGGTGTCCGGTAAGTATATGGCACACTCTTGGGAGCGTATAGGGGAGGTCAAAATAGCATTACTTTGTAAACCTAAAGTGCCCCTTAACGGAGATACAGGGCCCCAAAGAGGTACCCAGCGACTTACCTTTTCGACTCTAACTTTTGAACAGACACACGTATAATTTAATGAAATTTTAGTATTTTGTGTAGGCCATAGAGGCTCATAAAACCGTACTACATTAGATGTTTTACATCGTCAGGAAAGTCAGGCACGGACTTGCCACCACACTCGTTGGGCCAAAATTTTTACAGGTGTCATTTTACAGAGCTAAAACCTGATTTTTTAAATACTTTAGTTACTTTTCTTTAAAGAAGGTATTTTACATTTGTCTCGATGGAATTAGCGGTTTTCGAGAAAAATAAGGTTTTTGTATATCACGTTTAAGCATTGATTCGAAATTTATTTAATAATCAAGTTTATTAACATAAGCTAGTTCCATCCGAAATTTTAGCAAAATTACATGTCTTGGTCTTTGGAGTAACGTTCGAATAACGCAATTTATGGAACCATTGCTGAAATTTTCGCTTGAGACGCTGCACATAGGGGTATTTGAATGATCTACGCGGCCAAAAATATTTTTTGGTCTTTATTTGTTCTAAACGATATTACTAACTAAAATAATGCGCCTAATATTTGGTTTGGTCACATTTATTGTTAAAAAGTAACATTAAAAAAATTCTTCATTTTGTCTATATAATATCTGATTTTTTTTGTAAATCCGATTTGAATGAAATTAACTGCCTAATTGATAATAATTTTTCACCTCTGACCATCTGGTGTCACAATAGAGAAGTGGAAGGGGTCGGGTATTATTCTCAGACTAGTCTCCTACCTTAATAGCCCCCCATACACCAGCGGATAACTTAACGAATTTGATATGGCACGAGCCAAATACGCCGATAAAACATTACGTGTATGTGGCGAGCCGAGCTTCATCGGGCCGTGTAATATCTGCCACGGATAAAATCAGCCGGTTTTAACCCGTCAGTAGATTCGCTAGGTTAATTTGTCATCATCATGAAAAGTCATCCCACTTGGTTTTAGGTTAAATTAAAATAATAATTATAACAAATAATGTCTGCCGATTCACGTTACTTATCAAAAGAGTTTATAACGGAATTTATTAACATTTACCAAAGTTATCCATGTTTGTGGCAAGTAAAATGTAAAGATTACATGAACCAAAATTTGAAACATAAGGCATATCACCATACTTAACAAATGTCTGAACGTCATTTTTTAAAGTCGACGAGCCAAATTCGGCTGCCCAAAAATGACCGAGAGTTTTGGTACGTGCCAAGCCTAGTTCGCAGACCAAATCGGCGGATCAAATCGGTCCAACTTATATGTTTGTGTATGGGGGGCTAATTAGTCGTTTGTTTTGTAGAGGGTTGAATTTTGAAAATTGACTTATGGCCGCGTAGATCGTTTAAATACCCGTATGTGCGCTGTATAGGACCAGTTTTTTAGATTTTGTGCTCCTTCGTCACCAATTGTAGATGCGTCGGGGTCAAGTTAAGTTTATAATTAAAAAATGTTACAGGTCACCTTCGCAATGAGATTGTCGATTACATTGAAGTTACATAAACCCAAAAATAATAATTTTAGATTAATTCTGTCGCTTCTCGGCTCGGCTCATTGAGCTAAGATCAAAGGATTAGAATATTGACACATTTTCTTAGTTGCTATGTCCTTCAATCGATGTAACGTGTCTAATGAAACCAGTGAAACTATACCTTAGAGGACGCTTTTAATTATGTTGACACTACAAGTGGGTCGACTGGAGGAAATGGAAAGCCAAAGGAACAATATAATGTCCCGGAAAGGTGACATTGTCCTATACGATTAATTTGAGCCAATCGCAAAAAGGAATTAAAGCAAGTTTGAGAAATATTGTGAAACAACGGCTAATAATAAAATCGTATAAGTAGTTCGTTTTATTTTATGGCAGGTTTATTATTCAAAATATAAAAATCAAAAATTGCAATATTTTCTTCTTTTTTTCTCATCATTGCGGCATGCTCACAAACCCAAGGTAGGCACAATGACATATTAATTTTTTTGACTTAATAGATTACCAGAGTACCACATGACCACAAATAATCATCATATTATCAAAACAAGAATATTTCGGTTTTGTATCAAAATTCGACATTTATTTTTATGTCCAATTAATACAAAAATTTGCTTAAAGAAATTTGTGTTTAAAATAACCATTTTTTACTTCTTTTAGAACATGTCTGCATTAAACACTTAAAACTTTAAGCTCCTAAACAAAATGGAAAAACTGAGAGCATCGCGAAGCGAAAAACAGGACAATTCATGGATAAAAATTAGGAAATAAGTATAGATAGGTAAAGTAAAGTAAGGGTAGCAGATACAGAACAGTTACATTATTCTAAAAAAAGCAGTTAATTTAAAATATTTAGGACATTATCAATCCAAACAAACATTAATAATTACGTTTTTATGTATTTTGTTGTAAAAACAGAACAATTTGATTTAAGTACCTAATATTATTAAAATAAATATCATCTGGCTAAATTCAAGCTACTTAAGGTAGGAGTATCAACATGCTTGCCAACCTATAACCTATTTCGCGTAGATTTATTTATGTTTTCTAGCTTTTATACAAAATTTAAAGAAAATCAGTATCGGCTTGATATTCTATAGGTAATAATTGACATATTTAATAAATATCAAGGAATTTCATAACTTATTTTAGAAGAACTGTATAGCGAAAAATATCGGGTAAGATTTTTTTTAACATTATTATGTCATTGTCACTCATTGTTCTTTCACTATACAGTTCTCCCAAAATTAGCAATAAAATAAATTGATATTTTTGTAATATATCAGATACTACCTAAATAATGTACAGACGATATTGATTTTTTTTAAATGTTAGTTAAGTTATTAAAGTAATAAACTCAAAAAATCAACGCGAAATAGGTTATAGGTTGGCAATAGATTAAATGACGTTGAGAATTCAACCTTAAGGGCACAGTTCTCAAGGTCAATAATGTATAAAAGCCTATAAATGGCTTGAATGCAGGGGTAACTTCCGGTACCTTACAATTATTTTAAAAAAATAATGAGTATCTAATTTTGGAAGGGCTGTTCAGGCAGGGAGGCATTGACAAAAATAGTATGCCGGTGTTTTTTTTAAATAAATGCACAGAAACTTAAAAAAAAAACGGCCACTAAAATTGCCACAATTGACCTTAAAATCCTTGAAAGTAAACACGATGATTTTCAGAACTGAAGTAAAAACAACAATTTTTACTTGTAACACGATATTTTCCAGTCTATCTAGATGTCATCTCTCCTGAGAATTCTATAGAATATGTGTTTGTCTTAACAGGAAAGGTTCCGTAACTGCACAAAACACGAAAGCAAACAAAACTATCAGCTAATTAACATCTGCCTTGCTCTACCAGCTCCAGCATATGTCTATCTTTCTTCTTCGTATGCCAAAAACATAAAAATAACTACTCTGATCAACACAGCATTGCATTGAATAAGTGTTTAATCAAAACTATTATTTCATATAAAAGCATTTATTTAAACGAAGTGGGGTAGTAAAGTAAGTAATTATTATTGACAAGACGCTATGTTCTTGAAATAACAATTTTTTTCCGTATAGTTTTTGAATTGTTCTTGGCACCATAGTCTTAAAACATAAAAACAACTTTTCATATTATTAATATTTAAAAATGAGCTGTTTCAATTCGAAGGAATTATTTATATGCTTTTTTTAAGGTTTTTCCAGTTTTCATAGGTTTTTATGCTGTGACTATCGTTGTTATTGAACTATCTTAGTTCGTTTTAGAAAAGCGATATAATCCAACATAAAAACTGTGATAACGGTTATATCTCTGCTATTTAAAATGAAAACACTGGTTAAATTCTGTCCAGTTTAACCTTTAATTCAAATATTATTATAAGAAGGTTAAGTAACACTGCATGCATTATTTTTGTGTCTGAGTAATAGCACAGAATATATACGTACGTAGCTATATCTTCTGTGCTAATAGGTTTCATAGTAACCGTAGACGCAAAAAAAGTGATAAAATGGGTGTTATGGTAGCTTATACTTATACTAGTTTAAAAAGGTGACCGTATCAATGTAAGACCAAATCCAGTAGTGGGCATATGTATTATTACCCTTAAAATATAATATACTTTATACATTATTAATATTATTATTATTATTATTGTTTCGCGATAATAAGCAGTAAAACCGATGAGACTATTGCAACAACTGTTTCAGAACGTATCACATGTATAATTGTTAAGTCCGGTCCTGGAATTCATACCAACTTGCGAGAGGAGTTAGAATTTTTATGTTTAATTTGTAATATTTATAAATGTACCAAATCTTGGCTTTGCTTCAATAGTTATTTCCTTCACAACGTCGGAAAGTATTATCTGACGTTTTACGAAGCAGGCAGTTTTCAGGCGGAACTGTCAGGCGACTCCTGGAAGCCTGCGGGTCCTCATGTACTTGCAGGGCTTGTAATTTCTTTTAAAAGACACAGTTTTTATTGCTATATTTTCAATTTCTAAAAAAAGGAGACGCGTCGTTTCATTAAATGACGCATATTTTAATTAAACTTAAATTTCTAAGCAATTTACGCGAATGCTATAGAAACAAAGGCGATGCCTTCATCGGAGCTTATTCATGTTCCTCCAAAAAGGCTTCAGGCCGCAAAATTAACAAAAATGACTTTGGTAAAAGCTTTTAGAGCTCTCGTGGTTATGATACACGGTCTAGTCCAGTAAAATGCGATACTCTATCCTTTGTTGTGCCCGCGGGCTGGATGAGATAGTATGTCTTGTAGAATAAAGTTTCCTAGCGATGACCCCTTAAATTCGTCATTTATAAAAAAAGTGAAAGTGTACTGAAGGCTTTGTATACAAGTTTTGTTTAATTGTAGAAGCAGTAAGTAATAAATGAAACGTAGAAATTATTAAGTGCGAAAGAAAAGAAAATTTTCGAAAATGTTTTTTATAAATTTATTTTTATTTTAACCAAATCTTTTACTTTCAAACAAGAACCGTTCCTTTTTTATTTAATGCTGCACTTTTTTCAACTGGAATTGAATTTAATTCCTAATATAAATCAATTTCCATTGTATATAACAACTGTTTTCTAACTTATTTTTCAAATACATTTTTACTTGCATTTTTTTTCTCTATTTTACTCTTCTTCTGTCTTCATGGTTTCGGTACCCCAACGGATTGTTAGCGCTGCCTAGCCTGACTCTTGCAATTATTACACTGGTTTACAAAGAAAATGTATAGGGTTAGAAATGTTAACTCCATGTTAAAAAATCGCAACACAAGGGAGAGAGAAAGAAGAGAGAGTGACAGACAGGGGTGTTAGTGTGTCTGCTGGCCACCAGTAGCGCACTGGCGGGAAATTTGAACGGAGGTTTTGGTTAACTTTTGAATTTTATTATTAACTTTTGAATGAGTTTTTATTGAGTTAATTTGTGATTCAATATAAATATTATTGAATCACTAATTAAATCAATAAAAATACGCACAAAAGTTTTTGTTTTATGGAACAAAAGCACACTTCTATCTTAACCATGATTTGGAAAATAAATAAGGAAACACTTTATCGTAAATACTTTTTTTCTATGTTTATTTATAAATAAAAATTGCAGGGACAACCATAACAAAAAATAACTGTTTAGAACAAACTAATGTCCTTAGGTTACGTCTCACAGGTCTTACTCATCAGATATTGTCTCAATTCATATAATACACTGCGCGGCATATTTAACGCATAACGAAAAAATTGTCTCAATTTTGATGGTATATATTTTCCAAATTTGTTGTTCGTTTTTAATGATTTTTTTTTTAATTGTAGGTTTTTTCCTTAAGCATATCACTGCCTTTGTTGTTTTGCTTAAAAAAGTAACTTTGGTTTTATACCGGGTGTTATAAAACTGTTATGTTTCTTTTACGGAAATTCAAAACACCCTGTGGGATTTACTAGCCATTGCAAGTTATCGCAATTACAGCCAATTGAAAGTCCCATGGTTCCTTTACATTTTCTTTTCGATTCATTGGTTTATCTCTGTTTTTTCATGAAATATTAAATTTTTAGTTCAACGTGATTTTCATAAAAAAATGTTTAGTTAAAAAATACAAAATAAACGAAATGCTTTGATTAATGCAACAGCAAGAAAAAACAAATTATAAAGTAAATAAAGAATCAATATCTGGTATTAATTAACTTTATTGAATCCACAAAACAGGGCAAAAAAATACAGGGAAAAAAAATTGTAATTTGTAAAGGTATTCAAAAAAATTAAATACCTAGGAATAATTAGTAGCAAGTATTGCCTCCCCTTGCTCTAATGACTGCTTCGCATCTTCTTTGCATACTTAAAATCAGATTTCTGATTTCATCTTGATTAATCTGATTCCATATTTCCATAAGCCTCAATGACAGATCATTTAAGTTTCTATAAGGAGGAAGCACGGCTCTAAGATGTCGTCCCATGTTATCCCATAAATGCTCAATAGGATTAATGTCTTGTTACATGTCACTTTATGACGTTTCTGTGTAATCTTTCATTTTCATAGCATGCTACTTTTCCGATAAATGCATTTTATGTCAATAAAATCACGTAGAACTAAAAATTGAATATTTCATGAAAAAACAGAGATAAAGCAATGAATCAAAAAAGAAAATGTAAAGGAAACATGGGACTTTCATTTGGCTGTAATTACGATAACTTGCAATGGCTAGTAAATCCCACAGGGTGTTTTGAATTTCCGTAAAAAAACATAACAGTTTTATAACACCCGGTATAATACCAAAGTTACTTTTTTAAGCAAAACAACAAAGGCAGTGGTATGCTTAAGGAAAAAACCTACATTTAAAAAAAAATCATTAAAAATTAACCACAAATTTGGAAAATATATAACATCAAAATTAAGGCAATTTTTTCGTTACTTATGCGTTAAATATGCCGCGCAGTGTACATCACAAATACTGTATAAAACACAAGCACTAGGCTGCAACGAGACACATACTAAACATCCATCAGGTGATTTTTACAGCATTCTCTGAAACAAAAATGAAACAGTATTGGGTTGACATTAAATTTTTATGTAAAATAAGGCCAGTGGCCAAGTATCTCCTCATCCAGTTAGCTCAAATCATTATCCTTGTGCGATCATGTTCCTCGATGTACAATATTTCTTAAAACAAACAAATTAGTATTAAGTTGGATAAAATATACTTCTAATCTACTCAGTAAAACAAAAATGTTAAAATTATCATTTCAAAAGCCCAAACAATCACTTTGTAACTGATACCTGGGGCACAAATCTGTTGCAGTTGTCTGCCGGCTGCCCAACAATAATTTGTTAATATTGGCTTGTAAACTAATAATAAATATATGTGAAACATTTCAAGTTAATTTATTTATTGTAAACTTACATTTTCAATATGAAAAATAGGCAGAAGTGTAAAATCAATTTTATAAACAATAAAAAATAATTATTTGTATGGTAGGCTGGAATAATAATTATTAAAAAAATTACACACATCGGTGAAGTTTTCTAAAGTAGAAACAAATAGAATTGTAGTAAATATTAAAATGATAATAAAAAAGGAATTTAATTTCCTGAGAAAAAACGTGGACAAGAAAAATTGACAGTTTTGACATGGCGGGTTGGCTGGTTTGTTCCAATTGGCACCTGGCTCAGTTTGGACAGCGTTATAGAAGGCCATAATATAACTGTCCTTCTCTTCTATACGTCAAAAATATGCGACGGAACCCGGTTCCTCAGCCAGCTGGAGAAACATCAAGCGACGACAGCTTCAATTGTGACTCTGGTGGCCAGCTGTGAGGTTTGAGATAGATAATTTACAGTTTCACCGGGGGTGCTGGTTTATGCCAGTGATTTTCTCTTACATCTAATACTTTTTTTGATAAGTTCGTGTTTAGAGATGCTAATGTGCTTTAATAGTGTCTAAAAACGGCATTAGATGTCGCTACATCCTCAAGCCATCAAGTGGCCAATTTGACAGTTCGTTGCTATGGAAACAACAAAACAAAAGCATGTCAAAGCCCACTTATTATTACTTATTATACCTGATGGGTTCATTTTTCTCAAAGGCAGATGAATAATTGTCAAGGGACAAAAATTTTCCTTGATTGAGTTCATAAAATGCAGAATAGCCTTCTTATGACTTCATACTTTTATAACAAATACCTTTTAGGCTAATGGAAAACTTTTTAATAATTCCTGACTTACAATATGGCGTAAAACAAACTCAGTTGGTGGTTGGTGTATTAATTACGGAAACGGTTTAAACTTGCCATCTTGCACAATTTTAATTAAAACCAAACATGAAAAAGCACTCTGCACAATGTGAAGTAACCACACTGAAATATATGACATTGTATAAAATAATGAAAGTCTAGTTACACAGGGTCAGTTCTTACATAATATATTTCACGTAGGGCTTATTATACAATAAGTAAACTATCAAATCGTAAAGTTTTTGTAAAACCATTAGTACAGTATCTGTGCTCTCTCTATTGTGTCATACTAATCAAATCACCTACAATAACAGGAACTCATTAAAATACGACAGAGAAATTAAGTAAAGATACGCAGAACAAACCACTATTAAACAGTTTGTATCGGCCAACTGGAATAGATTCGATAATAAATACATGGGGGGCGGGTCCGAAAAAACGCTCGGACACGTCGATTGGTATTTCTAGTTGCGCATTTTTTTTAATAAAAACTTGTTATCCAGGGTGTGTCATGTAACAGTGGCCAATACCAACTTTCTTATTTTAAATGCAATGTTATGTATGTTATTCAATTTTTGGATTTTTCAGAAAATTTTTGACATATTTTATGTACAATACCCTATACCTATCTTCAACTGTTTCGGAAATATTAAGTGTTTTCAGATTTATTGCATTTCAGCGTTTTTTTTTAGTAATGATATGAAATTAAAAAAAAGGTATGTATATACACCAAGAAAAAAATTTAGTTAAAATAACTCGATATTTAGTTAACCGAACTATAATCTGTAGTAGAATAGGCACCAGGTTAGATGACTTGCTGATTTTACTAAATCTATTTTGCTAGAATTATCTATTGGTTGCAACTAAAAATACTTGCTGTTTTCTGCATAGTTGGAGCTACTATAAACTTTAGTTGCGCTACCTAAAAGTATTTAGTAGTTTTAATATATAACCTATTAAAAATAGGAAGGCATTTAGTAGAAGAAACTAAATGAATTAGCTGTATTTGGTATCCTTACCATGCTATTTAAACTTATTCTTTTGCTGTGTTACATACTTTTATTTGTAACAATAAATTGATGATCTTACTTAAATTAGATTAATGTATTTGCAAAAGCTACTATTTCTTATAGCTAACCTTAAAAGTTTATCTTGCTAAAAATGCGATTTAAAGATTCTTTTTTTTTTGTTATAATAATGCCCTTACCATTTCATTTTTTTTTGTTTTAACGGGTAAAATAAAAATAGATGTAAATTTGTACCTATTTTTATTTCAATAGAATTTATTTAGTAATAACAAACTTAAACGATAACAAGATCAATCAGAAATCTAGTAGATACATATAGATTAAAGAAGTAATTTATAGTAGGTACCTACCATTTGCTTAAATCTTTTTTGGTTTTAGAAATTCAGCTAAAAAATATAACTAAAAAATTGTTAGTGGCGTGAACACACAGTTTTCAAAATTTAAAAAGTTTTATGCGTCCGCTTAGATTTAAACCCAGAACCCCTTGAATACCAGTTAAACGTTCTATCAATTGCACTACGGAGTTTCCAGACAGTAGCAATGTCGCATTGAAATCAAATAATTTTTGTTGCTATTCTTTCTTCTAGAACTCTAGGGCATCAAAGGTTTAAAAAAAATGAGGTTGATTAGTTTATACCTAGTAATAGTTTATTGGTAGTTTTTGTTAGAGGTCATTAAAAGAATAAAGCCAAAGTCCCATGCATTCGGCGTCCCGTGCAAAATTAAAAAAATCTGGGGTTATAAAAACTTTAAAATTTTTAAATTTCTGTCACTAGTATTTGTTTTGTGCAACCTCTTAACCGAGAAGATTTTTTAAATTGACAGACAAAGAGTAATAAGACACAGTGACAGGCGAAAAATACATTTTTAGATATTTTTTTCAGTTTTCTCTTTGATAACACGAGAACCGAATTGGTCTTGAAACGTTAGAGTCGTATATTAATACGTTTTCTATAGATTAAGGTTCTGCAAAAATAAATAAGTATAAAACACTATAGATATAGGTTATATAGAGACCAAATATTATTATAGGTATAATAAAAGTCACTGACAATAACTTCTACAGGATTTTTGTTCTATATTTACTTTTATTAATTAAAAGAAAAATTATTTCCCTTTACTGTGCTGTAATATTTAAAAACTGGATTTTAAATTTGAATTCTTTAAAAATTCACATTTGTATAGAATTTATGAAAACTACTAAACCAAAAAAACACCTTACTATTATTAATATTGTTTTAATTTCTGGATGACATTAAGCGTTCGTGGGATTATAAAAATAATTGTTTGCCAAAATTTTTACATATTTTTTAATCTGTATGCTCCAAGCTCCAAAATACACATAACAATATGGCGTCGGCTCTATCATTTGGATTAATTTCCATTTAAATACTGAAATAAAAGAATAATTATTGGTTATAAAATATCCCAGGACCAAATAGAATGCAGGGGCCACTCGGCAGGGTGCCGTATCCACTGTAGGTACTTGCTATTAACTTTCAACTTACCCAAAAAATAATCAAGACACAAACACAAAAGAAAAAATTCAGGTATCCATAATTTGCGTAAAGCTAAATGTTAATGCCGCCCCGCCATGTCGGAGCTAACGTGTAAATAGTGGTTTCGTTACGAATTCGAGTACGCCGACTCCTCGCGAACGATTACCTTGCCTGGTAATGTAGTTAAACATACTACTTCGTCTGAGTAGAATTTAATGGAGATATTGCTAAATCCACTAGAAAATTTGGTTACCAGTAAGACTAAAAATTATTTCGAGTTGTATCTAATAGATCGATGGTAGAAACTATTTTGCAAGAAACTTTTTTAGTTATCAATATGCTATTTAGTTAAATTAAATAAAATAATACTAATTCTTAATAGATTTCCATAACAAAATGATTTTAGTTGCTACAAAAACTCTAATAGGCTAAAGTTGCACGTTTTTTTGGTACTTTAACTAAATAATTTGCCATTCTTACTCATTTCTTCTCAGCAAAGAAATTTAGTAAACTAATTTTCTCGGTGTATAAATAGTTTTGTTTACTTTCGTTTAAAACTCCTGACTTTAGCAAATTGCTGTCTGTCTGCATGACAGTAGTTGTCAGTGTTATTGTCGTTTGAATTTCGTTAACTCCATATCAGAAAAATGGTTTATTTAACAGAAATGCACAAAATACCAATTTTACAGATGATTGGTTATGGAGATAAAACACGGACACAAATGGAAGTTGCTCGCTTATTTCATGAAAAATTTCCAAATTTGCTGCCTATAACTCAAGGAAAAATTAGTAAAATAGAAAAGCAGTTTCGCCAGCTTTTACATGTAAAGCAGATAAAAAAAAGTAGTTGCCAATACAATAAGTGATGATACCAAATAAGATATTATGCTTGAGTTTGCGGAAAACCCATATACTTCTAATCGAAAAACAACCCCATGCATGCAATGTTCGATGTTAGCCATTTAAGATTGTCCCTATTGGTCTAGGGAAAATCCTCCCTGGATTAGAAAAGAACATATTACGCAATATCCTAAAAAGGTTAATGTTTGGGCAGGAATAGTTGGAGATCATATCATAGGTCCCTTTTTCATTAATGGCAATTTAAATGGCGATAATTATTTAGCATTGCTCAAAAATAATGTCTTGCCAACTTTGACAAACTTATATCCTGATCCAGCAATCCCACAACTTCCAGCGAATATGATAAGGTTTCAGCAAGATGGAGGACCGCCCCATTACCAAATCAATGTCCGGCAATACCTTAAACGAGTATTTCCAAATCGGTGGAGGCGTGGATCGATGGAATGGCCAGCACGATCCCCTGATCTGACGCCATTAGACTTCTTCTTATGGAATTATGTCACAAATATTGTATACAAAACTAAATCCCTCGACTTAGCTGACTTAAGAAGACGAATAACGCATGCAATTAAATAAATCACGCCTGAGATGTTCAGTAACAATAAAAGAAATTTCTATTTAAGATTAGGATGTTGCCAAGACGTTCGCGGCGAGCATTTTCAACATCTCCTACATTAAACTTTTTGTTTCCATCTTTAAATTTAATTTTCGATAAGATGAACCATTTAGAATTAAAACTCTGTACTTACAACTGCGCTTACTTCGAGTGAGCTTGTGTTAAATTTCCACTAAACCCGTGACGTTGCGGTCTCGGTCCCTTGTCGTGTTACGATGTGCACCTAATTGCGAGCATACAGCATAACCGAATTTACAAGCATCAACTCAGTAACCACTTTCCTTTATAATTATTAATTCAGGGTTAGAATACAAATGTTTCAGTGTTTTGCAATCGCCATCAAATCACGAGGGTACGTGTGTTGCTCGCTACATGTTTAAAATTAATCTTCGCTGTAAACGCCATGGCAACTAAAAGGCAATTTCTCAGACACTAGTAGAGCTATAAATCAGGGGGGGAAATCCTGAAAATCTGTTGAATTTTAGAATTCTGGCAAATTAACATAGTTTTGGTTAGCGCTTGTTTGGTAAGTTTATTTAGTTTGCAGTTTATAATAAACGCTTAAACAGTAAAAAGTTGAGATTCGATGTTTTTAACGTCTCGCGAGAATACAAAAAGCCTACTTGCTTGTCAGATGGTAGTATTGTTATATATGGATTGGTATCCTTAAGGATGGATTACTCATCTCGTACTTCGCTGTGGTGTCAATACTCTTAGTGGGTTTTGAGTTTGATAAGAGGAGGTGTAGTGGAAAGATAGTGTATAGAACAAGGACAAGGGCATTTCTAGTTTCGTATAGGAGTCATTAGACGAATGTTGAAGAAATAATTGTTTGTAATTGGTTGGGATAAAGGGTTCCACTTCTAATAGTACATCTAGGGAAATCCCCTCTTTTATTAACGTGCAAAATTATTGCTGACATAGCAAAACGGAACCCCTTCTTCCAGTTGGTAAGGCTTGCAAAACTGTTTAAAAACTCTAAGATACATTTACTCGGGGAGTTGTAACAATTATTTAAGTGTAAGGGTAACCTCTGCGCGTTTGTCTATTCAGTTTAAAAGTCAAGACTAGATTCAACAATTTTTGAAGTCATGAAGAGTTCTGCACCAGAACCAGTCTATTTTGCTCCAATTGCGTAAATATTCTTAGAGTAATTTATTTCACTGTTTATTGTGTAAATTTTATATAATTCTTATTTTGGTCAGAGTACCCAGTAAAAATTGTTTCGTATAAAGTTGCTGGAATAACACCTGCCTAAAGTGAGTACAAAGGGGCAAACTCTCTCCTTATTAGAGAACTATTTAAATTCACTGTTTTATACTGTCAAGTCGTTAATTTGTATTTTATTCGCACTATTTATTGTAAGCTTTCTCATTGCTTTGCTGCAACTTCCTTAAAATTTTTAGTGTGTGTATGCGACTGCTTATATTGCAAGGTGCAAGGGCAGTCAGAATGCTCAAAACGAAGTTGGAAAAAAGGATGCTACTGTATGCTGAAAAAAAAGTTTTCTATTCCTTATAAGAATTCACATATTATTCTTTATATAACTGTTTAATACTATACTATACAGGGTGTTACAAATTCGACATACCAGCATTGGAATCTCGGAAACCATAGGAGTTAGAGAAACTGTTAAATGGGGGCAAAGTTGTGCAATTCGGTGCTGATTATAATACCGCTTTAAAAGTTTTCAAATTCCGAATACTTACGATTTTATTGGAAAAAAACCGAAATTTTGCAAAATCGTTTTTATTTTTCCTAAGCTCATTTGATTATCTATTTAAAAATAAATGACACTTTGCCATTGTCACATTTTCTCCTCTACAAAATAACTTTATAAAACTAAAGATCCGCCGTTTCATCTTCGAGCGGCCATCACCAACTTTACTTTTTTAAATACGGACCTGGATTTTTTTAAACCGATTTTTAAACCCTCCTATCCTCAAAATGTAATGGCGATATAACTTTCTCATAATGATGAATTGTCCTTACTTATTTTTTAAAATTCATATTTTTTACACTTCTTGTCAGTCCGGTCCTGGCAACGAATCACAATTATATAAAAAAACTTTATTTTATTTAAAACGTTTATACATTGGCCTGTTAACAAATACTTTTAATTTGAGGTAACCCCACAAAAAAAAGTCCAGCGGAGTTAGGTCTGGCGACTTAGCAGGCCATTCGATAGGTCCTCTCCTTCCTATCCACCGATTGGGAAAGGTTTCATCCAAAAATGTGCGCACAGTGACAGCATTGTGCGGAGGAGCACCATCTTGTTGGACTATCAGTTCTTCGTCAGGGGAGTCTGGATCCAATGGATTCGGAAATAAAGCCACTAATGCTGGAATTAATTCAAGTTGGAGAAATTCGAGATATACTTGTCCAGTTAAAGACTGTTCAAAGAAAAATGAACCAATTACTCTTTCGCGTACGACTCCACACCAAACATTTATTTTTTTAGGGTACTGGCTGTGAACCTCTATCATCCAATGCGGATTTTCTGTTGCCCAATATCGACAATTTTGTCTGTTCACATTACCATTCAAATAGAACGTAGCTTTATCCGAAAAAATAATATTTTTTATTTTTTACTAAATTATTATCTAGATTGCACATATTTTGCATGCGTTCGCAAAACTCATTTCGCCTATCGAAATCATCTTCAAATAACTCATGCACTGGAATAACTTTGTATGGGTGATATTTGTGCTTTTGAACTACCCGGTGAACAACATATTTCGGCATGTGTAAATCGGCCCCAATGTGCGACAGGGGAGTACATGGATTTTCTTCCAAGGAAAGCAAAACGTCAAGTTGTTCATTTTCATCTCGAGTAGGACGACCAGATTTAGGCAAATCTCTAACATGACCGAATTCTCTAAACTTAGCCTCTATTCTACTCACCATCTTTTGACATATGGGAGGACGATCAGGATGGATTTTATTAAATAATTGGGCTGTTTCTATTTGAGTACGTGTTTTATCACCAAACCCAACCATGCATAGAATTTCAATTTTTTCCCGTTCCGTTAACTTCACCATTTGTGAAAAGCGCACCTTTGAAACTACGCTTGACAATAATTATACTTATTTAAAATAAAATTGTCATAGAGTTTCTATGGAAATAAACGGTGACAGTGACAGACAGTACACTCTTACTTATTAGGGAGCCCAAAATGCCATATTGCCAAAAGATTTGATAGATCGTTGGATTCCCTAAATGATATGTTCAATCCTAATTTTTTCAATAACTGTTGAGTTTATGTATAGGACATGGTACATGAGACATGCTTAGAATTCAATGCAAAATTCAAAAATGAAATAAAAAATATGTTTCATTTGAAAAAATGAAGTTGATGGTCGTAACTTATTTTTGAGCTACCCTGTATACATGAAATTACCACACAAAAAAACACATTAAAAAATAAAAATCGACGGTTACGAGCGTTTTTTCCAAAAACTTACCGCTGAATTTTAAATAAATATAGACATTACTTCTGGGACTCACTGTATATCTAAGCTATCAATACAAACTATCTCTTAGCAAACCTGTTGTATATTAGATCATTTTCAGTTTCTTTTAAAAAAATGTTTTAAAATCCAACTAGTGTTTAAATACAACAATAAAAACAAAAATATTTTCGATAATGTGCCTATTTTCATTGATGATGTGTTTTTAAATATCGAAACGTCTAATAAATAATAAGTGTGATACACCGTTAGATTAAGACTAAAGCGTAGAATTTATTAAGCATAAAATAAAATTTTCCTACCATTTAAAATAACAAAGTTGATGATGGTTGTGACTAAACGAAACGTCGGATCAAAAATGTAATTAAATCATCTTGTAGGGGAGAAAAAGTGGCAATGAGAATGTCAAATAAAATCATAAATCAATTAAAACGAAATCGCGAAAATTCGGTTTTATCCAAATATCTTCGAAAGCATTCGGAATTTTTTAAATTTGAAAACATGACGTTACAGGATTCAGTAATGCGCCACTTTTCTCTAATTTAACCATCTCTGTATCTCCTATGGTTTACGACATCCCTGTAGAGTGCATTCTTATCTGGGACACCCTGTATAAACAAACTTAAATTAGCACAAAATGGGAAATAAAAGTGCTATGTAATAAAGCAACAATGTAAACGTGGGAATTGTTTAATGAAATTTCCTTCCTACGGTCTAATAAAGGTGGCCCGTTCTTGCCTCATGTCTTTGTTTTGTTTTTTGTTATTTTTCTGCCGCTGTATTATTAATTTTACCTTTAATTAAACGTTCTGCTAACTGGCTTTTGATTGGCTAGCACAATGCGTCAAAACTGATTAGGCATTGTTAAAACGGATACCTATAGAAAAACGCTTTTAATCATTTTATTTCGCACTCATTGCCGTCAGAATACTAAACACATATTATAATGTATTACACTGAGAAAAAAGCCTTCTATTCCTTATAAGAATTCACATACTAATATGTGAGAACAACGCGCTTCCTAGTGTAAGACAACGAAAATTGCTAGACCGTTGTGTAGTGATAATATTACGGCAATTTAGCCAATAGAAAATAGGAGTTATTGCTACCATAGAATGGTTTATAGACATTGTTGCTCTGAATACTCACAGTTATTATCAAGTTCTATTGGGGGTGTAATCTGGTTTTATATATTGTATTTGTTTCTACTGGCAGGTGTAATGAAACTGGACATTGATCATATTAATATTTACTTGCTACGGTTAATAAAGCACACGACTTACCACTAAAAATCAGTACTATAGTTCTCTAAAATTTAAATAGCGTCTATTGTGATATTGTTCTTTTCGTTTAACATTGCATATTATGATTATCTATTATGCAACATGGTTTACTAAGATGGTAAAATTTGTCCATAGATTCTAAGTCCAATAATGATGGGTTGTGCGAAATAAGAATCTTCTATTGCTTTATCTGACATGCAAAGTTTAAAAAAAACTTAAATATACAAAGTAAAAATAAATTAATTGAAACAGGTAGATTGGTACGATCAATAATTCAGAGGACAGCTAGAAGACTCCAAACAACGATGTGACCTGCGCAACAAATACGTCGAAACTAATAAAACGGTTCGCGGCAATTGCCGATCGCTACGAACCCCCACCAACGTCCTTTGATTAGATGTTCGAATACAATTAATTTTTGGGGACGCTGTTCTGCATTTTTAATTGTAGAAAAAACGCTTTACTGGGAACAAAATTTTTTAACAAAATTGCTGCATTAAAAAGTTGTTAATTATTCAACAAGACTGTGCTGCTAATTGAACTGATTACTTCCGATAAAAACACTGTTCTAGCAAATCTTGAATTGATATAAGACTAAAGCGGGTTTGATACACGAACAATTTATTTAATATGGGTTAATATTAAGCTATCAATACAAACTATCTCTTAGCAAACCTGTTGTACCGTGCATCAAAGAGGGCTTGGATTAAGCTATTAATACCAAAGACTTATTAATACAAACTGTGTCTTAGCAAACCTGTGGTATTAAATCATTTTTCTCAGTGTATATTTCGGGAGAGAGCAGATCTCCCTTGTCTATGCACCAAGGAAAATGATCTAATACAACAGTTTTGCTAAGAGATAGTTCGTATTGATAGCTTATTTCTTATTAGGTAACCCATATTAAATAAATTGCTAGTGTATCAAACCAGCTTTAGTGTTATGTCAATTCCAGACTTGCCAGAACAGTGGTTTAATTGATAGTAATCAGTTCCATTAACAGCACAGGCTTGTTGAATATTGAACTACTTTGAATACAGCAATTTTGTTAAGAAATAAATTGTATCTTCT
This sequence comes from Polydrusus pterygomalis, assembly GCA_963969555.1. Classification (NCBI taxonomy): domain Eukaryota; kingdom Metazoa; phylum Arthropoda; class Insecta; order Coleoptera; family Curculionidae; genus Polydrusus; species Polydrusus pterygomalis. Next base: position 49,996,153 of record OZ018378.1, read on the forward strand.
CAATGCGACGCATTTTGTTCCCAATAAAGCGCTCTCTCTACCATTAAGAAAATATAACCGCGTCCCCAAAAACGAATTGTATTAGTTAGAACCTACACTGTTACAAATCCTGGACGTGAGAATCAAAAAAATGTATAATCAATTAAAATAAATCAAATTTAACTTAAAATGTATAGTTATTTTTACTCTTTTGTGTTTAGTAAAAATCAGATTTTAAGAACTAACTTTTCTGGAAGTCGTTTTAACATAACAGCTAACTAAAATTAACATGCAATTCTTTTACGGTTCAAATGAATCAAATACTAGTAACTTTGATAAAGTTTATAATCATTATCAATATCTTTTTTAGTTAAAATTTTAAAAGAAGTTAATACTAACATAAAAAATGTGTCAAATTAACTAATTAAGTTGTAATTTTTACTGCACAATAAAATCAGATTATTGTCAAAATAGTAATAACATATTTTATGAGTTACTGATTGACTGAAGCGGTTTTAGTTAAATCGACAAAAAAACGGGAGTGGACTTTCTGGGACATAAAAAAAAGTTAAATTTGATTCTTTTTAGTGTATAATCCACCAAGACGTTGGTGGGGGTTAGTAGCGATCGGCAATCGCCGCACGCCCTAGTACTAGTTTTAACGTATTTGTTGCGCGGGTCACATCGTTGTTCGGAGTCTTCTAGCTGTCCTGTCTGAATTTGAATTTTCTTGATCGTACCAATATACCTGTTTCAATTAATATATCTTTACTTTGTCTTTAAGTTTTTTTTTAAACCTTGCATGTCAGATAAAGCAATAGAAGATTCTTATTTCGCACAACCCATCATTAGTATTGGACTTAATCTATGGACGAATTTTACCATCTCAGTAAACCATATTGCATAATAGATAATCATATGCAATGTTAAACGACAAGATCACTAATTAAATTTTTGCGAACTACAGTAACTACTTACTAATTTTTAGTGGTAAGTATAATGTAATAAATATGATAATTGCTGTGAGTATTCAGAGCAATAATGGCTATAAAGCGTTATATGGTAGCATTAATTCCTTTTTACCTATATTGGCTAAATTATAGTGATATTATCACTACACAACGGTCTAGCAATTTTCGTTATCTTAGAACTCGCCTGGCCGCTCACCCTGAAAAGAGCATGCATCGTCCTGTTAAATAGTACATAGTACTTCCCGGTCTTGTATGTGCTATTGTTAAAACAATAAATATTCATTTTTTTACAAAATTGTCAATTATTTTACCAATTCCATTGTCTCGAACAAAATTATCGTTGATTGGACACATTTTAATTGTCTATTGTTGACATAACGTACGGTTCCCGTCGTTAATCGTTCTTTTGCACAAACTTCTTTCATAACCTTTATTACCCAGGGTGTATTTCACCCCTAAAACAGAATTCCACGTTCCGACTTTATAAATTCAAGACCAATTAAATTTATGCATTTACAATTGTTCCCCCAATTTCCATAGCCGGGAAAATCTTCTTTATTTTACATAAAGACCCCAAGCCCTATTACGAAGGCTTAGAATAATTCGAAAAGTGAGTGAGAAGTGGAAAACTAAAATTCGTCGCAAAAATTATCGGTTGGCTTTTTACAACTTTTTGAATGGGGTTTATAAACTTGCTGGTGGAAAGGTTTAGGTTCGAAATAGCGCTGTTTATTCACTAAAGATTTATAAATTTAATACTGGTCTTATGTGAAAATAAAAATTGTATGATGCGGTTTTAATTAAGTAATGTATTAGACGGTTTTAATTAAGTAAATATAGACCAGGGTCGATAATTTTTCAAAACCAAAAAAAATAATAGTAAGATGAAACCCATTGGAAAAGAAGGAGAATATATTAAAAATAAAAGGAAAAATAATTTACGGGCGATCTGAGGTCGGGAAGTGGAAAGGGGTGAGTTTTTAAGGGTAGAAAACGATTTATCTCGATTTCCGGCAAAACTACAAGTCCTATGGAAAAACGTTAAATGGCAAAGTTGTAGATAATAAAAAGATCTACAACTTTTGTATTCAGACTTTTTTCACTTAACCTCAAAACTTAAAAAAAAATCAAATAACCAAGTTTTTGGTTTTTTATTTTTATCTTTTACAAAAAAACTCTTTTTTTTACGAAATTTGGTTAAAACTTACCTTTTTATGTTTTAAACACACTGTAATTTTTTTGATTTAAAATATTTATTTTTTCACCTTATTTTGACTTAATATCGAAAAAGCACCCTAATTTTTAATCGAAAAGTCGATGGGCTTTTTGTTCGTTGAAATCTCTACTTTCTGATGGTGTAAAAAAAATTACTATGGTAATGTTCTCAAAAAGTGCAAAGAAACGAACAAAACTCGAATCCGAAATTTTTTTTTTTTCATTATGTGCAATTTTGAGCTATTTATTAAAATTTATACTTTAATAATATCAATGTAAAATGGAATCTTACGTTTTTCGAGTAATTAAAGTATAAATTTTAACAAATAGCTCAAAATTGTACATAATGATTTAAAAAAAAATAATTTCGTATTCGAGTTTTTTTCGTTTCTTTGCATTTTTTGAGAACATTTACCATAGTAATGTATATATTTTTTTTTCACCATCAGAAAGTAGAGATTTCAACGATCAAAAAGCCCACCGACTTTTTTTAAAAAGCAGATATTTTGACGTGAGAATTTTCGATTGAAAATTAAGGTGCTTTTTCGATATTAAGTCAAAATAAGGTGAAAAAATAAATATTTTGAATCAAAAAAATTACAGTGTGTTTGGAACATAAAAAGGTACCTAAGTTTTCAACAAATTTTGTGAAAAAAATTTTTTTTTTGTAAAAGATAAAAATAAAAAACCAAAATATTGGTTATTTGAATTTTTCACATAAATTTTGAGGTGATGTAAAAAAAGTGTGAATCCAAAAGTTGTAGATCTTTTAATTACCTACAACTTTGTCATTTAACGTTTTTCCATAGGACTTGTAATTTTGCCGAAAATCGAGATAAATCGTTTTCTACCCTTAAAAACTCACCCCCTTCCACTTCCCAACCTCGGATCGCCCGTAAATTATTTTTCCTTAAATTTTTATTATATTCTCTTCCTTTTCCAATGGGTTTCATCCTACTATTATTTTTTTTTACTTTTTAGCATTTTCAAAGTCTTCAGCCCTGTGGTCTAATACACTCATTTTTCAAAATAAATATTTTAACTAAACTGATGAAAATGATCTAATACAATAGGTTTGCTAAGAGATAGTTTGTATTCACACCTTTTTTTTTAATAACCCATATTAAAGAAATTACTAGTGTAATAAACCAGCTTCAGTGTTATATCAATTCCAGATTTGCCAGAACAGTGTTTTTATTGGTAGTAATCAGTTCCATTAACAGCACAGTCTTATTGAATACTGAACTACTTTTAATACAGCAATTTTGTTAAGAAATAAATTGCATCTTCTCAAAGCGACGCATTTTGTTCCCAGTAAATATACTCTTCTCTGCAATTAAGAAAGCAGAACAGCGTCCCCAAAAACAAATTGTATCCGCTAGAACCTATAAGCCACAAGACGTTGGTGGGGGTTCGTGCAAAAACCCAAAAATAGAACCAACTATTAGCCTGGGAACTATGATAACCATATTTCAAGCAGAGGTTTATGCAATTGAAATGTGTGCAAGACTGCTGATAGATCGACGGTATGCACATAGGTCAATCAAGATATTCTCCGACAGTCAAGCTGCATTAAAAGCTCTTGAATTGAGATGGTGTACCTCAAAAACGATGTGAAGCTGTCACGAAATACTATCCGAGCTAAGTTTGTACAACAAAATAACCTTAATATGGATACCGGGACACATGGGTCTGCAGGGTAATAAGGCTGTCGACAAGCTCGCCAAGAGAGGTGCAGCACTAAAATTCACAGGATGGTAATAATTATATCACATGCTACGGCCAAGAAAACAATACTAGCTCAAGCAAAAAGCAAATGGGAAAGACACTGGTTAAATTTACCAGGTCTAACACACTCAAAAGTATTTATAAACAGCCACATAAACCAACAGCTAACTGACAAACTACTAGTGCTCAATAGGTCATGATTAAAGCACTAGTGGGATTGTACACCGGCCACTGCAGACTGCGACACCCTATGTATAAAATTGGAATAGCCCCAACTAATGAATGCCGGCTTTGTATGGAAGATGCAGAAACGCAGCAGGAAAAATCAGTTGCGCCCTATTTGGCGAGGTGACTCTGCCGCCGGATGACATGAAAAATGTCTCTCCCAATACCATCATTAACTTCACCAAAAAGTTAGACCTATTGGGGGAAATATAAATAAGGTGCGAGGCACAATAGACCGCATGGTCGCAGTGGAGGGTTAGCTGTAACCCACTCACTTTTAACCTCCTATCACCTATGATGTATTATCAATAGGTTATATTTCAGGATGTCAGTGCTGAATATAATAAATTCGGTTATAATGAAAATCACATTAAATTTATTTTGTGTTGTCATATTGCGAGACATTATTTGCGAGTTTTTTTTAAAGTGCGAGAGTCCACCTTGTCTCGTAAATCATTACTCCATTCCATATATGGATTCATGGTAGGCTAATATATAATAATATAATAATAATAATAATAATAATAATAATAATAATAATAATAATAATAATAATAATAATAATAATAAAAATATTAATAATAATAATATATAAGGAGTAGCTGTTCCGTATATACCTACATCATTTCAAGACTGTTTAAAGGAATACTAGATGCAGGTCCCGGAACTATTTTTGGATCGTTCGAAATTCTGAACCCGCATAAAACTATTGTGTGTTATCTTTTTCGTGTTCAGCCATGATCACTGAAGCGCGTTTTTACCTGATCGATAAAATTCAGGGTCACCGTAAATAAAGTTTTGTATGTGTATTAATTATCCCAGTAATCAATATTTTTGCGGCCATATAAAAGGTAGTATTAAAGAAATGTTTTTTCCTGGATATGGCCCATTTAGATATTTAATTTATTTTTTAAGCTTGCACGTAATGCATATGTGATTTTGCTAACTTGATAAAAAAAAGTACTAATACCTACTTACACTGACATACTAACAGCCTATGGGCTGTACGCTGCGAAGCAGTTCTTAGTTTATTTTCTAGGAAAATTTGTTGGCTTAAAACCGATTGCTGCTGTAAGGAGGGTTGTATGTATAATGTATATTCAAATATTCCAAATATGATCCAGGAACGATTATCTGCATTAGCGATGTTATCAGATCAGTCAAAAAATATTTTGTAAGAAGTATTCCAAATTTTAATGAACGGATCATTGATCGCTTTGCAGGAACTAAGGAGAGAATACTTTAAATAATCCACCTTAAGTTCAAATATGTTTAAAATGTACTTATAGGTCAGTCCATATCTTATTATTTGATTTTTTTATCATGTAAAATTATAGAGTTAACTATTTCCCCGCGAAAACAGAAATTAGTGTAAATACATGAAAAATAAAATTTTAATAGAACAAAAAAGACTTTTATGGGCGTGGCACTCAAAAAATTTCAGCCGATTTCATAGTACTTTTTCGTGTACAAGTAGTAGTTAGCGCTAAAGCTTCGGTTTCCGCAAAAGAGCGGCCGTAATTTGGCGTCCGTTTTTGCCAACAGTAGTACGGTCGCTTTGGACGGCGGACATTGTGGGAAAGTAACACTAAATACGGTTGGATAAAATACGGCGGCAAGAGCCAGTTGACAGTTCAATTTCAAAAATTGTGTGTGGTGTTTACAAGATGGACGACCTAAGTTTGGCTATTTTAAAAGTTCTTGAGGACGAAGAATCGTACTATGATGATTTTACATTAAAAATTGCCTCATGAGTTCGAACAAAGTCGATTAAAATTGCATCTTTCTCGCTATAGACCAACTAATTTCTTCAGCCATTTCTAAACATTATTATGAAAACGACACAATCACTACACTGGCGCACCGTCAAAAATCGTGCTTGCACTACTATCCCAACGTACAGAGCGGCCACTTTAGAAAATACGGTGCCGTATTTTTTGCGCCGAACACTTTGGAGGAACACACTTCGATTTGCAAGTACATTCACGTTTTTCCGCGGCGAGGATCGCCGTTAAATTACGGCCGCGTCGGCCGCTCTTTTGCGGTGCCGTTTTGTAGGAAACTGCCCAAGTAGCAATTATAGACACAAATTGGACACAAATTCTTTGCTGAGAAACGTTTCGAAACATTTTCGATTAAAATTATTTAGATTGTGTGGAGACACATGTGTTTCGAAACTTTTGCGACACATTTTCGAATTTAGTTACTAGAAACGATTAAGAACTGTTAGTTTCGAAATACTTTCCAAACAACAGTGTCGATACATTTAGGAAACGCACAAAAGAAAATTTTTCGAAACATTTTTATATAATATTATGAAATTGTGTTTAGACACATGTGCTCCCAAATTGTAGCGACACATTTTCGAATTAAGTGATTCAAAACAAATTGGTATTCTTCTGCTTTGAAATATTTACCAAACAGTGATATCCATTTAATTACGAAACTTGCGCAGAAAATAATTTTCGAAACTGCCAGAAACCTTTACACTACTGCACCCGGACAATTATTATAACCTCTGATTATAACGATTATAACCTATAAATTGTACATTTTTGTTTTGTTAATATGGGAAGAAAACAACAGTTTAAACATTCTTCGAGGTTTTACAAGGCACTAGGGACAGAAAATGTGTTTTTTAAGAGCTCGTCGAGCTCGGGTTTCTTGGCTTGATCGGGCCAAAGTAGGTGGTCTCCGACTATCCAGCTGGTCGGCACAGCCGTTAGGACCAACCTACTTTTTTCCTTTGTCTCGACAATTGAGTACATGTTTTAGATTATTACTTAGGAATAAGTTATAAGTAAGTTTTATTAAACGTTCAACAAAGTACAAATCAATTTTGTAGGTTATATGTCAAAGAAAGTGTAAAATGGTAGTGTATACCGTGACGGTATACAGAAGTTTTATGCTTCTAAGCTTAACCTTCCTCTTGACGGGACTGTGCATTTTTTACTTTAGCGACGTTTGTTTCGCATGGTATCGGTACAATATCGAAACATTCTTCATGTTTCGACACATTTTCTATGAATTATAGCTACATCATTATCGAAACATTATAGAAACTAAATACTAGAAATTGTGTGTTGACTCCATTTTAGACCAGAATAATTCTCGCTTTCTGGCGGCCATTTTGACAAATTCATTTTTATATTATTAAAATGGACTTTAATTAACTTCCTGCGTCATTTGAAATGTAAAAAAGTGGTTACATTAGTTCCATTTTGCTAGCTTAATCAATTGAAAGAAGAATTAAGTAAAATTTTTAAAATATTTAAGATTTTATTTTTTGACAAAGTATTTATTTTGTGTGTAAATGGCAATATACCGGGAGCGTCTTAAGAATATAAAGCTAAATTACTAAATTGCACGATAAAATTTATTTCGTCAACGATTTTTGGATCTCCTCTGCAATAAACCATACGAAAAAAATGTATCACTTATAGAAAATACTCTGGTGACAAATTCATTATGGCGAAATTATGCTGTCATCATATTGTTTACTTTCTTTTATTTTACAACCTGCAGAGAGATAGATAGTATATCTAATTATTTGTTTCAATAATGTTTCCATTTTGACAATTTACAATTCCAACACTCAGCGCCCTCTGTGTAAAATGAACTCTCACTCGACACATTTATGGAAACATGTTCCAAACATTTCTGAAAAATTTTCGAAACATTTTCGATAAAAGTTTCGATTTTGCGTCGAAACAGCGAAAGTCAAAGCCCGTACCAACCACTTGGAAACACGTGCTAATGCGCCATTTAAAATGTATACGTTTCGAAAATATTTCCATACATGTTGCCAACAATTTCCAATTTGTGTCGGAAACAGAAACAATAGTTTAGACACATTTACCGTAATGTGTCTAAAAATGCTACTTGGGTGAAGCTTAAACATGCAGTCCATTTAAAAAGAAAATTTATTATTTTTTTCTGTATCTCTAGCTTAAATTAAGATATCGACATGCGGTTTTTACCAGTTTACTGTGTTTTTAATCTATTGCGTATTTAAATAAATATTTCTATATGCTTTCATTTGCAAATTTAAAAAAATTGAAAAATCCGATGATTGATGATGTTGAAATATAGGATTATCGTTCTTTTAAAGTGAATTTAACACTAATTTATTTCTTTGCACCTACCACACTTTTATAATAACCTTCACATTTATGTAAGTCTGCTAAAAATGGCGTCTCCAAATGCCCTAAAGACACTCCGAATTCGGAAACATCAATTAAGGAAAGAGCTTTTTTCTGTATTCGAATAAAATAACAAAATGTGGAAAATGTGTTAAATAAAAAATATAGCGGGTAGCGACGGAAAAGCTTCTATAGCTGTAATTATATTATTTAAGTAAGTTATCTTAAAAAATAATGTGACTACTACCGCGATGGTTTTATATTATTTAAGTAGGTACTCTAATTGCAACCCGAGACATTTGACAAATGTTAGTTTTTTTCTTATCTTTCTTGTTTAAATTGTTATATCTTACTGTCTATCATGCTTTTTATCTGGATTGTACTTTTAATTAAACATTGTTATTCTTCAACGTCTTCTGCCTAAAAAAGGTATAAATAGTAAGAATTGATTTGAGTAGCCGTTTTTGAGATATCTGGATTTAAAAAATTCACTTCGTGTATGACCAGGTCCAAAGTATTGTAATAATTGCACACGCATTTGAAGCAAAGGCGTTAATAGTTATTAATGATACTAGTTCGATATGAACACTATACAGTGTCCGCAAGAAAGTTCGCATCAAATGGGATTTTTTTTTATTATTAGGTATAGGTAAAAATTAAAAAAGCAGATCGTTTTTGCTTACCTAAAAACCAAAAATGACGTATACTGAAGCAGCTGCACGACTTGCGTTACCTGTCAAATTTGACATTTTTAATAAAATAGGTTCAAAAATGCCATTATTTATCAAAATATCGAAAAACTTTATTCCAGAAAGTTGTTTATTTGGACATTTTTAGCCTCTGTACGAAATTTTGACAGTCTAGTACAATTTTTATTTTTTGTCAGATTCTTGAAAATTTTGATCAACCCTCGTAGATTAACTTTTATGCATCGATATAACACCATTTGCCTTTACTTCATTTGTAATCTTAATGCAATTTTGTGTAAAATTTTTGTTTCCAATTATTTATTTTGCTTTAAACACTGAAATTGTTATTGATCAGTATGTAATGTTTGATGCAAAGTTTATCTAATTACATCAGTTTTACCAAAATCGACGTTTCTCATTTTTCTTAAGTTAGTAAACAGATGTACAAAAAGAAAATATTAGAAAGCTTTAGTTGAAATTTTACTTAATTAATATTAAATTAAATTAATTATACTAAACTATATTTTTGTTGAATAAAATGTTTCGAGCGATTAATATTATTCTTTTTGATCCAATATTAATTAAGTAAAATTTCAACGAAAGATTCCTAATATTTTCTTTTTGTACATCTGTTTACTAACTTAAGAAAAATGAGAAACGTCGGTTTTGGTAAAACTGATGTAATTAGATAAACTTTGCATCAAACATTACATACTAATCAATAACAATTTCAGTTTTTGAAGCAAAATGAATAATTGGAAACAAAAATTTTACACAAAATTGCATTAAGATTACAAATGAAGTAAAGGCAAATGGTTTTACATCGATGTATAAAAGTGAATCTACGAGGGTTGATCAAAATTTTCAAGAATCTGACAAAAAATAAAAATTGTATTAGACTGTCAAAATTTCGTACAGAGGCTAAAAATGTCCAAATAAACAACTTTCTCGAATAAAGTTTTTCGATATTTTGATAAATAATGTCATTTTTGAACCTATTTTATTAAAAATGTCAAATTTGACAGGTAACGCAAGTCGTGCAGCTGCTTCAGTATACGTAATTTTTGGTTTTTAGGTAAGCAAAAACTAACTGCTTTTTCAATTTTTGCCTATACCTAATAATAAAAAAAAATCCCATTTGATGCGGACTTTCTTGCGGACACTGTATACTTATAAAGAAACGTGTGTTTAATTGCACAAGTTTCATTAACAAAGTTCATATCGAACATGTATCATTCAAAATTTAATCTACGACAGTGCAAATAGATTTTATTCGTCTAAATTTCATTGATATCAGATAACGTTTTCATATCATCACATATTAGTCGATATCATGGTAACCGCAATTTTGATTGTTTCAATTTCGATTTTGACAACGTCATTATTGCCGTCTAATTTTCTATTGTATGCAAAGTGTTGGCAAAAAATAATTTAAATATGGGAGATTCTAAATCCGAAAGTGTCCCTTCGGATGTCGAAATGTTTACAATAAATAAATGCAATCCGTTTTTCTAAGTAATAATAACAAATAAATAGTTTGCACCGACTTTCTTTTTGTTTTTGTATCTTAACATTTGGATGTTATTATGAATTCATAATGGCACTGAGTGCTATTATGAAGGTCATAATGACATATAAATGATAATGCTAAATACACTACAATAATTTAGGCCATGCATGAAGTGAATTTTTTAAATCCAGATATCTCAAAAACGGGTGCTCAAATCAACTTACCACGTATACTTTTTTAGGCCAAATACTTTGGAGAATAAGAATATTTATTTAAAAGTTCAATACGAGGCCCTATATGCAGTGCATCTACCGTGCGAGAAAAAATTATTTGCATCAAAGAGGGCTTGTATTAATAAACGCGGGGCTTGGTTTAGATCACAATGATATGGGGACGATATATCTAACCAAATCTAGATTAAAATTTTGTCAAATTTATATTATGACATGATATGCCAAACTAATGAGTAATAAAATAAGTAGACAAATACAAATTTATTTTTGTTGTTTACAAAATTAACAAAGTAAGAATATACAGAAAGAAAAAGAAAAAGAATTACATAAATTGCTGAAATTGGCCACCGCCATGCTCCAAGCATAAATTCACACGTCTCTTCATATTTTCGAAAGTGTTGACACAGCATCTCTGAAGAAATGTTACCACATTCTTGCATAATCATTTCTTGTAATTGTTCTAAATTTGCAACTGGTGTTTTAAAAATAGTGTTCTTTAAATGAGGAAAAACGAAGTAATCCATAACCGTTAAACAAGGTGATCTAGGTGGGAATTCAATGTCTGATCGAAAACTGATCAATCTATCGTCGAAAAAATTGCGTAAGTAGTTAATAGTTTAGGCGGTTGTATGGGCGGTTGCACCGTCCTATTGAAAATATCCAAAACGTAGTTCGTCGTCAAGTTATTGCTTCACAAATGGTTTCAAAATATTGTCTCTATACCGCTCTGCTGTAACTGTGTCATGGAAAAAAATAGGACCAACAATTCTTCTTCGGGAAACAGCTAACCAATTTTTTGAGGGTGCAATGTGGACTTTACAAAAAAATTGGGATTTTCACTACTCCACGTGCGTGTATTCTGAGAATTCACATAACCGAAGGGGTGAAACCAGGCTTTATCCGAAAAAAATGTTAGGTCTAATAAATCATTTCTTTCCAATACATTTTGGGTAAACCATTGAGAGTAATTCCTGTGTCTTTCAAAATCTGCGGCTTCTATTTCTTGGCATACTTTAAGGAAATAAATGTAGCTGCTTCTTAAGAATAGTGCTGCATGTTCCATAAGATCTTCCCACTTCTTGGGACAGGCGTCTTATACAATTTGTTAACCTATTTTGCAATATTTCACGAACTTTTGCAACAAGTTCTTCTGTTCTTACAGATGGTCTTTCTGCTCCTTTTTTGTGTTGTATAGAACATGTTTCCCTAATCACAGCCATGGTTCTTTTCAGGCAATGATAGAAATCCCCAGCAATAAAAGCAACGTTAGAAAAATGTTCGTGAAAATCGTCCATGCACAAACCCGGATTGTATTGCCACTCACCATTTACTTTAACCCCGTTTCGAAAATACGCTTCAACCATGAATGTTTTGTGCTGTTCCGTAAAGCCCATTGTGTGAATTGTTTAAGAAATTAGAAAAATTAGCGATGAATCAAATAACTTGTAACGACTGTCAAAGATGATGGAATAACTGATTGATTGTTAATTCAGGTAGTTACTGACACCGAACAGGTATTGAGCTCTACGGTTAAGCATTACGTCCTTAGATGCAAGGCCCTCTTTGATGCAAATAATTTTTGCTCGCACGCTACTTTGCATTCAATGACCATTCAACATTTAACTTTTTTTTAATTTTTTTTTAAGAGTCTTACTGGAGTACTACATCTAAATCCATTTCTAAATCATCTTGTTCCAGCTCTAGCCATCTATTTCCAGATGACAATGATGCTGATCTACCGAGTTCAACCTTAACTTCTGGCGGTCTTCTTGCTAGATCCGCCCAACGAATAGCATCGAAAAATTTCGCCCTTTTGTAATTCCTTAAGCAGCAACAAGAAATTAGGATTACCAGAGAAGTTTCTGCTGCTTAACGGAATAATTTGAAACAATTCTCTAACTTTCTTAGCATAACCCTTGCAAGCTTTTGTATTATAAATAACACAGTTCAGAGTCTCTTGTCTCGGTTGTAAACTTGCTGTAATATAGAATTATCAAACTTGGTATGGTAGTATGACTGACTTGTGATTTTTAGCTTTAAAATGGCGTCTCCAAGGGAGCTTTAAATGAATCGAGATGAGATTAATACCCTCTTTCTATCTCAAAATGTATTAATGGCAAAAACTGAGGAAATTTATGGTAATGAAACCCATAACGACAATTCCATGGTTAAAAAAAGAACACTAAGAGAAAACTCTATTAACCGTAGCTAGAAATCCATTAATAGTAGTAAAAAATCTGCATTAAATAGGCGCCGAAAAAACAACTCTGTTGTAGTTACTAGGTTCATTTTTTCAAATGAGTTTTTAACCTTACTATGGTCATTTTTAAATATAATTTTTTTGCTGCTGAAAGACAACTCTATTGCCCTAAAAACATATAGGATGGAGTGGTAAAAAATATCTTATATTTACAAAAAAATTATTTTGTGATTTTTTTCTGAGCTCCTTTTTTTTAGGATTGGCACAAGGCTCCTTTTATACTGGAATTCTGAATGCGAGATTCAGTATCTGGGATTCAGAATCTCACGTGAATTCTAACAAGATTCGGAATGCATATTATTCGAATCTTGCGCGGTTTCGGCAATTTTGTGGAGAGGCGATTAATTCCAGGGCCGCACGCGTTCTGTGTTAAAATGATTGCAGTAGAAGAAGCGCTGTTGCTATATTATTATCAGATAGTGTGTAAAAAAAAGAAAAACCTTAGGAAACGTAGAATGTGGGTTTATCCAATAATCAGCGAACGTAATACAGCAAGAGGATACGTTTTACTATATAAAAATTTAAGAGAACACTCTGTATATTTAAACATTTTATGAAAATAAAATATAAAAAGGCTGTTCAACTTTTCACGTGCTAAGACCATTTTCTCTTTTGCTAAAAACATCGGCATGATTAGTGATGTAAAATTCTCGGTAATAATCTTTTGGAGAATATTCTCAAGTTAGAGAATTTTCTGAGAATGGTAAGAAAACCGCTAGAATTAGGAATAAAAAGAAATTAAAAATTACCTATTCTGCTTATTTTCGGCAAATGTCAAACGGCGTTAATCAAACAAAACGTAAAGAAATAATTTTTTTATTTAAAAAACATAACATACCTTCCCAAGAATAACTAAAAACTAAACAAAAAAACAGTCAAATAAAGAAAGATCACATTTAACTATTAAAAACATACGAGTATACGTTCGCGCTTCTAGGGGATTTCCCTGAATCACTGTTGCCAGACGTAAAACACTGTTGCCAGAGTTATAGAAAAGGTTAGGGAAACTCAAAATTTTAAAAATCATTGCAAAATTTTTCAGTGTAAATCGAGGCGGTGTAAATTATGTAGAAAAACATCTCTAGAGAATATTCTCGGGAGAATTTTCTTACAGAGAATATTCTCCTCTCACATCACTAAGCATGATGATGAACGTTTCTGCGTTCGAAACATGTAGAGACCTTTAAACAGAGATTTTTTTAATTCTATTAAATTTTGTGGAGGAAGACTTTGTGTTTTTCTTTCCTATTCTTAAAAGCATTTGTTAAATGCAATGGGTTGTTGGAAAATCGTTGTTCTTTTTGTTACTATGACTGTGAGTATAGTAATAGAATGCACAACTAACAAAATATACAATATTATTTTATTACTGTACAATGCCTTAGACTTAGACACTTCTTCTGTCCATTTATTTCGGCTACCCTGTACAGTGTTCGTGAAATCCATTAACGAGTAATGCAAACTTTCGAAAGTCTAAAATTGCCAGTTTTATGACCCACAATAACGGTGGATGTTTATTTTCACAGTGTTACTCCAACTTTATAAATTTATATTTTATAAAATTTTCCGGATATTAAATGAAATATTTTAGAGTTGAAACCCAGCTGTCGTAATAAATGTGCCCGATTTAAACTGACGAGTAGTGATACATGCAGGATCAGCACGGCAAGATTTCAGTAGAAAGTTTCAGTTATTTATACCCTGTATTGTGTACTTGTACCTACCTATATTCAGTGACGTAGCAAGGGGGGAGGCGAATAGGGCAACCGCCCGGGGCGCCATATTAACAGGGCGCCAAAATGGTCATTAGAAATACGGGAATTTAAAAATTTACTAATACAATTACATTTAACTGTGAAAGTTTAAGTTCTGTTAATATATTTTTTTAAACTAAAATTTAGATGTATAATTTTAGTTTTAAGATTGTCTGGTAGGGCCAGTGGCGGTTTCTCCACATGAGCACAGGAACACGTGCACCCCATACTTCGTAAAGAATTACCCCATAAAGAAAAAATAATAGTCATTTAAATTTATCTTCTTTTAATATATGATACCTAGGGACTTCATTGTTATCGATAAGTTTGCTGCAAATAAAAACAGATGATTGGACTTTACTTTTAAACAATTTACCTACTAATGAAAAATGAATTGGCCTTTTTTATTTTATTTCATCTTCAATAAAATAAGTAGGTACCTAATCATAAATTTTTAAAATATTTACTAAAAATTATAGACCAAATTTGGGCGTGGTCTTAAATAATTTTACGTTAACTTTCAAAGATTTAATATTGACAGATGCTGGACTGCTAACGGATCAAACGTTGTTTTTAACATAATAGATTTTTAACTAAGAAAATACTTTCAGATAATTATACTAATTCCTAAAAATTGTTTTTTCCACTACTTACTTAACTATAAAACGGCCATTATTGACCGATTATTAAGTTGTTAATAATGAAAACAATCTATTTTAAAGCGGGTAACTTGATTTTTTTGATTCTGGCACTAATAATATACAGTGTGATCAGTAAAGTCCGCAGCATATGGGATTTTTTTTTTATTAATAGCTTTATTCAAAATTTGACTTTGGCATCAAGTTCTGCTTCGATCGAGATGAAAATTAAGCAAAAACATAGTTGTCACGTGATTCGCATTAGATATCTGTCAAATTTTAATTTTTTCCAAAAAATAATTCAAAAGTGGGGTTATATCTGAAAATATCGAAAAAAGTTAATAGACATTTTTTTTTAAATGTAGTTGCTAGGCCACATGCAAAATTTTAGCTGCATAAGATAATTTTGATTTTGTACCTACCACTAAAATTGATTTTCCACTTAATGAACACTTTACTGATGATACTGTGTTCTTTTTTGTCTTAATATTAAGGTGTATTACTTTCAGACACAAACTACGTTTCTAAAAATACTTATTTTATGAAGTTACCTTATACAGGGTCAAAAACAAATAAACTTTGCATCACATGCGATCAAATTTTAATAGCCCAATTTTAATTTTGTAGAAAAACGCACATTTAATATGGCGCTACTTTAAAGAAAATGTATCTGAAATAAAGCATTGTCAAAACTAAGAAGTTTTATGTAGGTTGCGTTGAGTCTTATCGTGGTGCTAAAGTGGTGCAATTTACAAAATATGGGTAAAAAATCAAAATTATCTTATGCAGCTAAAATTTTGCATGTGGGATAGAAACTGCATTTAAAAAAAAATTTTCTAATAACTTTTTTCGATACTTTCAGAAATAACCCCACTTTTGAATTATTTTTTGGAAAAAATTAAAATTTGACAGATATCTAATGCGAATCACGTGACTACTATTTTTTTGCTTAATTTTCATCTCGATCAAAGCAGAACTTGATGCCAAAGTCAAATTTAGAATATAATATAAAAAAATTCCATATGATACGGACTTTACTGGTCACACTGTAGAAGCATAGACATTTACCTTTAGATACGTACCGGGTGTCCCACTAAGAAAAGCTCTCGGCCGTATCTCAGAAAGGGTTAGTCGTATGGCTTGCGGAACAATTTTTTTTAGTAAAAGCGGCCATGTGAAATTGCTGGAAAATATTTTTAAGTTCCCCATTTTGCCGCAAGAGGGCACAATTAAATTTTTTTTTTAAATTCTAAATTTCTCCGGAAATTCCCATATTAAGGTATAACTCTGATTACATCATCGAAAAGCTTAGACAATTCTGCATCATTTTGGTTAAAGGCTCGTTGGCGTACCGACCTTGATAAGAGTGGGGGAAGCTATTAAATGTGTAAACATTAAAATCGCTGTAACTTCTAAACGACTTATCCGATTTTACTAAATTTAAGCTTGTTTGGAAGAGAAAGGTAAGTATCTTCAATCGCCGTATCTAACAGTACACGATAGTGTTTAATAAAATTGCTAGAGGGCGCAATTTGTAATAATAACAGTTTTTTCGGTTTTTTTCCGAAAATTCAAATTTAGAATTAAAAAAAAAATTTTAATTGTGCTCTCTTGCGGCGAAATAAGGAACATAAAAATAATTTCCAGCAATTTCTCATGGCCACTTTTCCTAAAAAAAATTTTTCCGCAAGCCATACGACTAACCCTTTCTGAGATACGGCCGAGAGCTATTCTTAGTGGGACACCCGGTACAGCTTATCTCGTGCGCAAAAAAAACTTAAGTTTCATTGGTAAAAAAAATACGTCCGAGCGCACGACTCACCGGTCACCTCTTGTTATTAACCTGTCCTTCTTTAGCGACATGCTCAAAATACACTCCGGAACCGGCTCGGCGCCATTTTTGTTGTTGTGTTTTAAGTTTTCTCTGTGGACTCCTTGTTGTTTTTTTTGCTATTGTGGGTGTTTAATATTTACGGATTTCAAGTTTTTGTGTAGTTTAGTGAATTGTGTTTGTGCTTTTACTGACTCGGATACCCAATGTACCCAAGCTTTAACCAAATTGTAAAAATCAATCAAGTTTTGCTTTTATTAATTGTATCAAATAATTATTTGTTTAACTTTAAACAGTTACTTAGGTGATTTTTTTAAATCAAAGAAAATAAATAAATAAATTAAAAAAAAAAAAATTGCTACTAAAATAATATTTGCGCGCTTTTTGAAGAAAACAATAAGAAACGAAATATTGATAACAAATGAAAAAACGGTTCAAAAAAAATTATATTATATGTCAATAAATTTAAATTATTGACCAAATTTAGCAAAATTTGGGCGTGGTCGAAAAAGTTTTGCGGGCCATGCGCCTGTGTGGTACTCTTCCCCCCTCACCGAGATAAAATCCTAGTTACCACCATAATCAACTGGTAACCTAAAAACTCAAAAATAATTAAAAAAAAATGAATTTAATATAATATATATATATTAGCCATAATATGCTCAACCATTTATACACCTACTTATTATAGACTTAATAGACTAATATAGAGAGAAAGCATAATATCGTATATTATAGTATAAATATTTCAAATCATTCAATTTGTTTAAATTATAAGTTGAACATTATAATTCGCGCGCCATCCAATTAGTATGACACTACTATTATTATTATGTATCTATCCAAAGAAGAGTTTTGGAATAGAAATGTAATCAGCCAACACAAATTATTTAAAATAAAGGTTTTATTAAATAAACTTTGTATTTTCGTTTAAAAGTTTGGATGAATTTACTCAAAACAAAAATATACAAATGTTAAAAGCCTTTTACTATTTCTGTAACACTTCATGAATGTTACCGGTTAAAAGCCCGTCGTATAACACAATAAGTGTTCAAAATAAAATATAAGTATACAGAATGATCATAGTTGCTGTAAGTACCGGTAAAATATACTTAAGTATTTAGTACCGGCAGATTTCCAATACAAGTCAGTCTTAAAATATTACTGTATTTATTTAATACGAAAAGTACTTATATTTTATTAATTGTCTGCAAAAAATAATGCATTTTAAAACAGATAACGTTGTTTCTCGGTATAGAGAGATATACAGTGTGAGTTGTGTGTACCTTAAATAAATTTAGTAAATCCAGTACAGTTTTTTTCCTTGTCATAATGTTGAGGAGTTGAAAGGACAATTAAGATATTATGAGTGTAGGTTAAATTTTCCCGAAGTAATTAGAAATGTTCAATACTAGTTTTACTTGCGTTTAGGATATTGTCAAATAGTAAATGGACATTTTAAACATTTATTGACGAAAAAGTATTAAAGATGGATAGCAGGTTTTTTTTTTATTTTTGAATTAAATTAATTGTTTAATATCTTATAAATAATAAGGAACAAAAATTTGAAATTAGGTACTTATGTATAACTTAATATGCACTTTAAAAATGGTCAATAAAAAACTAGGGTTGCCACTTAAAAAATTTATCGATATAGTCATATACAGTGGGACCAGTAAAGTCCGCATCATATGAGATTTTTTTTTTATTAATAATTTTTTTTTTGTACTAAAAATGTGTAAGTTATTATACAAATGTTTGCTAATGACACCTTAATTTACATTAATCTTTTAAATATTTTTAATGGTCTATAACTACTTTCTACTTTAAATTGAATCGGTGAGTAGAAGAACAATACAAGTGCCAAATGGCGTTTTAAACTTAGATAGCCAAATTGTGCTTAAAATCCAAAGGCCTAGGTATCATATATTATTGAAACAACAGTACATCAGCCATCCTCCGACCACAACGGTAACCTATTAAATTTTCGGCTGAGTGAAAGAACAGTAGAAGTGCGGCGCATTTCTGAAAAACTAACGATTTGCACTTATACTGTTCTTCCACTCACCGATTCAATTAAAATAAACTAAATTCTGAGATAAATATATTATTAAATTGGCTAAAAGTAAATAAATTAAAATTAAATACCTATTTCAAAAACTAAATGTATGGTTATGGGTAATAATTTAAATTGTCAAAATATAAATGTTGTAATTGATGGTGAAAAACTGGAATTAGTAAACAGTTTTAAATATTTAGGAATAATCATTGATTCAAAATTAAAATTTTTTAATTATTTTGAAAGTTTCATATCGAAGATTGCCGGAAAAGTAGGTTATTTTAAAAGAATCAGTTTTAATTTAAGAGCAGTAACCCCTTTTACCACAATGAAAATTTTGCGTTTTGCTGGTCAAACGAAAAGAAAAAATAAAAATTGGTATTTAGAAAATAAATTCTACTTTAAATACCCCATCCAGGAAAGTAAATGACGATCGAAAATATTCCCAAAATTTTTTTTATTTTTAGTAATTTTGTAATATCTTAAACAATTCTTTATTGGTCAAAAGCAAAATGACTTTCCCGGGTGTAGAATATTGTACCAAACAATTTTTCTTAAAGCCATTTTTCAATATCGGCCTTACTTTTTTCTCAAAAACGTTGGGCGCGTAAAGTGAATTTAAGCGTGTGAAGTGGATTTAGGCGCCCAACGTTTTTGAGAAAAAAGTAAGGCCGATATTGAAAAATGGCTTTAAGAAAAATTATTTGGTACAATATTCTACACCCGGGAAAGTCATTTTGCTTTTGACCAATAAAGAATTGTTTAAGATATTACAAAATTACTAAAAATAAAAAAAATTTCTAAAAAAAATTTTGGGAATATTTTCGATCGTCATTTACTTTTCTGGATGGGGTATTTAAAGTAGAATTTATTTTCTAAATACCAATTTTTATTTTTTCGTTTCGTTTGACCAGCAAAACGTTCGGCAATTTTTATTGTGGAAAAGGGGTTACTTCCTCTTAAGTTTGTTTTCTAAAAATACTGTATTTAATACTAATATATTACCACATTTTCTTTATTGCTCTTCCATTTTATATTGTGCTAGTGAGGAAATATTTGATAAATTACAAATTTTACAAAATTATGCAATTTTAAATTGTGACAAATATACAAAAATTAATTTTATGTTAAATAATTTAGATTGGTTGAATGTCAGAAATTTAATTTTTTATTTAGTAGGTATGTATCTTTATACTTACATAAAATTAAAAATAATTTATTGCCTGATTGTTTAAAAAAAATTTTTGTTCTTTTAATTATGACCATCATAATTATAAAACAAGAACTAATCAAAATTTTTATGTTGATAGAGTGTCTAAAACATTAGCTTATAAATCTATTTTTTATAAAGGTTTGATAGAATATAATAATTTGGAAAATTCTATTAAATCTCAAAAATCATTAAAACTGTTTAAAAAAAATATAAAATTACATTTTATTAAAAAACAAAATAATACGTAATATTTGATACAATTTACAAAATGTTTAACTTTTCTGTCTGTTTTTGTTAAAAGAAGGTTGCGTTTTAAAATTTAAAAATAAATCTATAAAAATGTATTAAAAAACATTTAATTTTAGCTTTTTGCTAAATAAAACATGTTACTACTACTACTACTACTACTACTACTATAAATGGTTATAATAAGTACCCGTATGTACTTGGAGCTTCTGCAGAATTTATTTATGACGCCATTATTGCGAGAACGAGAAATTGTGAGACTCTCGCGAGACGTGACGAGACGAGAAAACATATTGCGAGATGTTAGCGAGACGAGAGTTTGTTAAAAAGTGCGAGATTTCTTGTCTATTGAAACACTACACCACTACACTGTATAATTTTTTTTGTTATAAAAAATACCACAACTTAGGTAAAATGTTACTACCAGTGTTCAAGCATTTTTCCAAAAAAAAACCAAAACTAATGGATTTACTGAATTTATTCCAAGTTACAAACTCATACTCAAACTATTAAATTATTCATCAATCTTTTAAATGATGAACGCGTCAACTAATGGCAAGTCTTAAGTTTTCTTTCTTTTTTGAATTTATAAAGTAAATTTAGTTGCGTTTACTAAAAGCTATGCAGCAAAATTTGTTGGAACGTAAAATGCGAACTTTCGTTCGCAAGTTAAACTTTAATTAACTCCAAACTTGGCGTTCCTAAATTTCAGAATAAACTTAGAGTGAGACAATAAATTAATTGATTCTTATCCCAAAAAAGGTAACTTTTTAAAACTGTAGAAATAGATGCTGCATAAGCGTTTGTTGATAGATACCAATTCCTTTCAAGAACAAGTCATAACATATTACAAGAGCAAGAATCTTTCAATAGCCAGTATTTTTTGATTTAAAGGTTTAAACAAATTGACAGTTCTGATAAGGCCTTTTCACTATAACCAAATTCATCCTATTCATCATTAAGATGAGAGTATGCTTGCCAACCTATAACCTATTTTGCGTAGATTTATTAATTTTTCTAGCTTTTACACAAAATTTAAATAAAATCAATATCGAATGCATATTCTATGGGTAATAATAATTGTGATATTAAATAAATATTAAGGAATTTTATAAATTATTTTAGGGGAATTGTAGAGCGAAAAATATCGGGTAAGATTTTTTTTAACATTATCATGTCATTGTTGATTCAATATACAATTCTCCCAAAATTAGCAATGAAATAAATTGATATTTTTGTAATATATCAGATACGACTTAAATAATGTACCGACGATATTGATTTTCTTTAAATGTTAGTTATTAAAATAATAAAGTCAAAAAATCAACGC
Organism: Polydrusus pterygomalis; assembly: GCA_963969555.1. Lineage (NCBI taxonomy): Eukaryota > Metazoa > Arthropoda > Insecta > Coleoptera > Curculionidae > Polydrusus > Polydrusus pterygomalis. The sequence goes on from OZ018378.1 coordinate 50,018,176, forward strand.
GAAATAGGTTATAGGTTGGCAAAAGATTGAGTGACGTTGATAATTCCACCTTAACATCCTGAATTAGAACCTATTGAAAATAAATCCCAATAATAATCTTCGTAGATGGTCACAATCCTTTCCTAGAGACCATTAGGGATGTTACGGAATAGCTTTATCTCGTACCTAGTTGGACCTGTACCTATTCCAAACCCGAACCTATTCCAAATACCTATTACAGGTCCAAACTATTCCAGGTCAAACTTAAACGCCGCTCCGCCGATTGGCGCTATTCCTGCTGCATGGCCGACACGAGTTTTTAAAGAAGGCCGCTAGAAATCCAGCGTGGCCAGCAGTTTCCGATTGTTCGAATTAAATTTCGTTATAAATTTTTGTAACAGATTAATATTTTTCGCACCAGACTTTTTTGGAAGATTTGATTGTAACGGAGGCCTATTAATTATTTAAAGAAACATGAATAATAGGCAGGTACATCCACCATATATGTTGCCTTTTTAATTAATTCCTCATTGCTGGTTGCATATCCTACATTAAATACGCTATATTTTGTTGCCCAATAAATTATTACAATATTTTTAGAAATATTTATTATTTTTTACTATTTCCCTTTATCTTTATTTAGTAAGATTATTTTAATTATTGCAATGTGCTTGTAACGGCAACGTTTAAAATTCTTAACTGCAAATTCGTCATATTATATGAATTTAAAGCAAAACCTGTAGCCGTTCCATTCCTTATATCGTACCTGTACCTGACAACTTGAAAAAGGAATAACAATGAAACCAGAGAATCAAACATGTGACAGTGCCAACGGACCTGGAATAGGTACCTGGTAATAGGTAATAGGTACGCGGAATAGGCAGATGATACCTATTCCAAAAGAACAGGTCCAGTTCCACTGTAACACGCCTAGAGACCATTAAAAAGACGCCGCGAAGTTTGAAAACATTAATTCAAAACCTTATTACGTCATCCCATTATCGGCGCAATTTTTTTATTCGTCAGCCTCGACATATTGTATTGATATCTTTGTTTTGATAAACTAAATAGACAAGAACAGCTTAAAAATGGAAAAACAACCCGCCCGATATTCAGGTGGACGCGGCGTTCGACCTTCAGCTGAATAAGTGCGACCCATAGGTCGAGGCAGAAGTGACGTCAGTGAGTTTATTCCCGCGTTTTTATTAAAGAGCGTATCTTGTTTATTGAATAAATAATTCAAAATTTTAAAAATTGACATTTCTTTCTTCATGCGATAGGGTAAAAATCAAAATTTAGTGAAAAAGCCCAATATTGAGGGTAGAATTATCGAATTATCATGATCAGCTTAAATATGACGAAAACGAAATACGAATTAATAGTAGTTATTTTCTTAATAATTTTTCAAAAACCGTAACATCCTTAAACCTAAATCAGTTTTTTATAAAGGTCTCAAAAAAACATAACATCATTCGGAAAGTGTGAAAAATTATTTATTAACGCAACAAGACAAAAAAGGTGTTTCAAAAGGCCATTTGAAATTTCAAAATGGATAATATAGAGTCATGAAATTAAAATTTAATTTTTGTTTTTTTTGATCATCGAATATTTTCTTTTCATCAAACGTTTAACGACCACAGGGAATGTTTAAATGTGAACAAAAATTAAATTGTTTCAGCAGGGGCGTGCGTGCAGGCAATAGGGAACTTTCCAATTTTTTTTTTTTTCAATAATAGGATTTAGTTAGGCCTGAAAAAAGTGTTCCCCAATTATTACTCCTTAAAAATCAAAAATAACTTGGTAAAAATTCTTTAAAGTTTCGCGCGTGTCGAAAGCATTTCAAACGACTTCTAAAGCGCGCGAAGCCAGATGACGTCAGGGGGTATGACTTTTGGTCATCCGTCATCCTGACACTCCTGACAGGTGCCGAACGACCCAGTTTGCATTTGGATTGCCGTGTGTTATTGTTATTGCATTGTTGTTTTAAGGTCGTGTCGCTTGACGCGTGGATGTCAAATCTGACAAATCATCAAATTTATTGAAAACCTATAACCTATTTCGTGGATGTCACACACAAATCTGACAAATGATACCCCTTGACGTCACGACTACTAGCAGTGCGTTTGGAATAATTTGAATTTTGGGGCATTTTTAAATCTTTCTAGCGGTCTTTTGGGACGAAATATGTTGTTTTTTTGGCTGCCATATGTTTTATGACAATATGTACTTATGATTTATAGAATTTTTTCCCCATTTAAAATTTTTGTCAAGTTCCCTATTCTAGCAATCACTTTTTTTTTAAATAGGCACAGTACTGATATTTTAATCCCCGTTTAATAAAATCAAATTTCCCTAAGAACACTCCGCTTTGTGTCGCCTGTCATTTATGGCACCGTATTGAAGTCTGGTCTATTGTACGTTAAGATGTTGGCGACAGAGACAGGACTGGGCTAAGTTATTTTACCATTTAAACTTGTACAGGGGGTGTCAACTGTCGACACGCTTTGTTTTTAGAAAAAGTTGACTTTACCTGATAGATGTCTATTGGTATTTTTAAAATTGTTGCTTGGTTTAGGAGAAAAATGCTATTTTCTTATAATTAAGAATAAGGCAAGATTTATTGTCAGCTTAAGGTTGAATTATCAACGTCATTCAATCTATTGCCAACCTATAACCTATTTCGCGTTGATTTTTTGAGTTTATTATTTTAATAACTAACATTTAAAGAAAATCAATATCGTCGGTACATTATTTAGGTAGTATCTGATATATTACAAAAATATCAATTTTTTCATTACTAATTTTGGGAGAATTGTATAGTGAAAGAACAATGAGTGACAATGACATAATAATGTTAAAAAAAATCTTATCCGATATTTTTCGCTATACAATTCTCCTAAAATAAGTTATGAAATTCCTTGATATTTATTAATTATGTCAATTATTACCTATAGAATATCAAGTCGATACTGATTTTCTTTAAATTTTGTATAAAAGCTAAAAAAACATAAATAAATCTACGCGAAATAGGTTATACGTTGGCAAGCATGTTGATACTCCCACCTTAAATTAATTACATGATAGAACCTTATATTATAATATGAAGTTTTTTTCATTAAAAGCCCTGGGGAATATCTATTTATAGTTATTAATGATACTAGTTCGATATGAAAACTATAATGAAAACGCGTGCAACGTTAAACCACGAGGCGTTAGCCGAGTGGTTTAATTGCACAAGTTTCATTAACAAAGTTCTTATCGAACGTGTATCATTCAAAATTTAATCAATGACAGTGCAAATAGATTTTTTTCGTCTAAACTTCATTGATATCATAGACAAGCGAGTTGCGCGCTCTCAAATTGATATCATCTGACGTTTTCGTTATTTTTAAAATTTTCAGGTGTCCATATTAGTCGATATCATGGAAACCGCATTTTTTATTGTTTCAATTTCGACTTTGACAACGTCATTATTGCCGTATAATTTTCTATTGTATGCAAAGTGTTGGCCAAAAATAATTTGCATATGGGAGATTCTGAATCCGAAAGTGTCCCTTCGGATGTCGAAGATATCGCGCAAAGCGTAATAGATTCCCTACTCCCGTTTTTCTAAGTAATAATAACAAATAAATATTTTGCACCGACTTTCTTTTTGTTTTTGTATCTTAACATTTGGATGTTATTATGAATTCATAATGGCACTGAGTGCTATTATGAAGGTCATAATGACATCTAAATGATAATGCTAAGAACGTCATAATGGCACTGTCGTAGAATAATAGTATATTATTTAACGAGCGTATAATGTAGGCCATAATAAAACGAGGATGAAGTTTACGGCACGAGCCAAAGGCGAGTTTTGTAAATCATCCGAATGTATTATGGTTCATTAGACGCGAGTCAAATACTATACTTTATCTAAAACCATTCATTTATACAGTGCCTAAAAAAAATTGAGTTCAAATGGGAAATATAATAATTACACTTGTTGTATTATGGATAGCATCAGAAATAAAGTAGAGTTCATATGGGAAATATAATAATTACACTTGTTGTTTTATGGTAATTACCCTTGTTGTATTATGGATAGCATAATGCTCTTATTATCAGAAGTATTATGCACCTATTATTAAATGATTGTAGATAAAATATTTTATGTCATACCAGTACATTATTGTGTTTTTATACCTTAGATACCATCTAAATAATGGATTACTTTATGCCCGTGCGGGCATAAAGTACACATTATGGCCCGCGCGGTAGTTCCATTTTTGATTTTTGACTTTGACACATTAAACATTTGAATAATGTCGCAGAGTCGCAGGTAAAAATAAAAAATTGGTAAATCAAATTAAATTTTAAAAAAAATTTATTATTCAAAACGAACTGGTATGACATACAATTTTGTATGCACCACGGGTACTAATAGATATATACCCTCGGGCGACTAACGAACCCTCGGACCAGAGGCCCTCGGCTTTGTAAGACTGTCGCCCTCAGGGCATAATCATCTACTTAGTACCCTTGATAACTATTAGATTACTTAGGAAACACACTTATATACAGTGTGTCCACACTGTCCTCAGCTGGACTTTGTATACTTGTAAAATATGTTATTTTCAATTTTTCGATTATTATACAGGGTGTCCGGAAAAGACGAGTAAAAAATTTAGAGGATAATTCTAGACCGAAAATAAATGCTATCTCTTCCTATATAACATTTTTTCGAAAGTTGATTATATTAACAAAGTTGCAGGGTGTTAAAGTTAATATTTGCAGTTTTAAAATACATAAGTTACTAGAATAATAAATTAAATATTCAAATCAAAGGTTCAAAGTAACGTCCTTCTTTCTCTTCAATGCATAAATTAATTTTTCTTAATTAAAAATTCCGACGAAAATGTTGTTTTTAACGAACCCTGTATATAGTAATCGCAAATCTGATGTTCGAAATTGTAGTTTCAGCATAAGCAGGCGTGTTTATAAAGCATGACTTTTTCTTCTATACGTACTAATAAGAAAGTTTTTCCTCTTCCAAACTCTATCCATGGAATTCTGCCTTAAAAATTAATAAGTTTTTACTAATTTTAATTAAAATTTTTTGCCTGCCCGGTAATTTTATTAAAACCTTGTATTTGGGAATGTTACAAACTGTTTCCTTTTTAAATTCATGTTCTCTTTTAATTTGAAATCTATGCGAATTTTTGTAATATTATGTTATATTTATTTATTTTCAACAAAACAGCATCTATAAGGATAAACATATAAATCTAAAAGGGAACACATGAATTAACTTACTGTTCGTTGAAAAAAGAAGGACTACATTTAAGAGGACTCCGTACACCTATAAAACGGGATTTCACGCCAAGGGTTTATTAATCGATTAAGAAAAAAATGCTGCATACAAAAGTTTTTAGAAATTAAACAAAGAATATTGCAAAGTCCCTTTCCTTGTCATATATGTATATACACATTTTTACGTCATTTACTTTTTAACTTACCAACTTTATATTGACTTTGCAATAATCTGTAATCAATTCTAGACAAGTTTTATCAAAACATTTTTTCATAAAAACGAATAGTTTTTTTATATAGTGAAATCCTAGATTTTTGCCTAATTCTAAGACTAATTTATAAGCCATCTCACTCGCCCACTGATGCTCTCTCTCTCTAACGTCAGTGGTGGAACGCTACTATGAAGCGCGACGCCTCGCTAACCGGCGGAATACCTAGAAAATGATACAATCCACCGAATCGGTTGTACAGTTTTACGGAGCTACCAGTTATAGTGACAATTTATGTGGACGATTGGATTATTATTTAGAGGTAAAAGAATTATATTTGCATTTTAAATATTTTTATGTTGGAAATCAGATTTTTATTTAGATAGTGGGTGCGGTTTTGATTTTCTGTGGGGATTATTTTTTATATAAAGTGCAACTAGTGCATTGTTTTTTTTTTGTGTCGTTTTTAGATTTTTATTTTGATAGTGCGTGCGGTTTTGATTTTCTGTGGGGATTATTTTTTATATAAAGTGCAACTGTTTATTAAATATATAAATGCAAGCCCCGCACGGACGCCAGTGCTAAAATTTAAAAAAATTATTTTACACCGAAAAATGCCTTTCGATGCCCAAAAGACATGTACCAAATTTCATAAAAATATCTAGAGTGGTTTAAAAATGGCAATGAAAAAATATTTTTTTAATTATAATGTTAACACCCTGTAAACCCCAAAAAAAGTGTCTGCCTTTTTGTAATCATTTTTTATTATATGTAATTAAGACACTGTTAAAATGTCAGCGTGAATCAAACACTTCATTTTGTATTTTTAAAAAAACAACTTGGGGGTGTTTTTATTAAATGTTTTAACCCCCTCAAAAGTGTCTGCCTTACTAATTTTTGTGTTTTGTGTTATTTTAAATTTTGATTTCTGTTTGTTGGCCTCTGAATCAAACACTTTTTTTGGGCAAAATTTTTGGACACCTTTCTCTTATGCGCAGTACCTGGTGTCCCCAGGTAGAGCAGGCCAACACTTGCTTACCTGCTCATCTATCCAGTAGATACTATGACACAAAATTTTGGAGTGCATCAAACACTTCATGAAACGGGTGTTACTAGCTCTCGGATTATCCGTTATTTACTTTTGCACTTCGGTAACCTAGTAGAACAAAAATCTTCTTGAAATTTACCATGGAGTGAAAGCCAAAAATGCATTAATATATATATATGAATATGTAGGATGTTTGGCTTAAAATTTTAAGTTGTATTCAGATATCCGGAAATTTGACACCATGGACTATTTTTTAAAAAAATCTCTACTAGCGCGTAAATTTCCCAAAAATGAATATTTTTTTTGTTCTTTAGATACTTTTAATGAGTGGTCATGATCGCTATATACAGGCTGTATTGATAATATTGATAAACGTACAATTATTAATCAGTATAAATTACATTACAGAACATCAACTGATTCTCCCACTATGATTATTGAAAAAGATTTTCAGAGCAGCGGTGATTGGTGATACTTTTATTTTCTGTTATGTATACATTACTGTGTAATACATTTATTTTAGTAATCAGAATCAGAAGTTTATAGGAGGGATTCCTGTGGGAAGAAGAATGTTTGATGTTCATCATCTGTTTTCTCAAATATTTGGCAATAAACATCCACCATTCGATTGTTCCATTGCAGATATGGAGGTAACAGATGAAAAAAGAAAGGGATTTTTTAGTGCCTTTATTTTAAAATGTAAAATGTGTGGATTAGAACAAGAATTAACAACCGAAAAGAGCAATGAAATCAATTAAATATGATGTTTCAAAAAATAAATCTAAATAGTGAAACAAAATCGGCAGATTCCATGGAGATAAATAAACAAAGTAAGGAGTTATCATTTTATTTTGATAGGTGTTTACAAAAGTTATCCTTAATTTTTTTAAAATTATTTCTTACCTAATCAAAATTTATGCTATATCCATCAAAAATGCTTATACCAATGCTGAGGCTTACGATATGCTTTCCGTATATCTCGAATGTTTTCAAAGTGCTTTATGGAAACCTGCCGATTTTGTTTCACGGCCATCTAGATTTATTTAAAAAAAAATTATAATATTAGAATAATATGCCCAAATTAGAAATTTTTCCTGATTATGTAATTAATTCTAAAGTAGTTCTTTAGGCCATTGGAATATTGAGTAACAAAACTACACATTACACAATCATAAGGTTTAAAAATATTTTTTGGCGTCGAATGCTTTGGCCACAAAGCTAAAAAACAATAATTTCTTCGATTTAAAGTATTCAAAATCGGTCTTCACATTTTTTCTTACAACCAAACCATTTAATCTTCTTTCCGATTGTGAAGTCATGGTTATACCGTATGATTTGATTTTTTGGGATAAAATAAAAAAAACCGTTATTATTACACATAGCGCCGTTTAGCAATTTTATTAGAAACTATTATGTACCAGTACGACAATTAAAAGTACTTAGCTTTCTTTTCCAACCAAGCTTAAATTTGGTAAAATCGGATAAGTCGTTTAGAGTTACAGCGATTTAAATTATGACACTTTCAAAAGCTTCCCCCACTCTTATCAAGGTCGGTACGCCAATGAGCCTTAAACCGAAATGATGCAGAATTGTTTAAGCTTTTTAATGATGTAACCAAAGGTATACCTTAATATGGGAATTTTGGGAGAAATTCAGAATTTAAAAAAAATTATTTTTAATTATGCCCCCTTGAGGCGAAATGCTGAACTTAAAAATAATTTCCACAAATTTCTCATGGCCACTTTAACAATAAATTTTTGTTTGCCAACTTTCTATGTTTAGTAGTTTCCGAGATATGGCCGGTGGCCACCCTTAATGAAACACCCTGTATAATCTAAATACAAATAAATATATTTATTATTATTATTATTATTAATATTACTAATTTTATAAATTATTGTTGGTCGCGTTATTATCTACGCCACTGGCTTCCGTAAACTGCTCTCATCCACGATGCCCTTGCACGTCGGCCGACCGCTCGCGACGTGGAGTAAACAGCCTGAAAACTGTAAATGCGGGTAGCTACGGAATCCTCTTAAGCAAAGGTGTAATTGCATACGCACAGAGCTCACCCTTTTTCACATTTTTAAGTGGTTGCTTGACACTGCGCTGGTTCCTTTTTTAACGAGTTGGTCCCTCGAGTACCAACCAGTTGGTTTTTTGGCTGTCTCACTGATCGACAGAAAGTCAGCAACGATTTAATGCATTTTATTCAGATACCAGCAAGCAATTTTTTATGTCAACATTTGATGTCCCTTTCCATCTTTTAAAATAAATAATCTTCTACCAAACAACTCAAAATCTAATCCAGCTTTTAATGTTTTTTTTCAATTCCTTTGTTTGGCGAAAAAAAAAGTAAAGCCCGCTGTTGACTTCCATAAATTTCGCGATATTAACGAGTTCTTTCGGACTCCATAAATTACTTTTACCTTGGTATAATAAAATGACGTCACAAGCGTATTGTTAAAAAGCACAAAGGCTCGTGCAATATAATTTTATATTTTTTAGTATTTATAACAACAGTCAAGGTTGTGAGTATTAAAATATTAAATTATAATAATTAACTCCACGGAGCATAACAAAAAAATAGAACAATGAATTCAAAAATGTACAGCATTGACTAGCAGAATAATAAATAGATGTTAATTAATAAATAAAGATTCCTTCTATCACAAAGCCTTTTGCCCTGGCCCCTTTCATTTAATACTTGTTACGTTCCTGTTGTAACCTGAATCCAGAAGAATCCAAAATTGGATATTATGATTTCGGTTTTTTTCAAAGACATTTACCTTTAGATACGTACAAGCAGTAAAAAAAAGTTAAGTTTTATGGATGAAAAAATACGTCCGAGCGCATAGCTCGCCGGTCAGATGTCTTTCCTCCCAGCAGCATCGGGCTAGCGCACTAACCTCTTGTTGTCGGCCTGTCCTTCTTTAGCGACATGCTCAAGATACACTCCAGAACCGGCCCGGCGCCATTTTTGTTGTTGTGTTTTAAGTTTTCTGTGTGGATTCCTTGTTGCTTATTGTGGGTGTTTAATATTTACGAATTTCTAGTTTTTGTGTAGTTTAGTGAATTGTGTTTGTGCTTTTAGTGACTCGGATTGGAATATAAATAATGACTGGTAACAGCCGTTGTATGATTTTATTACGCCCAAATAGGGTAAAATACCGGGTATGTCGTATTTTCAGTTAGTATGGAGTAGTAATGTATTGTCTCGTTCCAGGGGCGGATGGGCCCACCGGGACACCGGGAAATTTCCCGGTGCGCCGGTCCCTCAGGGCCGATAGGCGTCGCCGCTGTTTGCCAACTTTTTTCTTTTATTTTTTAACAATTTGAACTTTTATGTTATCTTTATGTTAAATATTTTTTATTTAATTTTTATATTAATAATAAATATTGAGCCTAATGAATAAAAATTAAGCAATTACTTTTTAGTAAAAGCAATTGCTCGACTAGCAAAAATGCTATAAGTAAAAGCAATTGCTAGATCTGGATATAAATAAAATTTTGAAGCAATTGATTGCTGTTTTTCCTATACCTCTGTAGCAAATGCTTATTCAACAGAAGTTCAGACGTGGCTTATCCACTTGCTCAGATTATAAATTTCATGTTCAGGTTGGTGCCTAATTTGCAAAAGAGTTGACGTAAATACAACAACGTTGGTTTATTTATTTAGTACAATAGTAATCTTAAATCTGTTACGTTTTTGTGGAAAATAGGAAACATAGTATTTGTGATATGGCAGATTCCAGTGAAAATGAGGAAAGTGATAGTAGTGATGAAGAAATTAAAGACAAGCAATGGAAGTAAAAGATGAAGAAATTAAAGACAAGCAATGGATATTCGTTCACAAATTGAAGAAACATAAATAAATCTCTCAGACCACAACCGTTTAGCTTCCATAACAGCTTCAGCACTTGTAGGAAATTTAATAAAAATATTGGCCTTCTCCAAAACTGCATCCATTACAGAAGTGTATGTCTTACAAACAGTAATTTGGTAAACACCGAGTTCTTCACCTACCGAATTTTGAAAGCCCGGATCCGACAATTTTCGCAGAAAGACTTTAATCTTATTTAAAGGCGATAGTGCATCCCGTCGCCTATTAAAAGTATCAGTCAAAAAATAATTTGCCAACCACTCAATATTTTCGCAGTCAAATCGATATCTTTCTGAAATAATCATATCTGCAATTTTTACGTAGGTACACTGTAGATTTGTAGATTTTTCTTTTACCGCCGTTCATATTATTAATATTCAGCCATAATTGAAGACACAAATTAAGAGCAACGCACGTGTAGGCCGAGGAGAACTAAAATTGACTGCTACCAATGATGCAGGGGTCTAACTACCTTAAAAACTTGGAAGCTACACTAGAAAAATCAATTCCTTAATTTATTGATCACATTTTAAGCAAACGATAGCAATTGCTTCTATTTTTTAAGAAAAAGCTTTGACTAGAAGCAATTCCTGCACTTTTAAGCAATTGCTGGACGCAGAGCGATTACTTTAGTTTTATTCATAGGCTTACAAGAAATTACTTCAATTTCATAAGAAAAAGCAATCTCTGCATTTTTATTCATTAGGCTCATTTTTTTCACCTAAATTTGTTTTAAACGTAAAAAGTTTTTTTTTAATTTATGAGTTATTATAAAAAATATGTCGTAAGTGGATGAAAAATACGTATTTATGTCTTTTCATTTTTTTATTGGATCGACACGACGCGACGCGGCGCCGTTTTAATTGACTTCCCGCGCCGGTCCGAGGTGGCCCATCCGCCCCTGTCTCGTTCTCGCGAAACGAGACGAGAAGGAGACAAGAGTGGTCCGGTCTCCTGCGAGACGGGACGAGAGATTTTTCCGCAACAATCTCCTGATACGAGACAAAAATTTGCTGCACACATTTTGATTAGAATTTGCGATAAACTTTAAAAAGAATCCCGTTAGTATCATTCGAAAAAAAACTATCTTTATTACCGCTATTGGTGGCCAGGGAAACTCGGGACTAGTTGCCGAAACTATAATATAACGTTTAGAGGTACATTTTATATCTAGGAAATCGATCATGCAAAAAAAGCATAATGAAATATGTTCAGTTTAAAGAAAAAGACAGTGGTAACTTATGTTCAGTTTAAAGAAAAAGACAGTGGTAAATTGACTGGGTCAACTCCAGTGCTCCAAATTCATTAAACATTGGTGAAACAAGCGGCAACAGTGAAAAGACTAAACATGCAAATGCAAAGCACGGGACGATGCGTCGGCCCTTTTAAAACAAGCCGTCGGCCGAAGTAGTTGAGGTTAGGTTCTAGGGCAACAAAAGTAAAATATACAGTCCATTTAATAACAAGTTGTGGAGTTTTTATTATCAGCAGTGAGAAAATAAGATTGATTAACGATCGATGAAAATGCGCTGCAGTAATATAATTTCCGCCCTGCGAAATCACTGAAGAATCGTCCTGCTATGAAACAGGCATTTAATAGCTCGGATTATGTGCGTTACATACAGGGTGTTTCAATAAAAACTCCCAGGCCAATTATTTCGAAAACTAAAAGTGACATGTAAATTCTGTAAACGCCAGTTTTTAGCCTCTATGATTGGCTTCACAACTGTGTAAAAAATGTGTTTGAATAATACAAGATGTAGCTAGCGCTATACGAGCGTTTTATCACTAAAATGATCATTACCAAAATTAAATTAAAGTCTGCTAAAATATTAAAAATATTAATAATTAAAATACTCGTTAAAATTATTAAAAAAAAAACTTAACTCTCCTTTCATGTTGAATTTATAAAAAAATTTTATAGAAGATAATTTGACGAAAATTTAATTATCTTTAAGAACGAGAACATTTAAAAGTTCCTGTCATCGAAGAGTTTCTTTGCACCTACATCTTGTATTATTCAAGCATATTTTTTTACACAGTTGTGAAGCCAATCATAGAGGTTAAATACTGACTTTTACCGAATTTACATGTCGCTTTTAGTTTTCAAAATAATTGGCCTGGGAGTTTGTATTAAAACACCCTGTATATATTTTGCTGCTCGAGGTAATTTAACAATATATTATAAAATAAATCGTCCTTAGTAAAGTAGATGGATGTCAAAAAATGTTAAAAATACTAATAAAGTATCAAAAAACAAAAAGTTACCGATCGCAATGGTATATAGAAATAGTGTAGGTACTTACCTAAATTGTAAAAGTTTTTTTTATAAAACAGTGCAATCTATTTCCTGAACATCTCCAGTTCTAATGAAGTTAACTTTTAAGCATTTGCAACGATCGGCAAGCTTAGAAAATATTTTAAAGTAAAATGAGAAAAACGTCTGTTCGAAGTCTCAATCACGTCTTAAATAACTTTATCTCTACAGAAAACGAGATGTCTCTTTTCTTTCGATGTTCTCTGGTTTAATTACATTACTAATTGAGTTGGTAGGCAGGTTTTATCGTTAATTGAAATTTTGTCGCTAAAAGAACACATTATTATTTGGACGAATGTTTTGGTTTGTATTTAGTTATCTTAATCTGTAATTATGTCGACTGTGTCTACCAAACTTTATGGAATGAGATGCCTTTAGACGACCAATATAAATATCTTGATAATTTCACGTTTTGGTTTAAGAGAAATCACAAATTGAAAGCTATTTTTTATTGTTAAAAGGCCTTATAATTACCTTATACCGTGCGAGCAAAAATTATTTGCATCAAAGAGGGCCTTGCATCCAAGGACGTAATGCTTAGCCGTAGAGCTTAATACCTGTTAGGTGTCAGTAACTACCTGAATTAACAATCAATCAGTTATTCCGTCATCTTTGACAGTCGTTACAAGTAATTTGATTCATCGCTAATTTTTCCAATTTATTGAACACTAGCGTGTACCCGGTATGCGTTGCAACCCGCTGGTATAAATACAAACCCGATATTAGTACCCGGCATGCCACTCTCTGAAATTGCACCCGTGCGAAGCCGGGGCGGGTCGCTAGTTATACATAAAAACCTTCCTCTTGAATCAATCTATCTATTAAAAAAAACCGCTTCAAAATCCGTTGCGTAGTTTTAAAGATTTAAGCACATATAGGGACAGGACAGGATAGCGACTTTGTTTTATACTATGTTAAGAAGTCACACAATGGGCTTTATGGAACAGCACAAATCATTCATGGTTGAAGCGTATTTTCGAAACGGGGTTAGAGTAAATGGTGAGTGGCGATACAATCCGGGTTTGTGCATGGCCGATTTTCACGAACATTTTCCTAACGTCGCTTTTATTGCTGGGGATTTTTTTCATTGTCTGAAAAGAACCGTGGCTGTGTTTAGGGAAACAGGTTCTATACAACACAAAAAAGGAGCAGGAAGACCATATGTAAGAACAGAAGAACTTGTTGCAAACGTTCGTGAAATAATGCAAAATACGCCAACAAATAAGACGCCAGTCCCAAGAAGTGGGAAGTTCTTATGGAACATGCAGGACTATTCTTAAGAAGCAGCCAAATTCACTTCCTTATAAAGTGCAAGTATTCCAAGAAATACAAGCCGCAGCTTTTGAAAGACGCAGGAATTACTATCAATGGTTTACCCAAAATATATTGGAAATAAATGATTTATTAGACCTGACATTTTTTCGGATGAAGCCCAGTTCATGTGGTAACATTTCTCCAGAGATGCTGGTCAACACTTTCGAAAATATGAAGTTGCGTGTGAATTAATGCTTGGAGCATGGCGGTGGCCAATTTCAGCAATTTATGTAATTCTTTTTCTTTCTGTTGTTAATTTTGTAAACAACAAAAATAAATTTGTATTTGTCTACTTACTTATTTTATTACTCATTTGTTTGGCATATCATGTCATAACAAAATTTTAACCTAGATTTGGTTAGATATATCGTCCCCATATCATTGTGATCTAAACCAAGTCCTACGTTTTTTAATCCAAGCAAATAATTTTTTCTCGCACAGTATTTTGAAAATAGGGAAAATGAAATAGGAAGTTTTGTAGAAAAAGCCTAATATTTTACTCACGTTTCATGAAATATAATAGACTTGGATAATTTTATATAACCCATAGTCATACTCGTTTATAATGGCCTACATTATACGCTCGTTAAATAATACTATTACTATAAACATAAGGAAACTAAATTTAAATCTCGGCTCTAAACGTTTCTCACTATACTTCGCATAAACTCATAAACATAATACTATGCTTAAATTAATTATATTATGTGGTTTAGGTGTATTACAAGCGACATATTATTCAAACTTACCTACCCGTCGTGCATGCGGCATATCCCTGATACACATCACACCTCGGGCCTCGGTTTATTGTTGAACGAAAATATGTGTCGTTGTTACGATCAAAACAAACTTTAATTAATTACGAAGTTTGCATCAGCGTGAAAATTTAAAGGGCGTTATAGAGTTCAATATAAACCATTTTTCCTTCCTTTGTTTTGACTGAATTTCATCTAATAATAATAAGTAAGCTATTTACTTCGGATTTAAGATATTAAAAAATACTACATTCTGTTTTATTCATACAACGGATTTTCAGATGTATCTTTCATTTTCAAAATAAACAATAATTTATGCTGCATAATAGGACACCTTTAGGAATTGTTTTTTTGACAATGGCAGACCTAAATTAAAAAACTACAAACCCTAATTAACACGTGAAAAGAATACTACAAGTTCATTTAAACTTCTTTCGGATCGGCCTCCTCTTCGGAGATATGGGCTCCTAAAGAGCTCCCATGGAATTAAGTTTTTGACACATAATTATTAAACCAACAGGTATGATTCAATTTTTTTTTCATATGATCTATACCAGGTAAGACCCTTCAAATTACTATCCCAGAAAGTGTTGCGAATTACTCACAGCTGCAGGGACGGACTAGCTGTGACACTAATGTGCCCATATTTTTACGCCCTGTTGCCCTGTATGATAAAAACTTTGGACAACGTTTTTTACATACCTTTAATCAGCAAAAATTATTTGTATCAAAGAGGCTTGGATTAAAAAACGTAGGGCTTGGTTTAGATCACAATGAGATGGGGACGATATATCTAACCAAATCTAGGTTAAAATTTTGTCAAATTCATATTATGACATGATATGCCAAACTAATGAGTAATAAAATAAGTAGACAAATACAAATTTATTTTTGTTGTTTACAAAATTATAATACTTGCACTTTATAAGGAAATAAATTTAGCGGCTTCTTAAGAATAGTCCTGCATGTTCCATAAGATCTTCCTACTCCTTGGAACAAGCGTCTTCTACAATTTGTTGGCGTATTTTGCATTATTTCTCGAACGTTTGCAACAAGTTCTTCTGTTCTTACAGATGGTCTTCCTGCTCCTTTTTTGTGTTGTATAGAACATGTTTCCCTAAACACAGCCACGGTTCTTTTCAGGCAATGATAAAAATCCCCAGCAATAAAAGCAACGTTAGGAAAATGTTCGTGAAAATCGTCCATGCACAAACCCGGATTGTATTGCCACTCACAATTTACTCTAACCCCGTTTCGAAAATACGCTCCAACCATGAATTGTGCTGTTCCGTAAAGCCCATTGTGTGAATTGTTCAAGAAATTGGAATAATTAGCGATGAATCAAATTACTTGTAACGACTGTCAAAGATGACAGAATAACTGATTGATTGTTAATAATTCAGGTCGTTACTGACACCCAACTGGTATTAAGCTCTATAGCTAAGCATTACGTCCTTAGATGCAAGGCCCTCTTTGATGCAAATAATTTTTGCTTGCACGGTATATTATATCATATTCTATTTTATTGGGCCAACTGAAGTAGGTACATCGATATACAACAATCTCGAATTGTGTTTGATGCCCTGCTGTTAGCTCATAATTTAGACTGATAAGATACAAATTTAATTGCAAAATACAAGCGCGACATTCGGCAAAGATAAGGTATTATAGCATATTGTAATCAATATAATGACTGTTACCTTCATCTGCCTGTTTCAAATCGGAATCAGACCATGTCTATAATATTATTGTCATATTATAATTATTTAAATGTTGAATAGAAGAGGCCTCAACTTGATAGACATTTATTAGACTTAACGAAACGATAATCAAATGTGGTTTCGGCAGAATGGTGCTCCGCCACATTACTTCACCGGTGCCGCGGTGGCTAGAGAGAGAGGCTCAATTATTGAGGGGCCGCCGGGCGGCAATTATCTTAACCCCTTTGCCTTTGAATATATTCTTTAAGTGAAGTTTACGTTACAAACCCAGAAAGTTTAGAGAATCTTAGGCGACGAATAACACACTAAACCTGCAAATAATTCCGGCAGTGATTCAATATGTCATTGTATTCTTATAAAATACAGAGTCATAGATAACGTTAATCCGTGGCAGAGTTAACGCCCGTGAAAATAATGAAAACTAAGAATGTAGTCAGCAAAGAAAATTGATAGGGTTAGAAATGTTAACTCCTTGTTAAAAAATTGCAACAAAGTGAAGAGAGAAAGAAGAGAGAGTGAGAGAGAGGGAGCGGTTTGAGTGTGCCTGCTGGCCATCAGAGGCTCAATTTTATTATTAACTTCTGAACGAGTTTTTATTGATTTAATTTGTGATTCAATATAAATATTATTAAATCACAAATTAAATCAATAAAAAGACACACAAAAGTATTTATTTTATTTTAGCCGTTTTTATATTAACCAAGATTTGGAAAATAAAGATGGAAGCACTTTATCGTAAATAATTTTCTCACAGGTCTCACTAATCAGGAATTGTCTCAATTCATATAATATATCACAAATATACTGTATAAAACACAAGCACTAGGATGCAACGAGACACGTACCAAAACATCCATAAACTATCAAGTGATTCGTACAGCATTCTCTGAAACAAAAGAAACAGTATCGGGTTGACACTAGATTTCTCTGTAAAATATGGCCAATGGCCAAGTATCTACTTATCGAGTTAGCTCAAACCATTACCTTTGTGCCATCATGTTATACTTCTAATCTACTCAGTAAAACAAAAATGTTAAAATTATCATTTCAAGGGACTAAACTATCTGTTCGTAACTGATAGATTGTTAGGTATTACCTCGTGCACCAATGTGTTGCAGTTATCTGCAGGCTGCCCAGTGATATTTTGTTAAGATTGGCTTGTAAACCAATACCTATTATTACATATATGTGAAACATTTCATGTTAATTTATTTATTTTAAACTTACATTTCCAAAATAAAAAATAGGTATAAGTGTAAAATCAATTTGATAAACAATAAGAAATAATTACCTGCATGGTAGACTAGAATAATAACTGAAAAATTACACACATCGGCGAAGTTTTCTAGAATAGAAACTAATAGAATTGTATTAAATATTAAAATGATAATAAAAAATTAATTTAATATCCTGAGAAAAAAACGTGGACAAGAAAAATTGACACTTTTGATATGGCTGGCTGGCTGGTTTGTTCTAATTAGCACCTGGCGCAGTTTGGGAAGCGTTATAGTAGGTCAGAACATAACTGTCCTCCTCTTCTATACGTCAAAAATATGCGACAGAACCCGGTTACTCGGCCAGCTGGAGAATCATCAAAGCGACAACAGCGCCAATTTGACTCTGATGGCCAGCTGGCCGCAACTTGAGATAAATATGACCTTGTGATGCAAAATCGTCCATTTACACTAGTGGTGGGCAAGACGGATCTATTTTGGGATTCGGGTCACCAAATCCCAATCAGCACAAAGATCCGACTCAATGAGCCGGATCCCGGGTCTTGTCCCAAAAATCATAAAGAAAATCTTATCGGTTCTCGGCTCGGTTATTCTGAGTCACGATCCGTGTCATTGAACATTATTTTAAACGATCTTACGCGGTAGCGCCATTTAACATTATTCAAAAAATAAGAACCCCCAGTGATTACAGAAATGGACAAACATTTAAATGAACCGCTTATTAAAAGATACGAAGATTCTTTAATATGGTGGTTTCATAGAAAAAACTTACATTCCAGACTCTATGAAATCATCAAGAAATAAGTGACGCAACCCACAATACAATAAACACAACAGTAATAAATCGCCACGCTTCGTTTTCTTTTCCAACGCTGCGACCCACAGAACTCCAATAAAGAGAAGCGCTATAAACGTGCTAATTGGTCGATGCCGCCGTGACTTTGAAATGACATCAGATAGATGCGAATGTGGCGCCATGTGTAGTGGGTCTGAACTAATATTGGCGGAAGGGGGGTAGGGGGAAGCAATCATATGTTTTCATTTTTTAAAGGTCAAATTAATATTTTGAAATTCAAAATTTGTTGTCAGTAATTTTATAAAAAATACGTTTTCATTACCAATAAATACAATTAGCACTGCACGATTTGTAATAAAAACGTATTTTTATAAAAATTATTTATAACAAAGTTTAAATGCCAAAATATTAAATTACCTTGATATCGAAATTCTTGAGCCTTAGTTTTAGTAAAACAAACTTTAGTGTAACTTTTTTATTGCACAAAATCATTTAAATATAGGTAGGTACATATTTTAATAAGTATATAAAATAAATACAATAATATTACAGTTTTTTTCATTCAATTTGTATAAATCAACACCTGAAATCAAAAAGAATAAAGAGTTGTGTATTTCATCAATTTCATACCAGGTCACAAAAAGATGTTAAAGGAAAATTAGTTAACCACACAACTTAACAATATCACTTCTACGAATGTTATTTTATTAGTCGTAAAATTCTTCAGGTAGTCAATCAACGATGAGCTAACCGAATAACTTCAGTTGTATATAAGCCATACAATGCCCTAAAAAGTATTCTTAAATATAAACTTTGAAGATCCTTTATGTGATAATATAATGTTAGGTTTAAAAAGCTCGAGTCTTCTCTCCAGACTTGCCAAAAGTTCTCGATACAAACTCATGATATGATAATATGACATAAAGCATTATTTACATTAATCAGTGAAGAACTACATTCCAAGATAATTGAATTACTTCTGCCAGAGATAAAAGAAAAAAATTGAACTTATTTTAAAATAAAAATTTAGAGTCACTGACCTTTACCTGATGGAAAATTGGAACCCTATTATTTTTAGATCCTTAAAAATAGGTATAATGTAAAATATATTAATCCAAAACTTACCCAGACATTTTCTTTTTCATTCTCATTCTCAGCAAGATCTTGAAAACTACCGAGACAATTACAAAAAAATTCATCGGCGAACCGCCATGATACTCCATTATAAAGACTGCAAGGAGCAAGGACGAACACAAATCAACACAAACAGGTTGGTTAAGAAATGAAGCAATGTGATTGGTTGCCATTGGCATATGTATTTTAATTTGAGTCAACCTTGTTTATTTCCTTGAAAGAGACGCCATCTTTTGTAGTGCGTGACCATGGTAACCATTGACTTTAATGACAAGTGACAGCTGCGACTTTTTGCATCTCGGTTGCATACCCGTGCTGCGACCCGCATGTCAGGCATCGGAACGACTTTAAAAAATCTTTTAACGGATCCGAGAGCCACGAGCCACTCTCCATCGCATCGCAGCTCGTAACGCCGCGCGCCGTAGCAGTGAATTCTACCCCTACGCCGAACGTGAACCTAGCGGTCGACAATCAAATCAAATAGATCCGTCAGATCCGTGATCCGTCTATTTTATTTTGAGAGTCGGATCAGTATAAATCTTTCTTAAGATCCGACTCACCGATCCGGCTCAGATCCGATCCGCCCATCGCTGATTTACACTAATTTACAGTTTCACCGGGGTGGTAGTCAGTGGCAAATCGCTGGACAAATCGGAGTAGTGTATTAATAAAATATACAATTATCCAAGCATTATGGATATCCTATGCGGATAGACAACGACGACCGTCCCGTCTGCTTTGGCGTTTATTGCTGACTTTCCTTAGACTTAACTATCAAGTACAAGGTAAATATATACCATTTTGGATCATCTCTTGGGCCTCTTATATTTTTTTACTTTAAAGACGCAATAATAAGTTCGAATCATTTCCTTTTGACCAAACAGTTAGTTAGCCCCTTTGGCCGTTTTGTCCAAAAAGCAGGTCATTTAATTTAGCAAAAATTGTTGGAAAATTAAGAACGTTAGGTACTCGTTTCCTTACCTGCTCGAGGGTCGTTGACGTCTTCCAGGCCACTTTATGTAAAAGAGGTCAAAGGGCATGTAGGGCGCCAGTGGCTAATGGATTCCCTATATAAATACCCTAAAGTTGCATTATAGTTAATTTTAAAGCTCTTTAGAGGTCAGCAATTTCTCTACCATCCAAAATGGCAGTAATTACTATATAAACGGGCGACAAATTAATTAAATTCCATATTAGTGGTTTATTATTATTCGCCATTGACAATGGTTACGATGCCGGGCAACTATGCCCATACGGCACAACAATGAATGAAAGGCACTAATTATTATAGTTTATGGTTTATGGATGTAATATATTAGCTTATTAAGGGTCCCTGTTATTATTTATTATTTAAAATATGGAGAGGTATTTAAGCAGTTATTCTGATTATTTATTCCTCGAAGCATATGATGGCGACCGCTGATCAAAAAAGTTGCCGGCATTAATTTCCTTCAGCTGCTTATTTATTTTTCAAGAACCTTGTAGTTTTTCCAAATAGGGATTTTAAATTAACGAGATTCTTTTTTATAATCTTCTCCAACAACGTTTTTAATGAATATGACTTAAGGTGTACTTACACGTATCAAGTAGCTAAAAGCAGGTTACTAAATCAAGTACTTAACTAAAATTTAGTCGTTTTGTGATGTATACTTGAGTAGATAAGTACTAAACCGACTGTACACTGAGGAAAATCATTCAATACAAGTTTTTTTTTTGAATATATATGTGTAAGGCCTCTTTCACACTATCAGGTTCGCCGGTCAGGTTTTAAACCGGACAGAATCCTGAAGTAAAAATAAAAATATCCGGACCCGATCAGGTTTTCATCAGGTCCGGTATTGCCCTTATTAATAAACTTTAGTCCACGTTTCGATGATGGATCTTAATGCTGTTATAGCTTTGTGGTATTTGTATAGAAAACGTAAAAAGCAAAGAAATGGTAAAAGGGGACTTTGGGTACACCCTGTACTTCAAACACCTGACGAGATTGGTGCTTTTCAAATTTTGTATGAGGAATTAAGAAGTGACGAATTTTTTTTTTAATTACTTTAGAATGTATATTTCGGCTTTTGAAGAACTACATACCAAATTACAGCCAGTTTTACAGCGTCAAAATACAAAAATGAGGAATTGCATCAGTCCAAAAGAAATGCTTAACTATCAGGTAAGCGTTCGCACCTTCCTCGCCAAAGTTAAAACAAATAATAAACTACCACAGACTAAATCTGAAGACCATAACCGGACAAGTCTGAACGTGCACATAAGCTGCAATACCCCACCATCACTTCGTCCAGCGTCAGGGAACCGGATGCTCCAGTCGACCCATCCGGCTGCAACCGGTCGCCGAACCTAAACCTGGTAGTGTGAAGAGCTATATTTAAACGAATGGTCCATTGCTTGTCCGGTTTGCTTTGCTCTTCCCGTACGAGTTAAATAACATCTATAACATACTCAAAGAGGTGAAACTTCGAGATCAGGTATAGCGGAACATGTATGGACCAACCAACATAATATACAGTGGTCAAAAGCCAAGGTTTTGGACACTGAACAGCACTGGAGAAAACGAAAATTCAAAGAAGCTTAGAAGCAGCTTTCATGAATCAAATATATTTAGTAAACCAAGTATAAATATCCCTAATATCTGGAAGCCTCTTCTTGTCCAAAACTAACAACTCAATCTTCACACTCCAATAAGCACGTAGGCGGAGTCATCAAGCTTCATTGCACATGGATAGTATTTAAGACAGTAGCCTTAGAATTATAATTCAGTTTACACTTGAAAACCGTTAGAGATACTTACCAACCGAAACGTTGTGTTAAGTAACAAAATAAAGGCAATGGAAGGGCGACAAGGTAATTTTTTAAATAAATATGTGTACTTGGTTAATTCAAATATTATTCCCACTAGAAAATACCACAACGGGGATGCTATATTGAGCTCAGTGTTCGTTGTATTAATATTTGTAAATAAATAAAAATAAATTATTTGAAACAAACCAAAAGGATCAACGTCCGGTTTTAATAGTTTTTAAATATTTGGGGGATTCTGCTGTACACATTTTTGACCAATATCTCCGAATCAGCAAAAGCGGATTTATCGTTTTTTGCATGTTTGCCCTCGGTGTTAGTATTTTGAAGTAGACCGGAGGGTTTAACTAGGGCTGGGCGATATTGAAATTCCAATATCGAATATCGACAGCCCTACTTATACCTATATCAAATTAGTGTTAGGCGATATTAAATATCAATATGTGTATTGATACACTTACATTTATATTATACTAAAAGATTGACTTTAATAAACAGAGAAGACCCATGTATAAAAATTCTTTAGTGACAGTCAAAAATTACATTAAACACTCAACAAATCAGGTAAAGGCGTAAATAAAGGATAAAAACTAGTGATGGGAAGAACCGAGTTATTTTAATAACCGACTACAGAGAATGGAATATTATGGGAATATGGGCGGTAGTTCGTCGAACAACACTGCTAATGACTTCTAAAAAAAAAAAATAAAGCCGATAAATCACTTGAAATATCAATACACTCCCAGATATTTGACTTAAAAAAAAAAGGTCGCCAGTTCCGTAAACTAGTTTGTCTAGCCGCAATGAGTGATTGGTGATGGTATGAATGGCATGCGGGTCGTTGGAAAATAAAATCCGAATTTTCGTCACTCGAATAATTACCGATGATAACCGAATAATTCAAGTGATTGAAAAAACCGAGTGATAGGTTATTTTTCACTCGAGGTATCCCAACACTAATAAAAACAATAATGAATAGGTATCGCATTCTTCCCTCCTTTTATTATCAATGATATTCATCCAAATATTTAGGCGACATTCTTACACCAACATCAAAAAATCGATATTATCGTTAAGATCGGATATATCGATAATATCGATAAATATCAATAAATATCGATGAATATCGATATATCGAATTTTTGCGCAGCCCTAGGTTTAACAATTTTTTTTTACTTATGAAACAATAATATCAAAATTTAAAAAGCTACAAGAAAAAGTCGATTATTGAGAAGTAATATGTCCGGGCCCCTCTTTGTTTCACTTTGACCCCCTTATATTAGAGATATCATGAATTATTAAATACAATCTTTGGCGTGTGCACCCTGCGTATTATTTCTTTCACAACGATTATGAAAAATAAAACGGTAACGAACGTCTCGCTGATTTTCAAACATAGAATTACGAACAACAGAAAGAAAAATCCATTCATCAAAAACATCGCAGAGGGAAAAGTTTTTCCTCTTACATGATTCGCATCTTTGAGTTTTTAAGTAAATGTGATAAAGGATTTTGGTGCTTTTAAATTTTTTGTTGTTTTGTTCAGAAATTATGCCGTGGCTTTTTAAAACCTAAGGCTGGTCCGCCCACTAAACAAATAAGGCTCAATTTACCGCGCGCCATATTTAGTGTTTGTGAATCCAAACATTTAAATATCATATTGACAGACACCTGCGATGCGATAAATAATATTATTTGCTATTTATAGCTTGTAATTTTAGGTTTCCGCGCATGATATCTATTTTATTTATTTATTTATTTTAATTAAGTATTTTAAATAAGTATCAACACCACTGGTGCCAATTACAGGAAAGCCTATGAGGCGAACAAGTATCAAAACCCCATAAAAATTGGTACTCAACTGAGCATCACCACAATATTACGTCTGTTAATTGGTCCTCAGTTTTCTCTCGACCAAATCCTTGAACTGACCAATATCGTTGCATTTTATCGCAAGCGAAAAGTCGCATAGGTCCAGTGGCCTTATTGTTTCATAAAACACGAAAACCATAGACGAAGATATCTTGCTTCTCCATGGGGAAACTAAAACACTTTTTGTAAAGCCGTTGAAAAATATTGATAGTTGTTGATAAATTTCTGAAAAATTTTAAGTCTATGCTTCCTTTGGACGCACATGATTTAATATTTATTATACGCACCACGAAATTTGGAAGGAATCTTTTCCCACTACGAATTGTACGTTACACCTAGTACAGTTACAGTAGACTCCCGATTATCCGAAACCCGATTATGCGTACTCCGCATTATCCGAAGCGGACCCATGAACCGGATTATCCGAAATGATTCTTGCTATTCCTCCGCATTATCTGAAATTTCTAAGAAATGTTTTGTTGGTTTTGTTGTTGCGGCCAAAAATCGACAGACTTTAAAATTAAAACAAGTACCAATTACCTCTTTCTTGAATAATTTATGAATATGAATACATACCTACTAATATAATGTACATACATAATAAGTATTAGAATTTATTATGTATGTATGTACATCTATAAAAGTACATAGACATAGATATAGTTACTTTTCCTATAGTTAATGATTTTCCTCAATCTCCGCATTATCCGAAATTTCGATTATCCGAAATCGGTCCGGTCTACATCATTTCGGATAATCGGGAGTCTACGGTATATGGGTTGAAATTTTAAACTTGTTAAAACTTTTATTAAAGTCAAATTTAATCTAAGAACTTGCCGCATCATTCCTGTCATTAATGGCACACTGTTGAAGTCTGGTATATTTTACGTTAAGCGGTTGGCTACAGAAACAGAACCGGACTAAGTTCTTTTACCTTCGCCTTCGCCATCTGTTACATTTTGAAAGGGAGTTTTAATATTTTGTAAAGTTACAGCGTAGATACTAATATTATTATTTATAAAATAAAATATTGACAAACCCGTTTCTACCAAAATAAGTATGTAAAAATGTTATAAAATTAAAGGAAAAGAACAAAAGAACATTTATTTCTTTTAGTATTTATTTATAACTAGCGTATACCCGGCCTGCGTTGCAACCCGGCATTATACGACGTCGCTTTCTTTGAGATAATACGGCGAGTTCACCATCACGTCAAGATTTATAAATACAAACCCGAACAAACCTCTAAATTTATCAGTGTTTCTCTACAATATTATGCATGATTATACATAAAAACCTTCCTCTTGAATCACTCTATCTATTAAAAAAAACCGTTTCAAAATCCGTTGCGTAGTTTTAAAGATTTAAGCACATATGAAAGGGGACAGACGGGCGACAGCGACTTTGTTTTATACTATGTTAGGAAAAGCAAAATTTATAGGTATTTATGTATTTATTATAAGTACAAGAAAAAAGGTAATATATTTTTTGCGAGGTGTAAGCTTTGTGGTGCACATCTAATTAAAACACCATATTGGTAACCCTTTTGATATTGTTACTTTTGTGGGAATTTTATATAATATGGATATTATACAGGGTGTTATTTAAGTACGGGGCCAAACTCCAAGGGGTGCTTCTTTAAGTGATTTTAAGAAGAAAAGTTCATATAAACATGGGTACGAAAATGCATAGTTTTTACGATACAGGGTGTCAAACTTTTAAGAAAAAATTGGATGTTCGTAAATATCTCAATACTCTTTTATTCGATTTTGTTGAAATTTGGCAATTCTGTTTGTAATAACAAGAGGATAATATAGCCTCAATTATATTAAAATTATTAAGTCCAGTGGCGTCACGGAAGACAGTCTAACTAATATTTTTGACCAAAAAAAATGCGCACCACTGACTTTTTTTAAAATTATCTATTTTTCTAGAATTAAGCAACTACAAATACAACTCTTTTATCTCTTGAGTTTTTTTCATATCTGGCTTTGTTTTCGAAAAAAAAAAAACAAACACTTGATTGCTTGTCCCCGGGAAAATAAGCGTAAAAAATTTAAACTACTTACCAAACTATTAAGCAATTAAAATTACACGAGTCCCCTTTTGAAATTTTTTTGCACAGAATAAAACTGGGTTCGATAAAAGAAATAAACATAAACAACTGCCTAACGGTATTTATTACTGCGATGTTTACTTATGTATTTAACAGAAAATAAGACGAAACCTATAATAGTTGCTGAAAATGCCCTCCTTCAACTTCAATGCAAGCATTGGCTCGTCTTAACATTGCTTTCCGAACTCGTCGAAATATTCGCGGCGTATGTCTTATCTGATGACATGAATCCTGTATCCTTTGGGTTAGTTCTTCTTCAGTGTTGACTGGAGTTTTGTAAACGAGAGACTTTAAATGCCCCCAAAGGAAAAAATCTAAAGGATTTAAATCCGGTGATCTGGGTGGCCATGCCCGTGGACCTGCGCGACCTATCCAGATTTCTCCATAAGTTGCATCAAGAAATTGTCTTGCTACTATGCTAAAGTGGGGTGGAGCCCCATCGTGCATAAACCACATTGCTCTTCTTACTATCAGTGGGACATATTGTAAAAGTCCAGGTAAAATAAATTCCAAAAAATTACGATACTCTTGACCATTTAATCTCGGGGGTAAAAAATTAGGTCCAATGAGAAAATCACCTACAATACCAACCCAAACATTCACGGAAAACTGGTGTTGATAATTAGTTTCTGTAACCGCATGGGGATTTTCTTCTGCCCAGACATGATTATTATGAAAGTTCATAATGGAATTTCGGGAAAAACACGCTTCATCGGTAAACAAAATACACGATAGAAATCTCGGAGATGCTACACGTTGTTGCAAAAGCCAAGTACAATAAACAACTCGTTGGAGATAATCGGCAGGTAATAACGCTTGAACACGTTGCATGTGATAAGGATACAGTTGATTTTCCCTTAAATCTGCCATACAGTAAAGTGGGAAATGTTTAATTGTTCTGCAATTTTGCGTGTACTTGTATCAGGGCAACGTTCAACTTCATGTAGAACTGCTTCCTCCATCTCCACTGTTCTTATTGTGGCAGGTCTCCAAATCCCAGCAGTCGACCTTTGAAAGGTGCCTGATTCGCAGAGCCTTTCATGTATTCTCACAAATGTTTTTCTATTTGGTACAATACGATGTGGATATCTTTCTTGATAAATGCGCACAGCCTCTGTGGAATTGCCTTGGGCCATTGCATAAACAAAATGCATATCGGCCATTTCTGAGTTGGTAAATTGGACCATTTTACAATAATTAATAATTTTATAATCTTAAAACTGTTAAAAACACTTCAAATAATTACTTGTCACTCTTTTAAGTTATGACATTTATGTAAAAATCAAATTAGCTTATTTTCCCGGGGACAAGCAATCAAGTGGTTTTATTTTTTTTTCTCGAAAACAAAGCCAGATATGAAAAAACTCAAGAGATAAAAGAGTTGTATTTGTAGTTGCTTAATTCTAGAAAAATACATAATTTTAAAAAAGTCAGTGGCGCGCATTTTTTTTATCAAAAATATTAGTTAGACTGTCTTCCGTGAAGCCACTGGACTTAATAATTTTAATATAATTGAGGCTACATTATCCTCTTGTTATTACAAACAGAATTGCCAAATTTCAACAAAATCGAATAAAAGAGTATTGAAATATTTACGAACATCCAATTTTTTCTTAAAAGTTTGACACCCTATATCGTAAAAACTATGCATTTTCGTACCCATGTTTATATGAACATTTCTTCTTAAAATCACTTATAGAAGCACCCCTTGGAGTTTGGCCCCGTACTTAAATAACACCCGTATAGGTTGTCCCGTAAGTAAGGAGCTATACAGCAACAGGAAATAGTGGACTTGAAAATATGTCATTTAATTTCATCTCTTATGTGGTTAAAGAAATACAGGGTGATGCAAGTAAATATTTACTTTACAAAATTGGCGATGACTTGATATTATGCGGATATGAATCAAATTTGTTGTTGTTATGTTTTTGAGGGCAAGAAGGAGGATTCCATAACGAGTTTTAAGATACCTCCTAGAGAACGCTTGCTACACAATATGAGTTTGATTGAGGGATCTTTTATTCATAAAAAAAATATAGATACTTTATTAATCTCGATATTTCAATTAGTTTTCGAGATAATTGCGTTTAAATGCTAGATGGCAAGAAATATTTAAATAAACACATTTCTTTACATTTATTGAAAATTAACCGTGCGTTCTTAAGCATAAATGACATATTGTCCTGTGTACTATCTCCTGTTGGTGTATTTGCCCATTATTTATGAGACATCCTGTAGATAACGATAAGTAAATGTACTCCATGGTTTAACTAGGCACTTTATTGAGTTCATAATAGATGAGTTAACCAAAATTGTGTTTATACTCACTATTAAACTTAAATAATAAACACCGAGAAAATATGTCTCTGAAATATTTAAAATTCAAAAGTAAAATGTTTAAAACACACACTACACAAAAAACAGCCACAGAAACCCTTAAAAAGAACCAAAATCGGAAGAAAATAATATAACGCAATCTGACGGGCGGGCTTGCCACGGTTCACTGCTGATCTAGGAACTTTAACGACGAAACTAGTTTAGCTGTTAATATTAAATGTCGTTGTTTTCTGTCAAAACGCTTTGTTTTAAGAAGAAGTAATTTATAGCAGAGACCCCTTTTTAATTTTGTAAAACTCTGGCCAATGAGCAATGCAGAAATATTTGAAAAACGCTATTTAACAATGAAATTTTAAAAACAGACTATGGGGTTCCTGCAAAATATATTGATCTTAAATGACCCTTGTTTTTATTATTTCTTACGAAAACATAGCTTTTATTTTAAGCCCATCTTCCCCCATAAGCTATTAAAAATTTACCCCCCAGCAAATCGTGACTTGTTGTTTGTCCCAATTGCGTTTGGTTTAGCTCTAAAGCGAGCTGGTATAAAATTGCATTAACAAATTGAGTCAAACTTTTAACATTAGAGTTGGCTTTAGAAAGTAAAAAAAAATCAAGAAAGTAAATACATCTCTACAGGATATCCAGCGTAAATCCTATTGCATGGTATCGGTGACGTGATTAAACAATATCGGTATATCAATCCAAATTTGGAAGAAATTTAAAGTTGGCACGAATGTTCTGGTTGGCTGGTATAATTTATCCAATGTCAGCGTGATGACATTCCAATCATTCCATACGGCGGTAAACGTCGGTCTCTTTGAGACTGTTTACCGCCGTATGGAATGTCATCACATTGACTTTGGAATAACAATACCATAGTTATTTCCACATATATGGAATGGTGTAAAGGATAAAGCATTTTGCTAGCAAATCGAAGATCTTGGGTTTGAATCTAGTCGGAATATGTTCTATCTGCCTCTCATAAAACATCGTAACAATAAAAAAAAAATCATGGTTCTAGGAGTACCTACGGGCTAGAGTTCCTGGAACTTTAAAGATTGGTTTTACTAACTGCATTTAAACCCTTTTATTGAATGATATGAAATTCCTTCACCTTCTTGTGACGTCCCGACTGGAAAAGACCGAAACTACCGCAGGCATGAGATGCAACAACACCCCTACCAAGGGCACAGCAGCCCCAGCCGGCCTATACCGGCTGCATGTTCATTTTTTTGTGCAAGCCTATCGTTGCCTTTAACTTTTAAAACAACTTTACTTTTTTTATGCAATATTAATCCCAAATAAAAATACATTTTTTTTTGTTTTTCAGGTGAGTTTTCGACTAAAATACCTACATTTTTAGTGGTAAGTTTTCTCAAATAATTATCTTAGTGTTTTGTACAAATAGTTTTTATGAAATTTCATTCCATATAACAATGATTTTATGATAATCTCACGATCAATGGTTTCAAATGCACGTTGTCGGCCTACAAAAGCACTAAGCACCACTTTACCATCATTTATAAGGTTTCCTTATTTTGCGCATACATATTGTAATGCCGATTCGCAGGAATGCTGATTTCGAAATTCGGATTGGCCGAAACAACAATAATTGGTTGGTCTCAAAATATTGCCTTAATTGTTGACAAACTATTGTCTCGATTATTTTGTCCACAACAGTCAGTAGATTAATAGGCCTAAATTCAACGCGAATCTTTGGTTTAGACGCTTTTGGTATAGGACGTTTTACTACAACAAAAAACAAGTCCTTTGCTAACTGAATGTTCAAGAGATCGACACTGGTGCTTTTGTGTTTAAATTGACACACGACATTTGAACTCTGTAATAGCATGTTTACATTAGGTGCAAGTGCAAGCAAAATTGCCAGAGCTTTGTTGGCCTTTTAATCAGCTTATGTAATTTTACTCATTTAATAACGACCATTTAATTGCATCGCATGAAGTCGCCTGCAGTACTTGCACCTAATGTGAAGAGGCTATAAGATTTATCGTTTTAAATTTCATTATTATTTCTATCAATACTAGAAGCCCACTGTCGTTTTTCTATCTAGCGGAAATATCATCGAGATTATCAAAATAAAAATCATTGACATTATCCTCGAGATTATCCTCCACTGTCCATCATATTTTCCAAATTCAATATGTGCAAAATCTGTAGTTTGCTTATTGTTATAACTTTTTAAAGTTTTTCACATATTTTTTCCATTACCGTTGCATCTGTCTATGTTTTGGTCCTAATTTGATTTCTTCACTACGAATTAATGACGTCACATTATGGTATATGCATGACAGCAATCGGGGTAGAATTTACAAAATATTTTTTTATTATGGTTGGTTAGTTGGTTGGTTGGTTGGTTAAAGGCGGGGGTCGGGTTCGACGTGTTGGCCAAGCTTCTTACACTCCAGCCATCTGGCTTATTGTGCGCCCCAGTCTTGTTAGAAAAGGTTTGTTCCTTCTACGACGTCCAGTAGTTTTCTTCCAAGTTTGTCATGCGGGAGGTTGTCGTCGCGTTGAATATTTCCGAAGATTTTGAATCTTATGGGTTAGTGCTTCGCAGTTGTATTATGATATGAAAGGCGGTTTCGTCCTCTTCACCGCAAAGTCTACATTCAATGGGTCCATTATAGATTCGCATTATTTGAAGGTGTTTTCTTAAGTGACAATGGCCTGTTTACAGGCCGGTCTTCTTTTAACTGGGTGCGTATTAGGACTAGCATTCCAGTTGATAGTTTCTTTTAGGGTTTATCGATAACGGACCGTTCAATCAAGATAGATGTTGTTTTTGCACCCATCAATCTAATGCTGTTTTGGTTGCCTGTTTTGATATTCCAAGGGCGGGTTCGAGGCCCTTGAAATTTTTAGCAGATCCAGTTCTTCCAGTTTATCTGTTTTTTTTATTGTCTTTTATCCCAGAGTGACCAGGAACCCATAGAAGTTCAACCTTGTTGTTTCTGACTGCCAGATCGTTCAGGTCGTTAAAGCAGTCCATTGTGATTTTTCATGTAAATTTGAAGGAGTTTAAAGCCTTAAGGGCAGCTTGGCTATCTGATAGGATATATCTTTTGGCCGTGGTAGCTCTTTTCAAGATTCTTTTGTACGCATGCTTGTATCGCATTATTATGTATGATGAAAGTACCACTGTTTGTTCTTCGAGTTACTGAACTTTAAAACAGGTAACTTTCCCTCAACTTGACCCTGCACCTTAAATTATTTAATTATTTAAAAAATACAAAACTTATATAATTAATACAAAATTAATTATTACATAGTAAGCACGCCAGCTCGTAATTTCATTAATTTGCAATAGTTGAATATACTAATTAGAAATTCTTGTAATTAATTAGGAATTCCTGTCTATGCGAAGTAAGCAGAACTAAGATATTATTTTGCGATATCGTGCAGTTACAGAATCAAATTATACATATAGGTATAAAAAATATGTTTTATAATTTAATATCATTTGGTAAAAAAGACGAAGAAAAAGCATATTTATAAAATTTCAATCATTAATGGAATATAAAAGTATAAGAAAAAAAACAGGAAACTTTTACTTTAAAAGTAAATTCTTGCATAAATATATTGATTTTTATATAGATGAATATATTAGTAGCAGAAAGCTACAATTAAATATTTTTTAATACATTTTTTTAACAAATTTTTATAGATTTATTTTTAAGTTTTATAACGCAACCTTCTTTTAACAAAAACAGACAGAAAAGTTAAACATTTTGCAAATTGCATCATATATTACGTATCATTTTGGTTTTTAATTAAATGTAATTCTAAAGATTTTTTAAATAGTTTTTAACAGTGGCGGCTCGTTAATGAAGGGCTCTGGGGCGCCGCCCTCCCTGCAATTATTTCAAACAGAATCCAAAAATACTTTACTTAAAAAACCAATAAAGCAATGTATGTAAGCAATCCATTAAAATAATTCAAACCAAACATAGCCCTATTCCAGCGGGTAGGTTATACTAAGCGCGGGCATAATTCAAACGAAACATAGCCCTATTCCAGCGGGCAGGCTATACTCATAGACAAGCGAGTTGCGCGCTCTCAAGATTATACTAAGCGCGGGCGACCGATTATTCGTCCCGATTCAACGTGACTTCTCGTTATGACTACGGAGGCGTGACGTCACCTACATATCGCACAACGAGGAGCTCAAAAATTTACGCCCAACAGCTGTTCGCGACTTGCGATTCGACCTGTCGATGCCGCTCACGTTTTGTTTATTTGTTTTGATTTATTTATTAGTTACATTATAAAGTTGGAAAATTTCGTCTAATATAAAGGTCATTGATTTACAGAAGCTTGTGTTTAGTAGTTCTCTGAGCTTAAGTGAAAAACTTGATTTAAAAATACAGGGCGGCCACTACCAATATTGAATATATAGTACCTACAAGTGCAATCAAAATGTAAAAGTAAGGCACAGTTTACGCGTAAGTTTGACAAATAAATATATAATAAAAATCCTGGATATGCGGTTGTGAGGACAAAATAGTATATTGTTTTATTAGGAGTAAAAGCGATACTTTTCTGACGAGTCTGTAGGTTTGCCGGACGAACAAAGTGAGTCCGGCAATTACGGACGAGTCATAAGAAGTTGCTTTTACTCCGAATAAAACATACTTTTTTTTCTTCAGACGTTGTTTAAATATGAAAACACAAAGATACAAAATGTTTTAATTGTTTTATTTAAAAATTTTAAGTTTTGAGAAGGGGCTAGCGTTACTATGGATTTATTATTATATTGTTTGATAGCGACGTGCCATTCGATTTGACAAGTGTCAGCATTCATTATTGCGTAACTTTATTTAATTTTTATCCTTTTAAAAATATAATTTTTTTAAACAACATTTACTTCAAATTAAAATGTCAGACTCAGAATTTACCTGTACGCCCCAGGAGGTTGCCAAAATTGCAGCAAATGTTGCGAACAATTTGCTGCCAACAAAATCCAGTGGTGTTTACGAAGCTGCGTTTAATTGGCAAAAGTTTACTTTTTCTTCCGTTGCCAATAGCAGCGGAAGTAAAAGTATGACTGTGTTCTCATGACTAAATATATATTAAATAATACCTTTAATTTTTTGATTGCTCGCTAGTTCCGAAAAATATGCCAAGAGTACATTTTCAGAATTATTTTTGGTGTTTTTCTCATTGCACCATGCCTGGAATCTTTTAAACGCAGCTTCGTAAACACCACTGGATTTTGTTGGCAGCAAATTGTTCGCAACATTTGCTGCAATTTTGGCAACCTCCGGGGGCGTACAGGTAAATTCTGAGTCTGACATTTTAATTTGAAGTAAATGTTGTTTAAAAAAATTCTATTTTTAAAAGGATAAAAATTAAATAAAGTTACGCAATAATGAATGCTGACACTTGTCAAATCGAATGGCACGTCGCTATCAAACAATATAATAATAAATCCATAGTAACGCTAGCATCTCAAAACTTAAAATTTTTAAATAAAACAATTAAAACATTTTGTATCTTTGTGTTTTCATATTTAAACAACGTCTGAAGAAAAAAAAGTATGTTTTATTCGGAGTAAAAGCAACTTCTTATGACTCGTCCGTAATTGCCGGACTCACTTTGTTCGTCCGGCAAACCTACAGACTCGTCAGAAAAGTATCGCTTTTACTCCTAATAAAACAATATACTATTTTTTTTGTTTCGTGTGTCTTCTTTTTGACGGGGATGATAATTGGACTATAAATGGGGTGCAGGACTTAAAACATCTTTCAGAGAAAGTTAGAAAAAACAGACACGTACTTTCGAAAATAATACACATTTTAATTTTTTTTTAACGCCAGCCCCCCCCCCCCCCTGATTCACTAGTCACGAGCCGCCAGTGGTTTTTAATGATATTTGATTTTTATAAGAATTTTTCAAAGTATTATATTCTATCAAACCTTTATAAAAAATAGACTTATAGGCTAATGTTTTAGACACTTTATCCACAAAAAAGTTTCGATTAGTTCTTGTTTTATAATAATTATGATGTTCATAATAATTAAAAGAACAAAATTTTTTTAAACAATCAGGCTTTTAATTGTATGGGTATAAAGATACATACTAAATAAAAAATTTAATTTCTCACATTCAACCAATCTAATTTTTTTAACATAAAATTTATTTTTGTATATTTGTAACAATTTAAAATAATTCGCATTGTAAATTTTTGTAAAATTTGTAATTTATTTAATAATTCCTCTCTAGCACAACATAAAATAGAAGAACAATAAAGAAAATGTGGTAATATAATAGTATTAAATACAGTTTTTTTTTAGAAAATCAACTTAAATTACAACCGATTCTCTTAAAATAACCTACTCTTCCAACAATCTTCGATATGATACTTTTAAAATAATTTAAAGAAATTAATTTTGAATCAATAATTATCCCTAAATATTTAAAACTGTTTACCAATCCCAATTTTTCACCATCAGTCGCAACATTTATATTTTGACAATTTAAATTATTACCCATAACCATACATTTAGTTTTTGAAATATTTAATTTTAATTTATTTACCTTTAGCCAATTTAATAATATTATTATATTTATCTCAGAATTTAGAGTATTTAGACCATCAAAAATATTTAAAACATTAATGTAAAGTAAGGTGTCATTAGCAAACATTTGTAACTTACACAATTTTAAAACCAAAGGCATATCCTTGATGTATAAAATAAATAATATTCTCTTCTTCTTCTTCTTCTTCAGCCGTATCGAGTCCACTCCTGGACATAGGCCTCTCCGAGTCTTTTCCATTCTTGTCGATCCTGAGCCAGTTGTGCCCAGTTTCTACCAGCGACCTCTCTAATATCATCCAGCCAGCGCCTCTGCGGTCTTCCTCTACTTCTTTTTGTTTCTCTGGGACGCCAGTGGGTCTCTTTGTTGGTCCATCTACTATTGTCCTGTCTTGCAACATGTCCCGCCCACCTCCATTTCATCTCGGCCATGTAGCAAATTACGTCGGTCACCTTTGTTCGTCCTCTTAATTCCTCGTTTCTGATCCGATCCCTTATGGAGACTCCAAGCATTGCTCGTTCCATTGCCCTTTGTGTTGTCTTTAGTCTGTCTGCACTGCCTTTTGTGATTGCCATTGTTTCAAGGCCATATGTTGCTACCGGCAAAATGCACATGTCATAAACTTTGCGTTTTAGATGTATTGGAATGTCTGGATTTTTTAGGACGTATTTTAGTTTTCCAAAAGCAGCCCAGGATAGTTTCACTCTTCGCGTTATTTCCGACTTTTGATTCTCTTTTCCTAGTTTAATGAGGTGTCCTAGGTATACGTATTCGTCGACGTTTTCAATGTTTATGTTAGATAATGATAATTGAATGTGATTGGGTGACATAATCTTGGTTTTGTTGATGTTCATTTTTAGCCCTATTTTTTTCGATGTTATGTTTAGTTGCTGCATCATTTCTTTTAACTCATCTGGATCTTCGGAGATGAGAACAATATCATCCGCGAAGCGTAAGTTACTCAGGTACGATCCGTCGATTTTCAAGCCTTTTTGTTTCCAATCCATTTCCTTAAATATCTCTTCCAGTGCCAGGGTAAACAGTTTTGGTGATATCGTGTCGCCTTGTCGAACTCCTCTATTTAGGTTTATTTTAGATGTTTTTAAGCTTTCGTTAATTTTAACATGCATTGTGGCGTTTTTGTATATATCTTTTATAACTGCATTGTATCTTGAGTCGATTCTGGCATTATTCATAGCGTTAAGGAAGGACCATGTTTCAATTGAGTCAAATGCTTTATGGAAGTCTATAAATGCCAGATGTATGGGTATAACATACCCATACAAATAATATTGGACCTAGTATATTATATTCTGTTGCAAAGTTGGGGTACTTTACTTATACTGCGTTATGATAAAGAAAGAAGCGGTTTAGCTTTTTATAAAGAATACCACCCACTGAATCAAGAATCACTCGGACCCGTCTAATTAATTTTTTTTAAATGCATTTATTTTAGAAAAAAAGATTATACAGGATGGTTCATAACATGCTACGTGTGTGCATCAACTTAATTTTTTTAATAAAACATATTGTATATTTTTACATTCTATAGACATTTTCCATAAATCATACATATCTTCAACAGATTTATGGC
The DNA here is from genome assembly GCA_963969555.1 of Polydrusus pterygomalis. Lineage (NCBI taxonomy): Eukaryota > Metazoa > Arthropoda > Insecta > Coleoptera > Curculionidae > Polydrusus > Polydrusus pterygomalis. Next base: position 50,055,150 of record OZ018378.1, read on the forward strand.
CTCGCGCATGTAAACAAAGCTAGACACTTTTAGATATGCGCACTGCAACATTATCGTTTGACGAATGGGAAAATAGACAGGTCCGGGCTTTAAAATTTAAGTTCTTGCCAAAAAATTGGACTTTCTTCTCAATTTTTGATCAAGTTTTGAAAAAAGGTAGTAATTTCTGGTATTTTTAGTAGTAGATTTTAAGGATAGAAAATTGTTTTTAAGGTTTTGTTTTTAAAATGATTCGTCGTCGTGTTTTTAGTTCCAAAACGAAGAGAACAAGAACAAGTGAATTAAACTAGTCTTATTAAATCGAATATAAAAACAAACAAAACCAGCAAAATAACCAATCTACGGTGTTATCGCGTACTTAACCTTAAGTCAAATATTAGTTGGTGTATAACTTGTATTGATTTGCACAATTTGGCAAAAACTTGGGTACGTGTAAAACATTTTCCAGCAAAATTTTTTGTTCAAGAATTTGAAAAGTGTTTGCCCGAGAACTTGATCCGTGAAATATTGGCTTTATTAAAAGCTTAATGTTGGGGTGTACAGATACAAAAAATTAACCAACCAGCAACTTTGACAGAATTAATTTTCTCACAATCAGACACAATTCAGTAAACTACACAAAAACTAAAAATCCGTAAAAATTAAACACCCACAATCCACAATAGCTAAGAAAACTACAATGAATCCACAGAGAAACCTTAAAACACAAAAACAAAAATGGCGGCCGAGCCGGTTCTGGAGTGTATTTGGAGCATGTCGCTAAAGTGGGACAGGCCGATAACACGAGGTTTGTGCGCATGCCCGAAGGTTCCCAGAGGGAAGGCATCTGACCGGCGAGTCATGCGCTCGAACGTATTTTTTCACCCATAAAACGTAACTTTTTTTGCGCAGGAGATAAGCTGTACGTATCTAAAGGTAAATTGTCTATGATACTAGACAGTTTTCGTTGTCTTTTAAAAGCGATTCCGATAGCCGCTATTTGACAACTTTGACATTTGAGCTGTCATTTATCGTTATCGTTACGGATAAGTGGCGGGAGCTAACGGACAGAAGACAAAGCCATAGCGAAAACGGAACGCATGCGTAATGAGTTTTTTTCAAATCGGAAATAAAGTTTGCATTCGGCATTATTATAGTTTTCTAAATTGAAATTTCCATACAACTGTGCTCGATACTGAATGTCCTGGCGATCAAGCACCTCCAAGAGAAGGGCATGATCCAAATCCGAATCACTGGATGAGTCCAATAAAAGCAACCTTTCGTCTATCATGATGTTTTAGAATTTTGGGTACTAGGAAATTAAAACCAAGCAAAAAAGATAGCACAAAACGTATATGAAAATATGAACACAAACCATTAAAGATAGGTTATGTTATATATGTTATGTTTACTGTCGAATTCGACTTAACGTTAACGTTAAGCGAATTGAACGAAAACTATTTTTACGATCTGTCAAATAGCGGCTTCGTATTCGTATTCGTTATGGTTAACCGTTTGAATTTGCCAATACAACAAAAACTGTCTACTATTACGTGCATACATCTAGTTCTCTTTATTACTCGTTGTATTTATATACACTATTATTTTTTGTTATTAAAACCTTTTCGTTACTGGGATAATAAACCACGAAGGATGGTTGTCAAGTGAACATAATAAGTAGCCTATATATCGACGAACAATTTATAATAAACCTTTCAGTTTTCTATAAATACGTTTTTTTTTGTGGATGACGTTTATACCTATAGTAACCGTTCCATTTATCATGTGAATAGTGGCCGTACCTAATAAAATCAGGTCCAGATAAAGCTGACATCAATCTCGAACGTATTATGGGACCTTTATATTCAATTTAGTATTCAATTGCTTTATAAATATGTTCCGACCGACACTGCCACCTCATTTTCTTTTTAAAACCTTTTCGTATATTTAAACATAATTTTACGACTTTTATGAACGGGTCTAACTAAAGGACTTGTAAAGTGTAATGATATCCATTTTAAGCATTTTCCCTGTTAAATGGTGCGATGAAAATTTTAAAGATGAACTTAGGTATGGCTGAAAAGAGTTGAGTACCATGTATAAACTGAATTTATGGTGAGGATATGTGAAGATTTTTAGCTTTTATTCGAACCTACGTTAACATATTATAAACTGGCATCATTTAGTTAGAAAGTAAACGTATAGTATCGAATACAAAAAGTTCAGAATGCTTGCTGTAGATGTCTTTTTGGCTTTAGAAAATTTCATCATGTTTCGCCGTTTATAGCACGACTTAATTGGCTTAATATGGAGAATCGTAGGAAATGCTTGTCTTAACGTTTGTACACCAAATTATAAAGTCTACTAATCCACCATAGCTGTCTTAACTTGTTCAAGCCGTGTAACAAAAACATCGACAACACTGCTTTGAAGATCAATGTGTCACATGTAGTGATGCCGCCGAGACGAGAAATTCTCGTTTCTCGTCTCGTCTCGTCTCGCCGAGACGAGAGTGAAATTTTTTTCTCGAGGGAAGTCACGAGACGAGACGAGAGAAGACCGTTTCTAGTCGAGAAATTTCTCGTTTTTTCTCGAATTTTCTCGTTTGTTAGAACACTGAATTTTAGGTATCTCCTAATATATAGACAGAAAAATAATGTGTTTAACGTTCTCACTCTATCGTATTGTGAAGACATTTACCTTAAAACAGATATTCAAGAGAACAGAATCAAATTGTCTAGCCTCTTTCTTCTGTCTACGGTTAGTAGTTGACATTTTTAAATAATTAACCAAATCTGAAAGAAAGCATTTTCGATTAAAAACACAATATCGAAAAGGACCCCAGTCAAATTTCATTCACAAGGCGAAAGGCGATAGATTTTGACTAAATTTAACAATTTTGTATCAAAAATTCGAAATTCGCCAAAAACTTCTCACACAAAAATCATTAATAAAAGTGTGAATTTCATTTCATATCTCTCTTACCAGTTTTAATATTTGACATTACTTTCATAACATCCTGTATATCAACCGAAACTATATTAGGAAATCACAGATAAAGACAACGGAGGGCCATGAAACTAGTGTTATTGAAACATTAAGTTAATAGTCTCAATTATGACATTAGTAAATAAATTAAAAATAAAAAGTCTAATATAATAGGTAAAGTGACATTCAGTACGAATGATTCAAGTGTATGCCTTATTTTGCCTCATTTTATTACACAGGTCTCAGACATAAATTTGGCTATTGAAAATAATTATTAAGTGCGGTAAATGATACTTTTCCGCACGAGGTGGCAATTGCACGAACGGCTCGAAGCAAGTCCGGGCATGCCACTAAGTGAGTGTGGAAACGGAACTTTTCGCACATATTACTTACAATATTTTTCCTAATTGCGTAAAATTAAGCTTGTTCGTAATAAATTTTTGTATTTTTTGGGTAAAAGGAGCAAAAAATAAAGTGAATTTTTAAATTTTGATATGTCAAATAGAGCATTTTCGGAAATACTTCTTTAAGTTCTTTCTCTTGCACTTTCTATTAATGTAATAAAAAAATTAAGGTTTTTCCCCGGATGACATTCTGGGCTGATCCCTTTATTTAGTCGAATATTTTCCAAACTATTGCAGTTAATTATGCCCCGAATTATGCCAAAAAATAAATAATAAAAGAAGGGTAGTTCCATTATGAATCAATTATTATTATTATAAATCGTTCTCTATTCTGTATCTTTTACCACCTCGTATATTTTGGACTGAAAATACCTCGGTGCCAAGCCTATTACATTACGTAAATTATGTCTTATGGCCGCTTGCAATATTTTGTTGATCTAAGAAAAATAGTTTCTAAGTCACATGACTAACAAACCGACTTATATTAAACCCTTCTGCGAGACGACCAGATACTTTTAAATGTTTACCCCCTTTAAGATTCGCATAAAAAAATATTTTTTATGATTCCCTACTCACGAGAAAAAACGAGACGAGACGAGACGAGACGAGACGAGACGAGACGAGACGAGACGAGACGAGACGAGACGAGACGAGACGAGACGAGACGAGACGAGACGAGACGAGACGAGACGAGACGAGACGAGACGAGACGAGACGAGACGAGACGAGACGAGACGAGACAATGGCACTCTCGAGCGAGAAAAACGCGTTTCTCGTCGAGACGAGATAAAAAAAAATTCTCGCCTCACGAGACGAGACGAGAATGGGCCAATTCTCGTCTCGTCTCGCGGCATCACTAGTCACATGACTTTTTTGAGGTTATTCAAGGTTAACTTTTTGAGGTTATTCATGGTTTAGTATATACTTTTCACACGAAGTAGGTGTAGTTGTCCTATTAATTTGTATTTTTATCCGGTTTTCGATTGATATCTAATAGAAAATTTAAGTGACATGATTGCTAAAAACCTCTACAAAATACTAGTACAAATTTGTGGTGCGGGCTTGTTCTAAAAGCATTAATAAAGTGAAAAATCCAACAGTCTGGCCGGCCTGACAGTTTGTTTGCGGGTTTTATAAATGGCGGCCGAATTTTATTTGTTTTCATTTAAAAGTTGTGTTTTTTGTATTCTAGTTAGCTCTTTGGGATAAACTTTATTGTTTTGTGGCTACAGTTAATTTATTTAATATTGAAGCTTGAAGGTATATGTGAATTAGTTTAAACATATCACTAGAAGAGATAGTTTACAAGTAGGTAGGATACCGCTAGATACCTCGGTACTTAGGTAAGTACTATTTTTTTTCTTTTAGTTTGTTTATTTATCAACATGCCAAGCCGCTGCTGTATTCCTGGGTGTAACTCTAACTATAAAAGTGTTTTAAAGGCAGGTGAAGAGAGTGTATCAGTTTTTCACCTCCCAAAAGATGAAAATCTGAAAATTCTATGGCTAAAAGCCATTCCAAGAGCTAATTGGTCGCCCACACAGTATTCTGTAGTTTGTGCCAAGCATTTTGTCCCCAGTGACATTAGCCGTGAGGATATTTATCTTTTGCCTGATGGCACTGCAAAAAATTGTCCAACTAAAGCGAGACTAAATTTAACAGCAGTTCCGTGCTTTTATCCCAATCTGCCTGCTTGTCAACTGTTCTCATTCCTAGAAAAAGTCCAGCGGAGAGAAACGAGGAATAACAAGAGCGTACATCTCAACTTAATCAAGCTTTCGAGCAATCAGATTTTATAAAAAGTTTTGACGATCTCTGTAATTATTCACAAAAAATTAATACTTCTGAATTTTGGGAAGTAAAAATTGTGACTCAAAAATATATTTTTATAGTTTAGATTTGACCAATGACTGTATAATTATTGTTAATCAGGTTTCAGTGGACATTGATATGAAGGTAAAGGTTTTTTTAAAAGGTAATGAATTTGCTTACAATGATTTGAAATGAATTTTATCCTTTGAAATGAAACTAAGCAGGTGGTCTCAGCTTGAAAACTTATTGTCTCGGTAACAATTCATACATTGTGAATGTAGCGAAGTTACCCAGATAGTAGGTGACTTTCTTCAGACAAGCGTAGATTTCATAAACAAAGCCTTAAGCTTACTAAATTTTGAGACTTCAGAAGATTATAGTTAATCCTGTAATTTAAACGCAGAATATAATAATTTGTATAATAGAATTTTACTTTTGATCGATCAAATAAGTCTACTCCTAGTGAAACAAAAACAGCTTCTCAACGCAATATTACTATTATTAAATAATTAGGTAAGTTGTTCTTGTTATCCTAAACTATTTACTACTTTTTTGTACATTTTTCGATATCAATATAGTGGCAACAGAGCCAAAAAAACACAAAAAATATTATCAGACAGAATAAAAAACTCGCCCGTTGCCGCGCGTAATTTAATAATAGCTTGTGGATCCGCAACTCCCAGCTGATGCGGCGGTGCCCGATGTCACTTCATGGCTTGAAAGTTAAGACGGCTGTGAATCCACCTTATCTTAGTAGACCAGCGGTTCTCAAACTTTTTTGGTGACGGAACCCTTTTGGGAAGCAAAATACTTTATGGAACCCTACAATAAAACAATAGTTTTTAAAAGTGTATTCTTTATTAATAAGCATAATAAAAGTACAATGTAACAGTTACTAATTGTTACTTACTTTACCACATGGCAAGTACAATAATAGAAGATATTAAAAAAGAAAAAATCTAACTAATGGGAGGTATGAAACTGTTTTTTATTTTTCATCAATTGGTTGATATCAGGTTTGATAGAAGACAGTTGAAGTCTCATATCAGGTTCGGCGTCCAGTCTATTGCGATATTTTGTTTTCGTGGCTGCATAGGTTGAGAATCCTGTTTCGCACAAATATGTTGTTGGGAACGGGAGAAGAATATTCAGAGCAATTTTGCCAAGAATTGGATATTCATCACGGATTCTGCACCAAAAATCGTTGAGAGGCGTCGTTTTGAACAGTGACTCCATACTTGTGTCTGATGACATTTCGAAAAGAGATTCATATATCTCGTTTGACATACTTTCGGGCTTTTCCAAGTTGGGTAAAAAAGGATTATGAATCCATGAATTCAGTTTCATTTTTGTATTCTGTTCTTCGGGAAAATACTTTTCAAAAGATGCGCGCATCGAACTGAGATATTGGACCAATTCTTCAAACACATCATCTTGAAACATTTCTGAGTCGTTATCGCTAACAAACTCACTGAGTGACGTAAAGCTTTCTATTTCTTTCTTACCAACGCAAATAATCCAAAAATCTAATTTTCTTTTGAAGGCAGTTATTTTGTTTTTATGACTGTTGTCTGTTTACCTTGCAATGATAAATTCAATTCGTTCAGTTTTTGAAAGATATCCGCCATAAAAGACAATCGGAACAACCAAGTTTTATCATACAAACGGTCCTTCAAATTAAAAGAAGTATCTGCTGAAAGAAACATTTGTAACTCGGCTCTAAGTTCAAATAGCCTTGTTAAAGTTTTACCCCGAGACAGCCATCGCACTTCTGTATGGAGCAGCAGTGTTTTATGTTTGCTGCCATAATCTTCACACAATAATGAGAACAATCGGGATTGTAGTGGTCGTGATTTGATAAAATTAATTATTTTTACCGCTTCATCCATAACTAATTTTAGATTTGACGGCATTTGCTTCATCGCAAGTGCTTGTCTATGCAGAATACAATGGCTGGAACTACAATTAGGCGCTTTATTTTTTATTCGTGACACTGCTCCTGCTGTTTTACCTGTCATCGCCTTGGCCCCATCTGTACAAATGTCAATGCAATTGTTCCAACTGAGATTATTTTCTTCAAAAAATATATTTATTTTATTAAAAATTTCTTCCCCGGTAGTGTTTGTGAGCAGCGGTGAACACATAAGCATGTCTTCTTCAAAAGAACTTTCATATGGATATCTCACGATAACCAGCAAGATAGCCAAACCAGCGACATCAGTTGACTCGTCCATTTGCAAGGCGAATCGTGTTTATTGTAGACGTGTAACTAGTTCTTGTTTGACGTAGCTTGCCAGATCATGGATTCGCCGTGAGACAGTATCGTTTGATAGCGGCACAGTAGAAAGATGCTTTGCAGATTTTTCATCGAGCATACATTTTGTTATGTCTAATACACATGGCTTTATTAAATTCTCAGCGATAGTGTGCGCTTCACCTGCTTGTGCAATGCGATAGCTAACTAAATATGATGCCTCCGTGGCCTTTTCGTTGATAGTTTTTGTTACATGCATCATATTTTTTTGACTTTCCAATAACTGATCTTTTTTACGAACAAAAAATTCTTTATTCTTGTCTTTAGACTCGGGGTGTACAGTTTGTAAATGTCGGCGCAATTTGGCAGGTGCCATGGAACTATTAGGAAGCAGTTTACTACATAGCATGCAGAGAGGTGAGCCGTTGGAATCAACAAATCCGAAACTGATATATGATTCATCATACTTCCTTTTTTTCGTCTTTAAAACCGTCGAGCTTGACGTCGTGGCATCATCGTCTGGATCGGTGATTGCTATATTCTCCGCGCGTACTGCTTTTGAACATTCAGCGTCATTAGAAGATGTTGTTGCAATACGTTTAACACCTTTAAGCCAACGTTCCATTCTTCTTTATTTATAATGTTACACGTCAGGATGGTGGGGTCTAAATAATGCACAATCGTTACTGCGTATAAGAGACTAAGTTTAGTACAATGAAGAAATGTATAAAACTGAGACAACAGAATACAGCAGGCAGTAGAACAATGAACACTAGTTTTTCGCTAGCGAGCTTGTAAGTAGGTAGGTAGGAACTTATCGCTCCGAACGCTAATTGTCAACTGACTGACGAGGCGCGACGCGCGATCGCCGCTTTTATACTTAGTCCTAGACTCGATCTCGAATATTCTCGAAAATACTCGAGTCGGCGCCTTTGATAAACAAAAAGCAAAAATAAAAAGAGAAATATAAAAATTGCGTTGTAAACAATTCAGAGGCGGCTTTTATCAAAGGGACTGCGCGCTCACAAGTATACAAGTATACATGTTGATACCAAACTTATGAGATATTGTACCAGCTATTGTAACACATGTTTATACAAATACAAATAAATAAATAAATATACCTACGCGCGGCCGCGGAGTCAAAACGTTCGACCAGAGAGAGGTGTTTTGATTTTTTTTCTAAATTCTTGAGGAACCCCTACAGAGGTATCGCGGAACCCTAGGGTTCCGCGGAACACACTTAGAGTATAGCTGTAAGTAGACGTTCTAGGCGATACGATTATTACTCTGTTAACGTCAGATCTCGCTCATCGTTTCATATTCCTGGTCATCGGACTGCTTTAATTCAGAAATGCTTTTCGTATTGTTCTGTAACTCTCTATAATAAGCCCACTTTTTTCTAAACAATTTAAGTGTTCAAAGAAAAACTAAAAAGTGAATTATTGCTAAAAAAATAAAAATAAAAGTTTTTTAAATTGGTTACAGGTACCTATATGAGAAATGGTTTTGTTGGAAATTCCAATAATATTCTTAATGGTAAAAATTTGCAATTTATTGGATAATATAAATTGTTATAAATATTACTTAATTTTTCTGTATCAGTTCTAAAGTTTATGGTGTTTTTATTTTTTTTAATATGAATCGTTAATTTTATGTTCCGTTTTTATAATGTGTGTTTCATGGTCCAAAATTTCAACATTGTTGAAAATTAAAGTTATGTAGTGGGTCTATACAGCATGTTTTGATAAAGCGGTGTGGGTTTGATTGGTATTTTGATACTTTTTTTTGTGTTGCAATGAGATATTGAGTAATATTTTTTTAATAGACATTAAAATTATGGAAAGAATTTTTCTTCATCCTGGCTATGGTCACTGGTTCAACATGATCTTTAATGTTTCCACTTAACCAAATTGCTTGGTTTTGTTTTCCGCTTTTTGTTCCTTTAAGTCCAAAGGTTTCCTTTAAAATTAAGCGGTTCTGCCGTTGTATGCTCGATGATATAGTTGGAGAGCATTCTCTAAGAACCTCACAAGTCTTATATAGGATGCCTTAAAAGGCATGGTCAATAGTTTGGGGTTAAGTAGATTGGTTAAAAATAAAGTAAGAACTTCATATAAAGATATGTCTCATGCCCAAAGACTTCTAATAAATAAGGAGACAAAACATTTCATTCATAAAACGCGATTTGTTTACAATCATACATCCTTGGGCAAAATGGCAACGCTGTATGCTTTAGACTATTAGGATATATTAATCCGGTGTTAGAATAATCCAGTTTTTTACACACCACTCACTGGCGATCCATTATTGTGAGCAAAGAAATAACACTCAATAGTTATATTTTCACAAAAACACACTATGTTACATAGAAAAATATTTATAAACCAACAGCCTACCAACACCGCGCGGTTCGAAAATGAATGAACCCCGCCATGATTGCTGCTACAAGGCCGCCGCGTAGTAAAAATATTCGTAAAATGGAGTAAAGCGGCCATACATTGTTGTCATATGATCTCCCTAAAACATTATAATTTGATTTACTTAATTTGGAAATAAATAATTTTACGAGTAGTAAATTTTAAAAACACGCACACATACAGGGTGGCCTTTTAGTGTGGCAAAGTACAATAGCTCCGTTACTATTTCAAATACATTAAAAATATTAATACAAAAGTTGAAGGGCAGTAAGTGACTTATAACGTAAAATTATTTTTAACTCTATAGGGTGGCTCAAAAAAGCGGAACAATAAAAAATGTACTTTTTTTAAATGGAACACCCTGTATATTTTTTCATTTTTAAATTCTAGATAAAATTATAATTATTTTTTATTAAATACATTATTAGTCTATACTTTATAGTTTCCGAGATATTGACTCTTGAAAAGTGACATTTTTGAACTTTGACAGCTTATAACTTTCTAACAGTACGTCTTAGAGCAAAACGGCTTACATGTCCCTATCTTCAATTTTTATTATCTTCCCAAAAAAATCAACTTCCGGTTAAACCGGATGTTACTCGAAAGCAGGAAATATTGTTGTTCCGGTTTAACTGGAAGTTGATTTTTTTGGGAAGATAATAAAAATTGAAGATAGGGACATGTAAGCCGTTTTGCTCTAAGACGTAGTGTTAGAAAGTTAGAAGCTGTCAAAGTTCAAAAATGTCACTTTTCAAGAGTCAATATCTCGGAAACTATAAAGTATAGACTAATAATGTATTTGATAAAAAATAATTGTAATTTTATGTGGAATTTAAAAATGTAAAAATATACAGGGTGTTCCATTTGAAAAAAGTACATTTTTTCTTGTTCCGCTTTTTTGAGCCACCCTATAGAGTTAAAAATAATTTTACGTTATAAGTCACTTACTGCCCTTCAACTTTTGTATTAATATTTTTAATGTATTTGAAATAGTAACGGAGCTATTGTACTTTGCCACACTAAAGGGCCACCCTGTACATATACAGTGTGTGTATAAAGTCTGGAAACGGCTTAATAACATCACAATTTACTGGCCGATTTAAACCAAATTTGGTACAGTTGTGTAAGAGGATCTAACGCACCGAATGACGATATTGGCGTTGTTGCCAGCTTTTTAGTTTGTCTGGAATTCGAACGAATTTTATATTTTTAAATATAACACCCAGTATATTTTTACATTTTAAATTCCACATAAAATTATAATTATTTTTTATTAAATGCATTATTCGTCTATACTTCATAGTTTCCGAGATATTGACTCTCGAAAAGTAACATTTTTGAACTTTGACAGCTTATAACTTTCTAACAGTACGTCTTAGAGCAAAACGGCTTACATGTCCCTATCTTCAATTTTTATTATCTTCCCAAAAAATCAACTTCCAGTTTAACCGGAACAACTATATTTCCTGCTTTCGAGTTACATCCGGTTTAACCGGAAGTTGATTTTTTTGGGAAGATAATAAAAAGTGAAGATAAGGACATGTAAGCCGTTTTGCTCTAAGACGTACTGTTAGAAAGTTATAAGCTGTCAAAGTTCAAAAATGTCACTTTTCGAGAGTCAATATCTCGGAAACTATGAAGTATAATAGTAATAATATAATGCATATAATAAAAAATTATTATAATTTTATGTGGAATTTAAAAATGTAAAAATATACTGGGTGTTATATTTAAAAATATAAAATTCGTTCGAATTCCAGACAAACTAAAAAGCTGGCAACAACGCCAATATCGTCATTCGGTGCGTTAGATCCTCTTACACAACTGTACCAAATTTGGTTTAAATCGGCCAGTAAATTGTGATGTTATTAAGCCGTTTCCAGACTTTATACACACACTGTATTTATATATTATTTTAACTTAATAGGTACGCATCACAAATGGATCTAACATAATCAATATTATAACCTTCGTTTTCAAACACAGGCGGTAGATCTAAGGAAATCAGCTTAAGTTTGTCATCATTGGAATAAAACGTTTTCTGATCGGGACCAAACCCAGCAAACATGCCATGCAGGCAAAACGCTTTTAAAGCATTGGCATTGCCCTCCTTGTTCATTGGCACAGTATTGGCAGCCATTACCGCAAATGTATCTTTTTGACCCGCTGGCCGTCAGTAGGCCGCCAGGCACTTTGCCTTGCTGGGCAAATCACGGCAAATTATTATTTAGCCTTTACATGTTAAATGGTAAAAATAAAGCACCAGCGTTTTGTGTACATAATATGTATTCAAAAGTATTTACATATGCAATACCTGTTAAATTACATCTTTTATGTGTAGGTAAAATAGTGATATTCAATGTATAAAGGAATAAAATGGCGGCTTATTATTTCTTCCCGATCAATTTATTAGCAAGGCAAAGTCGTGTTCATTTAACTTGGTCATAACCCTCCTAGTTGTGTCTGTGGAATCTTCGCCGTCCTGAAGTTTCAGAACATTTACCTAAAAAAAAATCGTAGAATTATTATTTTAAGCTTCACGGCCATACAATTTTTTTGTGGATTTACTGGTAGTTTTAAACATATGTTTTGTGTATTATTATAAAGGTACCTATATCATAGTATAACTGTTTCCAATAAGTATAAAAAAATACTTACTTTGGCGATTTATTATTCCACTCTCACGTATCCGTCATTCTTCTGCAGAAAAAAAGGCAGTAAGCAACTAAAGCACAAAACGGGCTGAATCCCCCGTCGAGAAATGGCGTCTGCGTTTTAACGTTGTTTTAACCATAGGTAAAGCTTCAACTGCCTGTGTTGGTAAAGGACTTCATGATAATATTACTATTGTATCTGGTTTAAATTCAAAGTTCGCTTTTTATTTATTGTATAGGTATACTTAGGTTGCAGTATATCGGAGAGAAAAACTTATAATAATACCTATAATGATTAGAAAATTTACCGTGAAATCGGTCGAACCTGAAAACAAGAGTACTACAAACAAACTAAAGATATTTCTAACCCCATTCCCATAATCACGCTTCGCGACCAATCATCTACCAATGCAGATTAACGTGAGACCAATGATATCATCATGTCACACAGTTAAAGCGCGGGATTTATAAATTAAGAAAAAGATTAACATTTTTAGGCCATATTTAGGCTAACAAAATGCATTTACTCATTCTTTGTCGCGATATCGGAAATGGGCATTTACTGGTTGCCTGCTATAAGAAATTCATAGGCGGAAATGCACAATATAAATACATTTAAGACGTTAGAAATAATTTATCATTCAATTTTTAATCGTAGAGTAGTTAAACGCATTCACACATGCATTATCAAAGAAAATGTAATGGGACATTACCGGGCTGCCTGATGTTAAATAATATTGGCATTTCTGTAAAAAAAATGTAGTTTAAATTCATTGGCAAGTTAAAAAAGTTAGGATTACCTTTTTTGGAATGATGGACCAATGCATATTTTTTATTGAGGATTTATGCATGTTTGCCATTGTTGCAAATTTAAGAATAATATATTGGCAACATTTTGCCATCATGAAGCCAACATTGCCAATACCAAATCTTTACCTTGCCTAATAACACTGTTTGCTGGGAAACGTAAACACTGGGGTCTCCTTGTATTAGAAGTCGTTGCTCATGCCCATTTACTGAGAAGTTAGAGCCCCCTAAAGGGGGTCCTTTGAAGATGGTTTTATCCAAATATTTTCGAAATCTTTGTAGGTACAAATTTAAAATTTAGATAATTTGGTTAACTTTGTTCGCTGAATAAAAAAGTGGGGTCTTAAAAATATCGATCTTTAAGAAATGTGATAAAACATTTTTTATTTTTAGGAAAACGTGACATATTTTAGGAAAAAAGGTACTATTGGTAAAATATGTTTGGTTAATAGGTAAACTTACTTAAAAATTAGGTGGCATTTAAAAAAATCGCTAATTTATGTTATATACTACTTATACTAGTAAATCCTAAAATTTTATTCAATTTAATTTAATTTATTTACAAATTTAAAGTTTATTTTTTTTTTAAATTATTTAAAAAATTAAATTTTAAAATAGCAGGTAATGTCAATAAACAACTAGGGTTGCCATTTAAAAAAAATTATCGATATCGTCATATCGCCAATTTGGGACACACTATCAATAATTTTTTTACAAAAATACTACAACTTAAAATATTATAGCACGTGTCGAAGCATTTTTCCAAAAAAAAAAGACAGTCCTGGATTTACAGAATTTAATTGAAGTTACTAACTCACACTGTGTATGTACCGTGCGAGCAAAAAGTAAATACAAATTTATTTTTGTTGTTTACAAAATTAACAAAGTAAGAATATACAGAAAGAAAAAGAATTACATAAATTGCTGAAATTGGCCACCGCCATGCTCCAAGCATAAATTCACACGTCTCTTCATATTTTCGAAAGTGTTGACCAGCATCTCTGGAGAAATGTTACCACATTCTTGGATACTCCTTTCTTGTAATTCTTCTAAATTTGTAACTGGTGTTTTAAAAATAGTGTTCTTTAAATGAGGAAAAAACGAAGTAATCCATAACCGTTAGACAAGGTGATCTAGGTGGGAATTCAATGTCTGATCGAAGACTGATCAATCTGTCGTTGAAAAAATTGCGTAAGTAGTTAATAGTTTCGGCGTCTGTATGGGCGGTTGCCTGTTGAAAATATCCAAAACGTAGTTCGTCGTCGAGTAATTGGCTCCACAAATGGAATCAAAATATTGTCTCTATACCGCTGCGGCTTGTATTTCTTGGAATACTTGCACTTTATAAGGAAATAAATTTAGCTGCATCTTAAGAATAGTTCTGCATGTTCCATAAGATCTTCCCACTTCTTGGGACAGGCGTCTTATACAATTGACGTATTTTGCATTATTTCACGAACGTTTGCAACAAGTTCTTCTGTTCTTACAGATGCTGCTCCTTTTTCCTGTTGTATAAAACCTGTTTCCCTAAACACAGCCACGGTTCTTTTCAGGCAATTATAAAAATTCACAGCAATAAAAGCCACGTTAGGAAAATGTTCCTGAAAATCGTCAAGGCACAAATCCGGATTGTATTGCCACTGTGCTGTAACTGTGTCATGAAAAAAAATAGGACCAACAATTCTTCTTCGGGAAACAGCTAACCAGACACCAATTTTTTGAGGGTGCAAAATGGGGATTTTCACTACTCCACATGCGTGTATTCTGAGAATTCACATAACCGGAGACGTGGAACCAGGTTTCATCCGAAAAAATGTCAGGTCTAATAAATCATTTCTTTCCAATACATTTTGGGTAAACCATTGAGAGTAATTCCTGCGTCTTTCAAAATCCGCGGCTTGTATATCTTGGAATACTTGCACTTTATAAGGAAATAAATTTAGCTGCTTCTTAGGAATAGTCCTGCATGTTTTATAAGATCTTCCCACTTCTTGGGACAGGCGTCTTATACAATTTGTTGGCGTATTTTGCGTTATTTCACAAACGTTTGCAACAAGTTCTTACAGATGGTCTTCCTGCTCCTTTTTTGTGTTGTATAGTACCTGGTTCCCTAAAAACAGCCACGGTTCTTTTCAGGCAATGATAAAAATTCCCAGCAATAAAAGCAACGCTAGGAAAATGTTCGTAAAAATCGTCCATGCAAACCGAACAAACCCAGATTGTATTGCCACTCACCATTTACTCTAACCCTGTTTCGAAAATACGCTTCAACCATGAATGTTTCGTCCTGTTCCGTAAAGCCCATTGTGTGAATTGTTCAAGAAATTGGAAAAATTAGCGATGGATCAAATTACTTGTAACGGCTGTCAAAGATGACGGAATAACTGATTGATTGTTAATTCAGGTAGTTACTGACACCCAACAGAAGTTAAGCTCTACGGCTAAGCATTACATCCGTAGATGCAAGGCCCTCTTTGATGCAAATAATTTTTGTTTGCACGGTATATTAAAACACTCGCCGCAAGCGGCTTGCGTTATCTACCTCGCCTATTATGGCCAACATTATACGCTCGGTAGATAATATACTATTTTATGTTAATAAAATAATTAAACGTTCAACCAAAACTTTAATTTAAATAAAATAAATTAATGCCACGAAAACCCGGAAATTTCAATTCATCCATGCATATTGCAGTATTTTCAACAGGCAAATTTTCTACTTAATAATAAAAAGGTATATTTTTTTGTCCGCCTAAGGTTTAACTTTTCCGTTTTATCATACTGCTATTATACCTATATTTTTTATTCATTGAAGAAAAAGGTACAGCATTATAATGTAAAGAGTAAAACCACTTTTATTTCTAAGTGGGTTACGACTACATGAAACATCGTTTTAAGAGCACTTTTAAAATTTTTATTCCAGCGAAAATTTGATGCTATACAATAAAATGGACTACCTACTTGACTACGAAGTGAATATTGTAGTGCGATTACTTTGTAGATACGGGCAATATCATTTTCTTTATAACCTCCTGTTTGAACTGAACGTGTATTGAGGTATATTTTTACTAGTGTTATCTAGACTAAAATTTGCCGAACTCGTAAATTTTCTGTAGCATTTTACCAGTAGAAAAGTTGAAAGGGTTCATCGAAAATTCGTAAAATAAATATAAATATCGAAATGTGAGCAGTGGCGGCTGGTAGTACCGTGCGAGCAAAAATTATTTGCATCAAAGAGGGCCTTGCATCTAAGGACGTAATGCTTAACCGTAGAGCTTAATACCTGTTGGGTGTCAGTAACTACCTGAATTAACAATAAATCAGTTATTTCGTCATCCTTGACAGTCGTTACAAGTAATTTGATTCATCGCTAATTTTTCCAATTTCTTGAACAATTCACACAATGGGTTTTACGGAACAGCACAAAACATTCATGGTTAAAGTGTATTTTCGAAACGGGGTTAGAGAGTAAATGGTGAGTGGTAATACAATCCGAGTTTGTGCATGGACGATTTTCACGAACATTTTCCTAACGTTGCTTTTATTGCTGGGCATTTTTATCATTGCGTGAAAAGAACCGTGGCTGTGTTTAGGGAAACAGGTTCTATACAACACTAAAAAGGAGCAGGAAGACCTTCTGTAAGAACAGAAGAACTTGTTGCAAACGTTCGTAAAATAATGCAAAATACGCCAACAAATTCTATAAGACGCCTGTCCCAAGAAGTGGGAAGATCTTATGGAACATGCAGGACTATTTTTAAGAAGCAGCTAAATTCATTTCCTTATAAAGAGCAAGTATTCCAAGAAATACAAGCCGCAGATTTTGAAAGACGCAGGAATTACTCTCAATGGTTTACCAAAAATTTATTGAAAAGAAATGATTTATTAGACCTGAAATTTTTTTCGGATGAAGCCTGGTTCCACCCTGTTAATTTTGTAAACAACAAAAATAAATTTGCATTTTTCTACTTATTCTATTACTCATTAGTTTGGCATATCATGTCATAATATGAATTTCACAAAATGTTAACCTAGATTTGGTTAGATATATCGTCCCCATATCATCTTAACATAGTATAAAACAAAGTCGCTGTCGCTGTCGCTGTCTGTCCGTCCCTACCTATATATGCTTAAATCTTTAAAACTGCGCAACGGATTTTGAAGCGGTTTTTTTTAATAGAGAGAGTGATTCAAGAGGAAGGTTTTTATGTATAACTAGCGACCCGCCCGGCTTCGCACGGGTGCAATTTCAGAAAGTGGCATGCCGGGTATTAATATATCGGGTTTGTTCGGGTTTGTATTTATACCAGCGGGTTGCAACGCATGCCGGATACACGCTAGTTGTGATATAAACCAAGCCCTACGTTTTTTAATCCAAGCCCTCTTTGATACAAATAATTTTTGCTCGCACGGTATGAATACTCTTTGACGTCATTGTTTAATTATTTTTAAATCCCCCCCCCCCCCCTGAAATTTTTCTCTTTTATACGTCTTATAAATCTCGTTATCATAATATTAAAATAGAAAATATTTTTAAGTAATGAGATTGAATTTTTCAGCAGGTAATCTTTTGCCAAATACCAAATTCTTGCACCTGCTTGCATTAATCTAAATCTTATTTATTGGTGTTAACTAGTGCGGAATTTATTATACATACACCCTTTTTTTAACTGGTTTAATATGAAGTGTATGCGAAAAAAAAATGAAGTGAAATAATTATTATAATAAATGACAATAATTCGTTATCCAATATGAGTACATGATACATAATATTATGATTATTATGAAACTACATAGGAATAAACACGCGACGGTTTAAAAATATAGTTTAGGGGTTTTTGATTTTTGGCATTTGTTGCGTATCATAAAGTAGAATAATGCTTACTTAAACTTACTTAAAATCATATTAGGAACAAGCTTTTTAAAAATTCAGAAATAAAATTTGAACTGAAAAAATACCATAAATTATGCAACTTATTATTAGTGAATACAGTGGCAGCTCTTCCTTAAGGTCATTTGGTCAATTACCTCCCTCACTAATTCTCTTCTCATGTACCTAACTTAATATTTATTAAGTTTAAATAAGGTTTAAAAGCCATCGAATCAGCCAAATCTCATTTGTTTCGTGTACTATTACTATTACTTCTAAAATATCCCTTTGATTTTATCAGAGTTTATGATCACAGCCACGCACTATACATAACGGTACTTATCGTACGTTCCTCGTATATAAGGTTCAGGCGACTCTTGACCTGTTTTTAATGCGCAAGCGTGCAAGAGAGAAATAAACGCATGCTACTACTGGAAGGAAAGACAAAGAAAAATAGTCCTATAAAGGCTATAACCCATATTATCAAGTTTCAATGAGGTTCCGACAAACGTTGCAATTTTGCAGAAACGTGTGGGAAGAGGAGTTACGTTGCGGAGCAGTTCTTAGTTTATTTTCTAGGAAAATTTGTTGGCTTAACCGACTGCTGCGGTAAGGAGGGTTGCATAATGTATATTTAAATATTCATTGCCAGTTAGTCATTGTTTACATTTTCTGGATTTTTAATTTACGTACGGGTGCCAGTCGGGTTTGACAATTTGTTGGTTTGTTATTATTTAACAAGTGTTGTGTTAAATAGTTAATTGTTCCTTGTGTCACAGGATGTCGGTTGTAAAAAATATGAGCCAGGAACGATTATCTGCATAAGCGATGTTATCAGTTGAAAAATATTTTATAAGAAGTATTCCAAATTTTAATGAACGGGGTCATTGATTACTTTGCAGGAACTAAAAAGAGAATAATCCACCTTAAGTTCAAATCTGTTTAAAATGTACGTATAGGTCAGTCCATATTTTATTTTTTGATTTTTTTTATCAGTTAAAATTATAGTGTTAACTTTTTTCCCGCGAAGACAGAAATTAGTGTAAATACATCAAAAATAAAATTTTAATAGGCCAAAAAGACTTTTATGGGCGTGGCAAAGATTTTTTAGCCTGCGGCGCTGTTGATGTATACTTACTAAATGACACCCCACTTCAAATAAACCTGTTTGCTAATTACTACTCGTTCGGGAACTCGAGCGGTTTCCCGAAAAGTACCACCGATTCTTTTAGGAATCAAATACTACCCGATTCTTGTACTCGAGTACTCCTATCAATGATTTAAACCATTACAATTATTGATTGAACTCGATCGCGCGCCAGCGAAACTCTTAAGATATTGATAAAAGTATGAGTCCAGTGATCTCAAAATAGCTAACATTGGACATATTATCTATCTATATTTGCCATCAAAACACAAATATCAAACGGTGTCGCCTTATTTTTAATTCTATTCTCTCGATCTCGATTAAAAGAAACAAAAAAACGATTTCAATTTCAAAGCCAAATATCCCGAAGTTTATAAAATTCGTTTGAAGAGATGTTAAAGCTAAATACCAAAATTAAAAAATAATATTTATTGCAGGAAAAAGTGGTGTTGGATCTATTCCCCTTTCTACCTTACTACCACCTCCGGTTAAGTGTATTTCATCGAGCCGTTTCCTTGGCAACGCATCGACCTACCTAGCGACTCTAACGAGCCAAAATGTATTTTAAATAAGTTAAGGATATTCTGGAATATATTGGATAATCTTTAAAGTCGAGAGCCAAAAAGTAATTTATTTTGATAATTTTGCGTCGTTATAGTTTTTATTTGTACTTTATTGTGGTGTACTTTTTAAATAGCTCTGGAACTGTTTTATTGGCAACTCAAGGTACTTTATTACAATATCGATGCTTGAAAGGCAAAAGGTCGTAAGCGACACATTTCGTGAAATTTATATTTAAACGTCACTAAAGTTTTTTTGGTTTTCCGCGTTGAATAAGCGAAGTTTTAGCTTCCTACTATGATATTTTTGTCGCTTGAGTCAACCGAAAAATAATAAATTGCAAGCCACTTTTTCCTACCAAGCGCCAAAATAAAGGATAATTTGAAACAATTAACTGTTGTTTAGATTATTTGGGAAAACAATTAAATCTTATTTAAACCAATTTGCTATTCAATTTATTTTTAATATTGGTCGTTATCCTGTTTTGCTACAAAAGAAAACAAGCAAGTATTGTCGCTTGAGCTCTTTTACGAGTATGTTAAAACATTTAAACCTATTAGCCTATATTTACTAATCAGGTGGTTAAAACATTTTAACTAATCATTAAATTTGTATTTAAAAGTACGGTGAATAAAACGTTTAACCTAATTATTTATATCTAAAAGTACGGTGGTTAAAACGTTTTACTAAATCATTTATATAAATCTAACGAGGTTAAAACGTTTTACCAAAATGCATGTAAATTTTGTAATGTATGGTTTGTTAAGACCTTTTACCCAAATGTAATTTGGTCACTAAATTGATTAAGCGATAGCACTTTTGTTATATAAGGCTATGTTGTTGTGTATTTATAGTCATTACAACAAAAACGTATTAGATTTTATTGTAGCAATTATAAAATTAAAAAAATGCGCCTGAAAATAAAAATATAAATAATTTAAAGTTAGAAAAAAACTTTAAATCGTTCTACTGCGAAGTTATATTAAACTGTCGCTTATGACCTTTTGCCTTTTAACCATCGATATGTATTCCTATTTTATAAATAAATAAATAAATAAATAATGCCTTTATGTTTCAAGAAAAAACAAAATATTACAATTTATTTTACGTACAAAAACCTAACTCCATCTATTGAGGTAGCATGGCGCAGTCTAGCTTTAGTAGCTACTCTACTGAACCATACCACAACAAGCAAACCTAATAAAATAAGTTATTTAAATAATATCAAATGTAAAATTAGTAAAGAAGCAGAACAATATTATTAATGTAAAAAATATAAATTAGTATTATTTAAATAAAAGAACTAGACATACTCCTGATGTCAAAATAGGTCGATCTAAGCCGACTTAGTTATATCCAAAATTGTCTCGTTTAGCCGGTAGAGAGCGTCAAAAATTTGTAAAAATATTGGTTTTTCCTAAATTACGTGAAAACCTGCTAATCGATTTTAATGATTTTTAGTATATATACTACTACTATAAAATTACGTTTTCTAGTAGTATAGTCACCGGCTGTAAATAAGTGGAAGTGTTATAAAAGTGATATCTAGTCAACATTTCTCCTCATTTTTTATATGAACGGCGTTATGACAACCCAGATATTTTTGTAGAGCGACTGGATGTATTTGGAAGCTATTTTACCTCTTTAATATTTTTCGTTGAATGAGCTGTTTTGCCAGAAGAAAATATTTACAATATTTAGTATTATTAGTAATAATATTAAAATCAAATTACCTGTAACAATAATTTTTTA
Organism: Polydrusus pterygomalis; assembly: GCA_963969555.1. Lineage (NCBI taxonomy): Eukaryota > Metazoa > Arthropoda > Insecta > Coleoptera > Curculionidae > Polydrusus > Polydrusus pterygomalis. The sequence continues at coordinate 50,076,798 of OZ018378.1, forward strand.
AGTGACCTTGTTGCTATGGCATTTAATAATTTGACAATTATTGACAAATTGTCACCAGTCTATGAAATTTACTCAAGTATACGATCAACATTCTTGAATTACAAGTTCATTTTACCATTAAAAATGGAAAATTATACGAACTCTGAGAAGGTTGACATACTCCTGGTATACGGGTTTTGTCAAGGAAATGGCGTCAGAGTGTTAGGGTTTACATGGAGAGGTTTCCTAACCGTCGAATACCAAACCACCAAACATTTGCCAATATCGAGCGTCATCTTCGGGAAACGGGCAGCTTTGAGAAAAACTTTGAAGGCAGGGGTCGCATGCGAACAACTCGAACTGTGGAAACAGAATAGATGATTCTGGAAAGAGTTGAAGAAGAACCAAGTACCAGTACCCGTCGCTTAGAACGTGAGTTACATGTTTCTAAAACGATTGTCAATGAGGTTTTAAAAGAACAGTTGTTACATACTTATCACGTGCAAAAAGTCCAGGAACTTTTACCGACTGATCCCCCCATGCGGTTTACATTTTGTCAAATTTTAAGAAACAAAAGAATCCGTGATCCAAATTTTTGTAGAACAATTATGTTTACTGACGAGGCCTGCTTTACAAGATCTGGAGTAACCAATCTGCACAACGAACATATTTATTCCGATGAAAATCCACATGCCATTAAAGTTGCACATCAGCATCAATTTAAATTAAATATTTGGGCAGGTATTATTGATCGCTACCTTATTGGTCGGATTGGTCCCATTGTTATTCCAGACAGGTTAGATGGAAATATTTATTTAAAATTTTTGCAAGGCACATTACCAATTCTTCTGGACAATTTGCCCCTTTTACTTCGGAGGGAAATGTGGTATATGCATGATAGTGCCCCGCCCCATGTTTCCGTTGCCGTTCGGCAATACTTACATCATCAATATCCCAACCGATGGATTGGAAGGGGCAATGATGCACCAGTAAAATGCCCACCACGTTCTCCTGAGTTAAATATGTGTGATTTCTTTTTGTGGGGCGCTATTAAAACAGAAGTTAACAAGACTCCGGTAAACACACGCGATGATTTATTGCAGCGGATTTTAAATGCGGGCAACCATTTTAATAACCCCGAGACATTAGATAGGGTCCAATATCATTTTTTAAGGAGTGTTAATAAGTGTATTCAGCAAGATGGCGGTCATTTTACACATTTGCTTAAGTAATGTTTTTGTTTTACTTAGTTTCTTACAATACATACTTTCAACTTTGTTGCACTTTGTTTTATTTTTATTGTTAATAATTGATGTATGCAGGTAATTGTATATATTTTCTTCTGGCAAAACAGCTCATTCAACGAAAAATATTAAAGAGGTAAAATAGCTTCCAAATACATCCAGTCACTCTACAAAAATATCTGGGTTGTCATAACGCCGTTCATATAAAAAATGTGGAGAAATGTTGACGTATTATATCAATTTTATAACACTTCCACTTATTTACAGCCGGTGACTATACTACTAGAAAACGTCATTTTATAGTAGTAGTATATATACTAAAAATCATTAAAATCGATTAGCAGGTTTTCACGTAATTTAGGAAAAACCAATATTTTTACAAATTTTTGACGCTCTCTACCGGCTAAACGAGACAATTTTGGATATAACTAAGTCGGCTTAGATCAACCTATTTTGACGTCGACAGTCTGTCGTCAAACGTTGTACACGTATTTTCCGGACACCCTGTATATATATTTTATAGAGCGAGACAAAAAAAAATTTAAAAAAGTAAATAGTCAAGTTTCTAAAGCTAAAAGATGCTTTTTATACTTTATTTTAAATAGTTGAACACTCAAACCAATTAAGTTATTAGGTAAGGAGTTATAAGCTCTTATCGTATTATAGGTAAACGACCTCTGAAATAGGGCACTCTGATACTCTGATGGTGAGGTTGAGTTAATCTACCTCTATGGCGAATGTTGACGGAATGAACATTACAGCGGGGGACTAGGCGTTCGCGGACAGAGACAGGAGAATTCGGCTCATTCAAGATTTTGTAAATAAAAGTGCAAAAATGTAGAAGCCTACGGGAATCCATCTTTAAACCAATTTAGTTCCAAAAATGTGTGCGAGATGTGATCATATTTTCTAAGACCAAAGATGAATCGAGCACAAGCATTATGTACCTTTTGAATACGAGACTTACTTACGTTATCTAAACAGTAACCGCAAACAAAATCGCAATAATTAAAATGTGAAAGCACTAATGATTCGCAAAGTGTCTTTTTTAATTTGAAATTTAAAATATGTCTATTGTTTTAGAGTATTTTTACGGCCATGTAAGACTTTTGATATATTTTTTTTTTAATGATCACGAAATCTTAATTCGCTATCCAAACCTACTCCTAAGTTTTTTGCAGATTCAACTATTGCTAGCTTTGTACTATTTAATACTAAGTATATTTATATTATTCCTAAAATATTCAACTTTTTTTTATTACCAAACAACATATGGTCAATTTTTGAAAAATCTGCGTGCAAATTGAGCCAGAAGAAAAATACTTTCGCCTGCTCTAAATGAGGCTTTTACTGTAACCAAATTAATATTATTCAGCACTGACATTCTGAAGTAGGATAAATTAAAATATATCCCAATAAAGAAATCTTCCTAGCGATTCACAAATATTTCCTAAAAACAATTAAAAATACGCCGTAAGCAGAAAGATTCACAACAAGAACTCAGATAATTGGCACGTTATTTCATGCGGTCGAGGAAGTTGTCGATCATCGTAGTTAGTTAGATGTAATAACGATAGATTTCCAAAAGGCATCCGATGAAAGAAAGGAAACGCAATGTTCAATTTCAACCAGTACACTCATTCTTTTGACCACTACCCTGAGGTCCCCTACAAACCGATTTGAAAAAGTGGAAATTCCCCGGAGAATTTACCTTGGATCAAATAAAAATCTATGTATTTATATCATAAATACATCAATATTTCTTATTTTAGATGGAAAGAAAAGGGAGAACAAAAAAAGGATTTTCCCGGTCTTTTATATGATAATATATTATGCTCTTTAAATATTTGGAAATTTGTTCTTGTTGCTTTATAGGAGGTGGGTAAATCGTATATACAAAGTAATTTTCTGTTTCTCTTTTATTTAAGCAAAATGGTAACACTTTATGCGGAGATCTTTGTGCTTCGTGTACATTTGTCTGTGCATTCCTAAAACTTAGATTTAAACGATTTTTTAGACCTAGCTACCATGTGGCGGTCTTCACTCGACAGTATATAAAGGCCCTGGCCGGGATTTTAAGAGATATCAAGATATTCCAAGCTACCCGAATATTCCGCAATACCCGCGCTTCTCTATCTTTTACTTAAAACGAGATATGGCTGTCGAATTTATTTCAAAATATATTTTTAATAGAGAAATACTAAAGTAATTTGATTTGATTTTTGTGCTAATAACGACTACCAAGATAAAGATTTCAAGAACCGTTGCAGGAATTTGGCTGTCACAAAATAGCACCGGTAAGATTCAATTAAATTGAATAATGAATAAATTTTGCCTTATTAGATGCTTTAATTAAATTTATGTATTTATAACCTTTACTTTTAAAATTTCATATTAAGAACAAACACTAGTAACGCATTCGCCATTTAATTTTTGATTAGTATTATAGTAATGTGCAAACTGGACAAAATTTCGTTTTTGCTTTTTTTAATTTATCAATAATTTTTTTTTAATTTAAAGCTAGGTAGAGTTAACTTTTTCGTAAAACAAAGCGTTTTGACAGCAGAGACCGATAGTTCACATTAACAGCTGATCTGGTTTCGTCGTTAAAGTTTCCAGATCAGCAGTGGGCTGTAGCAAGCTCAGGCGTCAGGTTGCGTCGTATTATTTTCTTCCGATTTTGGTGTTTATTATTTAAGTTTAATAGTGAGTACAAACACCATTTTGGTTAGCTCATCTGTTATCAAATCAATAAAGTGCCTAGTTAAACCATTTACTTATCGTTTTATACAGGATGTCTCATAACTAAGGGGCACATACAGCAACGGAGAAATTGAAAATATGTCATTTATGCTTAGGAACGCGCGGTTAATTTTCAATAACATGTGTCTTTAAGAAAGGTGTTTATTTAAATGTACACATTTTTTACGTGGAAAAGATCCTTCGTTCATAATTTGAGGTAAACTGGTCAGAAATGTGAGAGACAAAAACTATATGTGATAATTTTTCAAACTTATATTGTGTAGCTGCCGCTCTCTAGGATCTTAAAACTCATATGGAATCCTCCTTCTTGCCCTCAAAACTATAACTATACCAAATTTGATTCCTATCAGCTTAACATCAAATCATCGCCAATTTTATAAAGTAAATATTTACTTGGATCACCCTGTATCTCTTTAACCGTATAAGAAATGAAATTAAATGACATATTTTCAAGTCTACTATTTCCTGTTGCTGTATAGGCCCTTAGTTACGGAACACCCTATATAAAATTTCCACAAAAGTAACAATACCAAAAAGATTTCCAAAGTGGTGTTTTAATTAGACGTGCACCAACCACAAAGCTTACACCTCGCAAAAAATGTATTACTTTTTTCCTTGTATAATTAATACAGAAATATCTATTTTTGCTTTTTATGAATTAATACCAAAAGAAATAAATGTTGTTTTCTTCTTTTCCTTTAGTTTTATAATGTTTTCACATACTTATTTTGGTAGGTACGGGTATATCAATATTTTATTTTATCAATATTAAAATTAGTATCTACGCTATATCTTTACAAAATATTACCTAAGATTCTCTTACAAAATTTAATAGATGGCGAAGGCGAAGGCAAAATAACTTAGTCCGGTTCTGCTTCTGTAGCCAACCGCTTAACGTAAAATATACCAGACTTCAACTGGGCAATGGCAGATGATGCGGCGAGTTCTTACATTAATTTTACTTTAATCAGTAAACTATGACATTTGGCTACTTTTTGGAGAAAATGACGCGTCTCTTGCTTTATGCGTTTATTCTTATGGCTATTTAGGCAGGGGGGAGGCTCGAGTTGCCCCCCGTAATATTGAACAACGAATGCAATGAAATAAAAAATAATTTTTCCATTCATAGTATCATAATAATAAAATACTCATATTCGTTTCTTTCCATAAGATGATTTTTCATTCATTTTCCATAAGTGTTTTTACAATAATTTCAAATCATCAGTATGTTATTGTGGAACCTGATGGAGAACCATGGAGCATGGAGCATGGAAATCATGGCATTAGAAAATCAAGAACACTAGTCCCTTAAGTACAGGGTGGAATTTTTAAGTGGAATAAATTCAGTATTAGAAAGCCTCTTTATTTGCTAAAAAAAAATGCAGAAATACGGCTACGTTTATTTTTACTTTGGCTTATTGTTTTTCGTGTCTTCATGAATTTTACCCTTCGAGGTAGAAACCGCCTTTTTTGTGTAAAAAAGTCCACGGAATCATATGTATTGGGCAAAATTTATAAAACATTGGAATAAATAAAATTAGAGCGCTCCCCAGGAACGCCCTTGACTAAATTTGACACTAACTCTTAATATTAATAATTAGCTTAGAAGATGATAATATAGTGTCGCGGGCACTATACCATCTTCTAAACATTTTTATTGCTCAAAACTTAAACGGATTGCGCGCATTCTAGTGGGTGCCAGCGTTGATCTGTTTCTAGTCTGCAAAACGACAGATGTTTTCGGTAAAAACGCAAATAGCGTTTCTTATACTGGATTGTGATGCACTTCGTGCTTTATTTAGTTGTCTACCTTTCCATATTATCAGTGTGACTGCCTTTTATGAGTTAATTCCGCTGGGATGACGCTACGGTGCATTGATGGCCGCTTTGCTTTTGTAAAAGGCTTTTAATACATCTTACCGCTGTTGTTAGGATTGCTTGGGTTATGGCTGCCCGTAGAGTCCTATAACAAGGACGAAACGGCCGTCGTGGTCTACCCGCCCCAGGATATCCATTAAACTTGGATCACTGTGTATTCCAATATAAAAAATAGTTACACGATTGTCCGATATGCCACAATATTCTCTTTTAATTAATAATTAGCTTTCAATAATAGTTCGTGTCCTAACACGCACGTCGGTACCTTAAGCGGTTGCTAGGAAATAAAATAAAACGGACATAGCATTCTTAATAAACTTATAATAAGACAGTTAAGGGTGTACATATTATGTGCTTATATACGTCTTACACCAATACCGTTCTATAGGGTTAAAAAGTTCAAAATATTTTTTGGTCAATCCTTCTAAAATATTTTACTAAATTTGTTATCATTTTTAAATAAATGCGTCCAAACTGCGGTATAAAAAATATTTACAGCTCATACACCCTTTATTGATGCTGTTTGTTTTTATTGAACTACCATACATCTGGAAAGAATAGAACGTTTTAAATCTCACAGATAAACGAGGGAACGTGCGTAAGTCATTTACAAAACATAAAATAAAGGACATAAACTTGGAAGGTTAAAAAGTAGCTATCTGACAGGAAATTTGTTTTTATTTATCATTTGTATAGATTTTTTTATTAAATATAACCCTCTAGTTTCCTTCAACCTCCGCTTCTTTCTCTGCAAGTCACGAGGTCAGGACCGGCTCAAGATATAAATTTTACCTGGGCGAGACGGTAATTTGGCGTAAAGTATCCTACCGTCAAATGAAGGCCACAGGTGGCCAAGATTTTGGTTTAAAAGCAAATTTTGAACTTTCATTGCACAATAATCACCAATCCTGTAGTTCTTTTCACCACCAACAAAGATCAATTATTACTGTCTTCTACTCAATAAGTAATTGTTCAATAGTTCAAGCGCAGTGTAATGTAGACCGAGGTATTTAAGTTTAGAGCGAAGAACTGAGTGATCCAGAGTATCAAATGCCTTGCTGCTGTCTTACAGAACTAACGTCGTCATCTTATTTTTATCCAGACTTCTAAAAATCACAAATACTTTCCTTGTATAAATCAGCATATTAATAAAACTCCTTACTTAATTCGTATATAATAAAAATTTTAATTCCTCTCTGTCAATTCTAGTCTATTGAATTTTTATAAGTTGGTATGAATTCCAGGACCAGACTTGAAAATTATACATACCTTCTTTTTCGCCTTTTTTTGACGTCATTTCATTTTGTATTCTTTTGTTTATGACTTGAAATAAAGAAATTTATTATTATTATTATTATTATTATTATTATTATTATTATTATTATTATTATTATTATTATTATTATTATTATTATTATTATTATTATTATTATTATTATTATTATTATTATTATTATTATTATTATTATTATTATTATTATTATTATTATTATTATTATTATTATTATTATTATTATTATTATTATTATTATTATTATTATTATTATTATTATTATTATTATTATTATTATTATTATTATTATTATTATTATTATTATTATTATTATTATTATTATTATTATTATTATTATTATTATTATTATTATTATTATTATTATTATTATTATTATTATTATTATTATTATTATTATTATTATTATTATTATTATTATTATTATTATTATTATTATTATTATTATTATTATTATTATTATTATTATTATTATTATTATTATTATTATAGACAGTATATTATATTATAATTACACAAATTTCGAAAATACTAATTAACTGAAACGCAATTTTAAATAGGACTCTCTCACTCATATTTAAAACTTTTTTTTGTTTTATTTGTTCAGATTATACCTATAGGTAAAATACCGTGCGAGCAAAAATTATTTGCATCAAAGCGAGCTTGGATTAAAAAACGTAGGACTTGGTTTAGATCACAATGATATGGGGACGATACATCTAACCAAATCTAGGTTATAATTTTGTCAAATTCATATTGTGACATGACATGATATGCCAAACTAATGACTAATAAAATAAGTAGACAAATACAAATTTATTTTTGTTGTTTACAAAATTAACAAAGTAAGAATATACAGAAAGAAAAAGAAAAATAATTACATAAATTGCTGAAATTGGCCACCGCCATGTTCCAAGCATAAATTCCTGCAGTAATTCCTGCGTCCTTCAAAATCTGCGGCTTGTATTTCTTGAAATACGTGCACTTTATGAGGAAATAAATTTAGCTGCTTCCTAAGAATAGTCCTGCATGTTTCATAAGATCTTCCCACTTCTTGGGACAGGCGTCTTATCCAATTTGTTGGCGTATTTTGCATTATTTCACGAAGGTTTGCAACAAGTTCTTCTGTTCTTACAGATAGTCTTCCTACTTCTTTTTTGTGTTGTATAGAACCTGTTTCCCTCAACAGAGCCACGGTTCTTTTCAGGCAATGATAAAAATCCCCAGCAATAAAAGCAATGTTAGGAAAATGTTCGTGAAAATCGTCCAAGCACAAACCCGGATTGTATTGCCACTCACCATTTACTCTAACCCCGTTTCGAAAATACGCTTCAACCATGAATGTTTTGTGTTGTTCAGTAAAGCCTATTGTGTGAATTGTTCAAGAAATTGGAAAAATTAGCCATGAATCAAATTACTTGTAACGACTGTCAAAGTTGACGGAATAACTGATTAATTGTTAATTCAGGTAGTTACTGACACCCAACAGGTATTAAGCTCCACGGCTAAGCATTACGTCCTTAGATGCAAGGCCCTCTTTGATGCAAATAATTTTTGGTCGCACGGTATTTATTGATTATATTTTCTCCGTTAAATAGGTATGTATTTTTATATTATTGCAAAATTATTCTTAATATATTGTATACTTTATATATTCTTTAAACCCTTGTTTATAATTCACCTTTTTATAAGTCAATATTCATTTAAAACATAAAAATCCTTTCTAGTTTTTTTTGTAGCTTGTGGTAAAAATATCTGATGCTGAAAAGCGCTTAAAATTTTCAAGGGTCGGATACTGTTAATTGGATGTTGGTGTTGTAATCTGCATTTATCGCGCTCATTCATTTACTGTTGGTTTTTACCGGCATAAAATAAATATTTTTAAATATCGTAAGAAATTTCGTACAATTGCAACCACAGTTACTGTAAATTTCATAATAAAATGCATAAATTAGAAATTTCAGCATATTATCTAAATTAACCTCTCGTGGGGTTATTGGGCTTTAATCCCCAGTACCCCAAAAATAATTTTTCAACTATTCTGACATTATGAATTCCACAGACGATTCTTATCTTTATGCTGTTTTACAGACATTCCAATGATTTTACAAAAAAAAAATTATATAAATGATTTAAAAAATCCTAGACACTTTCTTTTTGGAAGGCCCCTTTTTCTTCCTCATTTACTTTGGTTGTTTAGACTTCCTTTACTAACTTTCTTCACATGCTCAGCATGTTTTAACTTAACTCACCTCAACTTTTTTATATACGTCACTTCTACATTTCAATTTTTCAATGCTATGAAAGCTCCATTAAGGTTTTATACCATTTTCTCTTCTGCTAATACCATCAGCACTATATAAAAATTTTCTGTCTCCTGAAGATGATCGTTTCTACGTTCGAAACATGTAGAGACCCCTAAAAAATTTCTATATTCTATTAAATTTTGTGGAGGAAGACTTCTTTCTTTCCTAGAAAAACATTACTTACAAAGTATAGGCTTTAAAACAGAAATATAAAAAGCTATCACTGGAAAAAATAATTGAAATCCGCTCCTAGAAGAAATAGGTGTGTAAAAGTTAATAGCTACTTGACAGATTTAACGAGTTTTAAAGCTTTTTGTGGCGCAAAAATGATAATTTCAAGTACTGACGCATTTGATATACTGGCAATAAGTATCTATAGGTACTTATCTATAAAGAATTTTTTTCAGCTTTTGTATTTAAAGAAATGCCAAGTTATATTCTTGTATGCAGTTTACCAAATTATAAAAGCCGAATTTTTATATATTTATTTTTGTTTATTGTCTGCATGCAATATTTGTCCTATTAAATTTATATAGCATCTAAATGCTTTTATTATGGAAGAACAGAATAAGGGAACGTATTTAAACAAAAGGCATAAGCACAGTATTGTAGTAAAAACAAATTTAATTTACTTTAATATCGATACTTATTACAATTATTACATTATTGAAACGGTAATTTGAACTTCGGTCTGTTTAAACAATGTCAAAAATATTGGTGTTGCCTAAAATACAGGATGTGTTACTGAAGCAAACAATTCTTTTAGTGGTAGCTCTTATTGATAAGACATCCCCTGGCAGCAAGTGGTGTAAGAAGGGGGGGGGGGGGGAGTGGTCCGCCCTGGGTACCATACCAAGCATTAGGCTTGAACCCGTGCCTATAGGATTTGAAATTCTTCATCAAATAGTAAAATAATATGAACACCCTTTTCAAAATGCATAAGAATCTATTTTTTTATACTATTCATTGATCACACACCGGGAGTTTCTCAAAAGACGTTCACCCTTATAACTTTTCTGTATTTATAGATATTAAAATGAAATTTTAAGGTTATGCATAAGAGATGAGTCTGCTTTTATTGGCATAATTTTCAATTTGTTATAACTTCCGGTTTGACCGGAAGTTACCTTAACTTTGGTATTTTAAATGGGACATCTTGTATATTTTTATTTATTGGAATTCAGCATAACATTCTGAGTAAAATGACACCTCACTTGTCATTTTTTGACGTGTTATAACATTTTTATTGTTTATTTTTTATTTTCAATCTAAAGTGCTGCAAATTAATTAAATCTGTTAATTTATAGTCATATGAAAATTAAAATTATGTCATAATAATTTACTTTCTTTTGACTTTCTAAGTTTCACAAACGTTTAAAAAATGAAATTTTGTTTTCTTGACGTTTACTCCATTTTTCCAAATGGAACGATGGTAGTTCACTACGATATTTGCACCGAGCATTTTTTTTCCAACAATTTAATACCATACACTCCTATGCTATTTTAAAATTGACACTGAAAAATTTGCCTTAAATCCCAATCGCAAATTTATTATGCATTATTGACGCTCTGTCTTTTCTAAAGAAATATAAAAGCGGCTTTGAAAAACAATGGAATGGTTTTGAAAAGCAATATGACTTTAATTTAAAGTTGTGATGTCATTCGTTTAATAAACTTACATTGTAAATCAGATAAAATGGTTAGTTTTACTAGAAATGAACAAATGGATATGCTCCTAATTTTTGGAGTGACCAGAAAAATTCTTCTGAAGCCTCAAGATTGTATGTATTGTATGTTTTATAAACAAATGACATTAAAACTTTAAATTAAAGCCATATTGCTTTTCTAAACCATTCCAGTGTTTTTCAAAGCCGCCTTTATATTTCTTTAGAAAACGAGGGCGGCAATAATGTATAACGTTTTTAAATTTGCGATTGGGATTTGAGGCAAATTTTTCAGTGTCAATTTGCTCGTTTTAAATATCCTACTGAACTACCATTGTTCCACTTGAAAAAATGGAGAAAACGTCAAGAAAACAAAATTTCATTTTTTAAACGCTTGTGAAACTTAGAAAGTAAATTATTATGACATCATTTTAATTTTCATATACTAAGTAGGTACCTGACTATAAATTAACAGATTTAATTAATTTGTAGTACTCTAGATTGAAAATAAAAAATAAACATAAAAATGTTATAACACGTTAAAAAATGACAAGTGAGGTGTAATTTCACTCATAATGTTATGCTGAACCTAAAAAAGTAAAAATATACCAGATGTCCCATTTAAAATATTAAAGTCAAGGTCACTTCCGGTCCAACTGGAAGTGCTAACAAATTGAAAATTATGCCAATAAATGCAGACTCATCTCTTATGCATAATCTTAAAATTTCATTTTAATCTCTATAAATATAAAAAAGTTATAGGGGTGAACGTCTTTTGAGAAACACCCGGTATAAATGTATAATGTATATCAATGAAATTTTTAATTTAATTCATGTAGGAGCTATGATGGAGGACTGACGCAATATTAAAGGACCCAGTATAAAATATTATTTATTTTTATATAAAAAACTTATAAAATGAAAACTTAAACCATTAGAGTATCCGGTTTTAAATCGCAATTTTCGGCCTTTTTATTAATATATCACCCAATCTAAATTAAAACTTGTAACAACAGTCAAGTATGAAAATTAACCTAATTGCATAAACGGCACAGCAGCGGAAGTTAGTCTATTTTCTACAAACAGAAATTAAACAGTATTTGTGTCATCAGCACGACTTGCAAGTGTAAAATGCCCATAAAATTTGTTGCAGGCACTTAGTTGTGCCACGGTCGAAGCGTGAAACGCTGTGACGCCGTTTTGCCAATTTAACTGACTAATTATTTCAGATATTTGAAATGCTTCAACCTTAATAAATTCCAGTTGATTTTAAGTGCGCGATATTTATTTTAAAACATTCGGAACTTTAATTTCAATATTTGGCAGGGAATTCAAATGTAACTGTCAAAAAATATTATATATTCGATTATATTTTCATCGAGAGGGTAAACGCAGGAAACCGCCTATCACCCATTTCGCATATTTTGGTGTTTGATAAATGTTTATTTTATTATATAAACTTTAACAAAAATAAATAAAAGAAATAAACTTATTTCTCCAGTGTGTCACCCACCTTAGCCTTAGGTGAGTGACACACTGGAGAAATAAGTTTTATGAAACTTGTTGCTGAAATAAGTTATGTAAAAATTTTTTTTATGTCAATGTGAAATTTGTATGCGAAACAATTTCGGGTCGCCTGTTTCACAAACACCAGTGTGTTTCGTCTCATTTAAATATATGGGTTGTGTGATACTGAAACAAGTTTCCTGTTTCCTGCAACAAATTTCACGAAACTTATTTCTTCAGTATGTCACCCGCCTTAGAGTAAAACGGCTTACATGTCCCTATCTTCGATTTTTAATAACTTTCCAATAGTGTCAACTTCCGGTTAAACCGGAAGTACTATATTTCTTACAACCGGTTTAACCGAAAGTTGACACTATTGGAAAGATAATAAAAATCGAAGATAGGGACATGAAAGCCGTTTTACTCTAAAGACGTACCGTTAGAAAGCTAGACGCTGTCAAAGTTCAAAAATCTAATTTTTTAAGAGTCAATATCTCGGAAACTGTTTAGTATAGACATAGACTAATAATGCTTTTATTAAAAAATGTTCAGAATTTTATGCAGAATCCAATAAAATTATATAAAATAGGGGTGAGACATTCTTGAAATAAGGGATAATTGGAAAATACCAAATCAATTTTTTTAAAGCAAAAAAAATAGAACTTTTTTAAGTTTACAATGTTACATTAATAGTATCTTAAAAAGATATTACTCACAGTCAAGCTTAATTCTTTTTTATTTTCGAGATTTTTAGCTTTTTTGAAATTGCGTCTTCGGAGTTGATGATCAATACCTCGGAGTTGACCATACAAGCACTTGTTTAGTTCTAAATAGTGAAAATTTTCCATAAATAAATTATTAAACATTTCCTGACTTATTCTGATGCTGATTTTCTAGAGTCAGTGGTACGATGTAGATTATTGATTAATTTTGGCCATTTATAAAGGTGCGTCGGAGTTGAATTTTATTATACTCTATAGTTGATCTTAATTCAATTACCCTGCTTAAATAAATAAGAAGAAAACACTTCAAACGCGTAAACTTTAATTAATTACAAGTAATTATAACTTGGTAACTAAAGGTAACTTCTTGGGTAACTTAACGAAAACAGACTATTTTAAAGGAAATAAGTACTTAGTACAAATTATTTTTGTACTTATTATAATCTATACTAAAAAAGTAATGATTTCTGTTAACAATCCTGGGTGTGGGTCATATTATTTCAGTATCTTCTTTTCCGATTTCACTTGTATCGTCCGCTAGCGGGAACACATAGTAACCACGGTCACCTTCTTGCCGTCTCAAAAATTTTACGAGAATATTATCGCCATTTAATCTTGTGACGACTCCGACGTAGTACATGGTAGTTTTTTTGGAGGAAAACTTAACCAACAAATAGTTGTTCATTTTAATAAGAGAGTCTAAGTTTTCTTCATCCGAGTCTGAATAGACATCTGAATAATTTAAACGGGAGGAAGATCTATGATCTAAAAAATATGTTAAGGGAAATCCAACTATAAAGGTTAAAACCGGAATAACTGTCAACTCCGTAGATCTTCCTCAACTCCGAAGCCAACAAAGCTTCGGAGTTGGCGACTTCGGAGTTGATGATTTAACAGTTTCTCTGAAATATTTCTTGAAAGACATAACCTTAAAATATGCTACTTGGCGAAGTTCTTAATATTATTGCGATAATTGTGATTTTTACAAGAAAATTATTCTGAACAGTTTATTGACAATTTCGCGAACAACTACGGAGATGATTTTAATAAAGGTACTTACCTGGATTTACACTGTGCCACTAGAAAAACTCACACAAAATTGCGTTTTTAATTCCCAACGGTCTGGACATGGAAACTAAACTGAACTGAGAAATTAGGCAACCCATAAAATCCTGATTTTGTCGCCATCTAGTATCGGATTTCCTTGTTTAAATTGGCTGCTTCGGAGTTGACTAACAACTTGGGTACGCGTTTAATACACCAATTTAAAGTGGGTGAGTGAATATTTTTAATTAAAATTTTGTTGTAATAACATAGTTTAAAGTGTTTTCAATCTAGTATATGTAACCAACACCAGCCATTCTTACAGAAAATCGATTTATTTGACGAAATACATTCAAATATTACTGTGGTTACAGCTTCGGAGTATGACGATTTTGATTTTAATTGAAAAAAACAAAGTGAAATCGAATATCAAATTGCATTTTCATGTTAGCACTACCTTAAAATCATTGAGAAAGTTCTATGTATCTTCAGAAAAATAGTTTATATGCGTAAAAAAAAATTATTTTGTTGGGTGTCAGCGATTTTCCTTGTTTCTAAGAACGACCCGGGTATCCATTTAAGATTTAGATCTTACCCCCCTCCCTCCTAGGGGCTTAAAGTAACAAGATTAAGAATATACGCAAAAGATGTCCCCCTCGAAATAAGAATCGACGGGTCCGAGTGTTTTTTTTTTTTTAATTAACGTGGAACCAGATATTTAGCCTGTTTCGTTTTAAATGGGGAACCCTGTATAAAGTGTGTATCAGCTAAATGAAATAAATTCGATTATAAATACATAGGGGCGTGTCCGAAAAAACGCTTGGACACGTCGATTGGTATTTCTAGTTGCGCATTTTTTTAACAAAAAAGTTTTTATACAGAGTATGTCATGTAACAGCAGCCAATATCAACTTTCTTATTTTAAATGCAATACCCTGTATATTATTGAATTTATGAACTCTTCAGAAAATTTTAGATATATTTCATGTACAATATCCTATACCTATCTTCAACTGTTTCGGAAATACATATTATGTGTTTTCAGATTTATTGCAAAAATTAACAACACACTCAAAAACTAATAAGTAATACTGTTTCTTTCTTGATAATGTAAAAACAAAAAAAAACATTAATGTAGGAGATGTTGAAAATGCTCGCCGCGAACGTCTTGGCAACATCCTAATCTTAAATAGAAATTTCTTCTAATGTTACTGAACATCATAATATGACCGATCTAATCGCAAGCGTAATACGTCTTCTTAAGTCAGCTAAATCGAGGGGTTTAGTTTTGTATACAATATTTTTGACATAAGCTAATTAGACGAAATCTAATGGCATCAGATCAGGGGATCGTGCTGGCCATTCCATCGATCCACGCCTTCTAGCGTTCTTGCTTCTATCCTTCACATGCTGTCTTTCTTGGTGACCACGCGGTGACGCGGCGGCACGCGAGAAAAATGATATTACAGCGAGAAATTCTTTGACCGAGCTTTTATTATTAAATAAATTAAAATAAGAAATGCGACGATTAGAATAGTTAGACTCCCCTTAAAAAACACCTTTTATTTAGCAACACTATTGTTAAGTTAAAACTTTGGGGAAACGGATCCATACATTAATTCGAACATCCATTTCAATATCCTGAAACAGCCTGGCACAAACTACCTTCGTCATCGATTTAGGCATGCCTGTTTTCCACGTCGTTTAAAAGACAAATCACTCTTCTGATACTTTATTTGTAACAAATCTTTTAAAAGCTGAAAGAACACTGTGGAAACTGTAAACGACTGACAGGAAGTTTTATTACGCTACTTCTTTTTAGTTTTATTAAAATATTTTAAGATGGTTTCAGTAGTGGTTTTAGATACCCCAAGGAAAATAATAAACTTGGAAAAAAAATTAAAAAATAAATATATTGAGCTACAACTCGTTAATCTTAGGCGCATAATACTTTTCATATTAAGAACATTATGCTATATGCATAACGTAAGTGCAAGAAAATTATAACTTCTCATAAGACACCAAGTGTTATTCTGAAATCGTAATTATCTGAACCACAGTCAACAATATTGAATATTTTAATAACCAAAATCGCCATAGCGCGTTGTGCTTTATACAGGGTGGAACTTTTAACTGAAATAAATTCATTATTAGAAAGCCTCTTTATTCCAAATTTAAATTACAATATAAAAATTATCTGGAAGAAGTAAGCCCATACTAAAAGTGGAGTTAAATGATAGAGAAAAAAAAAGAAAAGCACGAACTCTTTCTCCACAATATTTATTCAAATGACTAGGCGAACCTAGAATCACATCGACATGTTTCGGGTGCAGAAACACTCATCAGGAAAACAAAGTGAAAGGCAAAATGCTGATGTTTTTAGCAATAGAGAAAATAATAGTGGGATTGAGCCAAGGGTTACTGCAAGGGCACTATCCTGGGCAGAAAAGTGAGGAGAGAAAAATTAGGGAGTTTTTTTTTAAGAAACTTATCTGTGAAAATCATTATTAAAGTAATGAAAAATCTTGAGTATTATTTTTTATTTATTTATTAAGCTTTGTCAGAGACATGTGAAATTATTGAAGTGAGATGGAAAGAAAAAGAAAAAAAAAGTTGTTTTTCATAAAAGTCGAAGCATTATTTGGCTTACAGTAAAAAAAACTGTTGGGGTACCAGGCTATTTACGGCCCAGTTACCCCCGCAGGGGTCAAAACATACAGATTTTATGCAAAATTAAAATTTTAAAGGTTAAAATTTTTTTTTTGTTTTACTAGATAATCCCCGTTGGGAAAGTTCCACTGCAACCAGCACGTGTCAGATGGGAATTTTTTTTTTTGCATCTGACATGTGCTGGTTGCAGTGGAACTTCTCCAACGGGGATTTTCTAGTAAAACAAAAAACCTTTTTTTTTGTGTATGTTTTAACCCCTGCGGGGGTAACTGGGCCGTAAATAGCCTGGTATAACAAACAGTTTTTTTACTTTAAGCCAAATGATGCTCCGACTTTTATGAAAAACAACTTTTTTTGTCTTTTTCATTCCATGTCACTTCAATAATTTCACATGTCTCTGACAAAGCTTAATAAAACTTATGATTTTTCATTATTTTAATAATGATTTTCACAGATAAGTTTCTTTTAAAAAAAACTCCCTAATTTTTCTTTTACTCTCCTCACTTTTCTACCTAGGACAGTGCCATTGCAGTAACCCTAGAGTCTTCACTATGCTGAAGTCTTGATTGTCGGTCTTTTGGCTATTCAATTTTAAACCTCTTGTACACCATTAAAAGCTCCATTACGGCTCAATCCCACTATTATTTTCTCTATTGCTAAAAACATGCCTTTCACTTTGTTTTCCTGATGATGAGTGTTTCTGCACTTTAAACATGTCGATGTGATTCTAGGTTCGCCTAGTCATTTGAATAAAGATTGTGGAGAAAGACTTTGTGCTTTTCTTTTTTTTTTCTATAAAAAATATCTACTCAGTTTTCAAAATGAACAACTCTTAATTATTTTTGTGAAATTATTATTTTTACCAATGTTGTGCAGGTGATTCTTCGAATCACGTATTTGTCGTCTTCTCCATCAGGTTAGAATTTAGCGTATTTTTCTTTTTTCCAGAATGGTAACTATTTGAACCAATTTTTTTTATATCTCCTTTCTACGATATTTATATAATATCTGTACATTCATAATTCTTTATAAATATATTTTTTATTATTATTTTAGCAAGCAGTGTGGGGTTCAGTAGAGTATAGCCTTTGTGGCTAGACTGCCCCTCTCTTTTGCTTGTCTGCCTATTATTATTAGTCTTTGTAATTGTTTTCTTTGTTCATCATAACTAGACTGGGTACATATCGCTAATCGTCAGCCGAGAGTGCATCTAATATTAGTACTAAAAAAAAATTTACAATAAAAAAATACTTTTCTTTTCTTTTTTTCTATTTACTATTGCTTTTTTTGCCTCACCTTCCTGCGGAACGTGAAGGGGAAACATATCGCCAAATTGTCATTATAACAACTGACCAAAACTAGACAATGGTGCAAAATTTCCATTTTCTCGTATAGATAGGTAGTTTTCGGAGGCGGTGCCGTATAGTGCTCAACGTCCCGTTTCCAATGCCGCCTCGCTCGTCTGTCGGCCATATTGCAATCTCTTTGTCCACCTATATGTATAGTTTTATTTGTGGGGTCATACCGCCTAACGGCGGTATAAAGTACATTTTCATGTTACGTTATATGTTTTACGACGTACTTAGTTATTTCACACAATATTATCATTATTACTACAGAGATTATGCATAGTTTTTTAACAATCAAAGATTATGCATAGTTTTTTCACAACCAAAGATCGGTGAAGATTATGGCATAGTCTTATGACAAACAAAGATTATGGCATATTTTTTATGACAAACAAATTTTAAGGCATAGTCTTATGACAAACAAAGATTACGGCATAGTCTTATGACAAACAAATATTATGGCATAGTCTTATGACAAACAAAGATTATGGCATAGTCTTATGACAAACAAAGTTTAAGGCATAGTCTTATGACATACAAAGATTTAGGCATAGTCTTATGACAAACAAACATTAGTGCATAGTCTTATGACAAACAAATATTATGGCATAGTTTTATAACAACCAAAGATTATGTATATTTTTATGACAAACAAATTTTAAGGCATATTCTTATGACAAACAAAGATTATGGCATAGTCTTATGACAAACAAAGTTTAAGGCATAGTCTTCTGACAAACAAAGATTATGGCATAGTCTTATGACATTCAAAGATTTTGGCATAGTCTTATGACAAACAAATATTATGGCATAGTTTTATAACAACCAAAGATTATGTATATTTTTATGACAAACAAATTTTAAGGCATAGTCTTATGACAAACAAAGTTTAAGGCATAGTCTTATGACAAACAAAGATTTTGGCATAGTCTTATGACAAACAAACATTAGTGCATAGTCTTATGACAAACAAATATTATGGCATAGTTTTATAACAACCAAAGATTATGTATATTTTTATGACAAACAAATTTTAAGGCATGGTCTTATGACAAACAAAGATTATGGCGTAGTCTTATGACAAAAAAAAAGTTTAAGGCATAGTCTTATGACAAACAAAGATTATGGCATAGCCTTATGACATTCAAAGATTTTGGCATAGTCTTATGACAAACAAACATTAGTGCATAGTCTTATGACAAACAAATATTATGGCATAGTTTTTATAACAACCAAAGATTATGTATATTTTTATGACAAACAAATTTTAAGGCATAGTCTTATGACAAACAAAGATTACGGCATAGTCTTATGACAAACAAAGTTTAAGGAATAGTCTTCTGACAAACAAAGATTATGGCATAGTCTTATGACAAACAAAGATTTTGGCATAGTCTTATGACAAACAAATATTATGGCATAGTTTTTTCACAACCAAAGATTGGGCATAGTTTTTTCACAACCAAAGTTTAGGCATCGTTTTTTCACAACCAAAGATTAGGCATAGTTTTATAACAAACAAAGATTAGGCATAGTTTTTTCACAACCAAAGTTTAGGCACAGTTTTTTCACAACCAAAGATTAGGCATAGTTTTTTTACAACCAAGGATGGTCTTATCAATTACGTATAATTTTTGATTTTCTTTAAAAAATTCATAAAAACGTTATTTTGTATATTTTCTTTGCTATTTGTGAGTTTTACGTTATTTTCGATGAAGATTTATAGAAAAGTTGTCATATTTTCGAATTTTAAATTTTTGAAATTTTTTCATGTACATATATAGTCATGAAAATTTGATGAAATCAATAAGGTAACATTTTCCTCGGAAAGTATAAGAGATATGGCAACAATGTATATAACTATTAAGTAGCATCCTTATGAGATCTTCACTTTAAGTTCTTAGTAATTTTTTGTAGGTCTTATAGTTTTTGAGATATGGAATTAAAAGTGGTTTTCATATATTTGGCAATATCTCGGAACTGATAAAACTTAGATAAAAACTTTTTAAATAAAAAAGTAGCCTTTTTCTATTCTCCATATAAAAAGTTATATTAATTTCTATTCTAAAAGCGATAGTAAGGGACGTATTGAGGAAAATGTAAAAACTGGCAGAAATATTAGATTTTTGGTATTTTTTTAAAAATTCATAAAATCGTACTGGGTACATATCGCTAATCGTCAGCCGAGAGTGCATCTATTATTAGTACTAAAAATTTATATTTAAAAAGTATTTTTCTTAGTTTCTTTTTTCTATGTTTTCTATTGCTTTTTTTGCCTCACCTTCCTGCGGAACGTGAAGGGGAAACATATCGCCAAATTGTCATTATAACAACTGACCAAAACTACACAATGATGCAAAATTTCCGTTTTCTCGTATAGATAGGTAGTTTTCTGAGACGGCGCCATATAGGTGCTCTTTAAAAGTTTTATACGACAGCTGTCATTTTGACAGGTAACTGTAATTTTTTTTTAAAGCTTTTCTTGTATCTTGCATTATAGATGTAAGAATCCGAAATTTAAAAAAATTTCAGTATCTAAATAACAAAGTTTTATACGACAGCTGTCAGATTTTGACAGGTAAGTTTCAATTTTTTTTTAGCTTTTTCGTAGCGAGAGTTACTACTGTAAGAATCCTAAATTGAAAATTTTTTCAGTTCCTAAATAACAAAGTTTTATACCATAGCTGTCAAATTTTGACAGGTAAGTGTCAATTAGAACAATATATTTGAAAAAAGTAGTATTTGAGATGACCTAAGCGAATCTCCAAACCAAAAATATGTGGGACGCACGCAATTCGATTTATTATCGATCCAACATGCCCCTACATTGATTTAAAAAAAATCAGAAAATTGACTTCCCAACTTCCGATCGCCTTGGCAAACAATAGGCTTCTGTAGCCGACGGTCGTCTATGCGCCGAAAAAGTTTAAATCAAAAAAACTCATTTTTACGACCTGTGTCGAATGCCAACGAGATCCCGATATTTCTCCACTTTAAAAATTAATAACTTTTTTTCGGCACACCCTGTATATTCGAAATTTTTACACAATGTACCCCCACTATTCCTATCTAAACCCTAAAAGTTTCAATCGTCCCACTCTAACCGTTTCCGAGAAAAAAAATCGCAACTGTGAAAATGTCTTACATAGACGAAATTGTTCAAGAGCTGATCGGGGTTTTCGAGATTCCGCGCGGAAGAGACGTATATAATACTAGACTGGGTACATATCGCTAATCGTCAGCCGAGAGTGCATCTAATATTAGTACTAAAAAAATAATTTTCTTGTACTTTTTTTTAATTTACTATTGCTTTTTATACCTCACCTTCCTGCGGAACGTGAAGGAGAAACATATCGCCAAATTGTCATTATAACAACTGACAAAAACTAAAAAATAAAAAAACGGGTGCAAAATTTCCGGTTTCTCGTATAGATAGGTCGTTTTTGGAGACGGCATCGTATAGTGGTCGACGTCCTATTTCCAATGCCGTCTCGCTCGATTCGCTACGACTTTTCGTTACTAAAATATATGATATTAACTATTCTTACATAGATAGCTGATAAATTGGTGAAAATTTTATTGTGCCGAGCCCTTTGGGCACGGCACTGTTGGAGTTCGTTCGTTTCATTTTATACTTTTGACAAAACCATTTGTTAGCAACCTCTAATTTTGAAACATTTCAATTCATGATAAAAAATAAATTTAGTTTCTTCACAAACCTAGTTGATTTTTTTCGTACCAAGGATTGTCGCTGTAAGATTCCAAGATTGAAAAATTTTTCAGTTCCTAAATAACATACGACAGCTGTCATTTTGACAGTTAATTTTCAATTTAGGATTAAAACGTAAGATAGTAATTCTTACTTTTTTATAATTTGCACCCTTTATATTACCGGTAGGTATAGAACAATATAATTGAAAAAAGTAGTATTTGAGATGACCTAAACTAATCTCTAAACCAAAAGTGTGTTAGACGCACCCAATTCGATTTATTAACGATCCAACATGACCCTACATTGATTTTAAAAAAATCAAAAAATTGACTTCCCAACTTTTGATCGCGTTGGCAAATAACGGTGTTTTGTAGCCCAACGTCGTCTACATGCCAAAAAAGTTTAAATCGATTAAAATGATTTTTGCCATCTGTATCGCGCTACAACGAAAAAAAAACATATTTTTCAACTTTGACTTAAATAACTTTTTTCCGGTACACCCTGTATATTCGAAATTGTTCCCAGAACGTGCCCCTACTATTCCTCTCTACGTCCAGAAATTTTTTATCGTTTTGCTCTAACCGTTTCCGAGAAAAAAATTCGCGAATATCGAAATATCGAACAGCCTCCCACCACGTGGCGATGCATTTTCAATGTCGGAACGTCATCTTTAAAATCGAGATTACAACTATTTCTGAAACATTTTGGGCAAATATTTTGGTCAATAAAATTAGAAGAAGGTTCAAGGTAGATATTCCATCCGATTTAAAATTTGGAAATGTTCTTATTAGTCTAGCAAGTCAAGCTCAAAACACCAATTTTTCGCCATTTTTGACAGCCGGTTTTTTAGAATTAATTTACTTACATTAACCAAAGCAGTTAAAGCACTCTAGTCAAAATTAAATGGTATTAGAATTTGCAAATTTTGCTTGTTTCCGCACTCAAAAACTCGATTTTTCTTAAACTTACGAATATATTTTTATAAGTTTGGATATGTAGAGGTGTTGAGACTAAATCAGCGCGTCTTTTGGGAAAAAATAAAACGGTTTTGTTAAAAATTGAATAAGCTAGTCGATATAGTAAAACGTCGGATAAAAATATCTCTTGATAAATCATAAATTAATTTTTTTGAGCCACAAATGATGTTTTTTCAGAGCGCGTTTACTATGCAAACTTAAGCTTGTTTATCGGTTGATATGGTGGACCAAGAAAAAATTCAAAAAGTTATATTTATAGACACTTGCAGAAGTATTTAACAAACCAGTGCGACGCCAACAGAAATTACTGGAAAAAATTGATAGGCTGTCGTTTTTTCCGTATTAAAGATAAAGAAACGAAAAATATCTCTAAAATACAATTTGAAGAGCTCTATCTGCTAAAGTATACAACGTTTCGATCAAAAGTCGTTTTCCGTACGAAAAAAAATAAAAACTGCGAAAAATCACGCCTTCCAGTTTCTTACAATTTTTGATCATTTCCATTCCAGTTAGGTATAGAACGATATATTGGAAAAAGGTAGTTTTTGAGATGGCCTAAACGATTATCAAAACCGAATGTTGATCGGATGCACCCAATTCGACTTATTAGCGATCCAAGAGGTACCATTTTTGATCAATTTTCAACTTTAAAAAAATCAAAAAAATTACTTCCAAACTTTCGATCGCGCTCATAAACAATAGGGTTCTGTAGCCCACGGTCGTCTACGCGTCGAAAAAGTTTAAATCAAAAAAACTCATTTTTACGAACTGTATCGAATCCCAACGAGAATCCGATAATTATCGACTTTAAAAATTAATAACTTTTTTCTGGCACACCCTGTATATTCGAAATTTTTACACAACGTACCTCCACTATTCCTCTCTAAACTGAAAAAGTTTCAATCGTCCCACTCTTATCGTTTCCGAGAAAAGAAATCGCAAATGTGAAAATGTCGAAACTGACAACGACAACTTATTTTAAATGTAGCCGCCGTATATAATACTAGACTGGGTACATATCGCTAATCGTCAGCCGAGAGTGCATCCAATATTAGTACTAAAAAGATTTTCAAAAATTTACAATGAAAAAATACTTTTCTTTTCTTTTTTTCTATTTACTATTGCTTTTTTTGCCTCACCTTCCTGCGGAACGTGAAGGGAAAACATATCGCCAAATTGTCATTATAACAACTGACCAAAACTACACAATGGTGCAAAATTTCCGTTTTCTCGTATAGATAGGTAGTTTTCTGAGACGGTGCCGTATAGGTGCTCTTTAAACTCGCACACCTTTGTGCAATGTGGGATATACTTTCCATATTTGCTCTATAAAAATATGTAAGTATTCAATCGATTAAAACATAAGCAAAAAATTATTCTTACATGGAAGCTATCAATTATCAGCTAATAAATTTGTAGAAATATTATTGTGCCGAGCCCTTCGGGCACGGCACTGTTCTAGTTCGTTCGTTTAATTATACTAGACTGGGTACATATCGCTAATCGTTAGCCGAGAGTGCATCTATTATTAGTACTAAAAATTTGTATTTAAAAAGTATTTTTCTTAGCTTCTTTTTTCTATGTTTTCTATTGCTTTTTTTGCCTCACCTTCCTGCGGAACGTGAAGGGGAAACATATCGCCAAATTGACATTATAACAACTGACAAAAACTAAAAAATAAAAATAACGGGTGCAAAATTTCCGTTTTCTTGTATAGATAGGTAGTTTTTGAAGACGGCATCGTATAGTGCTCGATGTCCCGTTTCCAATGCCGTCTAGCTCGATTTGCTACGACTTTTCGTTACTGAAATATATGATATTTAATATTATGATATTGACATTGAACCTGTCAGCACCGATTCTTTAAAATCGCACAGCAAAGGATGTAATGTGAGATATATTTTCCAAGTTTGTCCTTTAAAAATATTTATTCAATCAATTTAAACATAAGGAAAAGAAACTATTCTTACATTGATAGCTGATAAATTGGTGAAAATGTTATTGTGCCGAACCCTTCGGGCACGCCACTGTTCGAGTTGGTTCATTTAATTTCATACTTTTGACAAAACCATTTGTTAGCAACCTTTAATTATTATTGTAAAGCATTTCAATTCGCGATAAAAAATAAATTTAGTTTCTTCACAACCCCAGTTCGTTTATTTCGTACCGAGGATTGTCACTGTAAAAATCCTAAATTTAAAAAACTTTCAATAGGTACCTAAATAACGAAATATTAAAAAAATAAAAAGACGGGCCTGGAATTGAACCCGGTATCATCGTGACCACAAGTCGTAACCTATTATATACCTACCTACCACTAGACCAGACCACTTTAAAAATAAATTATAATATAGAATATTTATATTGCCGTATTAAAAATGAAAAAAATACGATTTATTTAAGCTTGACGAGCTCTTTCCGCTAAGGTACATACATAACATTTCAATCAAAAGTTGTTTTCCGTACGAAAAACAATGAAAACCGTAAAAGAATCGTGTTTTAAATAGTCATTCTTACTTTTTTATAATTTGCACCCTTTATATTACAGGTAGGTATAAAACAATATATTTGAAAAAAGTAGTATTTGAGATGACCTAAACGAATCTCCAAACCAAAAGTGTGTCAGACGCACCCAATTCGATTTATTAACGATCCAACATAACCCTACATTGATTTTTAAAAAATTAAAAAATTGACTTCCCAACTTCCGATCATTTTCGCAAACAACAGTGTTTTGTAGCCCAACGTCGTCTACACGCCGATAAAGTTTAACTCCATTAAAATGCTTTTTGGCACCTGTATCGCGCCATAACGAAATAAAAACATATTTTTCAACTTTCACTTTAATAACTTTTTTCCGGTACACCCTGTATATTGGAAATTTTTCTAAGACTTACCCCTACTATTCCTCTCTATATCCAGAAAATTTTAATCGTTTTGCTCTAACCGTTTCCGTGAAAAAAATTCGCGAATATCTAAATGCGGAACAGCCTCCCACCACGTGGCGACGGATTATCAATGTCGGAACGCCATATTTAAAATCGAGATTACAACTATTTCTGAAACATTTTGGGCAAATATTTTGGTCAATAAAATTAGAAGAAGGTTCAAGGTAGATATTCCACCCGATTTAAAATCTGGAAATGTTCTTATTATTCTAGCAAGTCACGCTAAAAACACCCATTTTTCGCCATTTTTGACAGCCGGATTTTTAGAATTAATAATTAATTTAGATACATCAATATCAAGGCACTCTTAGTCAAAAGTGAATGGTGTTAGAATTTGTAAAGATTGCCTGTTTCCGCACCCAAAAAAGCGACTTTTCTCAATTTTGCGAATATATTTTAATAATTTTGGATATGTAGAGGTGTTGAGAAGTAATCAGCGCATTTTTTGAGAAAAAAATAAAACGGTTTTGTTCAAAATTGAATAAGCTACAGTCGATATAGTAAAAAAAAAGCTGCCGTTTTTTCCGTATTAAAGATAAATAAACGAAAAAATATCTCTTAAATACAATTTGACAAGCTCTATCCGCTAAAGTTTACAACGTTTCGATCAAAAGTCGTTTTCAGTACAAAAAAAAATAAAAACCGTCAAAAAATCAGGCCTAACTTTATGATTTCCACTTTCTTACAATTTTCGGCAATTTCCATTCCAGTTAGGTATAGAACGATATATTGGAAAAAGGTAGTTTTTGAGATGGCCTAACCGATTATCCAAACCGAATGTACATCGGATGCACCCAATTCGACTTATTAGCGATCCAAGAGGTACCATTTTCGACCAAATTTTGACTTTGAAAAATTCAAAAAAATTACTTCCAAACTTTCGATCGCGCTCACAAACAATAGGGTTCTGTAGCCCACGGTCGTCTACGCGTCGAAAAAGTTTAAATCGAAAAAACTAATTTTTGTGGCCTGTATTGAATGCCAACGAGATCCCGATATTTCTAGACTTTAAAAATTAATAACTTTTTTCCGGCACACCCTGTATATTCGAAATTTTTACACAACGTACCCCCACTATTCCTCTCTAAACCCAAAAAGTTTCAATCGTCTCACTCTAACCGTTTCCGAGAAAAAAAATCGCAAATGTGAAAATGTCGAAACTGACGGCGGCGGCGACGACGACGACGACGACGACGCCGACAACATACGCACATTATTTTCACCGAAGCGCCGTATAACATATCGCGTTGTAGCGCGATATGTAACTAGACTGGGTACATATCGCTAATCGTCAGCCGAGAGTGCATCTAATATTAGTACTAAAAAGATTTACAAAAATTTACAATAAGAAAATACTTTTCTTTTCTTTTTTTCTATTTACTATTGCTTTTTTTGCCTCACCTTCCTGCGGAACGTGAAGGGAAAACATATCGCCAAATTGTCATTATAACAACTGACCAAAACTACACAATGGTGCAAAATTTCCGTTTTCTCGTATAGATAGGTAGTTTTCTGAGACGGCGCCGTATAGGTGCTCTTTAAACTCGCACACCTTTGTGCAATGTGGGATATACTTTCCATATTTGCTCTATAAAAATCTGTAAGTATTCAATCGATTAAAACATAAAGAAAAAATTATTCTTACATGGAAGCTATCAATTATCAGCTAATAAATTTGTAGAAATATTATTGTGCCGAGCCCTTCGGGCACGGCACTGTTCTAGTTCGTTCGTTTAATTATACGAGAGCTGTCACTTTGACAGGTAAGTGTAATTTTTTTAGCTTTTTCGTAGCGAGGGTTAAAGCTGTAAGAATTCGAAATTAAAAAATTTTCAGGTACCTAAATAAGAAAGTTTTATACGACAGCTGTCAAATTTTGACAGGTAAGTGTAATTTTTTTTTAGCTTTTTCGTAGCGAGGGTTAAAGCTGTAAGAATTCGAAATTAAAAAAATTTCAAGTACCTAAATAAGAAAGTTTTATACGACAGCTGTCAAATTTTGACAGGTAAGTGTAATTTTTTTTAGCTTTTTCGTAGCGAGGGTTATAGCTGTAAGAATCTGAAATTAAAAAAAAATTCAATACCTACCTAAATAACAAAGTTCTATACTACAGCTGTCAAATTATGACAGGCAAGTGTAAATTTTTTTAAGCTTTTTTCATATGGAGGATTATAGCTATACGAATCCGAAATTTAAAAATTTTTTAGTACCTAAATAACAAACTTTTATACGACATCTGTCAAATTTTGATAGGTAAGTGTCAATTTATTTAAACTTTTTTCGTAGCGAGGGTTAAAGCTGTAATAATCCTAAATTAAAAAATTTCTCAGTTCCTAAATAACAAAGTTCTATACGACAGCTGTCATTTTGACAGGTAAATATCAAGTTTTTTTTAAGCTTTTCTTGTATCTAGGATTATAGCTGTAAGAATCCGAAATTTAAAAAAATTTCAGTACCTAAATAACAAAGTTCTATACTACAGCTGTCAGATTTTGACAGGTAAGTGTAATTTTTTTTTAGCTTTTTCGTATAGATTATTATAGCTGTAAGAATCCAAAATTTAAAAAATTTTCAGTACCTAAAATAACGACATTAAAAAAAAAATTAAAAAAAAAGAAAAAAAAACACTGGGGCTTGAACCCTCGACCTTCGTCTCCAAAATCAACAGTCTTTAGTACTACGCCACCGAAGCTTGCAGATTGATTTGTGGTAAATAGGATATTAATGACGTATTCGATATTACATAGAACGTTGAGTATTGAAGATACACACAAATAATACACTTTTTTCAATTATTTTTGGTCAACCGCAAAGAAAAAGGTCCAAGACAGGTATTTCATACATTAAATACTCTCCGAATATTATAAAAAGTATAAAAATTGAAGTTAATATGCCTCCTGCAAGCTATTTTTATTATTACAAGTACGCGTATAAATGCGATATTTTCCCCCTTATTTTTGGTCAAACGAAAAAGATAAAGGTTCAAGGTAGGTATTTCCCACAAAAGACATAGTCTAAATGTTCTTATTCCTCTAAAAAATCAATTTGGAAATCGCATTTTTCACCTATTTTTGACAGATGGTATAAAAGTTAAAGTTCAGGAAAACGCACGTGGTAAAACCATGGCCAACTTTTTCTAAATCGAATGGTGTTAGAATTTGAAAATTGTGCCTGTTTCCGCACCCAAAAAAGCGACTTTTCTCAATTTTGCGAATATATTTTAATGATTTTGAATATGTAGAGGTGTTGCGAAGTAATCAGCGCATTTTTTGAGAAAAAAATAAAACGGTTTTGTTAAAAATTGAATAAGCTACAGTCGATATAGTAAAAAAAAAAGCTGCCGTTTTTTCCGTATTAAAGATAAAGAAACGAAAAGATATCTCTCAAATACAATTTGACGAGCTCTATCCGCTAAAGTTCACAACGTTTCGATCAAAAGTCGTTTTCAGTACGAAAAAAAATAAAAACCGTGAAAAAATCAGGCCTAACTTTATGATTTCCACTTTCTTACAATTTTCGGCAATTTCCATTCCAGTTAGGTATAGAACGATATATTGGAAAAAGGTAGATTTTAAGATGGCCTAACCGATTATCCAAACCGCATGTCGATTGGATGCACCCAATTCGACTTATTAGCGATCCAAGAGGTACCATTTTCGACCAAATTTTGACTTTGAAAAAATCAAAAAAATTACTTCCAATCTCTCGATCGCCCTCACAAACAATAGGGTTCTGTAACTCGCGGTCCTCTACACGTCCAAAAAGTTTGAATGGATCAAGTTCATTCCTGGGACCACGGTGTGGGCCGCGTGAAACTCGACTTTTTTCGACTTTGACGTTTAATAACTTTTTTCCGGCACACCCTGTATATTCGAAATTTTCACACAACGTACCCCCACTATTCCTCTATAAACCCAAAAAGTTTCAATCGTCCCACTCTAACCGTTTCCGAGAAAAAAAATCGCAAATGTGAAAATGTCGAAACTGACGCCGACAACATACGCACATTATTTTCACCGAAGCGCCTATATAGGCGGAGTATCAAGAGCAGTCAGGATTGTCGTGATTTCGCGCCGAAGCGCCGTATAACATATCGCGTGTTTGCGCGATATGTAATAAAAGATGTTTATTATTATTATTATTATTATTTTTATTATTAAAAATGTGCTTCAAAAATTAAATAACGATATTTCAAATCAGTGCAAAAAAAATTATCACTTAACAGAGTTAACAAAGTCGCTAAAAATATAATCTGCAGCCAGTTTAACAATTGACTCGACATCAGCGGACCGTATTTTATATTTTCCTCGAAACGAGAAAAATAGATTAATGCCCGGGCATACGTCATTAATGTAGCTCGTACATGAGCTCTTCACTGGACAGGAACCATAATAAAAAATTCCATCCGGTCTGCACAAACAAACAATGGACACACACATGGCCGCTCAAGCGCGCAATTTAGTAGAGATTGACTTCCGGAATGTCAGCCTGATATGGGCCTGCCAGGCCGGAAACCCGCCATTATTGCGTGCTGGAAATGAAATCGATCTGATTCAACAACTAAATATAGGAAATATGTTTCGTTTGTCGGATCGTTATTTGATTTTGTAAATAACTGTTTACAATTGCGATGAATTGGCGTTTTTTATGTTGAACATTTTTCTAATTAGATTTTTGGCAATATACACGCCTGGCTCTCTCTAGGTACATACATACGTGCATTCAAACGACCTTTTAAAGTAGAGGCTTTTTCACAAAATTTTGATTTTTATCCTATCGCATAAAGAAAGAAAAATAAAACTTCCTACGGTCCGTTTTTCAAATTTTGAATTCTATACTAAGAAAAAATAAGCAAGGTAAGCTATTTAATAAAAACACGCATATAAACTGACTGACGTTATATCTGCCTCGACCATTAAAAGAAGCCATAAAGTGACATCGGGCAAAAAAATAGTACTAAGTATACCCTAACCATGATACAAAGAAAGAAGAGATATGACATTGCGCATGTGGGCGGAGCCAAATCGACAGCCGCTTACGTCATGCGGTGATAATTTTCTGGCGGGCTTCGTATAACCTACGTTTGGTTTTATGTACTATTGTTATTATTTGTTATACAGAAAGAGGTTTTTAGTGTTTTTTTGGATTATTATTGTTGTTTGTTAGTGACAATTAGTTGTTAATATGCGTTGTGCAGTGGCGTTATGCATAAGTGACAATATGACAGCTTTTATTTGTTATAATTATCTGCAAAAGTACCTATCATACCTACATATTTATGATACAAATCAATGTAAAATATTTCAAATTTTAGCCTAAAAAAATAAATTGTTCTCTTCCTCGTAGGTAAGATAAAAAAGTTTAATTTGACGAAATTGGTTTAAAATAATAAACTGTTATATATAAAATATGTGTGCCTTATTTTTTAATAATTGTTAACGTACCTCTTATTACTATTATGATAGTTACCAGTCCTAGTAATTTTTTTTTAATATCTGAATGAGTTTTTTACATCCTTATCCTTGGTCAAATTATAGTCAAATGCAGTGGCGGGCTGGAGCGGGTGGCCGGGTGGCCATCGCCACCAATTGGTCCAAACATTTAAACAATCATTTTTTTGTTTTAAAAAATGTTCTTAATGAGGGTTGGGGCCATAGAGGCCATGTAGCCACCGGGGCCAAATGATTCCAGTCCGCCCCTGGTCAAATGTTAACAATATAAATTTATAAACAGACATCTCCAAAAATATTATCGTTACCTATTGCATAAAAAAATGTTAATAAGCAAATTAATTGATTTTGGTCATTTAAGGCTCGAAACTGTTTTCTAAAAATTTTTAAGACTGCACATTTTTTCTTCTTATTTTTTTTTCAAACAATTTACTGCTTAAGGTGGAAGGACCAAAAAATATAGGGTATTTTTTTATGATTTTGAAAAAATAAATAAGCAATTGTAATCATTTAAAAGATAAAATGTATGTCAGCATAAGCAGAAAATTATTTTCATTGATACCAAATATATGCTAAATTTTAACATTTAACCCAAGAACATCATGAAATACGTTCTGATTTATGAACCTCTATCCTTAAAGTACTTAAAATAATATGCACTTAAATCTTCCAAAGCAAAAATTGCAAAATATGCAGTAAAATTTCTATTTTTACCGGCTAATCCTATGTAATTTTAAATCTCGTTAGCACCACATGACGTCATTGCGCGGACCGGACCGAATTGGGAATACGATCGATCATATCTTTCTTTCTTTGTATCATGACCCTAACTACCTAAGTATACCCAGGAATATCTACTAGTGATATTTTTAAACTAATTCACATAAATATACCTTCAAGTTAAATAAACACTTTAATATTTGATAAATTAACTGTAGCCACATATAGCCACAATAAAGTTTATCTCAAAAAGCTAACTAGAATACAAAAAACACAACCTCTAAATTAAAACAAATAAAATTCTGCCGCCATTTATAAGACCCGTAAACAAACCGCCAGGCCGGCAAGGCTGTTGGATTTTTCACTTTAATAATGCTGCAAACCCGCACCAAAAATTTTTATCAGTATTTTGTAGAGGTTCTTAGCAATCATGTCACTTACATTTTCCGCAATCCATGTCACTTAAAAAACCGCAAAGTTACACCTACCTCGCGCGTAAATTACATACTAAAACATGGCTAACCTCAAAAAGTCACGTGACACATGGATCTTCAAGCAGTGTTGTCGATGTTTCTGTTTCACGGATTCTTTCAAGGTGGTTGTGGCACAGCACAACCCATCATTAGTATTGGACTCTATATTCTATGGACGAATTTTATCATCTCAGTAAACCATGTTGCATAATAATATGCAATGTTAAACGACAAGAACAATATCACACTAAAAGTTATTTAAATTTTTGAGAAATACAGTACTGATTTTTAGTGCCAGTCGGAACTAATACAAAATACAGTAGGGGAGACCGGGGCAAGAAGATCCCCCTAATAGTTTTGGCCTGAGATGTCCCATCCACTGAGAGTTAGGAATTTGCCTTTTTGCAACCATGTAGTGTTATATGTTCTTTATATGTTATTTTTTAAAATTTCAGGCAGTAAAGTAGACATACCTATGCAAAGTAATCATTTTGCCCCGCTACTTGGGGCAAAATGATTCCCTATGCAAATTAAATGAAATTTTCTTGTTTTTTTTTAAAGCTAAATTTGTGGATATAAAATTAACAAGCCGTTTTCTAAGCATTTTTATTAAAGAAAAGAACCAAATGAACCGAAAAAAATTTAAAACTAACAAAACCCTAAAAGTAATCATTTTACCCCGCTACCAGGGGAGGCAAGATTGCCTCTTCGTTCGTCTTCTGACCATTGTTGCGATCTGAAACAAAATTATGGTAAATAATTCTTGCCGAATGCGGAAAACATTAATAAAATTGTATTTTAATAAAATTACCGACAATACATATTGCATATTATTTTCGAAACACGTGTGGGGTAAAACGATCCCTGTAATCATTTTGCCCCATTGTTTTAGGGAATCATTTTGCCCCATTCTTAACGGGATCCTTTTGCCCCATTTGTAAGCGGCATAATAAAGTTAACCTAACTTTTTTAAACGTACTAAAATTTGCAAAACTATCGACCAGTTTGTTCACTACACTATACTTTCTCATAGCTACTGTCGAATATTTTTATACCTAATTGTTTTTTAGTAACGAACATGGATAATATGAAATGCTTACCTATTATCAAGTCGGCAAAAATCATAAAATGCTTTACACTGCCAAAACACTTTCACACTGATCGCTGTCATTTATTGTACTAACCCGCCGTACTTGAAAGGCAGTGTTGCCAAGTCTATGGATGCTCTTGTGCATTCAGTGGTGACAAAAAGACGTGGAATCGTTTGACCCCAGGGGATCTTCTTGCCCTGGTCTCCCCTATATAAAATCAGATTATACCCCCAATAGAACTTAAGAATTACTGTGAGTATTCAGAGGTTATAAACCATTCTATGGTAGCATAACTCCTATTTCCTATTGGCTTAATTACCGTGATATTATCACTACACAACGGTCTATCAATTTTCGTTGTCTTACAGTAAGAAAGCGCGTTGCTGTCACATATAGTACTATTAAACAGTTTTATAATGAGTAGGTATGTGAATAAGGAATAGAATAGCTATTTATACAATAAGTTGCGAAATGAGTGTCTTTTAGGCACGCGACGTGAAATTGTCCAACGAGGCAAAGCCGAGTTGGACAACACGTCAAAGTTTCTACTGAGGTTTTATAATAAAAAAACTTAATTTTACTAACATTTTATTACCTATGTTTCATTGACACTTGCCAAAAAATATTAAATTATACCTAGTCTGTGGTTACGTTTTAATTGTAAATAATTACCTGCGTTACTTTTAAGCACGTTGTTCCTGGTAACGTGCTTAAAAGTTTTTTAAGCACGCTGCGCTTAAAAGGAGGTTATTAAAAAACCATAATGACAATCAAAAAGAGGTTATTATAAAACGTCAGTAGAAAAAGCTTTTTTCTTCGTTTAGAGAAAGCCAAAAGCCCTAGAGAACCCATAGATAGTAGATACATTACCTGAATATCAATTTTTTAATAAATGAGCTTTGAAAGTAAAGTGGTTGTAGAACTCTAAATCTCTTATGATTTTTAGAAAGTGTGTTAAATTTGAAATTTTTTGTCTTTCTTCCAGAAAATTGCCAATAAAATAACGTCGGTTGACGAAATAAGATGTCGAAGAGTTGGCAAGCGGAACACAAAAGACAACACGGTTTTGCCAAAAGTCATATCCAGCCTGACGCCGAACTTTTTCGGCTTCTTTCAGATCAAAGAAACCTGAAATAATTTCATATATTATGTTAAACTTTATAAATTAAACTTTAAGTAACGAGAGTGTAAGTGTAGTACACCCACGAATTGCACAAGCTTGTATCATTTGGGTTAGTCACGAAATAAGATTATAGGCCACGATGTTAAAATATAAACGTCATTAAAAATAGATATTTTATAACTCTTGCGTGTTATATAGACAAAATTGTTATTCGGGTACATTTAAAATTAAACTTGGGTCATTAGAATTAATTGAACTGTATTTTAAATTAAATAATTGTGCACATACGGAAAAATGAACGCATCCTTTGAAGGTTACAACCTATTGTAGTAGGAAGGTATTGTTTTTAAGAGTTTATCAACGCATGTAAAATAAACCCATTTTTTGGTTAAATGGAAAAAAAGAAAATTGTCTTAATAATTCTCTTATTTGTGGCATTAGTGCTTAGTGTTTCACGAGACGAGAAATCTCGCACATTTTTAAAAACTCTCGTCTTGATTTTTCCTTAATCTCGCCTCGCTAACATCTCGCAAAATGTTTTCTCGTCTCGTCTCGCGAGAGTCTCCCAATATGACGTCATAAAAATAGTCTGCAAAAGCTCCAAGTACATACGGGTTTTTATTATTACCATTACCATGTTATTATTATGATTTCATCCTTCTGAAACAAATTTCAAAAGTGTTTCTAAAATTAAAATCTGTATCAGTTTTGGCACAGTGTTGCAGTAGCTACTTGTTGCTAACACTCAACTCACACATGACCAAAATAATAGTACTTTTATATTACCAAACAAACACGCATGCGTCACTGGAACCGAATTTAAACGAAAACGAACGACTACGGTGCCCTATACGCGGTCCGCGCCTTTAAATTTGAATCACGTTTTTGTATACAAAAATAGAATTTTATTATATTAAAAGTAAGATAGACCCTTTTTGAGTATTCAAGGCACGAAACGACAACGCTGGTTGCCTGCACGGGGCGGAACAGAATGCGAGCAAGTGCAAAAGTGGGTCAGTTACCGGTGTCAAACAACTTTATTTGTCTTCTTTAGTAAGTAACGTGTGTAATAAGTTTTAAATATAGTGTAAATTATAGTTTAAACGGCATTATTAATAAACCGGGATGTTTCCTTGTGTTTTTTTCCATAAACCATTGTGAAAATTTAAGTTTTTATTGCTCGTTGTAGTAGGATTCGTTTCGTATTTGTATATGTAATAACAGCAAAAACAATGTCAGTGTTATAATATTGTAGTTCGCGATAATATTATTGTCTGTATGTGAATAGTGAAAATTAAGCAATATTGTTTTGAGTGACAACGGCATTATTTTAAAATAATCATACCGAAAACGAAACTCGCAGTGTTCCAGGGTGCAAATTAAATTACCATAGTGCCTTACGATAAGCTAAGCAACTTTATTTACAACCATACATGTAATGTTGACATTACAACATTTTTAAAAGTTTGGAAGTGTCACATTACCTACGTCCACTTCCCTCACCCACTTCCCTCACCCACTTCCCTCACCCATTTCCCTCACTCATTTCCCTCATTCTTGTTCTTCAGTTCTCCCACTCATTCAATAAAGCAAAATATTTATGTAACATCTTTAGTAGTAGTAGTATGATATTTATTGGTTTCCCAAAAGGCCATCGACCGAAGTCCTTCAGCCAGTAATATCTTTATTTAACAATTTTTATACAAGGAACGTATATCAACAAGACAATTAACAACAATAATTAAACAATTTATCACATTATTTCTTAAAATTAATGGTCAAATTTGACTTAAGGTAGGAGTATCAACATGCTTGCCAACCTATAACCTATTTTGCGTAGATTTATTTATGTTTTTTAGCTTCTACACAAAATTTAAATAAAATCAGTATCGACTTGATATTCTATAGGTAATAATTGACAATATTTAATAAATATCAAGGAATTTCATAACTTATTTTAGAAGAATTGTATAGCGAAAAATATCGGGTAAGATTTTTTTTAACATTATTATGTCATTGTCACTTATTGTTCTTTCACTATACAATTCTCCCAAAATTAGCAATGAAATAAATTGATATTTTTGTAATATATCAGATATTATCTAAGTAATGTGCCCATGATACTGATTTTATTTAAATGTTAGTCAATAAAATAATAAACTTAAAAAAGTAACGCGAAATAGGTTATAGGTTGGTAATAGATTAATGCCCGTTTGCACCATTACATTTAAGTATGACTTAGAGCTAAGTCAGTCTTAAATTTAGATATTTGTTAACAAATATCTAAATTTAAGGCTGACTTAGCTCTAAGTCATACTTAAATGTAATGGTGCAAACGGGCATAAATGACGTTGAGAATGCTACCTTAATCTATGCTTTAAGAGTAGAGGGCTTTTCCTTTGCCATGTCACTAAAATATGCCATCAAGACTGTCTCCGATGCAATGTTCTTTGTGTTTTTTTCTAAACACCAATTTTCATATACCTTGAATACCTTTTCATATCGCCCCCTACTTTTCTCCGGAAGTAAACTTGCTTCTGCTCTTTCTGCAGCCTCTTTGAGTTCTGTTGGGATAGAATAATCTTTATTCTCACTATCCGACAACATTTCGGTTTTTTTCTAACACAAATTGGACAGAACGAGACAAATTTAAAATTGTTTAAAGTTCACAGATTACAGAAAAGAATAATCTGTGTTAAAGTTATGCTTCATTACTATGGCCATAGACAAGCGAGTTGCGCGCTCTCAAGGATAGACAGGCAACTTAACATACTAAATTGGTTCCCTGATAGCGCCACATGCGACCGGGGGAGAAACTAAATATAGTCGTGGTGGGGGTAGGCGCCAAGCATAAAAATTTTAATTTTATTATTACTTTGAATTCAAATTTTCGCGCTTCTAACTTAACGGAAAAGTTTGAAGCGCGAAACATCTGATTCAAGTTAAAATAATTTGGGAGAACGAAAGGAAATTATAACAATGATATGGCGACAAGATTTATTAATATTAGATATTTACATAAATATGGTTTACATAAAAAAAACAGCTTATATTATTATATTATTATTTTCTGTAGATTTTTCTAACAATTCCCTGTTATTTTCAAAGTTTTTATTTAATAAACTAGTTATTGTACCTTGTAGTTCATTAAGTTGTGAAGTAAAGTTTCTTTCTATATCTTTAATAGCTTT
This sequence comes from Polydrusus pterygomalis, assembly GCA_963969555.1. Taxonomy (NCBI): domain Eukaryota; kingdom Metazoa; phylum Arthropoda; class Insecta; order Coleoptera; family Curculionidae; genus Polydrusus; species Polydrusus pterygomalis. Next base: position 50,114,899 of record OZ018378.1, read on the forward strand.
CGCTGTACTTTTCAATCGTTGGGCGACATTAATGAAGTCTTCAGGAGGTTCCACGCTTTTGTTAATTGCCTTGGTTTTTCTTCCCGACTTCTTTGGTCGCGACATATTAAATATATACCTATTAACGATTCTCAAACTACCGACTGCGCCATGTTAAGTTTATAAATTATATATGAATAATTATTTAATAATAACTTTATGTTTTATATATTTGACAAATTAATCATAAAATGACAATGACAATCTTTCACCAGTCCAGGTAAGACTTCAGGATCTGTCACAACAAGCCATATTTTTATCTTTCTCCCACATATTATGCAGGTACAGAGAGAGAGAGAGGTACAGAATGTTGGCCATGCTAATTCTAAATGAATATTCTGTTCCTACCAACGTTAGGAGAACAACCTTATAAAACAAAATTCCTACAATAGCGCCACTAGCGACCGGGGGATAAATTAAACGAACAGGGGACGACCTTCACCATTTAAGTTATCCTAGCCTGACTATGGCACTGCAACCAGTACATGTTTAAATGACGCAACCAGCATATTTTTGTTTGGCGTCAAAACGATAAATGTCATATTTTGACATTTTTACTACATTTTTTGAAAAAATAAAATATTATCTAATGTTCAATTAACGGTGTGGTTGTAAATAAAATAGTATACAAACCTCAGAGGAAAGTTTTCGTTACTGTCACGAGATTAAAGTTAACCTCGACGCTTCGCGTCACGGATAACTAACTAATCTCTCGACAGTAATGAAACACTTTCCTCTTCGGTATGTAATATACTATTATCTACCTTAAAATTTCCGGCCAGTTGTGATTTCTAGAAAAAAACAATGATTAAAAGCAATTCTCAGAGACAACTGGACATCATCAAAATAATATGTACTTAGTTTACTCCCTACATTTTGCTGAGAGTGGCATAATATTATACTTAATTCAGGAAATCGATTATCTTTCATCAAACGGTTCTCTGTATCAAACATTTCGACAAACGATAAACGTTATAAAAAAAAGGTTTATTTTTTCTTTTGGTACTTGTTTCTATTGTTTTTCGGCAACGTGTCCCGATTTTTCCCTGACCACCTTAAATTATCGGTAATAAAGATAGCTTTTTTATCGAGTGATACTACTGGATTCTTTTTAAAGTCGCAAATTCTAATCAAAATCTTAAGATTTTGAGAGATTTCTTGTTCTCTTATATTTTTGCCTCGTCTTACGAGATTTTTGCAAAAAATACTGTCGTCTCGTCTCGCTTTTTCTCGTGAAATAGGGGAGACTGGCCCAAAATGATCCCCTAACGGGAAAATCCCTCGTAAGCCGAGTGTATGATTTATTGAGATCCATAATCATAGTTATGGGATTCCCCAATTCTTATGCTTTCAGGTTTGGATGCGCAGAGTGTTTAATAAAAAAAAACCTAATAATGTTATTTATATAATTATGAACTTGGTCAAAAGGATCATTTTACCCTATCTGGTTGGGCAAAATCATCCCTTAAGGTAGGGTAAAATGCTCCCCAATTTAATTTAAGAAAAAATGCAAAATTGTTGATTATAAGTCAATCTTTACAAAAACAGATAGTCCGTAGGTAGGTACTTTATTATTTAAGAGAAAACAGTAAGAAAATACAAATATTTGAACCATTTCTTATAACTGGAAACAAAATAATTTTGTTGTGAAATTAAAATTATTATTAAGTGTCTCGATAACCTAGGACACAAAATTATATTAGTACCTATTGTTAAAACATGTATCTTCAAAGAATACCTAGATAGGTAGGTACCTAACTTAACACTATATAATATTTCTTATATAAAACAAAAAAATTCGGGTAAAATGATCCCTCATGAGGGATCACTTTTCCCGAATGTGCAAAATTTACTAACCGCCATGTTTATCACTTAGTCGTTGAGTTTAAAAACTTAACAAACATCTTATATATATAGCTAAAGTAATAAGCTTCTAAGAAATATACTACATTTTAACATTCCTGTTATCAGTCAAAAGCTGTTACAAAAGTCTGTAGGTACGTACCTTAGATCAGAATAAGCAAAAAACACTTTTTTATTGATAGCGCACCAACCGCTAACAAGTTTCGATTCAACTGACAAGCACAACTCGACGGAAGACGAGAAAGGTATAGTGGCTAACGAAAACCATAGATGGCACCATCCGTATTAACGATAATAGGGGGGTGGGATCGTTTTGCCCGCTGGGATCATTTTGGGCCATTCTCCCCTACTATTCGTTCTTTCAATTCCTCATGATTATGACAAGGAATAAAAATTTAGCACTTATATGTATACCTTAATAATATATGTACGTTATAAATAGACAATAAGAAGGTAGCGTTGCAGTTTAAAAAAAACATCAATATCGCTATGTTTCTAATTTGGGACATACTGTATCAATATTGTTTTTACAAAAAATACCACAACTCATAATGTTAATACCCGTGTCCTAGCATTTTTCAAAAAAAAAAAACTGCACTGGATTTTAACAAAGTTACAAACTCACATAATATGATATGTAGTGGAAAACAGTTTTTGCTGTAGAAACCTTATCATAATGCAACCAAGAGTTCTTTATTTTAAAAAATATAGGACTTAAATTAAATTTAGGCACGTTACAAGATCGTGTAGCACGTCTCCTATAAAATAAGATAATATCTGACATATTTCTGCTTTTTACATGTATACGACAGAAGCATAACAAACAAAGTATAGCACCTTTCCGTATAAGTGCATTGGCTGTCACTGTGTTATATTTTACTGAATGGCAACGAACCTAAATAAAAGAAAATATTTGACCTACATGTAGATACATTAATATGTAGAAAATACCTATAAAGTGAGGCTATAATAATAATAATAATAACAATGATAAAAATTATTCCTTTGAAATCAAATAGCTGATTTTTAAAGGTTAATAATATGGAAAGCTGTTTTGGTATTTGGTAGAACTAGGCGGTACCCGGTTTTATCAACCTACCCGGTTTTGTCTTACTCTCCCCTACCTACCTAAGTCAGAGAAATAATTTCTACTTATTTTTCTTGAAATAGAAAAGGACACCTAGATAATGCAAAATGCAAAAATTACACATTAGAAACCTAACTTTTACGAACAAATATTTTAAGAACAAAAATTTCACAAACTTACTTTTCGACCAAAACGGCGTTCAGATGAAATGAAACTTATTACTTATCGATGAAATCAACTAACGTGCAAGGCACACAATAATAATTATAATTATTATCCCTAAAGAAAAAGAATTTAAAAATTTTACCCTATAAATTTTTGGTCAAATGGATAATAGTTGCAGGTACTTACCGGTCACACGAAAGTAATTAAAATTCAATGAAAGTAAAAATAAAAAGCACCATAACCACTAAATATTTTGAAAACGTATTTAAATGTAACAAAAAGCACAAAAACGCAATTCATAACTCCGTGTTTGGACTCATAACGGTCCACTACTAATCTGGGGATATTATTATGTCCCAATATCAGCTGATCGATGACAAATTTCTGCTGTCATCTGTTTTAAAACGAGATAATTGGTGCCGTCTACTATATCTCAAAGATGGCTGCACAAATTACGACTTATACCTTTTTTAGGTGAAATATGTTGGAGAATTCATTTCAATTCAAAAGTATTTTATTAAATCTATATAGATACTTAGGTAATTTACAGGCGAAACCTAGCTTTATGCTACTACTACTTAACCTACAGATTACCTTGCAACCTTGCTATAGTAACAATGCAACCTAATTAACTCTTCATTATTTAGTATATCTAATAATTCACTATAATTAATTTAAAGGCCAACATAGCTACACAATTGTAAATTGTAATTAAAGAAGAATAAAGCCCTGTTACTCCATATACTATGTATTATTGCACTCTTACAATATAGGGTTAATTCCAAAACTGTTGTTGTTTATCTTATTCTTTTTTTAAGTTTGCAACGCTAAGTGTCTTAATCTCATTATCCTCTCCGTTAGGTATATAATTTTATGGCATTGAAAGAAAAGGAATTTCTAAAAATAGCTGTAAAATGCCGAGGAAGTTGAAACTGCTGACTGAGGTGGTTTCTTATCGCAACATCATGGAGATCTGCTTTTCGAATTAATGATAAGAAGGTTCACTCGTCAACGCAATATTGTGCGTTAAGCCAAGGAAGTGAACCAAATCTTAGACATCGGTAACCACTCTATATTTTCTTGAATTAAAAATTAATTTTCCACAGGTATTTTGAACTTTTTGAATTCTATTTTTTGTAATGACGTCAATGCAGGGAAAGAAAACCACATTGGCATAGTTAAATATTGAGAGAACGGTATTTAATATATTTTTAGTTAGCTGGGCTGATGTACCATGTACCATCTATTTGAATGAAAATAAACAAATGTAGAAGTTTTTCCTACCGTGCGAGCAAACATTTTTTGCATCAAAGAGGACTTCGATTAAAATAAAAAACGTAGGGCTTGGTTTAGATCACAATAATATGGGGACGATATTTCGTCAAATTCATATTATAATAATAATAATAAAAAGTTTATTCAATAAATATAGGTACATATAATAAAATATTTGCAAATTTTAAATTATAACTTTGAATAAACTAAAATGAAATATAATGAAACTCACGAAGTCTTACTTGTAGTGAGTAATAATTATGGTATTATAATTTCATATCCATGAATATAATGAATTTTATACATATTATGTATCACAATAATATAATATAATATAATATATCACAACAATATACGTAATCATATATAATATATTTTATATTTTAAAATATTTATCCATAATATTATTGAAAAAATATCTTTGATTTTTTATTATCCATAGTTTAATTTCTTGTTTGTATTTAATCATAGATTTAATTGCTTTAATCGATTTTGGGAGAATATCAAAAATATAAGGAATTATGTTTAAAAAATGTTTTTGACCTATAACTTTGTTGATTTTATTTTTTAACGTTATATTATTTATATTTCTAGTGTTATATTTATGAATATTAAAATTTAATTTATTTTTATTTTTAAAAATATAGATTAATATGTTATAAAAAAATAATTGTCGGGTATCCATTTTTTTGCTTTCTTTATAAAGCATATCAGAAGAGTATAAATATTCTTTATTATAAATAATTTTTAAAATCCATTTTTGAATAATTTCAATATTACGGAGATTATTTTTATTTATTCCACCCCAACCTAATATTCCATAATTTATTTGCGTTTGTACCAATGAATAATATATGGTTTCTAAATGTTTAATATCTAAAAATTGTTTAAGATGTTTAAATTTTGGTATAAGTATTCTCAATTTTTTAGTAATATATTCACTATGTAAATTCCATTTTAAATGTTTGTCAATAATTATTCCTAAATATTTAATATTTTCAGCTTGTTCAATTTTTATATTATCATTAATATTTATAGTATTTATATTATTTGGTAAATTACTTTTATAAGAAGTAAATGGGAGGTATTTTGTTTTATTATAATTTATTGTTAATAAATTATTATTAAACCAGTTGTTAATTTTAATAAAATCATCAATAATTATATTTTTTACAATATTCCAATTCAATCCTTCATAAAAAATTACAGTATCATCAGCAAAACTGTGTAATTTACCTTGACAATTTAGTTTAAATATATCATTTATATATATATTAAAAAACAATGGTCCTAAGACTGTGCCTTGTGGGACTCCATAGTTAAATATTTTTGGTATACTTATAATTTTACCAATTTTTACATGTTGTGGTCTATTATTTAAATAACTTTCAAATAAATTTAATACATTTCCTCGAAAACCAATTATTTCTAATTTTTTTAAAAGTATTTCATGACTTACAGTATGATTACATGAGTAATAAAATAAGTAGACAAATACAAATTTATTTTTGTTGTTTACAAAATTAACAAAGTAAGAATATACAGAAAGAAAAAGAAAAATAATTACATACATTGCTGAAATTGGCCACCGTCATGCTCCAAGCATAAATTCACACCACACGTCTCTTCATTTTTCGAAAGTGTTGTCCAGCATCTCTGGAGAAATGTTACCACATTCTTGGATAATCCTTTCTTGTAATTGTTCTAAATTTGCAACTGGTGTTTTAAAAATAGTGTTCTTTAAATGAGGAAAAACGAAGTAATCCATAACCGTTAAACAAGGTGACCTAGGTGGAAATTCAATGTCTGATCGAAAACTTATCAATCTGTCGTCGAAAAAATTGCGTAAGTAGTTAATATATAGTTTCGGCGGCTGTATGGGCGGTTGCACCGTCCTGTTGAAAATATCCAAAATGTAGTTCGTTGGCGTATTTTGCATTATTTCACGAACGTTTGCAACAAGTTCTTCTGTTCTTACAGATGGTCTTCCTGCTCCTTTTTTGTGTTGTATAGAACCTGATTCCCTAAACACTGCAGTCACGGTTCTTTTCAGGTAATGATAAAAATCCCCAGCAATAAAAGCAACGTTAGGAAAATGATCGTGAAAATCGTCCATGCACAAACCCGGATTGTATTGCCACTCACCATTTACTCTAACCCCGTTTCGAAAATACGCTTCAACCATGAATGTTTTGTGCTGTTCCGTAAAGCCCATTGTATGAATTGTAACTACTGTCAAAGATGACGGAATAACTGATTGATTGTTAATTCAGGTAGTTACTGACACCCAACAGGTATTAAGCTCTACGGATAAGCATTACGTCCTTAGATGCAAGGCCCTCTTTAATGCAAATAATTTTTGCTCGCACGGTACAATTTGACAGGACAAAATCGAAAAAACAAGTTTTTGTCGGACACTCGGAGTTCCTATAGTTTGTAGCTATCTAATGGCTAAACTTATTTACAATAATTAAGTATTACAGGCGTTGTAACTAAGCAATCACTTCCATGGTTCCTGTTGTTTCAAAAATTCTTGATTTTACTCACGGTGTTAAAATGACAATTTATTTCTTGCATGTTCTAAACCATAAAATTATCCTCTTGCCTTAATATTAATAGAAATTTTGAAAAATGTCAGCTCTTGGATGCGAGTGAAACCAGGAGATAACATTGAATCGTTATCGAGGTGCAACGTAAGATGTTTTTCGAAAATAGAAACCAAACGTACTGTACGTGCACGTGTGTTTAAATTCTAATAGCCAAAATATTAACATTTGGCTTTTTAAATGAATATAAAAAAATTGAAGGGCATGTCATTCTTAGAATGTGTAAATTATGTGCCCCCGCCAAATTCCTTTATTTGTTAAATGCATACCTCCTACAACTTCCCAAAAATAAAATTGTATTTATTAATTATTGTATTAATTCAATGATTAGGGCAACCCAATTATTTTGTTATGTTTGTCCATAAATAGACATAATACAAGCTATTATTAACTCTTTTTTTTTTCATTTCAGGTATGTACTGCGTCGTCAAAAAGGATTAATAATTAACCTAGTCCACGCCCACTGATGGTGATGGTCGCGGTGTAATGGCGTATATAATAATAGTAAGTAGCCAAGTTGAAAAATATTTAGAGAACTACTGCCAGTCCATCAGTAAAAACCAGCATTAGTATTAGTAGTTGAACATCGTTATGCTCGTAGTTATTGGAGAATTTTAGACAAATCTCTTACGGTCTTGTAAGGCATTGCTGCAAAGGACCGCTACTATTGACTGTGATGCAATGCATTTAAAGTAAAGTCAAATTAATCTAAGTACTCGCCGCATCACTTGTCATTTATGGAATCCTGTGTGTTAAGCGGTCGGCTACAGAAACAGAACCGGACTAAGTTCTTTTACCTTCGCCTTCGCCACCTTTTAAATTTGTACGGGAGTCCTAATATTTTGTAAACATATAGCGTACTAATTTTATTGTTTTTAAAATAAAATATTGACAGACCCGTACCTACCAAAATAATTATGAGAAAACATTATTAAATTAATATACAGACTGTCCGCGGATAGGGTTTACAATAGCATTTACAATCGATGAAAAATTTTCGTTTTCGGGAAAAAGTCATTCTTGATAAAAAGTTTTGCTTGTAAAAAAATGCAATTCACGAAGAGAAAATTTTGATTTTTTATACAGGGTTCGCAAAAACTTCAAAAACATAATTTTTCTCCAAGAGTAAACTACCTTTATTTTTCATTTTTGCCCAAAATGCCAATTAGAAAATTTATTTAGAATAACGTTTGTAATTTCAATCCGAGATTTAAAATAAATCTTCGATTATTTTAGTTTTTTTAATTTTTAGAGGTAAAAGAATTTTTTTTAGATAGCAGCATTAGCGGTCGAAATACATACATTATCAATGACAGAGGGGTATCAAAAGTTTCAAAAACTGATTTTTGGTGTTACCAGAAATATATATTTTTAATTTCACAAATGAAATGACCCCGGAAATAACACAAAAAAATCTTAAAATAACAACAAATAATAATTTCATAATTTGCTATTCAAACACTCCCCCTCCAAATTCAACACATTTTTCCAGCTGTAAACGAATGTGGTCAAAACTTCTTCAAATTTCTTCAATGGAAATAGTTTGAACAGCTTCAACAATTCGCTGTTTTAGAAGCTGTACGTCGTTCTCAATTGGACGGGAGTACATTAATTGTTTAAGGTGATTCCTGTTTTCACTTACAATTTGGTTTCCGACCCAAAGACAAAAATCCAAACGTTTGACTTCGTCTCCTTCCAACATTTAATTAAAAGTTGGCTTAAATGGGAATATTTTGTTTGCCTTTAAAATATACTGAATATGAGTTTTTTTTCTACATCAAGTTCTTAAGCTCGGTTTCTTAATGAAAGGGTAGGATTGTCAGCAACAGACTGCAATACGATTAGGGAAGCTGCGTCATTCTGATCATAGTTTTTTTTTTTAATTGGAAACTGAACCAGTTCCAGGCGCGGATCTGGGTCAAAATCTAGGGGGGGGGGAGGGTAATTGAATCTCAAAGATATTTTTTAAATATAGTTATAGTTAACCCATATCTTTTAAGTACCTATATTTTTAGTGTTAAATTGTCTAATAATTATTGAAAAATAAACAAACCATTACATTAACGAAACATTATTTTTCTACGATCGTTCAAAAAATGTCATTTTGTGTATGAATTTCTAATGACAAAAGTAGGTCTTTATTGTATACTATGCAATAATAATATATTAACGTACACGTTTTATAAAGGATTTTATAGCACGCGTCCATTTTAAAAAACGAGCCACTTGCTGCGAGTTTTATAACGGGACAAGTGCTTAAAACTGCTTTATAGAACACGTACGTTATACTATTTTTTCTAATTTGTAGTTTTTTCAATAAAAAACACATATTTAAAAAGAAAATAAATCCTTCAAATTTTGTAAATTTTTATGTCTAAATTTTATGTTGGTAATACTATTTTTTATCATAGTAGCCTCTGGACAACAAAAATTATTTTGCAAACTGTCATTTTTTGATTTATTGACCCATTTTCACCACGAGATTCTAAAGTTATTTTAGCGATATGAGATTTGAAATTGGACGGAATACGTTGTGTGATTCTTGTACATTCGGTACATATACAGGGCGTTCGGAAATTCGGGTGATTTTGCTACTTTTTTTCGAATTTCAAAAGACGTGATTTTACGTTACGGCATTGCAATTTAGTATAGAAAAGATGGAAAATTCAAATAAAGTTGAAGTTAAAATCGACATTGGAAGGTTAGTAGATTGAATTTTGGATAGGATTTGGCAGAAAATGATAGCTTGAAGCATCTACAAAAGAATGATTTATAGATTTATGCAACCAACATAAATGACTTTTATTCACACAGAATAAAAAAAGTAGGTTATCAAGCTATTTTTCCTCTGCGAAAAATGGGTTTTCTCGTAAATCACAAAGGCCGCGCAAGTCAAGGAAATAAAACATTTAAATGTTACCAACATCAAATAAAGAAAAAACGCGTATCGAAATAGCTTCATTACGATACGCAAATGCGTATCGTAATAGATTTGTTATGATACAAAATTAGAAAAAGTACTTTTTGCCCTATTGCAATAAAGTAAATTACCTAGGAAACGAACAATTTGTTTATAGTATGTGTATTGTGCGTTGCGTTGCACACCGTCAATACCCTATCGAAATAGAATTCACGTTGACAGGGCGCCATAATTTTATTATGTTGAAGTCAAAGGTATCTATGATCCATTGCCAAATTTGAATTACAACTTTTGCACGCAAAGGAGAGGTAATACAGAGCGATTTTAAACTTTTTTATTAAGTAAAAAAACGATCGTAGAAAAAATAGTGTATGTAACATGTGCAAAAAGTGTGCTTATTGCACATGGCATATTATTCACCTAACTTCTATGCCGTGTGCAATAAACTTACACTTTTTGCACTAGTTGCATAAATAACTATTTATCATATTAGGTACTATAGGTACCAACCTACAACCTACAACAAAATTTACAGGAACTTCTAAAGAGAATAAAAGAAACATAATATTATTCAAATACTTGGTAAAAACACATTTATAAAATTAAATCTATTAAACAATTTTTTAATATTTATAAGTATAAGAGGACACTCAAGTTTGGATGGGTTTAGGATCCAGGGGGGGGGGGTAATTACCCCCCCTACCCCTCTCCGAAATCCGCGCTTGACCAGTTCGCTGAAATTTTCTTAATAATGAAGTCCCATTTTTGAGACGTAAACGTTAGGGTACCTTTGATTAAATTTCTCTATCACAAAGTTGTAAGAAATCTCGCCCGCACCGTAACATTGAACTAAATAAACCCTTTGTTCTAAGGTTAAAATTTTCAAAACACATCAAATTCTATTTGACAACTTCAAATTTGCCCCATACGTAAAGCAAAGTAATAAAAAGGTAAAAAAAAATCCTTGTTTTTACAAAAGATGGTAGGAATCCATTTAAAATTTTAAAATAAGATACACACCACCCATTATGAAAATAGAGTCTAATTAAATTTTATATTAATATTTTTATTGAACAGCAAAATTTCCATTTAACTCTAAAAATTAAAAAAAAAAATAAAAAAATCAAAGATTTATTTATAATCTCGCATTTAAATTACAAACGTTATTCTAAATAGGTTTTCTAATTGGCATTTTGGTCAAAAATGAAAAATAAAGGTAGTTTACTCTTGGAGAAAAATCTTGTTTTTGAAGTTTTTGCGAACCCTGTATAAAAATCAAAATTTTTTCTTCGTAAATTGCATTTTTTTTACAAGCAAAACTCTTTATCAAGAATGACTTTTTCCCGAAAAATGAAATTTTTTATCCATTTGTGCTATTGTAAACCCTATCCGCGGACAGTCTGTAACTATACAGGGTGTTTCAGAATAAGATGCTGATCCTTAACGGTGTGAATCCTTAGGTGATTTTAAGAAGAAAAGTTCAAATTAATATAAATCCTTAACCTATCAACTTTCGAACTACAGGGCGTTAAAGTTTAAAGAAAAAAATCGTTTTTCTATTATAACTTTAAAAACTTTCTAGCTATTTTTATGAATTTTTCACACATGCCCTCTAAGCATCAATAGCCATTTTTTGGTGTAGAAAATTTTTAAAAATTTTTAACCAGTGGCGTCCTGAAAGGGTTTGGACTAGACATTTTGGAAAAATATTATGTACGCCACTGCTTTTTCTCAAAGTAAAAATCATTTTTAAAATACTCATTCATTTTAGGCCAAATTTAATATCTTGCCTTTTTATCGTCCGACAAAAAAAATAAAAAGCATTAAATGCGCATTCGCTATGTACAGGGTGTCCAGTTTTCGACACTTTTGACGGGTATCTCAGTTATTAGTACAGATAGAATGATGCGGTTTTCGCAAACCTGTGTCACTTTTTTGTGAAACAAACGATGCCTTTAACGGATTTATCATGGCCATCTTGGTTTTTGAGATACAGGGCGAAATTGAAAACGGTGCATTTTCAGACACCCCTTGTATTTTAGTTATCTTATATCTTATCGAAAACATAAGAACGGGGTGTTATACAGTTTTTTATGTAGAATCCAGTGGCGTAGTTAGCATATTTCCAGGTGTCCCCATTTTTGAGAAATATACCAAAGTTATAATTTTTTAAATAGAACATCCTGTATATTTTTTCATATTTGCATTCTGCTTACCGAGAGCTTTCCAAAAATATATAATAGTTGGCACTTTGTTTTAACAGGAAGGTTAAAATTCATATTTTTTAAATAACAAGCTTTAAGTTGACAGTAGGCCGTGTATTTTATTTTAATAAAAATAAATTGACGATACACTACACCAGTGTTTTTTAACTTGTGGGTCGCGAAGCTTCTGTAAGGGGGTCGCGAGAGGTCGAGAGAACTTAGTAAAAAAAACAATACATTTTAAAAAAGTAATTATATTAAGAAAAAGTTAACAGAATGATACTCGTTATGTTATTTTTACAAACACATTGACAAAAAATAAAATCTTCGAGTACTTGTTAACACTCGGCCCTAACAATATGTTTGTATTTGTTTGTTAGTTATCAATTGGCCACGTCTTCGATTTAAAATTATGTTTTACGTACTTAATTATATATTTATATCCGAATCCTAATAACGCAGACATGAAAAAAGAAGGGTCGGGGGATCGCGAAATATTTTTTGATACTAGGGGGGTCGTGTCCTGAAAAAGGTTGAAAAACACTGCACTACACCATCAATATTACTTTATAGTTTAATTAATAATAACTTTTAAGTTTTTTAATACTTACTAGTAAAAAGTCATTTTCTCTTATTGTTACGTAGGTATATTATCGGAATAAACAAAAACATCTAGTAGGCCTTGACTTATCCAGGCTATAAAACAAAATTTTCTTAATGGCGTTTAGCTCTTGTCAGAATTGTATTTAAGTATTTACGGTTAAAGAGTTACTCATAATTTATTTATTATATTGTTCAATTTCAACGATGGCCCAAAAGTATGAAAATTATGAAAAATACGATATGCTGGTATGCTTTATACAAAGCCATGAAAACTCCCATGAAGCTGCCGATTTATATTTTAATAGGTACGCATATTATTATTTTTCACAACGACCATTTTTAAAGTTATATACGGAGTGTTTGTTTAATTAGCGTCTTATATTATCTTCATTTTATAGATATCCTGAAAGAAGGCAGCTATTTATAGATAGATTTTCCCTACTAAAGAAACATTTAATTGTGTAATTTCGTTTAATGTATGTACAAACCCGAACAAACCCGCCCGATCTATCGGTGTTAAACTTCTTTCTTTGGGGTTTTTTGCAGAGCAAGATATACAATACCAGGCACAGAACTGTAGAAGAACTTCGACAGGCTACCCATTTAGCATTTCAATTACTACAAAACCACCCTATAATAACTTTAAACGCCTTGAGACGAATTACCGAAATGTGTCAGCGTTGTCTTAGGGAGAATGGCAACCATTTTCAACAATATTTATAAATAAAAAGTATGCATTTTAATCCACAATTTAATTGTTCTAGTGAAACAAAATCCAAGGCCTGCTCCCAATTTTTTAAAAAATATGAATTTTAACCTTCCTGTTCAAACCAAGGGCCAACTATTATATATTTTTGGAAAGCTCTTAGTAAGCAGAATGCAAATATGAAAAAATATACAGGGCGTTCCATTTAAAAAAACATAACTTTGGTATTTTTCTTAAAAATGGAGACACCTGGAAAAATACTAACCACGCCACTGGATTCTACGTAAAAAACTGTATAACACCCCGTTCTTATATTTTTGATAAGGTATAAGATAACTAAAATACAAAGGGTGTCTGAAAATGCACCGTTTTCAATTTCGCCCTGTATCTTAAAAACCAAGATGGCCATGATAAATCCGTTAAGGGCATCGTTTGTTTCACAAAAAAGTGACACAGGTTTGCGAAAACCGCATCATTCTATCTGTACTAATAACTGAGATACCCGTCAAAAGTGTCGAAAACTGGACACCCTGTACAGGGTGTCCCAAATTCGAGCCTCATCATGGGGATCTCGGAAACTATAAGAGATACAACATCGGTCAAATTGTGGCAAAGTTGCACAATTTCGTACTGAGCAATATCGCAAAAAAATATCTGAGCTATCTTTTTTAGTTTTTGAAATTTTTGCAAAAAACTAAAATTTTGAGTTTTTGTTTTTTTAAACTGCTTGACTTATTTTATCCGCCACAGAAAAACAAGCACAACATTGTTAAGGCAACTTTTCACGCTCCATATTGTGACATTTTTAGAATTTCGTTACAACGTTTCGTTTTTATGGAACTATTATCAACTTTAATTTTTTAAATACGGACCTGCATTTTTTATTTTATTTTTTGATAGCCCTTTAAGCCCTGAAATAAACCATGTAACACACTTAATTATATTTAGACATTTTGATGTCATTATTACATCTTCAGGAATGTGATAATTATTTTTAAATACGGCCCTGGTGTTAGTTACTTAATCTTTTTACCACAAACAACATGTGGACAAATGGATCCGGAATTTTATACAAATATTTTACTATATTTAAGTTTTTATATAGATTGTAACAAAGTAAAAATAAAACCAAACAAAAAAAAGGTTGCTATGACAAGAACTTTTACTTGATTGTTTGGCTTAAGGTGGCAAGGTGGAATTCTCAACGTCATTTCATCTATTGCCAACCTATAACCTATTTCGCGTTGCTTTTTTTAGTTTATTATTTGATTAACTAACATTTAAATAAAATCAATATCATCGGTACAATGTTTAGGTAATAGCTGACATATTACAAAAATATCAATTTATTTCATTGCTAATTTTGGGAGAATTGTATAGTGAAAGAAGAATGACATAATAATGTTAAAAAAAATCTTAACCGACATTTTTCGCTATAAAATTCTCCTAAAATAATTAATGAAATTCCTTGATATTTATTTATTGTCAATTATTACCTATAAAATATGAAGACGATAATGATTTTATTTAAATTTTGTGTAAAAGCTAGAAAAATTAAATAAATATACGCGAAATAGGTTATAGGTTGGCAAGCATGTTGATACTTCAACCTTAATTATCTTGACAACTCCAGTCACCATTTATACTGAATATTTCAGCAAAATTATGTTTTCTGCTTTAGAAAAGCGCGATATGTTACGAGTTTATTATTCTTCCAATAGGAATTCACAAATTTCTTGTGACCGTTATTTACAGGACTATCCTGATTGCTTGCAGCCTCACTATAGTTATTTTGCTACGTTTAATACTAATTTAGCCCAGTATGGTAGTTTTAATAAACCAAGAGTCAAATATACACCAGGGCCGTATTTAAAAATAATAATCACATTTCTGAAGATGTAATAATGACATCAAAACGTCTGAATATAATTAAGTGTGATACATAGTTGAATTCAGGGCTTAAAGGGCTATCAAAAAATAAAATAAAAAATGCAGGTCCGTATTTAAAAAATTAAAGTTGATAATAGTTCCACAAAACCGAAACGTTGTAACGAAATTCTAAAAACGTCACAATATGGAGCGTAAAAAGTTGCCTTATCAATGTTGTGCTTGTTTTTCTGTAGCGGATAAAATAAGTCGTGCAATTTAAAAAAACAAAAACTCAAAATTTTAGTTTTTTGCAAAAATTTCAAAAACTAAAAAAGATAGCTCAGATATTTTTTTGCGATGTTGCTCAGTATGAAATTGCGCAACTTTGCCACAATTTAACCGATGCTGTATCTCTTATAGTTTCCGAGATCCCCATGATGAGGCTCGAATTTGGGACACCCTGTACCTATGGTTTATTTTTAACAATAAATTAAAACAACTAACATTAAATAACGTGTGAACAAAAACCAAAATAATTTGGATTAGCTGTTGAAAGTGGCCACCACATGCAATATTGCATGCTTCAGCTCTTCTCCTCATTGAGTCTCGTACCCTTTGAAAAATTCCTGGAGTATTCCTGATAGTGTCAAAACAAACCATAGGCACATAGCGAATGCGCATTTAATGTTTTTATTTTTTTTTGTCGGAAACTGTTTGTCTGACGATAAAAAGGCAAGATATTAAATTTGGCCTAAAATGAATGAGTATTTTAAAAATAATTTTTATCTGTAGAAAAAGCAGTGGCGCACATAATATTTTTCCAAAATGTCTAGTCCAAACCCTTTCAGGACGCCACTGGTTAAAAATTTAAAAAAAAATTCTACACCAAAAAATGGCTATTGATGCTTAGAGGGCATGTGTGAAAAATTCATAAAAATAGCTAGAAAGTTTTTAAAATTTTTTTCTTAAAACTTTAACGCCCTGTAGTTCGAAAGTTGATAGGTTAAGGATATATATTAATTTGAACTTTTCTCCTTAAAATCACCTAAGGATTCACACCGTTAAGGATCAGCATCATATTCTGAAACACCCTGTATACACTTGAAAAAGACCAAAATCGGAAGAAAATATTTTTCTATTCTCCATCGTGTTAAAAGAAGGTCCAAAATATCGCAGTTTCATTTTTTTTGCTTTGTAATCACTCTAAATACAGTTTACAAAGAGCTTAATAAGTTTACCATCAAACAAACTTCACAGTTACTGTGGCTATTGTTCTTTAAGTATGGCAATGTGAAAATAATATGAATAATACATTTGAAGCGATTAAGTAAAATTTTATGTTATAGTTGTTTTCTGTCGTGCTGACCTAGTTTTTGTTTTTCCCTAATGGCTGATCCGAAATGTTTAATAAATTGTTTATTTTAACGTAGGTACCCATATTATATATTTAAGGTATTAAAATTTCATGTCATGAAATAGAATTTTTTTAGGCGGGTTGTAAGTGGAGAATTTTGGAGCGTCCGTTTTATAAAAAAAAAATATTTAAAAAACCTGAAATGTTCCCACCAGCAGCGCACCGTTATTTCTATACAGAGTAAGTTTGTAACTTGAAATAAGTTCAGTGAATCGAGTCCAATTTTTTTTGGAAAAATGCTGACCACGGGTATTAAATACCATAGACATTTACCTTTAGATACGTACAGCTTATCTCCGGCGCAAACAAAAATTACGTCTTATGGGTGAAAAAATACGTCCGAGCGCACGGCTCGCCGGTCAGCTGCCTTCTCTCCCAGCAGAATCGGGCATGCGCACAAACGTCTTGAAAATATTCGTTGATTCCTAGTATTGAAATACTCGGATTAATCCGAGTATTCAAACTCGACTTTAATTCGAATTATATTAGGCATAAAAATATTCGAATTCATATCGCAGTCACTCACATTCCGTGAAAGGAGTAAAAACAGACACCTGACACGAACAGCGAATCGATTCGATATATTACACAGCTCTCGTGTGTTCGCGATTCCCAATGCCTACGCGCAATGCTGGTTGTCAGACTAGTAGTGATTGGCAATTGGAAGTATTTGAACTGAAACTGAAATGTAAAACGAGAAGATTTCACATGATTCCGTGCCGTAGTCAGTAATCAATAATATGTTGTTTTAAATTACTAGTGCCGCCAAAGTATTTCCTGCTAATTACACAGAGTACATAGCAATCTTATTGTCTGAACTATTTTTAAAAAAACATCCACACTATCGATTTTTGCGTAGGTGTCATTTTGAAATATAAAAAATACTACCGACAGAAGTTTCCAGTATAATACTAAAATACTAACACTACCTTACTAATAATCTGATAACCACCACCGAAAAAAACTCTTAAATCTTACTACTTAATTTACGTAACAACAGTATAATAACAATACTACGACGTAAGCGGGAAATTTACGCAACTTAACCCAACCGTCTAAAATAACTCGAGCGCGGGTTTATTATAGCAACGAATATTCAAATTCAAATTAATCATCTTCGCGCGGGATCTCCTTCGCGCACGTCGCCCCGAGTCGATGCCGAAGACGGCTTTCGGGTTGTTCCGGCGATCCGCCCACTAGCGGCCAAGCCAATGCCGCCATACGATACGAATTTGAAATCGGATGATTAATGCGGATTAATTTTGGGCACAGGTTATTCCTCGAATGCTTGAATCACCGTACTTCTAGGTCAATGACCTTTTTTTTTGAAGCCATGTAAATTAAATAAATAAATACGTAAATGAAACAACATTAAGGTTTCAAATCTTCACAAAAATTACATTATTTTTATTTTAAAAATAAAAATAAAAACATGACATGTTTCGTAGCACTGCTACTTCGTCAGATGTCGAGATGGAAATAACAAACAAAGTTGTAGGTGTAGAGGCATTTACCTGCTAAGTACTACTTATCTAAATATTCCTTATCTTATCAAGTAACGATCGAATCAATTACACAAATTATGTAGAAATACTAAAATATATATTATACGAATTCGAAATCGGATAATTAATACGAGTATTATATTAATCCGATTGCGAATAATCGAGTATCTAAATCATCCGAGGATTTACATCACTATATCGGCCTGACCCAGGGTCTCTATACTATAGGTTGCCTGGTAACTTTGGGCCAATCAGATGTTCGCATTTCATGCGCGGGAATACGTCATCCAGACGACACATTTAAAATATTTTCATGGTCAGCATATAAACAATGGCAATTAAATAGTTTTCACACAGAATTCCTGTGGTTTTGATATGTAAATTCAATTGCTTTTGTTTAAATATCATTTTTTGACAAACTTTAAATGATTTTAGCCCTTAAGAAAGGAATATTTCTTATATATTTTCCTAATTATGGCTTGGATGGAAGAACAGGCACTTTTACTCTATTATCAATATTCTGATTATTAATTAGGCCTATCAGAAAATATACAGTATTGTGTTACTAATAGGTAGGTAAGTGCTAAAAGCATTTAAAATTTTGCATATAATGTTAAATATTATATTTTGGAAAACCATGTTTTATCTATTATTAAAAAATATTGGGAATTGTGAGAAATAAAAACAATAATAATTTCTTTATTTCAAATTATACTTTACAATGGGGAATAAAATGAAATGATGTCACAAAATAAAATAGGTTTACCATTCATTACCTAAGAAGTTCAATAACGATTAGGGTTAATGTCTATTAACACTTTTTTTAATGTTTTTGCTATTCCCATAATGTGCAAAATATCATCTATAATTCCATTTCTTAAATTGATATTTGCAGCCCACTGTTGTAAAGTGGATATTCCAGGCAGCGGATAATGCAAAGTTTGTCTTAAATATAGGTAGTTTACCAAAATATTTTAACGTAAGCTTTTAAGAGTTCATCATGTGTCCAGCGAGCTTTAGATTTCATTTTTAAGGCAATGTCCACTTGGTTTGGAGACAAAACATCTTGTTCATCTATGTTGGAGCCACTTTGTTTTAAAATCGTTTCTTTATTTTCATGATCTGCAATTTTTTTTTGATCTTCTTATTTTCTTGTCTCAATAATGAAAATTTTCTTTCCCAAATAATATCATAATCTGTTTTTTTGCTTGTTGATGTAACCTCCGAAATATCCATGGAAATGTTATCAATGGCTTTTAGCTTTTCTGATTCTAACTGTAATAAACCTTCCACAGTTGCTTTGTTTTCTTTTCGATTTATCCGACAAGCTCTTACCGATAACACAGTAGGTATCTTTATTTTCTATCAAAGGTAAAAATAATGTCGGGACAGCTATAAAAAATAAATAAAATAAGGGTTCACTAAACCTAGAAAGTTCTGTCTTAATAATAATAATTATTATGATTATCATTAGATGATACTTCAAGAGCCCTCACAAATATTAATATTATTATTGTTATAAATACATTAACTCAACCCTTACTTTGGAATCTTTCACCCCTAAATAATATAAGTTTATTTACTTTGGGCTTGGTTGTCACTTTATTAATAAAGAACTGCCTATTTATTTACTCTTTTTCACTTACCATCTTTGTTTAAAACCATTGGTTGGAAATTTATTAAGCGAGCTTGCAGTTCATCTTTGTAGTCAGTAAACAGAAAATGCTTGCTGCATATCCTCTTATTTTTGGGCGTCCAATTATCCTTTCAGCAACATTTTCGTTCCCATTCTTTTGAAAGGATGGGGTTTTTTGGGAATGTAAAAAACATGATCTTTTTTCGCCTGGATATGGCTTCTTCTTTGAATTACATCTAGCTATGCTACAAATATTGCCACCACTCATATCTAAATAAATATTCGAACAATAATTTGTTTTAAAATTAGAACATAGAGAAGAATCAAGTTTAATAAACTAACCTTGAAATTCACACAATGAAAATCGCTGAAAATTTACAATTTGTGATAGTTTTCTCACAAAATAATATTGTGAGTTCGCAAAAATATGTCCACACTTCACAATTGTTTAAAAATTTAACCACCTAAATAACAAAA
Source organism: Polydrusus pterygomalis (assembly GCA_963969555.1). Lineage (NCBI taxonomy): Eukaryota > Metazoa > Arthropoda > Insecta > Coleoptera > Curculionidae > Polydrusus > Polydrusus pterygomalis. Next base: position 50,135,268 of record OZ018378.1, read on the forward strand.
TAACACTACAAAAGCAATAATTCAGTGAAAACCGCTATGTACACCATGTAAACAAATCAACTTTGTCGTCTCGATGACGTAGACACCCCGCTCACGTCGCTTCGGCCATAGAGTTACCAGGCAACCTACCCTTTAGAGACCTTGGGCCTGACCTTCTTTGGCGACATGCTCAAAATACACTCCAGAACCGCCTCGGCGCCATTTTTGCTGTTGTGTTTTAAGGTTCTCTGTGGATTCGTTGTTGTTTCTTGTGGGTGTTTAATATTTACGGTTTTCTAGTTTTTGTGTAGTTTAGTGAATTGTGTTGTGGGCTTTTAGTGACTCGGATTGGAATATAAACAATGACTAGTAACAGCCGTTGTATAATTTTATTATGCCCAAATAGGGAGAAAATGCCTAGTATTTCATTATTTTCAGTAAGTGTGAAGTAGTTACTGTAGTTATTGATGTATCTTGATATATAACTTTATTTTATTATTATCAATTTAAACACATGAAACTAGGGCTAGACCACACAAACAAGGTATGAAAATAAAGAGAAAAACACACCAAGACAGATTATCCCGATGCTTGTTTTGGTATATTTTTTTTGCAGCCCTGCAATCTAATTAGGTACGCCAATTTCTGGACAATATATTGCATCAAAAAGTTTTTCTCTATACTTATATTATATAAAAGAAAAAATGTAAATACCTAGGTAGTTTATATTAATCCAAGGGTCAAGTTCTGGGGCAAAAACTTTTTCAAATTCTTGAATAAGAAATTGTGTTCGAAAATGTTCTACACGTACGTGCATGTACCTACCCAAGCTTTTGCCAAATTGTAAAAATCAATACAAGTTATATACCAACTAATATTTCGTCACCTTAGAGTTATACTGTGGTATGTACAGTAAATCAAGTTTGGAGAAAAAGCGTTATGAAAAATTGGCTTTTTGTTACAGTGCTATAGACAGACCTACACTTAAGAAAATTTTGTACTTAGTTAGTTTCATTATAATTATTACGGTTTTTTAGAAAAAATATACACATATACATTGTTTTTTCTATATTTTGGGCACTAGAAAAAACACATACAATTATGTAACTCTATTTTTTTATTAATTATGAAAACATACAACTCTGTAACGTTACGAAAAAACAAAATAACTACAAATAAGAATATAATCCAGAACTAGAGAAATAAATATGTTAGGCATTATTATTTTTGGGAAGTATAGCCATATAGTATGCCTTATCCACCTCAGGAATCCACTAGCACACTAACTCAACGACCCAACCAAATAAAAACAAAGTTGTATATGTGTATTATTTGTGACCATAGGAATAAAATATAAAATTACAAAGGTGTATGTGACACATATACAACTATGATACCTTAAAAATTGCAATTCACGTCGATACAAACTTACAAACATGTATTTATGGTTGCCAATGACATATGGTGTAACGTACAACATTGTAATTCTCTGGAAGGCAAGTTTGAGGTACATACAACTTATTAACACCGAAAAGTCAATTTCAGAAAAAATGCGACATACAACAGTATAACTCTAAGGTGACGATTTGACTTGAGGTTACGTACGCGACAACATCCAAGATTGGTTATTTTGATGGTTTTGTTTGTTTTTTATATTCGATATTATAAGTTTTATAGTTTATTTGACTTGCTCTCTTCCTTTTTAACTAAAAACACGACGACAAATAATTTTTAAACAAATTTTAGAAACAAACCCTTAAAAACAATTTTCTATTCTCAAAATCTAAGAGCTTTGCAACTACTAATTATTATCTTATTTCCCAACTTGAAAAAATTGAGAAGAAATTCCAATTTTTTGGCAACAATTTGGGGCAAATTTTAGCTGTTTACACGTAAAAATAAATGAAAGGTCAACTTTTACTATTTCTTGAGCAAGAACTTAAATTTTGAAGCCCTGACCTTTCTATTTTCCCATTCGTCAAATGATAATGTTTCAGTGCGCATGTCTAATCGTGTGTAGCTTTGTTTACATGCGCGAGGCCATAAATTTGCCACTTTCGTGGTTGCTTCTAAAGGTAAATATCTATGGTATTAACATATAAGATTGTCTTTTTTATAAAAAAAAATTGATACAGTGTGTCCCAAATTAGAGATATGACGATAATAATAATTTTGTTGAATGGAACCTCCCGTTTTTTATTGACTATTTTAAATTGCATATTAAGTTATACATAAGTACCAAATTTCAGTTTATTCCTTGTCAAATATCAAGGAGTAGAAAGCACGAATAAGACATTAGTGTATAGGTGAATTTCTCCCGAAGTAATTAGAAATGTTCAAAAAGGGTTTTACTTGCGTTTAGGATATTGCCAAATAGGTAGTTAATGGACAACATTTTGAGCATTTATTGACGAAAAAGTATGAAAAATCGATAGAAGCCTTTTTTTTTATTTTTCAATTACATTAATTTTGGTTCGTTTAATATCTTATAAATGACAGAGAATAAAAATCTGAAATTTGATACTTATGTTCTTATGTATAACTTAATATGCACTTTAAAGATAGTCAATAAAAACTATGGTTGCTATTTAAATAAAAATATCGATGTCGTCATATCTCTAAGTGCTTAATACCATTGTCCAAGCATTTTTCCAACAAAAAATGTACTGGATTTAGTGAACTTATTCCAAGTGACAACAGATATGTAATTATATATTTTCAAAAGCGAATAATTGTGGCATATCGGACAAGTGTGTAACTGTTTTTTTTATATTGGAATACACAGGGATCCAAGCACAATGGATACCGTGGGGCGGGTAGACCACGACGGCCGTTTCCTCCTTGTTAGCACTCTACGGGCAGCTATAACCCAAGCAATCCCAACAACAGCGGTAAGATGTATTAAAGGCCTCTTACAAAAGCAAAGCGGTCATCAATACACCGTAGCGCCATCCCAGCGGAATTAACTTCAAGACAAAAGGCAGTACTAGTAATAATCGAAAGTTAGACAACTAAATAAACCATTAAGGGCCAAATTGTATAGGTATGCATTTACCTTAGAGTTAAACCAAAGTTTAATCCTAGAGTTATTCCGTGAGTTAACCCAAAGTAAAATGTTTTACCAGTTGTATGGGTTTGTGTTAAGAAAGTCTTATTTGAACTAGCTGCTAACTTCAGTACATATACAATAATATCTAAATCATATTCAGCATCCGAAAGAAAATCATAAACAATATCAAAGGCCTCCATAATAATTTAAAATAATAAAAAATAAAAAATAGGACTCATGTAAATAAATTAGGTTATTGTTGTAGAATAACAAAATACGCCATTTTCAGGCTTCTAATCCCGAGATTGTAGGTTAACTCATACCCGATCTACGAGTTGAGAGTTTATCCTAGAATAGGGAATAACCTCTGCCTATACAATGTATTTTTATACTTATCCCCCGATTAACTCTCATTTTTGAGTTAACCCAAACCTATAGGTACAATAGGCCCTAAGTGCATCACAATCCTATAGGGTGAAAACGCAAATAGCGTTCCCCGATTATGATGTGTATTGGAGTTAATTCCGCTGGGATGGCGCTACGGTGTATTGATGACCGCTTTGCTTTTATAAAAGGTTTTTAATACATCTTACCGCTGTTGTCGGGATTGCTTGGATTATGGCTGCCAGTAGAGTCCTAACAAGGACGAAACGGCCGTCGTGGTCTACCCGCTCCCATTGTGCTTGGATTCCTGTGTATTCCAATATAAAAAAACAGTTACACACTTGTCCGATAAGCCACAATTATTCGCTTTTAATTATTTTCGCGGACACTATATTATCTTCTAATTATATATTTTCGTTTGCAGAGCTTGAGCGCAAATAAAGAAAAATTACATGGATAGATGTTATTAAAAACAAACAAACAAAAAGCTATAGGTACCCCTATCCGTTTCATCTCTAACAATGGAACGGCCTTTTGCTTTCTAACAATGTGGTTATTCTTGTATATTGACGATTTTACTTGGATATCACACTATTATTCTACCAAGAAACCACTAACAGAAAAATAATAAACCATTAGAAGGTACCAGATACCTTCGGCGACGATGATAGTTGATAGTAACATGATGGGATCGCTTCAGTTAAACAATAGTGTTATTATGAAAGTAAAACATAAATAACCATAATTGGTATATAAACAGGGGTGGAGTAAGGAGGTGGTTCCTATATATTCTGTCTCTACCATTGTAACTCGACCTTTTCATATGTAAAAACAATATTTTGCCAGGAATTTGGATTCACGCGGTATAACTCCTTATTGGCTGCAACGAAACAAGGTCTTTTTGCAGCCAGCTGGATGGTTTTCAAGGTTTCAACATTGCTTTTTTGTGCTGTCCTAACACACCCCGGAAAACCGGTCTCTTCTTTCGCCGATAAAGAATATTATTCCAAACGTCATAGGAGATTATTATCTTGTTCGGTACTTATTCTAATTTTTGGATATTTGGCTGTTGACTGTTAGCTTAACATTTATAAATTATTACTCATCATCAGGAAAATAAAGTAAATAGTACAATGCTGATGTTGTTAGCTATAGAGAAAATAATAAGTGGGATTGAGCCGTAATGGAGCTTTCAATCAGAGAACTGTAATATTCTGTGCTTTCAATGGTGTACACGAGGTGTAAAAAATGAATAGTCAGAAGACCGACAAGACTTCAGCATACTGGAAAGTCAAGGGCTAGTGCAAAGGCCCTGTCTTGGGCAGAAAAATGAAGAGAGCAAAAGAAAAATTAGAGCACACAATGTGTATGTTTTGACTCCTGCCGGGGTAACTGGGTAGTAATAAGCCTAGTACCCCAACAACATTTTACTACAAGCTAAATGATGCTTTGACTTTTACGAAAACCAATTTTTTCTTTCCCTTTCATTTACTACTTTTACATGTCTCCGACAAAGTTTAATGAAACTTAAGATTTTTCACTACTCATACCTAAATGATTTTTACAAAGTCTGTTAAAACTCTCTAATTTAGTAACTAAGGGACAAATACTACAACAGGAGATAGTAGGTATATAGACTTGAAAATATGCTTAAGAACGCACGGTTAATTTTTAATAAATATGTTTCGTTATAGGAAAGGTGTTTATTTAAATGTTTCTTGCCGTCTAGCATTTAAACGCAATTATCTCAAAAACTAATTGAAATATCGAGATTAATGAAGTACATATTTTTTACGTAAAAAAGATCCTTAGTTCATAATGTGAGGTAAAGCGGTCAGAAATGTGAGACACAAAAAATATATGCGAGAATTTATCAAACTCATATTGTGTAGCTAGCGTTCTTTAGGAGGTATCTTAAAACGTATTATGGAATCCTCCTTTCTTGCCCTCAAAAATATAACTACACCAAAATTGATTCATATCCGCTTAACATCAAATCGTCACAAATTTTATAAAGTAAATATTTACTTGGATCACCCTGTATCTCTTTAACCGTATAAGAAATTAAATTAAATGATATATTTTCAAGTCCACTATCTCCTGTTGCTGTATAGCCCCTTAGTTCAGAGGCGGATTTAGAGGGGGGACGACTGGGGTCCCCCCCCCTGAGCCTTAACCACACCTAAAGTCAAATAAGTCATTTGCGAATTCCAGTGAAATAAATATAAGAAAAAACTTAATTTCAACTTCACATAATTAATAATAAAAACTTTTCGGGGCACCCTTGTTAGTGTGGGTAGGCAAAAAGCCCGAACATTTTTTTTAACTATGCGTCCAAATTTTAACAAATTTGAGCAAAATTTTTAAAATCGACTATGTATTGACAGTATTGATGTTCTTATATCCATGATTTCTAAAAATAAAATACTAACTTTTTAGTAGGTATGTCCTACTTTAAAGAGTAATAAAAAAATATGATTTCATAAAATTGTAATAGAGTTGCTAGATGTAGGTATAAAACTCAAAGCGCAAATCAAAACCCCGAAGGCGCCCGAAAGCGCGCCTGCAAAACAAGCACATGATGTGAATAGGAAGTTTAACCCCCTCCTAAATGCACCGGGTTGTTTTTGTAATTTTGTTTTGTATTTTTTATTTTTCCCACTTGAAAACCAAGCACCATGTTTCAAAAAAGGGCGTGGCACCCAAAAATTTTTCGCTTGCGACGCTATTTTTTTTAGCGCCTTTGGCGCTACTTTCTTGCCGCCCCCCCTGGGCAAAATCCTAGATCCGCGCCTGATATATCCATATTATATATAATACCCACAAAAGTTACAATACCAAAAGGGTTCCCCATATTATGATGTTTTAATTAGACGTGCATCACAAAGCTTACAGCTCGCAAAAAATGTATTACTATTTCCTTGTATAATTATCATAAAAATACAGAAATACCTATTTTTGCCTTTTATCAATAAATACTAAAAGAAATAAATGTTGTCTTCTTTTCATTTAGTTTTATAATGGTTTCACATACTTATTTTGGTAGGTACGGGTCTGTCAATATTTTATTTTATAAATAATAAAATTGGTATCTACGCTATATCTTTACAAAATATTAGGACTCCCTTACAAAATTTAACAGATGGCGAAGGCGAAGGTAGGAGAACTTAGTCCGGTTCTGTTTCTGTAGCCAACCGCTTAACGTACAATATACCAGACTTCAACAGGGTGCCATTAATGACAGGTGATGCGGCAAGTTCTTATGTCAATTTGACTTTACTTGTAAAATTAAATAATAAACATATAATATACTGATATGACTAATTTTTACCCTTACAATGTTTTACCGCCATAAACCTAAAGATGTTTTATAAAAAAAAAATTTAATAGTATATTAACGTACACGTTTTATAAAGCATCATTTTATAGCACGCGTCCATGTTAAAAAACGAGCCGCTTGTGGTGAGTTTTATAACGGGACAAGTGCTTAAAACTGCTTTATATAACACGTACGTTATACTATTTTTTTTAATTTGTAGTTTTTTCAATAAAAACACATATTTAAAAATACTTCAAATTTTGTGAATTTTTATGTCTAAATTTTATGTTGGTAATACTATTTTTTATCATAGTAGCCTTTGGACAACAAAAATTATTTTGCGAACTGTCATATTTTGATTTATTGACCCATTTTCACCACGAGATTCTGAAGTTATTTTAGCGATATGAGATTTGAAATTGGACGGAATACGTTGTGTGATCCTTGTACATTCGGTATATATACAGAGCGTTCGGAAATTCGGGCAATTTTACTACTCTTTTTCGAATTTCAAAAGACGTGATTTTACGTCACGGCATTGCAATTTAGTATAGGGAAGATGGAAAATTCAAATAAAGTTGAAATTAAAATGGACATTGGAAGGTTAGTAGATTGAATTTTGTATAGGATTTGGCAGAAAATGATAGCTTGAAGCATCTACAAAAGATTGATTTATAGATTTATGCAACCAACATACATGACTGTTATCCACACAGAATAAAATAGTAGGTTATCAAGCTATTTTTCCTCTGCAAAAAATGGGTTTTCTCGTAAATCACAAAGGCCGCGCAAGTCAATAAAATAAAACATTTAAATGTTACCAACATCAAATAAAGAAAAAACGCGTATCGAAATAGCTTCATTACGATACGCTAGTCCTGTTAGTTGTAGACCTAATATGAATTATTAGAATGGACTAAGTACCTACATATTTTTATTTATTTGCATTGTAGGTACGCGATTGTAAAGAAAATTGTACTATTTCAAGGTCAGCCGGTTCTAAGTTGTAATGGGCTAATGGGCAAACCATAATGTAATCAAAACTGTTCCGCCTCGTCATACGACTTAAATACCTGTAAATTGTAACGTAGCGAACAATAGAACTTTCTATTATAGTAATGGCGATTGGGTAATGACCGATCATAAAAACTGTAATTATCCGGAGTTACCCGCTGCTGGGGCGGTCGATGCAAAGTCCACTTTTTTAAATGTATAATAATAAATAAAGGGCGGATTATACATATATACAAAACAAAAGATGCGCATATAATATGCCTTGTTTGCCTTTAAAATTTACAGTTATACTAAGTGACATAGAAACCCGAACACCCAGTAAAAATGATTTAATTTTAATAATATTTTGTATACAAGTTTATCATCACAAAAGGAAGGCATGATTACATTTTTAGCCTTATCAGTTTCACATTCCACAAACCCGAACAAACCCGAACAAACCGAATAAACTTAGTCTGTCTTTAAAGATGGATTGAAATTTTAATCATTTCCTAACTATGACCCTCCGGATCTTTATATAAAATATTATTGAAGTTAAATAATTTTTACCGGGTATGTTCGGGTTTCTATGTCACTTAGTATATTTGCATTTTTTTACCAAATATGAATACTGGTATGCAATATTTCTTAATTTATTATAGTAAAATGAGGTAAAGAAACACATCGGGTTCTAAAAAATATGTTTATTTTAAAAGAAATGCAAATAAAAGCAAAGAAAAACAATGTTTTAACCTAAAATTTTATAAAAGACATTTATTACTAATGTTTTTCAACATTTTCAACTAAAAAGGATCGTCTTCTATTAGTAAAAATACGTTTATACAAAGAGAAGCTTCTTTTAACATTTACTGTTGTAATCGGACAATAAACAGATTAGGTAGCAAAATAGAAGGTCAAGATACAACTTCGTTGGATGGTTTACCCTCATAAATTCTTTTTATTGCAGAGTTAAGTATTTAAATCCTTTATTCTTTTTTACATTTACATCCAATTTGTTCCTTACTTGACCTCCTACTTTACCTGGAATATTGTTACATTTAGTGAAAAAGAAATCTTTTGACAAACTAAAACAAAAGTATGTATTACAAATCGATATAAATACAGTTTGTTAAACAGGTAATAATAACGCATTATTAATTGACAATAAACAACCCCTAAAAATATATCTACAAACCCCGGAAACCCCCAATAAATACCAAAATGTAAATATAATTATTATAATCATCAGATTTGAAAATCCCTGAAATAAGTACCGAACTGGACATTAAACCTTTAATGTTTTAAATTTTTTGATAAAGCCGAAAACATAAAAATATGCTTTTAAAATAATAATTTATGAAAAATATGCATTTTATTATAAAATCGACAAAATATGCATGAAATGCATATACAGTGTCACCAGTAAAGTCCGCATCATATGGGATTTTTTTTATTAATAGCTTTATTTGAAATTTGACTTTGGCATCAAGTTCTGCTTCGATCGAGATGAAAATTAAGCAAAAAAATAGTAGTCACGTGATTCGCATTATCTGTCAAATTTGAATTTTTTTCAAAAAATAATTCAAAAGTGGGGTTATTTCTGAAAATATCGAAAAAAGTTATTAGAAAAAGTTTTTTTAAATGCAGTTTTTAGTCCACATGCAAAATTTCAGCGGGATAAGATAATTTTGATTTTTTACCTATATTTTGTAAATTGCACCACTTTTGCAAAATAAGACTCAACGCAACCTACATAAAACTTCTTAGTTTTGACAATGCTTTATTTCAGATACATTTTCTTTAAAGTAGCGCCATATTAAAGGTGTGTTTTTCTACAAAATCAAAATTGGGCTATTAAAATTTGGTCGCATGTGATGCAAAGTTCATTTGTTTTTGACCCTGTATAAGGTAACTTCATAAAATACGTAATTTTGAAAACGTAGTTTGTGTCTGAAAGTAAAAAAATAAAAATAAAATAAAGAAGTTTTAAATTAAATCGTTGAAAATAGATAAACTTTACGCTAAGCTAAACTTAAATTTATTTTCCACTTAATAAACACTTTACTGATGACACTGTGTTCTTTTTGTCTTAATATTAAGGTGCATTACTTTCAGACACAAACTACGTTTTTAAAAATACTTATTTTATGAAGTTACCTTATACAGGGTCAAAAACAAATAAACTTTGCATCACATGCGACCAAAATTTAATAGCCCAATTTTGATTTTGTAGAAAAACACACATTTAATATGGCGCTACTTTAAAGAAAATGTATCTGAAATAAAGCATTGTCAAAATTAAGAAGTTTTATGTGGGTTGCGTTGAGTTTTATTTTGCAAAAGTGGTGCAATTTACAAAATATGGGTAAAAAATCAAAATTATCTTATGCAGCTGAAATTTTGCATGTGGGCTAGAAAAGGCATTTTAAAAAACTTTTTCCAATAACTTTTTTCGATATTTTCAGAAATAACCCCACTTTTGGATTGTTTTTTGGAAAAAATTAAAATTTGACAGATAATGCGAATAAAGTGACTACTATTTTTTTGCTTAATTTTCATCTCGATCTAAGCAGAACTTGATGCCAAAGTCAAATTTCGAATAAAGTTATTAATAAAAAAAAATCCCATATGATGCGGACTTTATTGGTGACACTGTATATGCATTTTGCATATATTCCGCCCTTTATTAATAAATTAGGCGACTTATCCATTTCCATATTATTTTGCTGGTTTTGTTTGTTTTTTATATTCGATTTTATAAGAATAATTTAATTAACTTGTTCTCTTCTTTTTCAAACTAGAAATGCCAGAAATCGCTCCCTTTTTCCCAACTTGATCAAAAACTGAGAAGAAATGCCAATTTTTTGGCACGAATTTGGGGCAAATTTTAGCTGTTTACACGTAAAAATAAATTGAAGGTCAACTTTTACAATTTCTTGAGCAAGAAATTAAATTTTAAAGCCCGGACCTGTCTATTTTCCCATTCGTCAAATGATAATGTTGCAGTGCGCATGTCTAATCCGGTGTAGCTTTGTTTACTTGCGCGATGCCATTAATTTACCAGTTTCGTGATTATTGTTTACTTGTCTAAAGGTTAATGTCTGTGTAAATAACCTGTTTTCTGGTCTACTATTTCCTGGGGCTGTATGGACCTAGGGTTGCCAGGTGTCCTGGATTTGGAAGGATGTCCTGGATTTGAGGCTTAAATTTAGCGTCCTTCGAAGACCTTTGGAAGGACGTCTAATGTCCTGGATTTCTTAAATGCCTATGACTTTGATTCAATGGTGGAAATCGTAACTTACTTATCCATAGACCTAAATATTGATAATTTGTATGAAGAATATTGTATATTAAAACCTACCCTTGACAAAGCTTGCGCTTTACCTGAGGAACTCATTATCCAGAAATGGGAACATCTTTTTAGCTAACCCCGAAATTCATTCTTTTTAAAAAATAATACAGTTTGTGTTTTCGATATACACGGGTCAAACGCTGACTCCGAAAGAATTTTTCTTTATGCAATGCAGCCTGGAGCGACAGCCGAAATAAACTTTTGGTTGACCACGTAAAAGCAAAGCTTCAGATAAAAACAAATTTTAATTTAACCTGTAAAGAATTTTATAATATGGCAGTTAGAAACAAAAAGCTCTTGGAAGCCATCCGTTCTAATAAGAAATATTCTGTATAATAATAAATTTTTTAAAGCATTTTTTAGTTGTTATTTTGTTAGAAAAAACTTAGCTTTTGTTCATTTTTTACATAAAATAAATTTTGTTTTAGTTTTAAAAAAAAGTCCTTTTTTATTTGTGTCAGTCCTTCCTTTTTTAAACTTGTGTCCTGCGATTTGCAGATTTAAAGCTGGCAACCCTATATGGACCCTTTAGTTGTGGATTACCCAGTATATTACAAAATTAACTTGTAACATTCAATGCCCAAAAAGCAGTTTGTTTCTTGTTTCATTTACAATAGGACAATAGGGAACTTAACAAAAATTTTAAATGGGGAAAAAATTCTATTAATCATAAGTATATATTGTCATAAAACATATGGCGGCAAAAAAAACAACATAATAATATTTCGTCCCAAAGACCGCTAGCAAGATTTAAAAATGCCCGAAAATTCAAATTATCCCAAGCGGATAAAAGCAGGTCGTGACGTCAAGAAGTATAATTCGTGTGCGACATCCACGAAATAGGTCATAGGTTGGCAATAAATTGAACGACGTTGAGAATTCCACCTTAAAACAACAATACAATAACAATAACACACGGCAATCCAAATGCAAACTCGGTCGCTCGGCCACCGGTCAGGATGACGGATGACGGAAAGTCATACTTCCTGACGTCATCGGGCTTGGCGCGCTTAAGAGGTCGTTTGAAATGCTTTCGACACGCGCGAAACTTTAAAGAATTTCTACCAAGTTATTACTGATTTTTAAGGAGTAATAATTGGGGAATATTTTTTAGGCCAAACTAAATCATATTATTGAAAAAAATTAATTGAAAAGTTCCCTATTAGCCATCCTGTATTTTATAAAATTATTTCCGGACTAGGAACAAAGGTAATCTAACTTTACCGATTCTTATTAAAAATGGTAAATAACAAAATAACAAATAACACAAAATTATTAATAACCCTTACCAATCAATATAATCGGCTAAAATGAGATTTTAATTAAATTTTAATCACCTGTGCCATGAGAGTACTTTTGTTCTTGATATGTAGGCATTTAAGGTAGAATTAGCCAATAATAAAATTTCTGTATCGATGAAATTATTCCGTTCGTCGGCTATAACAGCTTATAAGTGTACTTAAATGGCAAATCTGAATCTGACAGAAAATTAATTAAAACGTTCGAAATTGCAATTTAATATCCACTCTCAAAAACATTTGAATCAATGAAGCAGCAAGATAATGAATGTAATCTGCAGAACGTTCTGAACATTTAAGAACTTATTTTGTTTTTGATAAATTAACCATAAACATTTATTGTGAATAAAAATTATAAAATATTATTTTAATTGTACAGGGTGTTTTTTTAAGGTCGACGAGCGGCCATATCTCGGAAACTACTGGGCATAGAAACTCAGGAAAAGAAAAATGATAATTAAAGTGGCCATGAGAAAATTCTGGAAATAATTTTTAAGTTCCGCATTTTGCCGCAATTGGCACACGTAATTGAAAAGTAAATTTTAAAATTTTACATAACTCCGAAAATTCCACATTAAGGTATATGTTTGATAACACCATTTTAAAGCTTGGACAATTATGCATCATTTTGGTCTTATGCTCATTGGCGTACCGACTTTAATAAGAGTGGGGGAAGCTGTTGAAAGTGTAATCATTTAAATCGGTGTAACTTATAAACGACTTAACCGATTTTACTAAGTTTAGGCTTGTGTAAGTGTTACATTAAGTGTGCATCTTGTTTCATTTTTGATTTTTGACTTTTACACATTAAACATTTTAATAATGTCAAGGTAATTTCGCAGGTAAAAATTGGTAAATCAAATTAAATTAAAAAAATATATATATTATTCAAAACGAACTGGTATGACATAAAATTTTGTATGCACCACGAGTACTAATAGATATATACCCTCGGGCGACTTACGAACCCTCGGGCCAGAGGCCTTCGGCTTTGTAAAACTGTCGCCCTCAGGGCATAATCATCTACTTAGTACCGTTGATACATAAATAACTATTAGATTAAGTTTAGGGCTTTAAGTATATATTTTTTATTTTTACTCCGATTTAAGTGATTTTTTAGTGAGCTATAGATACATTTAATAGTTTATATTTTAAGAGAAATTGGTTTTTTGACATATTATACAAGGATACCTAATCAAAAAGTTGTTTTTTCTGCCTATAGTAACAAAACACCCTGTGGAATAATTAAGAAGCAAAAGTACTTCAAAATATCGATTTTCATTAAGCGGCAAATATTCTTTGCGTTTTGGTGTTTGGTTCATGTCAATACGTGCATTTGTTCTCACCCAAATGCAAAATGATCTTAATGGTATCAATAATTTACATGCATTTTCCATAATTTTCTCATTGCCATTGCATTCAAAATAAAAGAGACTATTAAAATGCAAGAAAACAAATAATGTTATTGTAATAATCAAGGTTTAATAAACAAATAAATTTACGGAAAAAGGTGCGTATACCTAAGATTTAAAAAATACATTTTCGAAAACAAACTTAACAGGTATAGTGTTTCTTAGGTCAATTTAATGACATTAAACTGTGGGAATTTCCTAACCATAGGCGTTCCACACAAATAATTAATATGCGTATACACATTTATAAGTTTGTTTTACATTAGGTGTTTGTACATACTACACTTTAGAAACCCACTGTATATATAATAATATTATATTAAAATAATAAATATAAGGTAACTCAAAAATTCAATATGCAAAACTAAAATCAGAAAAATAAACCTGACACGGCACGACACTGCTCAGAAAATGCTTTAATTTTTTTACCAGAACTTCATTCTCGTCAACCAGACTCCGGCCCGTTCATCAAGGCATAACCACGTATATTTTATCTCCGTCTCTTCCACGCCATCGGCGGTCACTGGCCTATCTCTGTCTGGCAGAATCGATCGTCAGACGGGCCGGGTACCGGTTCAGCTTATATCCTGGCGCTTGCAATCGCAACAAATTACATCCTGTTGCCAATTCTTCAAAATTTTCGGATTTGTAAGCACAATGTAAGTATATACGAGAAACAAGAGTTTGTTAATTAGTTGTTTTTAAACACTGAAAACACTTTTTATTTTGATTTCAAATATATTGTTTCTTAAGGACTAAAGAATGTATTATTATAACAATGAATGGCTTGTTATTTTTTTCTGTCACACTCAAAACTCCTCGGTTTAAAGTATATTTGCAAACTAGCTTTCAAAGAAAGTTACTGACTAACAATTGAATACTGATATAAATGAAATATCTTAAATAAAAAAACTTAAAGAATTGAAGAAGAAAGATCTAACAACCCTGGTTGTGCGGTCGGTCTCTTTGAGACTGTTTACCGCCGTATGAAATGATTGGAATGTCCTCAAACTGAGATTGGATAAATAATACCAACATCAACTTTTTCACTTAAACACATCTCAATAGTTTCTATTGCCTCCTCTAGCCTTTACTACTGCCTGTACTAGTGGGATTAAGCCGTAATGAAGCTTTCAATGGTATACACGAGGTGTAAAAAATGAATAGTCAGAAGACCGACAAGGCTTCAGCATACTGGAAATTCCAGGGCTAGTGCAAAGACCCTGTCTTGGGCAGAAAAATGAAGAGGGTAAAAGAAAATTTAGAGAGTTTTAACAGACTTGAGTTTCATTCAACTTTGTCGGAGACATGTAAAAGTGGTGAAATAGGAGGGAAAGAAAAAAGAAAAAAATGTTTTTCGTAGAAGTCAAAGCGGCATTTAGCTTGAAGTAAAATGCTGTTGGGGTACCAGGCTTGTTACGGCCCAGTAGTTACCCCGGCAGGAGTCGAAACATACACATTGTATGCAAAATTAATAGATTTAAAATATTAAAATTTTTTTTTTAACTTTAACTAAGTGAAAAAGCCCATCAATAAATGAAGATATATCAGACAGCCCTAGTCCAACTTACCGTTCGCGCTGGTGTTCTAGCTTAATTATAATATAAAATTAATCTCCTAATTAGTGAAAATCCCAATGTCATTTAGGTCGCGCCGCATTGCCGTAACTATGGAAACGAGAGATGTAAATATACCAAGGTACCTTGATTTAAATGATAAATTACGCTTTGTATGTTTAATAAGTAATAATGGATATTGAAAATAGTGAAAATGAAATATGATGCATAATCGTAGATAAAGCATATTATCTTAATCGCGTAAAATGAACCATAATACAGCTGGATGAATATTTTAATTGCCTAACTAAGTAAATGAATTTTTACGTGTCTCTAATAGTTTATTAATATTAATAAAAATATTAAAATAAATATATTATACCTATTTTATTGGAGTACTATTTACAGGGTAGCAACTTGGGTCTTTATGAAATAAAAAAAATATTTGGGTGTAATTATTCTGGATTAAAACGTAGGTAGTGATTATTGTAACATAATTGTATTTAAAACAGCAATCAAAAATAATTATTTAGGTTCATCTTTGATGGCTGCTTCGGCTAGTACGAAATAAAGATTTTGATTTTGATTTAAGAAATTATATCCTAATATACAGTGTGACCAGTAAAGTCCGCATCATATGGGATTTTTTTTATTATTAGCTTTATACGAAATTTGACTTTGGCATCAAGTTTAGCTTCGATCGAGATGAACATTAAGCAAAAAAATAGTAGTTCCGCGATTCGCATTATCTGTCAAATTTTAATTTTTTTCTAAAAATAATTCAAAAGTGGGGTTATTTCTGAAAATATCGAAAAAAGTTATTAGAATAAGTTTTTTTAAATACATTTTCTAGCCCACATGCAAAATTTCATCTTTATAAGATAATTTTAATTTTTTACCCATATTTTGTAAATTGCACCACTTTTGCAAACTAAGACTCAACGCAACCATATAAAACTTCTTAGTTTTGACAATGCTTTATTTCAGATACATTTTCTTTATAGTAGCGCCATATTAAATGTGTGTTTTACTACAAAATCAAAATTGGGATATTAAAATTTGGTCGCATGTGATAAAAAGTTTATTTGTTTTTGACCCTGTATAAGGTAACTTCATAAAGAAATTATTTTTGAAAACGCCGTTTGTGTCTGAAAGTAATACACCTTAATATTAAGACAAAAAAGAACACAGTGTCATCAGTAAAGTGT
Source organism: Polydrusus pterygomalis (assembly GCA_963969555.1). NCBI lineage: Eukaryota > Metazoa > Arthropoda > Insecta > Coleoptera > Curculionidae > Polydrusus > Polydrusus pterygomalis. The sequence continues at coordinate 50,151,818 of OZ018378.1, forward strand.
TCATTAAGGGGAAAATAAATTTTTGTGGTGAGTAAAAAACCAAAATTATCTTATACAGCTGAAATTTTTCATGTGGGCTAGAAACCGCGTTTAAAAAAACTTTTTTTAATTACTTTTTTTGATATTTTCAGAAAACCTTTGAATTATTTTTTGGAAAAAATTAAAATTTTACATAATAATGCGAATCAAGTGACTACTATTTTTTTACTTAATTTTCATCTCGATCGAAGCAGAACTTGATGGCAAAGTCAAATTTCGAATAAAACTATTAATAAAAAAAAAACCATACGATGCGGACTTCACAGGTCACACCGTATTTTTTCAAAACAAATTAATTATTATTTACAACTTTGTTCCCATTGCTGCCATTTCTATCGACTTACCACTTTAAAATATTGAGCTGGTTTTTAAGGGATCCTTTTACTATTATTAGGTCCTTTTTAGCATGCCCCGTTGCCCATTAAATTGACATTAGTTTTACCCCCACCAAAATTGCTCCAACCATATAATTAAAAAAGTTTTAAAGCCGGTGAAGCATTTGGCAAATTTTTTCACAAAATGTTTCCTTGTCCGTAGACGACAATATCTTATAAATAAAATATGCTTATATTACTTACAAGATAAAACTTTTTGAAGTGTCAAGCTTTGTAAAGTCGTAAAATAAAGCCGAAATACTAATTTACCCCAAAATTTACCACCCTCATGCATTTTATGGTAAACGGAAATGATTGCATCAAAATACAGACAAGGGTAAACAGCAACCCCTGATATGCCACCGCTTCCTGTCAATTTTCTCAGTCAAAGAAAGGTTTCGTAACTTTAGGGTTTCTGCTGATACATGACTTTCTAGAAAGTGCATGGGTAAATAAAGTAGGGGACACTGATGCTGGTTTAACACGTGTATTGGTAGTGACACTTTATTTAAAGAAAGTGTGTAGGTACCTTATCTAATAGCAAAATGAAAAAGTCAACCCTAGTTTATTTAAACGAGGAAATTTTACGCTTTCATTTAAATTCAAGCTCGACAATTTACGAGGCACGTAGTAATCACCACTGAGCTACTGGTTCCCAGGTAGGGTACCCTGTCATGAATCAACCCTAGCGCATTACCTTCGGCTGATAGGTATTTTTCATGTGGTACATTGCCGATAACTCTATTCATAACTGAAAATCACTTTTTTCCTGAAATTTTTCTTATATTTTTCTCGAAAATAGGCAAAATTAAAAATAATAATAATAATAATTAATAAGTAATAGTTATTCCTTATAGAGCATGCGTTCAATTCTATGATCACTGTACCCCCCAATCTTCTCCATGGTGGATTCTTCAGGTTTGACATACAGTAAGGCAAGCGCTTTAAAAGTGTTTATTATACTGTGTGACCAGTAAAGTCCGCATCATATGGGATTTTTTTTTATTAATAACTTTATTCGAAATTTGACTTTGGCATCAAGTTCTGCTTCGATCGAGATGAAAATTAAGTAAAAAATAGTAGTCCCGCGATTAGCATTATCTGTCAAATTTGAATTTTTTCCAAAAAATAATTCAAAAGTGGGGTTATTTCTGAAAGAATCGAAAAAAGTTATAAGAAAAGGTTTTTTTTTAATGCAGTTTCTAGCCCACATGCAAAATTTTAGCTGCGTAAGTTAATTTTGATTTTTTATCCATATTTTGTAAATTGCACCACGTTTGCAAAATAAGACTCAACGCAACCATATAAAACTTCTTAGTTTTGACAATGCTTTATTTCAGATACATTTTCTTTATAGTAGCGCCATATTAAATATGTGTTTTTCTACCAAATCAAAATTGTGCTATTAAAATTTGGTCGCATGTGATGCAAAGTTTATTTGTTTTTGACCCTGTATAAGGTAACTTTATAAAATAAGAATTTTTGAAAACGTATTTTGTGTCTACACCTTAATATTAAGACAAAAAAGAACACAGTGTCATCAGTAAAGTGTTCATTAAGTGGAAAATAAATTTAAGTGGTGGGTAAAAAATTAAAATTATCTTATGCAGCTTAAATTTTACATGTGGGCTAGAAACTGCATTTAAAAAAACTTTTTCCAATAACTTTTTTCGATATTTTCAGAAATAACCCCACTTTTGAATTATTTTTTGGAAAAAAATAAAATTTGACAGATAATGCGAATCACGTGACTACTATTTTTTTGCTTCATTTTCATCTCGATCGAGGCAGAACTTGATGCCAAAGTCAAATTTCGAATAAAGCTATTAAAAAAAAATCCCATATGATGCGGACTTTACTGGTCACACTGTATATTATAGATACTATTATTCTTAACATAGTATAAAACAAAGTCGCTATCCTGTTCATGTCCCCTTATGTGCGTAAATCTTTAAAACTACGAAACGGATTTTGAAGCGTTTTTTTTTAATAGATAGAGTGATTCAAGGGGAAGGTTTTTATGTATAATACATGCATAATATTATAGAGAAACACTGATAAATTAGAGTAGGGAGAACGAACGACCCAACCTAACCGGTCCCCGGCCCGTTCAACGATCGATCCGAAGCCGGAATAGACGAAGACAGACTATGTTTTATGCATGGAAATTGTGGACGGGCCGGCAAACGGTTAAGGTTGAGGTTCGCCCTATTATCTCACGTCGTACAATGACGGGCTGCAACGCAGGCCGGGTACACGCTAGTAATATGTATAAAATTGTAAAGTGACCGAGTGATTTATTAACGCCCAGCCGAAACCCCGTATTCTAGAATCATGAAATTTCGAGGAGGTCTTCTCCGTATAACGTAGACTTCCACAAAGAGTGGATTTTTCGAAAATCAAAAGGGGTTAAAACCGGAGGTTAAAATTTTGATTCTAATTTCTGTATTACAGAAACTGGTGGAGGTCTAAAAATTAGTACATGTAAGATCCTTTATTAAAATAAGAATGTCATTGTATATGCGTTTCGTCATTTTTCAAAATTCACTTAGGGGTTAAAAAAAGCGGTGTAGCTTATTTTGAGGGGGCTACCTATAACTATTTATAATTTTTTTTGCTGAAATATAGCTATGCTTTCTCTGTTAAGCAAATACGTGTTTTAACATTTTAAGAAATTTTACCACCTAGGGGTAGAAATGGGAGGGGTAAGTTTCCAACGCAAGATAAAAAGATATAAAACTAAAAAATTTAAGACCAATTCTTCGCCTGGGACAAATAAACAAGTTTTTAGGCAGCTACGAAAACTTTGCCTTTAGTGGGTGAAAAAGTTAATATTGGAAAAATGTTTTTGATTCGAATTTCTTTAAACTCAGAATAAGTACTCTAAATGCAAGAAGTAATGAAACAGTTATTTCTTATTTTTTAACGTCTGCCCCCACACTGAGAAAAATGATCTAATACAACAGGTTTGCTAAGACATATTTTGTATTGATACATTTACATACATACAATTTTTTATTGACCCATATAAAAGAAATTGCTAGTGTGTCAAACCCGCTTAAGTGCTATATCAATTCCAGATTTGCTAGAACAGTGTTTTTATTGGTATAGTAATCAGTTCCATGAGCACCACAGCCTTGTTGAATAATAAGCTCTACTTTTAATACAGCAATTTTGTTAAGAAATAAATTGTATCTTCTCAATGCGACGCATTTTGTTCCCAGTAAAGCGCTTTCTCTACCATTAAGAAAGTAGAACTGGGTCTCCAAAAACGAATTGTTTCCGTTAGAACCTATAATCCACAAGACGTTGGTGGGGGCTCGTAGCGACCGGCAATCGCCGCACGCCGTAGTATTAGTTTTAACGTATTTGTTGCGCAGGTCACATCCTTGTTTGGAGACTTTTAACTGTCCTGTCTGAATTTGAATTTTATTGATCGCACCAATACCGGTTTCAATTAATTTATTTTTACTTTGTAATTAAGTTTTTTAAAACATTCCATGTCAGATAAAGCAATAGAGGATTCTTATTTCGCACAACTCATCATTAGTATTTATAATCTATGGACGAATTTTACTATCTCAGTAAACCATGTTGCATAGATATCTAATCATATACAGGGTGTTTTTTTAAGGTCAACGAGCGGCCATATCTCGGAAACTACTGAGCATAGAAACTCAGGAAAAGAAAAATGATAATTAAAGTGGCCATGACAAAATTCTGGAAATAATTTTTAAGTTCCGCATTTTGCCGCAAGTAATTGAAAAGTAAATTTAAAAATTTTACATAACTCCAAAAATTCCACATTATGGTATATGTTTGATAACACCATTTTGAAGCTTGGACAATTATGCATCATTTTGGTCTTATGCTCATTGGCGTACCGACTTTAATAAGAGTGGGTGAAGCTGTTGAAAGTGTAATCATTTAAATCGCTGTAACTACTAAAAATTGTAATAATAACAGTTTTTTTGATTTTATCCCGAAAATTCAAATCATACGGTATAACTATGACATCATAATCGAAAAGGAGATGAAATTTGCAAGAAAAGATGTGAAGACCGCAGTTCGATATCTTTGTTCGTTTCAGAGTTATTGCCAAAACAATAATTTTTAATACAAATTGCGCCCTCTAGTAATTTTATTAGAAACTATCTTGTACCATTGGATACGCCAATTGAAGGTACTTACCTTACTCTTCCAAACAAGCTTAAATTTAGTAAAATCGGTTAAGTCGTTTAGAAGTTACAGCGATTTTAATGTTTACACTTTCACTTGATAAGAGTGGGAGAAGCTATTGAAAGTGTAAACATTAAAATCGCTGTAACTTCTAAACGACTTATCCGATTTTACTAAATTTAAGCTTGTTTGGAAGAACCTTCAATTGTCGTATCTAGTGGCACACGATAGTTTCTAATAAAATTGCTAGAGGGCGCAATTTGTATTAAAAATTATTGTTTTGGCAATAACTCTGAAACGAACAGAGATATCGAACTGCGGTCTTCACATCTTTTCTTGCAAACTTCATCTACTTTTCGATTATAATGTCATAGTTATACCGTATGGTTTGAATTTTCGGGATAAAATCCAAAAAGCTGTTATTATTACAAATTGCGCCCTCTAGCATTTTTTTTGAGAACTATTATGGACAACTAAATACGATTTGTGAAAGTGCATACATTTCTCTTCCAAACAGTCTTTAGTTTGCTAAAATCGGATAAGACGTTTATAAGTTACAGCGATTTAAATGATTACACTTTCAACAGCTTCCCCCACTCTTATTAAAGTCGGTACGCCAATGAGCATAGGACTAAAATGATGCATAATTGTCCAAGCTTCAAAATGGTGTTATCAAACATATACCATAATGTGGAATTTTTGGAGTTATGTAAAATTTTTAAATTTACTTTTCAATTACTTGCGGCAAAATGCGGAACTTAAAAATTATTTCCAGAATTTTGTCATGGCCACTTTAATTATCATTTTTCTTTTCCTGAGTTTCTATGCTCAGTAGTTTCCGAGATATGGCCGCTCGTTGACCTTAAAAAAACACCCTGTATATGATTAGATATCTATGCAACATGGTTTACTGAGATAGTAAAATTCGTCCATAGATTATAAATACTAATGATGAGTTGTGCGAAATAAGAATCCTCTATTGCTTTATCTGACATGGAATGTTTTAAAAAACTTAATTACAAAGTAAAAATAAATTAATTGAAACCGGTATTGGTGCGATCAATAAAATTCAAATTCAGACAGGACAGTTAAAAGTCTCCAAACAAGGATGTGACCTGCGCAACAAATACGTTAAAACTAATACTACGGCGTGCGGCGATTGCCGGTCGCTACGAGCCCCCACCAACGTCTTGTGGATTATAGGTTCTAACGGAAACAATTCGTTTTTGGAGACCCAGTTCTACTTTCTTAATGGTAGAGAAAGCGCTTTACTGGGAACAAAATGCGTCGCATTGAGAAGATACAATTTATTTCTTAACAAAATTGCTGTATTAAAAGTAGAGCTTATTATTCAACAAGGCTGTGGTGCTCATGGAACTGATTACTATACCAATAAAAACACTGTTCTAGCAAATCTGGAATTGATATAGCACTTAAGCGGGTTTGACACACTAGCAATTTCTTTTATATGGGTCAATAAAAAATTGTATGTATGTAAATGTATCAATACAAAATATGTCTTAGCAAACCTGTTGTATTAGATCATTTTTCTCAGTGTGGGGGCAGACGTTAAAAAATAAGAAATAACTGTTTCATTACTTCTTGCATTTAGAGTACTTATTCTGAGTTTAAAGAAATTCGAATCAAAAACATTTTTCCAATATTAACTTTTTCACCCACTAAAGGCAAAGTTTTCGTAGCTGCCTAAAAACTTGTTTATTTGTCCCAGGCGAAGAATTGGTCTTAAATTTTTTAGTTTTATATCTTTTTATCTTGCGTTGGAAACTTACCCCTCCCATTTCTACCCCTAGGTGGTAAAATTTCTTAAAATGTTAAAACACGTATTTGCTTAACAGAGAAAGCATAGCTATATTTCAGCAAAAAAAATTATAAATAGTTATAGGTAGCCCCCTCAAAATAAGCTACACCGCTTTTTTTAACCCCTAAGTGAATTTTGAAAAATGACGAAACGCATATACAATGACATTCTTATTTTAATAAAGGATCTTACATGTACTAATTTTTAGACCTCCACCAGTTTCTGTAATACAGAAATTAGAATCAAAATTTTAACCTCCGGTTTTAACCCCTTTTGATTTTCGAAAAATCCACTCTTTGTGGAAGTCTACGTTATACGGAGAAGACCTCCTCGAAATTTCATGATTCTAGAATACGGGGTTTCGGCTGGGCGTTAATAAATCACTCGGTCACTTTACAATTTTATACATATTACTAGCGTGTACCCGGCCTGCGTTGCAGCCCGTCATTGTACGACGTGAGATAATAAGGCAGAGTGACAAACTCTTGATAAAGCTACAGTGTAGCGAAACATGTCGAGTCGACAAATGTTTTTGTTTGTTTTTTGAATATAGTGGAATTTAACACAATATAGTGTTTTCTTTGTATATTAATATCATTTTTATTGATTAAGGAAGTAGTGCGAGAAAGCACGAAAGAAATTTGTTTTTAAAAATAATATGGGTATCTATCCTTTGAAGACAAAGGTATCAACGTGGATGGAATGCGTTTAAACCACCTTCGTTTTGCCGATGATGTTGTTGTCATTAGTAGCGACATAAACTAAATGAGCGATATGCTGGAGGAGTTGAAGGAGGCATCATTACAAATCGGACTCAAAATGAATCCAAACAAGACCAAAGTAATGACCGGTGAAGAACCAGATATAACTATAGATGGTCACAAAGTCGAACAGGTTGGGGAATACGTATACTTGGGCCACACCATCAGACTAGGAGAACAAATTCAAACATAGGAAATATCCCGAAGAACAAGACTAACCTGGTCAGCATTCGGCAGACTCAGCCATACTCTGAAATCTTCAACAATTTCAATTAAACTTAAAAGGAAAGTGTATGAAGCATGCATTCTACCCGCCGCAACATACGGACTAGAGACTGTATCTCTAACAAAGATGAGTGCAGATAGGCTCCGAACAGTCCGAACAACTCAGAGGGAGCCATGGAGCGGGCCATGCTGGGAAGTGGGAATCAACCTCAGATATCACATAAGAAATTATAAGACTCGTAGAAGAACAGGGGTTACGGACATCTTGAGAAGAGTGGCGAAACTTAAATGGCGATGGTCGGGTCACGTTGCCAGACAAGACCCATCCAGATGGTCAAACAAAATGATGTGGCACCTGAGGAATACTGAGGATCACAAAGAGAAAGGTCGGAAGACCACCAACACGATGGCGAGACGACATACAAAGAAAAGCATGGAGAAACTGGGTTCAGTTGGTTTTAAATAGAAAAACATGGCAACGACTGGAAGAGGCCTAGATTTAGGAGTGGATGAACAATGTTGTAGTTCTTATTAACCTCGCAATCAACTTTGGCAATTTTTATATACCACATTCATGCATTATTTTTTCAAGTTATAACAACTGTAATTTAAGGTCCCAAACGTTTGTTTACGAATTCATGCTACGTTAAAGCCAACTAAACTAAAATCTAAAAGGGATAAAACACACATTCAATTTAAACTTTCAGCCAATCAGCTATGTTTGTACACTCGATAGCATCGGGAGATTTTAAGTGGGAAATGGCAATTGTAATTTTTACAGTTAAATTACGTTACATTGTGTAATACACAAATGGCGCTATGAGAGTTGTTACACAAGGCTCGAGTTTACAGAATAACATTCATTAAGTATGCAGGAGAGCCGCCAAGGCGAAAAAAAGCTTTTATTATTTATAAACCCATTCGACGCGATTGGCCTTTTTGATATGTATTATTAAAATTGTGATTTTCTCCTTTTCGAGGTTGCGAACAGTAACGAACTTTGGAATTTTATTAGGTTTTGCTTTTTCTACGTCTAAAAGAACAAGGGTATTTGTTTGCTTGCTCTAAACCGACATTTGTCGACTTTTCAAAAACTAAAAATACGGACAGATTATATGGCCAGATAGGGTTTAATGAAATCAGTCTCCTCTATGTACCTAAAAGAAATCACAATTATAATTTTTCGGTATATATTTTTATTAGTTTAATTAACCTTCATCTGATCTTTTCGGTTTTTTACCGATATCTCCAGAAGTAGTCGGAATTTTCTTTATTTCTTACTGGCATTACCTTAAGCTCCAAATTATCCAATATATCATTTGCTGCATTTTTTATAGTTTCTGAGATCCCAATGGTGAGCATCGAATTTGGGATACCCTGAACAGTGAACACATGATCTGCTAGCTATAGATAAAGCAATAACAAACGAAACTATTGACAAAATCGTATTCCATTCTGAAGTAACTCCTGTTCCCTATTGCGCCCCTCCACTTTGTTGGCCAAACGTATGCTCTTAATAGTAGCTATTAACACAATAATGATAGTAATAATACTAAACGTCTTTTATTGAGAACAAATAATCTACAATTTCAAAAATAGAAATAATATTTCATAATACCCATAAACATATTCATCCCTTAAGCCACAAATCTATAGGTTTTTACCTTTTCCAGAAGAGAAAAAATATGACGTTATGTGGTAAATTTAAATCTTTGTCTAAAACCCATAGACATCCCCTTAAAAGTTATGCAGTTTGGCAACGCAAAAGAAAACGCGTTCCTATTGGTCAGAGGACAGTGTGAAGTTTTTCATTCTTAATTTCATTGACGTTTGGTCCACAGAGAAATAAAGGGTTTAGTTTGGTCGTTCTTAGAAAGTTGTTTGAAATTTGTATCGGTTTTGTGTAATAATTGCTGTGTTTGTGATATTTTTTTGAAGACTTATTAAAATGGGTCGTAGCTGTGAAGTGTGCAAGAATGCGGAATATAATAATTCTGCAGTTACTTTTCATAGCAGAGTACATAAAAAGTTGGGTTATTTGTAGGTTGGGATTAACTATTCATAGGCGTGGGTAGGTGGCAAAAATAATTAATACTTTACATTTTTGGCATAAAATTGTAATATTTAACGTATAAATGTAAAACATTATTGAATGCATGCAAACATTTTTCGCAACTTAATTTTTAAATGAAGTAAATAAATACTTTCCATTTGTTCTGTTTAAACAGCTAAGAAAAGTAAATATATTTGCTGAGCTAAGTTGTTAAAGGAACTTTGCGAACAAGTTCGTATAGTTCGTATGGGAAATAGAGAGGGGCATCCTTGACCCCGGCAAGGGGGAAGAAAAAGCTTTTGTTGTGCTTTGCTTCGCTACTGAAAAGTAACGTAAAAGGAAGTTGGCTTTTGTAAACCATTTCTTTAAAATTTCAATAAAACCTTAAATAGTGTAATTATTTTTTAGGTCAGTTCAGTTCACCAAATGTTAAATTTATAGCTATCCGAAGTTTCCCTTATAATAATTATTACAAGCAGTAATTAACTTACATTGAACTTTACTACTCAGCGGACCCTTTTTTCAATCATACATTAAACTTTACTGTTCTACCCTTTTTTTCACAAACGTTAAAAAATATTTGATTTCAGATTGGATAATTATTACATTTTATTGTGAACCTTGAAACGAGACGCCGCTGTGACCATATGATAGCGCATAGTAACGAGGTAAAATTCTAACGGGACCAACGTAATCCCCACTCCTGGTCACACCGAGCTCTTCACCTCCTCTCTCCTACAAACGATTTTGTCAGCGGAGTTAAATAGCGTTTATGAATGGCGTGTGGCATCTATAGCTCGCCTAGCCTAGCATTGGGTCATCGCCATAATGTTCGGTGATCCAGGCCGTAGAACTGACCGAATCAAACCTTTATTTTGTGGCGCTGCTCATACCACTTCAATCTCCATTAGGTTGGGTTAGGTTAGAGTGGCAGACCTCTGGCATTGACCAAACAGTCACACGTAGTCCGTTAGTCCCCATTGTTTTTAATGGGACTAAGATCTGGTGATGCTGCCGGTTATGGAATTGTTACCAATTGGTGTTCTTGCATCCAAGCTTGCGTATAGGCAAAAGTATGGAACTATACAGAAAATGGTAGCACCACGCTGAAATATTGCTCCCCAAACATTCCTAAAATTATTTTTTAAAAAGCGTCGACAAAAATATATTTTTCGTTGCCTATGAAGTAGAGGTGTCATTGCAGGGATGTTTTTTGGTTTCCTTGATATGTATGCCTTGTCTTTTCAGTGATATGTGGACAGATTTTGGACAAACTTTTATTCGTCGTTGATTTCCAAATCTATTAGCCAATTTTCGAGACACTAAGTGCGAATTTTGCCGTTCTAAAGTCACTGAAGTGTTTAAATTATTTGAGGTCATTTATTTACTATTTAAGGGTTTATTTAGAAAAATGTGAATCTAAAATTTGGGAAATTTAAAAAAACGGTTTTAAAACTTTTAACAAAAAAAAACTCGTAGTCATTAACTGGCTTTGCATTGTTGTTTATTCCAACATGATGGCGTTGCGGCTTATTTACTAGTTGCTATTTTATTAAGCAGGGTTTAAATGCGCTGCAGTGTCATCAGTGGATTTGCTTCGGGTTGTGGCATTCTGATGAGTTCCTAACAATGACGAAACTGCTGTCAATGCCTACTCGGCTCCAGGAAGTCCATTGTTTTTGGCATCCCTGTGTACTTCAATGCAAAATGCAGGTCTTTTCACACTTTAAGTCCGCTAGCCAAGAATATTTTTCGTTGATAAAAGATAATATTTGTTAAATAACCTATGGATAGACCGCATGAATTATTTAACTTCTGGAAGTAGGTTTGGCTGACTCAATACTTTAAAAAATGTAAAGTTACTTTCAGTCTAAAATAAGGAAGGGAGCCAATATTTGTCCAGCTTAAATAGTTTCTCATGGAATTTTCTGTTAGGACTGACAATTCAGAAAATTGCGTTTCTTCAATGTAATATCAATGTATTGAGTGAGCAAAAAAATATTAGTCACGTGATTCGCATTATATGTCAAATTTTAATTTTTTCCAAAAAATAATTCAAAAGTAGGGTTATTTCTAAAAATATCGAAAAAAGTAATTGGAAAAAGTTTTTTCAAATGCAGTTTCTAGCCCACATGCAAAATTTTAGCTGCATTAGATAATTTTGATTTTTTACCCACCACTAAAATTTATTTTCCACTTAATCAACACTTTGCTGATAACACTGTGTTCTTTTTTGTTTTAATATTAAGGTGTATTACTTTCAGGCATAAACTACGTTTTCAAAAATACTTATTTTATGAAGTTAACTTATACAGGGTCAAAAACAAATAAACTTATATCCGTGGTCCCGGGGAAGAAGGAGACAAGTCCAAATTTAGCCATAATGGGATATCATGGGTTATACGTTATAAATAGTTACATCTACCTTCGTACCAAATGAGATAAGTTAATTCATGTCAATAAGAGTAATAAAGCTATGTTCCTTTGGAGGTATGTTGTAAGTTGGCCCCGCAAAGTACTTAAAGGAATAAGTAAACTTATTCCCTTTCGCACAAATATAAACCCGTAATTAAAAATTGTTCATAAAGAAATAAGTTTACATACTTACCCCCTTAAATCCCTAACTTTATTTTTATTTACTTATAGATATCCCTAATTGTACCAACTAGGTTGTACTTTTTACTCCTTAGTAAATTTAAATTAATAAATACCAATTTCTAAGAAGAAAAAGGATAACCTAATGCAATTTCTTCCTTATATTTCGAATATATTTTGAGATTTTTACCAAAACCTTCCGACTCTAGAGGATGCTAAGGAGATACATCCTGACTTGGTTTCGTCAGATGAAGAGTATTAGTTTTCAACTTCATTTATTACTTCTAATTATTTATATTTCTTATTAGAATATTAAAGTTTTAGTTTTGACTGGCTATTTTTATTTTTGCAATAGTAAATAAAATGTTACAAATGAGATAAGTATATTTTTCCTTAGTTCATAAAGGGATAAGTGCATCTAACTTCTCAAATAACACAAAACCATAATTTTGTTCTAGATATTATTAAATACAAGGTAGCAATAATTCTAGTACAAAAATTTCAAATTTCTAAACCCTTCCCCTGATTGGCACTACTAAGCTGAACTTTAACTCAATCTATACTGAAAAACTATAAAAATGAACTTATCTCCTTCTTCCCCGGGACCACGGATATATATAGTCATTAGAACACAGTCATGCTTTAACTTCCGCTGCTATTGGCAACGGAAGTACTTTTTTCTTCCGTTGCAAATAGCAACCGCCAAAAGAATAGTTGCAAAATGTCAGGTATGTGTGACCAGTAAAGTCAGCATCATATGGGATTTTTTTTTATTAATAACTTTATCTCTAGCCCACATGCAAAATTTTAGCTGCATAAGATAATTTTGACTTTTACCCATATTTTGTAAATTGCACCACTTTTGCAAAATAAGACTTAACGCAACCTACATAAAACTTCTTAGTTTTGACAATGCTTTATTTCAGATACATTTTCTTTAAAGTAAATGTGTGTTTTTCTACAGAATCAAAATTGGGCTATAAAAATTTGGTCGCATGTGATGCAAAGTTCATTTGTTTTTGTTCATGTAAAAGGTAACTTCATAAAATAAGTATTTTTGAAAACGTAGTTTGTGTCTGAAAGTAATACAACTTAATATTAAGACAAAAAAAACACAGTGTCATCAGTAAAGTGTTCATTAAGTGGAAAATAAATTTTAGTGGTCACACTGTATACATAGCATAATGCCCTTACTATCACAAGTATTATGCGCATAAAGGAGGAACTCTATCACTCCCCGCATTCATTAAAGAGTTATTTTATAGAAACAAAGAAGTGTAATACAGCAATTTTGAAATCATAATGCGTTCGCAAAGCTGTAGTTCTTCAAAAGGGGTGAATAAATTATATTAAAATAATGAAGATAAATGAATAATAAAGGAGGACGAGAGACCGTAAATTTCCTCAAGGTTGGGTTTCTGTTTAAGTTAAGTTTAAATCGATTTATAAACGACGCTTTTTATAACTTCTTTTTAAGTTTTAGGGTAGCTAAAGTTTTTTTTTATATTTAAACAACCCTCTGAAAAAAAGTTTTAAGGCAATCTGTATAGGCAGTACCTTTATGAAAATCTGGATAATGTCAAGGCATGTTTTCTGTGCAATTTTATATCGAAATTAAACATAAAATATGTAAAAGTAGATTATCAAAAACTAGCGACTTTGTAATCTATACAGGTTGCAGTTACTCCACTTGGTATTACACAATTTAATTAGATGTCTAATTAACTATAATTCGAAAACATATTTGCTCGTCTCGGTTAGAGGGTTTGTGATGCATGGCTTTCCGTTTACTTTCGTAGTTGCAATTCATTATTCATGTTATATAGGATGATAAATACTAATTTGACACTATTTTCTTAAAAAAAATTTCCCCAACATCACATAATTTAAAATATTTGATAAATCTGCCTCCCTACACTTAGACAAAACTATTAGCCGTAGACAAAAATCCATTAGTAGAATCCTATTCAAACTTGAATGGTACAGAGCGTCATCGGTACGTCATCAACTTGAAAAAGGAGGTGTTCTATCGCACTCTATAATTGAACGAAGTTGGGCCTCTTTTGAGGAGACTTCTTGTGTTGACTACACTGTTAGCAGTCGATCGGTGAATTGTTCCACCCTGTATATGGCGGGGCTGTTGGCAGCGATACTGGTAATTGAATAGCGGATTGTTACGCCCTGTATATGAACGTAGGTTGGCCTCTTTTGAGGGGACTTCTTGTGTGAACTGTTACGCCCTGTATATGGAAGGACTGTTGTTGGCAGGATCTATGATCCCATGGTAGTGGTTAGGTAGAAGTGAATATAACCGATAGTGGTTTAATATTGATTTTAATAATAAAAATAACATCTATTTATACTAAATAAGATAACATATAAATCATTGGTACGTGCTGACTATGCATTTGCCGTTTGTTGGACCCTCTCGTGGCGGTGCTGATTCTGCAGGTTAGTGGGTCACCGCATTTGTAATTGTTTTGTAAATAAATAAATAATATTGCATGTCTAATTTAGGTCGACAGACATATAAGCTTATAATAGATAAAAATAGGTAAATTAGGTAATTGGGTAAATTAGACATTCTGGCCGCCCGGCAACCTCATCCATCCTCGGCGGTGGGTAAACTGTTATATATATGGAGTGGTTCCAGTGGAATTCCATGTTGATTAGGATCGTTGTGGGTGACTGGCCTTGGTCTGTTGTGGTACCAAAAATGTCCAACTAGTGCGATCGTGATAATGATGAGTATACCAGAACACACGTTGCTTATTATGGAATGATGATGCAGTGATCTCCACTCTCTTTCTTCTATCTCTTGTCCTATAGCGGTTTCTTCGGATTCTAGTTCTTTGAGATTGTTGGATGCGTTTAAGACTGGCTCGTCGATTCTTGCTATGGTCCTATTGTTTGCTGGCACATAGGACGTGATGTTGATTCTGACCGGGTGTACCATAGCTCCAACCACAGTCGTTGTGTCGGATCTCCTTGGGGTTAATATGTTTTTGGTGGTTTTTATGAGACAGTTTTGAGATATTTGTATGATTCCCGTTTTGTTCAGCGTAACGTCTTCTCTGATGCCGTCACAGATGACCGCGACCTTCAGCTTACTTCTGCTTACGAACATCCATGCGTTGGGGGTATATAGTTTTTTCCATATAGTGGATTGAATTGGTTGTTTCAGGACAGGACAGGAAGTGTTTTCTGCACGCTGGTAGATCTCGTCCAGAATACAGTTGGAACTTTTTTCTAAATTTCTCGTTGTGGTGGGTGAACAGACGTACGTGTCTTTGTGTATCGACTGACAGTTGTGTAGGTCTTCTTCTGTCAGCTGAAAATATAACTGTGAGTTATAGTCGACTGCAAGAAAACCACTGGAGACGTCCAGTATCCAGTAGGCTTCCTGTGTTATCTGTAGTGGGATTGGTGTGGTTTTTAGCAATAGGAAGTCGTTGACTTCGGTGATTATAAAGCACCCGAATATGTGTATGAATTCTTTGCTGTGTTGCACTTCAGTGCGTAACACTGGATAAGATGCTATTTTAATGTTGTGTGGGAGGTTTCTGGACACATTTGCTATGGTTTCCTCAACGTGTATTGGCGATATGAGTTCAAAAAACTGTCCTCGGTGGTAGTGTGCTTCTAGAAGACGCTGGTGGTAGTCCAATACATCATTAATGTAGTTTGCAACAATCTGGTAACTGGATAGTAGTTGTATGTTGAGCTTGTTTTCGTCTATTTGACGGTACCAGTTTTTCATGTCCCTTATTGCTTCTATTCCTTCGTTAAGTTTTTCTTGAAATCGTTTCAGGTGGTTATTAATTCTGACTTCAGTTTCGTTGAAAGAGGATAGTGCATGTATCAAAAACTTGGTCTGGTGGGTTGACGTTTTGATCAGTTCCTTTTGATTCTGGTCCAATTTGTCTATATCCATATAAACTTCATCGTTAACGCCGAAAATTGACGTTAGTAGTTTTCCCATTAGTCCCCGTTTGCCGCGGTTTGAGATAACCGCTTGCATCCCTTTGTTCGTCCATTCTACTTGCTTTTGTTTCTCTCGAAGGTGATGGATTAACTGTGTACACTGAGTTTTTGGTGCTAGTTCCTTGGCCGTATTACAGAGGGAAGCTGTTTGAGTTATTGCTGAAGCTATACATGCTGTGTCATTGCTGATCCTGTGTTTGTCAAACCGAAGTTCTATTTTAAATATACCTCTATCGATCTTTGCGTGTCCTAAGTGTTCTATATACAACCCTGGCTGGGGATAGTAAAGGTGATATTGTTGTGCACTGGTGTTACGTAACATAACCAAGAATATAATTGCTGTATATGCGATCCTCCATAAGGATCTACTCTTCCTCCTGGAGTTTGATTGTTTAGTTGTATCCTTTTCCTTGTTAATTGTTTGGTTTGTTGCAATAGGTAATGGTACTAGTTTATGAACTGGTCGTTTTATCAGGGCACCCTTCGCTTTCCGTAGTGTGACAACACGCACTAAGTTGTCTCCTGAATAATGAACGTCTGTGACTCTAGCTAATGGCCAGTTGCTCGGATCTATGTTATCTTCTTTAAGGATGACCACTTCTCCAACGTCTGGTGTCCTTTGTTGATTTTTCCATTTATACCGTTGTTGCAGTTGGTGTAGGTAGTCTGATGTCCATTGTTTCCAAAAATCTTTTTTAATTTTCTGGATAAGTTTCCATCGTTCCGCTAGACTTGTATTGATTTCGGTTGTTATCGGGTCGGGGGGTTCCACCAGTGGTCTCCCGACTAGAAAGTGTCCTGGCGTTAGGATGTTCAGGTCGTTTATGTCCTCTGTAGGGGGGCATAATGGTCGAGAGTTTAGACACGCCTCAATTTGGTGCATTAGTGTTGACATTTCTTCATACGTCAAACATGTTTCGCCAATCGTTCTTTTTAAGTGGTGTTTCATGGATTTTACTCCGGCTTCCCATAGCCCTCCAAAATGAGGTGCCGCTGGAGGGATGAAGTGCCATTCTGTACCTTTAGAAGTCAATTCTTCCTGTATATTGATATTTTGAGTTATTGAGTGCACTTCTTTCTGGAGGGTCTTACTAGCTCCTACGAAGTTGGTTCCATTGTCGCTGTACATGTGAGCGCAGCGACCTCTGCGTGACACAAATCGTCGAAATGCTGCCAAAAAGGTGTTTGTGGACATGTCACTGACAACTTCTAGGTGTACTGCTTTTGTGGCAAGGCAGACGAAGATTGCTATGTACCCTTTGTAAGCTTTGTGGCCTCTTCCCTTTGTGGTTTTGATTTGCAACGGCCCAGCGTAATCTACACCTGTGTGAAGGAATGGATGTGATGGGGATACTCTTGCTGCAGGAAGGTTTGCCATGAGTTGCTCTGTTGTTTTGGCCTTGAATCGGATGCATTTTACGCATCTTCCAATGATCTTCTTTACCGCCTTCTTCCCTTTTACAATCCAGTACTGTTTCCTGGTATGAGTTAATGTTAGCTGGTTTCCCCCATGCATTGTGTTTGCATGAGCGTCAAGGATTATAAGTTGTGTAAGATGACTTTCGTACGGTAGTATCATGGGATGTTTGCTGTTGTAAGGAAGTTGTGAGTTCTCTAATCGTCCTCCTACTCTTAATATCTCGTTGTTGTCCAAGATAAATTTGAGTCTTGCTGACGGCATGATAGCTTTGTATTTATTGCAATTGTATGTGGCATGTGCTTGGCTGCAGTATCTGCATTTTAGTTCTTGAAAGGTATCTTGGTATTGTCGCCCCTTTACTGACGCAGATTTTATGTGTACCAGTGCTTCTAGTGACTGGAATCTTGTTTGTAGGAACTCCATAAGTTCATCTAGCTGTTGGATTCTGTGTGGATCACGGATAGATTGCTCGTACAGCCTGTTTGTTTCGGGATCCCATTTCCGACTGATTATCCTGCTTATTAGTGGACCCCAGGTTGTAGTATCTACACTTAGGTTGGTTAGTGCCTCTAGGCACTCCTGGATAGTATCATGAAGAGCTTTTAGTTTGTAGGCTGATTCGTCTTGGAAGGCTGGTATGTCTAGAATTTTATCCATTAACTTGGTAGTTATTAGTCTGTCATTGCTGTAGCGTTTGTTTAGAATATTCCAGCATGTCAGGTAATTGGTACTGGTTATTTTCAGGTGTTGTACCAATTTGCTTGCTTCCCCCTGTAGATGTGTTTTAAGATACTGCATTCTCTCAATGTCTGTTAGGGTATTGTTTTTGAGAACGACATTTGTGAAAATGTCTCTGAATGTAGACCAGTCTTCATATTGTCCATTGAAGACTGGTAGCTTTATCTGTGGTAGACTGATGTTACATCCTCTTGGTTGTGGCGTAGTATCCGGTGTGGTTGATGGTATATTTGTGTTAAGCGCTAGGAGGAGAGCGTCTTGTTGCTTCTCCAGGTCCTTGTATTGGCTTTGAATAGGTTGGTGGATGTCTTGGACTTCTAGCTCTAGGTATGCCCCAGACAATTGTGACCATTTTAAATTGATTTTGTCTTGCAGTTGTAGACGGCGGTTTTCTGCTACGTCATGTTCAAGTTCGTTTTTTGTTTCGTCTAATAGTTCTTGTAGATGTTTTGTTAATATCCCAGTTTTTAGCTGGCTCGATTGCTGTTCTGCTTTGACTCGGCTGTCGAGTATGTACTTTATTGTTTCTTCGTAAAGTTTGCTTAATTGTGAAAAATATTTTTGGGTATGGTATGTGTGGCTTGGGCACTTGAGATATTCAATTTTATTGTGTTTTTCCTCTATTTCTTTCCACACTTTGTTTATAGCATTCTGTCTTTCGTTGAAGTAATGCTCGTTTTTTCTGTTGGTTGGGTCCTTTTTCATGTTTGTAAGGTACCGCTGGATGTCCTTTCCTAGTTGCTCCTGCTCGGCAACTAGTTTGTTGACTTCTTCTGTCATCTTGAATTTTTTAGTTACCTCTAAACAGCTTGATGAATTTTTTGTCTAGCCTTGATGGAAGTTTTTTCGGTTTTGTGAGATTTTAGTTTTTTACGTGCCACAAACGTCCCTAGTTACTCTGTGTTGTGTTGGTATTTTTTGTTTGTAATTTTGAAACCAGTGCCTATGCTTGCCAGCGGTTACTGGCACAAGAATACACACTTAATTTCTGTTTGTTATATTTTTCTCGCCAGCGTTAACTGGTCAACTAGAAAAATACCTTTGTGTTGGTGGTTGTTATAACCAGTGAATATGCTCGCCAGCGGTTACTGGCACAAGAATATACACTTAGTTTCTTTTTGCAAATATTTTTCTCGCCAGCGGTTACTGGTCAACTAGAAAAATACCTTTGTGTTGGTGATTGGTGTAAAAGTGTAAAACCAGTGAATATGCTCGCCAGCGGTTACTGGCACAAGAATATACACTTAGTTTCTTTTTGCAAATATTTTTCTCGCCAGCGGTTACTGGTCAACTAGAAAAATACCTTGTGTTGTGTTATTTTGTAGTTTTTGAGTGAACTGGGTTTGATTCGGAGGTTTCTGGGGATCGTATGGCTCGCTGCGTTGGACGCTTGTCACTTGGAATGACGATTTCTTTTTTGAATCTTGGTGAAAATCCTTGAAGTACTTCTAAGGCTGCCTCTTGATGTTACCCTACTCAATTCAGATAACGACACCCTGTATATTGCGTATCACCAAGTATTCTTCTGGTTTTTTGCTCGAAGGACCATGAACGAAGTTGGGCCTCTTTTGAGGGGACTTCTTGTGTTGACTACACTGTTAGCAGTCGATCGGTGAATTGTTCCACCCTGTATATGGCGGGGCTGTTGGCAGCGATACTGGTAATTGAATAGCGGATTGTTACGCCCTGTATATGAACGTAGGTTGGCCTCTTTTGAGGGGACTTCTTGTGTGAACTGTTACGCCCTGTATATGGAAGGACTGTTGTTGGCAGGATCTATGATCCCATGGTAGTGGTTAGGTAGAAGTGAATATAACCGATAGTGGTTTAATATTGATTTTATTAATAAAAATAACATCTATTTATACTAAATAAGATAACATATAAATCATTGGTACGTGCTGACTATGCATTTGCCGTTTGTTGGACCCTCTCGTGGCGGTGCTGATTCTGCAGGTTAGTGGGTCACCGCATTTGTAATTGTTTTGTAAATAAATAAATAATATTGCATGTCTAATTTAGGTCGACAGACATATAAGCTTATAATAGATAAAAATAGGTAAATTAGGTAATTGGGTAAATTAGACAATAATCGTGGGCCGGGAGCGATACGCCAGTGGCGTAGTCCCTTTGAAAACCAATAAAACAAATAATATCACAATAAAATATTAATTTATTAGGCCTACATTTTTTTATAACCGGCTCACCGAATTAAATCAGGCTACTTAAACCTAACACATAAATTGGTTACATACCTGCAGTTTTTCAAAAAAATAGTAATTCCTTCTTCTGCTTCTTTCTGCATAAACTTAATAACACTGCTAATAATTTCTCGTCCCTTACTATATATTATAATAGCACCTCTCTTCCAAACTTTTTTTGGGGACATTGCAAAAATAATTTAGTCATTTATTACTAAATACACTAACACTGTAAATACACAATACCTAAGACACAAATGAGAATAACACAATCTAAGAACCACATACAGAGATGACAGAGAAACTGAACTCAATAAAGACACAGTAGGTATATTGGTATAGGTAAATTTTTTACCTAATTTAATTTTAGACCATGCAGAGCTTTTTATGAAGAATAACTTTTTTTCGTAAAATGAATAATAAAAAAGTTTTCCATATGGTCCAAACTTACGGTGACGGTGACGGTATATTAAAAAAAAAACTTGTATTAAATGATTTTCCTCAGTGTAGAAACCCATGGCTGCGCCAATGAAGACCATTATGTAAGAGGAACAAAACTAAAAGTTAAGGTAAAACCCTCAATTAATAAAATACACTTGATAACATCCCACACCTATTATACCTGTGCTACCTTTTCAACCTTTTGACCCATTATTAAATAAGGTAGCAGCAAACCCTACTTTCCTTTAAATGATTTGTAAATTATTCCCTACAAATGAGAAATCCATTATATACCTGACCAGAACCAATCAATAAATTAATTTAATGGCATCCTGCCAAATGAGCTCTATAAATTTAAATACAATAAAATTCCTGCAAACAAACAAAAACAACATAGTTTTGTTTCCCTTGAAAAGGTTAATAGATATTATATACAGGTGAATCATTTTTACTGACCTTATTTTAGTTATATTATGTTAAAGAAGAGTTGAAAATATAAAGTATCGCAAAACGAACAGAAATAGGTATATTTCCCTAAGTCACATCGCCCTTCATCCTTCTCACTTTACGCACACTTTACGCTTCCCGCTTTGATTAATTAATACAAATTAAAAACAGTCTATACCCGCGCTACTAGCCGGATGGTATACCCAAGCACCCCTACTACTATTATACGTCTTTCTTCAATATATTAAACTTAAAGGGCAGAATATATGCAAAATGCATATACAGTGTGTCTACTTAAGTTGGAACCATATGGACAACTTTTTTATTATTGGTTTTATGGGAAAAAGTTATTCTTCATAAAAAGTTCTGAATGGTCTTAAACTCAAAATTTCCCAGTCATATTATACGAGGTATATCAGAAATTACGAATTTTGCACAAGAGCAAAGTACCTTTATTTTTGACAATACAGAAGAATGTTATAAAGAAAAGTTATTTTAAAATAAAAGTTATGACGATTTTTTTTTAATATGGCCAAAACGGAAATACAACTGTCCTTCCTTGTTCAAAAAGTCGAGAATTCATATAAAAGCCCAAGCTATTATTTATATAAATAAACTAATTTATTTTTCTATAAATAGGACACTTTGAGTGCAAAATAAAAGAAATAACCCGATAATTTTCTCAAAAAAAGAGCCTTCTTGTCCACTTCCGCACCTGTCCTACGTAGCAACTGCTAAATTGGATACAATTTAATTGTTTGATCAAAATACAATTATAATAAAAACAATATATCATAGATTTGGTTATTCTTTCTACTAAAATATTCAATGACATAACCGAGATAACCCGCAATAGTCTTTGCACTATTAGCTTTCTAAGACTGTCACCTCGGAAAAATGTCCATTCCGCACCTACGAAATCCACACATTAAGACAGCGTCAGTTTGGCATCAGTGCGTTTTTATCATTTCTGGTTTTGTTATAGTGTTGAGCGCCGCTTAAAGATATTGGTAAGTACCCGTTTTTTTAATATATATAGGCAAAACAGTTAATTAAAAAAGAAAGTAAAAAATGCTCACTTTCTTGCGTGTCCTCTCTGCACCGCAGTTTGCGTTTACGTTACGTATTTCTTTTAGAAAAATAGATTATGGTATGGTGCATTTTTAGGTCGGCAAAACATAACCTAAGAATAATTCGAATCAGCGTTGCCAGATTTTGTGAATAAATTAAAAAGTCCATTCGGCACCGTCCGTTCCGTGCCTGTTTTACGTTGGTGCGGATTGGACAGTTAGGTGCGGATTTGACATAAATAAGTATTTATCGGTGTTGGTTAATGGAAATGTTGTCTTTTCTTAGTACTTATTTGAAATTTACATTTTGGTTTTAAATAAATAGTTTTTTACCTTATTTTTATATTGATTTAATCGAATTTAATCATATACGATGTCCAATCCGCACCTTAAGTGTCAAGTCCGCGCCTTTTGTAAAAACGGTTAAAAAAAAAATTGAAGCACCCAAATTAATATTTTTAGTCTATTTTTTATAAAGACTCGAAACGTTCTTTAATTTTAATTTCCTTAAAATATTCTAGTGGCATTTACCGATGAAAAATATATCCCAAAATATTATTTTTATATTTGGGTCAATAAATTTTCCTCTTAGTTTTTTTCAAGATAGTATTTTATTCACACAAGATATATTTTTTGAAGATCTAGACGTCTATTCTCCAATTTAAGAGAAGTGAACGCTTTCTCGCGAGAAGGGACAATTCACATCATAAGCTCACATTGTATGGAAATGAATAGTAATTTTATGTTTTAAGAATACAGTTTAAACATTTTTAAGAGAAAAAGTAATCACTTCTCTTGAAATGATCATTCGCCTATTTCGAGAATAGACGTCCTGTTGTAATTTAGGTTTTGTTAATATATAATGCATAATTTATTTTTACTTTTTAGCATAAAAAATTGCCTTGGGTTTTAAAGTGCGGAATGAACAAAATTATCGACCTTTCTGAGCAAAATAGCGTTTTGAGACCTTATTTTACAAAAAGTTGTTGATTTTATTCCCGAATTTCTATCCTCACACCTTTGCTAAGTAAGGCAAATAACAAAAATATTAATATCTAAACTTAAAAAAATTAGAGTATAAAAAATGGTTTTGGCCATATTAAAAAAAATCGTCTTATATTCAAATATGCAAGTACAGTTATTTAGCATAGAAATTTAGATTTTGTGATTATTTACGTTTTACATTAAGTATAAATTATTTGTTTTTATCTCTTTTATCTGTTAAAAAAATTATAATCTTTCCATAAATGAATTTCCATATTCCCAAAATAAATAATTATGTATTTATTACGTATTTAAATTGTAAGGTTGTTCAAAAACACCAACAAATTGAAAGGTTATCATTTTTTTAACAGACAAATAATATAAATACAAATAATTTATAATGTAAAACGTAAATAATCACAAAACCTAAATTTTCATGCTAAATAACTGCGATTGCATAATATTTGAATATAACTTTTAATTCAAAATAACTTGTTCAAAATAACTGGTTCCAACTTAAGTAGACACACTTGTATATGGATTTTCTGCATATTTTGTGAATTTTATAATAACATGCATATTTTTCATAAATTATTATTTTAAGAGCATATTTTTAGGTGTTCGGCTTTATCAAAAAATTTAAAACGTTAAAGGTTTAATGTCCAGTTCGGTACTTATTTCAGGGATTTTCCAATCTGAAGATTATAATAATTATATATACATTTTGGTTATACACAAGGTATTTATTGTGGGTTTCCGGGGTTTGCGGGTATATTGTTAGGGGTTGTTTATTGTCACTTAATAATGCGTTATTATTACCTGCTTAACAAAGTATGTATGTAATGTAATACATACTTCTGGTAAATAAACCTTTGGTAAATAAATTAATTTCAAATGTAAAAAAAGTGTTTCTTAAAGCGCCTCTAAGGGTGCAGTTGTATTAGGAGGGATTACCAAGAGTTAGTTTACCTCCAGAACCTGTAATACATGGATTAAGGGCGCAATATTCTACGCAGAGCATTTCCAAGCCATTAAAGAACTAATTTTGGATTTAGATGACGATTCGAAGTGTGTGGTGCAAAGTAAAGAGTTCTTAAAAAGTGCAAGTGTAGCTAAAGATATTGTTTTTATTAAGGTTAATTTCAGTTTTATATCGGACATAATATCCTCGTTGGAGAGTAGGAATTTAAGTTTAAGAGGCTCAATTAGTATTGTTGAAACTTTTTCCGCTAAATGTAACAAAATTCGTAGGAGTAGGAGTAGAAGTAGGAGGTCAAGTAATTAACACGTTGGATGTAACTGTAAAAAAGAATGAAGAATTTTAATACTAAACTGCAGTAACAAGCATTTATGATGGCAAACCATCCAACGAAGTTGTATCTTGGCCTTACATTTGCTACCTACCTACCAGTATGGTCTGATTACATTACATCAGTAGATGTCGAAAGAAGCTTCTCTTTGTATAAACAGACTTTTACTAATAGAAGACAATCCTTTTTAGTTGCAAATTTTGAAAAATATTTAGTAATAAATGCCTGTTATTCAAATTTAGGTTAAAAAAAATGTATAAAGAATTTAGTTTTTTCCCATTTTAAAAAAAATAAACATGTTTTAGATCTTGGGAAGCTGAAACCCAAATTTTAATTTGCCGACGTTTCGGAAAATATATTTCCTTCCAAACACTCTGAAACAATAGGATTCTTTCTTATGCTTTAACAATGACCGATAAAAACACTAAATAATTGATTTGTTTGGAAAAATGACAAATCTTATTTTCGGTAACATAAAGAAAGTACAAATATAATTAAAAAAAAATTGTAACACAGTTACAAGCAGGTGTCATTTTTCTGACACTGCCAACATTATAATACATCATTTCGTGATCTCATCAAGTTTGCATAAGAAAATACAACAAAATATTTTATTCTTCGCTTTAAGTAAAAAAAGGTAAATATTGCGGCCCCCTTAATGACCCTATAACCGTTAATATAAAATTCAAAAATTATGGATTTATGGAATGAGAAGATAAGCTCTTTTTCTTAGCGGGCTGTCACGCGACCCTTACTTTTTTATTAGCTTTCGTTTATGAATTGTTAAGTTGTTTTCGATCTTTTGGTTGGTTGCTAGGCGGGCAAATATTACTGAAAATACAAACTTTGGATCGTTTAATTAATTATGCTAAGGGATTGTTGTTTACAAAGGGTATTTTTCTATTATTTTGATTAAAAAATAATTGTAAAGCCTCGATGAGTTTACAAGGTTTTGAAAAATACGGAAGAAGCAATGTAGCACGAGATTAATTTTATAAAAATTTTCTTATAGGACACTATAAAATAAATACAATACACGTTTGAAGAAAAAGTCTGTTATTCTAGTAAGCTTCCTTCATAATAAATTTGTCAAAAAAGCTGCCGTGAAGTAGATACAGCCAAAAAAGTTATATTTCAGGGACACTACTTAATCTGTAAAACGTCAAGTTTTGTGACAGTTGCCTAAAATTGTTACTTCCTAGTTTCTGTGTGCATTTTTTTGTTCTTTTTCTAGTCCTATTGGAGATGCACACTACAGAGTGGAGGTCATAAGGAAATGAAACAAAAACAATAACGTTTGTGTGAATAAGTGTTTTTTATTACCTCTCATGGGTGGTGATCTTGTTTTGTACACTCGCGTTTCGTACAGTTTAAAAATTTACCTGAAATACTCTTGTTTGGGCGCATGCAAAGTCGTCACCAAGGAGGTCAAATTTATACCCCCAATTTTAATAGTATATTAAAGTACACGTTTCATAAGAAGCGGTTTTAGCGCACGCGTCTATTTTAAAAAACGAGCCACAAAGTGGCGAGTTTTTTTATTGACACGTGCGCTAAAACGCCTTATAAAACATGTGCTTTATACATTTTTTTCTATTTCACCTTTTATAATCAAGAAAAATACATTTTAAAAAGAAAATAAATCCTTCAAATTTTGTAAATTTTTATGTCTAAATTTTATGTTGGTAATACTATTTTTTATCATAGTAGCCTCTGGACAACAAAAATTATTTTGCAAACTGTCGTTTTTTGATTTATTGACCCATTTTCACCACGAGATTCTTAAGTTATTTTAGCGATATGAGATTTGAAATTGGACGGAATACGTTGTGTGAGATCCTTTTACATTTGGTACATATACAGAGCGTTCGGAAATTCGGGCGATTTTGCTACTTTTTTTTCGAATTTCAAAAGACGTGATTTTACGTCACGGCATTGCAATTTAGTATACGGAAGATGGAAAATTCAAATAAAGTTGAAGTTAAAATCGACATTGGAAGATTAGTAGATTGAATTTTGGATAGGATTTGGCAGAAAATGATACCTTGAAGCATCTACAAAAGATTGATTTATAGATTTATATGCAACCAACATACATGACTGTTATCCACACAGAATAAAAAAGTAAGTTGTCAAGCTATTTTTCCTCTGCGAAAAATGGGTTTTCTCGTAAATCACAAAGGCCGCGCATGCAAGTCAATGAAATAAAACATTTAAATGTTACCAACTTATGTAAAAATTCGAAGTGTGCATATTCTTCGTAAAATCCATGATATGAAAGTTAAAAAAAGACAACAATTTATTCAATCTATAATAAATATCAAGATAGAGAGATAAATATATTACAATTTCTTACATGTATTTCGTATCATTGTTCCGTTTAGAATAGCTGCAGCATTAAAAATATATCTGTTTAGTTTTCTTATTCATCTAAGAATTTATCTATTACATGATGTAATTAAGTTTTGTGTTATTCCTGTAAATGTAATAAAATACTATGTTTTATAATGGAGTGCCTTTCTTTTTTAAATCAGAGACCAACAAAGAGAATATAATTAATTTTAAACTTTTGTATTGGTATAAAAATGAACCTTTAAGCTAAGTGACGAGAATGCATGTGAGTAGAGGGAGATGATATGTTCTACGCCAATTGCGCCGGTCCAAACTGCGCATGCCCGGGCAGTGCGCAGACGTGGGCGATACTAATTATGACGTCACCTGTCATCTGTCACCTGTCATCTGTCACCTGTCACCTGTCACCTGTCATCTGTCACCTGTCATCTGTCAATGTCAATGTCAATGTCAATGTCAATGTCAAAGTCAATGTCAAAGTCAATGTTAAATGTCATTTGTCATCTGTCATACGTCAACTGTCAAACGTCACATTGTTGGGCGTTAGCAACTTTGGGCCTTAGCTACTTGGGCGCTAGTTACATTGGGCAATAATATTCTATATATGGAATGTGTTCAGGATGATGTCATATTACGAATAGGAAATGATGGAGGATGCCACCTGTCAATTAAGACAGCTCAAGGTCACCGATCATTTATCAATTGTTTAATAAAAAATTTGATATATGGGTAATATATAGGATGACCTAGTAAGTTATTATGAAAAAATCCCGAGACCCTCAGGTCGAGGTGTACTAAAGATATATGCTCGCCTACGGCTCGTTAAGCTTGTTAGGGATAATATAGCATGTGGTTCGTATTTAGGGTGAATACCAAGTTATTTTGAAAAATCCCGAGACCGCAGGTCGAGGTGTGCTAAAGACATGTGCTCGCCTACGGTTCGTTAAGGTTGTTAAGGATAATATAGCATGTGGTTCGTATTTAGGGTAAATAGTAAGTTATTTTTAAAAAATCCCGAGACCGCAGGTCGAGGTGTACTAAAGATATATGCTCGCCTACGGCTCGCTAAGATTGTTAAAAATAACGTAACATATGAATCGTATTTAGGGTGACGAAACAAGTTATTATGAAAAAATTCCGAGACCCTCAGGTCGAGGTGTACGAAAGATATATGCTAGCCTACGGCTCGCTAAGGTTGTTAGGGATAGCGCAACATGCGATTCGTATTAAGGATGATGCAACAAGTAAATATGAAAAAATTCCGAGACCCTCAGGTCGAGGTGTACTAAAAACATAGACTCGCCTACAGCTCGCTAAGGTTGTTAGAAATAATGAAACATGTGAAGCGTATTTGGGGTAACGTAACAAGTTATTTAGAAAAAATCCCGAGACCACAGATCGAGGTGTGCTAAAAATATAGACTCGCCTACGGCTCTCTAAGGTTGTTAGGGATAGCATAGGATATGATTCGTATTTAGGATGACGAAACAAGCTATGAAAAAAAAATTCCCGAGACCGCAGGTCGAGGTGTACTAAAGACATATGCTCGACTACGACTCGTTAAGGTTGTTAGAAATAATGTAACATGTGATTCGTATTTAGGGTAATGCAACAAGTAAATATGAAAAATCTCGAGGCCAGCAAGGGTGAGGTATACTAGAGTTATATGTTCGCTCGTTAAAGTCGCTAAGGATATGTGAATTGTATTACGGATGACGTAACAAACCATTACGAAAAACCCAGAAGTCGATGGTCTAACTGATTTGGGAGATATAGTTTTTGCGATTAGGACCTTTATGACTAAAGGTAGAGAGAGGCGAGAGATTTGGTAAACAGGTAGATGATGGGCATACCTATCGACTAGTGAAGCAATATTTCAAAAATATCAAGTAAAAAACAGCGCTAGAGGTATAAAACCATAGAGTCCTAGCAGGAGACAAGATCATCCGGTTTAGAATTAATATAGTAGCTGCTGGAAATCTAAACGGCATGGATAAGAATAACTAAGTATTGCATCAGAAAATATGTAATTATTTCGCGAATGTAGTAAGCAATTAATAATTAATGTCAACTGACATGATCGAAGTAAATAAGCAATTAATATGCGTCAAAATTATGGTATATACGATAGGATTCCAATGGGTAGAGACCTCATATAATCGACAAACCACGAAAAAATTAGTCGTTTCCGTTACTAAACAAGAGAAGAAAACAGATAAAAGCTAACCTATACATCACCTACTTTGTTAATACCTATAATCTATACCATGCACAGCACAGTTTAAATATTAAACAACAAATAACCTTTCTGATGGGATAAAAACTTCGAATAAACCATTACAGTACCTAAAAAATGATATTTGAACATATAAAACCCCTAGTATACCTATACAACCACCTATACATACCAATACAAGTTCTGTCAGACCTATACTTGGCTTATGGGCATGCTTATTAGTGCCCTATAACAGTAGGCAGGTTTATGCTTGTCGTTTGGATATATAAATAGGCCAGTGCATGATAACATATTTAACAGCACCCATATATACAAAATAAACAACCAATAAATACTCTGATAGGATAAAAAAACATCCAATTAACCATTAAAGTACCTAAAAAAGGACTTTGAACCCATAAAACCCTATTTAACAGTCTATACAAAACAAACAACCAATAACATTTCCGATATCCAACATTATTACTAGCTCTCTATCAATAGGCTAGTGACTAGCTAGCATCCTATCTATGAAAGTAAAACGCAAGAACTTAAACTTATGCGAATATCGGATTAGAGTCCTTATGCCTAATAAGCAGCTAATGAAAAGCTTTGAAAAGATATAAGCAGTTATGAACGTCTAGGAACAGCAAATAAGACGTTATCCAACCACCAATCAACCACTAATCATCCACTAACCAACCATTATTAGGGTAATTAATGAACACCTTTGAACCAACAAAACGCCTATTTAGCATAATAAACAACTAAAACCTCTCTGTTCTTCATAAGGCAAAAACTAAAAACTATTAAAACAAACCACTAAAGTAGCACAAAAACAGCCTTTGAATCCATAAAACGACTATTCAACAGCTCTTAAACCAGACAAAAAACGTTTAATACACATCTAAGAACCTAATAGGTAGCTGAAGCAGCAAAAGTTCGTTTTCACACCTCGCCTACGACTCATCGGGCTCATCATCATCATATAGCCCGGTATAACACCTTAAGTCGCTAGAAAAAGCCAACGATGATTCTTCGAGCGGACGATGTTAAAGATATGAAGTCCCAAACCCCCAAAACGAGATATTCGAGACATACCAGACAGACGTTTCAGTAAAATTGAGAGGAGGGCAGGAGTCTATCATAGACGCAGAATATATTAAGTTTAATATAGTGGACCAAACCAAGCTCATAAAGATTAAGTGTTAAGGAATGATTAAGTGTAAATTAAGCGGTCAAATATAAAAAAATAGCCTACTTGGGAACATATAGCTCTAAGTGATCATATACAAAACATCGAGGTTAGACAGAGAACTTACAACACCCCATGAAAATAAATCTAAAATCTGGTATACATATCTGTTTATTTAACAACACGTCTATCAATAGAAAAACACTTAGCGTTACAGGTATGAACAGCAAATAAGACGTTATTCAACTACTAATCAACCGCTAATCATCCACTAACCCATCACTATTAGGTCAATTAATGAACACCTTTGAACCAATAAAACAGCTATTTAGCAGCTCCTATACATAATAAACAACTAAAACCTCTCTGTTCTTCATAGGATAAAAACTAAAAACTATTAAAACAAACCAATAAAGTAGCACAAAAAACAGCCTTTAAATCTATAAAAACGGATATTCAACAGCTCTTAAGCCAGACAAAAAACGCTTAATAAGCATCTAAGAACCTAATAGGTAGCTAAAGCAGCAAAAGTTCGTTTTCATACCTCGCCTACGGATCATCGAGCATATTATCAGACTATAGTAGAATGCATGATATAACACCTTAACTCGCTAGAAAAAACCAAGGATGATCCTTAGAACGGGCGGTGTTAAAGATATGAAGACCTAAAAACCCAAAACGAAATATTTGAGACATGTAGACACAAAGATAGGCGTTTCAGTAAAATTAGGACGAGGGTAGGAGGTTGTCATAAACGCAGAATATATCTAGTTTACTATAGTGAACTAAACCGAATTCATAAAGATTAAGCGCTAAGGAACGATTAAGTGAAAATCAAGCGGTCAAATAGCCTACATATTGCTCTAAGTAATCATATACAAAACATCGAGGTTAGACAGAGAACTCACCACACCCCCATAAAAATAAATCTAAAATCTGTTAAACATATCTGTTTATTTAACAACATGTCTATCAATAGAAAAACACTTAGCGCTATACTAAATTAGGGGGTTATAATTCTTAAAAGCAATTTGGCGGTTCCGAAATTGTGGGCATTGTTGAGGAGCAGACTTAGTAAAGATATTATATACACCAAGAGTATATAAATTAAACTAATAATGGTAGCAAATGCACAAGTGTTAGTCATGCAAATAAATAATATAACAACAACCGACGGTTCTAGGTTAAAAACTAACTATTAATCTGAAGGCAGGGCCATTAAAGTTCCTTAACAGTCAATGTAAAATGCTGTAATACAGGGATTTGCAAGAAGTCGATTACGATCGGATAATTACGTCAAAAGACTTAGCCGAACGATCCAACTTGCTGAAATCTAGCGCAAAAGTATAGGTAAGTTATATGTTGTGTACTTAAATTCAACTGCTAAGATCAAAAACACACACCATATAAAATTATTACATAATACATTATTGCAGTGTCTTCCAAATGACTACAAAAATTCAATTAGAACAAACTACGATTGTATAGAGCAGGCACAAAAAAAAAAATAGATAAACGTTGACAACTATTACGGTTATAACGAAGAGAAATCAATAACTAACATGTGAATCAGCTACATACAACCACCTATGATAGTACCTCACATGAAGTTAAATTATCCGCCTCAATAGTAAAAAGCACCTTAAGATAAAAAAAAATTAAAAGCTAAAGAACTCGATGAAGAGTAACTAAATAAAATGAACGCCACCTACATTTAATTTGCAAATAAGTAAGAAATAATAGTCTAAATAGCTGTAAATCAAAAGACATTAGAGACAACGAATAGCTGCTGGATAGATCCTTATCCACCAAAAACACCCCCGCGATGCTAAAAAATCAGAATAAATAGGAAAAAATTAAGGTAATATTGTCTTAAAGACTCGGTAGTTCCTACAAAAGTATTTAAGTAACACGAATGCAAGGCAAACCTAACCAAACTTCTTGGGTGTGGTTATTATGTATAAAGACCAGCTAACACCAAAAAAGAGACCTGTACGTCAAAAAAAGTATACATATACGATAAACCTCTAATATTAGGAATACCGAAGGATGATACTATACAACTACTAACAGGAATCAAATTAAAGCTAATCGAATGATCGTTCAAATAAATAAAATTCTCATTTAAAATGTTATGACAACTACATGAGATGAGGTTAAATGTATAAATTTGGAGACTTCAGGGCGATCAGACTCACCTAATCGATCTTACAACATATGAAAAAATAAATCAATTAATTAGATAAATGGCTTCATAGCAGGGCTTCCAATAGTCTAGTGGAATAGATAACATCTAAACTATCAAAAATAAAGCACAAGAGTTGTAAAAATTATTTATCGAATCACAAAATTTGACGCATAGCACATGAGGAGAATACCTTCTAATACCAATTCGTGAATGTTCGAACACAATCGTATAACTATCAAAAGCAAATATTGGAATACGGCTCGTTAAGGCTATTTGGTAATACTTGATGATAGATGCATGTGTAGCATAGCATCACAAGACACCTAAAAAACCCAAAAACCTCATCAGACAACTAGTTGGCGAGTTACGATTAGAGCTGCTATGTCGGGAAATATGGGAAGGGAGGGGGTATAGTAAACGGCTAGAAGGTAAAAAAAGCTCCAACAACTAGTAAAAAATTATTTGAAAACCTTAAGTCATAAATGTATTAGATTCATTAATGTCTTAATGGTAGCGATAGTGAATATTTTTGCAATAGGTAGATATTAAAAAAAAATACCTATGGAAACGATTAAAGCCATTAAAATAATACAAGAAACATCAATGTGAGACACATAAAATACAGTTTTAAAGGGGAAAAATTCGATTATATACCAATAGAAACCGGCGTGTTAGGCATTCAAAAACGACGGCCAACTAAGCTGTTTAAATAATATAAAAGTGCCACTATGAGGACGTTAAGATGATCAAGAGAGGGACAGGATGTAAATTTGCAGGAAAAATACGAGGAAATAGAGCAAATAATGCAACAAAATAATAAAGTAGTAATCTAGCAGGATAGTAAACATATTAGTAAAAAGCGCTGCAGAAAATAAAAAATATAGCAATTCTAATCAAGCATTAAAAAAATCTATTCTAAATAATATTTGTTTATACAGATAAGTAGAAAACTATCGAAACATTGAGCAAGAAGGAGTGGCGACTGCAGGTATAAAATTTAACAACTATTGGTAAAATATACGGAAAAATATCAAAAATACCATCAATTTCACCAGAATGCTATTGTCAAAACCGTAGAACTCAAATA
This sequence comes from Polydrusus pterygomalis, assembly GCA_963969555.1. Taxonomy (NCBI): domain Eukaryota; kingdom Metazoa; phylum Arthropoda; class Insecta; order Coleoptera; family Curculionidae; genus Polydrusus; species Polydrusus pterygomalis. The sequence goes on from OZ018378.1 coordinate 50,185,495, forward strand.
TACATTTAAAAAAATTAAGCCAGCATCAAATGTCTTATTTGTCTATGTAATTATTGAATGAGGGTTGTGTGTGTAGAATAAACTATTCATGCAAATTAACTATAACGCAAAAATCATACAAGTCTGATACAGACAGTACCCCCCATAAGAGCCAAAAGCTAGTATTCAATGTTAAAATAGCGGGTTCACTTCATATAAAGCACACCAGTCAAAAAATATGCATATGAATTGTGTGAGGCGAAGTGCTATTATAAATGTTGTCTATATCAAGCTCAATACCGTTACCATATATAAACCCAACTTGCAAGAGTAATAAAACAAATAATTAAGTGTAACTCATGAGGCAACATAATATAAAAAATAGATGGTTGGGAAACATAGGATTCTAAGTCGCTGGCAGAACCCTGCTTAGTCAATCTCAACAATATTTCAAATGGACGGAGGGTGAGAGGTATGTATATTACATTACATATATTGGCTCTTCTGTACTCTATATAAATTTAATATAAGGGACAGGTAGCAATCATCAGCCTATTTTATATCATCTAACTTTGATAGTCATTTAATAAAACACAATTTCATAATATTTTAAATAACTTTTAATTATTTTTCAGTATCTATAATATGTTGAGCTATCTAGCCATACTTCACGTCTTGCATAATTAATTGCTTCTCGTATCTCAGGATCTTCAAAATACCCGTATAAGCGCTGAACTTCTTCAAAATTCCCCAACTTGTTCATGTCGCATACAAATCTTAAGGCATCTGGTTCTTCAAAGTATCGCTCACATATATCCAAAGCTCTAACTATATTTTTCATAGCCACCGGACGAATTCCCCATTCTTCTTTACGTTTTTGAAGTGTATTATATATATCCCGAATTACACGATGTGCATTATTATTTACTATATTCTGTGCTTTATCCATGATATCTAATTGATTGCAGGTATTGCAAGTAATTAGGACAGCGGTCTGTCTTAAAATAAGCCTCAGTGCTTCTGCTGGTAGTAAATATATCAACAGGCCTAATTACTCGGTGAAACCTGAATCTATAGAGGATTATTCGGGGTTTCGGGATTACTCGGGTTCATTAGGATTTTGAGAATGTATTTTGCTTGACGTAGTTTTTAAACACAGTCACGGCCTTCTCCCAAAATTTTGCAAATTTCGTGAGCCTTTGGCCGTGACTGTGTTTAAAAACTACGTCAAGCAAAATACATTCTCAAAATCCTAATGAACCCGAGTAATCCCGAAACCCCGAATAATCCTCTATAGATTCAGGTTTCACCGAGTAATTAGGCCTGTTGATATATTTACTACCAGCAGAAGCACTGAGGCTTATTTTAAGACAGACCGCTGTCCTAATTACTTGCAATACCTGCAATCAATTAGATATCATGGATAAAGCACAGAATATAGTAAACTAGACTGGGTACATATCGCTAATCGTCAGCCGAGAGTGCATCTAATATTAGTACTAAAAAGATTTACAAAAATTTACAATAAAAAAATACTTTTCTTTTCTTTTTTTCTATTTACTATTGCTTTTTTTGCCTCACCTTCCTGCGGAACGTGAAGGGAAAACATATCGCCAAATTGTCATTATAACAATTGACCAAAACTACACAATGGTGCAAAATTTCCGTTTTCTCGTATAGATAGGTAGTTTTCTGAGACGGCGCCGTATAGGTGCTCTTTAAACTCGCACACCTTTGTGCAATGTGGGATATACTTTCCATATTTGCTCTATAAAAATATGTAAGTATTCAATTGATTAAAACATAAGCAAAAAATAATTCTTACATGGAAGCTATCAATTATCAGCTAATAAATTTGTAGAAATATTATTGTGCCGAGCCCTTCGGGCACGGCACTGTTCTAGTTCGTTCGTTTAATTATACGAGAGCTGTCACTTTGACAGGTAAGAGTCAATTATTTTTTAGCTTTTTCGTAGCGACGATTATAGCTGTAAAAATCCTAAATTAAAAACTTTTTCAGTACCTAAATAACAAAGTTTTATACGACAGCTGTCAAATTTTGAAAGGTAATTGTCAATTATTTTTTAGCTTTTTTGTAGCGAGGGTTATAGCTGTAATAATCCTAAATTTAAAAAAAATGTCAGTACCCAAATAACAAAGTTCTATACGACAGCTGTCAAATTATGACAGGCGGGTGTAAATTTTTTTAGTCTTTTTTCATATAGAGGATTATAGCTGTACAAATCCGAAATTTAAAAATTTTTCAGTGATTAAATAACAAAGTTCCATACGACAGCTGTCAAATTTTGACAGGTAAGTGTCAATTTTTTTTTAGCTTTTTCGTAGCGAGAGTTATAGCTGTAAGAGTCCGAAATTATAAAATTATCAGGTCCCTAAATAACAAAGTTCTATACGATAGCTGTCAAATTTTGACAGGTAAGTGTCAATTTTTTTTTTAGATTTTTTGTAACGAGGGTTATAGCTGTAAGAATCCTAAATTTAAAAATTTGTTAGTACCTAAATGACACAGTTTTATACGATAGCTGTCAAATTTTGACAGGTAAGTGTCAATTTTTTTTTTTATTTTTTGTAACGAGGGTTATAGCTGTAAGAATCCTAAATTAAAAAAATTCTCAGTTCCTAAATAACAAAGTTCTATACGACAGCTGTCATTTTGACAGGTAAATATCAATTTTTTTTTAAGCTTTTCTTGTATCTAGGATTATAGCTGTAAGAATCCGAAATTTAAAAAAAATTCAGTACCTAAATAACAAAGTTCTATACTACAGCTGTCAGATTTTGACAGGTAAGTGTAATTTTTTTTTAGCTTTTTCGTATAGATTATTATAGCTGTAAGAATCCAAAATTTAAAAAATTTTCAGTACCTAAATAACGACATTAAAAAAAAAACTTAAAAAAAAAGAAAAAAAAACACTGGGGTTTGAACCCTCGACCTTCGTCTCCAAAATCAACAGCCTCTACTACTACGCTACCGAAGCTTAGAGAGTGATTTGTGGTAAATAGGATATTAATGACGTATTCGATATTACATAGAACGTTGAGTATTGAAGACACACACAAATAATACACTTTTTTCAATTATTTTTGGTCAACCGCAAAGAAAAAGGTCCAAGACAGGTGTTTCATACATTAAATACTGTCCAAATATTATAAAAACTATAAAAACTGAAGTTAATATGCCTCCTGCAAGCCATTTTTATTATTACAAGTACGGGATAAATGCGATATTTTCCCCCTTATTTTTGGTCAAACGAAAAAGATAAAGGTTCAAGGTAGGTATTTCCCACAAAAGACGTAGTCTAAATGGTCTTATTCCTCTAAAAAATCAATTTGGAAATCGCATTTTTCACCTATTTTTGACAGATGGTATAAAAGTTAAAGTTCAGGAAAACGCACGTCGTAAAACCATGGCCAACTTTTTCTAAATCGAATGGTGTTAGAATTTGAAAATTGTGACTGTTTCCGCACCCAAAAAAGCAACTTTGCTCAAATTTGCGAATATATTTTGATAAGTTTGGACATGCAGGAATATTGAGAAGTAATCAGCGCATATTTTGAGAAAAAAATAAAACGGTTTTGTTACAAATTGAATAAGCTACAGTCGATATAGTAAAACCTCTGGTGAAGGAACCTATAAAAAAATCATAAATTAATTTTTTTGAGCCACAAAATATGTTTTCCCAAAGATCGCTTATAATACAAATTAAAGCTTCTTTATCCGTTGATATAGTGTACCAAGAAAAAATTCAAAATGTTATATATTATAGACACTTGCAGAATTATTTAAGCAAACCAGTGCAACGCCAACAGAAATTACGGGAAAAAGTTCATAAGCTGCCGTTTTTTCCGTATTAAAGATAAAAAAACGAAAAAATATCTCTTAAATACAATTTGACGGCTCTATCCGCTAAAGTATACAACGTTTCAATCAAAAATCGTTTTCCGTACGAAAAAAAATAAACGGAATAAAAACGGAGAAAAAAAATCACGCCTTACACTGTGGTTTCCAGTTTCTTACCATTTTCGGCAATTTCCATTCCAGTTAGGTATAGAACGATATATTGGAAAAAGGTAGATTTTGAGATGGCCTAACCGATTATCCAAACCGCATGTCGATTGGATGTACCCAATTCGACTTATTAGCGATCCAAGAGGTACCATTTTCGACCAAATTTTGACTTTGAAAAAATCAAAAAAATTACTTCCAAACTTTCGATCGCGCTCACAAACAATAGGGTTCTGTAGCCCACGGTCGTCTACGCGTCGAAAAAGTTTAAATCGAAAAAACTAATTTTTGTGGCCTGTATTGAATGCCAACGAGATCCCGATATTTCTCGACTTTAAAAATTAATAACTTTTTTCCGGCACACCCTGTATATTCCAAATTTTTACACAACGTACCCCCACTATTCCTCTCTAAACCCAAAAAGTTTCAATCGTCCCACTCTAACCGTTTCTGAGAAAAAAAATCGCAAATGTGAAAATGTCGAAACTGACGACGACGACGACGACGCCGCCGCCGACGCCGCCGACACGGACAACATACGCACATATTTCAAATGAAGCAGACGATATAGTGCAAAATTTTCGGGAAGCAGTCGGGGTTGCCGTGATTCCGCGTGAAGGCGACGAATAACATATCGCGGAAAGCGATATGTTAATAATAATGCACATCGTGTAATTCGGGATATATATAATACACTTCAAAAACGTAAAGAAGAATGGGGAATTCGTCCGGTGGCTATGAAAAATATAGTTAGAGCTTTGGATATATGTGAGCGATACTTTGAAGAACCAGATGCCTTAAGATTTGTATGCGACATGAACAAGTTGGGGAATTTTGAAGAAGTTCAGCGCTTATACGGGTATTTTGAAGATCCTGAGATACGAGAAGCAATTAATTATGCAAGACGTGAAGTATGGCTAGATAGCTCAACATATTATAGATACTGAAAAATAATTAAAAGTTATTTAAAATATTATGAAATTGTGTTTTATTAAATGACTATCAAAGTTAGATGATATAAAATAGGCTGATGATTGCTACCTGTCCCTTATATTAAATTTATATAGAGTACAGAAGAGCCAATATATGTAATGTAATATACATACCTCTCACCCTCCGTCCATTTGAAATATTGTTGAGATTGACTAAGCAGGGTTCTGCCAGCGACTTAGAATCCTATGTTTCCCAACCATCTATTTTTTATATTATGTTGCCTCATGAGTTACACTTAATTATTTGTTTTATTACTCTTGCAAGTTGGGTTTATATATGGTAACGGTATTGAGCTTGATATAGACAACATTTATAATAGCACTTCGCCTCACACAATTCATATGCATATTTTTTGACTGGTGTGCTTTATATGAAGTGAACCCGCTATTTTAACATTGAATACTAGCTTTTGGCTCTTATGGGGGGTACTGTCTGTATCAGACTTGTATGATTTTTGCGTTATAGTTAATTTGCATGAATAGTTTATTCTACACACACAACCCTCATTCAATAATTACATAGACAAATAAGACATTTGATGCTGGCTTAATTTTTTAAAATGTATATTTGAGTTCTACGGTTTTGACAATAGCATTCTGGTGAAATTGATGGTATTTTTGATATTTTTCCGTATATTTTACCAATAGTTGTTAAATTTTATACCTGCAGTCGCCACTCCTTCTTGCTCAATGTTTCGATAGTTTTCTACTTATCTGTATAAACAAATATTATTTAGAATAGATTTTTTTAATGCTTGATTAGAATTGCTATATTTTTTATTTTCTGCAGCGCTTTTTACTAATATGTTTACTATCCTGCTAGATTACTACTTTATTATTTTGTTGCATTATTTGCTCTATTTCCTCGTATTTTTCCTGCAAATTTACATCCTGTCCCTCTCTTGATCATCTTAACGTCCTCATAGTGGCACTTTTATATTATTTAAACAGCTTAGTTGGCCGTCGTTTTTGAATGCCTAACACGCCGGTTTCTATTGGTATATAATCGAATTTTTCCCCTTTAAAACTGTATTTTATGTGTCTCACATTGATGTTTCTTGTATTATTTTAATGGCTTTAATCGTTTCCATAGGTATTTTTTTTTAATATCTACCTATTGCAAAAATATTCACTATCGCTACCATTAAGACATTAATGAATCTAATACATTTATGACTTAAGGTTTTCAAATAATTTTTTACTAGTTGTTGGAGCTTTTTTTACCTTCTAGCCGTTTACTATACCCCCTCCCTTCCCATATTTCCCGACATAGCAGCTCTAATCGTAACTCGCCAACTAGTTGTCTGATGAGGTTTTTGGGTTTTTTAGGTGTCTTGTGATGCTATGCTACACATGCATCTATCATCAAGTATTACCAAATAGCCTTAACGAGCCGTATCCCAATATTTGCTTTTGATAGTTATACGATTGTGTTCGAACATTCACGAATTGGTATTAGAAGGTATTCTCCTCATGTGCTATGCGTCAAATTTTGTGATTCGATAAATAATTTTTACAACTCTTGTGCTTTATTTTTGATAGTTTAGATGTTATCTATTCCACTAGACTATTGGAAGCCCTGCTATGAAGCCATTTATCTAATTAATTGATTTATTTTTTCATATGTTGTAAGATCGATTAGGTGAGTCTGATCGCCCTGAAGTCTCCAAATTTATACATTTAACCTCATCTCATGTAGTTGTCATAACATTTTAAATGAGAATTTTATTTATTTGAACGATCATTCGATTAGCTTTAATTTGATTCCTGTTAGTAGTTGTATAGTATCATCCTTCGGTATTCCTAATATTAGAGGTTTATCGTATATGTATACTTTTTTTGACGTACAGGTCTCTTTTTTGGTGTTAGCTGGTCTTTATACATAATAACCACACCCAAGAAGTTTGGTTAGGTTTGCCTTGCATTCGTGTTACTTAAATACTTTTGTAGGAACTACCGAGTCTTTAAGACAATATTACCTTAATTTTTTCCTATTTATTCTGATTTTTTAGCATCGCGGGGGTGTTTTTGGTGGATAAGGATCTATCCAGCAGCTATTCGTTGTCTCTAATGTCTTTTGATTTACAGCTATTTAGACTATTATTTCTTACTTATTTGCAAATTAAATGTAGGTGGCGTTCATTTTATTTAGTTACTCTTCATCGAGTTCTTTAGCTTTTAATTTTTTTTGATCTTAAGGTGCTTTTTACTATTGAGGCGGATAATTTAACTTCATGTGAGGTACTATCATAGGTGGTTGTATGTAGCTGATTCACATGTTAGTTATTGATTTCTCTTCGTTATAACCGTAATAGTTGTCAACGTTTATCTATCTCTTTTTTTGTGCCTGCTCTATACAATCGTAGTTTGTTCTAATTGAATTTTTGTAGTCATTTGGAAGACACTGCAATAATGTATTATGTAATAATTTTATATGGTGTGTGTTTTTGATCTTAGCAGTTGAATTTAAGTACACAACATATAACTTACCTATACTTTTGCGCTAGATTTCAGCAAGTTGGATCGTTCGGCTAAGTCTTTTGACGTAATTATCCGATCGTAATCGACTTCTTGCAAATCCCTGTATTACAGCATTTTACATTGACTGTTAAGGAACTTTAATGGCCCTGCCTTCAGATTAATAGTTAGTTTTTAACCTAGAACCGTCGGTTGTTGTTATATTATTTATTTGCATGACTAACACTTGTGCATTTGCTACCATTATTAGTTTAATTTATATACTCTTGGTGTATATAATATCTTTACTAAGTCTGCTCCTCAACAATGCCCACAATTTCGGAACCGCCAAATTGCTTTTAAGAATTATAACCCCCTAATTTAGTATAGCGCTAAGTGTTTTTCTATTGATAGACATGTTGTTAAATAAACAGATATGTTTAACAGATTTTAGATTTATTTTTATGGGGGTGTGGTGAGTTCTCTGTCTAACCTCGATGTTTTGTATATGATTACTTAGAGCAATATGTAGGCTATTTGACCGCTTGATTTTCACTTAATCGTTCCTTAGCGCTTAATCTTTATGAATTCGGTTTAGTTCACTATAGTAAACTAGATATATTCTGCGTTTATGACAACCTCCTACCCTCGTCCTAATTTTACTGAAACGCCTATCTTTGTGTCTACATGTCTCAAATATTTCGTTTTGGGTTTTTAGGTCTTCATATCTTTAACACCGCCCGTTCTAAGGATCATCCTTGGTTTTTTCTAGCGAGTTAAGGTGTTATATCATGCATTCTACTATAGTCTGATAATATGCTCGATGATCCGTAGGCGAGGTATGAAAACGAACTTTTGCTGCTTCAGCTACCTATTAGGTTCTTAGATGCTTATTAAGCGTTTTTTGTCTGGCTTAAGAGCTGTTGAATATCCGTTTTTATAGATTTAAAGGCTGTTTTTTGTGCTACTTTATTGGTTTGTTTTAATAGTTTTTAGTTTTTATCCTATGAAGAACAGAGAGGTTTTAGTTGTTTATTATGTATAGGAGCTGCTAAATAGCTGTTTTATTGGTTCAAAGGTGTTCATTAATTGACCTAATAGTGATGGGTTAGTGGATGATTAGCGGTTGATTAGTAGTTGAATAACGTCTTATTTGCTGTTCATACCTGTAACGCTAAGTGTTTTTCTATTGATAGACGTGTTGTTAAATAAACAGATATGTATACCAGATTTTAGATTTATTTTCATGGGGTGTTGTAAGTTCTCTGTCTAACCTCGATGTTTTGTATATGATCACTTAGAGCTATATGTTCCCAAGTAGGCTATTTTTTTATATTTGACCGCTTAATTTACACTTAATCATTCCTTAACACTTAATCTTTATGAGCTTGGTTTGGTCCACTATATTAAACTTAATATATTCTGCGTCTATGATAGACTCCTGCCCTCCTCTCAATTTTACTGAAACGTCTGTCTGGTATGTCTCGAATATCTCGTTTTGGGGGTTTGGGACTTCATATCTTTAACATCGTCCGCTCGAAGAATCATCGTTGGCTCTTTCTAGCGACTTAAGGTGTTATACCGGGCTATATGATGATGATGAGCCCGATGAGTCGTAGGCGAGGTGTGAAAACGAACTTTTGCTGCTTCAGCTACCTATTAGGTTCTTAGATGTGTATTAAACGTTTTTTGTCTGGTTTAAGAGCTGTTGAATAGTCGTTTTATAGATTCAAAGGCTGTTTTTGTGCTACTTTAGTGGTTTGTTTTAATAGTTTTTAGTTTTTGCCTTATGAAGAACAGAGAGGTTTTAGTTGTTTATTATGCTAAATAGGCGTTTTGTTGGTTCAAAGGTGTTCATTAATTACCCTAATAATGGTTGGTTAGTGGATGATTAGTGGTTGATTGGTGGTTGGATAACGTCTTATTTGCTGTTCCTAGACGTTCATAACTGCTTATATCTTTTCAAAGCTTTTCATTAGCTGCTTATTAGGCATAAGGACTCTAATCCGATATTCGCATAAGTTTAAGTTCTTGCGTTTTACTTTCATAGATAGGATGCTAGCTAGTCACTAGCCTATTGATAGAGAGCTAGTAATAATGTTGGATATCGGAAATGTTATTGGTTGTTTGTTTTGTATAGACTGTTAAATAGGGTTTTATGGGTTCAAAGTCCTTTTTTAGGTACTTTAATGGTTAATTGGATGTTTTTTTATCCTATCAGAGTATTTATTGGTTGTTTATTTTGTATATATATGGGTGCTGTTAAATATGTTATCATGCACTGGCCTATTTATATATCCAAACGACAAGCATAAACCTGCCTACTGTTATAGGGCACTAATAAGCATGCCCATAAGCCAAGTATAGGTCTGACAGAACTTGTATTGGTATGTATAGGTGGTTGTATAGGTATACTAGGGGTTTTATATGTTCAAATATCATTTTTTAGGTACTGTAATGGTTTATTCGAAGTTTTTATCCCATCAGAAAGGTTATTTGTTGTTTAATATTTAAACTGTGCTGTGCATGGTATAGATTATAGGTATTAACAAAGTAGGTGATGTATAGGTTAGCTTTTATCTGTTTTCTTCTCTTGTTTAGTAACGGAAACGACTAATTTTTTCGTGGTTTGTCGATTATATGAGGTCTCTACCCATTGGAATCCTATCGTATATACCATAATTTTGACGCATATTAATTGCTTATTTACTTCGATCATGTCAGTTGACATTAATTATTAATTGCTTACTACATTCGCGAAATAATTACATATTTTCTGATGCAATACTTAGTTATTCTTATCCATGCCGTTTAGATTTCCAGCAGCTACTATATTAATTCTAAACCGGATGATCTTGTCTCCTGCTAGGACTCTATGGTTTTATACCTCTAGCGCTGTTTTTTACTTGATATTTTTGAAATATTGCTTCACTAGTCGATAGGTATGCCCATCATCTACCTGTTTACCAAATTTCGCCTCTCTCTACCTTTAGTCATAAAGGTCCTAATCGCAAAAACTATATCTCCCAAATCAGTTAGACCATCGACTTCTGGGTTTTTCGTAATGGTTTGTTACGTCATCCGTAATACAATTCACATATCCTTAGCGACTTTAACGAGCGAACATATAACTCTAGTATACCTCACCCTTGCTGGCCTCGAGATTTTTCATATTTACTTGTTGCATTACCCTAAATACGAATCACATGTTACATTATTTCTAACAACCTTAACGAGTCGTAGTCGAGCATATGTCTTTAGTACACCTCGACCTGCGGTCTCGGGAATTTTTTTTTCATAGCTTGTTTCGTCATCCTAAATACGAATCATATCCTATGCTATCCCTAACAACCTTAGAGAGCCGTAGGCGAGTCTATATTTTTAGCACACCTCGATCTGTGGTCTCGGGATTTTTTCTAAATAACTTGTTACGTTACCCCAAATACGCTTCACATGTTTCATTATTTCTAACAACCTTAGCGAGCTGTAGGCGAGTCTATGTTTTTAGTACACCTCGACCTGAGGGTCTCGGAATTTTTTCATATTTACTTGTTGCATCATCCTTAATACGAATCGCATGTTGCGCTATCCCTAACAACCTTAGCGAGCCGTAGGCTAGCATATATCTTTCGTACACCTCGACCTGAGGGTCTCGGAATTTTTTCATAATAACTTGTTTCGTCACCCTAAATACGATTCATATGTTACGTTATTTTTAACAATCTTAGCGAGCCGTAGGCGAGCATATATCTTTAGTACACCTCGACCTGCGGTCTCGGGATTTTTTAAAAATAACTTACTATTTACCCTAAATACGAACCACATGCTATATTATCCTTAACAACCTTAACGAACCGTAGGCGAGCACATGTCTTTAGCACACCTCGACCTGCGGTCTCGGGATTTTTCAAAATAACTTGGTATTCACCCTAAATACGAACCACATGCTATATTATCCCTAACAAGCTTAACGAGCCGTAGGCGAGCATATATCTTTAGTACACCTCGACCTGAGGGTCTCGGGATTTTTTCATAATAACTTACTAGGTCATCCTATATATTACCCATATATCAAATTTTTTATTAAACAATTGATAAATGATCGGTGACCTTGAGCTGTCTTAATTGACAGGTGGCATCCTCCATCATTTCCTATTCGTAATATGACATCATCCTGAACACATTCCATATATAGAATATTATTGCCCAATGTAACTAGCGCCCAAGTAGCTAAGGCCCAAAGTTGCTAACGCCCAACAATGTGACGTTTGACAGTTGACGTATGACAGATGACAAATGACATTTAACATTGACTTTGACATTGACTTTGACATTGACATTGACATTGACATTGACAGATGACAGGTGACAGATGACAGGTGACAGGTGACAGGTGACAGATGACAGGTGACAGATGACAGGTGACGTCATAATTAGTATCGCCCACGTCTGCGCACTGCCCGGGCATGCGCAGTTTGGACCGGCGCAATTGGCGTAGAACATATCATCATATCACTTAGCTTAAAGGTTCATTTTTATACCAATACAAAAGTTTAAAATTAATTATATTCTCTTTGTTGGTCTCTGATTTAAAAAAGAAAGGCACTCCATTATAAAACATAGTATTTTATTACATTTACAGGAATAACACAAAACTTAATTACATCATGTAATAGATAAATTCTTAGATGAATAAGAAAACTAAACAGATATATTTTTAATGCTGCAGCTATTCTAAACGGTTTAATAAAATACTATGTTTTATAATGGAGTGCCTTTCTTTTTTAAATCAGAGACCCACAAAGAGAATATAATTAATTTTAAACTTTTGTATTGGTATAAAAACGAACCTTTAAGCTTAGTGACGAGAATGCATGTGTAATAAAACCGACCCTTTAAAGTCGGTGACGAGAATGCATGTCTTTATTACCTTGGTGACGAAAAAGCATACGCCGTCTTGTTTGGTACACCGAATGAATTAATTCATTTTCGGCTTCTCGTTTTGTACACCGACCATTATGATGGCCATAAAGGTGTTGGTACCAGGTAACGTAGGTTTTTCATAACAATTTTATTTAATAACTGTATTAAAAGAATCTAAAAATAATAGATGTTCTTACTCACGTGAATCCCGTTCGCTGGGTAAATTCGTCATTAACAGATTATTGCCACAAAATATAATTATTATTTATGATGATTACTGGAATTTACAGGTACTTACAGTTACTTTAGTAATTAAGGAACAAAAACCTTTTATAATAATGTTATTAAAGGATGCAATAATCGGTATGGTGTATATATAAACAGTGTTGAATTTAATTCGAAAAAGGTTTTGTCTGTTTCCTTCCGCCAAACTCATCCCCAGAAGTTTGAATTTGTTTCAAACATCATAGCAAAAGGTCAAGAAACGTGCTCGAGAAGAACGCTTTCAATGCCACGGGTCTATAGACAAAAAATATTGTTTGCAAATGACGCTGGGCTCGACTTTGTATTTAATGTTTCTGCTTTTTCCTGCGTAAAAGAGCGATTTTACAGAGAACGGCAGAGGGCTCTAACCCAACCACCTTAAAAAGAAGTCATGAAGTGACATCGGGTAACGCCGCATCAGCTGGGAGTTGCGGATCCACAAGCTACTAAGCATTTTGTCCCCAGTGACATTATTCGTGAGAATATTTATCTTTTGCCTGATGGCACCACAAAAAATTTCCAACTAAAGTGAGACTAAATTTAACAGCTGTTCCGTGCTTTAATCCCAATTTTCCAGCTTACGTGTCAAAAAATGTTCTCATTCTTAGAAAAAAGTCCAGCAGAGAGAAACGAGGAACAACAAGAGCGTACCTCTCAACTTAATCAAGCTTTCGAGCAATCAGATTTTATTATGAGTTTTGACGATCCCAGTACTGACTGTATAAATATTGTTAATCGGGTTTTAGTGGACATTGATATGAAGGTAAAGGTTTTTTCAAAAGATAATGAATTGACTTACAATGATTTGAAATGGATTTTACCCTTTAAAAGAATAAAAAACTCGCCCGTTGTCGCGAGTCACAAACGAAAGAAAACTGTGTGGGGGACCAATTAGTTCTTGGAATGGCTTTTGCTTTTAACCATAGCATTTTCAGATTTTCATCTTTTGGGAAGTAAAAAACTGATACACTGATCACCTGCTTTTAAAACACTTTTATAGTTAGAGTTACACCCAGGAATACAGCAGGGGCTTGGCATGTTGATAAATAAACAAACTAAAAGAAAAAAAAATAGTACTTACCTAAGTACCTAGGTATCTAGAGGTGTCCTACCTACTTACGAACTACCTCTACTAGTGTTATTTTTAAACTAATTCACATATTATACCTTCAAGCTGAATAAACACTTCAATATTTAATAAATTGACTTTAGCCACAAAACAATAAAGTTTATCCCAAAGAACCAGAATACAAAAAACAACTTTTAAATTAAAACAAATAAAATTCTGCCGCCACTATAAGACCCGTAAACAAACCGCCGACCGGCCAGGCTGTTTGATTTCTCAATTTATTAATGCTTTTAGAGCAAACCCTTACCAAAATTTTTTACTAGTATTTTGTAGAGGTTCTAAGCAATCATGTCACTTAAATTTTCTATTAGATATCAATCAAAAACCGGATAAAAATACAAATTAATACGACACCTACACCTACATCGCGCGTAAATTACATACTAAACCTTACCACTTTAAACTCTCTCAGAAATCTAGTAGAAATCTTGCAATAGGTATTACCAGAGTACATATATCTTTATTATACCGTGGTATTACTTTAAATTATGCTGTTTTTTTATGGAATAATATTTAATAAAAATGTTTGTAGTAAAGTTAACTTATAGTGCCTAATATACAGAATTACCAAAAATTAATTTTTTAAAACTACTTTTTTATTTTCAGGTATGTCTGCTAACAGCGCTAACTAATCAAAGGATACAAATGATAATTACTTGGTTGGTAAGTCTGGGTTCTTTTGTTTTTCGAGACAATCGTGCAATTGTTAAGAACGACGAACAATCTTACTTGTTATTCAACTAACACGCCGATAAAAAATATGAAGGGTCTGAGTTTATTTTAAGAGAATTACAGACTTTAACGTCATAAAGTCTGCCTAATGGAACGGGATTTAGTTACAAAAAAATATATATATTTTATGTTATACCTCTAAGTATACTTAAATTCAAAAATAATTTCAGTGGCGTATAATATACCTCTCACATAACTTGACAGTGCGGCACGCGGAACTGAATTTGACATACCTACCTGTGTTTACCCTGTTTATGCAGCCGATTTCTAATTAGGCACTAACTAGTACGTAACAAATCACATAACCTCACTTTCTATAGGGGGAGAAACAAACAATTTTTACATTTATTTACGTATAGTGTTTCTTAGGTCAATTTAATGACATTAAACTGTGGGAATTTCCTAACCATAGGCGTTCCACACAAATAATTAATATGCGTATACACACTTAAGGTGCTTTTAGTGCTACGGAGATTTAGCGATTTGGGTATTTCGGGAATGACACCATTGGTTGAAATGATCATGTGACCCCAAGGAGAAACGTCAAAATCCCCGAATCCCCGATCTCCCAAAAGTTGGTTCAAGTTCAACTTTTCTCCGATGTTCTTTGGTTTTTTTGACATTTTGACGTTAATTTGATTTTAATTCATAGGTATAGGTTATGTTTGTTAGGTCTCCAACGGAAATTTTTGTGCTGCGCCAAATTTTTACTGCCTTTGGAAAAAATAAATAACAAAAATAAAAGTATAATCTCCAACAAAACCCATGAAGTATGTATGGATGAATGTAATAGTATACAATACAAAATAATTTTCAGGTTATACGGTAATCTAATCTCCAATTCTCCAAATAACCGCCGCAGAAAAAGCCCTTAGTAACTGAATCGCCGGACACGCCCATAATAACACAAAACCCGATTACCAAAATACCCAGATATCCGTAGCACTAAAAGCACCTTTATAAGTTTGTTTTACATTAGGTGTTTGTACATACTACACTTTATAAACCCACTGTATATATAATAATATTATATTAAAATAATAAATATAAGGTAACTCAAAAATTCTATATACAAAACTAAAATTAGAAAAATAAACCTGACACGGTACGACACTGCTCAGAAAATGCTTTAATTTTTTTACCAGAACTTCATTCTCGTCAACCAGACTCCGGCCCGTTCATCAAGGCATAACCACTTATATTTTATCTCTGTCTCTTCCACGCCATCGGCGGTCACTGGCCTATCTCTGTCTGGCAGAATCGATCGTTAGACGGGCCGGGTACCGGTTCAGCTTATATCCTGGCGCTTTCAACCGCAACAAATTACATGCTGTTGCCAATTCTTCAAAATTTTCGGATTTGTAAGCACAATGTAAGTACCTATATACGATAAACAAGGGTTTGTTAATTAGTTGTTTTTAAACACAGAAAACACTTTTTGTTTTGATTTCAGTTATATTGTTTCTTAAGGACTAAAGAATGTATTAATATAACAATGAATGGCTTGTTATTTTTTTCTGTCACACTCAAAACTCCTCGGTTTAAAGTATATTTGCAAACTAGCTTTCAAAGAAAGTTACTGACTAACAAATTGAATACTGATATAAATGAAATATCTTTAATAAAAAAACTTAAAGAATTGAAGAAGAAAGATCTGACAACCCTGGTTGTGCGGTCGGTCTCTTTGAGACTGTTTACCGCCGTATGGAATGATTGGAATGTCCTCAAACTGAGATTGGATAAATAATACTATTTTAGTTGATTTAATCAGCAAAACCATTATAGTAGTTTCTTGTTTTAGACGTGTTAAAGCATCTCTGAAGATAAGAAAAAGGTTTAAGGGTGGTTTTCAGTAACTTTTAAGATACCATGTCCCTGGGGTCTTAAAACTCAATCCTTTTTATTAGCCATAATTTTTTTTATATTTGACTAGACACGCATATTTTTATCGATTTATTAATACTAAAAGTGCAATATCTTATGAATTTATATTTTAATTTGGGTTTTGAAACTCCTATTTCACATGACCGTCGTATGTCCCTGGAGCAAAATCCAATATTTGCGAACTTCAAAAAATATTTAAACTTTTAAGTTGCTAAAGTAAATTATATTTAACAAAAATGTTGGGTTTTTTGTGTTATAAAATCGTCTTGAATAACCTTTATTGTTAATGTTTGGGCTAAAAATAATTATTGAACGCCGTCCCGACGTTTTCTTCACATGACCGTAGAAGGACTTTTTAGGTTGTCTTTTCGAGGCTATATAGATGATACTGCATGTGTGAATTAAAATATTTTATTATTGCAAATGGCGACAGTTACTTGTGCAGTTCGGTTTGCGATATTATTTACAGTTCTTGTCGTGTATTTTGATATAAAATGGGTGAGTTTAAGTTTTTCGTATGTTTTCTCTTAACATGACCGTCTATAGGGATAAAAAACAACATACCATAGTAATAAAGTTGCTTGCTTTGGTTTTTTGTTGTTGGTTATTTACCGGTGGAAATTCTAACCTAAAATTCACAACATGGGGATAGGCTCAATTTTAAGTAAATAGAAATGAGTGAAATCACATGACCGTCGATCTTATGACCGTCGCATGAAAAACATAACCGTTGCAACAAAAACATGACCGTCGTAACAAAAACATGGCCGTCGCATACTTTTTTTGTACCTCCTTACTTCCAAATTTGTGGCACATTTTGGTAATTTATTAAAGAGTTACCATATGGCACTAACCAAAAATCTGTTTTCGGACTTTTTAAATTTATCTTATTGGTCATGGTACAATATTATAGAGGACATATTCTAAAAATTACTCTTAAACTTGCCTTATGGTGGCATTCAATTGCATATGGTTGCTTCTTAAATTCACAGTTTGGTAGTATAAAGTGTATTAAATAAAATTACAGGTCGAAACCGACATTAAATCAAAGCTAGCACTTAAGACTATCCGACCGATATTTCTGAAATCTTAATCCAAGGTCGCCACGCGAGCCGCGACGGGGCGAGAAAATATCCGAAATTTTCTTCGTCAGCCTGCTGGTTATCGTCGTTAACTCTTTTAGCGCATTTAGGTATTAAACAGCGATCTTTCTCTTCACTGTCGGAGCGGTACTACATAACATGATATATTACGCTTGTTATTTTCAAAGCAAATTACCCTCTTGATCGTTAATGTTTTTAATATTACTTTAAATATGTTTGCCAACAAAAGAGTATTCCTTAATAAATCGATATAAATATTATTCTGAGACCGAAAAGTATGGCCATTATGTAGCTAATATTTTAAATAAAAAAATGCGAATGAAAATATTTAGTTCAAGCTTATATTGGTATTTTCTTTAAATCGAGGGCTTAGTTATAAAATTCGTTCTTAAATTTTGTCGTAAATGTTATCCTATATTTAAAAAAAAACTTATGTGGCCCTTCAACGCCGTCGTAGATACCAGCTCGAGCCGCAAAGCTATAAGAAAATGTGCGAAATAATATTCCTCCGCTTACTACATATCGTGGTTTTACCAAACAAATGAACGCGAACGATTACCGATTAGTGAAGATTGCAAGAAACCAGTCGGCGGCGCGGTGTTCTGGGTTTCACAGAAATCAAAGACGCCGACATTTGCAGGTAGCAAATCATTTGTGTAAAAAATATTCGTTCATTCGTTAGTGCATCAGTCAATTAATATCAGTGTATTTGTCAGCTTGAGCTAACTAACGATTTTCTGACAATGGGTTCTAATACGCGAAGAGTGAAAAATAATTAAAAAAAAAAAATAGAAAATTGGCCTAAAAAAGGAGTGTAAAATTATTTTTTTGTAAATTACAAAAATGTTATAAACTTTATTAAATGGTAAAATGTGCACTAACATTCTTAACAAAAATATTTTTGAAATTCTGGGTAGATTTCATTTATGCAAGTAATAAATTAAAATATTTGGCAGAAATTTTAGACCGAAGAAGTTTATTATTTGAAAATGCACATTTAATGAAAAAGTACAATCATGATGCATGTCATCAGTTGCATATTTAAAGGAATCTGAACACCCACCCGAAAGCCTTTTTTTCGTATTAAAATTAAATACATGTCAACTTTTCAAGTTGTGCATGTTAAATTTTACTAGGATATTTAGTACCATATACGGTAAAGACACGTGACTGGCTTGCTAACAGGCCACGGTCACTTGAGAAGACATCTTCAGTAAATGGGAGTCTACAACGGACCCATAGAATGTAGACTTTGCGGCGAGGAGGATGAGACCGCCTCTCACATCATTTACAGCTGCGAAGCGCTAACCCAACGATGATTTAAAATCTTCGGGAATATTCAACGCGGGGATAACCTCCAGCATCACGAACTTGGTAGGAAACTATTGGACCTCTTAGAAGGAACAAACCTTTTCTAGCAAGACTGGGAAGTACAATAATTAAACCAACCAACCAACCATACGGTACCATAAATGTACATTTAAAAGGTAAAATGCTCGTTTCCGTTAAATAATTTTACTTTTAACAACTTTATTTTAAGATGTCCTATATTTTTTCTGTGTTGGTTTTTATAATACTATATTGTCATGTATAGATACAGAGCATCTGCCATATTACGTATAATACGGGCTCTTTGGCGTTGTTCCTAGCTTTGGGGGGGTAGAACAGAGGGTTGAATCAAAGTCAGAGGTAGAAAACATATACAGATTTATTAACAAAAGAGAAAAGTTTAATTGGTGATGTTGATATTGAAATAGTTATTTAGAGATTAGAGGACCCAGCTTGCTTAATTAAAAGAATGAGTGAGATTTTTTTTAAATATACGGTATAATTCTTTGATGTGCCCTTAGGGCTACTAGTTGGGGGGAATAAATTATTTTGACGTATGTACTCGATAAAGTAGATCACCCTTAAGAGTTTCCCGTGAAAATTTTACTTTGAAAACTTAACCCTCAAAAATGCATAACTTTTAAAAAAAATAAGGTATAATTCTTTGATGTGCCCTTAGGGCTACTAGTTGGGGGGAATAAATTATTTTGACGTATGTACTCGATAAAGTAGATCACCCTTAAGAGTTTCCCGTGAAAATTTTACTTTGAAAACTTAACCCTCAAAAATGCATAACTTTTAAAAAAAATAAGGTATAATTCTTTGATGTGCCCTTAGGGCTACTAGTTGGGGGGAATAAATTATTTTGACGTATGTACTCGATAAAGTAGATCACCCTTAAGAGTTTCCCGTGAAAATTTTACTTTGAAAACTTAACCCTCAAAAATGCATAACTTTTAAAAAAAATAAGGTATAATTCTTTGATGTGCCCTTAGGGCTACTAGTTGGGGGGAATAAATTATTTTGACGTATGTACTCGATAAAGTAGACCCCCCTTTAAGGGTTTCCCGTGAAAATTTTACTTTGAAAACTTAACCCTCAAAAATGCATAACTTTTAAAAAAAATAAGGTATAATTCTTTGATGTGCCCTTAGGGCTACTAGTTGGGGGGAATAAATTATTTTGACGTATGTACTCGATAAAGTAGATCACCCTTAAGAGTTTCCCGTGAAAATTTTACTTTGAAAACTTAATCCTCAAAAATGCATAACTTTTAAAAAAAATAAGGTATAATTCTTTGATGTGCCCTTAGGGCTACTAGTTGGGGGGAATAAATTATTTTGACGTATGTACTCGATAAAGTAGATCACCCTTAAGAGTTTCCCGTGAAAATTTTACTTTGAAAACTTAACCCTCAAAAATGCATAACTTTTAAAAAAAATAAGGTATAATTCTTTGATGTGCCCTTAGGGCTACTAGTTGGGGGGAATAAATTATTTTGACGTATGTACTCGATAAAGTAGATCACCCTTAAGAGTTTCCCGTGAAAATTTTACTTTGAAAACTTAACCCTCAAAAATGCATAACTTTTAAAAAAAATAAGGTATAATTCTTTGATGTGCCCTTAGGGCTACTAGTTGGGGGGAATAAATTATTTTGACGTATGTACTCGATAAAGTAGATCACCCTTAAGGGTTTCCCGTGAAAATTTTACTTTGAAAACTTAACCCTCAAAAATGCATAACTTTTAAAAAAAATAAGGTATAATTCTTTGATGTGCCCTTAGGGCTACTAGTTGGGGGGAATAAATTATTTTGACGTATGTACTCGATAAAGTAGATCACCCTTAAGAGTTTCCCGTGAAAATTTTACTTTGAAAACTTAATCCTCAAAAATGCATAACTTTTTAAAAAAATAAGGTATAATTCTTTGATGTGCCCTTAGGGCTACTAGTTGGGGGAATAAATTATTTTGACGTATGTACTCGATAAAGTAGACCCCCCTTTAAGGGTTTCCCGTGAAAATTTTACTTCTAAAACTTAAATCTAAAGAAAATAGCCCATTTAAAACGCTACGGGTGTTACCGTCGCGATACGTTGAATAGGTCGTGCGAAAACATGAGCTGAGCGGTAGGCAAAGCTAACTTCACGCACATAAATCTGCACTAACATTCTTAACAAAAATATTTTGAAATTCTGGGTAGATTTCAATTTATGCAGGTAATAAATTAAAATGTTTGACAGAAATTTTAGACCGAAGAAGTTTATATATTATGGGAAAATGCCCATTTAATGAAAAAGTACAATCATAATGCATGTCATCAGTTGCATATTTAAAGGGATCTGAACCCCCACCCGAAAGCCTTTTTTTCGTATTAAAATTAAATATATGTCAAATTTTCAAGTTGTGCATGTTAAATTTTACTATAGGATATTTAGTACCATACGGTAAAGACAGGTGACTGGCTTGCTAACAGGCCACTGTCACTTGAGAAAACATCTTCAGAAAATGAGAGTCTACAACGGACCCATAGAATGTAGACTTTGCGGCGAGGAGGATAAGAACGCCTCTCACATAATTTACAGCTGCGAAGCACTTACCCAACGAAGATTTAAAATCTTCAGGAATATTCAACGCGGGGATAACCTCCCGCATGACAAACTTGGTAGGAAACTATTGGACCTCTTAGAAGGAATAAACCTTTTCTAGCAAGACTGGGGAGTACAATAAGTAGGCTTGCCAGAAGTACTTACCCCTTTTGGGGGTACAATACCCCTTTTTGTAATTATATTTTTTAAAGTACCCCTTTTTGAAAAACCTAAAAGGGGTACCGAAAATACCCCATTTTAGGCCGCTCGGACATTTTTATACTGTTTTTGTGGTTTTCTTGAGGATTCTGTGTTGTGTATTTTATTTTCCTAAATAAAAATTAAGCACAAACATTGAAAAAAGGGCGTGGCACCCAAAAAATTTTCGATTACGGCGCAAAAAAAAGTTGGCAACACCAGCTATATTTCATGTTTTTGTTTTCTTTAAAACCAAAAAAAAATGTTAGGTACTTACTAGCTTTTTACCGCAAAAGGTTTTTAAAGAAAGATTTAAGGTAGGTACTAATATAGTACTTAAAAAGCATTAAAAATAAGTTCCTGTGGACACGTTGCACAGGTTTTAGTACAGAATTTCAAATTTAAGATTTTGACTGAATTTAAAAAAAAATTAAATAGATACTATCTTAGGTTTTTTTATTTTTCATATATTTTTATACGTATTTTCATATTTTTTGGTCATCTGAGAGAAAATTACTAGATGCAAATTTTATTTCTTTATAGCTTATTAATATATTTTGCGAAAAGTGAAAAATTAAAAGCTTTTTCGCTTGTTACCATCAATTCGCGGACATCCTCTACATAATAAAATTTAGAAATACGACAGTTCATTACCATAGTAGGCCTATCCAAAGGAGACAATACAAAGGTCGTCTATTATATTTGCCTACTATGTATTATACCCGCACGGAATGTGTTATGGATTCCTAATTATTGATTTAAAATAAATCAAAAAAATAAACATAAAATTGAAAATAGATGTTTTTATATTGTTTTTGTTATATTAGACTGCATAAATAGATTAAATTAGAATGAGAAAACTACTGAAAATATTTTCTTCAAACATTGCAAATTCATATTTTTTGATGTGCCCTCTTTACCTAAAACTTTGTTTCTATTACTTCCGGTTATACCGGAGAAGATATTTATTTTATATAATAGGATATTATATAATGATATTATTACCCAACAAATATTTAGAGCCTTGGCGACCTCTAATTTGGAGAAAATAACCTATTTAAGTAAAAAATAGTCTATTTTTTACCTCCAAATCGGCTTTTTGGACGAAACGATCAAACAGACTAACTGTTTGGTCAAAACAAAGTGATTCGAACTTATTAATACGTCTTCAAAGTAGGAAAAGATAAGAGGCCCAAGAGATGGTCCAAGAGAGTAGTTGTAAATTGACTTGATAGTTAGGTCTAAGGAAAGTCAGTAAAAACGCCCAACCAGGTTATTTTTGGCCTTAGATTGGGCCTTCAAGCCCAAAAATCTTTTAGGCCCATAAATGAAGAACAAATTACTTCGTTTTGTCTTTAATATATCTTCATGGCCAGGTTATAATGTGAACATTTTCTGAGGTGAAGTATACCCTATATTAGTCTTACATTTTGTAGTTAAAGCCCAGAAGGTTTTAAAGTATAAAATAGGTTACAGTTACTACTAAAATAATTTTTTATAGCCAAATAGTCCTCTTATCTTGTCCTCAAAGTGACTTTAACCAGATATAAAGCCGTATCTTCCAAAAATTGGATTTTAAAGAGATTCTGCCTTAGAAATCTTTAATGATGATTGTAACGTTCATTGCACTGTGGTAATCTTCCCGCTTGTGGGGAACATAAAAATAATCCAATGAGGAGCTTGACCCTCTCCTTTTTAAAACTGCCACTATTTTAAAATAATCAGTTTCCATTTTTTCGGCGAAATAAAAGGAGTCGCGTAGCAGCTATACAAAACGGCGGAACAACGAAATAGCGTTATACGTTTATATTCAAACTCGGCCAAAAAGTTAGGTTAGTTAGATTATAATGATAGTGCGAGATATTTCAGCGACCCCGATAGAAACATTTTATGGAGTAACATACATAAGCCCTGCAGTATTCTTTAAAACCTCAAACTATGCTTCGTATACACTTACACTTATTATAAATTTATGCCGTATAAACGAATATTTCTCCTAATTTAGACTTATCTAGACAGAAAGTCCAAAATAGGAAATTTTCTTCTAACATAACCTAATACGGGACTGACTTATAGGTCTATTTTTTTTATGGCCCAAACACAGGAAATCATCACCTTTAGAAAAAATATTTTACTGACGCCATATTTTTTTAACATGGTGTATTATTTTCAATTAATTTTGTTAAATTACTTGTAACACTAAAACAATAACAAATATATTAGAAAAACCCAGCACATAACCGAGCTAACTTATTCGTCCAAGCACAAAATATTGTCCATATTTTAAATTTCTTGTATATTCAATTTTAATTTACCTTGTTTTTTTTTAATTGAATGCCTTCTTTTTGGGGCGCGGTTAGTTTTTCAAGGTAAAATTGAAGTCTATGGGAAAAATTTTTACGCGCACCTAATTTTTCACCTCACATCGATGAAATAATTATTTTTATAAGTACCTGTATATTATATACTACCATTCCATTTTAAAAATCAATAGCGGCTGACATTACATGTTCTGATTTAAGTAAACTCCTGCCTTCTGCGCTTTGATAAAAATAAAAACAACATACTATTTTCATCTTTTTCTAAAATTGTGGTTATGGTTTTCTATAAACTTCATAGCCCATAACAGGCCCAACATAGGCCCACAAAGGTTAAATACAGGTAAAAAACACCTCTTTACTACCACGAAGAAGACTACTTGGCCTTGTCTATGAAGCCCAATTCTCCTAATGACAGGTGTTTTTTACCAGTTTATTACCTTGGTTTTATTCCCCACTAGGTGATAAAGTGGTATAAATTACTAACCTTTGACTATGTAAAGCGGCCTGTCGGGCTTTATAGTATAGGTAAAAGTCACCTTTTTTAGAAAAATTATTATAATTATTTTTTTAAGGAAAAAATTAACTTTTTAAATGCTAATTTCTTAAAAACTATTCCGTTTAGACATTTATTATAAAACTCGACTTGTTCCTGAGACTTCTAAAAAAAAAAGACAGTCTGTAAAAAACGATCGCGTACCCGTACTTATGTACACGACTATGTTGGTTACATTTTAATAAATACTTTAAAATATGTTTAGCTGGGTCCATTATATTCACAGTAAAATTTTTCTATAAATCGCCCGATAATTGAAAAATCTGCTCGACTCGATTTTTTGAATTATAGAGGGGCGGAGACGTTTTGTGCCAGGCGAAGATAGGGCTGTTCCCAGGCTATTTCCTTGTCGTTCTTCGTTCTTCTTTCTTATTTTTCACACTGTTTTTTGGCTAACCCAAGTATACAAAGCAAACCTAGCAGTACTTGATGTAACTGGCAATTTAAAACATTTATTTTTAGCCTCCTTATCGCAAACACTTAAAACACTTGCCACTATTCGCTTGCTTTACATATAATTATTGTTTTTTTGTCTTTACTTGCTATCGTGTACCACTACTGATGTTGCGTTGTCCCCGAGAATTGGACAAAATGCAGCGAGTCGCCGATGTTTTTAACAATGATAATATATTGATTTACACCGATCATTTGCGCTGGTCCACTGTTCGGCTCGGCAGATTACGCGTTGTTGCGCGATCGTCAAGCGATCTGACTTGTGAGACATGTTTAATTGTTTTAAATTGAAAGGGATTAATAAATTAATATCGTAATAAGATCGGTTTAGATCGGTAATGCCTAAAAATAATTCCAGATTTATTGCAGCAAAAATTCCTGAACAATACGCCATTGATAAAAAAGTTATTGCAGAGGGGGTATTGCGCAACAGTGTAAATACCTGCCCACATTCTTTAAGGATGCATTCTTTTAATGGTAGAGGTAGGACCAATACCCTCTAAGGGTATTGGTAGAACCCTAAGAACTTTATTTAGATTTAACTAAATACCAAAATTAAATTTAGTTGGTCATTTTAGAAAGAAATAAACCCATTTTAGTTGTTGATTTACCTAATTTGGGTAGATACACTATATATATTTTTTAAGATTACAAAGCCTTCAAAAAACTAAAATTCAAGTTAATAACTGAGAACGCCAATGTGAAAGGTCATATAATGATTTAATTATATCAACTTTTTATTATAAGATTTTGTTTCCAATAAGAGATTATTATTAATTAACTGTGAGGAATTATGTTATATTATTTCTAAATCTAAAATTAATTATTTATAAAATAAATGCAAATTAAAACTTACAAAATATTTTTTTGAACACCCCATAGAAATGTCCACAAATTTAAAATCATCATAATAATATATGAGTAAACTTTTAACACGTTAGCATAACACTGATGCGTGCTGAAAACTGTGATAAGTTAAATATATTCGAAACGTCAACCACCCTACTTGCTGAATTTTTCATAATCAACGCAAGCTAAGCGTAGGATATAGTCTACTAGTGCTTAGAAAATAATGTTTTTATCTTTAGACGTACCACCCCATGTACACAACGTGTAGCAAAAACCAAATGTCGATTTTCAACAAAGACAAATTCTTTTCATTTGATTTCGGAGACCAAAAACATTGCGTTCTCTTGACCTGAATCCTGGCCATGTTTATTATTGGATTTTTAAAAACTTTTTAAATTTGGACTCTACAGATATTGGAGAATGTGCGAAAGTTATTTTCATTAAAAAAAAATTTTTTTCAATATTTTTAACAAACCAATGAACTTAAGTATTTATTTTCCGGGTTTTCATTGGCTAATATCTTTTTCTTCGAATTTTTTTTCTGCATGAAAATAACTTTCGCACACCCACATAGATCCTACCTTTCCATTGGTAACTTTTTTTTTCTGATAATTTTCTTAGTTTTTTTGTAATTCGGGTCAAAAAGAACAGCAATTTAACATGGCAAATTTTAGCGCGGTCGGATCCACTTAAAAAAAAGTATGGGACGGTCATGTTATAAATTTGTTTATTTTCTATATAAAACCCTTTTAACTTTTATTTTCATGACACTCGAGCACTTTTTTAACCATTCTGGCATATTTCACTCAGTTACCTAAAAGAAAAAAGTCAGTTGAACCAAAGCCGAATTTTTTATTTTTTTTTCAAAATTAAATCAGGATCTTAAAAGATACTGAAAACCACCCTTAAAGGGATTTAAAAGTGTGCACAAACACGACAAAAGCAAAAATTTTAGATATTTAGTTTGTGACTTTTCAGCTACTCCTCGTTTGATTATAAATAAACTTTTACAACAACTACCATACCAATTTTAAATATTCTTCTCTCCTCACACTTATGGTGTTGTCTCACCAATATGACACTTAGCTTACTGCTATGATACCTTTATAACTTACTAGCGTGTACCCGGCATGCGTTGCAACCCGCTGGTATAAATACAAACCCGAACAAACCCGATATATTAGTACCCAGCATGCCACTTTCTGAAATTTCACCCGTGCGAAGCCGGGGCGGGTCGCTAATTACACATAAGAACCTTCCTCTTGAATCACTCTATCTATTAAAAAAAACCGCTTCAAAATCCGTTGCGTAGTTTTAAAGATTTAAGCACATAAGACAGGATAGCGACTTTGTTTTATACTATGTTAAGATTTTCTTATATACTTGCTTGTTTTTTCCTTCATCTCGTAGCTCCGTTAGGACTGTTTGCACCTATTGTATTTCTTAGATTCCTTATTCGATTCTCCTGATGATGAATGTATATACATTCGAAACATGTAGAGAATTTACCTGTCATTAAACCTTACATCTTATTTACATATACCAGTGGAAAAAGACTTAAAGTGTCTTATTTCTTTCCCTTAAACTTAAACATACACTCCACTTAAAGTATGGACTATTTCTTCAAGTTTATTAACAATTTGCCAAAAACTTGGGGCGTATAAAAGAACATTTTCAAGCACAATTTCTTGATAAAGAATTTGAAAAAGTTTACGGTACCTACCAGTCATTGTTTATATCACAAAGACAGTTCACTTAAAGTATTTTTCACCCTAAATGGTAATTGGTATCGACTTATTGACTGCAATAAAACTACCGGTTCAATCCCATTGTTATACACAATCAACAAGCAAATACACTACAGGTTAGGACTTTAGATATTTGATTCGTTATAAGACACAAAGACTAAAAGATGTTATCGCAAGCACAAGATAGTTAAATATTACCTGCTATAATTACAAATTATAATCCGACCCTGAGCGACAGTTTATTTGCATTTTTATGGCCGAGCTCTTGCAAAACGTCCCAGGTAGTTAAAGGGAGTCAACCATTTATTGTGAAAAATACTTTACTTCTTTCTTAATTTGCCGTTTTTGTGTACTCGTGTTGTTACACGAGTAAAAATTAGAAATCCGAAATATTAAACACCCGCAAGAGTTCCTTTTAGTTGCTTTAAAATAGCAAAGTTAAGCCAACGGCTAAGTTGAGCGTTCCTTTTAAAAATTTAACTCGGCACAGGTAAGATTTTTTTTCGTTTTCTCTTGTCGCGGTTAATGTATGCCCATCTATATTCCCATACGATTATACGATCTGTTCGCGAAGCGTTCCTTTAACAACTTAGCTAAGCAAAGATTTTTACTTAGCTATGCTGTTTAAAAAAAGTAAAAGGAAAGTACCTAATAGCAAAGAATACAAGAAATCCACATAGAAAACGTAACCACAAAAATGGCGCCGAGCCTATTCTGCAGTGTATTTATGTATGTCGATAACAAAGGAAAAATGCCCATCCCTGTTGTGGCCAAAACGGTAGACCGAACATAATGAGGGCAGGTGCACAATTGAGTTGTTACATTCATGCATCGCTGTAAGCTAATAGGATAGGGGTATACAAAATCACACTACTCAAATTAAAATTTTCACCCGGTATACAAACTTGCTGCCGGCATGGAGGTTTCCTTTATTAATTTCCCTTTGTTTAAACGTGGATAATTTTCACTGTTTCCTTAATTAAATTGACTTTGTAATCGTAGTCCGTCTTACCAATTTTAGGTAAATGTAGGTATTAAAAGGCTCTTTCGTGAATCAAAACTTTAGGATATTTTTGCCTCAATGAGGCGAGACACATATATAATGAAACACTTATTATTTTTTTTTTAACGTTTGCCCCTAAAAGTATGGAAAGGGGAGTGTTTCATTCTCGTCTCGCTTTTTTTCGTCTTGTCTCGTTCTCGCGAGACAAGAATGGGACGAGGTCTCCTGCAGGACGAGACGAGACGAGATATTTTTCTGCGAGAACCTTGTGAGACGAGAGAAAAATATGCGAGAACGAGAAATCCCGCAGTCTTAAGATTTTGATTAGTATTGGCAATAAACTTTAAAAATAATTCCGTTATACTATACTCAAAAAAAAAAAACTATCTTTATTACCGATATTGCAAGGTGACCAGGGAAAAATCGAGACACGTTGCCGAAAAACAATAGAAAAAAGGACCAAAAGAAAAAATGAACCTTTTTTTTATAACGTTTAAGTATAGCTTTTGTCGCTATTTTTCATACAGAGAACCATTTGATAAACGATAATCGACGTCGCGACTTACGTATAATATTCTCTCAGTTTCAGCAAAATGTAGGGATTAAACTACATATTATTATTATCTACTATTTTGATGGTGTCCAGAAATTCACATTTTATTTAAAAAATTAAATATTTTCTTTAAAAATTAAGATATCGAGATCATCTAAACCGATGGCGGATCCAGAAATTAACCCTGGGGGGGGGGGACAAACAGCGCCGCGGGGGAAAATTTGTAGAGGTTTTTAGAGGAAGTAGATGAAACAATTAAAAATATGATAAACCTTATTTGTGCCGAAGCTGAAATGATATCCGCAGGCCGACCATTAGTTGAGAATCTCTTCGGTTTAGAGGAAGTGTCCAATTTTGCGACATCCGTGTCTGATTGCTGGCCTTTAATTCAAGAAATTTCAGACATTGATACTCCTGATGAAGGCACCAGACTTGCTAATAAATTAGGAAAACTTATAGTTTGTACTAATGATATATTACACAGCTTTTAGTCTCGTTTTTGCTAATAAGTCCTCATTCAATGACTACTGAGAGGATTATTTCCCATTACAACAAATTAAAAACGCCAGGAAAAATTTCATTAAATGAAGATACAATGAATGATTGCCTCTTAGTGTCATTAAATGGAGTTGGAACAGCCCATTTTGATCCAAGACCGGCAGTCGCCGAGTTTTTAATGAAAAAAGAACGCAGGTTTAGAGAACCAACTCCTGAAATATACAAAACTGGAGGTTTTATTAGTACATTTCCTAAATTATAATCGTATTAATGAAGTTCCTTTTACAATGAAAATGAGTAGATAACGAGTTCCTTTTTGCAAGACGCCGTAAAATAACAGTGTTTTCAATTTGTAGAAAAAATGTGCACTGGGTTATGAACTCACTCTTTTTGACCACAATAGTTTTTACGTATGTTGAAATGTAAACCGCCCAGGGGGGGGGTCATGACCCCCATGACCCCCCCCCCTGGATCCGCCCTTGATCTAAACACCTGTATATTAGGAATAGATGAAACTTTGTCAAAAATAAATGAGAATGCAACCAAATGTTTCGGATCGTCTACAGGGTGTTTTAAAGTTGGTACAAAAAACATAAATATGTTTAACCCTGTCTAATACCACTCCAGCAAATAGGACTAAATTTTGGAGCAGCTTGGTATATCCTCAACAAAATTATCTACAAACAGTGGCGTAACTAGCCCTCTAACCCGGGGGTGGTCTAGGGTGGGCCTGTTATTGTGACTTGCAGTGGCGGCTCGTGTAGATGCGGGCCGGCGGAGAGCCCGCCGCAGGCAAAAATTTATTTGGACCACGCCCAAATTTTACCAAGTTTGGTCAATAATCAACAGTAATATCACAAGACCACGTTTTTTTATCGGTTAGATTTTTCAGCTGTTACGAAAACTTTTTTTGAAAATTGTTGTGAGTTGAATTTGAACATGTTTATTCTGAATAGATCCCGAGAGCGAAGGTCAAGGGATTTAATTTTTAAATAAACAAGCCCAAAGTTCAACGAGTATCTATTGCCAAAAAAGTTTGAGTACAAAATGGAAAATTTAACCAATAAAAAAATGATGGTCGAGTGATATTTGGCAAGATTATTTCGTACATCGTTGAATAAACATGCCCAAAGTTCAACGAGTAAAATGGCCAAATAACTTGAGGCTGACAACCAAAATACATTTATTATAGTTTTATTATTTTATGTTTGGTTGAGAGCCTTGCAGCAAAATATGTTAAAGCAAAAGCAATACGTCAAAATTTTAGATTAGTTATTATAATAAATGACATTGATAGGTTTTTTAAATATTGTGTAATTTATAAACAATAACAAACTTATTGGAATGAAAGTCTTCTGTAAAGCTTGTACAAAAATTATTGTTTGTGAAAGGAAGTATCAAATCGAGCAACATTTAAAAACACCGCTGCATAAGTTAAAGTTACAAAAAATTAAATCTGAGCCACTGCAGCTGAGTGTAACAAACGCATTTCAAAAGGTTGGAGAAAAATCGAAATCTGAAAAGGAAATTTAATTAATTAATTTTAACAAACTAATTTTGAATTTAGATGACGATTCGCAGTGTGTTGTGCAAAGTAAAGAGTTGTTAAAAAGTGCAAGTGTAGCTAAAGATCTTGTTTTTATTAAGGTTAATTTCAGTTTTATACCGGACATAATATCCTCGTTGGAGAGTGAAAATTTAAGTTTAAGAGACTCAATTAGTATTGTTGAAACTTTTTCCGCTAAATGTAACAACATTTGCGGTAAAGTAGGAGGTCAAGTAAGGAACAAATTGGATGTAACTGTAAAAAAGAATGAAGGATTTAAATACTTAACTGCAGTAAAAAGCATTTATGAGGGTAAACCATCCAAAGAAGTTATATCTTGGCCTTATACATATTTTGCTACCTAAGTTGCAGTATTGTCCGATTACATCAGTACATGTTAAAAGAAGCTTCTCTTTGTATAAATATATTTTTTCTTATAGAAGACAATCCTTTTTAGTTGAAAATTTAGAAAAATATTTAGTAATAAATGCCTTTTATACAATTTTAGGTTAAAAAATTGTTTACTTTTATTTTTCTTTGTTTTTTTTTTGCATTTTTTTAAAAATTAACATATTTTTTAGAACCCAATGTGTTTCTTTACCTCATTTTACTATAATAAATTAAGAAATATAGCATACCTGTATGCATATTTTAAAAAAAATATTTTAATGACAAACACGGCGCATATATATGCGCCTATTTTGGCTGAATTTAAGTGCATATAATCCGCCCTTTAGTAATCATCTAACTATAAGGGAATTTTACTTTTAAAGATAGGAATACCTAAATTTGGAGGATTTTAACTGATCTTGTTTTATAGAAAAAAGAGAAGCACAAAGTCTTTCTCCACAATTTTTTATTCGAATAACTTGGCGAACCTAGAATGATTCATAATAAATTGAATCGACATGTTTCTAGTGTAGAAACACTCATCATCAGGAAAACGAAGTAAATAGTACAATGCTGATGTTGTTAGCAGTAGAGAAAATAACAAGTGAGACTAAGCCGTAATGGAGCTTTTAATGGTACTTTTTTTCTCTTCATTTCCCACCCAAGACGGTGGCTTTGCACTGGTCCCTGACTTTTCAGTATGCTGAAGTATTTTCTGTCTTCTTGACTACCTATTCAAATTTTTTCACTCCTCGTATGTACCATTGAAAGATCCATTACGGCTTAGTATCACTTGTTATTTTCTCTACAGCTAACAACATCAACATTTTACTGTTTACTGCGTTTTCCTGATGATGAGTGTTTCTACATTCGAAACATGTCGATTCAATTTATTATGAATCATTCTAGGTTCGCCTAGTTTTTCGAATAAAAAATTGTGGAGAAAGACTGTGTGCTTTTCTTTTTTCTATATCATTTAACTCCACTTTGAGTATGGACTACTTCTTCAAAATGATCTTGTTTTAGGTTTCCAATGCTATTGAAAAAATATATGTTGGGTAAATAATTAAAACTTAAAGCTTATTATCAAGAATTTTCTTCTTATTACGCTTTCCTTCTTGGCAACAACGCGATAGCGGCACGCAAAAAAACTGATATTATTTTTGCATAATTTAATATTAAATAATTTAAGACTAGAAAGTCAGATTATCATGCAACAAAGAACATTTTTCTCGTGTAAATATTTCAATGCAATGCAATATTAACTTTTATGGTTTCTACTAAACTCTGCAAACTTTTAAAATAACATTAACTCGGCGAAAATTACTTCTTGGAAGCAAGTTTTCTTTGGCGTTTTTAAAATGACGAGACAGCTGCTTATTCATTAGGTTACCGCCGGCAATTAAGAATAAATGAGATTAATTTATTGTTATAACATAATAATAAAATATAATATAATATAATATTCAAAATATGTATTAACAAATGTTTCATTCTTAGTAGTAAATATTCTGAAACAAACATCTATTACGGCCAAGAAATATGATATTTATCAATTACAGAAATGGTTTTGAAAAACATAACTTTTATTCTATTAAAATTTTATGTTTACATTACTCCAAAAATTATTCTGTATTCTGTTAACAAGCAGAAATAATGATATACAGTGTGTCCACGGATGGAGTTTGAAAGAGAAAAAACTTTTTTGTTTAGACAACTAGCAACTAGGTAGCAACGCCATCTTCATTATGATAGCTACGACGTGCGAATCATGTCAATCGATATCATCGGGGTGTACCTAGATGCTTCTAAATATTGCGTTTTTCATCGTAACAATTTTAATGGGATTTAAGCGTTTCGTGCTTTGAAGTTGGCCATTATTGAAAATTGGAAACACCTACTTTCTAGTGAGATAAAGAAAATCGCACGATATGAAGCATTTATTAATAAAATCTTTTTATTGTTGTGAATTGGTGTCATTTAATTTAAAAGCAAAAGATAAAATATTTTCTGTTTTATTTTGACAATTTAAACGATGTATTTTCTAATTATTGTCGCGCAGAAGTGTGATACAAAAAAAGACAAAAACAAAAAATAAAAAAATTAAAAATTTTTTTTAGGTAGGTACTAATATTAGACGGGTACCGATTAGCGATAATTATGCCGCCTAGTATAAACCTGCAGTCTGTCGGCTACTTTAGTGTATGTTTGTTATATCTTTTTAAACTGAAAAAAGTTATGTTTA
Source organism: Polydrusus pterygomalis (assembly GCA_963969555.1). NCBI lineage: Eukaryota > Metazoa > Arthropoda > Insecta > Coleoptera > Curculionidae > Polydrusus > Polydrusus pterygomalis. Next base: position 50,219,259 of record OZ018378.1, read on the forward strand.
AATTAATGTTTCACGCAGGGGCGGATGGGCCCACCGGGACACCGGGAAATATCCCGGTGCGTCGGTCCCTCAGGCGCCGATAGGCGCCGCCGCTGTTTGCGAACTTGTTCTTTTCTTTTTTAACAATTTGAATAAATTTTGAAAATAATCGAAAAAGCAAAAAACCAGAATTTAATTATGTTATCTTTATGTTAAATATCTTTTATTTCATTTTTATATTAATAATAAATATGTTTTTCACCTAAATGTGTTTTAAATGTAATAAATATAGTTTAAAAAAAACTAAAAAACACGCTTTAATAATAATTAATCAAACTAAAAAGCGGAAAATAAAATATAGTTTAAAATAATTCTTGAAATTCTTAATATAGGAAGAAAATAATAATGAACGATAAACATTAGTATTATTGTGAAAAAACATGGGGTGCTCGATATACGAAAAATATAGCACAAAGTGCCCCACGCTTTTTTCACAATAATACTAATGTTTATGCGGTTCATTATTATTTTCTGCCTATATTAAGAATTTCACGCTTTTTAGTTTGATTAATTATTTAAGCGTGTTTTTTAGTTTTTTTAAACTATATTTATTTTTTATTTTTTAGTTTGAATTATTCTTAAGAAAAACTTTTTTTTTGAGTAGATTGAGCTAGATTAGTAGATTATTGTATTGTCAGTGGTTCTTGATTAGTCTACAAAATTTAAATTAAATCTGACCATTTAAAGTGGGTTAAAATCGGGTTCAAAGAAGTTGGTTGGAAACCCGATCGTCTATGCCGAATTATAAGAAAAGAACGATATTTGCAAATTTTTTAAAAATTTTAATTTTCCGACATTTCATACAGGAAAATTTCGTAATATTCATAAATTGCCATTTTTCTCCGAAAGTATAAACTTTAGGAAAAAGTCTATATAGCTAAAAAGTTGTATCTCGAAGAAATCCACATCTAACCTTGTTATTTTTTTTCGTATCTCTTACGGTTTTCGAGATATCGGTCAAAATATGATTTCAATATTTTGCCTCATATCTCGAAACTAATAATACTTAGACGAAACTTTTTACAATAAAAAAGACGCGTCTTTAAACGTTCCATAAGTCTAATTATATAACATTTTTCTCTCAAACTTACAATAACGGAGTTATTTGCAAGAAATTAAAAAACGACAAAAATTTTTAAAAAAATAATAAAAATTTTATTTTGACGGGTAGAATTTTTTTTATAATTTTTCTCTATTTTTAGCGACAATATCTATACGACCCCACATTTGTTTCATTACTATCGGTTATTGTAATAATTGTGACATATTAACAGGTGTCAAATTTTGACAAGAGAATTTTTTGCGTATTTTTTCAACTTTCCACCGTTAATATACATACGACCTTTTTTCATTATTATCATTTTTTTTAAAACGATTTGACATATTGACAGCTGCCAAATTTTGACAGAAGAATTTTTTGCTTATTTTTCCCGAAGTCTCCGCATCGAATACTATACGACCCCATAATTTGTTTAGTCAAAATCGCATATTTGTTTTATACCTGACAGCTGTCAAAATTTGACAGGAGATTTTTTTGCTTATAGATTATTGTATTGTCACCGGTTTTTGATAAGTCTACAAAATTTAAATTAATTCTGACCTTTTAAAGTGGGTCAAAATCGGGTTTAAAGAAGTCGGTTACAAACCCTACATACAAACATACAGAATGATGAAGCTAATAAAGGCGTGTTAAAAAATGAAGTTTTGTTTTTTATTTATTAGTTATTATAAAAAATATGTCGTAAGTGGATGAAAAAATACATATTTATGTCTTTTCATTTTTTTTTCCGAGGTGTACCATCCGCCCCTGGTTTCGCGGGACGAGAAATCTCGCATTTTTTAAAAAACGTGCGAGACGACACTTCTTCCAAATCTCGCTTCGCTAACATCTCGCAAGATGTTTTACCGTCTCGTTTTGCGAGAGTCTTGTAATTTGTCGTTCTCGTAATATAGCTCCTAGTACATACGAGTTTTTATTATTACCATTGCCATGTGAGTATCACTGCATCCTTGTGATAAGATTTTCCTAAGTGTTTCTAACATTAAAATCTTGCAGTTCTGGCACCACTCATAATACAATATAGTACCTACTTATATTACCTAACAAATACGCATGCGTGAATTCAAATGGAAACGAACGACTTCGGTGCTCTTCGCGGTTCGCGCCGTTGCCTTTTAATTTGAATGGTGTTTTTAGGGTTCCATATGTTTGCAAAAATATAATTTACGAATATTAACAGTAAGATAAACCCTTTTTGAGTATTCAAGGCACACAACCTAACGCTGGCGATGGATGGTTGCCTGCATGGGGCGGAACAGAATGCACGCATGTGCAAAAATAGATCAGTTACCGGCGTCAGACTTGTAAAATTATAGGTCTGTTTTGTTTATCTGTCTTTTTCGGTAGCTGGATAACAATAATAATTAATAATTAATAAACGGTGACGTGTCGTTGTGTTTTTTTTTTCATAAACCATGGAAATTTAAGTTTTTATTGCTCGTTGTAATATCCGTTTCGTATTTCTGTGTATATAACCTAACAGCAAAAACCCATGTCAGCGTTATAATATTGTAGTTTGCGATAATATTATTGTCTGTAGGGGAAGGTTGCCTATATTGGACCAATTTCCAGATTTCTTATCATAGATCCTGATAATAACGCAAAATCGATCTTGAAGCTATACCTTAGTATACTTTAGTATGTTGTTTAACTGCAGGAGTTTTTGCAGAATTTTATTTCAAAGTATCTATGATATACCAGGCTATAAAAAAACCTCTGCAAGTGGTTCAATATAGGAAACCGGTTGCCTAAATTGCACCTGGGGGTTCCAAAATTGGACCACATGATTTAAATCGGAAGCTTAGGTGTAAATAAATAAATAAAAATAAAATTGTTGGTAAGTAAGTTTTATACTTATATTTCAAAAAAACATCAAATTTACAATCAAAATTTCGGTAGAAGACATCCTAATACAAAAAAGTACCTATTAGTTTCCTATATTGGACCAGTCATAGTTTCATTTTTTAACTTAAAGAAAAAAATATTTTAGCAATATTGAAGTGGTGTTAGTTTATGACATTAACTTATTTAAAGAGAAAAATTATTTTTGCTCAATTTGGAAAAATTGCCTAAATTGGACCGGTTCAATTTTGGCAATCAACCAGTGGTCCAATTTAAGCAACTACCACGTGTTTTACAAAACCACCCAGGAAAGAAACAACAAAAAATAAATATGGCATGGTAATAGGAGAAATAGAAAGAGAAAAACTTACTTGATAACTTCCATAAAAAAGATTTTGCTTAGAGTTTTATGGTTCTAAGGTAAATTCTTAGAAAAATCCTAAAAATATTACATTAAAATTGTGTAAATTACGTTTTGCTCTGTACACGCCAAGCACTTACGGCCAACTAGTTGAGTTTGTTGCCGATCAAAGGTTCTGGGTGAAAGTATGTTACAGTGTTCCCAGATGATATGGCACTTGTTTAGTTTCGGAGAAATGTACTACTGTGGTCCAATTTAGGTAGCGGTTCAATATAGGCAACATTCCCCTATGTAAATTGTGAAAATGAGGCTATATTGTTTTGTTTGACAACGGCATTATTTTAAAATAATCATACCGAAAAAAAAACTTGCACTGTTCCAGTTTTGCTCCCTGGCCACCTTGCAATATCGGTAATAAAGATAGCTTTTTTATCGAGTGATACTAACTGGATTATTTTTAAGTTTGTTAATCAAAATCTTAAGATTTTGTGAGATTTCTCGTTCTCGCATATTTTCGTCTCGTCTCACGAGATTCTCGCACAAAATACTCCCGTCTTGTCTCGCCGGAGACCGGAACATTCTCGTCTTGTTCTCGTCTCGTCTCACGAGAACGAGACGAGAATGACACACTAGTTTCAATATTAAAAACATTGGAAATAATAATTGGTTTTAAATCCAGAATCACACATAATTTTTCGTAAATGTGCACTTATTATAATGCTTTTTAAATCCATATTTAACGAGCATGTTCGATGTTTCAACTCTATTAGGCTTAGAATCATAAAACCTCAACCTACCATTATGTTATTTGATTACACACATAAACATAGCCATATCCTCCATGACGTCACGCCGCACCTTAACGGCGCTCCCGCGACGCTCCCCCGACGCCAGGGGCGGCGCCGCATCAAAGCACGCACGGAGCGGCGTAATACGGTCTGATAACTGCTTTGAGCTGCTTCTTGATAAGAAAAATGGTCGATGCAATATGAAAGCATGTTTTGGATAAATTATCGTTTTGGCTTTTGCCAAAATTAAAATCGAAGCATTGTAATTTTAGCAGTCAGAAAGGTAGAAAATCGACTAGTATTTTCACAGTAGGGGAGACCAGGGCAGGTTGTAACAAAAAATATTTGAAATTTTTTTACTTGCAGCTGTTTTCACTAATCAATTTTTTTTTGTCATGAATGTCTACTTACATATCGCACATCTAATGGAAAAAAGACCTAACTGCAAAAAATTCCATTTTTAAGTTATAAGCGTCATAAGTGTCCTAATGCTATATTCTTTCTAATGGAATAACGACATTATTGTGTTGAAGCAAACAAACGCGAGATGGCGGAAGTGTCACCTTTCTTTCGCGCTACTTTTAATTGGAACAGTGACCCAACTATCAGTTCGGCTTTAGCCTTCGACGCAGATGCACGCAATTTTCAACAGAAAAATGACGTAAGTACCAGTTAAGACGTTTTTCCTCTAAATTTGACAATATTTTTATTTTTGAAATTGACTTATTTGTAGTTTAGGTCACTTTTATTTTATTCTCTTTATTTTTTGTTAGGTAAAATACAAGTATATTATAGTTTTTATTTTATAAAGTTACCATTACTTTTATAGTTTAAAGTTCCTCGTGTTTATGGTTACTTTCGTTTAAACCTTATATTGTTTATTTTTAATACAAAAAATATAATAATGTCGTTTTATTTTAGTGTAACTAAGAAACAATCGTTAATTTTTTAAGAAGAAAAGTGTCACAATTACATATTTTTGTTATTTACTAAAGTATTTAAAAAAAAAACTCAGTAGTTTGATCATTATTAATAATTAATGAACAAACCTAGTCGCTGATGTTTATATTTTGTTTTTAAACCAAACTTTGTACCCTAAAAATTAAAATAATTCAAATTCAATTTTTAAAAGCGCGTTTTCTCAAAACAACCAATTTTGCAGTTAGGTCTTTTTTCCATTAGATGTGCGATATGTTGTGAACAAATTGATTAAATATATATGACAATATTTTCAAAAATTAAACTGTCAGCTTTATTTTAAATAGATCCGAACCTTTGTTACAAATTGCCCCGTCTCGGGCAAAAGGTAACAGTAAGCGGGATAAGTGGTAACGCATATTTTTTTATTGATATATTTACTTAAATAGAACGTGGGCATAAAAAATATTTTAAACAAACATAAATAAACATTATTTACCGTAATGTAGCTATTTTTGGTTATCTATTCACTATCCGAATCGCAATGATGGCAGAGATATGGGAACTTTAAGTCAGTGCAAGCATGTGACCACATTTTGCACTTCTGGCAACTAATCCATTTTTCGTTAGGTTTGCTACACCCATATGATTCAGTGCAAATTAAACAAAAGTACTTTTCTTCTGAAGAATCGTCTGATTCTACATAAACTCTTTTCACTTTCGACTTATTAATTTTGGATTTTTTGGCCTTTCGACCATTTTTTTCTTCTTCCAGTGCATCCTTCTCTGGTATGTCAGTTAGTACCGCTGATTTTTTTTTCGACCCTTAAGGGTTGTCTTTCGCTGGTCAGCTTTAGGAAGTGGACGAACAAACTCTGGAGATAATGTAATCTTGCCTTCCATTTGGGAAGTAACGTCACTTAATCCTGCATGATTTTAAAGCAACGGGTTCGAGTTCAGCTATTTCAGAAGGTGCTATTGTTAATGCATAATTTATCACATTGGGGTAAATTGTAACATGTTACATTTTGCCCCAATTAGATTGTTACAATTTACCCCCGGATCGATTTTTTTCGTTTTTGGTGTGTTACAACTTACCCCGTGTTACATCCTGCCCCGGTCACCCCTACTTAGCAAATTTTAACACGCTTTACAAGTTTTTAGAAATCTATTAGAAAAATAATGTAATATTTTATGAGAATATAGAAACATTTCTATATTTTATCAAAAAAATTATTAAAACTGCGCAAAAATATGCGCATTAATTTAAAATAACATGGTTAATAGCCATCATTGCTCTGAATACTCACAGTAATTATCAAGTTATGTTGGGGTTGTAATCTGGTTTTATATACAGTTTTAGTTCCGACTGGCAGTTGTAATACTTGACATTCATCATAATAATATTTGCTTGCTACGGTTAATAAAGCATAATATATTTACCCCTAAAAATCAGTACTAATGTTCTTAGAAATTTAAATAGCTTCTATTGTGATATTGTTCTTGTCGTTTAACATTGCACATCTATTACGCAACATGGTTTACTGAGATAGATAAATTCGTCCATAGATAATAAAGTCCCATGGGATATGCGAAATAAGAATCTTCTACTGCTTTATCTGACATGCAAAGTTTAAAAAAACTTAAATTCAAAGTAAAAATAAATTCATTGAAACAGGTACGATCAATAAAGTGACACGACAGCTAAAATACTCCGAACAACGATGTGACTTGCCCAACAAGTACTTTGAAGTTAATACTACGGCGTGCGGCGATTGCCGATGGCTACGAACCCCCACCAACCTCTTGTGGATTATAGGTTCTAACGGATACAATTTCTTTTTGAAGACGCTGTTCTGTTTTCATAATTGTGGAGAAAGCGCTTTACTGGGAACAAAATGCGTCGCATTGAAAAGATATAATTTATTTCTTAACGAAACTACTGGATTAAAAGTAGTTCATTATTCAACAAGACTGTGCTCCGAATGGAACTGATTACTACCAATAAAAACACTATTCTAGCAAATCTGGAATTGATATAACACTAAAGCGGGTTTGATACACTGGCAATTTATTTAATATGAGTTAATAAAAAATAAGCTATCAATAAAAACTATGTCTATAGTTGCCCCCCTTATGAAGTTACTAAAGAATGTTTATTGTAGTTTTTGATAAGGACGGTTACCCTGAACGGTGATGCGCTGAGTTATGGACCAGAAGGTTACTGGTTCAAATTTTTTCGTTTTTGTAAATATTTTTAAACAGTTATGACACTACTATTTCAAATTACTTTTCGATCGGCCAATTAGAATATAAGCACCACAAAAAATAAACAAATTACAACAATCCAATTGCACTACTGAAAGTCACACCATCACAACCACAGAATATTGTTGGCTTTGAGTTCTTTGATCACAACATATCCACATGTCGCATTGTAATTTTCAACAAATTGTCACAGGTAAAAAAATTTCACATTCAACATAAAATTGAAAATCAAATATAAATCGGATATCTGTTATAAATAGAAGTTAATGCTACCATAGAATGGTTTATAGCCATTATTGCTCTGAAAACTCACAGTAATTATCAAGTTATGTTGGGGGTGTAATCTGGTTTTATAAATATACTGTATTAGTTCCGACTGACAGTTGTAAAGAAACTTGACATTATTCCTAATGATATGTGCTTGCTACGGTTAATAAAACCACTAAAATTCAGTACTGTGGTTCCCAAAAATTTAAATAGCTTTTGTTGTGATATTGTTCTTGTTGTTTAACATTGTATATGATTATCGTTGTCGTCTATAGATTAAAAATATTAAATACAAAGCAAAAATAAATTAATTGAAACAGGTGTTGGTAATATCAATACAGTACAAATCCAGACAGAAGAGCTAGAAGACTCCGAACAACGATGTGACCTACGCAACAAATAAGGTATAACTGTTACTAATACTACGACGCGCGGTGATGGCCGATCGCTACGAACCCCCACCAACGTCTTGTGGATTATAGGTTATAACGGATACAATTCGTTTTTGGAGACGCTGTTCTGCTTTGTTAATTGTGGAGAAAGCTCTTTACTGGAAACAAAATGCGTCGCAGTGAGAAGATACAATTTATTTCTTAATAAAATTGCTGTATTAAAAGTAGTTAATTATTCAACAAGACTGTGCTGCTAATGGGAGTGATTACTACCAATAAAAACTTTGTTCTAGCAAATCTGGAATTGATATAACATTAAAGCGATTTTGATACACTAACAGTTTATTTAATATGGGTTAATAAAAAAATAAGCTGTCAACAAACTATGTCTTAGAAGACCTGTTGTATTAAATAATTTTCCTCAGTGCAGACTGTTTCTGCGCTTTTGATGATGGCTCTTAACAGCCGAAACGAGTAGGCAATTTTAAAGAATATATTCATATAAGAAGGTAGAAACAACTTTTCTTCCTTCTGACTAACCTAAAGATATCTTTACAATGACACTTCTAGAGAGTAGCTCTCTATAATTTGGTCTAAGTAAGATTGCAATGATGATCATTAAATTTGGAACACCATGTATTTGGGAACAGCAGTAATTTTTTAAAACCGTCTATATATTCAGTATATAAACATTTTTCGGTGGCAAATTCTAAAGAAAATATCTTATATTATATTAAAATTATTATTTATATCATGTGAGTTAATGTAGACTTTTGATAACAATGTCAGTAAAGTGATGGATGATGATGTATGTAATAATATTTTTCACGGATCACTGGGGCCTTTCCATAAAAAGAATAGGTATATTTTTTATAACATTGAAGGTGTTTTTAGACCAGAACTCTGACCAATCCTATAATTTTGCAAATATCATGCAGACATTGTAAAAAAATCGATCAGTGGCGCTGCAAGAGAATTTAAAGAGACAAGAAAATATCTAATTTAATTTTAAAATGATTTTATACTTTTTTTATTATTTATTTATAAAAAATACAATTTTTAACTTACCAGTATTTATTTAAGAAAAAAATGTAGGCTAGATCAATAAACTTAATGGCTGCCACAAAGTTAAATGTGCCAGATTGTACCGACAACAGTCTTAATTTGGTATAAAAATTTAAAAGTTAGACATATTTATTTAGCTGCTCATAATTTTTTATATCCGGCAACAGCGCACAATTTGTCGTCACCATATCAAAATGAAAACTCTTTTGCATCCCCATCCATCATCCATGACACAACGCACAGGACCGACCCTAGCGCCGGGGCGATGACCCCTGGCGGCTGACAGCAAAAGTCGGCGGACAGTAAAGGGCGACTGACAGCAAATGGCGACTGACAGCAAAGGGCGACTGACAGTAAAGGGCGACTGACAGCAAAGGGCGACTGACAGCAAAGGGCGACCTGTTGGCTTTTAAAAAATTGTAAATTAAATTTGGTCAATAATAATTTATGATTATACTTTGATTCTGTTTTAAGTTCGATTTGACGCACGGACCTGTAATTATTGACTTCCTTTATTTAAGATTTTTCAATAGAGGCGCTGTAGCGTTGGGCGGTAAATTTCTAAGGAAAAATAATTATTAATATTATTGCAACTACAAAGATTCACAATAAAATGATATAAAAAATCTTTCAAATTTCAAAGTGAGAATGTTCTGTTGAACGATGAACAATTACTAATATTTACTATAAATTATTGTCCAAATTTCGCATAATTGGGGCATGGTCTATTACTAAATATACCACGGGGGGAGGGGGGTTATAGTCAATATTCGCCTCAGGGCGTCACCTATCCGTCAACCAGATTGTTGTCGGTTTGGTCCTCTATATAGGATGATTAAATGTAGGCAAAGACAGATATCGGTCCCCGGCAAAATCATAATTTGACGGAACCCTGGATCAGCGAGGTAGTAACCAACCGACCCGATGTCAACGTCTTGTCGATTTGACTTTGACGAATAAACCACGGGTGTCTCTCACCTCATTGTTATGGTTAAGAACAATACAAATAAGTTAACACCTTACATGTTCGTATTAAGCTTGTAGCACACTTAACGGCGACCGTTCTAACGGCACCGTTTTCCCGATTTAGCGTGATCGTGTTATCATTTCACACATGCACAATTTTTGTCAGTTTGATTCTATAGCGATTCGAATATGGATCATAACCATGCTAAGGTGATTTTAATGTCTTACAGGCGCACGGCGTATCAAAAATCGAAGAAAAGCACGAAACAAAATTGTATAGGTTCACCCCATCAATATGAAAGTAGCAATTTGCAACAATTTCTTTGAACTTTTTGGTCAGTTGAGGGAAGACCAAAAAACATTTGTCAACTATTTTAGGAACGAATAAAAGATTCGCTTACGTTAAGATACGTTTATGAGAGTGTGTACAGTATATGGATATTTTACTAGCATTGCGAAAGATATACATATAAGCACAGATTTTTTTAGTTACTTTTAAATAGTAAAGCAGACCTAATGGCTAAGTTGAGCCCTTCAGCAGTTAAGTATAGCCCTCTATATTTCTCATACGATCATTAAAAGTTGTTTGCGAAGCGTTCCTTTAACAACTTAGCCAAGCAAAAATGTTCACTTTGTTTTTTAAAAAAAGAACCAAAAGGAAAGTATATTATACCAAATCAAACTATGTTCCCGCCCGTAAAACGCGACAAATAAAGAAGGATAACGCCGTAAACGCGGCACATGTGAAAGGACCAATCGAATCTTTAACTCTACTGGGCATATCTCTCCCTCAACACGGTAACGACCCAATACGGTCGCTGTGGATTGTAGTGAGAACTCACGGTGATATCGCGGAGGAACGGCACCGTATATAGTCAAAATCACGAAAAGTTTTAACGCGTTTAGGTTAGGTTCTGTCATATTTGACATAAATTGTGTGCAATATATGTCAAATATGACAGAACCTAACCTAAACGCGTTAAAACTTTACGTGATTTTGACTATACATGGCACTGGTTCGTACTTTCTAATCCTTTAACCGTATAAACGGTGCCGTTAGGATGGTCGCCGTGCACGTATGCAATGAGCCTTTATTGGGTAGTTTTTAAATGGATCGTGATCAAGCACGGCTACTTCAATCGAATAATTGATTTTTTTAGTTGAGATTTATTATAAATAAAAATTTATCGCTGTCTACATGAACAACCAAATAAAAGAACAAAGCCCAAAACAACGATTTGTGACACTTTTCCCTTGAAATTTTACAAAGTAAAAATAACGATTAAGATACCTGAATCTACAAATATTTTTTAAGACGCCTTTCAGGAACGAAGGCATTTTAGTTTAAAATTAATGAAAGTTCGATTTTATCCGTTTTGTGGCTTTTCAAAACAAGATTATAAATCACCAAAGTAACAAAACCAAACGACTTTTCCAACGATTTTTAACGCCATTCTATAAGTGATTGTATTCTTATATTGATAAATTGGTTATCGGAATAGTTCTTACTTCAGTTCACAAACGAAATGAATTTTTCCATTTCTTTCGAACGTTGTCAAGCAAATGATTGATGTTAACAAAAATATTGACTTTTACTTTCCCTGATACACTTCTTTAAAGTAGCTAGCGAAAAGTCCTTATTTTATCGTCCAACAAGTGTGGAAAGGAAGTATTTTCCATGCTCGTTTGCTTAATGATATCAGCTACGCATCGCTAAGTGCATCGCGATTCCAAAATTATTGGAAAATTGTTTATTTCATAGCATAAAAGAACTATCTTCTATTAGTGCACATATCCAGTACACTGACTTATCCGCAGAATATAAAAATAAAAAACAAGTTTTAAATAACCCCCTACTATCACTTAAATATTCTAACATACTTTTTTTTAATGCGAAACCCAATCCAGTATACTTTTTAACCTCACCTTACTATAAATCAATAGAATGTTGGTATATTTACTAGGGATGGGCAAAATAATCGATTAACCCATTACAAAAATGGTCAATTTTGGAGTAATAAACAAAAAAAGAACCCCTCTAATAAAGCACATGTCGCCTTAAATATATAACTGTTCATTTCAGCTCCCTACCAGTATTACTTATATTATAGCCCATACCTCCTAGTTACCCCTTTTTTGAAAAAGCTGGATCTACTTTATCCACACTGAGAAAAAAGCCTTGCATTCCTTATAAGAACTCACATGACACATACTCTTTATACAACTGTTTAATACTATATTGTGACAACAACGCTAAGACAACGAAAATTGTCGGACCGTTGTGTAATGATATTATCAGCTATAATAACCCTAGGACATTGATAATGGACGAGATAATTTTAGTCGAAAGCACGTTGCCTGGTAACAACCCGACGCTGAAGGCGGAGGGTTGTTACCTTGGTTACGTGCTTGAGATAAAATTATGAGGCATTGGTCAATGTCCGAGGGATATTCGGTCAGAAAATTTTTTGATAAATATTTGATAAAAAAATAAAATTTCTCGCAACCAAACAATTATTTATTTATTAAAAGTACAATTTGTAAAGGTGCAGTTATTAAAATTTAACGTAACATTTGATTCGCTATTTTTTTCTACTATAGAAGATCCATTACCACGCATAGTATTAATAATCTTATTGTGGTGTTCTTGGTCGATGTTTAAGTATGGTTTTATAGAATTTGGTTTGTTATGACCAGTGATTTTCAGCAATTGTTGTTCTTGCACACCTTTTTTTGCCAATTCGCTAACAGCAGTTGACCTGTTTAAATGGTTTGTTATTTTTTTGTCCTTTATATTCAGGCCGATAGCTTCAGCAGACGATTTTGTCCATCCATTAATAGTATTTTTTCCAACAGGGACATTATCGTACCAGCTATCGGTTTCCGTTTTCCAGTGTCGATTTGGTTTTAAGAACAGCCATGGTGAGGTTATATGTACGCCTCGTTTTCATGTCAATTTATGAAACAGGCGTACAGGGCATCTTTGACTTTCACTATTAACAATCAACCATTTACTACTTGTACAGCTTTTTGAACCGCCTTGGCAAGTTTTACTGAACACTTGATTATATTCAATACGATTTGTTGGAGAACCATCGTTATTTTTTTCGATTTGAAAAAAATCCAGGAGACATGCAACTGCTTCGCCTCCTCTCTACGCTAATTCTACTGCAGCAATATGGTAGAATTTACGCATAAGACCTTCAGGGGTATTTTCATTCCAGAACAATATTATTTGGTTTACTTCATATAGACTTAACGAAACTGAACTGGTCTTACGTTTACATGGATCTGCTTGTAATTTCTTTCTGGTTGCATCGCGGGCATCTCGGGCTGGTTTAAATACTATGCTGTTAAAGGGGTCAATCATAATCTTATATTCATTATAGTACTTTTCTTGTAAAATTTTGCACGAAACGTTCCACATAGTCTTTACCGCTGCTTCATTGAATTCAGTCCCATCTTTTTTTCTCATATTAACCGCCCAATCTTTTAGTATCATTGCCAGCTCTTCTACGCTTCTATGTTTATTTAACTCGTATTTGCGTTCACAGCAAAACTCCATAAATATTCCCCACGTGTAGTTGTGACTGTTTCTGGTATTTTTTGGGATTGTTTCAGTAACTAGCGCGTTAATGCAATTAAAATTTGCATTGCCAAAACGTGACATTTTGAAATTTATATAGTTATAATATAAACTGTAAAAGTATTGGTGTCATAATAAATTATGCCTGGGTGTCATAGTGATTGAAAACTACCCGGAGTGTTGTTTTCACTTAAATGTTGATATGATAACAAAATTTAATTGGCTGTTTGAACTGTCAAAAAATTTTCACAGTAATTTAGTCAATAGGGCATAGGAGTTATTGCTATTATGCAACATGGTTTACTGAGAAGGTAAAATTCATCCATAGCTTTTAAAGTCCGCAATACTAATGATGGGTTGTACGAAATAAGAATCTTCTATTGCTTTATCTGACATGCAAAGTTAAAAAAAAACTTTAATACGAAGTAAAAATAAATTAATTATAATAGGTATTGGTACAATTAATAATGTTCAAATTCAGACAGGACAGCCAGAAGACTCCGAACAACGATATTACCTGCGCAACAAATATGTTGAAACTAATAATACAAGCCGCGGCGATTGCCGATCGCTACGAACCCCCCACCAACGTCTTGTGGATTATAGGTTCTAACGGATACAATTTGTTTTTGGGGACGCTGTTTTGTTTGTAGAGAAAGCGCTTTGCTGGGAACAAGATGCGTCGCATTGAAAAGATACAATTTATTTCTTAACAAAATTACTGTATTAAAAGTACTTCATTATTCAACAAGACTGCACTGCACACTATGACACTGAAGCGGGTTTGATACACTAGCAGTTTATTTAATATGGGTTAATAAAAAATAAGCTATCAATATGCTATGTCTTAAAAAACCTTTTGGATTAGATCTTTTTCCTCAGTGCAGACTATATATCATTCTGTGGTGTTTCGACGATTAATTCAGTACCTGACTTGCTAGCAGCGTACTTGACAGGCAAAAAGTTTTTTGTCGTAATTAGCGAATAATTCAAGGGTACAGGAATAAAACAAGCAATGTCACAAACAATAATTTTTGAATATCCGAACAGTTCGGATCTATAAATGGATCCAATGAGCCTAATGAATAAAAATTAAGCAATTACTTTTTAGTAAAAGCAATTGCTTGACTAGCAAATGCTATAAGTAAAAGCAATCGCTAGATCTCGATATCAATAAAATTTTGAAGCAATTGCTGTTTTTCTTACACCTCTGTAGCAACTGCTTATTCAACACAAGTTCCGACGTGTCTTATCCACTTGTTTAGATTATAGATTTCATGTTCGGTTTGGTTCTTGCAAAAGAGTAAATACAACAACGTTGGTCTATTTATTTAGTACAATAGTAATCTTTTACGTTTTTGTGGAAAATAGGAAACATATTTGTGATACGGCAGATTTCGGTGAAAATGAGGAAAGTGATATTAGTGATAAAGAAATTAAAGACAAGCAATTGATATTCGTTCACAAATTGAAGGAACATAAATAAATCTCTCTGACCACAACCGTTTAGCTTCCACAACAGCTTCATTATTTGTAGGAAATTTAATAAAAATATTGACCTTCTCCAAAATTGCATCCATTGCAGAAGTGTATGTCTTACAGACAGTAGTTTGGTGAACACCGATTTCTTCACCTACAGAATTTTGAAATCCCGGATCCGACAATTTCCGCAAAAAGTTAATCTTATTTAAAGGCGACAGTACACCCCTCGCGTTTTACCAGTATTATTTAAAAAATAATTTACCAACCACTCAACATTTTCGCAGTCAAATCGATATAACTTTCTGAAATCATCATATCTGCCATTTTTACGTATATTTTATTGTAGATTTTTCTTTTACGGACGTTCATATATTAAGCAATAATTGAAGACACAAATTAAGAGCAACGCACGTGTATGCCGCGGAGAACTAAAGTTGACTGCTACCAAGCAACTGACAGGGACGGTTCTACGGGAGGGCCTAGGGGGGCCCAGGACCCCAACATTTCTGAAAAAAAATTCCGGGTGCTTTATTATTTACATAATTTGATACAATTTGGGCGTGATCCTAAAAAATTTTGGGCTCCGGCGTTATTTGCTTGCGAAGGCTACCAAAAATTGTGGCTGCGCCAATATGGTGCCCCCCCAATATTTTGGGTCTAGAACCGCCCCTGGCAACTGATGCAGGGGTCGACCTACCTTAAAAAGTTGAAAGCAATCGCTACACTAGAAAAAGCAATTCCTTAATTTATTCATCACATTTTAAGCAAACGATAGCAATTGCTTCTATTTTTTAAGAAAAAGCATTGACTAGAAGCAATTCCTGCACTTTTAAGCAATCGCTGGACGCAGAAGCAATTACTTTAGTTTTTATTCATTCAAGAAACTTACTTCGATTTTATAAGAAAAAGCAATAGCTACATTTTTGTTCATTAGGCTCATTGTGTTTTCATGAAAATGTTTTTTCATATCTTACAATATGACGACGAAAGGTGTCCAAGCATTTCTTCAAAAACAAACTCACACTGTATTAATTTAGTATGGCTTTTCAGCCAGGCCACTTATTGGTATAAATTACCCATATAGCAATATATCCGATTATGATTGTAATTCTAATGTATGTTACCTTAAAAATAACTAAAGTTTCCTTATTTATGATCAAAAACACAACTATTTACACATTCTGGATAAAAATACACCTATTCATTGTTTTTCCCTATATATACTGCGAAAATTTTTCATGAATTATACCTTATTCATTGATTCAAAGTGGAAATGCATGTGTTTCGGAAACAGGAAGTTCTCGAGCAAGTGCGAGCCCTGTTCATATTGTAGCAGCCGTATAGCTGCATCTATATAGCGAGGGTGTAATCGCAGTGCAAAGTGCAACGGTTAACTAAATTCATTATTGTGCATGAAATAGCTTTTTGACGACAATGGAAATTTAAAGAGGAAAAGATAATGACGTCCATGTACATTTTTTATTTCCACATTGTTATTTCTTTTGCCATTGTAATTAAGCGGACAAGGCGACATGCAATTTCATATGTAGGTAGGATTAAAAACGGCATCACGGTAAGTACGGGTTTAGGTTTTTGTCATGGAATAATACTGGAAAATATGAAATGGTGGTGGAAAATTGTAGGCAGACATGTATAGTATTTTCAGAATTATACCGTTGACTCTTACTGCCAAAAATAAACTACCTGATTAAACCCTATTGTATACGCCTCAACCTCTTCAAAGGGGATTAAATAGGATCAGGGTCGGCTTGAAAATGTACCTACACCACATGGTTTATTTTTATAATTTAAAATAAATAGATAGGTATTTTTAGTTTTAGGTAGGTACCTATAATAAATGTAAAATAATGATAACAATTAATGATAATTGAAAATAATATAATTTAAAAGTATATTACTATTAGGATAACAAGTACAATAAAAGTTAATTAAATCCTAAAAAACTATTGATAATTTATTCAAAATTTAACTCTGTATCACTATCAATATCTTCATCTACGCCTAAACTTATAATTAAGGGTTGAACATTTGTAGTCATACAATTGTAAGAATTTTCCACCTTAAGTACATGCTGTACACAGTTTTTCCAGCTGTCTGCAGAAATTTTTCTCACTTCGTTTTTAATTAATTCTACTACAGATGCATTTAATGTAGGAGAAATATTATTTCTCCTAATATTGGATTTTAATTGGTGCCATATTAGCCCAATAGGATTGAATATACAATAGTATGGAGGAAGTACTGTCTCTTACCGAAGATAAAGTAGTTTTTATCAAAGTAGACGTCTCTGCTAAAGCATCCATCAAATTAAAATTTCTACTCAACAAAGATTGATACACATTTTTAATTATTAGTTTGGCATCGGTAGATAAATGCTTTCTTTTAAAAATGACACTTGAAGATGCCCCCTATCAGCACAATTCCAAGGACGCCAAATTCTACCACTAATAAGCCTAACTAAAAATTACTCGCCGGAAAACCACTAAAGACTAAAATTATTAAAAATCAGTTTGTATTTATATATGAATCAGGCATAGGTATAAATTGCATTTGTACCTGGTCCGGCTCTGCTCGAAAAGGTTTTAAAATTTGGGATTTCATTATTTATTTTATGGTCAAAGGGATAATGAAGGTTTATTGCAGTCAAAAGATCAACGGTATAATTCTACAAATACTATACTTTAAGTATAGCAGTAGTACTGTGTAGAGGTCTGAATCGTGACTGAACCATTGGCAAGATTTGTTGGCTATTTAAATAAACATTTAGTTCTTGAGCGACCGTTTTCTCTAACACCTTGGATATCGTAGGCAGGATGCTTATTGGCCTAAAATGACCTAAATCAGTAGGATTATTATTCTTTGAGGCAGGAATTATATTTGCACATTTCCATGCATCTGGAAAAGCACCTGTAGTAAGGCATGTGTTTACAATGTAGGTTAGGTATTTACTAGTATTTAGTCAGATAAGGAAAAATACATTTTTAAATTATGGTTATCAACACGCTAAGCATTACTTTTTATTGAATCAAGAATACTTAAGACATCGTCAGGTGACACATTATTAAAAACACATTTCCCACCTTCAGACACCCTCCTTTTATTCCTATATTTATTTAATATATCAGACACTTCCCCAGTTAAAGATTGAGTGTTATTAGCAGCATTATTTATTAAATAATTATTGAAGCTATTGGGATAACATTCATATAGGTATGCACACAAATTTGTAGCACCCTGTATACTAGTGTATACTTAGGTATAAGTGATTTTATATGTGTTTAAAAAAATGTTAGGTTGTATCTATGTGCAGCCAATCTTTTTCATAATTTCTTTATATATGGCATAATTGGGGTTAATCTTCTGCATAAAAATGGACTCCTCCCCCCCCCCCCCTAGCTAGGCCAATGAATGGATCTTTAATTATTTTATTTTAAAATAACTTAACAAAATGTACATTTATAAATTACGTTTTCTCTCTTATAGCTTATAGCCATCACGGTTCATACCATAAAAGCATTTTACAGCCGAACATAAACAAGTAAGACTATTTTTATTGGACACCTTGTTATTATTTTTGTTACACATAAAGTCGAACAGCAAATGAGAAATTTTATGTTTTAAAATATTTACCGGAGGCTCTTCATCTAACAAAACCAAATTTAACCGTACGAAAATATAGTTATTATAAAGGAAAATAGTAAATTTATTATATTTTTAATCATACATGTAATGTTGACATTACAACATTTTAAAAAAATTGGAAGTGTCACCTTGCCTACGTCTACTTCCCTCTTCCACTTCCCTCACCCATTTCCCTCACTCATTTCCCTCATTCAGTCATTCTTGTCATTTAACCAGCATATTTTTGAATGGCGTCAAAACAATAAATGTCACATTTTGACCAGGGCCGGATTTATGGAAACCGCTGCCAAAGTAATGTTGCCGCCCAGCGTATTCAGCTGTCAGTTTTGGGGGGGGGGGGGAAGCAGCGCCACAGGCGAAATTTTTTTGGGTGTTACGCCTCTTTTTACTGATTTGTGAGTGTTTATTTTTTGAGATGGGGGGTAGCTACCCCCATCACCCCCTCAAATACGCGCCTGCCGCCCCCACCTAGAATATCATATTAAATGTTTAACAATTTACTACAAATATTAAAAAACACAATACTTCAAGAAATAAAAAAAAATGTATTCTTCAATTTCTTTGCGTTAACCATATATTTCTAAAAAACAATATTTCAAACAAAGAAACAAAAAAGCACAGACACAAATATGAAAATTGTTCAAAAACGAATGCTGTGTTACGTCATTATATAACATAAATTGGTCTTTATGTTTACAATACTTTGACGATACCATTAATAGCATCATACAGGCAAAGGCAAAGCCAAAAGTAAAAATTATTAATTGTATGTTATGTAAATGCAAATTTACAAAGGTTTGCGACGTACAATTATACTTTAATATGTTTTCTTGTAGGGAAAATTTAAGTCTAAAACAAGTTAAAACAAAAGAATAAACACAAGCAAACGCAGCGCGCAACCGGCGCAACTCCTGGTACCGTGCACGTAAAACCAACACGCGAACGCAAAGTCAGTCGTGTCGCCATGCGGTAATGGCAATCCGCAGCGATGGCGGAAAATTAGACGAGCGGATTTGAATTAGATTAGGTGAAATTAGGTAATAGGCTGGAGGGCAGCGCGGGTTGTCATTTTTGTAAATCGTGCTGTAGTTAAAATGTGTAATAAGACTCAGTGATATTCGAATTGTCTGGAATTTGCCGCCCCTACGAAATTTGCCGCCCTAGGCCTTGGCCTAGTGAGCCTAGGCGTAAATCCGGCGCTGATTTTGACATTTTTACTACATTTTTTCAAAAAATCAAATATTATCTAATTTTCAATTAACGGTATGGTTGTAAATAAAATAGTATACAAACCCCAAAGGAAAATTTTCATTACTGTCACGAGATTAAAGTTAACTAATCTCTCGGCAGTAATGAAACACTTTCCTCTTCGGTATGTAATATACTATTTACATTAATTTATATTTTA
This sequence comes from Polydrusus pterygomalis, assembly GCA_963969555.1. Taxonomy (NCBI): domain Eukaryota; kingdom Metazoa; phylum Arthropoda; class Insecta; order Coleoptera; family Curculionidae; genus Polydrusus; species Polydrusus pterygomalis. The sequence goes on from OZ018378.1 coordinate 50,239,364, forward strand.
TTTATTTTATTATTTATACTTTTTAGAACGAACGTGTAGAACTATTTATTGATCTATGACACCAGTTTTTGAGATTTGTTTATCGCGTCTATCAGTGTGTTGGGTCCACGGATAGAGTTTAGAAGAGGAAAATATTTTTATTAGTAGGTAGGTAGATAAGGGTAACCTCTGACCGTTTGTCTACTCAGTTTAATGACAGAAACAATTTTGAATTCATGAAGAGTACTGCACCAGAACCAACATGTTTTGCTCCAATTCCGTAAGTGTTCTTTGAGTATTTTATTTAATCGTTGATTGATGTGTAAAAGTGTATAATTCTTATTTCGGTCAGAGTTGTCTATTAAGTGAAAATGGTTTCTTTAAACTTGCTGGAATAACACCTCCCAAAGTAAGGATAAAGGGATAATCTCTCTCCTTATTAGAGAACTATTTAAATTCACCGTTTTATACTCTTAAGTTTTTTTATTTGTATTTTATTCATTGTAATCTTTCATTCTTTCATTGCTTTGCTGTATTGCTGTTCATCAAATAAACTCTAAAAAAATCCTTAGTGTTTTAGTAATTATTATATAGCGCACCATAACACAGTGGTTTCGGTTATATGGGCGATGGCGTCAAAAATATAGTTCTTACTTCGAGCCGGCGGTTGAAAAAACAAGGTGCTTTTAAAACACTTTTTGGACAACCCTGTATACAAAAAACATGTTTCTTTTTAAAAATCAGGGTTTTCGTAAATGTCATGTCAATACTGAAGAAGGTTATTCCTTGGCCGATTTTATGAATAAATTTTCACATAAGCTTATGTCCTAAATGTATTTGTTTTTAAGATACAGGGTGTTAAAGATTTATTTTTGTTTTTCTAAATAATTTCTGAAATAATGTCGCTATTTAAATATAATTTAGCATCTAGAGGTTTTTTTGACATGCGCAATTCGAATTTGGTGTTAGTATGGCTCCCACTTGTAGGGGGCGCCACTTACCTGTCTTTTTACTATTTTAAGGAGTCATAACTTTTTTATTTGGACATGAAATTGAGCTTGATACAGGACCTTATTTGCTTGAGCACACACATACACACACGAAAAATTAAGGAAGCCAAGGTCTTAAATAATTGATATCAAAATGATGACAGCGCGGAGCAGTATTCTGTCATTGGGAGTGACGTTCAGTATAAATCTTTTAGCGATTGACGGTATGTCGTTAAACAGAGACCAATATTAATATTATTTTATTTATTTAAAACGGTCAACCACTCAGAATATTTTCTTAAAAAGTACCTATGACTTATTTCCCTTGCACTCTTTAAACATAATATATATTCTTTTACAAATATAATTAACTTGTAACTTTAAGGAGTTCAAGTTCAAATTTTCTTTATCGGAAATAATATTATCTCAATTATCTGGTATATTCTGTACGAAAGCACGGAACACCTCGGCCGCTTTCTTACCCAAGCCACCCTTCTTAGTAATGCAAATGTCATAAA